>CM050690.1:32043430-33434861 GCA_027574665.1 Rhynochetos jubatus
GTCCATGTGAGACTGTTTTTTGCTTGGTTTTTTTGGTTTTTTTTTTTTTGGGGGGGGGGGGGGGGGGGGGGGGGGAGGGGAAGTGGAACATCATTGGCATTGTTTGTGGGGTTTTTTGGTTTGTGTTTTTTTTTTAATGGTCATGACCTTACAAGGTAACTACCTGGCTCATCAAAGAACAACTGAAAAAATGGTCTGTGATTATTCTATGGAATGTGTGAATTAAATTAATTTCTATTGTTTTTTACAGTAACTTTCAACAAATATTGAAATTAGATTGTGTCTAAAACAGATAAGAAGGTTTAAAGAAGACTGATTTATGCTAAATAACAAAGACACAATTTGAGATAGGGAAGATTCATATATGTCATTATTTTCTATTTCCCTTCCAATAATGGAATTTTCTGCTAGGCATGAGTCTCATACTTGTTACAGTGGTAACATTTCTTGCAAATAATCTGTCCCTGTATGATAGAAAATGCGTATTCCTAAGGTAGTATTTATTGCAAAGATAGGTACACTTACGTTACTTCCTGCAGCATGTTGGAGGTAACAAAATAGATGGAAATAGGTGGGGTGTATTGTATAGGACAGATTATTTAAAAGAAAATTTGCTACTAGTTTCTATTCAAATGATACATTAAAATAAAACATAAAAAAATAATTTCTATTTCACAAAGTTCACAGTAACAATAATGAGAACACAGTATCATATTTCTGATGAATAATTTTCCTGTTGTACAATATATTAAGAGAAAATTTTATGCATCAGCACATAAAATGTATACAAAATGCAATAAAA
The DNA here is from genome assembly GCA_027574665.1 of Rhynochetos jubatus. NCBI lineage: Eukaryota > Metazoa > Chordata > Aves > Eurypygiformes > Rhynochetidae > Rhynochetos > Rhynochetos jubatus. The sequence goes on from CM050690.1 coordinate 32,044,233, forward strand.
TTAATATTTGCAAAGACATTTTCTTACCAATTTACAATTTTTTGTTATATAAACTGTATTTTATGAAGCATGTTTTAAAGGTTTTCATACATAAAGTGTTGCATTAAAATAAGTGTCTTTTCTTAGAAAAATTATGGCCTTAACCTCAAGCAATCTCTGTCAAGACTTCTAAAGCAAGGGTGTTAATGCATTTGGAGTAGAGGGTTAAGCAAAGCTGATAAAAATATTGCTTGACTGAGTTACCCAGGAGACTAAGGTTACTCTCTGAAAAGAAAATGAACCTAAAGTGAAATGTCAGTACCAGATTGTGCTTGAAAAATATTTAAAATTATCCACTAATTAACTGCTTGGAACAAGTAAGTTAGCTGCATATAAAAGCATTTTCTCGAATAATGTGTTGATCAAAGTGAAAAAAATACTCAAATTAATATTTGGAGAGAGTTGTTAATATTGCTATAGGTTACATTGTCCACTACAGAAATTCAAGTGAAATTTTAACTTTCATTAAAAATTAATAGCATTTTGAATAGTATCAGGAACTTGGAAAATATGTATGAATTATATGAGAAAAGGTCACACATAACAAGCAAAGAAGTATTCTTCCACAGTCTAGCAATGTAACTTCAGTATCTACCACAGAACATCCAATTATTCCAAATTTTGTTTGAGCCAACAAGATATTACAAGAGTAATTACAAAACAAGAAATAAGCTGAGTGATTTTTAAACATGAGATTGTGCTAACAACACAAACATAAAAGTTTCCATTCATCAGTCTCCATGATGCTTTTGTATTTTTATTAACAAAGTCCTGCAGGTATATCCTCCACTAGGCCAGGATGCTCAAAGCCTCATCCAGCCTGGCCTTGAAGACAGCCAGGGATGGGAAATCCACAACTTCTCTGGGCAACATGTTCCAGTGCTTCACCATACACTTCATGAAGAATTTCTTCCTTATATCCTATCTAAATCTACCCTCTTTCAATTTAAAGGCATTACCCTTTGTCCTATCCCTACAGACCCTTGTAAAAAGTCATCCCCCAGATTCCTTGTAGGCCCTCTTCAGGTACTGGAAAGCTACTGTAAGGTCTTCCCAGAGCCTTTTTTTCTCCAGGCTGAATAATCCCAATTCTCTCAGCCTGGCCCCATAGGAGAGGTGCTCCAAGCCTCTGATCAACTTTGTGGCCTCCCCTGGACTCACTCCAACCAGTCAATGTCCTTCTTATGTTAGGGGCTCAAGCACTGGACTCAGTGTTCCAGGTGGGGTCCCATGAGAGCAGAGTGGTTGGCCTTTTGACTTACTGGCCACATTTCTGATACAGCCCAGGATATGGTTGGCTTTCTGGGCTGCCAGCACACCCTGCTGGCTCATGTCCAGCTTTTCATCCACTGTTACCTCCAAGTCCTCCTCAGGGCTGCTCTCAATCCATTTTACAGTAGGCCTGCACTTATGCTTGGCATTGCCCCAACTCATGTGTAAGACCTTGCACTTGGCCTTGTTGAGGTTTGCACAGGCCCATTCCGAAGCTTGTCATGATCCCTCTGGATGGCATCCCTTCCCTACAGTGTATTGTCCTCACCAAACAGTGGTGTAAGCTTTCTTCTATTTACATATAAGCCTGTATAAATTTGAGAATTTGGCTGGATTAATAATGTATTGAGTTGCCTAAAATTAACACCGGTAGATCTGATTTTGCACAACTTGCTTGAGGTTCATATGTGTGATAGAACTGGAATTAGAAATTTATCATTTTATTCCTTAACTTGTACATTTTCAGTTCTGCCTATGTTTTAAAACTGATTTATAACTATTTTTAATTTGTAATTACACTGTACAAGAGCATTCAAGTCAGTAGTGTTCCCACACACCCCAGCTTATACTCATTGACAACTATGGTAATGTCTAGTAATATTTTGACTTTGCTTCATATTTAGAAGAAACAAAAAGCTTTTGTCATCCATTAAACTCTTTTTTTTTTTTAGAAGAGAGGCACATTAACTCTGAATAGTAACAGAAACGTTTACTCATAGTAAGTTAATTCTGATGTATGAAATAGAAAAGTGCACATTTCACATATATTAAATGGCATATTTTCTAAATGGCTCTTTCTGAATATGTTGGAAATATGATGAAAAATTATCTGGAATGATGTTTCAATGTTGTTCACTTCTCCTTTTAAAGATGTCAAGTATTTTCACAATATCAGATAATGAGAAATTAATAATAACTAATAAAGAGAAAAGTATTAGATACATGCATACATATAGTTCAGCTTTGCATTTCCCTTCTTGGGAAACTTTGCATTTTATAAGGAAGTGGTTGACACAGTGAGAGAACTGGGAGCTGGTTCCTCTCCTTAGTTTACAGTATCTCCTTAACCTGATTTCTGATCTTTTAGACTATAAGCGATAGATTTTTTTGATCTTTGTTCTTAGTAATAAGGCCTGTTAATATAAAAGATCTTGGAAGTTATGTATTTCTGCAGTTTAATTAAGATATCCAAACTATGCAGAGATCTGATCAATCTTCACTAGATCAAGTGTGGCAATGGTGTGTATTGAACCACTGATAGCTCTTGCCCTCCACAGTTATTACAAAGTGAGATAAAAAATATAAAATGCTGCCTTGTTCTAGCCACAGAAGTAAAGCTATGTAATAGGGTATTTAGGAGCAATGTATTCTTGAGCCTTTTTCCAGTAATAACTTTCTCAGCCTTTTCTCATGAGAGAGGCGCTTTATTCTCTTGATCATCTTCATAGTCATCCACTGGACACCCTCCAGTAGTTCTCTATCTTCCTTGAACAGGGGACCCAGATACTCCAGATATAACCTCAGTAGGGCAGAGAAGAGGGGGAGGATAACTGCTCTCGACCTGCTGGCCACATTCTTTTTAATGCACCCCAGAATACCATTGACCTTCTTGGCCTCAGGGCATGTTGCTGGCTCATGATCAATGCACTGTTCACCAGAAGTCTTCAGAACTGCTTTCTAGCAGGTTTCCAAATAATTGAATAATCTTTTCTTATTTAAAAATAAATCCTCCAAAAAATTAATACAGAATCTATGTGCTACAAAATTATTCTAATGGTAAAGCTAGAGGTTATATTACTTGAAGATTGCCCTTGTCCTAAAAACATGACCCTTAAACAATTTTTAAAATGAGCTAGCCTATGTTAGGTTGCTGGCCAGATCTGCAACAAATTGAATTGATTGATTGTGTTTCTACTGATTATGTAGGACTAATTCAAGCTTCAGAAGCTGGAGATTTTAAATTGCGGAGTTTCTGGAGTGGTGTGGTTCCTCAGTTCATGCAGCATTTCTCAGAGAGGAAGGGCCTGTAAGAGCACAGAAAAATCTGTAGTCAAGTAAATAAAAATGATTTGTGAATTTGTTATGTGACAAAGTGCACCATAAGACACCTGGTCTTCTTTGCGTGATTCTGAAGAGAACAGTGATGCCACTGTGTAACTGATCCATTTCACATGATTTTGTAGGCATCAAATTTATATCAAGGGAAAAAGATGGTTATTTTAAACATCATGCTTATAGAGATCTTCCGTGATGTAAATTTCTGTCAGGCTGAAAAGTCTGATGAGGTAAGCTGTCATTCTCTATTCTTTTCACCGTGTGAAAACACACATCAGTACACCATAATGCAATATTACTCACCATATTTATTTCCCTCTGTGTACAATAAGAAAGACAGCAACAAAGGGTATCTGTAAGAACAATCATTAACAGGTCAAATTTGTTGAAAACTGTATTGGTCTTTTTCGCTAGCTTAGCAAGGAGTGAAAAATGTTTAAAGAAAATAAAGATCTAAAAACCCTCTAAAAAAACAAAGTGAAGGGAAGCATAATAAAAAATAGGTTTAGATCTTCCAAAGGAATCTGAAATAATCCTCTATTCCATGACAGCAAATGTAACAATATAACTGCAAAGGAAAGGTTAATAGTGTCCTTGAAACTACTGATATAAGTTCTGACCAAATGCAGTAAATTGAAGCTTTATATTGTCTTTATTGTGAAACTGAATTTGATTCTGAGTGCATAAAAAAAGCCTTTCTAATAACATCAGATAGTCAGTAAGTTACTTTCTATTTCTAGAATGATAAACTTCTTCTCCATATTGGAGATCATCTTAGTTAAGTGTGAACAGGTATATTGTTTTTTTTAATGCTTTATTAAATTATTAAACAATTTCCTTCTTTTTTTCTCATGTCTGCGTGACTAATTTCAGTATGTTACTTCTAATGAAATAGTGATGAATCTGCATGCCAATAACTTTCAGAGATCAGGGTTAACCTCTTTCTGTTTAGGAAGGCTGCTTCTTTTTAAAGATTAGAAACTGACTTTCTGCTCATGTAAAAAAGAAAAGCAATTTTCAGAATGTAGGGTTTTATTTTTCCATTTGTCTCACTTGAGAGACTTCATAAATACTGATGTCTTAGAGCTATAAAGGACTCAGACTGTGCAGCCAGCTCCGTTTGACATCCCTGGCATTTTATTCTTGGTCAAGGGCAATGTACAACTGGTTATCTCTCATACCCCATCACTTTCTTGGAGAAATAAAGCAAAGAGAACTGATTTTAAAAGATCAGATTGATGGTCTCTGTTTTGTTACTTTCTGAGGTATATATATTTAGACTAGCAAATTAAGCACATGCTAAGGTTTTGACACTCACTATAAACATTTCTACTCTTATCTGACAACCAAGAAGGTCATAAAATAGTATCAGCCTTAATCCCTTCTGTAGCAAAAAGTTTTACATGACCCTCACATCTTAAACTTCATGAACGCCCTGTCTGCACACAGTTGATCCATTAATCTACTGTTGTCTATGCTCATGACTTCTGTCAAAAACTGAGGGCAGAACAAACAATCACTGCTGCTTAAAGCCTTATTCAGGTATTCAACATGTTATTCCTTTCATCTGTGAAATAAATCTTAACAAATGCTGTGTCTTCCTTTGGCCATTTCTTCTGGAACCTCTTTGACCTATCATTTGTAGCTAGAAGAAATGTTTTCATTTGAGTTGTTACTGATAGACCTTTTTTTTTTTTTTTGCAGATTAGCAAAATTCTTTTTCTTTGTAAGGGTCCAGTTTAGGGAAATATACAAAAGCCATCAAATATAATCATCTTTCGAAACAGATTTTGGCCCAATGAAATTTATAAGTTAGTTGGAACTAGATATGATTTCATGAGGGAGCTCAGTTTCCTTGTGTGGTACTCCCAGACATTTTAGAAAGGTTTGTTTTCTATAGATCTGATAAAATTTTTGTATTTTAATAAGCCATGATATACTTTGAAGCACTCATTTAGAGACTACTGTTCTCATGCACAAATGAAAAAACATTGTTTATTACAGCAATGTGTCTTTAGGAAACTTATAAAGGAATTAAATATTATATAATGATTTAGGATTATATAAATGTATTTATTTCAGTCATTAGGATAATATATACTGTCACCTTTGATTAAGTGGGATAGTTTTATTTCTTTTCCTCCAGACTTCATAAGGAATTGTCCTGGTTTCAGCTGGGATACTGTTAATTCCACAGAGGACAAGTGTTGATGATTAATTTTAATATATTAGACTATGTGGTTCCTGGGCATGATGCACACAGTATAGAATAAGGTGTGGATACTGTCCTGGTTTTGGGCTAGGATAGAGATAATTTTCCTCCTAGTAGATGGTATAGTGCTGTGTTCTGGATTTAGCATGAGAATAATGCATAATGTCCTGGTTTTAGTCAGAAAAGAGTTAACTTTCTTCACAGTGGATGGTATAAAGCTATGTTTCTGAATTTAGCCTGAGAAAAGTACAGATAAGGTGTCTTTTTAGCTGGTGCTGAAGAGTGCTGTGAGGTGGTGAGTCTCGGTCCTGCATATGATTCCAGACTCTGACTCTGCTTGGTCAATTTTCTGTAGCCTGTGAAAAAGAAAAAAGAAAGAAAAAAAATCAAACCAAAAGCCGGACACACACCCACAAACCCCCCCCCCCCAAACTCTCAAAACTAACTAAAAGGCTCTGAATTATCTAGTAAGAACTTCAGTACCATTATATGTTTTTTCACCTTAGAGGAGAAATGTTTTTAATATGAATCAGCTGTATTCTTCAGTGAAATCTTTCTTTGCTCAGGAAACAAAAGCACAAAAAAACCCTTGTGAATGAAATTGAAACAAGTGTAAAAAGGCAGTTTTCATGTTCAAAAATCCTGAAACTTCAGCAATGTCTGATTTTGAAAATTCTACCTGTTTTCCACACCTAAGACATGGTTTTGCTTGCTTTGCTCACCATCTGTTCACTTTAAGATCCTTGTGGACTGAGCATAATCAACAATACATATTAAGCTGATTCTTTCCATATCTTTATTGCTCCTTTTTGTTCCTTCTTTCTTTTGCCAAAAGCAACTCTTTGTGTAGCTGTTTAGTGAACTGGATGACAAGTGACTTAAAAGTAGCTGGAAAAATATTGACATTTTCTAAGTAAATTTCTAGGTTCTCTGAAGACCAAGGTTCCTCAAAAGCCACACTGAAAAAATAAAGGATTAAATTCAGCTGTACCAGTAGTAGGCAGGAACTTCATTTCAACAGCTAAAGCACTTTGGCAAATGAAAGTGTGTTAACATGGATCACAAGTACCATGTTGACAAGCAATTTTATGCTGTTTTGAGAAAAACGTTTGTCTACCTCAAACACTTAGCTTACAAGAAATGAATTCACCCTGCTGCTATACTCACCAATGATTTCCTTCACTGGCTGTCATTCCAGGTCTTTTCCGAATACTCCTGTACTTAACATTTATTTGAAATATGGTAGAAATCAAAAACTCTGATTTTTCTACTCAGCGTACAGTTTAATCAATTTACAGGAAATTTCAATGCTGAAATAAGTTTCAATCAAATACTGATGAAGGATTTTGATTGAAACTTATGGCGAATATTTGAATTGAGTAAACTTGATGAAGTTCACTCAGTTCATCATGTTGAAGACAATAAGCTGTGTAACTTCAGCCACACAGAATTTGGTGGACTGTATGAATGGTAGCTTATGGGAACTCTTATCCTTGGATATCTGGGTTGAACTTCAAGTGTCGAAAGACTCCACAGAGAGGAAAACAACATTAGTAATTGAAACAAAAACAAGTTGGTGACTGGAAGTTTACAAACTCAGAAATCGTTTCACTATTTTTTTGCTTTTCTGTTGAACATAAACCCAAAATTTTGAAAAACATAGGCAATTACTGCTGAGGAAAAATAATAACAAGATTATCCTTTCTGAAGTAATTTGGTTCTTACTGTATGTTAGGAGCTTTTATAACTGCACAAACACCACTAAAGACATTTTTGTCAACAATGTTTTGTCAACACTGTTCTTATTACAGAAATAAAAGATACCAGAGAAACTGAATGCAGGCCAAAAGAGCAACAACACATCCCACCTTTACAAAGTGTTCAAAGCATTAAAACCACATAAAAATTCCCCAAAAAGACATTTTCTAAACCTACAAACACTTCACAGAAGCATAGCTTGAAGCAAGCAGTGCTATATTAATCCAGACCTGCCACCACTACCATAAAGAACAGAGAATGTGAAAGAAAATGGGTATGGAAAGAAAACTGCTGTTTTGAACAATGAATGAAATCATCAGAATCTGAAAAGACCATAGTAAATATTCACTTTTATCTTATCAAATATTTTTTCAACAATATCTGAAAAAAAGCCTGTGTATTGTACATAATTACTTGATAAAATTTTAAAAAATGGCTAATTGGTTTAAAAAAACACTTTATAAATCAATCTTAATTTGTGTATAAAATCACCTGAGAGATTTCATTAGTCCACTGAAGTTATTAGAGCAAAGAATACATTGTTTGGGGGAAACAAAACTGTTGAATTATATTCATAACTGAAAATATGTCTTCCTAAACATCATGAAACATACATTAAATATAAATTTTAAATACATAAAATAATATTATACACTTTTACTATTATTATTGCTACTATTACTATACTATTATTACTACTATTTTACTACTATTACTATTTTATCAAAATTTCTATTGAGATACTACTGTAAAAAATGCTGGTTTAATCTTCAATCTTGATGAAAATAATACTTGTAAGTCATACACTACCTCTAATCCTTAGTTTATAAAGAGAAAAAGGCTGAAAGTGTTTGTGGGGAAACCCTCTATTTATTAACAAATACCAGTGTCAAGAAATACTTTTGTGACTAATCAACAGAATGACATAAAACACATTCATTGATAATAAAGGATATTAGATACCTTTGTGATTGTTAGAAAAGAAATAGTGAAAGAACTGCCTGTTACTTGTCAGTGTATCAGTGAGGTTTTATTATTGTCCCAAAGTCAAAATATTAACTAAAGCAGATGTTTTTTGTTGTTTGAATGTGACCAGAATCAAATACAGTCATGAGAAAATAGCTAAAACAAGCAATAAAAGACATTTCAGTCCAGGGTGTCCATAATACATAAAAATTTTTGATACTTAGGAAGAGAAAAATCAAGAACTCTAAAAATAAGTAAGTATTATATTCAGGAAAGCAATAAATGTGCAAATGGTAAATGAGATCTCTAAGAGACAAATCTAAAGGGGAAAAAAAAAAAAGAATTCAAAGAAGCTGTAGTTTCCTTAAAGAAACAGCTATAAAGTTGCATGTAAATTATACAATGGTCTGCGTTACAAATGAATAATTTGTAGTTGTGTATCATTTCTTAATGAAAGTATTCTCTTCTCTTGTAAAGCCTGCCTCATCTTTCCCTTTAGTGGACAAAATGAAGACTAGAAAGTTAATGTTGCAACATCATTAACGGGCTTTATAAACAAGTTAGATAAGTATCTTACATACTTACTTAAATATGCTTATATACATACTTGACTACCTGTGTATATCTTATATATTACATCCATGTATTTTGCCCACAGCTAACTGCATAGGTAATACATATACTCAAATATTTTCTGTATTCCTCATTATAGTTTTACTCACTTTAGTTGGGCCTGGCTTGTAGTAAGAGAAATGAGCTAGTTATCCTTTGATTTCACTTTGTGTTTTTTGGGGATTTTTACAAAAATAATCAAGATTTAGTGTGATGCTTTGATTATCTTATGTCTTAGAGGTATGAATTAGCTTGTCATTTTACTATCTTGTCATAAATACTACTTGAGTAAAAGTTATTTTTCTTTGTATAGCTGATGTCAGATATACAGAGTAGATTTTCTCCAGATTTCAGTCCACAGACTAACACAGAGATAACTGACTAAGGGCTTAATCCATTACCCAGATAAGTCAAAGGACATATTAATTAAATTGAGGGCTGAGCAGAACACCAATAATGTCCTTGAAAAGATTCACACAGCATAAGAATGACAGTCTCTGAAGGATGAGTACAGTGTGTGAAACAGGCATTCAAACATTACCACAGAATGAAGAACACGTATGTGGTTGGAAAACTAACTTTCTAAATGATCATGAACACATTTGGGGGTCTTGTTTTCTAATTATTACTGTATTTATCTCTCTTTTTCTAAGTTTATATATTTTTCTGACTTTGATCCTGCAGTCTTTGTGGATTTTTTAGCTTCTAGGACTTCATCAACTTACAACCAAGTGTTATTCTGGCTGCCAGTAGTACACGACTATAATTCTTAAGGCACCCGTTCCCCAAAGATAACTGTGCTGTGCAGGAACTAAGCCTAATTACACCAAGTGTGTTGGACTAAATATATATAGTAATGTACTTGAAGCTATGCTTATAGTTCACTTATGGTAAGGCAAGAGAGGAAGAAAGGATGTTTCCTCATAGAACGGTTAACGTAAATTATCTTGGATCATGGCTTTTGGCAACAGGGTGACAAAGTTCCATTCTCAGTCTCACCTTGGAGGCATGCCAAAGAACTCCATAGGCATACATTATGAAATCTCCATGGTGTCATGACCAAGTCTTCAATGACAATTATTTTGTAAGAAGTCACAGTCTCCACAAGACCTGTGCTGGTGTTGGAAAAATAAAGGGCAAAATACTAAATAGTGAAAAACGAGCATGGGGCAATCAGAATTGTAATGACATCTTTCTTCTCTCCCTTCTTTCCTCACCCAGACCCACCACAGGGAGCAAATAAGTTGTTTGCAATAAAATATAACATATCATTCTACTACATATTTTACAGTAATCTGGAAGTTTATTTATTTTCTCCAAGGGCCTATTGAGAAATATTTTATGTTCTATATTTAAGAAAATGTGTCAGCAATTTATTGTGAAGATAGATGGAGAAAGTCAGGTCCAGTGGGATATTAGTGTATATAACAAGTTTTAGAAACCTGAGTTCAGAGATAGAGCTTTATTATTTAAAGATCTGCCTGTGTAAATATAACAGCAAAATATTACAGTTAAGCTCAGGTTTTGCCTTTTGTCTCTTTTTCTAAAAAATAAATCATGGACCTCCACTTAGCTAATGCCATGTTCTATTTTTATTATTTTTTAATCTTTTATCAATAAGAATAATTAAGTCAAATATAGTTAGATTTATGATGCTTTACCATTCTTACCTTCATATAAATATTGAGTATTCAGAGGAAGAAAATAAGCAAAACTAATTAGTTTTATGAATAAGAATGTAAGCTAGAGGAGAGATTTACATTCAAATCCTTGATCTAAAGAACATTGAGGCACTTTATCTTAAGCATGTCAGCATAGAGGCTGGTGCTACTTCTCCCTGATCAAAGCCATAACTGTTGGAAAAATCACAGTCATACATGTTCTTCTTCTTCCAGTTAACATTTAATTATTTTATGCAAAATGAAGCTCCTATGGATAGAACAAGATACATTTATTCAGCCTTCCTTTAGCCCGTGAGGTAGGACCGACATCAGGAGAGACTAACAGAATCATAGAATCAGAACGATTTGAGTTGGAAGGGACCTTAAAGACCATCCAGTTTCAATCCCCCTGCCATGGGCAGGGACACCTTCCACTAGACCAGGTTGCTCAAAACCTCATCCAGCCTGGCCTCGAAGACAGCCAGGGATGGGGCACCCACAGCTTCTCTGGGCAACCTGTTCCAGTGCCTCACCACTCTCTCCATGATGAATTTCTTCCTGACATTCAATGTAACTCTCCCAGCTTTCAATTTAAACCCATTACCACTTTTTCTGTTACTACAGGCCCTTGTAAAAGGTGCCCGACAGCTTCCTTGTAGGCCCCTTCAGGTAAGGGGTAATTAGGAGACACTAACAGAAATGAAGGGTGAGGAAAAAAATGAATTTCAGATATATCATCCATGAGTACTCTAAAAGTGAACTGTTAAATCAAAAAGGCTGCAGTTCTTATATTTTCCCTTCTTAATACAGCAAAGTAATGGCAAAACCCTTAGCTCCATGAGAAGTCTAAAGCCTGGGAGACAGTGTAAAATGGCTGGTAACTTGATGCCCAGAACAAAGACCATATTAGTGATATCCTACAGTACAAAACCTTTTTCCATTGCTGAATAACAAGCAACTTACTTAATAAGTACCAGCACATGACTTGCAGGAGTTTCTAAGTACCGAATTTTGTATACATAAGCCCAACTTAAATGGTCTGAAAAAAATATTTTCTCAGATTTGGTGCATTTGTTGGTTTTTCTTGTGTGGTCTTTTTGTTGTTGTTGTTTGTTTGTTTGTTTGTTGTTTGTTTTGTTGTTGACTCCCCCCCCCCCACCCCCCCCCCCCCCACCCCTGTGTTGGTCTAGCTCTGAAAGGTCAGTCTTGCAAACAGTTTTTTTTATTTAAGTTTAAATCAATATCAATAAAAATGAAAACATATTTAAGCCCTACAGGCTTGGCACTACACAATGTTATTTTTCCAGACAATGATGAATACACATGGATTTATAAATATCTCCCTCACTAGAAAGACTGGGGCAAATGTAGCCTGTGAATCATCTCAGTGAAATGATGATTATGAATAGACAGAAATGGAACTAATCAGTAACTTAAAAACCATAGTAATGGGACTGTAAGCTAAAATTGTTGTGGAATTTTCCATTCTTTTACTCAGGTAACTTTTTCAGAGGATTTTTCCTGGCAATTTTCTCTTATCTTATGAAGAGAAGTGTTGATGTTTTTCCCTTTTCATAGGATGTCAGAGAATTAAATAAAAATATTCATAACCTTTCATCTGTATAGGGTTTTTTTTTTCACATAAATCTGTTTAAATTCTCTGACCCAGAGTTGGGAAGTTGATGTTGTGTCATTATTTAATGGCTTGACCTGAAAAATTCTGTGCAAAAATGAGCTAAAATTGTAGATTAAAAGAAATTATGTAAAAAATTCCCTTCTTTGTGGTTAAAAGAAAAGGTCTGAAATTATAATCCTTCACTCAAACGATTTGTATTTCTTTTTTTGCAGTTTGGGCATGTTTCAGATAATGCAGCCTTCAACATGGTGTTGCAACCTCTGCCTTTCTACATACCTCCAGGAAGGTAAAATGCAGTGCATGACAGAAAGAGGTCTTTCTAATAACAGCCAACTTCAGCAACTGGATGACATCTGAAAGAAATAGAGCTGTTGTGTTCACAAAATATCATTGATTCATTTCCAATAATAATAATTTAGGTAACATACTTTTTGATACATAGAGGCCCAAAGATAATCTATAAAATAAATAGGGAAGAAATTATGCAGTTTGTCTTCTTCCCACAAAAAAAGTAAAGTTTTTGATGTTTTTATTTACATTCCAAGGGGTCTGGCATCTCTGGTGCAGATTTGTATAAGTTACAGTTAATTGGGTGTTGCTGAAATTTGAAGGATGTGTTAGGACTTTTTATTATTATTATTATTCTCTGTGTTTCTGAAAACTGCATGCTTTCTTTATGATTCTCTTTATGAGAACACTGCAGACAGAATTTTTTAAGATGGCAAGAATGTTGTATATCTGTCAACTACCCAAATCAGAGAATGATCTTTTCTCTAAAAATATCTGTAAACAAGGACTTTCAGCTTCATAACCTGAAATTTCCATTCAACAAAATGTTGTTCCACAGTTATAAAAACATTCCAGTCACATAAATAAGACAAAAGAAAAGAAACATAAACTAGTAATGATGAAAAACTAGGAAATGCATTTGTATTTAAAAAAAATGCTATTATCAGTAATCAAGTCACAAGTTTAAGAGTGTGTTGAAATCACAAAAGAAGCCCCAGCCATGTCTCTGTATTGCTGAAGAGATGCTGGGGTTTGTCCCAGTGATTTTAACTTTAGGCATACAACTATTCCAACTTTTCCAAAATTGGAGTGTAAGAGAAGTTAAATTCAAAATTAAAGTCAGGAATTTTCCATCTCAACATGAGGCAAAACTTCTTTACTTTGAGTGTGCCAGAGCACTGGAATGGGCTGCCCAGAGAGGTTGTGGAGTCTCCTTCTCTGGAGATATTCAAAACCCACCTGGATACACTCCTGTGCAACCTAGGTGGACCTGCTTTGGCAGGGAATTGGACTAGATGATGTCCAGAGGTCCCTTCCAACCCCTGGCATTTTGTGATTCTTTGAATAATTTAAAAGTAGGTGAACAATCAACACTTTAGTTTAACTTGTCTTTTAATTGATACTTTCTTTCTTTACAGTTTAAAGCTTCTAAAGAAGACCTACAATTTTTGTAATCTTGCTTCTCAGTCACAGAATAAAGATAGCTAAGTCTATTCAAGCTTGACAAAGAATAACCAGTAAACTTGAAACTAAGTAAGTCCTTGAAGAGTTGAAAATCAGTTTTGGCTCACTTGAAGATAAGAATTATAGAACAAAGGTTGCGTTTTGAGCCATAATGACATTGAACAAGAAAGACCTGATCATTGCTGGTTCTATAACAGAAACTTTATACTAAGTGTGTGATATTTGTGTGGTGAAAAACACCAGCGTGGATGGACATGGTTCAGTTTGGGGTTCCAGTGTTACTTCTGTCTAAGTAAGCCCGGGTAATGTAATAGAATGTGTTGCTTCTTGTCAAGACTCTACTGTGAAAATACATAAGAGCAATGGACATTGTATGTTTATTCCAATATATGGAAAATTACTTACAGGTATATAAACATAAAACATACCTAAAATTAATACACTTAGACAAATGGCTATATTTATTTTAAACATATCTACATCTAAAATTATCTTAATGGTTTGACATCAATTGAGAAGGCTAGAAGCTGCAGATAAAGGAGCATTCACTGCTTGAACTAATTGACTATTTATGATATTAGATAAGAATCTGATCTAGATTTTAATATCTTTATTCTTACAGCATTTAAAGTTAAGCTGACATAATTACAGTAGAACAAAAGGCTTGAAGCCCTTCAATAAATAGTAGGCCATATGAGGATTTAAACATTTTTCACTATGTGTTATTGCAGACTGTGCTTTTTATTAACTACCTTATTCAGCAGTAGGTATCTCAAATGGAGTTTTTAATTCTGAATGTGTACAGCAATATAATTTATTCCAGAAAAAAATCATCTGATTATTCAGAGCATATTTATGAGGTAAGATGTAACAAGTAAGTTATATACATTTTCTCTTTAATTTTAGTAATATTCCTGGAACTGAAACATTTTGGTCAGTTCAACTTCATCGAAGTTTTGAGGAGTATAAGAAGAGTGTTTAGTGGAAAATGAAGAACAACTAGTTTAGGAGATAAGTGTATTTTCAACGTAATTCAGTAATGACAGAAATTTTTAGAACATGGTAAAAACATGATGCATGACTTCTAAAAATCCTTGGTTTTGCAAGCATTGGTTGGCAGTTACCTTTACAGGCTGTTAAGCATTATTATGTAAAGAAGCAATTATGGATGGCTGTTTTGAATAAAACTTTTCAACAGACAAAAAAACCTAATAGGTCTTTTATCAGAAAAGCTACAATGTGTTTACTACTATGCCTAAAAGCATATCTCACTTACACAGAGATATGTTTCAGGCTCAAGTAAAGACATTTAAAATATATTTGTACATTGAAATTATAATTTCCTCACATTATATGAAACATTTGTGAAGATGTCATATCTGAAACAGACACATGCATGTATGTATATTTTGGTTTTGCGTATATACACATAAATACATCACATCCATTTTAAGAATACATTTTTGATATGTTTATTGTAAATAGAAATATAATTGCTTCCCTTTGAAACCTCTTATAGAAATCTTTTTTTTTTTTTAATTAAAAACTAAAGATGCAATTGATGAAATTCACAGATACTCTAATTCTATTTGTCTGTGTCTTTGCCTTAGCCAAAGCTTTTTTTACTGAAATTGTTACCATACTGAACCACGAAACCAACACTTGGAATGCAATAACTTTTCTTGAACTTAAAGTAGAAATAGGCATTGTTATAACTTTTTCCACTTTTCTTTCTTAAAGAGATGCTTCAGAAGACTTCAGATTTATATGTGATGGGGTCTTCATATGTTTTGTAAACCACATGCCATTACAATAGCAGGAGACATCACTATTGTGATTAATATTACTAGTAGTATCCACGTTCTTCTAGTTTTATCCCTACTGTAGATATTCCAAGATATTCTCAGCTGGTTGCTGAGAATTTCTTGGAGTATGTTGCAAATTAACTCAGGACAGGGTTTTTAGCTACTTTGCTTGATCCTTATATTCACAATGTTCTATCCTAACGCTGTAAAGCATTGGTTTCCCTACTTGCTCTAAACCATAGTATTAGTCTTTTGGAAATGAGTGATTCAGCACTGTGTTCTCCTGTTCAATGCAAATTACGCACCCAAGTATTTCACAGAATTTAGCATTTTTACTCTGTTATGCTCCTAATCCAAAAGCCTACTGAAGTTGTAAAAACTCCCTGACTTCTAAGACTTTCCCATCAGCAACAGGGGAGGAGCTGATAATACTTGTCATCAGAGTATTACTTACAGAACAGAAGCTCTAAGTAACCAAAACAAGTAAAGGTCAGAGCCACAGGTGGTAGATCAAATGAGAAATGAAATACCTCAAGACACTGTAAGCTTAAATATTTTTTTCTTTTTCTTTTTTTTCTTCTTCAAAGAAATGCTGATGTCAGGCACCATTCTTTAAAAGTAGCGTATCAATCAAAAGTAAGCTTAAATTGCTTTACTCAACAATGCTGGGAAACAAAATGTGTTGCAAAATGTCCTGCCTGCCTTGTTTGGTTGCTTTTGTTTGCTTGGTTGGTTTGTTTTGGTTTTTTTTTATTTTTTCTTGTGATTGTAAAATAACTGTCTTCATGTCTGGAAATATTGACTACCATCATCCAAGTTCCCCATTGGGACATAACCTTTTAATGCTGGAAACATCTGCAGCTAAGCAAAGGAATAGCAGCACTGCCAGTGTGTCAGCAAGTTACTTGTGCTCGTTGGTATCTTTATTACTAGTGTAGAGCTCAAGATGTCTTTCTGAAACAAATAGTATTCTGCTTGATTGCAAATTATACAGGCTTTCAGCCTTGCTACTGTAACTGACATAAATCGGGTTAAAAGCTGTCAGTCGGGTGGATTCATGACAGCCATATCTTCAGAAAATTGACATTTCATTCCACACAAGTAAATGATACATTTCACAGAATGACTAGAGCTATTCAAAAACCAGAGACTGGCATTTTAAAAGACAACGTGATTATTCTTGTGGTTGTGGCTTGTTTGTTTTTTAAAGGAAAGTCTACCTAATCATATGTTTCTCATCATGTGTGGAATTTACCAAAAGTTGGATCAGACTTATACAAATATGAAATTAAACTCCATATTTCTAGAAGCTATTCAGTAAAGGCCAGTGTCCTCAGTGGAGTCTGAAGCTTACCAAGCAAAAGGAAAATGTGAGTTGCTGAAACATCAAGAGCTCAATATAGTTACTTATCATTAGGGTACAAACCTCCAGAGTCGAAAATGGCTGTCTCTGATCTGAGTTGTCCCATCTGTGTTTATCTAACTAGAGATAAGACCAAGGTGATTTCAAAGCTTGACAGCAACACACGTATTTCGTTTACTGACAGCCTGAATTCATCTCACTGGCTCTGCTCATTGTAGCTGGCACTGACAGTCTACATATGTCTTGTCCAGTGTTAGTCTCATGTCACAAATGCAAGAGCAGCTAGAATAGATAAAATCTGTAAAACATAAATATGTTCTTGGTGTGTGCTGTAAAATATAGTCAGAAGAACCACTTTTTGTGAAGTTCCAGGCTTGAGGATATTTCAGCAAACACTGTGGTCAGACCTCTGCCCAAGGTCACCAATACAAAGCATGAACCTAATTAGACACAAAGTTGGATCTGACTCTGAATCTCTGATGATAGTCCTAGCAACTGAGGTAAGAAAGTTTCTTTTATCCTGTGTCTCCTTGCAGCCTTGTGCAGAAAGTCCATCCAAGGGATGAAACATTTCTTCTTTAGGACCTAGTTTTGAAATCAGTACTTTCTGACAAAAAGAAATTATAAAAAATGAGCCCCAGAAAATGCTGACACACTTTAGTCATGAGTACTCAACTACATGCACAAGATTTCTAGGTGAAACTCTGGATAATTTCAAGTTTTCGTCCACTAAATCTGCCTGACAACAGTCATAAATAAACAAAGACTACATGACTGCTGCTTGCTTGTTTCTCTTGAAGCCACATTTTAACAAATGTTAAAAATAATTTATAACCTCATCATCCTGCACTCTTCAAATATGTCATACCTATTAAAGTAGAAAAAGTCTGCTTCTTTGCCATCCTTATTTACTGTGCTTGATTAACTTAACTACAACACTGTTTATAACTGTAATTTGTATATATATATAAAATACATAAAGTATATTATATATATATATATATCAGAATTGACTATTGCATTTAATTTCATCTAAAAAACATCTAATTGAAGTAGAAAAGGCTAGAAGTAAGATGACAGTAATAATGAGAGAGGTGGAACAGTGTCCATAATAGCAGGCTAAATACAACAGAGTTCTTTACAATGGTAACACAATTATTATGTGCCATAACTTTTACAATAATGAATGGTATGAAGAAGGTGAATATAGAATTGCAATAAAAAAGCCACCCCAAGTGAAACGTTCAGGTATCCAATTTAAGCAGAACAAAAAGAAAGGGAAAAAGTAAATTAGAATGAAAAATTTACTACTAATATAATGCTCATGTCATTACTTTCAAATGGAGCAAAAGGGAAGAATATTTTAATATATGCATGATTATGTTGCCACAGGAAGCTGAGAATATAACTAGCAAAAATGCTTGACAGTCTCATTTTGTACTTTTTTATCTGAAAACAATTACAGAAGAGTCACTCTAGATCCCACCACACCCCCCACCACCCCCACCCCACCCCAAAGTACTTTGGAATGGATTTATCCCAGTCAGAAGATTAAATGAGAAGATTGTAAATTATCCTACCTGGGATTGGAAAGTGGTGACAGACTGAATATAGTGATACAAATTTGTCTTGCCAAAGAGACATACACTAATGAGCAGAAGAATCAAAGAGGTGTAGACTGCCTATTCTCAGCCACACTGCTGTTTCACACAGTGCTTCCATCCCAAAAGTCACCCTTGTGGCTTTTCACGTGCCATATAGCTGTTTAGCTGAGACGTTACTGAAGCTCTACTCCCTGTTTTCTGCAGCATTTCTTTCTTCTTCAGCTGGGTTGTCTTCCTTTCTACACATATTCTTTAAAATAAACCATGTCAACTTTTCTGTCCCAGCAATGAGAGAGCATGAAGTCTTGAGATTCTTTTCTTTTGAGATGGGAATATAATGCGTGTAAATCCTATAGTTTACTAAAATGAAGGATTACAGCTCTGTGTATGCATTTCAATGAGTTTCAACAGCATCTTTTTGCCTCTGTATGGGTCATACATAACTGAAATACCAATGTTCTACAAAGACACAAATGATGTAGACGTGTAGAGATAAGTGAAATGCAGATTTTGAAGTGTAAATACATATACCTATGGAGAGAGTTAGTTCTAACTGCAGTTGAAATAAATTAACATAACTTGAGAAAGTGTATTTTTTTCATGGCAGAACTTGAAGGTTAACCACTTAAGCTGCTCACTTATTTTTGACCATTTCTTTTATGAAAATACACATACACCGTCTGTGCTGGTATTATTAGCTGCAGCAGGAAGAGAATTCTTCCTTCTAATGTATCCACAAGAAGCTTGAATCAGTCTGATGGTTCTGTCTCTGATTCACTGGAAATGTGTTTTTCAAAGTGAAGCCTTGTAACTTTTACAGATGTGTCCTGTCATGTATCTTACAATCTTGCTGAGCTCCATACTGAAAAGTCAAAGCAAAGCCCTTGCATGGTGAATCAAAAATACAATATAGAATTCACAAAATATTGGATAGTTTCAAAATGTTTTTTTAATTATTAGTCAAGGTCATTAAATATAACAAGTATTATTTCAAAACTTGATTACATAAAGAATTTGTTGTGTATAGAGAAGATGCATATATTAAGAAAACCTTTAGGTCTGCAGTGTAAGGAGTGGATTTCCAGGAAGATCACTGTTATACAGGTATATAGACATCTTTTTCTTCTTTTAATTAAAGAGGTTTGCCAAACTTCCTTTTAAAATTTGAGCAATGAAACACAGTAACATGCTTTGATAAAAATAATATACTGGGAAGAAAAAGAGATTACTGAGAAATCTCAGAATATCTACTGGACAACACCTGAAAAGTCATAATTTCTCAGGCAAATAATAAAACAGGAAAAAATAGGATGAGAAAAAGGTTATAAAAATATTGCCATAAGGAGGCAGAGAAGTGAGGACAATTAAGACATGAAGTTGTATGTATGTATATGTATGTACATGCACAGTAACAGCTAAAGAGAAGTTGAATGAAATAGCAAGACCAATGACATGAAAATTAATTAGTTCTTTCATGACAGTATTAGACGCAAGAAAAGAAAATAGTCCAGCTTGAATCTGATGCTAGCTGTAGTGATAAAACTGTAACAGTAACATAGGAAAGGAAGAAAAACTCAGCAGAAAATTCTGCTCTTTGTTTGAAATGTACAATAACAGTTAAATAACATTGTCTATGCTTTGTCTAAAAGAAATCTCTTCCAGTCAGGTTTCTTGTTTCATGGCTAAAAGCCTAAGAGTGAGGAGTGAGAACAAAGAATGTATCATCAATACTTCCTCCTAATGGTTGTGGATCCTTCAAACATTTGCAGCTCAGAGTGTTCTGAAAAGATGTGACTACTATGTCATTCATAACTCTCACCAGGTTTTCATTGTTTAACTTGTTTGATCCATTCTTGAAACTTTCACATTTATCCCCCATGAAGTCTCTGAGACTGAAAGGTCAACGTCTATAATTACATAGGGTAGTAAAAGCAAATGCTTGATAAGAACTGTCTGGCATTCCCCCTCTCTTAGCTCTGCACCAGTTAGTCTATATTTTGCTTCACCCCATAACACATCAAGCTGGATAAGTGGTGCCAGCCAGGGGCCCATGGCACTGCAGGACCAGCGGGGAGGGGGTGGGGATACGGGTGGAAAGGCTTGTGGTTGGACACAACCCTGGGAAGGGGAAGGGTCTGAGGAGGCTTCTGGCCGAGGGGGCTGGGGATTTGTTTGTGGTGGGACCTTGTGGTGAGTGATTGGTGCTCTGGGCAGAGTCAGCATCTTGCTGGGCAGATCAATCTAGGAGTCGGGGTTTGAAAGTTGTTTTTCTCTCTCTTACTCTCTTGGCCCCCGGGCGGTTTCGTGGGGGGTTTGCTCACTTCGGGTAGATTTTCTTTCTTTTTTCCCTTCCTGGGGTGGGATCCTGATCATTTGTTCTACCCTTTTCCTCCGTTCCTTAAATTACTCATTAGCACTAGCATTGTTAGTAACTCCCTAAGTTTCATTTATATAATTAAACAGTTCTTATCTCAACTCCTACAGGCTTTTCCTTGGTTTGTTCCTCCAACCCTTTCTCAAAGGGAAGGGGGGGTGGGGGGGGAGTGGTAGAGCGGCTGCTTGCTAAAACCAACACAGTCCTTTTTGGCACCCAATGTGGGGCTTGAAAGAGTGGAGATAAGGAACAGATTATAGCGTGTGATAAGCTCCGGCTTTAAAATGTATCTGTGGCTTCTCAGGACTCTGAGTTTGGGGCTTTTCAAGCTGCTAACCGAACGGCAGAATCTGTTCCCTTATGTGCTAGTGATTATCCTGAATTTTATGTGCGAGGCGGACTGAGGGGGCTGGCCAGGCTGTTCTGTGTGCTGCTGATGCTGGCAGGGATACTCTCTCTCTATCTGTACTTAATACTGTCAGCTCCTTGGTACATCACGACTTACCTGCTGGAAGTTTTCCACAACTACACCTCTCCCTTTCTCCCCTAGGGGACACAGCTGATAGAGGAGAGGTTATTTGGTGCTGGGGGGCACGTGGAAAAACTTTTTCAATTTTTCCCCTCTCCTCTTGGTCCGATGGCAAAGGCATATGAGTTTTTCTGAAATTTTTCTTGTGGCTGGGGTGACCTGTGGCTGGAGATCAGCTTGCTAGTAAATGTTTTAGTGGCTTTGGGCAAGTTAGGGAAATGTTCGGGAGCTCTGCCCCTACCGGTCCTAGTGCCCGAGGCAGACGCAGGGTCTGTGCAGTTACCCGAGCTGCCTTAATGCGCAAGGGGGCAGCACGGAGTCGTGCCGGGACCAAGCTCCTAACTCGAGCCTGCACGGCCTCAGTGTCTGCGGCAGTCTCAGTGCCCGTGGCAGCGCCAGCACCCGCAACGGCTCCAGTGCCCGCGGTGGCTCCAGTGTTTGCGTCACCGGCTAGTACATCTGCACCACAATCTGTCACATCACCCTCCACTATGCCTGCATCAATGGCAACACATCCCGCTACAGCCAGTTTGTCTTCTCCCCCAACCAGCCCACTTTCTGCAGCAGCCTCACTCCCTCAATCTTTTGTGTGTTATTGTCAGGGGCGACCACTCTCTGTGGCCCCAGTCCGGAAAAGGAAATACACACATGAATCAGTCCATGTAGTTGAGGATGGTGAGGTAGCAGGGCCATCCCAGCCAACAGAAACAGTCAATAAGGAAATGGGAACAGAACTAGCTCAAGAGTTGGAGACAGAGGATGAAGCTGTTGTGACCACACGGTCCTTATCCCTGAGGGAGCTATGGGACATCTGTAGAGACTACAGTCACTGCCCGGGTGAACATATCATGACCTGGCTGCTCCGCTGCTGGGATAATGGGGCCAGTAGTATGGAGCTAGAGGGGAGAGAGGCTAAACAGCTGGGGTCACTTGCCAGAGAAGGGGGCATTGATAAAGCAATTGGGCATAAGCCACAAAATGTCAGTCTCTGGAAACGACTCTTGACCAGTGTAAAGGAAAGGTACCCTTTCAGAGAGAGTGTGCCACAACAGCTACGTAGGTGGACCAGCATGGAGAAAGGCATCCAGTATCTAAGAGAACTAGCGGTACCAGAGATTGTTTACCGAGACCCAAACAACCCACGAGCATCCACTGACCCCGACGAAGTCTATTGCACCTGCCCCTTGTGGCAGAAGTTAATGTGGAGTGCACCACCCCCATATTCCAGCGTGCTCTCAATAATAACTTGGAGAGAGGACGAGGCACCAACCGTAGACGAGATGATCCGCCGATTCTGAGAGTATGAGGAAATTCTCTCTTCCCCCATACAGGCATGTGTCTCTGCTGTGGAGAGACTGTCTAAAGAACTCAGGGAACTCCGAGAGGAGGTGTTCCGATCCCCACCTCCACAGGCCAGTGTTTCGGTTATAAAGAGCAGGTGCTTCTCTCATTCAAGACAGGAATATAACAGATATCCCTCACGGGGTACCCTGTGGTTTCACCTGAGAGACCACGGAGAGGATATGAGGAGGTGGGATGGAAAACCTACTTCTGTCCTGGAACAATGAGTAAATGAACTGAAAGGTAAAAGATCTACTAGTGGGGACCCTGCCAGAAAAGTTGCTGCTCCCGTATCTAAACGGGATGAGCAAAGTGACATGTCCAATAATCCTTTTCTCCAGGACATGAGTGAGGCACGCGAGTATTAGAGGGGCCCTGCCTCCAGCCAGGTGGAGGAAAGGGACAACCGTGTTTACTGGACTGTATGGATTCGATGGCTTGGCACATCAGAGCCCCAGGAGTATAGAGCTCTAGTAGACAGGGGTGCACAGTGTACTCTGATGCCATCAAGCTATAGGGGGGTACAGCCCATCAGCATTTCTGGTGTGACTGGGGGCTCTCAACAACTAACTGTGCTGGAGGCTGAAATAAGCCTGACTGGGGAGGAGTGGCAAAAGCACCCTATTGTGACTGGTTCAGATGCCCCATGCATCCTTGGCATTGACTACCTTAAGAGACGGTACTTTAAGGACCCGAAAGGGTACCGATGGGCTTTTAGGATAGCTGCTGTAGAGACTGATGAAATCGAGTAGCGGTCTGTCTTGCCTGGTCTCTCACAAGAAAACCTTCTGTTGTGGGATTGCTAAAGGTTGCAGACCAACAGGTGCCAATTGCCACCACAACAGTGCACCGGCGGCAGTATCACACTAACAGAGACTCTTTGCTTCCCAACCAGAAGCTGATTAGTCAGCTGGAGAGCCAAGGGGTGATCAGCAAAACCCGCTCACCCTTGAACAGCCCCATCTGGCCAGTGCGGATGGAGACGGAGAGGGGGTGTGGGGGGCGGCTGGAGTGGTAGAGTAGCTGCTTGCTAAAACCAGGACACCTCCTTCTCAAGAATTTTTAAAAGCAGCAGTTGAGGAACTTCATCAATGCTTATTATCAGTATTTATTTAGATGAGAAAATTTAAAAAAAAAAAAGGGAAGAGGAAATTTTTGTAAATTTGAGAATGGTATTGCTGAAAGAGAGAATCATGAACTGCAGGCAGCATGTGCATTGACCAATAAATTTTTAATTAAGAAATTCACTAACAAAAATTGTAACCAAATTTTGATAGATTTGACATGCAATAACCAACATGATTTTTCAGAAAATAGATCTTGCCTGTGTAAGCTTCTTAGATTTGTGTGATTTGAATACAGAATTAATTTCTAAGAGACACTCAATGATATGTCAGATACCTCAAGGTTGGGGGTTTTTTTTCTTCCAAAAATTATTTTTACTTAAAAGCTTATATTAAAACTACCTGAACAGCTGCATATGTGATAGACTGTCAACTGATCTATGAATGGATGTATATTCTTAATGAGGATTATTTCTGTGTGACTGTGTTCTGTTGCACCACCAAGGGTTAAAAGTTTACTTAATACATCTGGATATAAAATCTTTTATGATAAAGATTATAATACAATAGTAAACATTGAGAGGAACAAATTACTCATACAGGGTAGTGTGAGCTGATAGTTAAATAGTCAGACTTCAATCAAATGCTGATAATATATGTGAGCCTGAAGAAGACCTTATGCCTACATGAATTTAAAGAGGCAGATTATTAAACAACATCAGTTAAGAAATGGACAAGCCAACAACACAGAAAGAATTTTCTTCTACGTCCAGGTTCTCAGCTCAACTAAATCAGTTTCTATTATGTTTGATGAACCTATATAGTATATTTTATGTTGTATATAAACCACCAAATCCAAATGGATTTATATCATTAATTTTGCAGATTTACTCAGAATAAATTTAATACTGACTACTGATTACAGTATGACAAATGACCTAGAACTGTAAAAGGCTATCATGATCAGAAGAAAAGCATAGGTTATTAATTTCTATAAAGATATAAGCTTCATTTGAAAAGAACCTGAACTTCTGAAGTGAAATTTTACAATTATTATAAGAAATTACAGCAGCTATTTTAAGGGTAATTAAAACTCATACAAGATTGAAAGATAGCAGGTTTAGCAGAAATTCCAGCATTATGGGCTAAAAGTAGACATCTCTAATCCATGTTACTTGAACCCATTAGTTAGATGACTAATAGTTTTGAGAGATGCAGAAATCAATCAAAGGACAATGGTTGACCTCAAGGCTTTTTGGAAATCCAATGAAATATGTTCATTGTGATTTCCACAGAAGATGTGAAATTCAAAAGGTTTCCTAAAACTGTCTTAAGGAAAGTGGTTTAATCCTTCATTCTTCATTCTTAAATGATCAGCATCATAGATATTATGCAGAAAAAGTGATTTTAATATGAATATGTGGAAAGCGCAACTTAACAGAATTTGATGGCAAGGTCCACTCCATTATTTATTCACCATAGAAAAGCATACAAAGGTGAAATCAGATTAGCACTGGGTTAAAATGGTTTGTACATGGAATAAAAATTATTTACAAAGGGTCAGGGAAATTGAGTCAGAATTGGCTTTGTGTGATTTTTACAGAGATTAGTAAGAGAAGCTAAGGAAGCCTTTCCTGTTGAGTCATGAAGTTCAGAGTGGACCCCTTGCTTTCTAAACTTCTCAAAGGCAAGTCTACAGGCAGTTGAATCTAATCCTAGTCCCAGACCTCATCAAAGGTTTGTGTCTAATGGATTAGGTGTAGGGATCACAGTGTGGGGATTTTGTGTTTTGTATAACTTCGGCATACCAGCGATTTAAAATAGCAGCAATTTAAAGTTCATTAGCACTATTAAGATTCATCACACAAATTATATAATTTCCTAGAAAAACAATTATCAATGAATCAACATAGAAACTTAATCAAAAAGTTAACAAAGTTATCAGCATAACATTGCATGCACACACTGGCAGATGTAGGTACGCAAATAGAAATAGATATATACAAAAGTGTGCTTGTTAAAATTTCCCCTAGACTTCAGAGAAAATATTCACATCTGACACCTGTTCATCTCTCAGTGGTGAGGAGACTCAAGAAGGTTTCAACCTAATCTACAAGGTCCTCTGATTCCACAAACTCAAGATTTTGTGAAATGTGAGAGGGTCTCACTCAGAAGTAGTTGCTGGGTGCAGTCCAATACAGTCCAGAAGAGCTCAAAGGGCCTCACTTAGAACGATTATCATGAGATGATTGACTTTAGGCATCAGTAAATTTTCATCTTGCTCACGATCCAGGTAGGTGACCACTGGAATTCCCATAGAATTAGTAACTCTGGTATGAAACTACCCTGGTTACAATAAGGTTCATGTCTCTCAGGGAATGATTAGTTATTCTGTTCTCATCCCCCACCATAACCAGGCACCTGCATTCTAGTACAGTTGGTACCATTCCCCACCTTAGCAAAGCAAGAGTGTTTGGTATGGTCAAGGGATGCTTAACCAAACTCACTGCACAACAGCTAAGGATTGACAGGAATCTCCAAGGCTGTAGAGTGGTCCAGGAGCTGGGAGGGGAAGAAATGCACCACCAACGACCTAAAGTGAATACCATAGAACACAAGGGTTGTCATGTACAGTTAAAAATACTGTCATTAAAATAAACTTCTGTCTAAATAAATATGATGACGGGTTTCTTACTCTCAAATTTCTCCTGCTAAATTTTTGTTCAGAGTTGTCAGACACTTGCTTTCCATGCCATTTTATTTTGATATTTAACTTAAATCTCAGTGTGTCCAAATATACTGTTCTGCTCTTACGTTAGTGACAACAGCAGGAGGCTTCATATGGTGACAGATACTTTATTTTTGAAAACTGTCATGAAGAGTTGAAATTTTCTTAGGGTTGTGTGGGAGCTTTGGTGGGGGTTTCGGGAATATTTGGCTGAAAAATCAGTTCACCTAGATTTGTATGAACATTTAAAAGCTTTTCCAGTTCTGCTATGTTTCATGAGAGAATAGGGTGGATATTTTCTTTTCTATTGATAACTGGGTTACCAGTTCCCTGAAAGGTGCTGAGGAAAAGAAAAAAAAAGTCAGTTATACATGTATTTCTCTTAACATTGGAGTAGTTTTCCAGTTTATGACTACATAAATCTACACTACTCATGAATCCTCAAAGATAACTATATTATCCTTAAGTATTACAAAATATACTTCTCAAAATATTTGTCATGTGCCTTGCATGAAATGAGTTTCTATGTTGGTATTTGTGTTGAAAATAGTAAAGGGAAATAAGCTGAGTTTGAAAACATAAAGGCCTCAACTATTAACAACTTTGTTGTTAAACATGGAAGAAGTGATGGAAATCAGTGTCCTGAGTTACATCAAGTTTCTGTTAGCTTTAACTAGCTCTATCATGATACACTTTATGACACATCAATTTTTAGGACTTAAATATTTTTAAGTGTATTGGAAAAAGATTAAATAAATAAATATATATTAAATCAATACGGTACCGATGTTTGACACACTGTTACAGCAGCATCAGTATGTGACACTTCTGGGAATTACAGATCTTTGTCTTATAAATAGTGAATCCTAAAAAAAATTAAATTAAAAAAAAAAAATTATACTTCCCAAGGGAGAAGCTGTGTTAACTACATACATTTGTATGTATATAAACAATCATGAAACTATATATTCAAAACCTGAAGTGTTTAATTTTCTGAACTTCGTTCATAGATTTTTTCCTACCAATTTAATTTTTACAATACCTCATCAAAGCGTGCTTGCTCCATCTATGAACTGTGATCAACTGCCTGAAACTGTCTTTCTTGAGGGACTTCATATTACTGTCTTTCAAGGAAAGGTAAAGGAAAAAATAAAATTTTCTTAAGAACCAGAAAAGTCAGTCTGGAAGGGCTGAGTCAGTGTAATAAGCTCTCCAAAATGATACCTTCTTCACAATTGAATTTGACTGCAAAAGTCAGATTTGCTGTAAAGCACTGATACTGGGCAGGGCCTTACAGGACCACACCAGACATGAGGGATTCTTTTGCTTTTGACTTACAGGCTTAAGTCTGGTCTAAACTGGAGTCCAAGGTGACATTTACGTAGGAGTAAAGGATAATCCTGAGGTGGATATTATTTATGGTTTTCTTGATATGTTTCATTTTCTGCTATACAGAAAATGAAAGCATCTATATATTGTAAAGATGAAGACCAGAATATTTAATCTGTAACTAAAAGTTAAGACAAGATAAAGAGAAAAGCTTATGAGGAAAAAGTTGCTTGTTTACTTTAGTTCTGTTTCTGCAAAGCAAGCAGAAGGCAACGATTTGTGAAGAGGTTTTTGTTGCATGAACTTGTTTTGTAATTCATTAAAAGGAAGTTTATTAATGCTAGGAAAAATAATGTGTTCATAGTTTCATTAAAATGTAAATTTCATTATAGGATGTGACTGATTTTATTTAGGCTGCCTTTGTTAGGTCCCTCAATAAAAGTAAAAGCAATTCCTTACTCAGCAACTATAACAGATATTTTGGGTTATAAATATCAGGCTGGAGTTTCAGTAAAATTATTCACAAATATTTTTCAGTTTTTGGTTTCAGGACTGGGACAAATGTATAACTTTAAAATAGAAAAAAAATATTTGTGAATTATTTTACTGAAACCCTGTTAGCTTAACTACTTGTATAAAGAAATGATTTACAGCAATCTGATCCCATAACATTTGTAATGTCGAATAATACTGGCTTTCAATAGCAAATCAATTTGCAGATAGTAAATGCTGATATCTCACTGGCTTTTCATGGTCCCTGCATTTCTAAACAAATTGAATCCACTGTTATACCCAATGTCATCTCCATAAATTCTAAGCCATACAGTTTAAACAAAACCAATGGTTGTGTCATCTTGCTTATATATTACCCTCTAGAAGCATTGAATTTTTTAATATGTGTTGTGGTTTAGCCCTGTTGGGCAATTAAGCACGACCAGTCACTCCCATTCCACCCCCCCACCCTCTCCCAGTGAAGAAGGGGCAGAGGAAAAACAGGGGAGGCTTGTAAATGTTGAGATAAGAACTATTTAATTATACAGGATCTCACCACCGATGGACCGACACAGCCAGGTTCCAGAAAAGCAAGGCAAATATAAATACAAAGCCTCAGGGAGAAAAAAAAAAAAAAACAAACAAAAAAAAAAAAAAAAACCAAAAAAAACCAAAACACCTCCCTGAGCCTGGGAGCTGAGAACAGGGAAAAAGAAAACTTCCAACTGTCCCTTCCCAGAGCAATTTGCCTGAAAAAAGACATTAACTGTCTGATAATCACCTGGCACCAGGTCCAGACAAAGACCACACTGCCGAAAGAAAGCCATGCTGCCAGCTGGAACCTCTGGACCAACTCCCCCACACACCTTCCAGGTCAAGCCTGTGCAAACTTTTGCCCCAGCCTGCTCACAGCGCTGCTGCTGCAGGGGTAACAGTGACCACTCAGCTTGACGTATTATGGAATGAAACAAAATCTTATAGACTGGAACCAGAACATTATCCACCCTTTGTTTCATCGTGCTCATGTCCCACGCTGTTCCATTCATAGTCTGCCCCCCCTTTTCCATCCCATTCCATTCCATCCCACACAGATACAATTCCCTTAGTTTATTGACCATCTTGACAAAATGTCCATAACTCCATGAATTCTGGCTCCATCAGATGTGGGGGACACTCAGGACAGGAAAAGATGGAAGGCTTGCATGGAATCGTTGGGTGCCGAAGCCAGCTCAAGCCAGATCAGTGGTGTGCTTCTGCAAAGGCTCAACCTCTGTAGGTTGGGGTGGTTTCTGCCATGGTGATTGCC
The DNA here is from genome assembly GCA_027574665.1 of Rhynochetos jubatus. Lineage (NCBI taxonomy): Eukaryota > Metazoa > Chordata > Aves > Eurypygiformes > Rhynochetidae > Rhynochetos > Rhynochetos jubatus. The sequence continues at coordinate 32,073,852 of CM050690.1, forward strand.
TGTAACATATAGCTCAGAATGGGGCTTAGTGCAGCAATTTATGTCCCTCATGCACCGTAACTTATGGGCTATTTTCTCCCAGAATCAAATCCCCCGAGGCACACAGTGAACTTTCTCATCTTTTCTCATTACCCACCATGTGTGCCCAGGTCCTTGAGCAAAAGCAACCCCATGGATGGGTTTGCCTTTGCTCAAGGCAGGAGTAACCCAAACTGTTTTTCCCAGCCTAGTTCTAGCATGTACTAAAGGGACGTTATGTCCTGCTACTGTCTGTAGAAGGTTTGAGTGTAGCGGACCTCAGATCCTCTGTATCCCCAGCTCCAAAATAGTAGGGGTCGACCTTGGGTCTCCACTGAATCATTCTGTCAGACACTCCAGGTAGGTCCATTCTCCCCAGCTGCAGTGTACAGCACATTCTTTACCTCTGGCCCTGTCCAGACTGGTCCAAGGGCTACTGCATGCACGATCTCCTGCTTGATCTGTTCAAAGGCTTGTCGCTGCTCAGGGCCCCATTTGAAATCATTTTTGTTATGAGTCAATTCATAGAGAGAGCTTACAGTTTGGCTGTAATTTGGACTATGCAGTCGCCAGAAACCCACAATGCCTAGAAAAGCTTGTGTTTCTTCTATGCTCATTGGTGGGGACATAGCTGTTATTTTGTTGACCACGTCCATCGGAATCTATCAACGTCCATCTTGCCATTTTAATCCTAGGAACTGCATATGTCATGCAGGTCCCTTAACCTTACTTTGCTAGATTGCAAAGGCGGCTTTCAGCAGAATTTGGATGATCTTTTTCCGTTTCTCAAGAACTTCACCAGCTCTGCCACCAAATACAATGATGTCATCAATGCATCGTGGGTGTTTTGTAGCTGCACCCTGTTCCAGTGTGGTCTGGATCAGTCCAGGACAGATGGCAGAATTGTGTTTCCAACCCTGGGATAATCGATTCCAGGTGTATTGGATGCCCCTCCAGGTGAAAGCAAATTGTGGCCTGCACTCTGCTGCCAAAGGAATGGAGACAAAAGGCATTAGCAATGTCAATTGTTATGTACCATTTGGCTGCCTTTGACTCCAGCTCGTATTGGAGTTCCAGCATGTCCGGCACAGCAGCACTCAGTGGTGGTGTCACTTCATTCAGGCCACGATAGTCCACTGTCAGTCTCCATTCTCCATCAGACTTACACACTGGCCAGATGGGGCTGTTCAAGGGTGAGCGGGTTTTGCTGATCACCCCTTGGCTCTCCAGCTGACGAATCAGCTTCTGGATGGGAAGCAAAGAGTGTCTGTTAGTGTGATACTGTCACTGGTGCATTGTTTTGGTAACAATTGGCATCTGTTGGTCTGCAAGCTTTAGCAATCCGACAACAGAAGGGTTTCCTGAGATACCAGGCAGGACAGACAGCTGCTCAGTGTCCCCAGTGTCTATAACAGCTATATTCAGTGGTACCTTTTCGGGTCCTTAAAGTACCCTCTCTTGAGATTATCTATGCCAAGGATGCATGGGGCATCTGGGTCAGTCATAATAGGGTGGTTTTGCCACTCCTTCCCAGTCAGGCTTATTTCAGCCTCAAACAGTCAGTTGTTGAGAGCCCCCAGTCACACCAGAAATACTGATGTACCCCCCTATGGCTTGATGGCATGAGGGTACACTGTGCACCCGTGTACACTAGAGTTCTGTACTCCTGTAATAAACATGATTGTTCCTTCCTCCACCTGGCTGGATGCAGGGCCCCTCTAATACTCCCGCACTTCACTCATGTCCTGGAGAAAAAGATTATTGGTCATGTCAGATGATTCATCGCATTTAGATACGGGAGCAGCAACCTTTCTGGCAGGGTCCCCATTAGTAGATCTTTTTCCTTTCAGTTCACTTGCTTGTTCCTCCAGGATAGAGGTAGGCTTTCCATCCCACCTCTTCATGTACTCTCCATGGTCTCTCACGTAAAACCAGAGGGTGCCCTGTGAGGGACACCCATAGTATTCCTTTCTTGGAGAAGAGGAACGCTTCCTTTTCAAAGCCAAGACACTGGCCCGTGGAGGTGGGGAACAGAACATCTTCTCTCGGACTTCCTTAAACTCTTGTGACAGTCTCTCCACAGACTGCCACATAAATAATCAGGATTAACAGTAGCACATATGGGAGCAGGTCCTGCCTTTCAGTCAGCAGCCTAAAAAGCCCTGAACTCAGCACCTGGATCAGCCACCACCACATTATTTTCCAGGGCTTATCACACACTATGTTCTGTTTCTTATCTCTACCTTCTTGAGTCCCACGTTGGGTGCCAAAATGAACTGTCGTGGTTTAGCCCTGTCGGGCAATTAAGCACCACCAGTCACACTACCATTCCCCACCCCCCACCCCCCACTCACAGTGATGAAGTGTCAGGGGAAAATCAAGGGAAGCTCAGAAAAGTTGAGATAAGAACTATTTAATTATATAAATGAAACTTACGGAGTTACTAACAATACTATTGTTAATAAGTAATTAAAAGAAAGGAAAAATAGAACAAATGATACAGGATCTCACCACTTGTGGATGGACACAGCCAGGTTCCAGAATAGCAAAGGAAAAAAAAATCCAAAACCCTAAGCCAAAAAGAAAAGTAGAAGGAGAAAATCCCCCTCCCTGAGGCTGGGAGCTGAGAGCAGGGGGAAAGAAAAACTTCCAACTCCACCTTGGCAGAGCAATTTCCTTGACAAAAGATATTACTTCTCTGCTAATCATCTTCCACGAGGTCTGGACAAAGGCTGCACTGCTGAGAGAAAAAAAAAAAAAAACAAAAAAACAAAAATGTACTGCACACAAAAACCCTTGCTGCTGTCCGGAACCTCTGAATCCGCCCCCCCCCCCACCTTCCTGGTCCAGCCGGTGCAAGCTTCCCCCCAGCCTGCTTACAGCACCACTGGTACAGGGGTAACAGTGACCACTCAGCTTGATGTATTATGGAATGAAACAAAATCTTATAGACTGGAACCAGTACAATATAAGAGCTGTCCAAGCATAATTTTGGATAGATCATACACTTTGGGCTTGTTTTGTTTCACTGAGGTTTTTTCTCTTTTTATTTCAGATATTGTTTTCAGTGATGTAGTCTGAAGTCAATGCAATGTTACTGTCCTTACTGAGGTTAGGCTGATGTGAGGACAACCTTTGACTACAAATACTGGACAAGCCAGCATGAATCACAAGTGGAAGGTAATGTTTTTCACTACAGCATTTCCCACAGTGAGTTGCCTTGTTGCAAACTATCTTCCAGTATTTCATTAGTCGGCACTTTTAAGTGTATTAAATACATTATCTTGAAGGATTTTCTCAATGATTGTGTCATGATTTAACCCAGGTGGTAACCAAGCACCACACAGTTGCTCAATCACCTCCCTCCCCCCACCGCTTGCTTACCCCACTCACAGTTGGATACGGGAGACAATCAAAAGCGTAAAAGTGAGAAAGGTCATGAGCTGACACAAATGAGTTTAATGATTGAAATAAAACAACAACAATAATAGCACTACCAATATTACTATCAATAATAATTATAATGAAGATAAAAACAACAAAAAGAGAGAAACAAAGTCCAGGAAAGATAAGCTATGCAAGCACTTACCACCTACTGACTAATGCCCACACAGTTCCCAGGCAGTGACCGCTGCCCCCAGGCCAGCTTCACCTAGTTTGTGTACTGAGTATGATGTCATATGGTATGAAATGTCCCTTTGACCCATTTGGACCAGCTGTCCCAGCTACACTCACTGGCAGAACACAGAAAGCTGAAAGTCCTTGACTTAGTATGAGCACTGCTTAGCAACAACCAAAAGATCAGTGTGTTATCATCACGTTATTTTTATGCTAAATCAAAAAGAGTACTATATCAGCTACTAGGAAGAAAATTAACTTTATCCCAGCTGAAAGCAGAACATGGTATCTTCTTCTTGAGGTAAGTATTTGTCAGAATGACAGCCCCCTAAATGATGTCAAGAAATATCTATACATAAAGTTGAAACTGTGAGTTTGAAAATTTAAATAAATGAAACCTAAAATGACAATACTAAAACTCCCATCCATTTGCATCTGAGTTTTTGGTTGTGGACTATCTCTGTGATATTATTAATGTTCCATCAGGCTGGTGGGCATTACAGACAACTATAAACACCAGTAACTTTAGGTGTAGTAAAATCAATGATCCTTAAAACCACAGTACCCTTGGCTATAGTAAAGAACCAAATAATGCTGCTGATGTGTCCCTGCCTGCACCTAAATGCTATTCACAGAGTTAATTTACAGCTTCAACACAATCACCCAATAACATAACCAATTTGCTTAAGCATAAATATTACTATCTTCTGCACATGAACTTACTGCATACACAAGTATATTCAGTGGTGAATTCTTCAACAGGAATAGATGGAAATTCATGCTGATTTTATTTCAGCATTCCTTACACTTAGTTCAAGTAATTTCAAAAGTTAATTTAATTTCAAGTATACCTCCATTCAAAATTCTTGCTTCTCACTCAATTATTTTTCTCCACCTTTTTTTTTTACTTTTCTAGATAACAATTTGCAATGTACTGAGACAAAATAGTACTACACAGGTTTATGTCAACACGTAACGAGTTTGTACAGGCATAGCAAACCCTAGTGTTGAAAAATGATATTATTCAGTACGGTCTACGCCACCAATACTTTTGAAACTTAGTATAATATGCACAAGTTTCTTCAGCTATAAATTACAGAAACTTGCTCATCTTCTCTTTATATATGCAAGATTCTCCCTTCACTGCATTAAGACCTAACTGCATGAGTCTCTCTTATGACATTAACATGCTGAAATCAAAACCCTGTTCCTCATTCTTTTATGCCCAGGACAACATACAGGACTTCAGTCCTTCACTTCTGTAACAGTAGAATTCTGCCACTGAATTACATTTTTAGGTAGAAGAAACTGTGATGCAGAACATAGGACTGAATCACTTGAGTATCCTTCATTGCTTTGGTCTTGTTAGTCTATCTGGTATTAGTACATCAACTGACATAGACGTTATTTCTTTAATGTCTTGCATGTGTTGAAGAAACATGTATTATTGTGAAAGTTCTATATTTGTCTGCACAAAAGCTTGATTAAATGTGAAGGAATGAACAATATTACAGGTTAATATTGTGAAAATTAGCTTTGTGAACTAAAATGGTCTTCTGTGTCTTCCAAGTAACACATTTTCTGATACACTGCCCTGCAGAATTTTGTCTCTGTGCAAATTCTCCAGAGAACAGAAAAATAGGTGTTTCTTGAGGAAAGGTGGCTAATTTGGCTTAGATATTCTGGTTTGTTTTTAGACAATAAATTGGATGAACATGTTTATGTTCATACCTTCACCAGAACAGTCCATAATAAAGTTTATTTAAAATCAGAGACACATAAACACATTCCATGTATTTGATTTTTTTTTTTTTTTTTACATGAAAATATACCCTTGTGTGTGTCATGAAATGGTTCTGTTGAAATAAAAGACACTAAAGACTCTTAGCCCATGGGAAAAATAATGCCAAAGAATAAATTGACCTGTGAGGAAAATCAAGTAAACCTATTTTCACCATTCCATCTGTACTGTGTTCATATACACACATAGATATTTATGTACACATTTATAGTTATATACACACAGAAATGCATCAAAATATGAAATTTAAAAAAATATTTTCAGTAGAAAATTAGTAATGGAAGCAAGAGAGAACAAGGTGAATCTGTGGCTAGTAAAAAGAAGTGTAAGGAAGATAAATTCAAAGTATATTAGGAATAAAAATTAACGTAGCAATGCTATTGTTTCTTTAGTATGTGTGAACAGTAAAAATACTGATTATACTGTAAAAGATCTCAAAGTGTTCGATTTATTACTCTTATTTGGGTAAAATTACCATATAACAAAGTAATACAACACTTGTAATTGAAATAGTAGACTTTTGAGAGCAGTGGGTTCAGGGAATTTTCATCCAAAACTTTTAAGCTGACAGAGAACTTTCTTAGACTATTGATATTGATTTTCAGTAAGTCTTAGAATACTGGAGAAGTGTTAAAGATTTTTCACCAGACAAAGCGGGTTGCTCTAGGTATGCTATTTATTAATCACAGCTCAGAGTTGGGCCACCACCTCAGTGAGTGGCAAATGGCCCAAGATCTTGCACAGTTTTTATACCATTCAATCAATACCCATTACATAAGGTCCGAAGTCTTTGTATATTTCCACTCAGCCTTTAAGTCCCCATAGTTCATCGTTTATCAAAGACCATCACAATCCCCTGTCTCAGCTGCTTTCTTCTGTTCTGGTTCCAATCCTTGGTTCAGTTTCAGGGTCTGTTTGGGTCACCGTCTCCATAATTGCTCTTCTACCATTTCTGTCTTGCACAATTCTGAGACAGACTTCGAGATGTACTATTAAGGGTTTACCTTTTGTCTAGAAAAGCACCTGTGCTTAATTAATTAATCACTCTTTGTTGAAAGTGTCTCTATGTGATTAGCTTGACTGGGTTTGAAACAGGCCTTGGGTGGGTCTGTACAAGGAGCAGATTGAGAACAAACATTCTGGGCCTCTTGAGCAGTATTTCTGCACTTTTACAGCACCCCAAACCTCAGATCTAAACCTGCACTAGAGACTATGAAAGATTGCTTTACAGGAAGTTCCACAAAGCTAGAAGAAAGTCTTGTGCCAATGTTTTAAAATGGCAATCAGGTGACTGAGGTACTTGTAGGCCCGTCAACTCTTCCTTCATCCCACTCAGAGAAAAATAACGGAAATGATGAGTCAGAAATCAGTGAAGAAAAAAACTGAAAGTTAGTACCACAGAAATGGTGGTAGAGTTTGTTTATGGAAAACAGACATTGTAAAGAAAATAATTTTTTTTTTAGTCTGGTTCATAATAATAATAGTTTAATTCACACAAGACATCTCACTTTAGGTAAATGATCTAGAAACTGAGTTAGAAATTAGAATGATAAAGGCAGTACAAACTAAGACCATTAAAGAATGTGTTACATTTCAAAGCAAAAGGAAATTGTAAATTATTATTAAGGACCTCTTTACCTAAAAGGGGCGGATCACAAGACAGTTAATGTTTTTCTTCAGAACACAGAAAACAAAGTTTAGAAGAAGATATAAAAATTACATTAAAAGTGTGTTACAAGCACAACTTCATTAATGGTACAAACTGATTATGATTCTAATTCCTCAGAAATTTATCAGAATAAAATCTAAATTTTATCTATTACGTGTTTATCTAAATACGTAAGACTACATATGACACCAAACACCTACATTCAAAACTTACATGTTTTTCAAAAATTTTTTATGGTCTATTGCAAAATATTACCAATAGTCCATTAATTATGTGGCTGGAGATACAACCTTGTTTTGGTTTTAGTTTTGGTTTTGTTGGGTTTTATGGTTGTGTTTGGTTTTTTTGTTTGTTTGTTTGTTTGTTTTCTTTTCTTTTCTTTTCTTTTGAGAAATATAGGGGACAGGTTAACACCAACAAAAACTTCAGATGGCTAAGGCTGATGAAATTTTTTTGTTTTATTAATTCACTCGTGTAGTTAATCACCAGATCTTGAGTTACAAAAGGTTATTTATTACTGTACTGCTAAGTAGATAACAGTTATCATAGAATCATAGAATAATTTGGGTTGGAAGGGACTTTAAAGATCATCTGGTTCCAACCCCCTGCCCTGATTGTAACACCAGTCCTGTAACCATATTTTGAGTTGTCAGTTTTGACTGGCCCTTTCAAACCCCTTCCCCTTGACCATGAGGATTGATGATAAACCTACATTCTGAAGTCCCTTACTGCTACTCCCAAGGTTCTGTAGTCCTTCTTGAGACTCTTCAGACCCTCCTGGCTGTATTGCTGGTATCCAAGTGAAACAACAGCAGTGAAAAATAGTCAATGGACTGTACGAAACTTGGTAGTCTCTTGGTGTCATCCCTGATGTGTAACCCTGCTAAGCAGCACCCCTCTTGAGAGAGTGCCTCAGGTCGGCAACTAGGTGCCTCCACACCTCTCAGAGGAGAGCTACCCACTACAATCACTTGCCACCTTTTCTTAGTTGCACAGATTGCTATATAGGAAGCAGATCAGCCTGTCTTATTTAGCTCCAGCATCTCTCCTCATGTGTTTTTCCTCTGCAGTTTGCAGAGTGGTGAAGCAGTTCTGCAAGGGCACTCAGGCTGCTTCTTGCTCGTCCTTGCATCTCAACCATACATTCTTCTGCATTATTGGCCCCCCTCCCTTCTGTGTGTGCCAGTGGGGGAGTTTGTGGATGTTTGGCTGTGGGCCCACTGCAGACTGCACTTGGAACTAGCTATATCTAACTCCCCCTCAGCCTCCCCGATGTTACAGAATCTTCTCACCACCTCCTGTAGCTCAGCCACCTGCTGCAGAAGATTCTCCAGCTGAGCACACCTTTTGCAGGCATGTCTGCTGTCTGTTCCTCCTCCAGGAGGGAGGTCTGGGTACTTTCTGCAATCTGAGGTCTGCACTGCACAGCAGCTCTGTCTAGGGGGAAGCATCAGGCACTGCTGGTGCAGATGATGCAGAACCCCCAGCCAGAGCTGCTGCCTTTGCTCTCAGACAAGTGCCCATCATTCTGCCTCGAGAATCAAGGTCAAGTAGGATGAATGTCCTTGACCTGTGTAGATGGTCACAGAACAGTTCCCAGTTGCTGGGATGTGCACTCCCTAGGGCTGCTGTATGTGGGAGGATGGGATGGCTGCTGTCAGTCCTGGCCCTGCCCATGCCTTGTCAGCCACGCTGGTAATATCCCATGATATTACCCATCCATATATTGCATACTGATCTAAGATAATAGCTGTATGTAAGTATAGAAAGTACTAAAACAGTTCTTCAGTGTGCTTCTTTTAGTACACTAAAAGGTTTTACTTTCCTAATAGGGGCATTCACATGTTATGGAATTAACCTGTTTCTTTGAACAAGCTTCAGAGGTATATTTTGCAAATCTCTACCGTGTCTGAGGTAAAACCTTGTTGCTTTCTGCATTTCCAATATTGTCTTCCTATATTTTACTTTCACAAGTGAAAAGTATTTTTTCAAACTTTGAAAACTTTCTTGTTACACATAACTTTTTCTAAATAATGGGGACTAATCAACATTGATAAATAAACATTTCATTTATATTAAATTTTCTCAACATTCTGCCAGTGATGATTTCTAAAAATGAAAAAAATGTAAGGAGTATAGTTCATCACTACATGACAAAGCTAAGTTTTCAACATAAATTATGAAAATCAAATATTACTTCAATGCACACTGTTTGTCTTGTTCAGAGGCTTCAAAGAGTTTCTAATCAGGCACCAAACTACTATTTTTTTCTTTACAATTCAAACCAAAACACGTCTGAATTGGGGTGTCCACCAAATGTCTTTGGATTTCACTTAGGGTCGTCTACCGTTATGGGTGCATTTTCCTTCAAACATACTGAAGAACTAATCTCTGTTTATAGAAGCATTGACATCATCTGTTGCTGGTGCCTAATTAATATTTAAGAGCTTAGATCTACAAATTGATGTGGGATGATACAAAACTCTTGCACCAAAAAGTAATTTCAAAATCTCACTAATGCAATTTAATCCTTTTTATTTAATTTTATTTTTCTCTCCCAATTGTTTTATGGAGTGAGTTTCATCTTTCCTTTCCCATTCCTATTAGCTTTTCAGTGTCTGTACGTCTGCAGGTAACTTCTGGTAAAAGTGTCTAATATGCTTTCCTTCTACAGCCTTTACATTAATTCAATTAATATAAATTTTGGTTATGACACAGTTTGTAGCCTTTAACACTGTCCATTTATATAGCACTTTACAATATTTATTCAGTTATTTCAACTTCAGGGTAACTGGATATTTTCCCTGTGGACAATTGGTTACATCAACTTTAAGCCCTTCTACAGCAATATGCCAGTCTGTAATTTTCTTTTTGAAATGTCAAAGGTGTCAGCAGGTGACATTCAGGATTTAGAAGACACTTAGAAGTGAGATAGCACTGTTTGTTTGTCTAGTATTTTCATTTTATAGGTACTTCAGGTGAAATTTTCAAAACTACGTAAGTACAATATATAGCTATCTCAAATCAGATTTTCTTATCAAGGACATGACCAATTCAGCCTAACCTTGAAGCCGGTCTAAACCAGGCATGGAAATAAGTGTCAAAGTCAGAAATTAGTAAAAGACTGAATGGCATTGCTCAGAGGGTTGTGAACAGGGACGTAAAGCCTAGCTGGGGGCCTGTGACTAGGGGTGTTGCCCAGGGGTCTGTACTGCACCCACTGTCAGAGGTTGAGGGTTGACTGCTGGAAAGCAACTCTGCAGAGAGGGACTTGAGAGTCCTGGTGAACAATCAGTTCACCATGAGCCAGCAGTGTGTCCTTGTGGCCAAGAAAGTCAATTGAACTACATGGTCTTTAAGGTCCCTTCCAATCCAAACCATTCTATGATCCTATGATACTATGGTATCATAGGGTGCATTATAAAGAACATGGCCAGCAGGTTGGCAGAGGTTATTCTCCCCCTCTGCTCTGCCCTAGTGACGCCACATCTAGATTCCTGTATCCAGTTCTGGGCTCTCCAGTTGAAGAAAGATTGGGAACTACTACAGTGAGTCCAGTGGAGGCCTACAACATGATCAAGGGAATAGAGCACTTCTCTTATGATGAAAGGCTGAGGGAGTGGGGTCTGTTTAGCTTGGAGAAGACTGAGAGGGGATCTCATCAATGCTTATAAATACCTAAAAGACGGGTGTCAAGAGTATGAGTCCAGACTCTTTTCAGTGGTCCCCAGTGACAAGGCAAGGGGCAATGGACACAAAGTGGAACACGGCAAATTCCGTCTGAATATGAGGAAAAACTTTACTTTGAGGGTGCCAGAGCACTGGAACAGGCTTCCTAAAGAGGTGGTGGAGTCTCCTTCTCTGGAGATATTCAAAACCTGCCTGGATGCGTTCCTGCCCAACCTGCTCTAGGTGAACCTGCTTTGGCAGGGGGGTTGGACTAGATGATCTCCAAGGGTCCCTTCCAACCCCTACTATTCTGTAATTCTGTAAAAACCCATACTGCTATGGAGCTAATGGAAAGAAAAATAGAAAACAAACAAACAAACAAGCAATGGTACCCCAAATTGCCAGGTAAGACAGCAACATATTCAATCTCCTCCTGGATGGTTATCCATGACGACAGTAATCCCTGTAAGTGGATCATAGGCACTTGGTTCTGGCTGAGACAATTGAAACACTGGGTCTTCTGAAGGGTTGCTAGCAACTACAGTCTTTTTAGGGATCTGAAATTGACTATGCATTAATGTCTCACTTTGTTGGACCTATGTATTAACCCTTAGACCCCATGTAAATCCCTAAAATTAATTGAAAAACAAGTGTTTCCCAAGGTCTTTGGTATATGTGTTTCTTCAACAGTGAGGTGTCCTACACTTTGTGAAGGTTTTAATGAATTTGATAGGTCACTGGGATGCCACAGAAAAGTGTGGAGCTGTAGATAAAAGCCATAGCTGGAAAATGAAGGAGTCCTGTAAGCAGAGGTGGACTGAGGTTTATGCGCACATACTGTGCATGCACAGAAACTGGTCCAGGTTATCCAGGTAATATTTTAAAAGCATAAAAGATACTTCTGGTTTTTGGTTTGGTTGGTTGTTGTTTTTTTCGTGTTTTTTTTTTTTTTTTTTTTTTTAATTCTCTAGGTGTACTTACCTATCTCAGTGGGGTAAGCAGACGGGCTAATCAGCTTGACATAATATGTTTAAAGAGAACCTGTCTGAAGCATGAGATGAAATGTGGTACTCTGTCAGAAACAACGATGTCAGAAAGACTAGGCAGGTGGAAGCTTCCTGCTGGGGATGGGTAGCTTATTTGCTAATGAAAAACTGTGATATAGCAACTTTATCGAGATACAACTGTGATAATCTGTCTTAACCTAATATTATTAGATATTGGTTTAAAAAACCACATTTCCTGAATGAAATGGGTTACTAGTATTAAAACTTGATGCAGCCTTACTGGGAAATACTGTATTAAAAAGCAGAATTAATGTTATACAGTTATGAAAAATGAAATTGAGGAAAAACATGTATTTGATTCCTTAATTATGATCATAATTTTGTATGGGGATAGTAAATATGTTGATCACTGGTAAGATATTTCTTAAGATAAAATAACAAGAGAGGTAAATGGGATGAGTTTGGAGAGCAAGGTTCTAGTATATCCATTTATTTTAAAATTGCTCTGTGAGTGAAAAAGATCACTCTCAGTTGTAAACTGCAAAATTAAAGCTTAACTGTGAAACAACTTCAGAAAGTGCTTTCTTATCACCAGTTAGTGGCAGGAAATATTTTTCCCCTGAAATAATTTTTAACAAGATAACTTCTGTTCACAAAAAAAACAAAACAAAAAAAAAACCAAACAAACAAACAAAAAAAAAAAAACCCAAAACAAAACAAAAAAACCCCAAACCAAACCAAAACCCAAAACCAAGTACTTTCAGAGTTTTTCTACTTTTGAACATTAGCCAATCTACTGTATTCTGCTGATAATTTTCAAGAAATCATGAACAATTTTGTAGTCTCAAAGGACTACCATTTTATTATTATATTTTACTTCAATTTGATACCCTTGCCCAACCAACAAGCCTAGACTTGGAGTACTATAAACCTGCTCTTTTCAGCAGTTTGCTCATTAATTTTTGTAAAATGCCTTTGTCAGTCAGTCTTCCTAGATAATCCAAAAATATATTGGCCATTTTTCTGTTGTCTCATAAAAATATATACACAGGAAGGCAATAATAATTCTATCTTCCAAGTTAAAAGAGTAAGAACATATCTGAAATTGTGTCTTAAACTATTCTGAGATATTTTGAGTTGATACTGTGTCTTCTGGTTATTTTTTCCCCCTTTTCATCCATTATAATAACACTCCCTGGGCTTTGTCTGCATCTTCTTTTGGCAGTGGAAATAGTTCATTGAACTGTATGTAGATTATTATTCAATTGGAGCTTCCTAATGAAATTGTGTTAGTATAATAGACCAACAAAACAGTAATAATAAAAAAGAGGTATTTGTTTGCCCTCATTGTTTTACATCTGATTTTTAGTCGCTCCTTAAATTATTACTTCTTTCAGCAGATATACTCAGTAGAATTTTGAACGTGAATGAACTCAGTTTATCTACGTCTTAACATTAAACATTTTACCTGTAAAGAGAGAGATAAGTCTTCTATTTGCAGTTTCTGTGTAGCCTGTGTATTTATATTAACAGCTAAAATGCTGAATACCGCCATGTTGGTGCCAAACAGGTTGCATTGTTGGAATAAATGGGAATTAGGCAGAACAAAAACAGACCTTGTGTTTCTAAAGATATGAATTTATATAATGAAGACATGTTGTAATAATACATGGATTCATATAATTGGGTTTTGTTTTCAAGTCACAATAAAGTGCATGGTCTCTGCACAGCTAGTTGTTTAGTTTTTACATAAGTTCATCATCATGGTTCAAAGAAAAAAAATATTTTATTCAAAATCAGCTTTTTGCAATATTGTTCCCTTCAGTGAATCTGTCATGTGCTGTTTCCTGTAGATTTCCTATAATATTGAACACGTAGATTGTACATCTATAGGGAAGTAGGATTTTCTGTAATAGAGTGTTATGCTGTATCACTTCTTTGATATATATATACAGGGCAACAGCTAATTCTTTTGGTGTTGATATCTTGAGAGACACAACTGTTATTTATGGATCTTGTATGTTACCAGTTGAGCTCTGTTTCAGAAGGGACTTCTGTGACACGTCTCACGTTATGGCAATTGAGCCAGTGTATAAGAAGTGTGCAGTAATTTGAAAGAAATCTTGTGATCATGGAACAACCATTAAATAAGTAAATCTTGAAGTTATTAGTTTATACACAATAGATGTACTTTTAAAAATTTGGTTTGTATTTTATAAACAGATGTGATTAGCAAGCCAGTGTATGTGGTTTTCTATTTAATAACTTAATAAAAAAAATATTTTCCTATGTATGTCACTAAGTACTTACCATGCCAAATAAAATTATTTCTAGTCAAGGGCAACATTTAGCATGCTAATAACAGTAAATAGCTATACAAGAGTTCTCAAAAGTAGGTTTAGGTAGATGGATATAGAAAGCAACCAAAAAATGCAACAAGGTAAGTAGGAAATACCTAGGGCAATCATTACATCATGGTCGCAGTTTATAATGTGTTTGAATGAAATCTTACTGCTTCAAAAGCTGAGTTAATACATTCTACTCAGGATGTGCCATGAACAATATCAGGCTAATCATATTTTAGGTTTTAAAACAGACTAAAAAAGTTAAAAAAACCCAAACAAACAAACAAACGAAAAAAAAACCAACCCAACCAAACAAACAAAAACCACCAAAAAAACCCCAACCCCACCCAAAAAAACCCCAAAACAGTCTAATTTCATTAGTGAAGGCATGTAAGACTGATATTGTATTGGTGATCAAGTTGTAATGCTTCTTCAGATGTAATCAGGTTAAAAAAGGGTTGTTCACAAGTTAGAACACCCACTGGCATTTTCAGGTATAAGTTAGATGTCTGCCTTTTCATATTTCATGTCCACGCAGTAATATATGCATACCATACAGTCAGATCTATCAGTCCATCAAGATTTCATGATACAAGATTGCAATACATTTCAAATTGTTGCAATCACACAGCTATAAAGCATTATTTTTCGATGAATGTAACTTCCTTTAGTACCTTTAGGCAGTTTTAAATACTGGATAATGCAAATAGACTTAGCTAAAGTAAATTGTGATGTCCTAACTGGTGGAAGATCTGGACGCTATTAATATGAAACCTTTATTGGTATATGATTAACTCTTAACTCTCAAGGAATATATATATAAATAATATTGTATACAAAATATAGACTATAGCATTTTTTAGATAAGTAATTAAATTATTTAGTTTAAAAATATTGTAAGTGAAAAAGTTGGTTAAAATTGTGTAGAAGGCATTATAGAATGACATCTCTCTTATGGGGAGTTTGATAGAACTAGATGCGATGTGTGATTTTTTTTAACATTTTCTCAAACTTTCTGTTTCTCTTCATTCTGTGCACAATGCCTTCTTTTATACTATATCATCTTAAATACTGACCAGGATTAAGTTTCCTCAAACTATCATTCATTAGGTTTCTAATATTCTTCCTAAAGCACATCTTCAGTTAATGTTTTATCTTAATATATAATACTTTACATGTATTGCAAGTGCAATATCTAATACAAAAAGTACATTGATCTTTTAGGACTGTCACTAACACTATCTCAGATAAATACTGGCATAAAATACTTGAAGCCTAGAAAACAGACATGTCTATCTGACAATCTTTTAATACCATCAGGTCAGTGTAAATTATTGGTATTTCAAATTGATATTAAACTGCAGTAATATCTCTATACAAGAATCATAAGGGCTGAGCTCAACAACCATTAGATTTCTTTTCAGAAGATCTGATGTAAGAGAACAGGAAAAGATAAAATTTTAATTTTCTGTGTAAAATAGTATAAAGATTTTTTTAAAAAAAGAATTATTATAAAATCTAAAACAAAGTAAAAAAAAACAATTTAAATGAAATGAAATGAAATTATATTATGTTATATTACATTATATTATATTACATTATATTATATTATATTATATTATATTATATTATATTATATTATATTATATTATATTATATTATATTATATTATATTATATTATATTATATTATATTATATTATATTATATTATATTATATTATATTATATTATATTATATTATATTATATTATGTTATATTATATTATATTATATTATATTATATTATATTATATTATATTATATTATATTATATTATATTATATTATATTATATTATATTATATTATATTATATTATATCACATCATATCATATTATATTATATCATATCATATCATATCATATTATATTATATCATATCATATCATATTATATTATATTATATTTATTATATCATATCATATCATATCATATTATATTATATTATATTATATTATATTATATTATATTATATTATATTATATTATATTATATTATATTATATTATATTATATTATATTATATTATATTATATTATATTATATTATATTATATTATATTATATTATATTGTATTGTATTGTATTAGATTGTATTATATTATATTATATCATATCATATCATATCATATTATATTATATCATATCATATCATATCGTATCCTATCCTATCCTATCGTATCCTATCGTATCATACCCTATCGTATCAAATTAAATTAAATTAAATTAAAATAAAATATATCTTCACTTCCAGGATAGAATTACACATTACAGACATATCTAGACTGGCTATTTCCAATTTAAACAATGGTTGTCTTAAATTTTGATGATCTATTTCCTCTGTAATGATGTAAAAAATTCACTTTTCTTTGTGTTATTTCATGCTCCAATTGGCTGTAGGACAGAACTGTATTGAACAGAAAGATAATGAAGCTAAAATTAATGTTTTTTAAAAGGTCCTAAGAAGGCAGAACTTGAAAAAATTCAAGCCAAAATAAAAGCACAATGCTTGACAATTGTTGTCAGCGAATTTTAATACAAAACTGAGCTATCATATAATCTTTGAATAATTAGTTATTTCAAATCAGTTCTGTATCACCACTATGATCATTCTGGTTAATCTTGTGTGTTCAAACCAACCAAATAACACCTGTATAATGACAAGGTTGCTGACTCCTCACTTTTAGTTATGGACTAGTTTCTGACTAGTGAGTTAAATAACCATGAAGGAATACATGGCTTAGTAGTCAGTAACATACCTTCTTGTCATCCAACATACCTCTAGCCATGTGGGAAAAAATAATCCAACATTTGCCAGCTGGTATTTTTTATTTCTATGGCCCACTGCCAACTGGCTGTCATTTCCTCAGTCACACTGGAATGGGAAATAAGCTTCTTGCTGTACATACATACCCACTTCTATTTGTACTTTGCCCCAGGATTGAACTAATTGCTGCTGTAAAACACTGTTCACACCTTACCCAGGATTCATCTATGAACCCTGGGAGAGAGGGATTTATAATTGTGCCAGCTAGCCTTTCGGCTTTGACTAGCCAATTAATAGGTGGATGCTAATTAGCTGTTCGCACTGGGATAGTTAAGAAAGAAAAAGTCAACTGACATGTAAATTAGATTCAGCATCTATTGCTCATTCTGATCACTGTTTGCTTCATGGATCTTAGGCACTATAGTTAGAAAAGAATCAATACTTCTTGCCATCTGTCTCTCTGTCAATGCAGGTTTACTTTCCATAATATGTTTAGAGAGTGCTGTCCAGCCTAGTTATGTCTCAAGTGATATCTCTTCTAATATTTTTACTTAGATATTCAATCAAAAGTTGAGCAGATTCTTATTTCTTAAAGTGTTGGGGGTTTTGTTTGTTAGTTTTGTTTGTTTGTTTCTTTGATATTTTAAAAAATATTTCTTCATGTCACAGTCAGCCTAGATGTCCTGTCCATTTATTCTCTTGCCTCATAACACTCTTTCTTCGTGGGTTTGCTTTTCCCTTTCTTTCTGCTGCCCTTTGCAGTCAGAAACAAGTTTCTGTATGCCATAAAGTGATGCAGGTGCACTTTTTTCTTTCCCCTAAGAGAAAATTACATTTTCTCTCATCAATACATGTGCACATACCATTCACAAAAGAGAAAACTCTGCTTCCTGAAAAGCAGTTCTAACATACAGGTACCTGCACTTTCATTAATTGTTGTTGTTAGGCTTGGCTCAGGAACTTAATATGTCACTGTATTCTACTTTATCACATTTGTTCTGATTGAAACAGGAACCTTAACTTTCAATAGATTAAATAATAAATTTGACACATAGTTTGTGAAATCAAAAATGCAGGTAATTCACTTACAGATATCACCAGAATCATCAGCCATTTGATGACATGCAGTGAGTTAGAAGGGACTCTGAAAACTCAGAAATATTTAAATTGTCCTAACACTAGTATCCCATCTGGCTCTTGGTGTTGTATTGTGTCCTAAAGGTCTGAAATCAAATGATATGATTTCCTTTATGCTGAGTGCCCATCTGAGCTGACTGTCAGGTGCTCAATAAATAATAGATGAATTCTGTTGCTATCACAATTACACGGACAAGAGTGTAAACCCTTGAGTAGTAGGAAACAACCATTTAGTATTTCTAATAGTTGACAAAAGATTCCCCAGAGACTTCCCATCTTGCAAGCAGCAATTGCACAGGTTAATCAATACAAATCCTTTCTGACTGTTTTAGGTTATTTTAGAAGGAAGAAAAATAAAGACATTTTGCAGGGTAACCAATTTTGTTTCCATTACTTTAGACAGACAGGAAGGCTGGGGTTTCATAGAGGATTGTATTATTTTAAATTGACTATACTCAGAAGGCAAAGACAAGCACTAAGAAGCCATCTGAAATGTTATGTACAATTCTGATTATATTCATTCAAGAAATATTATTTCAGTTTGAAATGGGTTAAGAAAAGGGATTTTGGTGTAATCAAGGGCATTGACAGTCTCTATTGAAACTTTCAGGATCAGAATTGATAATCTAGTAAAATGGAGCTAGAGAATAGATCTTTATCAATGTGTCTCTGAAGGGAAGATAGGATGAACATAACATAGCGAGCAATGGTAATGGACATTCTAGACCTTAAAATGTACATAAGAAAATTGTAAGTAAACTTAAGCTTGAAATTAAAAGGTAGATGTTAACTGTTGGTAAGGTTCTCAAAAACAATGGGAACCTAATATACTTGTGATTAGGAATATAAGCATTGTTTTGGGAGTAGCTGGAGTCTGGAATGAGAAACTCTATAGAGTTGCATACAGTCTTACCAAGTGGTGAGGGCTAATTGCTTGCAAGATAAATCACAGAATCAGAGGATGGCTGAGATTGGGAGAGACCTCTGGAGGCCATCTGATCTTATGAGCTTGCTCAAGCAGGCTCACTCAGGCTGCCCTGGACTACATCCAGATGTTTGTTGAAGATTTCAAGATACAGAGACTCCAGAAGCAATCTAGACAACCTGATCCCATGCTTAGTCATCCTTTTAGGAAAAAAGTGTTTCTTTACATTTTGCAGAAGTTTCCTGTGCTTCAGTTTGAATCTGTATTATTGGATATCATTGAGAAGAACCTGTATCCATCTTCTTTACATACTCTGAAGATATTTATAGACATTCATTAGATCCTCCAGAACAAGACATAAGGTATGTACTGCCAGTCATTGACTAGTCAGTCATTCTGTTTTACAAGAAATTCTTTCAAAGCTTGTTTCTGGTATCTTGAAATATTTATTCAAGTTGCTTTGTTTTACTTCTTTGTCTTTGTACTAGCAAAACTGTTTTTCCCTCTACTGAAGTCCTAAAGTGATGTTGAATTCTTTCATTAGAGTTGGAACAAAGCTTCTTCTGAAAAAACAACGAAGCAACCTTGAGGGTAAATAACTGCTCACCTTGAAGCTTTGTGTAAGTATGTGAAGTCTTAGCCTGTGCAGATTCTTTGGTAATGGAAATGCCATGTTTCTGACTACTCCACCATAAATGCTGGCTGCTGTAAGAGTCGGCACAATGATGTCTTGTGCTATGCAGGCTGCTGTAACACTGTGAATCATTTGTGCCACATCTGAGTTACTATAATTTTCAGAGATGGTATTTTGGGGTAGCTGATCACATTGACTTGTTTAAATCCAGTAAGTGCAATAATCCAAAAAAGTGTTATATGACCACCTGTTTGCTAAGATGACCTGTTTCAATATGAAGTTTCTAAATTGATACCCATATGTATAGCTTATATTCTCTGGAAAAATTTCCTTCAAAAATTTGCTGTGGTATTCTTCAAAATTTAGCAAGCCATTTTTGTTACACCACCTGTGAGTAAAAAATAAATAAATAAAATTTTAAGATTACTTTACTGGCATCATACAGTCAAATAATAGGAAAATTAATGAACTTCCTTTATACTTGAAACACTTTTAGAATAATATTTTGTGTTATTCTGCATTTGCGTTTATATGTTCCACTAAATAACAGATAAGGTTATTGTCAGTAATGACACTGCAAAACAGACTGAATCAAAACATGATGGATAAAGGAAATATGTTTATGAATGAAGCTAGCTCATTTCTTATTAAATCCAAGCAATAGGAAAAGATAGATAAAATATGAAGTATATTGAGAGCTTCATAAATGCAGTTTATGACTAACATGAGAAAGCATAGGGTAAGGTTTGAGAATTATGCCACTCCCAATCTCAGGTCTAGAAAAGAGAAGACAAATAAATTTAAAAAAAAGAGTCACTTTAGTTAGTATTATTACTTAATAAATAATAATAATTAAATGTTTAAATTAATATTTTCTTCAGAAGCAAAAGGTGCAGACATCACTGGAGATTTAATTATTTCTTGCTGTATGGTTTTATCACAAATATTAAAAACAGTATTCAAGAGGTAGGTTAACTATAATTTCTATTTTAGTAGTGATTCAAAACATGAAAAAGATTAAGTAATAAAAGGACACATTTAAAATGGAGCTAGACAGAATTTTGAATCAGAATGGTTATATTCTGCTGGATCAATACACATATATAAACATAGAAATATGTTTATTATACATCATTGTACACACATTTATATGTAAAACCCCATAACTATCATTTCACATTTGTTTAAGGATCTCCTGTACACATCTTACAGTTTTCAAAGACCAAGCTAACTACTTGTTTCATACCAAAGATTAATGAATACTTGGGTATCTCTCCTACAGTATCCCGTTAAGGTCTCAGTATACACTAGTAAAATTCAATATGATATAAAATTGATTTAGCATAATTTGCCTTTCAAAGATGGGTTCTGGTAGTCATCATTCATCCCCATGTCAACAGTCTGTACACCAAAGCTTATATACAAAGCAGGAAGAGTCGTCTTCATTTCTGTCTGCATAGCGTGTATAAACTCCTGCTTCCTAGTCTCTCTTTTGGAATGGAAAATCTCTTAACCTTCCTACTAATGCTGTTCTACTAAAAACAAACAAACAAACAAACAAATAATATCATAGAAGCATAGTATGGTTTGTGTTGGAAGGGACCTCAAAGATCACCTAGTTCCGACCCCCCCACCATGGACAGGGACACTCTCCACTAGACCAGGATGCTAAAAGCGTCATCCACCCTGGCCTTGAAGACAGCCAGGGATGCGGCATCCACAACTTCAATGGGCAACCTGTTCCAGTGCTTCACCACTCTCTCGGTGAAGAATTTTTTCTTGCCACAGAGGGCCCACATTTTCACTAATCTTCCTTTTATCACCTATGTACCTATAGAAGCCCTACTTGTTGCCCTTGATGTTCCTGATCAGGTTTAATTGCATCAAGGCTTTAGCTTGCTTAACCTGATCACTGATTTCTTGGACAACTTCCCTGTAATCTTCTCAAATTCCCTGTCCCTGTATCCACTCACTGTAGGCTTCCTTTTTGCACCTAAGTTTCTCCAGGAGCTACTTGTTTATCCACGCAGGCCTCATGGTATTTTTACACAACTTCCTCTTCATTGGGATGTATCGCTCCTGAGCTTGAGTTCCCTGAATACACAACAGCTTTCTTGGGCCCCTCTTCCCTCCAGGGCTTCACCCCATGGAACTCTGTCAATCAGTTCCCTGAAGAAGCCAAAGTCTACTCTCCTGAAATCCAGAGTAGCGAGCTTGCTGAGCAGCCTCCTTAAGGATGTCAAACTCCACCATTTTATGCTTGCTGCAGCCAAGGCAGCTTCACATTCCCCCCAAGTCCCTCCCTGTTGCTGAGAACAAGGTCCAGCATGGCAGCTCTCCTCGTCAGCTCCTCTATCACTTGGAGAAGGAGAATGAGCATATAAACATAACTATGTTGAGGTACACGTATGTATAGTAATATATTTTTATATATGTATATATACACACATACAAATTTAAGAATACAAATATACATATGCATATACAAAAATAAATACATGTGTATGTATAAATACTTTCTGGGAATACAACTCTTCATAATGTATCTCAGTGGATAGAATTCATGGCAGTCAAAAGCATGTTTTCAAAATTATTTTCAGTGTTGAAGTATCTAGAACAGGATGTCTGCATACTTTTATTTTTGGTTTTGTGCACTAGAAATCCATAAAGACTTAAGATGTATTTGCATGCTCCCTATTAGTATTTTGACTTTTAGTTGTAGAGCAAACTAATCGTAATTCTAATGCACGTTAGACTTTCGAAGCTACAAATCTTGGGCAATATAGGAAGAAAAACTAATATTTATCATAAAATTCAAATCAAAAAACAGGTTTTATATTTTCTGAGATTCATATATCTCTATAGTCTTGAGGCACTAATTAAAATAATTCGGACAGTTCTAAAGAAAGACACTGGAAAACCTAATTGCTTTATGAAATCCTATATAATATTACACATAAGAATCAAACTCAGGAAATCAAAACATCTATTATGTAGTCAAAACTATTACATAACATATAATTATGAAGCTATTATGAAAATCGTTGGCTAGTTAAATGTGAATGAAGTAGCATATATGATAAATAGTTTAATAAAGCAATCTCTTTGAATATTTATATGAGACCACAGTTGAAAATTATTCTGGTAATGAAGTATATATATATATATAGGAAAAAAACTAAGATTTTTTCTTTACAGTGAAGGCATCTAAGCTTGCATGTGAATATGTTCTCAAGGAAAATTTAATGCTGTGTACTTTTCTCTCAAATACCTCATTAGAGTATATCTTATATATATATATACTTTTGTATTGTAATTATTTATGAATATTTGTATATGTAAAACTTTCTTTAGTTTTTGGCTGGGGTAGGATTAATTTTATTTCTAATAGCTGGCATAGTCCTGTGTTTTATATATATTATGAATATAATGTTGATAACACAGTGGCATTTTTAGTTGCTAACCAGTTGTAACGTTTATACTAAGTCAGGGAACTTTTCAGCCTCCCATGTTGTTCCAGCATGAGAAGCTGGGAGGGGTCATAGACAAGACAACTGACTAAGACTGGCCAAAAGGATATTCCCTTCTATATAACGCGATGCTCAGTATATAAAAGAGGAATTGGCTAGGAAACAGGAATTGCAGCTCGGAAATGGGGTATAAATCACCTGCTGGTAAGCAATTTTTGCATTGTGCATCACTTATTTTGTATATTTATCAGGAATTTTATTATTATAATTATTTCGTCTTCCTTTTCTGTGCTATTAAACTGTTCTTATCTGAACCTATAGGGTTTTTTTCTGATTCTGTCCCCCATCCCACCTAGGCCAGGGAGTTGAGCAAGCAGCTATGTGGTGCTTAGTTGCCAGCTGGGGCTAAACCACGACAACATTATATACTTATCCTACATGAGTCATGCAATCCCTGTTGGCATGCTTGAGAAGTTCAAGTTCATGGTGATTCTTATTTCACTTTTTGCATGTGAACTGTACTTACTACATATTGTATTCTGCATTCCCCTTCTTTTGTGGAAGATGTTGGCTTTTTTGTAACATCACTGTGCTGATTCTACTACTCAGTGCTGAATGTACATTAGCAGCAGTGTTTGGTTAGATTGATTTTGGGTTTGTACTGCTGAACTTCTCAGCTGGTAAAAATGCAGTGACATATGTTGCAGTGATGTTCTAAAATAATTGCCCAAAGTTGTGAAATAATATAAAATTTCTCACTTAAATTATGGTATCTCAGTGTTCTGCCTTAGAAGCAGAATTGACTTCTCAGACAACAACATGAAGTTTAATTTATTAATCTTTATGTAATGTGGAAATATACAGACACAATGAAATAATGCCCTGAATTTACTGGATTTCCAATGATATGTTACATGGAATAGCTATTGCAACTGAGGTTATTGAGATAGTTACCTGAAAATTTCTAAAAAAGTGAGTGGTGATACAATCTTTCATAATGAGTAATTTGATTTAGGTCATGATTGAAAATTGATTTTGAAATCCTAAATCTTGCTAGTTGTGTCTCTTCATTTTCTATGTTAAAGCATAAAAGGAAAGGGCTTTGGGGAGGGCAGGCCGAAGACTATTGGTACTTCATACTTTAACTTGATAATCCACAAGAATTTCTTTAGCTCTATTTTTATTTTATTTCTGGCCAGTTAGTACACAGACAGCTAAGTGCTTCTTTGGCACACCAAATCCACTTCTCAAGTGAATTTTCACCAGTGACCAAGATGACATTTCCAAAAAGCTGTTCATGTAATCTCAAATACCTACTGCACAATTTAGTATTCTATGCAAGTAATTTGTGGTCTACAAAAAGACATAGAAAGACTTAAATCTTTGAAGTCAAACATGAAGTATCCAGAAGGTATAGTTATGCATGTATTTTCTTTCACCTCCAGACAGAATATTTCCTTGCCTTAGACATAATATATTCAAAAATCTTTCTGATGCCCTGTTTACATTTAATATTTTACTAAATTATGTTTGTCTAGCTAATTTCATCCTGTAGAGCATCATTCTGGATATTATATAGGCATGTAGCCATTGATTGCTGATAAAGTAGAGGGTATGCAGCTGTCAAAACTTCATCATACACTGGGCTTTTTGTTTAGTCTGTTCATTTCCACAAAACAAACAACACTCATCAACTAAATGTATCTTGGGAAGAATATTCTGTGTTCTGTCCACATTATTTTTAAGGATGTCTGATGTAGATAATTAAAAATTATTTTAGCCAAAAATATGTCATGAAAAGAGACCAAATACAAAAAGAAAGAATAGTTCAATATTCACAATCAAAAATATAAACAACAGTGAAAATGAATACCAAGAATAATTCAGTTTAATAAATGCCTACTGAAAGCCAATGTTACTATCGCAAATACGCTCTGTGGGTTTTTGGTTCTAAGTCTTGTTTTAGTAATTTGTATTACAGTGAATTATAACCAAAATAAGGTCCTCTGTATCACTCCTTCACAGTGTTTGGTGCTGCTCTCTGAAAGCACAAGACTAAAATAAAACTTAAAAAAAAAAAGTGTCACTCAAGTAATTTTGCTGAGTTATTGTGGGTTTTTTTGTTTGTTTGTTTGTTTTTATTTCATTCTGCATTTATTCTGCATTTATTCATGTGGTAAATGGATCGATGTCTGAGGGGAGACCAGTGACAAGTGGAGTTCCACAGGGGTTGGGATTGGGATTGGTGCTATTTAACATCTTTGTCAGCAATGTGGATGATGGGATTGAGTGCAACCTCAGTAAGTTTGATGATGACACCAAGATGTGTGGTGCTGTCAACACACTGAAGTGAAAGGTTGCCATCCAGAGGGACCTGGACAGGCTGGAGAGGTGGGCCTGTGCCAAACTCATGAATTTCAACAAGGCCAAGTGCAACCTCCTTCATATGGGTCAGGGAAATCCCAAACACAAGTACAGGCTGGTCAGAGAATGGATTGAGAGCAACCCTGAGGAGAAGGATTTGGGGGTACTGGTGGACGAAAAGCTGAACATGAGCCAGCAGTGTGCACTGGCAGCCCAGAAAGCCAACCATATCTTGGGCTGTATACAAAGAAGCCTGGCCAGCAGGTCAAGGGAGGCGATTCTCCCCTTCTACTCTGCTCTTGAGAGATCCCACTTGGAGTACTGCATCCAGTTCTTGCGCCCCCAACATAAGAAGGATATCAATCAGTTGGACTGAGTCCAGAGGAGGCCACGAAGATGATCAGAGGGCTGGAGCACCTCTCCTATGAAGAAGAAAGGCTGAGACAGTTGGGCTTGTTCAGCCTGGAGAGGAGAAGGCTCCAGGGAGACTATAGAGCAGCTTTCCAGTACTTGAAGGGGGCCTAAAAGAAAGCTGTTGGGGGGACTTTTTAGGAGAGCATGTAGTGACAGGACCAAGGGTAATGGGTCTAAATTGAAAGCGGAGAGATTTAGATTGGATATCAGGAAAAAATTCTTCACCAAGAGGATGATGAGGCGTTGGAACAGGTTGCCCCTCCTCTGGACTCGTTCCAACTGTTTGATATCCTTCTTATGTTGGGGGCTCCACAGCTGGACACAGTACTCCAGGTGGGGTCTTACAAGGGCAGAGTAGAGGGGGAGAATCCTCTCCCTCAACCTGCTGGCCACACTTCTGATACAGTCCAGGATATAGTTGGCTTTCTGGGCTGCCAGCGCACACTGCTGGCTCATGTTCTTGTCCACCAATACCCCCAAGTCCTTCTCCTTAGGGCTGCTCTCAATTAATTCTCTGCCCAACATGTACCTGGATTGCCCCGACCCAGGTGCAGAACCTTGCACTTGGCCTTGTTGAACTCCATGAGGTTGGCACAGGCCCATCTCTCCAGCCTGTCAAGGTCCCTCTGGATGACATCCTTTCCCTCCAGTATGTCGACTGCACCACACAGCTTGGTGTCATCAGCAAACTTGCTAAGGGTGCACTCGATCGCATCATCCATGTCACTGACAAAGATGTTAAACAGAACCGGTCCCAGCACTGACCCCTGTGGAACGTTGCTCATTACTGGTGCCCACTCAGACACCATCAGCTGTTGATCATCACTCTCTGAGTGTGACCATCCAGACAGTTTATCCATTGAGTGGTCCATCCGTCAAATCCATGCCTCTCCAGTTTAGAGACAAGGATGTTGTGTGGGAAGTTATCGAAGGCTTTGCACAAGTCCAGGTAGATGATGTCAGTTGCCTATCATCTTCTTTTTTGCCAGATATACAAAGTCTTACTACCACTTCTAGTATTGTGCTAAGGAGATAATATTCACATTTTAAGCATTTTAACTGATTGTTGTGTTAAAAGGTTATATATATCATCCCCAAGGTGAGTTTGGAGTGGGTTTAGCTGTGCTGAATTTAAGAAAAATGCAGTAGACTGTTCAAGTACAGGAGAGATTGTTTAGACATGAGGCAATGATACAGTAAAAAGTACCAGATTACTATTTTCTGAGACTAATAATCCTTTTTTACTATAATCTTTATTATTTTTGTTGTTATTTTTATTATTGTTAGTGTTATTGATATTATTATTCTAAAGATCAAATTCCATTATATATTAGTAGTTAAGAACTAGTTTGTGATTTACTAAGATCTATTTCTCTTCTATTGTGAAACTATAAAGAGTGCAAGAAATAAAATAAATCAGCAAACATTTGCATTATTACTTCCCTGTGTCACTATTTGAACATCCCAAAACAGGTCAGCCTGGTATATCCATATGGTGTTTATAGATGTTTTTCAAAAGATCTAGATCCCACTCCCACTGAAATCAGTGTTAAAATTTCTTTGCAACTAAATACAAAAGTTACTTGAAACAAAGTCTGAAAATACAAATGCATACATAATCAATGGTATTTTCCTAATCAGTGGCCTTATCTGGACTTTGGAGCAGCTTGGAAGACAGATGCCAGGACACATTTGTGCTGTTAAATATTCCCTTTCTAAACTTTTGCAGCTCGTGCATAGCAGCTACTGTTACTCTGACATTTTTAGTGCTTATCATTAAATGCCCATTCAGTTCTTCAAGCTATAAATTTAAAGTCAAAACAATCAAAAATTGTGGGGTTTTTTTAAATTTGAAATGGCATTATCTTAGCAAATGAGAGTAAACTGATGATTCACTGATTTGCCTAAGGATATAAATCTTGGAGTAGAAGTTGTTGGCATATTCTAAAGCTGTAACTATGTAATTTTTAATAGAAAATAAAATGCTTTCTTTTATAATATTGGCCTCAAGTTGTGTTTTGCAGCTATCAGTTTAGGTATGGCCAGACAAATCAGTAAACCAATATTTTAAAAAATAATTAATAAGAATATTGTGAGATTTAGCAATTCAAACAATAAGCAGTAATGTTCTAAAATAGCCTATTAATTTTCTTAAATAAATTCCCTGAGGCTCCATCTTTTGTAAAGTATGCAGAAACTTATGAAATACTTGCTTGAAAAAATAAAAACTGCATTAGAGCGTTAAAGCATATTCTTAGTAACTCCTTTATAATACCTCACAGCCATGGTCATAATAGAGTCATTCAATTTTGTGTGATGAAGGGCTGAAGTAGCTCCATACTTTTTAATTTTGGAGCTTTACTCTGCACATTTTCAATTGCTTTCCTTGGAAAGTTTTGGTGGGTTAGTTGGTTTCCTATATTCTAATCCTTTTCCTATTAGAGTAAAGAAAACTTCCTTTTCTACTGTTTTAATTATGGTTTTTTTGTTTTGAGAAAATTATTTTCATTACCAACTACAATGACATCTTCTTACTGAGTATGTGCTACAGTAATAACTTGCAGTTGTGGCAAAGTTATGGTATGGTACAACAGTTAACATCTATTATGGACAACTTTGTGTGAGGTAGTTATCTAGATTCCACAGATAAAAGCAATTGATATTTCTACATGATTTATCTTATCCTGAAGTAGTAGCTCAAAATGAGATCTTTCATATGCCCAAAGTGCCTCTCTTTCTCCACTGATTATGAAGTCATGATGACCAGCATAGGCACAGACATCTGTACAACAATATCTATAAACTTATCTGTAAAGTTTACACTTAGCCTAACCAGTGCTGGTGAAGACTAACATTAAAATCCTTCCGTATGTCCACCTCTGAAACATACTCACTTGTGGATGAACTTATATGACTGTCATGAACTGAAAATCGTTTTTTAAAGGTAAAAAAAATAATTGACTCTTTACCCTTCCCTTCTGCAACTTATACTTTAAGAGTGTGATCCTAGCATCACTGAAGCTATAAGCACAACTCTGAAATCATGATACAAATGTTTTTAAATATAATTTAAATGTGGAATAAAGATTAACACTGTTTCGTCTATCTGTTTCCTCTGTATTTAACATGCCACTTTTCATGTCCACTGACCAATACATATAATTAATATTTCCTTTCTGGTAGCACCAACAGAATAATTAAACAATGATGTGGCCTGTTTCTATTTACAAGAAATTTTTGATGGTTCACTTATGTTCCTGACACTCTGATGTGATCAATGTACTCAGACTTAAAACATGTACAATGACTCATATCAATCATCAAGTGCGAACTTTTCATTATCTTAAACTTTGTCCCATAAATAACTGCTTGAAATTTGTCTTTCCATATGAATAAGCATTTAAGTGATAATAATCCTTAAACAATTTTTCACTATTTTGATAAGTAATATTAAAGAAGACAAAGGCTACTATCCAAATACAAACTTTTCCAAATTTTACATTAGTACTATGTAATTTAACTGTTCTCAAGTTGAAGAACCATTCAGAGTACAAACAATAATACTTTATTTTAAATCTCACATTCAAAAATCCTACTTGACTAAACCAACTATGGAATGGTGGATTAGTGGACTGTCACTAAACCACGCCTTTGGGAATGGTCTTCCTCTTACTTCTTTCTGGAAGCAGATTTTAAGACTACAGATCTCTGGAACAAGGACTACAATTCATTTCTGTATAACTCAGCAAACTCTTCTAAGATACCAGACTAAGTACATAGAACTGAGAGTGCAGGACAGAAATACAAACTCATTGATCTGGGATGTCATGTGCAGTTCATAGGTGGGAAGTGGCCTTGGGGAGTCATTAAGACTTAGAGCTAGCTTGATAGCTGGGTCATAGATTCTTTGTTAGCTCATGGCACTTTTGTTAGCAGTGGGGCAGGTTCATTTGCTGGGGGTTGGAGGGTCATCTGGCTTTTGTATCAGTTGGGCTGTTGCCCTAGGGGTCTGGCTCTGCAGGGTTTCGGGCTTAGACTATTGTTACATGGGGGCCTGGCTGTGTGTCGGTCAGTGGGTGTTGAGCGACGGTTTCATATGTTTTATTTTCTATTATTTAATTAGTTATTAATAGTAGTATTGTTAATATCAGTAGTATCACTATAATTTTCATTAATATTTAATTATTAAATAGTTCTTATTTCAACTTTACAATCTTCCTTGTCTTTTCCCCAACTCTTCTCCTTCACTGGGAGGTTGAGGTGAGAGAGCAACTGAGTGGTATTTACTGTGAACCAAGATTAAGCTGCAATCGGTCAATTCCCTAGATTATGAAGAGAAACAGGGCAGAAATGTTTGAGATGAAGACAGTTTAATAACAAAGGAAAGGAGAAGGAGAAAAAAAATAAAGTGATGCAAAGTCAATCATTCAACACGTCCCACCAGGAGACCGAGGTCCAGCAATCTGCAAGAAATGGTTAGTTTGGAAAAACTGCCTCTAGTTTTATTGCTGAGCATGATGTTACATGGTATGGGATGTATCTTTGGTTAATTTGGGTTAGCTGTCCATTCCCAGTCCACATGCTGAGGAGCAGTGTGAGATACAGAGAAGACCTTGATGTTATGCGAGCAGTGTTCAGCAACACCTAAAACATTGGTGGGTTATCACCACTGCTTTGGTCACAAAACAAAACCAGAGTACCATAAGGGCTTCTATGAAGAAATTAACTCCATCCCAGCAAAACTCAATAGTCTCAGCACATCATTAGATGAGGATTGTGAAGCGAAGAAATAGGATGGCCATTTGAAGCACTGTGTGTGTGTCTCTGCACACAGGTGCATGTGATTACATTTCATTGTTTTTCTTAGTCCTTAATCTGTATTTAGAAAATTTAAATATTTCTGTTCGAAAAGACGCCTGCAGTTAGATTAGGATAGAAACAGATGAAAATAAAATCTAATGGGACAAATTATGTTTGTAACAGGAAAAATTCAGATTTAATATTTTTAGAGGAATATTAACTGCTAATAAGCTTCCCACAGAAAAGATATTATTGACTCTGGAGTAATGTGACAGGGTGGAAATTAAATTATTTTAAGAAGTCTAGGTATAGGTGCTGGTAAACTGGAACTAGTTTCTTCATAGGCATATAAACTCATAGTGGGTTAGAGACAGATTCTCAAGCATATGTGTTCCTACAAAATCCTAAGACTCCACTGGATGTGTTGGATAGAAGAAAACCATATGAATTTCAAGCAATATCAAATGGTGTCATGATCCAATGAATCAAACTCATGCTTCTATATTGGAGGTAATGCTATGCAAGGAACAGACTTGAAAAGGATGACTCTAAGAGGAATTCTTAGGTAGGGTGGATAATTTGCTGAGGATGCAGTGCAGAGCTGTGGCTAGAACGCTAACAGTAGCAATGACCACCTAAGCAAGGGAATCATTAAAAAAAAATAAAGGACTATATGGTAGGAA
Source organism: Rhynochetos jubatus (assembly GCA_027574665.1). Lineage (NCBI taxonomy): Eukaryota > Metazoa > Chordata > Aves > Eurypygiformes > Rhynochetidae > Rhynochetos > Rhynochetos jubatus. The sequence continues at coordinate 32,105,209 of CM050690.1, forward strand.
CACATGCCTGCAGTGAGAGACTACAATGAGTTCAATCTTCTTAATTTATTGGACAGGAAGTTAAATTGTGACTTGATCACCAACCTTAGGAATCAATATAGAAGACACAGGATTCACAATATATATACAGAATAACATATATTACAAATAATTTATTTGCTGGTAATTGTAGCTAGGAAAAATTGGAAACATCACCTCGTTGTGTGTTTTTTGGGGGGATTTGGAATTTTTCTCTCCTCTATTTTTTTGTACAGAATGTTAAACACTGGACAACTTCTAACGGCCTTTATAATCAATTTACTTAATTTTGTAAGGGTGCTGCAATGTCAAAAGTTAGAATTGATGAAAGAAATAACCTACAGAAATGACAGTGCTGCAAGTAAGGAATCAATTATTCCAGTCTTCTTTCAGGATAAACAGCAAAAGCAGATTAACTCCTTTACTGGTGTGAAATGGTCAAAACAGTAACAGCCGGTGTGTGCAACCCTAGCAAATACAAGACAAGTCAGAAGTTAAACTGTCTGCATTAAGGGGCTGAAAAAATTTTAGGCTTAATTCAAATTTAGAGAACTGTGTATCAACCTCATGTAATCAGTAGAATTTGATAGCCTAAGCAGGCACATATGCAAAGTGAGAACAAAAGAGGCATTAGCAGCTGAGGAGATAGAGAAGTTTCTTGAGGAAAAAAAAAAAGTTGCTAGCAAAAGGCCTACAACTTGAACACAAAAATTCTTGCTCCTCTTTGTTTTATTCTGCTTTGAGGAAAAGAATGAATAGACAGGACTCTCTACAAGGTCAGATGTTGTGGTTTAACTTTGACTAGCAAAATACCACAAAGCTGCTGTCACCTTCCCCGTCCCTTCCAGCAGAGGGGAAGAATCAGAGGAAAAACACAAGGAAGCTCATAAAATTGAGATAAGAATTATTTATTTATCAAATATAAATGAATAATATATCTAAATGAATATATACAAATACTACTACTACTATGCAATTAAAATAATAAAAAATAAAACATACGGTAAATTTCCTCACCACCTGCAGACTGATGTACAACCAGGTTCTGAGAAGTGAGAGTCAGAGCTAGAGAGCCCCTGAGCCCAAGAACTATCACAGCAGCCTCTGAGCAAGACCTACCAGTGACAGTATGAACGGGAAAACTAACAAACCCACCAGCTCACAAATGGGCCAGCAAAAAAGTTAGCAAAGCAGTTAACAAACGAGTTAGAGAGAATGGAATGGCTCCTGAGCCCACTACCTGCTTAAATACTGAAATGTACTATGATGTAATATGTAACGAAATACTCCTTCAGTTAATTTGGGTCATCTGTCTGAACCATGTGTCCCCCCTTACTGCTTGTAGAGAGAAAATTGTGAACACAGCTGCAGTATCAGAAGCTGAGAAAGTTCTTGAATTTGGTGCAAGCACTCCCCAACTGCAGCTAAAAAGACACCTTACCAGTACTTTTCTCAGGGTAAATCCAGTATGGTTTCATACCAACCACTGTGAAGAAAGTTAACTCTTTCCTGACTAAAATCAGCATGTCAGATTTTCTTCCTCACTGAATATGAAACATCCAAAATAATGGCTAACTGCTTGAGATATATGGCAATTTTTTTAACTATCATTTCTTAAGAATTGTCTTTTCTTAGGGATTATATTTTTTTAGATGTATTTTAAATTATATTGTAACATGAATTATTACAGTATAACAGAGGTAATGACTATTTTAAATGATACCTTATGAAAGAAAAAAATAAATAAAGAATATTTATACAATAGCTAATGGTTTGTAAATTACTCTGTAGAGCAGTGTTTAAGTAGCTGAATTTGATTAGGATAAAAATATTTAATCTTGTGAAATTTTGGCATTCATGAAGTACAAAAGTATATCACTGATGTCAAGAAAACAGATTAATGCTGGGATAGCTGCTGCTGTATTTTTGTTTTACAGTAATTAACAGTTAAAGAGACAAAAAGAATAAGTTTTAGGATGTATAGCTGTGTTTTGTGAATAATACAGAAAGTTATGCAGAAAGTCTAAATATCTTAGGCTCATATAGCTAAGTTCATTTAGGTTTAGAAATGTAATGAGGTCTAACAGATCTCAATGATATGGGGAACCTTGCAACTAACTTGAAAGCTTTGCAGTTGCTGTTCTACCCTTTAAACTGTCTGTACCACACAAAAAGATCTGAATATTTATTAGCTTTGTAAGGAAGAATGCTAGAGTTTAATGCATGAACTACCTTATATAACATTTCTTCAGTGGAGATGGGTTAGTACTCTCAAAGGTTTTCTATAACTTTCCAAAGAGATCTGTCACAGATGTAACCCTCTATTTATGTTATATTGTGTGTATTATCTATAACTAATTTGTGAGGGATAGGATATTTTTTCATCCTTGGTGTTGTTAACTTCACCTTCCTTCCAAAAGATTGTCTGGAACTGTGGGACATCCATGCAAATCTGTACTGTTGAAATGTTTATCTGAGACAGAATTATATACCATTGAATTATCTTAGCAGACTGATACATCTGGATTTTTATAAGTATAAAAAAAGTAGATTCATAAACAAATTTCTGAGGATTGCTTTTCTTTAGGTGGGAAAAAAGAGATGTGCATTATGATGTTTGTGATTAGTTCAAACAAATAAATCAATTTAATATTTAAATATATTTTGGTGCCTAGTTGTTAATTTATAGAAAAATCTGGTATTTTAAGGAAATTATGAGACACATATTTATAAATATTGATGGATATGCTGTTTGTAGGAGGGGAAGGTCAAACATACAAGTTGTAAATTATTTCCTCTACCACACATTCAGGCAATAGTGTGACAGTTTTGGTGCTTTTTGATAACTCTCTGTATCTTTTGATCACCTTTCTGTATCTTAGAAATACAAAAATCTTTTTCAATTAGAAATAGCTGGTGTTCGGCATAAAGCACAGTGCAGTTCTCAAAAGTAAAAAAATTCCGCTCTTTCTCTTACTGCAGTGGTCCTCTTGGAGACTTATCAAAAATGTTATGATTCTAGGAGAGATGTTGTCCATTAGGAAGGGGGTGCCTAATCTTTTTTTAATTTTTTTTTTTAATAATGTCTCCTTCTTTCTCTCTCTCTTTCTCTTTCTCTCTCCTCCACCACTGCAGGCACTCTGAGAAGATTGCTAGGTAAGCATAAACAGCTGCAGCCTTAATCATGTACAGCTTAATGAATCTGACCAAACACTGTGGTTAGGTTCAGCTGAAATTTATCCTACATAACACCAGACTTTCTGCCATGTAAAAATTTAAAAATACAGATATCCAACATATTGTGAATTGTTACCTGGTTATTCAGTTGTCTTAGCTTTGCACCAGCTAGTCTATGTTTTGCTTCACCCCATAGCACATCAAGCTGCATAGGTAGTGCCAGCCCAGGACCTACGGCATGGCAGGACCGGCGGGGAGGGGGTGGGGATATGGGTGGAAAGGCTTGTGGTTGGACCCGACCCTGGGAAGGGGAAGGGTCTGAGGGGGCTTCTGGCCGAGGGGGCTGGGGGTTTGTTTGTGGTGGGACCTCGTGGCGAGTGATTGGTGCTCCGGGCAGAGTCAGCGTCTTGCCGGGCAGATCGGTCTGGGAGTCGGGGTTTGAAAGTTTTTTCCTCTCTCTTACTCTCTTGGCCCCCGGGCGGTTTCGTGGGGGGTTTGCTCACTTCGGGTAGATTTTCTTTCTTTTTTCCCTTCCTGGGGTGGGATCCTGTATCATTTGTCCTACCCTCTTCCTCCGTCCCTTAAATTACTCATTAGCACTAGCATTGTTAGTAACTCCCTAAGTTTCATTTATATAATTAAATAGTTCTTATCTCAAATCCTACGGGCTTTTCCTGGTTTGTTCCTCCGACCCTTCCTCACTGGGGGGGGGGGGGGGGGGGGGGCGGGCTGGGGTGGTAGAGAAGGCTTGTCAAACTACGACAGTCTATTTTTGGCACCCAGCGTGGGGCTCGAAAGAGTTGAGATAAGGAACGGATCATAGAGTGTGATAAGCTCCTGCTTTAAAATGTACCTGTGGCTGCTCAGGACTCTGAGTTCGGGGCTTTTCAAGCAGCTGACCGAACGGCAGGATCTGCTCCCCTATGTGCTAGTGATGATCTTGATTTTTTATGTGCGAGGTGGGCTGAGGGGGCTGGCCAGGCTGTTCTGTGTGCTGCTGCTGCTGGTAGGGATACTCTATCTCTACTTAATTCTATCGGCTCGTTGGTACATTGTGACTTACCTGCTGGAAGTTTTCCACAACTACACCTCTCCTTTTCTCCCCTCGGGGACACAGCCGATAGAGGAGGGGCTATTTGGTGCTGGGGGCCACGTGGAAAAACTTTTTCAATTTTTCCCCTCTCCTCTCGGTCCTATGGCAAAGGCATATGAGTTTTTTGGAAATTTTTCCGGTGGCTGGGGTGACCTGTGGCTGGGGATCAGCTTGCTAGTGAATGTTTTAGTGGCTTTGGGCAAAGTTAGGGAAATGTTCGGGAGCCCTGCCCCCACCGGTCCTAGTGCCCGAGGCAGACGCAGGGTCTGTGCAGTTACCCGAGCTGCCTTAATGTGCAAGGGGGCAGCACGGAGTCGCGCCGGGACCAAGCTCCTAACTCGAGCCCGCACGGCTTCAGCGTCTGCGGCGGCTTCAGCGCCCGCAACGGCTGCAGCACCCGCAGCACCACCAGGGTGTGCGGCGGCTCCAGTGTCTGCAACAGAACCCAGCACACCAGCAACAATGCCTTCTGTGCCCGTGCCATCCTCGACACTTGCACTGCAACCTGCCGCATCACCGTCCACTATGCCTGCATCAGTGCCAACGCCTCCTGCTACCACCAATCTGTCTTCTCCCCCAGCCAGCCCACTTTCTGCAGCAGCCTCACTCCCTCAATCTTTTGTGTGTTATTGTCAGGGGCGACCACTCTCTGTGGCCCCAGTCCGGAAAAGGAAATACACACATAAATCAGTCCATGTAGTTGAGGATGGTGAGGTAGCAGGGCCATCCCAGCCAACAGAAACAGTCAATCAGGAAATGGGAACAGAACTAGCTCAAGAGTTGGAGACAGAGGATGAAGCTGTTGTGACCACACAGTCCTTATCCCTGAGGGAGCTACGAGACATCTGTAGAGACTACAGTCGCTGCCCGGGTGAACATATGACCTGGCTGCTCCGCTGCTGGGATAATGGGGCCAGTAGTATGGAGCTAGAGGGGAGAGAGGCTAAACAGCTGGGGTCACTTGCCAGAGAAGGGGGCATTGATAAAGCAGTTGGGCGTAAGCCACAAAATGTCAGTCTCTGGAAACGACTCTTGACCAGTGTAAAGGAAAGGTACCCTTTCAGAGAGAGTGTGCCACAACAGCTATGTAGGTGGACCAGCATGGAGAAAGGCATCCAGTACCTAAGAGAACTGGCAGTACTGGAGATTGTTTACCGAGACCCGAATAACCCACGAGCATCCACTGACCCCGACGAAGTCTACTGCACTCGGCCCATGTGGCAGAAGTTAATGCGGAGTGCACCACCCTCATATTCCAGCGTGCTCTCAATAATAACTTGGAGAGAGGACGAGGCACCAACCGTGGACGAGATGATCCGCCGATTCTGAGAGTATGAGGAGAGTCTCTCCTCCCCCATACAGGCATGTGTCTCTGCTGTGGAGAGATTGTCCAGAGAACTCAAGGAACTCCGAGAGGAGGTGTTCCGATCCCCACCTCCACGGGCCAGTGTTTTGGTTATAAAGAGCAGGCGCTTCTCTCATTCAAGGCAGGAATACAACAGATATCCCTCACGGGGTACCCTGTGGTTTCACCTGAGAGACCACGGAGAGGATATGAGGAGGTGGGATGGAAAACCTACCTCTGTCCTGGAACAACGAGTAAATGAACTGAAAGGTAAAAGATCTACTAGTGGAGACCTGGCAAGAAAAGTTGCTGCTCCCGTATCTAAACGGGATGAGCAAAGTGACATGTCCAATAATCCTTTTCTCCAGGACATGAGCGAGGCACACGAGTATTAGCGGGGCCCTGCCTCCAGCCAGGTGGAGGAAAGGGACAACCGTGTTTACTGGACTGTATGGATTCGATGGCCTGGCACATCAGAGCCCCAGGAGTATAGAGCTCTAGTAGACAGGGGTGCACAGTGTACTCTGATGCCATCAAGCTATAGGGGGGTACAGCCCATCAGCATTTCTGGTGTGACTGGGGGCTCTCAACAACTGACTGTGCTGGAGGCTGAAATAAGCCTGACTGGGGAGGAGTGGCAAAAGCACCCTATTGTGACTGGTTCAGATGCTCCGTGCATCCTTGGCATTGACTACCTTAAGAGACGATACTTTAAGGACCCGAAAGGGTACCGATGGGCTTTTGGGATAGCTGCCTTAGAGACTGATGAAATCGAGCAGTTGTCCATCTTGCCTGGTCTCTCACAGGACCCTTCTGTTGTGGGATTGCTAAAGGCTGCAGATCAACAGGTGCCAATCGCCACCACAGCAGTGCACCGGCAGCAGTATCGCACTAACAGATACTCTTTGCTTCCCAACCAGAAGCTGATTCGTCAGCTGGAGAGCCAAGGGGTGATCAGCAAAACCCGCTCACCCTTTAACAGCCCCATCTGGCCAGTGCGTAAGTCTGATGGAGAATGGAGACTGACAGTGGACTATCGTGGCCTGAATGAAGTGACACCACCACTGAGTGCTGCTGTGCCGGACATGCTGGAACTCCAATACGAGCTGGAGTCAAAGGCAGCCAAGTGGTATGCCACGACTGACATTGCTAATGCCTTTTTCTCCATTCCTTTGGCAGCAGAGTGCAGGCCACAGTTTGCTTTCACCTGGAGGGGCATCCAATACACCTGGAATCGGTTGCCCCAGGGGTGGAAGTGCAGCCCTACCATCTGCCATGGACTGATCCAGACTGCACTGGAACAGGGTGCAGCTCCCAAACATCTACAGTACATTGATGACATCGTTGTATGGGGCGACATGGCTGACGAAGTTTTTGAGAAGGGGAAGAATATCATCCAAATTCTGCTGAAAGCCGGTTTTGCCATCAAGCAAAGTAAGGTTAAGGGTCCTGCACGAGAGATTCAATTCCTGGGAATAAAATGGCAAGATGGACGTCACCAGATCCCAATGGATGTGATTAACAAAATCACAGCTATGTCCCCACCAACGAGCAAAAAAGAAACTCAAGCTTTCCTTGGCGTCATGGGTTTCTGGCAGATGCATATCCCAAATTACAGTCAAATTGTCAGCCCTCTCTACGAGGTGACCTGGAAGAAAAACGATTTCAAATGGGGCCCTGAGCAGCGACAAGCCTTTGAACAGATCAAGCAGGAGATCGTGCATGCAGTAGCCCTTGGACCAGTCCGGACAGGGCCAGAGGTAAAGAATGTACTCTACACCACAGCTGGGGAGAACGGCCCTACCTGGAGTCTCTGGCAGAAAGATCCAGGAGAGACCCGAGGTCATCCCCTTGGATTTTGGAGCCGGGGATGTAGAGGATCTGAGGTCCACTACACGCCAACCGAAAAAGAGATACTGTCACCTTATGAGGGAATTCGATCTGCCTCAGAAGTGGTTGGAACCGAAGCACAGCTCCTCCTGGCACCTCGACTGCCAGTGCTGGGTTGGATGTTCAAAGGCAGAGTCTCCTCCACTCATCGTGCCACCGATGCTACATGGAGTAAGTGGGCTGCCCTGATCACACAATGATCCCGTATAGGGAACCCCAGTCGCCCAGGAATCCTAGAAGTGATCATGGACTGGCCAGAGAGCAAAGACTTTGGGATGTCACCAGAGGAGGAGGTGACACGGGCTGAAGAAGCCCCTCTGTATAATCAGTTGCCAGAAGACGAGAATCAATATGCCCTGTTCACGGATGGGTCCTGCCGCATTGTAGGGAAACATCGTAGGTGGAAAGCTGCTGTGTGGAGTCCCACCCGACAAGTTGCAGAGGCTGCAGAAGGCCAAGGTGAATCGAGTCAATTTGCAGAGGTAAAGGCCATCCAGCTGGCTTTAGACATTGCTCAACGAGAGAAATGGCCAGTGCTTTATCTCTACACTGACTTGTGGATGGTGGCAAATGCTCTGTGGGGGTGGCTGCAGCAGTGGAAACAGAGCAACTGGCAGCGCCAAGGCAAACCCATCTGGGCTGCCACGCTATGGCAGGACATTGCTTCCCGTCTAGACAACCTGGTCGTCAAGGTGTGTCATGTCGATGCCCACATGCCCAAAAACCAAGCCACTGAAGAACACCAGCACAATCAGCAGGTAGACCAGGCTGCTAAGATTGCAGTGGCTCAGGTGGATCTGGACTGGCAACATAAAGGTGAGCTGTTCATGGCTAGGTGGGCCCATGACAGCTCGGGCCACCAGGGGAGAGATGCCACGTACAGGTGGGCTCGTGACCGAGGGGTGGATTTGACCATAGACACAATTGCTCAGGTTATCCATGAATGTGAGACATGTGCTGCCATCAAACAAGCCAAGAGGGTGAAGCCTCTTTGGTATGGGGGGCAATGGCTGAAATACAAGTATGGGCAGGCCTGGCAGGTTGACTACATCACCCTCCCCAAGACCCGCCAGGGTAAGTGCCATGTCCTCACAATGGTGGAGGCGACCACGGGGTAGCTAGAAACATATCCGGTGTCCCATACCACTGCCTGAAATACTACCTTGGGCCTTGAAAGGCAAGTCCTGTGGTGACATGACACCCCCGAAAGAATTGAATCAGATAACAGGACTCATTTCTGAAATAGCCTCATAGAGGCTTGGGCTGAGGAACATGGAATTGAGTGGGTGTACCACATCCCCTACCATGCACCTGCCTCAGGGAAGGTCGAGCGGTGCAATGGGCTGCTAAAGACCACCCTGAGAGCAATGGAGGGTGGAACACTCAAGAATTGGGATGCCAACTTGGCAAAGGCCACGTGGTTAGTTAATACCAGGGGATCCGTCAATCGAGCTGGCCCTGCACACTCAAACCCTCTACGGACAGTAGAAGGAGATAAGGTCCCTGTAGTACATACTAGAAGCATGCTGGGAAAAATGGTTTGGGTTACTTCCACCTTGCGCAAAGGCAAACCCATCCATGGGGTTGCTTTTGCCCAAGGACCTGGGCGCACTTGGTGGGTAATGAGAGAAGATGGGGAAGTCCGCTGTGTGCCCCAGGGGGATTTGATTCTGGGAGAAAACAGCCCATAATTACATGAGGGACATGAATTGCTGCCACTAACCCCTGTTCTCTGAGCTTCATGTTACAGGCACCCGCTCTGGCAGAAAACCACCCCACCCTACAGAGGTCCAGCCTAGCCAGGAGCACAGCAGTGACCTGACCTGAGCTGTCTTCGGCGCCCAGCGATCCCACACAACCCTTCCGCCTTTGCCTGTCCTGAGTGACCCCACACCGGATGGAATCTGAATTCATGGACTAATGGATCGTTTGCCAAGATGGTCCATAGACTAAGGGAATGATATCCGTGTGGGATGGGATGGGAAAGGGGAAGCGGACTGATGGGAGATTATGAAATACTGTGGGAGGTGAGCTTGATGCGGATGTGGTGAATCAAAAGGGGTGGATTAGTGTCTTAGCTTTGCACCAGCTAGTCTATGTTTTGCTTCACCCCATAGCACATCAAGCTGCATAGGTAGTGCCAGCCCAGGACCTACGGCATGGCAGGACCGGCGGGGAGGGAGTGGGGATATGGGTGGAAAGGCTTGTGGTTGGACCCGACCCTGGGAAGGGGAAGGGTCTGAGGAGGCTTCTGGCCGAGGGGGCTGGGGGTTTGTTTGTGGTGGGACCTCGTGGCGAGTGGTTGGTGCTCCGGGCAGAGCCAGCGTCTTGCCAGGCAGATTGGTCTGGGAGTCGGGGTTTGAAATTTTTTTTTCTCTCTCTTACTCTCTCGGCCCCCCGGGCGGTTTTGTGGGGGGTTTGCTCCCTTCGGGTGGGGTTTTCTTTCCTTTTTTCCCTTCCTGGGGTGGGATCCTGTATCATTTGTTCTACCCTCTTCCTCCGTCCCTTAAATTACTCATTAGCACTAGCATTGTTAGTAACTCCCTAAGTTTCATTTATATAATTAAATAGTTCTCATCTCAACTCCTACGGGCTTTTCCTGGTTTGTTCCTCCAACCCTTCCTCACCGGGAGGAGGTGGGGGGGGCGGGGGGCGGGCTGGGGTGGTAGAGAAGGCTTGTCAAACTACGACATCAGTGTAGGTATTTTTTGAATGTTTCTTAATGTAAGTGTGGTTTTCAGTCTTTAAGGTGAATGGTGAAGGTTGTTTGGCATTTTGGCTTTTTTGGTGGGGGAGAGGGGTCTGGAACTAGATGATCTTTAAAGTCCATTCCAACTGAAACCATTCCATGATTCTATAATTTCTGTAACACTTCACTATAATGGGACCTGAGATCAATGCTAGTACTGCTGCTGCTAACTTACCAGGCTGGTTTGTTGGATTATTTTAATCCTCATTGCAGGAGTGTGTAAATATTATAAGTATTTGCAGAATAAGCCATAAAATACGTAATTGTTTAATCTTTTAACCATGGGGTGAGCTGTGGAGGAAGGATAGAGAAAAGTATGAAATTTCACTTGCTGTACTGTAAGTGGAGGTGGAAAACTGAAGTACTTCTCTGCTCTTGAGTTCTACACATGCATGCAATGATCGGTTATACAAAATTCATGCAGGTGTTTAACAACATTAATACTTTATTGTTGTGGTTTTAGAATTCTGCTTTTTCATTTCTATTTCCTTTATAACTTCACTCTCTTGAAGAAATAGAATACTTCTCTGATGTTCAAAGAGTACTTCTTTCACCTAAAAGACAAAAGCCCCAAGTGTTAGTTTTATTGTTTAACCACATTGTGAAATGTGCACAGCAGATTCCTTCTCTAAGTAGGGAGAAAAGTCCACAGTTTTCTAGATGGCTTTGTAAAAAAAATATTGACACTCATACAGGCTCCTACCTTTTCCATAATCCAAATTTAAGTAATAAGCAAAAAATTTCATAAAAGTCATAAAGTCAGAAATTATATCTGTCTAGGTAAGTAAACAACTTTACTTGAAGAATAGTGTTAAACTTTTCCAAATAGTAAATTTTGTTTCAAAGCAAAGAAATTGTATGTCTTTTGCATATTAAAAAATTGGATTTTTTCATTAGTTATTAATATCTGATTTTTTTTTCTGCTAATGCTGTAATGTATTACACAGAATCTTGACTTGAATTGAAAATATGAAATTGTGTTTATTTTGCATTATATCATTTTCTATATCTTACTGTCTGAGTCAGTAGATCTATTGAGTTTCTGATGTGACAAAGATATGTTTTCCATGCTTTCACTTAAATCAGTTTTCTGTTTATAAAGTTTATTTACATTTTAATTTTAACCTGTAGAGTTCAAACTTGAGCATTAAAATTCTACTACTAGCATGGTTTTGGCCATAGAGCAAAATATTCAGCAAGATGCCAGTGTGCAGCAGTAGGGATTTCTGTGCCTGTCTCTCATATTTCCAGGTATCAGTCCAAATGACTAATTATGGACAACAAAAATTCTTTATTAGAACATCTCCTAAGTATTTTTCAATATCAGAATTCTAAACCAGAATGACCTCCTTATGTTGCAAATGGGACAGATATTGTTGAAAAAAATAGTAGCTACTGTTGATACTGTGGATCCTAGTTCCCCCCAGAGTGTGATTATAACGTATATATAACCTGAATAAATACATGTGTAATTAAAAAACCCATAGAACCACCTTCTCAACTGTTCTATAACTTTGTATTAGATCCCTCAGTGCAGTGGTTAGGAAGACAAAGACAGGTAATGTGCCCTAAGTTCTTTCATTAAGAAGCTTCAAAACTGTTAAAATTCATGTCAACAGCAGTTCCAAGAAGTCATTAATTTGTCCCAGAACTCTGTTTTATCACTCTATCTTTTCCCTGACCTAAGGAAATAGTCCTAGGAATAGCACAGTGTTTCTGTGGTCAATATCTTCTGACCGAGATCTAAGTCTGCTGCAAATAAGGGCATAGCCATAACTCTACATCTTCCCTATACCTTTTTGTTCCTGGACGAAACAAGATTAAATAATCCTTGTAGATATGTTGTTCACAGGAACATATTTCTACCTGTCCTTGAGAAGGGACATATCTGATCTTTTGTCTGTATTTCTAAATAATAACTTCTTGCTGGTATAGAGGGTAGATACAGGGCTGTATTGGGTTTGTGTGGTGGGGTTTTGTAGTGGTGATCGGGCTACAGGGTTAGTGACTGTGATAACATATTTAAGAGGGAAAAAACTTTGGGGAACTTGCAATGAAAAGACGGGTTGGATGTGAGAGAGCTAGTAAAAACCAAGGCCAGTGAAAAGAGGAGGGAAAGGAGATATGTCCGAGCAGAGGTTCCCCTGCAGCCTGTGGTGAGAGGACAGGCTGTGCTCCTGCAGCCTTGGAGGGACAACTGGGGCAGAGACACCACTGTAGCCCAGGGCGGACCCCATACCGGAGCAGGTGGCTGTGCCCAAAGACCCCCCTGACTCCATGGGAAGCCCATGCTGGAGCAGTCTGCTCTTGAAGGACCGTGGAAGGGACCTACACTGGAGCAGCTCATTAATAAAACTGCAGCCTGAGGGAAGGACTTATATTAGAGAAGTTCATGGAGGACTGTATCCTGTGGGAAGGACTCCATGCTGGAGAAGGGAAATAGTGTGAGGACCTTTACCCCTGAGGAAGAAGGAGCATCAGAGAAAACGTGTGATGAACTGACTGCAATACTGATTGCCTGCCCCCCTGCCACACTGACAAGGAGAAGGTAGGGAAGTCAGAAACAAAGTTCAGTCTAGGAAGAAGGGAGAGGTGGGGGGAAGGTGTTTTTAAGATTTGGGTTTATTTCTCCATATCCTATTCTGATGTGATTGGTAACAAACTGATTTTTCTTCCCCAAGTTAAGTCTATTTTTCCTGTGTCCAAAACTGATGAGTGATCCCTCCCTGTCCTTGATATTTTCTCTTCTTCCTCCCATCAAGGGGAGAAGTGAGCAAGCAGCTGTGTTGTGCTAAGTTGCTGGCTGAGCCTAAATCACTACAGGGGCCTTTAAGTGCAAACAGTTACTTCAATTCTAGGTGCTATAGTAGTGCCCCTTTACTTGAAGGGAACAGACCGAAGTTCACAAGGGAAGATTTGTCACAGAAGCCAAGAAATGGGATTTATACAGTAATTTGTCCGTAATCTTCACTGACTTATTGCTGTCTTAATTTTTTTCCAGTGATGTCATAAAAAATCATGACAATTTAATTTAAGGACAATTCTTAGAACTGATTCAAGGAATACTGGAATGACAAAGTGAAATCCACAGCTAATATTTTTTTTTAATTTTTAGGATATTTTTTAATTGATTGTGGTCAGTATACTATTAAGAAATCTCTGTATGTAGGAAGTCAGTGCATGTGTGTTAAGACAGACATAAAGAAACAGTCTTATGAAGGAAGACTGAGTAAGAAACTGGAAAGATTTGTCATGTTGACTACTCTGAATTAACACTGAAGGGCAGTATATTTGAAATAATTCTTTTAGACACAACTTCATTTGTCACAAGCCTTTTTTTTTAAAGGAGAATTTTTTAACAATGTTTTGACTGTGATCACACATTTTGTGCAATCAAAGCTATGTACTGTAGCACATATAATTCCTGAAAGGACTTTTGCTATCCAAAGTAATTTTTCTGTAATTAAGTAGTAAAGCACACAACTTTTTCTCATTATCATAACCATCACATATATTTGAGTCTTAAAATGTTTCCTTTCTAGCTTCAATATGTACTTCCCAGTAAATATTATTGACCTATGCAAAACATCTGAGACTGATGTGAAAGGAATACTGAAAATATGAAAGAATAATTGCAAAATAATACAATATTTGTTGACAAGGTATGGTTGTGTGCAATAAAATAAGACTAAGAAACTCTGCTGTGATGCCTGACTTGTATTGGCTGCAGGGCTGAAAACCTCATTTAAATACCAAACCCAAAACAGTGAAATTCTACTATTAAAATCCATCAGCTTTCAACATATTATCTTAAGTAATTTACTGATAAATTAGGAGTAACATATATGAACAACTAGCTGTCTCCTATATTAACATATGTACATTGTTATAATTGGTCCAAAGGAACCTACTCAGTTTTGGCAAATGTGTCTGAAAGCACCAGGCCATTCATCACATAGTAAAAAATCCATGTGCATTAAACAAAACTTTTAGAAGGAATTAATTAATTGAGCCAGACAATTCTTAAAAGGCAAATGATACACCATGTACAAATTGAGGGGGAAGTATTGGAGGATGAGGGAATGTATTTTATGTCCTTCATTCATAAATATGTAACAGTGTGGCTATGAGGAAGATAAAGATAAGAGTCTTTGCAGAACAGAACACTACGTATAGGCAATATTCATAAAATACAAATACTCCATAAAATATAACTACAATACTCTCTAACTTAATATTTCAGTCTCAAAATGGCTGCTAGTACAAGTGCATCTGAAATTGTCAATTAACAGGAACTGATCATCTGCAGGAATTCTAGCATGTGTAGGAAATGTATTATTTGCAAGTATGAAATAAAGTGGTTGCCACACAAACCAATATCATCTACCCCATGTATCTGAGAGATAAATGGCTAAGGAAATACAAAGTTCCATTCAACTTTAGGAAAAGCACATGACTAAATTTAAAGAATAAAATTTTTTGATATCTAGTTATTGTTCTCTTTAATTTCATAATGCATTTACAGCAAAAGGAACCATCAAAAGTATCTACACTCAACCAAGAAGTTATGGAGAATCTGTAATTTAAACACTTAATTTGCTGACTTTTCCACTCACATCGGTTCAATGTTGTTTGATTTTTCCATAGCAAAAAGACCAAGAATCTTCATTAAATATCCCTGACTTACTTAATTTAACTAAGGACATTGTTTCTGTACCATGTCACAACACGTATTTTTCAATAAGAATTTGGAGACTGACACCTTCTATTACCCCATGTTTCCTTAAATTATGGTTTACACTGTACCTTGTCCAGTTCAAGGGGACAGAACTTACCATGCATTGAAGTACCATTTCTTATTAGCAAAAAGAGTCACTGTGGACAAGTATGTCTCTCTAGAGTAGCATACTAAAAGATGTGTCGTGTTAATACAGAATATCACAGTCAGTATTCCACTGGATTGTAAAATAATTTTCTTTCATGGTCTTCCCACAGAACAGTATGAAAGAAGACAGTGATGACACTATATAGGTTAGAAAAAGGCAGACCTGTCTCTTCTGTCCTGAAGGGCTTAGCATCTTAAGCAATCATGATAAAGGAAGGGCTCAGTAATGCTGAGTTTGGCTGTGTACAGTAAAGTACCTTATACAGGTTATTTAAGTCCATAATTTCAAACCTTATTTAAATAATTGTATCTAATTTAGCAAATTATTTTAAACTGTCAAAACCTAAATTATTACAGAATAAGGAAAAATATGTTATCTATTATTAACAATGCATGTATGCAGATATTACTTTATATATAAAAGGAAAAGAATATTGATTCCTGATGGAAAAAATTCTGTATTAAAGTACAGAATTAATGTACTTACTGTCTTTCTTGTCAAGGTAACTTGACAGCTTTATTCTTGATAGCACATAGAACATGTGTCATGATCTCTCTTTAATATTGAGCCAAAGGATGTGTGTAAATAAATTTTTCCATTCGGGTTGTGGAATGGTTAGATATCCACCACATGGAGACTGCTGCCAGTCAAGGGATTTTTTTCCAAACTTATGGGAAAAAACCCTGCACAGTATGCAGTGGTCCCACTTCCTAATTCTTCCACATTCTACTTACTCTTTTTCCTTCTGGTTTTCCTTTTTCTAGACACACTAAGCATTCACAGAAATTATTTCTTCCCTTTCAAGAATTCTCTTAAGATCCCCTAGGATATATATTAGCAGTATCTTAGGATAATAGATAAACAGTAACAGAAAACAAGTTGCCTATTGGAAAAAAAAAAGCAGCATATAATGTAACAGGTAACAGTAGCAGTCAGCCAGCAACTTGGGGATTCAGTGCTATGAATGTAATCATATGATAATATATATGGTTTATATTTAACTCTATATACATAGCTTCCTATGAGATAATCCATGTCCTGCCTAAGACCTAAACTCAGAGTTTTACTCCTCAGTTTGTTTAAGGATAAGTTTGCATATTGAGTTTTCATTTTTTTATCAGTAACAAGTTTTATTAGTAACATAATATATGCTCATTTTCTAAAAATGGCAGTGGTATAAAGGTTGATGCAATACATAGTCTGGATTTGCTACGTTATTAATTTTCATATTTTATAGAAAATCTCACACTCTCCACAAATTCAAACTGTCTGAAAGATGGAAAAATGTTTCTCCAGTGCTTCTGTCTTACTGAGTTTTTATTACAAAGCTGTAACCATGAAACACTGAAAAAAGATTGTAGGATTTTTATAAAACAGCTTCTGTTCTTAAAAAAATATTTCGCAAATGTTATGATAGCGGAATTTTGTAAAGATGTCTTGTTGATAGACAGATAAGTGCTGGGTCCTACAGTTGCATCACACAACCCCATGAAATGCTACAGGCTTGGGGAAGGGTGGCTGGAAAGATGCCTGGCAGAAAAGGACCTGGGGGTGTTGGTCAACAGCTGGCTGAATATGAGACATCAGTTTGCTCAGGTGGCCAAGAAGGTCAACAGCATCCCAGCTGGCATCAGAAACTGTGGCTAGAAGGACTAGGGGAGTGATTGTCTACCTGTACTGAGCACTAGTGAGGCCACACTTCAAATCCTGTGTTCAGTTTCGGGCTCCTCACTACAAAAAGGACATTGAGGTGCTGACATGTGTCCAGGGAAGGGCAACGGAGCTGGGGAAGGGTCTGGAGCACAAGTCCTGTGAGAAGCAGCTGAGGGAACCAGGGGTGTTTAGCCTGGAGAAGAGGAGGTTCAGAGGAGACCTTATCACTCTCTACAACTACCTAACAGGAGATTGTACTGAAGTGGGGGTTGGTATCTTCTACCAAGTGAGGAGTGATAAGTAGAAACAGCCTCAGGTTGTGCTACAGGAGGTTTAGGTTGGATATTAAGACAAATTTCTTCATTGAAAGGGTTACCAAGATTGGAACAGGCTGCCTGGGGAAGTACTTGAGTCACCATCCCTGGAGATATTTAGAGGTGTGTGGATGAGCTGTTTAGGGACATGGATTAGCAGTGGACTTAGTAGCATTAGGTTAATGGTTGGACTTGTTGATCTTAAGGGTCTTTTCCAATCTAAATGATCCTATGAGTCTATTAAAAGTGTTTATTCAAAACCAAGTTTCTTAGTTTTTCAGGAAATTAAATTTCATGCAGATTCTAGGGACTTTAAAAGTGCATTTGTGATATACAGAAATGAGAACAGAGAAATAATTCTTATCATTGTAGACTTCCTTATGAGTGTAGGTCTATTCACTGGACTCACATTTCTATAATAATTATAAAAATTTTATAAAATAATTATAATAGTAAAATAATATTATTGAATCTGCTTAGTCAACATTAATTCAAATACTGAATTAGGCTTTCTCTTTTTTATTCCTATAGATTAATTGCTCTTATTTCAATATACATTGAATCTCAGATGTGTGACAGGATTAATAGTCCTTCGCCTATATCCTCCATCCCTATCTTAGATGAGTAAAATAGACTAATAACTAATTTTTAAAATACTACCAGACAGTAAACTTTACCACAACTTATCTAAGTAATTTCCAAACCTGGTCCAAGTTTGTTTGACAGTTTCAGAATGCAGTTTTCCTTCATTTTTCTTAAAGTACACATAATTTATTGGGTGCTATTTGAAAATTTGTTTTCTTAATATTTGTTCCAAAATGTATGGCTTTTACAAAACTAAATTTACAAATGTAATTTAAAATTTACGTAAGAGAAGAAGTTGACAAATGTGATAGTAGCATAGCAGTGTTTTTAAATTAAATGCAAAGATACTTGTTGTGCCATGGGTGTTTACTATAAAATACTTAAAAATTGCTAGGAGGAAGGAATGGATATGCAGATACATATTTTTGCTCTGGATTCTGTCTCTGATTGTGACTGATATGCTCAGTGAACAACAAAAATAGCATTAGTATTATTCGATAATGGATTTCATTTTATTTGTGAAGTTATTTCTTAGTATTTTAGTTTGTAATTCTTTTGCACAACATCCTTTGTTCTTTCATTACATGAACTTATTAAGTACTTCTTAGCAAGGTTTGCGATTTCATTTGATTCCTAGTAAGCCTTAAGTTTCATTGAATGTCACTTATAGATACTTTTAAGGCATTTTCTAACTTTGCATGGAATTTGCAATATTTTATACTTAATATCTTTGCTGTTACAGAACATTTCATCTTACTCTTTATGCACTGAATAATACTACAATGAATAATCCTTGTTTTAGATTGGATCAGTGTTATTCCTTCCTAGACCCATCCCTTTCTCAGAGCATAATCTGTTTCTTCTACACCTTTCCTGAAATTATATGGTTAAACTGAAAGATGCCTTTCACCATAAGGAGTACCACGTTACTTATACAAGCATAATGTCATCAGAATGTTTTATTTACTGAGCTCAAACTGTCCCCAAACTGATATTAAAACACGTTAACTTCTGTCCACTCAGAGAATTACTGAGTGAACAGAAATTAATTGTTATTTCTGGCTTCCCAGTTTTTAAGCACTTTTTAATTCATACTAGTGTTGGCACTGTGGTTATTGTCAACTTCCTTTAATGATCTCATCCAAGTGTGTCATTGAAAATCTAAGTTAATTGTGTGCTCTGCTGCTTTTCTACAATCATTCATTTATAACATATTTAAAACAATTCAACCATATATTTTTCTTTCATTTCAACATTGTGTTGCTTCATTATAAACGAGTATATATCAAAGTGGTTTTTTTGCTTTATTTGATGGGTTTTTCAATGTTTCCCATTTTTTCTGTGATAAAGCTCTATAGTCACCTAACCTATGCAGTCAGTTAAGTAGTCAGCTAGAATTTGTGTTGCATCTTTAAGACCTTCTGTGTGTATGCTGCAGTATGTTGCCTCATGAGTCTAGAATATTCGTGCAAATGTTCAGTACCTCTGCACAAGGGGAATATTAGTTGTGTAACACATGAGTCTTCACACTGTGTGCTGTGCTTGATTCTGCATCTTCAGGTACGCAAACGCCTCAAAGCTGTATAAAAAGCGTCTTTGTGTTCCCATATGAATATTTTCCCAGAGATTCAAAGTCAGTAGGAAACCTGGAATGAAAATTTACATTTACGAAACCTGGAAGTTTGATATATTTAAGCATTTCAAATTCCAGGAAAATTAATATGAAATGTAAAATTCTCATGATCTTGATCTTGTGATCATGTTACACAAGCATTATGATTATAAAATAACTAAATTAAAAAATGTAGAGTATTACTTCAAATAAACATGACAGCATTTTCATGCTAAAATGTTACTTTTGTAAAACTTTCACCAATCAATTTGCAGAGCAAAAGAGTCACTTCTTCTGTTTAACAATTCAGCCTTCAGGATGTCTTCTAAGCTAAACTTAAACACTTAAATTATTTTCCTCTAGAGAAAATAGATAAAAAGCTTTTTATTTTTCCTATGTTGAGATTATTTTTCTATATAAAACTGTGATAAGAGATGAATTTAAGAAGCATTCTTTCTTCAGTCCCTGCCTTGGCCAGTTTAGACATCCCTTCTCAGAAAATTGGTGACTACTTCTCTTATTTATTTCTTGCAAATCTTACAGAATGCATAATGTATATGTGTAATAGTGTCATCATCCAATTTAAAAAACTTTAATGGGAAAGGCAGGCTTTATTGCATAAGCCTCAAAGCCATTCTTATATTAAGCAATATTGCATTCAACAGCCAAGACACTGTAACATTTAAGTGCAAGGTGGCACACAGCTGCTCTGTCTCCCAATGACTCAGCTTATTCACACTTAGGAGGTTGCTGTTGTGATGCCAGCAGTAGAAAATCGACATTACATTTCGCTTGGATGATCAACCTGGATAATACAGAAGTGAATTTAGATTCACTGTAAAAAGTTTATATTAAACTATTACTATATATTCCCTGTTGTATATACAACAGATGAGGAACTGTATTCTGCTCCTTTGTCCACAGTATAAGGGACCTGTTTCATGGAGCTCAGTACTTTCTCTTACTAGCTGTAAGCATATGTTTCCTTCCATAAGAAAATGTGGATATTTTCTCTGGCTTTCTCAGCTTGCGCAGAGAGCGCTAAGCACAGTAACCCAAATGATCTGAGTTTGTCTAAAAACAGAGAATGACATTAATATTATGCAGCTCCATTGTTCTGATTTGACTGTGAAATTTCTGCTTTAAGGAAAAACTATTCTGGTGAAACTTCATATTTTTTTTAATGAACCAAATCTAATTTTTAAATTTATTTTCTGGGTTCAGTTTTACAATATTAATTGGTAACTGTTGGTTATAAAAGTTGTGGAGCCATTATTTTGAAAGACCTTGAAAAGTGTAATAAGGTTTAAGGTTTTATTGAAGTTCAAAATTAAGTTTTGCCAATGATATTTCTGCATAAATTATTCATAGAAGACCATAAAGCATGAATAATTCAAGCAGCATCTTTAATTAGATGCTAAAAAAAACTCTGCAGCAGCCTATCATTGCTTTAATGATCTAGAAGCAGATCGAGTTTGAAAAACAAAGAACTTCTGCTCAAAGTCAAATTAGCAGGCAATTATTAAACCACCCATTGCAATTGAACTACTATCGATACTGTTTATATCCAGAAACATACAGTGCATTATGATGTATAATACTTATGAAATGCCAATAAAATGGAGACCAAACAATGAGATTTTTAATGAAAATACAGTGCCATTTAGAAGCTGTTATTAGCACTGGAAAAAATGATCCATGAATAATAAGCTTTTGAGGCCTAACATTAAGGGAAAATAGAACACTGCATATTAAAACACAATAGCCATTGCTTCTTTCTATTAATAGACATCTTTATGTTCTCATAAGAGAAAAAATATCCACTTTTTTAGCATCTTGGTCCTCATCTCAGGTATTAGAATTAATTTAATATCATTATTAAATCTTTCATAAAAAGGTAGGAATGGAAGAGCACTTGAAAGTTCTGAAAAATGATTCTACTCATGGAACGGTCTACCATAAAAGTTATGTGTCTGAATATTTCCCGTTCTCTTTAATAATGAGTATTGTTGTATCATTTTAAGAAAGGATATCCCAGGTCAATAATTGTACTACAAAGTTCTACCTAACATCAAATCTGTTTCCTCCTAACTAAACTCAAATGTACTATATTTTGCTAGTATGGAAAGAAAAGAACAGTATTTCTTTCCTCTGTTGTGGGGTTTTTCTTTGTTGTGGTTTTTGTTTGTTTGGTTTTTTGTTTGTTTGTTCTTTGGTTTCGGTGTTTTGATATTTTTTTGGTGGGGGGAAGTGGTTGTTTATTGTTGTTTAATAAAGAGTGCTATGTCAACTTTCTCTTTATTTTAAACTGAAATTTGTAAGTTTTTGGTTTTTTTTTTCTTGACCTGTGTGAGAGACTAAAAGGACTAATGGGTGCTGAAGTCTCAGATATTGTGGCACAAAATAGCTATGGTCAGGCTAGTGATAAGAAACCACAAATGAAAAGCTGGTTGTCACCCAACGTGGAGGGCTTGTTGGAGGATGAACAGTTCCATTTTATGATCACCAAATATGACCAAAGGTCATACAGAGCTCATTTGAGGAAGGATCTCATGACCACTTGAAAGACCCCTCATGCCTACCTACCCCAAATGGCGCCTTCACAGAAGACCAAGAATATTTGGGAACAAGAACCATGTAAGTCTGCAAGGAGGCATGACTGGCATGATTGAGAGGCAGGAACTGGACTATAAAAGACACAAATCCACGGAGCCAGCTGCACATCCACCACTGGCAGATTTCCACATCCATCATCGTCATTGCAGGTTGCAAGGCTGGTGTTCTCTCTCTCCCTCTCCCTCTCTCTCTCCCTCTCCCTCTCCCTCTCCCTCTCCCTCTTTCTCTTTCTCTCTCTCTCTCTTTCTTTTCTCTTTTTCCTCTGCTTTATTTTCCTATATTCTATAAATGTTTCATTTAGAGGTCACACCACATACCATTACACTTTCCAAGTTCATGTTGCTCCAACTACAAAAAAAAAAAAAAAAAAGCTTGAACCAATCATTCTGTGTCATTTAACCTTAATTTAGTCCAAGAGAATTGTGAAAATGCTACAGCCCCCTGGATTATCCATTTTGGGTCATAAAAACCTGCAGTCATTTTATTTCCGTTATCAGTGTAAGTAAGTCCTGCGCTCATATACAGGAAAGGCTGGTTGTCCACTGAGACTACAGTTTAGCTCATAAGCCTTGGAAAAATGCAAACATCTGAGATGCACCTGAGTGGTTTTCCAGTTTTTGGCTATGCTGAAGGAACATATGTTGTTATTGAGTTTCATTTTCTACTTAGTGCATGCTCCAGATACTGTATGCTTTGCCTTTTTCTGGTTTGAATAATACCAGGGAACGAATTGCACAAGGTAGTGCACAGATATAACACAAATTTTCCATTTTGTATTATCATACTGTTATCATGTGTTTGTTGAAGGAATGATCAAATAATGTAATGAAAATATTTACTGTTTATTTCGTATAATTACTTCAGCATGAATAAGGTTGGGAAATTCCAGAAAAATAACTTCTCCAAATATGAAGTGCTCAAATTCCTGTCACTACTTGAGATCTACTCTTCAGATAGATGTTATAGTTGTTATTTCAAGATCTTGTGGAAAGGATGGACACCAAAAGAAAAACTTAAAAATCTTTATGGAAATTTTTACAGAAATTTTTACTGCACACCTGTAGGACCATTTTCAGTTTACCAGCTGCCATTGAATAGAAACCTCACACTTCTTGATCTTTCTTTCTGCCAAGACAGAGACATTTCAACCTGTGTGGTTTGTTTTAGGAAATATTCCAGCAGTTCTATAGAGCATAATGCAATCGTAAGCCAATAATTTCATAAAAATTGATGCAGAAAAATTCTCAATATCTGTCCTCCCCTATGATGAAGTAGAAATTTTATTTGGCTTACAGGTCACAGTCTGTCCTGTTCTCTGATCTCTGGCTTTTGTTGGTTTGGGTTGGTTTTGTTTTTTTTTTTTTGTTTTTGTTTTCCTATCTTTATCACCCTTAGAAAATTATGTATGTTATTTCAAAAGTGAAATTAAATCTAATGATACTATTACTAATTAAGTAATATTACTGTTCATAAAATCAAGAGAGGAAGTCTGAAGAAAGCTTAAAAAAAAGGAATAAAATTGTGCTAGAGACATGGAAGGAGAGACATAATTATTTAATGGTCTAAACTATGATAATGAGATTCCTAATAGCTTTTGATAGGTACAAGAAGACATTCAGCAAAGTGAAGTTTAATTGCAAGGTCTCAAATATACACAGAGCTGCCGTTCAGTCCTGAGTCCCTGCTCATGAGTTGTCCGGTCCCGTTGAGAGGGCTTTAAACTAGGTTCAAAGGGGGAAAGGGATAAAACCAGTCTTGCTAGAAATGAGCCTGTGAATCTGTGAGCTTAGGAGCATAATGACAAATTTGGAACCGTAATCAATAGCCCACCTCAAGTGCATGTACACCAGTGTACACAGTATGGACAACAAACAGGAGTAGCTGGAAGCCATGTTGCAGCAAGATAGCTATGACATAGTTGCCATCACAGAAATGTGGTGGGATGACACTCATGGCTGGAGTTCTGCAGTTGCTGGCTACAAGATCTTCAGAAAGGACAGGCAAGAAAAGAAAGGAGGTGGGGTGGCCTTGTATGTTAGGGAATGCTTCGACTGTTTAGAACTCAGTGACAGTGATGATAAGGTTGAGTGCTTGTGGGTAATGAAGAGTGGGAAGGCCATCAAGGCAGACATCCTGCTGGAGTTTGTTACAGACCACCCAATCAGGATGAGGAGACAGACAAAGCATTCTATAAATGGCTGGCAGAAGTCTTACAATCACTCGCCCTTGTCCTCATGGGGGACTCCAACTTACCAGATGTCTGCTGGAAATACAACACAGCAGAGAGGAAACAGTCTAGGAGGTTCCTGGAGTGTGTGGAAGATAACATCCTGAAACAGCTGGTGAGTGAATTTACTAGGGGAAGTGCTTCACTTGACCTGTTGTTTACAAACAGAGAAGGACTGGTTGGAGATGTGGTAGTAGGAGGCCGTCTTGGGCTGAGCAATCATGAAATAACAGAGTTCTTAATTCTAGGTGAAGTAAGGAGGGGTGTCAGCAAGACCATGGACTTCCAAAGGGCAGATTTTGGTTGGTTTAGGACACTGGTTGAAAGAGTCCCCTGAGAGACTGTCCTGAAGGACAAAGAGGTCCAGGAAGTCTGGTTGTCATTCAAAAAAGAAGTCTTAAAGGTGCAGGAGTGGGCTGTCCCCACCTGCCATAAGACGAACTGTCAGAGAAGATGCCCGGCCTGGCTGAAGAGGGATCTTTTGTTGGGACTCAGTGAAAAAGGGAGAGTTTACCACTCCTGGAAGAAGGGACAAGCAACTCAAGAAGAGTCCAGGGATCTTGCAAGGTCATGCGAGGAGAAAATTAAAAAGGCCCAACCAGAACTTAATCTGGCCACTGTTGTGAAAAACAACAAAAAATATTTCTACAGATACATTAGCAACAAAAGGAGAGTCAAAGAGAATCTCCATCCCGTATTGGATGTGGAGAGAAACATAGTGACAAAGGATGAGGAAAAGGCTGATGTACTGAATGCCACCTTTTCCTCAGTCTTTAATAGCCAGACCAGTTATCAGCCCCCCTAATCTGGAAGACAGGGATGGAGAGAAGCATAAACCCCCCATAATCCAGGATAAGCAGTTAATGACCTACTATGCCACCTGGACACCCACAAGTCTATGGGGCTGGACAGGATTCATCTGAGGGTACTGGGGAAGTTGGTGAATCTTGACAAGCTCCATCATTTACCAGCAGTTTTGGTTAACAGCGGAGGTCCTGGAAGACTAGCAACTTGCCGATGTGACATCCTTCTACAAGAAAGGCTGGAAAGAGGATCTGGGGAACTACAGGCCTGTCAGCCTGACCCCGCTACCAGAGAATATTTTGGAGTGGTTCTTATTGAGTGAGCTCACACGGCAGGTGCAAGACAATCAGAGGACCGGACCAGCCAGCATGGGTTCATGAAGGGCAGGTCCTGCTTGAGCAACCTGATCTCCTTCTATGACTGGGTGACCCGCCTAGTGGATGAGGGGAAGGTTGTGGATGTTGTCTACTTGGACTTTAGTAAAGCCTTTGACACAGTCTCCCACAGCGTTCTCCTAAAGAAACTGGTGGCTCCTGACTTAGATGTATTCTTTGCTTGGTTAAAAACTGGCTGAAGTGCAGAGCTCAGAAGGTTGTGGTAAACAGACTTAAGTCTGATTGGTGGCTGGTCACAAGTGGTGTCCCCCAGGGCTCAGTTTTGGGGCCGGTCTTGTTTAACATTTATCAGTGGTCTGGATGAGGGGATTGAGTGCTCCCTCAATAAGTTTGAAGATGACACCAAGTTGGGTAGAAGTGCTGATCTGCTCGAGGGTAGGAGCACCTTGAAGAGGGACCTGGACAGGCTGGATCAATGGGCTGAGGTCAGTTGTATGAGGTTCAACAAAGCCAAGTGCCGGTTCCTTCATTTAGGTCATAATAACCCCAGGCAGCACTACAGGCTTGGGGAAGTGTGGCTGGAAAGCTGTCAGGCAGAAAAGGAACTGGGGTTGTTGACAGCCAGCTGAATATGAGTCAGTAGTGTGCACAGGTGGCCAAGAAAGCCAATGGCTTCTTGTTCTGTATCAGGAACAGTGGGGTCAGCAGGAGCAGGGATGTGATTTTTTCCCCTGTGCTCAGTACTGGTGAAGCCACACCTCTAGTATTGTGTTCAGTTTGGGGCCCCTCACTACAGGAAGGACATAGAGATGCTGGAGCATGTCCAGAAAAGGGCAACAAATCTGGTGAATGGTCTGGAGAACAAGTCTTATGAGGAGCAGCTGAAGGAGCTGGGGTTGTTTAGCCTGAAGAAAAGGAGGCTGAGGGGAGACCTTATCTCTCTCTACAACTACCCAAAAAGAGGTTGTAAGGGGTGGGTGCTGGTCTGTTCTGCCAGGTAACTGGTGACAGGACAAGAGGAAATGGTCTCAAGTTGCAGCAGGGGAGGTTTAGATGAGATATTAGGAAAAACTTCTTCACTGAAAGAGTGATCAGGCATTGGCACAGGCTGCCCAGGGAAGTGGTGGAGTCACCATCCCTGAAGACGTTCAAGGAATGTGTAGACGTGACACTTGAGGGCATGGTCTAGTGAGTATGGCAGTATTGGGTTGATGGTTGGA
Source organism: Rhynochetos jubatus (assembly GCA_027574665.1). Taxonomy (NCBI): domain Eukaryota; kingdom Metazoa; phylum Chordata; class Aves; order Eurypygiformes; family Rhynochetidae; genus Rhynochetos; species Rhynochetos jubatus. The sequence continues at coordinate 32,131,733 of CM050690.1, forward strand.
CTAGATGATCCTATAGGTCTTTTCCAACCTTAGTGATTCTGTGATTCTGTTATTCTGTGAGTCTAAAGATTCCTGTGTCTGTCAGGCTAATGGAAAATAAAAGTGAAAAAAGAAGGTGTTGGATTAAAGGTTGAGAAGCCTACTTGTAGATATTAATGGGATGAAAAGTGAAAGTAAATCAGGTAGCTGAGAAGTTTACCAAACCTTTTTTGTTCTGTTTTGTTCTATGGAAAAGAAATTAAAACAAAAATCTAAAGTCTGCACAGAATCAATAACTTCTCACAGAGAACTTCTTTCCACAGATGGCTCAGGAAAAACACAAACACCAGCTATTGTCCTGGTTCTCACTCAAGTTTTGTTCAGGAAACTTGATTTCATAACTCTCATTGACAAATAACCCTTTGTTTTGATTGGAATATTTCAGCATGGATAAGTACAATAAAGCATCTGTCCCTGACACAGATTAATTCTATTTCTTCTCTGCTTCAGCTACTGAAACAAATTTGGTAATAATTTTGCATATTAAGCACTTTTTTTTTCTTTTCCTACTGCCAGTCTTTCTTCGGAGGAAAGCAAAAAACAAGTGATTTATAAATTATTAAAGGAAAAAATAAATACTTATGTTGGCATGAATTTTCAGAAAACGATCAGCATTTAATTTTCTAAATTGAAGGCCAAAAACATATAGCATGGAATTTGCACCTCTTTGTCTTTTGATCATATTTATACTGTGCCTTATGGAAGTCCAGTACCTTATGGTACTTTTTTCCAGGTGTTCAGAACAGTGTTATTCCAGGACAAGATCCAACTCTTTAGTATCTGTCTAATGTTCTGACTGTTCTAGACTCTCAGCTGAAAAATATTTCAAAGCTCGTCAGAATTATCAAGAAAAGTGGCACCCCAACCATCTGACTAGCTATTTCATAGGAAAAGTCTGTTATATCAAAACAGCTGTTGAAGTGTTCTCAGTATACGCATCCCTGTAGACAACATGCACATACAGTATGTACTTACATACATATATTTAAATTTTAAAAAATCCCTCATATCTTCATGCCTAGAAGGTTTTAACATTTTCCCATTTGTCTCCTTTGGTCATGCAATATTAATATAAGTTTTACCTTTAAATAAATAGAAAGATAGAAAAGTAGGTACTTCTTTGCAGGTTGAGAATACTTAGAAATTTTGTTATATTTATACAAAGACTGGGATCCCAGGGAAGTGTATGATGTATTTAACAGTGTCATGGTTTTAGCAGAACAAGTCGCTCTACTACTCCACACCCCCACCCCAATGAGGAAGGATCGGAGGAAAACAAAGAAAGCTCACTTGTAGGAGTTAAGAACTATTTAATTATATAAATGAAACTTATGGAGTTACTAATAATGCTATTGCTAACAAGAAATTAACAGAAAAAAAAAAAAAAATAGAACCAATGATACCAGACCTCACTACCCATGGATGGACACAGCCAGGTTCCAGGCAAGGCAGGAAAATAAATCCAAAAACCCCGAGAAAGGAAAAAGAAACCAAAATGAAGGGAGAAAATCCGCCCCCCCAATCAGTTCAGGAGCCAAGAGCAGGGAGAGCAAAAGGAAAAAAATTTCAAACCCTGACTCCTAGATCAATCTGCCTGACAAAAGATGCTCTTTTTTGCCCTAAGAACCTGGCACCCGCCACAAGGTCCCAACAACAAAGAAGTCCCCTGCCCCCTCTGGTCGGAATACCACCTGGACCCTTCCCCCTTCTGGGTTGTGTCCAACTCTAACTCTTTCCATCCACATCCCCACCTCTTCCCTGCCAGTTTGCGGTGCTGTGGGCACCGGGTTGGCACCACATATTCAGCTTGAAGTATTATGAGGGGAAGCAAAATATAGACTAACTGGTGCAAAATACAGACTAACTGGTGCAAAATATAGACTAAGACAAGCAGTAAGACAAGATGTGAAGGGTTTTACACGTGACATTTTATGGTGTAAACCTGCCGAATTTTTGAAGAATGCATCAAAAAGATCAGGTTGTCAACACAATGTGAACTGGAACTTGAGAACTCATTCTGTTTTAAAAGGAAAGGAAACTCCTAAAATTATCTTCTATTTAAGACCTCCTTAACTGATTTCCAAATTGTAGATAATTCTCTAGATAGTGCTAACATTTAGATAAGATGCTGCATATCTGACAGTTTTAAAACCATCATTATTTACATATGTTGAAAAGTAATACTATTCCTCAGAAGGCAGGATATTGGAATGACCTTCTCCACGAAATTGCTTGCCTCATAGTTTTATTCATTCCTATGATTCTATTTTTCTATGAGAAAAATTTTACACTGATGACGTACATGTATTTAATTGCTCCAGTTATAATTGGTCTTTGGTTTTTATATGTAAATTGCATCTTACCAACTTGTTCCTACTATGCATCTTCTGTATAGTGTATTGCAAAGCAGATGCAAACCAATCATAATAAAGTCAGGATAATTATTACATTTTATAAACCCACTGTTAGGGTGAATCTAGAAAAATATCTTCTAACATTTCCGTGGTATCTGACTGGAAGCATCCCATCACTACAGGAAAGGCTTTCCTTTGTGTAGTGCTTATTTCAGGTTAGCTTTGATGTGCTGTGATTTTACTACAGCCTTAATCTTGTGACAGCTCTCTTTCCATCCCTATTCAAAATGGTTACTCTGCCTTATAATGACTGGCAATTTTGTGCAGACTTTGCAGATGAAAGCAAATATCTGCTTTGGAAGTAGCTGAAACAGTCTTCAAATATTGCCCTGAACTTGTGATGTATACAATATCATTATTGTCTGACAGCCTAGTATAAGGAAATTGGTAAAGCTGAAAGAAGACCTAAGGGAAATACAGAAAAACTACTAGAAAGTCAAGGAAAGGAGAAAGTGTGGGGCTAGAAAATCACTGGGAGAGGAGATTATACATAATAAACCCTGAGCAATGGGGTCACTGAAAAGTACAACGGATGCTGGGGAGAACAATGAAACTTTCCTGAGTAAGTATTAAAAATAGTCAATTAAAGGAATCAAGGGATATCCTCAAGACTATATTTTTGTTAAGGTACTGGTAAATGGCTAGCTGTGAGTTTAGGAATCTTTATCCTTAAACAGAAAATTAGATGGGTGTTCACTTTATGTGTCTCTATGTGTATATATTGAAAATGAGAACCTGCCTATAGGTGTAGACACACTTTATATGCCCAAATGTTGTTTCTGGATTTTGTTTCATTTCTTCTTTGGAATTTATAACAGGTTGTTTGGACCGGTTGAAGGTGCAGAATAATTTACTAAGCACACGCTAAAATGTCTACTTTTAAATAAACTAATTACTCACATTGTGGATTGGATTATCCTAGCTAACTAGACTTTTGTTGAACAGTACAATTAAGGTTTTGGTGAATGTGATAAAGCTAGTCCTCCTGAACTCTTTATTTTCCATGTATTCTGTCTCCTGATTTTTTCCTTCTGCCCAGATCTGTTTCTTTCCTACACAGTCTTCTAGTGTTGTAATCAGTGCTGACTGAAGAACTAGCTGTACAGTGAAGCCACAGTGGACACTGAGTTTGGAAATGCAGGAATAAACAAGCCTATATGATTGCAGCTACCTTGGAGGAAGTAGATAAAACAGGATGAAGAAATTTGTACAAGGCTTGATTTAACAACTGTTTCTTAGCCACTGAAGAATGAAATAATAATATATCTTTAATAGGATCAGCAGTAAATTACTATATTGTGATGAGCCAGAGGAAGAAGTGTGCAGCTGAGGCAACTCACAGAAGTTCAAGGTTCAAAAAACCAAAACCAACCAACCAAACACCGAAAGAAAAAATAAAATAAAAAAAAAAAAAAAAAGAAAAGAAAAACGCCCAAATCAGTTATTTATATTATGTAGTAACTTGGCAAATGTAAAAAGGGACGGATGTTTGTACAAAGTTCCCTTTAAGGGGCTGTGTTAGGAAGAAAACAGCAGTGCTTCCAATAAAGAATAACAGCTACAAGTTCATGGTAATGGAGTCAGTGCACAGGCAATAGTGGCTGGAAGGAATGGTGAAGGAAAGAGAATTGTACTGAGGCTTAAACTCTTGCCTTTAGGCTTTCTCATGAACTGTATCACCTAATGGTACTCTGAGACCTTAAAAATTGCAGAAAACAAAACTGAAAACTGTTGTTTTGTTAAAATAATAAGTAAATATTGGAAAGGTTAGATGAATGGGGCAAATAATGACTGTTGATTTTTGAGCTTGTCAGATTTATCTAGTTTTATTATTTCAATCTACACAGAAGTTTTCCTGCAGATGTGGTGCCGGTGCCTCAGTTCTTTCACAGCAAATAAGCAATGCCATTTGTCTTGTCCCTGTGATGTGATATAATGCATAAAAAAGTCATGCTAACAAAATGCTTTTCCAAGATCATCTTAAAAAAGCACACAAATTATAAAAATACATAGGCCTTTGTAATGATTTAACACAGGGCAGTGTTTGATTTCCACCACTTCAGCACAGCAAAAAGAAACAGCTGAAAAATTGCCCCACAATATGCCACTCTGCCAGAACGCTACAGGGGTGCTCGTTTATTTTTCTCCATGCTCAGTAGGGGTGGAATGCAACTAAAGTACAAGATATTAATCAAATTAATTTCTTACGGCATTTTAGTGTGTCTTTCAGCCTGCATAATTTGTATTGCTCCTCCAGTATGGGCAATGAGTATAATGTGCAAAGACATTTGAAAAATCTTTATTTACTGTATGTGTTAATTACAGTCAATTTATGTGATATGGTATGTTTTCTGTCATAAATTTAATATTGTGCCCTGGCAGGCAAAAAAGTTAACTGTCTGGCAGGTTATGTTATCATTCTATTGCTGTGGTTTTCTCTGTTAGTGCTTCTTCTGTAATCAGGCAGGGTCCAAGCTTATAGAAGAAGAGCAAAATATGGCATCCATGTGAGTTTCGTGCTCTCTTGATGATTAAAAGTCATTGGCAGAAGGCAGAAGTGTGAAAATTGTGTCTGCAGAAAAAATCATTGACTTAATTTCTCCTTTTTATTTGTTTCTCTTTTGCTCAAGTAAACTATTTTTAATAAGTTCCCATTCATTATACGACTGGCATTATACAGTGAAAAATATTTAGGCTGTGATTTTATCTGCTTGCTTATTGGGATCTGAAGGTTTCATTCTGTCTTCAAATGTACTATGACACTTTTAACAATTGTTTTTTCCTGATATTACCCTGACTTGGGTGTTGGAAGAAAATCCTCAGAAATCCTCAAATTTCAGACTCTGTGGTCCTGTGACTGTGAGGACCTGGCACTATTTTAATATTTTCAGCCCTTGTATGGAAACCACAAATACTCTTGGACACTTCGCTGTCTAGTTAATTGTGATCAAAACGCAAGCTAGTCTGACGGTGAATATCAGTCATGACTGCCAGATAAAATCATAAATGTAGGGACCTTGTATGTTAATTTCAGGAAACAGATTACAGGGTGCAAAAAAGCCCTATTTCTTAATATGTTCTTAAAATTTCAAAACTTCATTTTTAAACAAGATTTCCAGTTTAGGTCAATGATAAAAATTATTTGTTGTAATATATTTTGGAACTGAAACCAGCTAAGAGAAGTTTTCACAAAAGAAAACTATTATTTTGGCCAACCCTAGGCATGGCCATTCCCATCTTTTAATCATTTGAGAATTCTGTATCAGAAACACAGAGGGCATCATGGCACATTAGGGAACTTATTCCCAAGAAAGATCCAAAGAATTTAGGATTTTTAACGGCCTGAATATCAGGAAGGCACCTTTTGTATAAAAGAAATAAGTCTGCCTTGATTGAAGCCCTCTTTTGTATCTTGGTTTTGCTTTCAGTAGAGATCACTGATACTGCATTTTACAGCTCAGATTGATACTGCATTTCACAGCTTGGCTTTTAAAAAAGAATGGCAGAACCATTTTCTGGTATAAATGGGTTTTTCTCCTTTCCTTCAACCATTCAACTACAAAATAATTATTAATTTTATACAATGTTTAGTTATTAGTGTAAGATAATGATTTGTAGACAGTTGAATCTAAAATTGGATTTTATTGTATTTCAGTAAACAAAAGAGGTGATTTTCTTGAAACATGATCTTGACTCAGAGGCATTTCCTTTTGATTAACTTATACTTCATTCAGATAATTCAGGCATAAATATCTTACTGTTTTTCTGAGGATATTACTAACATCTGTTTCTGTTTTAAAACAGCAGTAAGTATCAACATATCTAAAGTGTGTCTATGCTTATTAATAGTAATGCATTGATATTTCTCATCTAAATAGTTCAAATAGTTCAATTGCTGATTGTAAATTAAAACAAACAAACAAACAAAAAAAAAACCCCATGGAAGACAAAGAAGAAGACAGTCCTTATCTCCCTTTTGGGGAAAAATAGGGCTAGGTACACGAAGCTGTGTAAATTCAGCTAAGTATTGAAAATGGAAAGAAATGAAAAATAGGCAAAGTGAGTCTTAAGTAAAAACAGGAATATTGTTTGGTAATCTTGGTGTGTAATATCTGAGGTGAAGAGCTCTGCAAGGCATAACTCAAAGCACAGATGCAAGAATAAGTCTCAAGGTGAAAATTTAAATAGATTCAGGGTAAACCATTGGAGGATATGATTGAGCCTGTGCCTGAGGAGTTTTAAACAGTGCATTTTCTGTTTGTTTGCTTGTTGATTTTTTGGCCCCCTTCCAAAAAAAAAAAAAAAAAAAAAAAAAATTGTAAACTGCCTGAAAAAGAAGTGAAAATGTGTTTCAAGGAGTTTTTACCTGACACATCAAATGCTTGGTCCAGCTTGATATTTTTATATCCATACAGCAGAATTTAACTTTCATTTAAAAGTGAACGTTCTTAATCTCGTTGTCTTAAGTTTGAACCAACTAAAAACTGATGGAATAACACCTTTATCAGTCTTTAAGTATCCTCAATTAATGACTCAGAAAGAGAGACAAACTCCCATTCTCTCCATAGATTTATTTAAACTATTATTCCTAAAATTTAAGTATAGTAGTTAATTGTCAGTTTAAGCCATAAAAATGGTAACTATTCTGAAATGCTTTGGCCTAAGCAGCTAGGAATGGGTATTTCTTACTGAATTGATACACAAAATAATTATGTAAATAGAAACATTAATTTCTTGCTAGTCAGACCTGAATAGTAATGTTAGATCTTTATAAAGGAAGGAAAAGGAAAACAGAACTTAGTCCACTTGAAAGGGAAAATTGAATTATGGGATTCTTTGATTTAAGTTTTTATGTTCATCACCTGTAAGCTGGTCATCAATCTCCTCCTTCTTTCCCCATAAGCTCCTTAAGAAGATATTAAACAACAAAAAATACTAATATTATGAAAGTTGAAACTTCGTACTGATTATCACCATGGAAAAACTCCTGAGAAATTTATAATTTAATGTTTACATTACAGTTTGAAGAGTATGTACTATCTCCTAAAGCGTGAGGGAAAACGGTAATCAATGAGATAAAATCAAGTACTCAATATGTGTCCATTAAGTGAGTAGCCAAATTTTTAATGAAGTAGAGGGCCAAACAAAATATCCTTGCATTTCCTAACATTTCTGATTTTATTTCCAGTCTTTGCAATATAATTGTGCTTCATGGTACTAAACCAGACGTATGCCATGGTTATGTAGTGTACAAACTCCTGTTGCAGCAAAGGGGTAGACAGAGAGAAATCAAGGTACCTATTCAAGTGTTTTGGTTTGGTTTGGTTTGGTTGGTTTGGTTTGGTTTGGTTTGGTTTGGTTTGGTTTGGTTTATAAGTAGTATTTTCTCTAATACAGCCTCATTACATGGGCCAAGCACCTGACAAGCATTTCTCAAATAACCGTGATAACACCAACAACTAAGGAAACACAAGTCCCCCTACTTTAAGCATGGGCTGCAAAGAATCATGTTATTCATCTGTGTAATTTTTCAGAAATAGCTGAAGTGATAAGCAGAGCCTTGATCACCATGGCTAGCAACCTTTCAAGTATACCCTCCTTTATGGCAGCTGATTTTATTGCATTAGAAATACATATCACAGAATCACTAAGGTTGGAAAAGACCTATAGGATCATCTAGTCCAACCATCGACTCAACACTGCCATACCCACTAGACCATGCCCTCAAGCGTCACGTCTACACATTCCTTGAACATCTTCAGGGATGGTGACTCCACCACTTCCCTGGGCAGCCTGTGCCAATGCCTGATCACTCTTTCAGTGAAGAAGTTTTTCCTAATATCTCATCTAAACCTCCCCTGCTGCAACTTGAGACCATTTCCTCTTGTCCTGTCACCAGTTACCTGGCAGAACAGACCAGCACCCACCCCTTACAACCTCTTTTTGGGTAGTTGTAGAGAGAGATAAGGTCTCCCTTCAGCCTCCTTTTCTTCAGGCTAAACAACCCCAACTCCTTCAGCTGCTCCTCATAAGACTTGTTCTCCAGACTCTTCACCAGTTTTGTCACCCTTTTCTGGACACACAGTCTGATAGAGCCAGTGTCCTACAGCTCCAAGATGCAACAGCCACTGGCCAAAGCTGAGCCAATCAGCAACAGTGATAAGCCTCTGTGATAGTATATTTAAGAAACAGGGAAAAAAATGCTGCACCCCAGCAGCTGGAAGAAAGGAGAGAGTATATGTGAGAGAAACAATGCTGCAGACAGCAAGGTTGGTGAAGGAGGGGAAGCGGTGCTTTAGGCGTGTCAGCAGAGATTTCCCTTCAGCCCGTGGTGAAGACCATAGTGACACACCATTCCGCTGTAGCTCATTTTGGTCCATGGTGGAGCAGAGACCCACTTGCAACCCATGGACCCCATGCTGGAGCAGGTGTGTGCCTGAAGGAGGCTGCAACCATATGGAGAGTCTACACTGGAGGAGGCTTACCTGTGACCCCATGGAGAGGAGCCCATTCTGGAGCAGGCTTGCTGGCAGGACTTGTGATCCCATGGACCCACGGTGGAGCAGTCCATTGCTGAAGGACTGCACCCCATGGAAAGGACCCACACAGGAACAGTTCTTGAAGAACTGCAACCTGTGGGAATGTCCCACATTGGAAAATTTCTTGGAGGTCTGTCTCCCATGGGTGGGATCTCACACTAGAACAGGAGAGGAGCACATGAGGAAGAAGGATTGGCAAAGACAAAATCTTATGTACTGGCCACAACCCCTATTCTCTGTCCCCCTGTAGCACTCAAGGAGAGGAGGTAGAAAAGTCAAGGATTAAATTGAACCTGTGAAGAAGGAAGGGTGGGAGGAAGGGGGTTTTAGATTTGCTCTTATTTGTCCTTATCATACTCTCTTATTAATTTGCAACAAATTAAATTCATCAAGTAGAGTCTGTTTTTTCTGTGATTGTAACTGGTGAGTGACCTTCTTGTCCTTATCTTGACCCATGAATTTTGTTGTATTTTTCCTCTCCTGTCCTGCTAGAAAGCAGGAGTGATAGAGTGGCTTTGTGGGCACCTGGTGGCCAACCAAAGTCAACTCACTGCAAAAGGGAAGGTTATTTAGGCTGAAAGTACAAACCCTCAATGGCTAATGTGAACTTTTTAGATTATCCTGCAATCATATTTCCTCTCATCTTGTGATGAAGGTTTGAAGACCAAAAAGTATATAAAAATATATTACAATTATCAGAGAGACTTTTTCAGCTTCAGTGACAGATGTGTGATTCTGGAAATAAGTAGTCCTATAGACCATAAAAAAAAATTTTAAAAAATGGTGTTGTGTACAGTGTACCAACTTTTAGAAATGAATGTATTACATATAGATTATAAATTTTTATCTAGGAATCTCACATTACTTACTAACCAAAATCTTTCTTCTGAAAAACACCACAGAAACTGGACTACAAGTCACTTTAGGGCCTGACTGAACAAGAAATAATATTTTTATCTTAGATGTCTCTCTTCTGCCATAGAGGAATTTATCTTCCTACTTTTTACATTCTGTATAAGATTCAACAGAGTAAATAAACTTTGTTCAGAGTAAATTAAACAAATATGAAATGACATGGTTTTATTAATCATAAAATACCATTACCTGGCATTATGCTGATCCAGAAGACGAAGAAATTGAAAACTAATGGTAATAAAGTCAATGGGTATTATAAGTGTGTGAATTAAGATCTATACCATTGTCTTGATAAGCAAAGCTTACACTTAATATTACATAAACCTGCTGCTTTAATGCTTAGAAATTTTTCTAAGGCAACCTGAAGAAATTATAAGATTGTTATTACTCTTTTGGATGAGAAGTTATGTCCAAACCTGTCCACTTCCACTGAGTTATTCCAAAACCTTTTCACTACAGCAGTAGTATGGTTGCTTATCCCTGTATAGCAATATACAGTAGCACTTAAAAATGTTCTCCATTAAGCTACTGGTCACAGCACACTCACTGGAGGAGCGTGGAATGACAGGAATTGGTAGGCAATGGGAAGGAACACATGCATGAAGGCCAGCTGAGATCTGCCACACCCTTCAGCTCTTTGGGGTGACTTTTGATCTTTGAATATTGAAATGTTGGGCTGGGCACATACACACATCCTAATTGCTCTGTTAATTAGCCAGGCATTGCAGAGTTACTACTTTTCCACTCATAGAACAACTTCTTGTGATAAAACATTTTCAGGGTTGCTGACTTGCACACGAGATCAGCTTATCCTGTAGACCTAGGGGAGCTCTCCATCTCCCTGAACCTGATGAAATAAAAAGAGTTTGTGGCTTTTCACAGAACTGCTGGTATTGAAGAGAATAGCATAACTTCCTCTTTGTAGGGTCAGTATATGGGAAGCCATGGAGCAGTCGCCAACCCCTGATCAAGCTGTTGTTACAAAAAGATATTCATGCTGCAACCAGAACCCTATCAGTGCTATTTCTACCATGGATGTGAAACGCTACTTTTTTTTTTTTTTTTTTTTTTTTTTTTTTGCATTGGAGGAGCTGTCCCACCACAGATTTCAAGTAGCTGGCTCCTTTTTGGCTTCTATGAGAGCAAACAAACATTTTCTTGTAAAATCAAACCACAAGAAGCCTTACCCAGTATGTTTTTCAGAAATGTCTCAAGGAAGAGTTATGTGGGCTGTGAGGGTTGCCTTTTCCATTTCTGTTGTGAAGGTGGAAAATAACATAATATTTATGTACATAATATTTTATGATTGATGAACTTTTAAAAAAATAACTAATTATTATGAAGATGAGCTTGGTAGCTCCACAACTGCCAAGTCTGAAAGCACATAATGTCATATAATGTAATATGGTAACCCCTGACAGAGAGGAAAAGATTAGTATGTAAAATGAATAGGTTAGAATATATCAGCCGTTTAGTTGTAAATTTTTGTGAGCATTAAAATGTAATGATGTGAAATAAGTTCTAACTTAAAACAGATAAAGCAAATTTTATTTTGTAAAAAATGTAAGTGTCCTACTCCAAAATAACAAAAAAGTGTTATTGCATCATGATCTAGTTAACCATGCTTTATTTCTTCACTGTGGAGTATAGACAATTGGTCTGTTCTGAAAATAGATTTTTTTCAGTGGTATAATCAAGCATGAAGAAATTTCACGATCAAGCACATAGAAGTAACAGTTCCTTAACTATAGGCAATACGAAGCCATTCAGTAATTTATATTATTTCTTTAAGGGATAATTTTTTCTCTTTTTATCTTTTTTTTTTTTTAATTATTTTTCTGTAAAATAGAACATGCAGTTTAAAGATATATGCACAAGCAATTCTCAAGAATGTGCCTGAGACCTGATTTTTTTCCTCTGAACCTGTCTGCTTCTTCCATTTTATATTATATTATACTTTCTGGTTTTTGTTACTTCCATAATACATGTTCTAAAGGGAGTGCCAGTGAAACAAAAGTGTCTGAAAGTGGCACTAGTGCATCTTGAAAATTACATGAGCCTGAACACTGTGAAGGACGTAGAAGACTGATAAATTCTATAGTATTTGGGTTAACATTTCCAAACAGATGCATTATCTCTCAGCTCTATTTTCTATCATTCATCATCATAATCATGATCTCTATTTACTGGGTTTTTTCTCCTGTTTTGAATGGCTTTTTATCCGGATGAAGCCATCTTCTTTTATTATATGAAGCATAGTATTTCTTATTTCATGTTTTGAAACCATACTTTTGAAATAACAGATCAGGAGCCATTCAAAGAAATATTTTAAACAGACAGTTTTTGATGAAGAAGTTTTATCATCTGGTATTTGCCATATTTGCCTAAAGATATTTTAAATCTTGGTAACTAAAGTTCATACTAAATACTAAATTAACATGTTCTACAAATGTTATTCTTGTAAAAATTTTTAATGGCATTATTTTTTCTTGAATCATTCCATGTCAAGTTTGCCTCCCTCTCCTTCTCAACCAACCTTGGTGTCTACAGAATTGCTTCTCTCACATATTCTCACTCCTCTCTTCCAGATGCTGTTGCACAACAGTTTTCCCCCTTCTTAAATATGTTACCACAGGTGTGCTACCGCCATCATTGATTGGCTCAGCTTTGACCAGCAATGAGTCTTGCAGCTGGCTGGCATTGACTGTATCAGATATGGAGAAACTTCCGATGGCTTCTGACAGAAGCCAACCCGATAGCCATCTCACTACCAGAACTTTGCCATGCAAACTTGATATAGATACACAAAGTAAAGACGTAAAGGTGCTGGGAACAGTCTTTGATGGATAAAAAATACAGGTGTGTGAAGCAGCTGGAATAGGCAGATGTTGCCTTTATCAAGCTCAACAAACTTTACAGGACAATAATCTATCCACTGCTGAGTACAGAACCAGTGAATCACATTTACTTTCTCAAATAGTTCTGGCAGAGACTGCATCGGAAATATATGTGTATCATAGAATCATGAATCATAGAATGGTTAGGCTTGGAAGGGACCTTGAAGATCATCTAGTTCCAACTCCCTTGCCATGAGCAGGGACACCTTCCACTAGACCAGGTTGCTCAAAGCCTCATCCAGCCTGGTCTTGAACACTTCCAGGGATGGGACATCCACAGCTTCTCTGGGCAACCTGTTCCAGTGCCTCACCACCCTCTCCCTGAAGAATTTCTTCCTGATATCTGATCTAAATCTCCCTGCTTTTAGTTTAAACCCATTACCCCTTGTCCTGTCGCTACAGGCCCTTGTAAAAAGTGTCCCTCAGCTTCCTTGTGTGCCTCCTCCGGGTACTGGAAAGCCGCAATAAGGTCTCCCCGCAGCCTTCTCTTCTCCAGGCTGAACAAGCCCAATTCTCTCAGCCTGTCTTCACAGGAGAGGTGCTCCAGCCTGCTGATCATCTTCATGGCCCTCCTCTGGACTCGTTCCAACTGGTCGATATCTTTCTTATGTTGAGGGCTTCACAGCTGGACACAGTACTCCAGGTGGGGTCTTCCAAGAGCAGTGTAGAGGGGGAGAATCACCTCTCTCGACCTGCTGGCCACGCTTCTCCTGATACAACCCAGGATATGGTTGGCTTTCTGGGCTGCCAGTGCACACTGCTGGCTCATGTTCAGCTTTTCGTCCACCAGTACCCCCAAGTCCTTTTCCTCTGGGCTGCTCTCGATCCATTGTCTACCCAGCTTATACTTGTAGTTGGGATTGCCCCGACCCAGGTGCAGGACCTTGCACTTGGCCTTGTTGAACTCCATGAGGTTGGCACAGGCCCACCTCTCCAGCCTGTCTAGGTCCCTCTGGATGGCATCCCTTCTTTCTAGCATGTCAACCACCACACAGCTTGCTGTCGTCAGCAAAGTTGCTGAGGGTGCACTTGATGCCATCATTCATGTCACTAACAAAGATGTTAAACAGCTCCGGTCCCAACACCAACCCCTGAAGAATGCTGCTTGTTACAGGTCTCCACTCAGACATTGACCCATTGACCACAAGTCTTTGAGTGCGACTAGTCAGCCAGTTCTTTATCCATCGAGCAGTCCACCCGTCAAATCCATGCCTCCTCGGTGTAGAGAAAAGGATGTCGTGTGGGGTGGTATCGAAGTTTTTGCACAAGTCCAGGTAGATGACGTCAGTTGGCTGTCCTCTATCCACCAAGGTCATGACCCCATCATAGAAGGCCACCAAATTTGTCAGGCATGATGTAGCCTTGGTGAAGCCATGTTGGCTATTACCAATCACCTCCTCATTCTCCATGTGCCTTAGCATGATTTCCAGGAGGCTCTGCTCCATGACCTTGCCACAGAGATGAGATTGACTGGCCTGTAATTTTCTGGGTCCTCCTTTTTTCCCTTTTTAAGGATGGGGGTTATGTTTCCCCTTTTTCAGTCAGTGGGAACTTCACCAGTCTGCCACAACTTTTTGACTATGATGGATAGAGGTTTTGCAACCCCATCCGCCAGTTCTTTCAGGACCCGTGGATGTATTCCATCAGCTCCCATGGTATGGCTGACTTTGAACAGATGTACTGTTTTCTCCAGCTTTGTGCATTTAACTTTCTATTTTTCATACACATCCCACCATAAAAAAAAATATACCAAACAAACAAAAAAAATTTCTAAAATTGTAAAAATATTATAATGCCCAGAAATTATGTATCAGATGGCTTTCTGAAATCCTTTTCAGCCCTTTTTTTCTATGATTGTATGAACCATTGGCTTTTTATGTCTCTAAGGGTTTAATTAAATCTCTAAGGGTTCAATATTTGAATGTCTCTTTCATTAAATATTTAACACAACAATGCTTGCCTTTTTTCACTTTGTTTCATTAAGGTATGGTCTTAATATTTTAACTGGAAAGCTAGAATAAAATATCTACTTAATGACAGAATTTAGATTTATAGAAATTATTTTGTTATTTCTGAAGATATTCTTCATGGATTTTGAATTATATCTGTACAATACCTCAATATTTTTAATACTTGCTGCCCAGTTTGTAGCTCATAAAATTACACAATTGAAAGCTAAATAGGAACATAGATTTTAGACAATCGTTTTCATATATGTCATAACATGTTTCATAAAGTCAATTAGTATTGATAGGCCTATAACTTACATTGAGACAGAGATAAATTTATCAAGTAATGAACATTCAAATGAAAATTCAATTTCTAAGCTATTTAATGTAGGTTATAACAAGTAAATATTTTGCTGATAAGCACTTCACTTCTGAAGAGAGGTAAGTTATGGGCCTATTACATGAAAAAAGAAGTCAGTGGGGCTTCACATCCAAGTTATTTGTAGACATTAAAATGGGTACTTTCAATATGAAAATTGAATCGATATACTTGTGCAACTATCTGTGTAACAGGAAACGTATCAAGGGACATCTTGCATTCTCAGCACAGAGAAACCAAATCCAGACTGCAAACTCTTTCTTGTCTCTGAAGATAGTGATTGTTCAGACCCAGTGTCAAATAGAACAATATTAGGAAGCTTGCATAGCCCCTGGCTGTGTTGTGTCAATGCTCTGGATATAGTACTTCAATCTCTAGAACTGTGAATCTCACTTCTTTTATTCTCAAGCCCTAAAAGGAAGGGAAAATGCCATTTTCCTAAAAAAAACTATGGTACAGTGTTGTTCTTACTAACATTGTAGGTTAGCTAGAGATATAATAAACATTTGCTGTTCCTGACAAGAATTTACTTTTGAGGAAAGTGCATTCCAGTGAAATAGAAACTCAGAATTGAAAGAAACAAAGGTAAAAACAATAGAGTATACAAAACAACAAAAAAAGGCTATCTACTTGAACAACTGAAATGACTTTTAAAACAAAATACTGCCAGACTGGAAGATACACTTAAGAATTTTAAAAATTGTTTCTTCTCTCCTGTTGAGAGAGTAAATTTATTATCAGTTATGGTTTTCCAAAACTTTTTATTACTCAAATTTTATCCAAAGAAATATCAGCAAAAGGCATGAATGGCTTGTGTCGTGACCCTGAGCAGAAGACCATTGTACATGGAGAAGTTAACGATCCACAAAACAGTTAACCTCAGTATGCCCAAGGCAATGTTGTGCTGCAAGGGACTGCACATCCAGTGTGGCTTTCTGGCTGCCTTGTGCTGGACAAATCCCTTGGCTGCAGGATAACCTCATCCTTCTTACAACAACAGAGGAGCTTGCAGGCATCTCTCACTTAGTACCAGTAATAATGCCACTGGTGTGGCCTTGCCTTTATCTATAATCACAACAAGAAGCTCTCATAAGAACATTGTTTCCCTATAACTGTAGAAATGATGAATAGAGTTTTTCCCTTCTAAAGAAAATTATGTAATAGCTTGAACGACCAAAAAGGAAAAATCTCTGCTATGGACAGGGTCTGCATGGCATGCTGCGTATGGGTCAGAGTCTGTTACATTGCTTGGGGCTCCCAGCATCTTTAGATATGTAAGATTATCTATGCTATTCTCTTACAGTGTTAGCAGTAATGGGAAGCTTTTTAGATGACTTACTAAGTGCCTTTCTTCATTATGGGACCATAACGAACCAGATCCTCCCAGTGCAAACAATCCACAAGGTCAAAGAATATACTACTTGACAATATATTTCACTTTTTTAATCCCATGTCCTTTTATGTTTGAAAGTCTTATCAATTAATATATAAAATTCCACTCTCAGTTTCAGCTGCCTCTACAGTTATTAGTTTAATCTTCTGGTGTTCATATTTACCTTTTTAAATTGTTCTTCTACTGAGGTGTCAGTTAAGGTATGTCACTCTTCTTTCACTTTGTGATTTTTCAGGGTGGAAAATTACAAGAAACCTACTATATAGGGCTACTTCATATGTTCATGGGGAATAAAGTATGTATAAACTTTATTTTTGCTTAGAAAGTGAAATTGCATTACCTTTTTGTTCCAACTTCAATATGGTTCATGAACCTTTTATTGTTAAAGTCACTCTATGAAGGTCTTAAGCAGAACCTATCAACCAGATTATATGCTCTAGATCACCTGAAGACTTTTTTTATTTTTCCACTGACAGTAAAGACATTTGGTCTTTCATGTATCTACCATTCTTCTTACCTGTACTGTCTAAATTCTGGAAAACATGAGAAAATTTCTGCCTTGTGTCACTACTACCTCTAACATACACATTTTCAGTCTTCTGTTGATCTTTCTTTTCCCTAATGACAAACCATCCAGTCTATGCACTCTTCTTTTTTCCAGAACAGAAACCAATTCTTTTGTTGACTATAATATAGTGCACATAACTGTTCAGTGCTGGCAGGTAAGGTCTCAGATAGTTTATGGCTTAGTGAAGGAAATAAAGACACCTAAAAGAGTAAAGGAAGAAACAGACTAATCATAAATTACTAAGACTTTAGGCAGCAAGGTACCCAGCACTTTCAATATTGTTTGATTTCAATTTTGTTATGTGTTGTAATGTGTCTTGCTAAAGGAACTAATTTTCATTTCAGATGAGCTCTCATACATTAAGTCAGCAATATATTATAATTAATACTGTATTAATGTGTCATTGGCATGTGCTGTTTGAACTGCTTTACTCAACAAATCTAGTAAAAGAAATTTATGGTTAAGATCTGGTCATCTTAATTCACATTCAAATAGTAGGGTTTCTTGTAGTATTTCTGGTCTGCATTCAGTTCCTGGACTTCCCAAACAGGATATTTTGAAACTCTGTACTATGATTTCATCCAAATAAGATCTTTATCGGATGACACATTGATTTTCAGGTTTTGAAATCAGCTTTCCTTTAAAGAACAATTTCAGAAAAAGAATAATATTCCATATGAAACATTACAATGAAATACATTCTTCATTTTGTATATACTAGTGAAACTAAAACTTCAAATCACTCCGGAGTTTACGTACATTGTAAGTGCTTGGAATGTTCATGATTATATTCATAGAGAGGTAATCTCTTGTATCCAGGAGGTTGAATGGTTTGTGAAAACACTTAATCATGTATGCTGGAATCGAGCTCTCCACTATGCAAAAGACAGGCTAAAATGTTATCTACTAGTTGAATACTAGAATAGGATGCTGTACAGAAGAAATATCCACTGATTGGAAGAATTTGCTAGTTCTGCTCCAGATAAGGTAGATGTGGTAAGATGATCAGGAATGATGTCTTGCAGCCTTCTGGCTTTCAGCACACTGAGAATGGAAAATTAGAAGCCCTGCCAGTGAAGGTTCAGCTGCTGTGGACTGCATACGTAGATTGAACGGGCATTGCCAATTAACAAGCAGATACTCTGTGGTGAGGTGAAGGAAGCAGAGTTTCCTTAGAAAGTGCCCAAAACTTCCCCAAAGGCATCTTTAACTATGGCTACCACACTTCTGTGAACTGTGAGCCACAAATAGGCAGTAACTATAAGTAATAACATAGGCCTGTTTGAAGCGTATTAGGAAAATGGTTCAATATTGATCTTCATCAATATTTCAAGTGGTGGTGAGACCTTCTTTTATGTTCATAGACCAATGATACGACACAAATATATGCTGAACTTAAGACACTTTCGCCACACCAGAGTAATCCTTAAATACTTCTGGCAGTTACAATAATTCTGATTGTGATGGGTAGACTCCTACCAGCAGCGAAGTGCTTATCCTGTCTCTCTCTACCTCTCCCAGCAGATCTGGGGACAACCCCAAGACATGACATGAGGAAAACTCATGGGTTGACATTAAGACAGTTTAGAAATTGAAGAAAAAAGGGTAAAACACTTTTTCAACTGAGTGATGCAAAGGCAATCACTCACCACACTGCAGCAGCAGACTGATGCCTGCCCATTCTGTGCACAAAGGCTGCTTTGGAAAAACTTACCCTCAGTTGTTATTGCTGAGCATAACTTTTGGAATGCAATATGTCTTTGATTCAGGTGACCCAGCTCTGCCTATCACGATGTTTTACCCACCCCCAGCCTACTCACTGAGGGGCAGTGTAAGAAATCAAGGAGGACTCACTGCTGTGCAAACACTCTTTAACAAGAGCTGAAATATTGGTGTGTTATCCATACTGTTTTAGTCACAAATCCAAAATACAGCAGTGCCTGGGCTAATATAAAGAAAATTAATTCTGCCCAAACTAGTCTGTACACTGCTTTAAGTTCCCATCTGTAATGTGTTTCATTTAAGCTACTTTTACACAACACCAAGGGACATGTCAGAAATACTGTCTTTTAAAATTTTTAAAATGGTTTAACAGTCCTGATTGATTGAAAATGGCAACTATGTTGGTCTAATATATTTGGATTTTCCCAATGTGTTTGATATAAAGCCACAAAGAATTCTAATTGAAGTACTCAGAAGACATAGAATTAACATTACATGCATTATAATGGTAATAAACCTGACATGAAAAAGTGATGAAGAGAAACCATTCATTAGGGGAAGATATGAAAATTTAGATTTTTATTACACACAAACACTTCATGTTTAAAATATGCTTGGAGCAAAATAGATCAATATTTTATCCACAGTGAATTTCTGGTGGTCTTTTTAGATTCCATTCACACTAATTATTTTCTCTTTGTGATTCTTTTCTATACACAGGTTATTGATCCTGGTTTTATTTGTAGTTGAGCTAGGGAATTTCTTTAAAACCATAGAATGTTTAGTAAATGTCTATTACACCTATTTAGCAGCACTATTAATACTACTTGCAAAATTATTAAACAGTAACAAATACAGTGTTAGCTGTATGTCATAATAAAAGACATTAATAGTTAGATAAATACTTGGTTTCCTGATATTTCCAGTAAAGCCTATAGCTTCAGAAAACTGAGAAAGCACCTACCTATGACAAATATATCTGAAAGGGCAAGTACTTAAGTTTGCTATTATGCAGACATGTTTGTTTGCCTTCTCAGATATGTCAGTAGTGACCTTTTCAACATTCCCATTGCATGTTTTATCAAAGTACACTCTTCTGAGATCTTGCTTATAAATACAGGCTATGAACTGAAAGCTTTGCACAGCCTGTGATCCAGTACAGGCTAATGCAGCCTTCAACATGCCAAAGAGAACAGATGACATGCAGTTTCCCAAGGCCCAAAAATCTGGCAGCCCAGCTTTATGTGAACCTGAAGGAGATTTGTACCAGGAGACTATGAATACACAAAATGAATCTGGTGGATTGGAGGCTGGAACACGCTCATAACGACATTTATCATCTTTTACGTGAACATTTCTTAAAAATCATAGACCTTTAAGAACAGAAACTTCTGCAACTTAGAACATTATTTTTTCTTGCCAAAACATAAAATGAAAGTAATATTAATTACTAAAGTAAAAACAATGCATTTTTTCATTTTCTCAAGAGATAATGATAATTTTCTAATTGAATGTATGTAATTCTGCCAACACGGAGTAGTTTCATTGAACTAACTCAAGGACAACCCTTGCTCCAAAGCACAAAATTGCCAGTATTTTTCAGAGAATGAGTTGGAAGAGTTCTTGATTTTGGTTTTTTTTTTTTTTGGTTTGGGTTTTTTAGTTTGGTTTGGTTTGTTCTGGTTTTTTTAACACCTCTAACTACTGTCTTCTGGCTTAAGCTTTTTACATAGTTGATTTTGTTCCCCAGAAATGTTTCATTTAGAGTTGATCACCTAGCACAAAAATATTTGGGAGAGGGATAAGATAGACACAGTTACGATCCCCGCAATAATGACACATTCTCATCAACACTGGGATTTTTTCTGCTGACATGATCATCATTGCCCACGTTATCATTCTAGTTCTTTTATTCTTAAATATTAAATTAATGACAGATGAGTTTGAAGAATTACACTTCAAAATAAAGCAAGCTAGCAAACAAAATAAATGGATTCTATGTCACATGAAAAAAGTACTCAAGGGAGTCTCATTCACATAAGCTAAATCTTCAGATGGTTATTTGTCTCCACATATAGCCAGTAGACTATGCCTGCTTCATGGTGACCTCAGTGGTAAATTCTTGCACTGCTATGGCTCCCCATTTGTAATAGTCTATTTTGAACTTTATTAGTTGTTATGTCACTCACAATGACTTTTCTTTGCCTACTTCTTCACTAATGTAGCCCTTTTTTGGGGTGTGCCTGCAATCTCCTAAAACATGAAAAGTTCCCCATAGCTTGAATGAGCCAGCATGGATAAGAGTGCTGGCATTGCATTTAACCCAATAATTGGAGGTAATAATTTTTAAATTTACCTTATGCCTTCTGCTTTCTGAATTTCTGTGACACCAGTAATCTTAGCTCATTCACATATTGTGAGAAGGTCTGAAAGGAAACTAATATTGTGGGTTTGGTGAACAATAGCTGCTTTTCTTTGATATTTGACTTTGGGTCAATAGGCTTTATATGTCCCTTTTCTGCTCCATTGCCCATTTACACATTTTAGTTTCTATAGGATATCTTCAAAACTTAAAAAATTAAATAGATGCATATCCCTCATCACCTTATTCCACTCCATTGCCTTCTTATTATCATACTAATTGATTACTTGTTGGGTGTATAACTGAAGCAAAGTATGATAATAGTTCATCTCCTTCTTTCATATAAGATGCAAATTAGGGCAATAAAACATATTTCACCACATCAGAGTCAGTCTTTAAAGAGGTAGTGAAATGTGCTGGCCTCTTTGACCTTCATGAAGATGGATTTTATCTGCTCTTCCACTCTATAGAGAAAATACAGCAGAGACAACAGAAGTTCTCTCACCAGATCAATGTATTTTTATCATATTCTTAAAAAATACATTAAAACCCCTTTTGGTGTTATATGATGAATCAATTTTACCCATACAGTCAGTCCTTGGTCCTTTTGCTGAGGTATCATCTGGGTGCCAATTAATGTCAGTTTCATTACACTAGAATTTTCCTTTATGTGGGCTGCCAGCACAGCAAATACACTTGGCTCATTCATTAGTTCCACAAAGGTCAAGAAATATCATTCTTGAAGAGTCAGTAAGCAATGACAGGTCTGGTCAGACTCAGACATGCTACGCAGCACGAGAATACATGGCTTAATAAAGAAAGTCTTTGCACACTTGCTAGCAATGTATGTTTGTTTGCATTTAAAGACACCTCACTAAAAATGTGTCAGACACCATGTGAAGCAGTCAACTCGCTCTTTCTATGACTTACCACTAAGAATGTAAGAATTTGCTTTCAAAAATATATATCAAGATGTATTGGTAAAGCTTTCCCAGACCACTAATTTATTCAGTGACCTTGTAAATTCTCTTGACATTTAAACTTCTGGTTTCGGAATGTATTCACAGACTTCTCCGCTGGTTTCTGACAAGAGACTATGAGTGTAAGGGTTTTATTTTCTGTTACCAAAATTTGTAACTCATTACCAATATACCTAAACTTAAGGAATTAAATAATATTTTAATTGTATTATAAAGAATAGAAAGATAAGAAAACAGTAAGTAAGTATATGGGTACTACAATACATGCAAATATTTAATTAGAAACAATATTCTTGCAACATATGTTTACAAAATAAGATTAGACATGAGAGAAAGATGTCCAATAGTAATTTATTTTGTTCCCAATTATTGAAAATCTATCCATCTTGTTGCAGTACGTATATCTTGCAACAACTTACTTGGATTTTTGTGTTTCACATTATCCTGATTTCAGCTGATGTGCTGGTTTTGTTTGGAATAGTTAATTCTTTTCAAGGTAGCAAGTACGAGGTTATAGATATATAGATAGATACGTTATAGATGTTCTACTTTTGTCTGTTTCCCAGATTGTCCTCTTGTTTTTCAATGTAATAGCATTTAAAATTAATTGAGCACTTTTTTTTTTTTTTTTCCCTCTCATTGCTGTTGGAGTATATAAGAGAATACATTTGGTTGTCTTTGGTCTGTCTTTGCTATTTGCTGCCTTCACAAATCAGATGAAACATGAAATTAATAATAAAATTATGTGATTTAACTTATCATATAAATACTAAGGAGCTTATAATATCTTTCTGCCTAAAATACACTTTTTTTTTGAAGATAGAGAGTAAAGGAAAGCCATAAAATATTGTTTCTTATTATCTAAAAGAATAACATAAATAATGCATTATTTTTTATATAGGTCTACTTAAAATACTAAATCAGATACAAGTATCATAAAAATACATTTGACAGATGTTTTTTTTCCTGTGAAACGATTTCTATTTCAGGATTATGTAGAGATTTATTCTTCAACCTTCGCTATGCATGAACAAATAAAAACTTGTAAGAAAATTTACTTCAGATGTTGTAACTTCATAAAAGTTATTCAGTAGCACTGAGAGCATAGTGTTAGAAATTTCTTAGAGATTCTGTTCTTTTTCATTGTCCTATAAATATCTGCAACACCATACAATAACTAGGAATATTTTAACTTCCTTAAAAGCTTAGTGTGACCTTTTTTTTTTTTTTTTGTCAACAGACAATATTTTATTACCATTGGACCATCCTTATGTGTTGTTCTCAGTGTGTGCTGTTTTTTTCCCTGAGTTTTCTTATGTTACAACTTAAAATCAATATTTTAATTTGTGTATATTTACTAGTCTAATTTTCTTCTTCATAAGAGAACAGAGGTTGTCCATACCTGTAGTGGTAAAAAGCCCCTGGGAAAAGCAGTGCCTGTAGAGAGACCCAACAGCAGTACAATGAAATCCCTGTCGTGCCTTGTAACTTCAGGACCAGCATGTGCAAGGAGACTGGGAGCATTCCAACAGGTTGAATAAACTGGTGCCAACAATGAATTTTAGAAAGATGAATCAGACCCATAAAATGCTAATGCAGTGGACAAGGACAATCAAGTCAGGAAACAGAAATACTTCCTTTCTATATGACATATTCTAGAAATTAAAAAAGAAAAAAAACCCAACAACAAACAAAAAAACAAGTTCATAAATGGAAGTTTCTCTTTCATCACAAAGCCAAAGCATGACTGAAGCCGTATTGGCTATGTCTAGAAGTAAAGAACAATAAAATGTACTTATATGTCCTTCTTTCTCATTTCAAAAACATATTAGGAAGTAACAGGAAGATACTTTGTTTATTCTCGATGTTACTTCTGTGACTTTTTTTTTTTTTTCCCGAACTATTAATTCAGAAACTATTTTCATTCTAAGACATGTGAGGATGTTTTAGAAAACTGTGCTGCATTGTACTGAAACATGATGCTACTGTAAAGTGGCTGATATTGTCAGTATTTTCTTTCCTTGTGGACTTCTCCCACATTAATGAATTTCTATAGAAGTATTGACATATTTCAGGCATAATTTTTAATAGGTAATTATGTGCTTGTTTAAGAAAGGGGATCTGTAAAGACAGTTTTAACATTTCTTTTTAGTTGTAGAATTTGATGCAGGTTGTTCTGATCTAATTTCTGTGTGGTACATGCTTTATCATTTTCAGATTTGTGAAAATAAATAGATAGATAGATAGATAGATAGATAGATAGATAGATAGATAGATAGATAGATACACATAGACATGATGGCTTCTGAGTGCCCTGCCAGAGCTTCAGTATTCACTCTTACTCTCCATTTCTTCCCACCAGGCAGGCAGCCTGAGTTCTTTATAGAATGACTGAACTTTTTTGAACAGTTATTTATGATCAGGATAAATACTGTTCTGCCCTTTCCTTATCCACATAATTTCAACAGAACACAAAGAATTCAGGCTAAGACCTTTACCAAAGGATTCTTTGTTATTGTATATATTTCTCCAGTGGGGAAAATGCAAGCTCCTGACTCCTAGCAATTTTTCATTTTCTTTGGTAGTCCTGAGAGCAATGGTGAAACACTGAGATCTGTTTTGAGGAACAGCAGATCTTTACAGTGGGAAAAAACCAATAACTAAATAACAAAAGTTTAAAGAATGCAGGTATACTTTAGCAGCGCAGGACTTCGAACTATGGCTGGAAAAGAGAAATACATGAAGAAGAAAGAATCATGGGGGAGAGAAATAATAAACACACAAAGTAAAAAAAATATTAGTAATATGTTTTCAGAAACTGAAAATAAAGAGAAAAAGCCTGACATGAGTTTCTGAGCAAATTCTTGTAGCTTGGATTGATAAGAAATATGTGTGTGTTGGATTTATTGACAGGTTTTCTTTTGAACAGATAAGGTATTTTGTCTTCTAAAAAGCCACTGATTGACTGAAGGACCATATTATTGCTGACCTTAACTGTGTCCATTTTTCCAAATCCCTCTCAGGGCCGTGACAGCAGAATTATCATATTTGGTTCCTTTAAGTGGAAATCATCACACATAAATTTAATAAATAAATAAATAGATAAATAAATAAATAAATAAATAAGTTTAGAAGTTTATTAATTTGGATGCATGACCAACATAAGTACCTTGTCAATACATATGCTATGTTGACCCATCAAAACTGGAACTATTTGAATTTTACATATTTGTTCATCCACATTTTTATATATGCCTTTTCAGGCATTTACTCATATCTGATCTGTATTCACTGATACATTACCCTGGTATGTAAAGAGAAAATAGAGGCTCAAACATTTCAGTTTTGAAACTTCTGATGTGCAAACTATCCCAATATCCAGAAATTTTGATCATGTTATCACTATCTAACCTTCACTTTTGTAACTCCATTAACTTCTGAAGATGAAAGGTATTAAAGGAAATGGAAAGGTGTAGCTGAGATAAATGAAATTAATTGATAGTAGAAGATAAAAATAAATCATTCAGCCAAGGATCCACTGTTAAAATAATACCAGTCAATATCATTATCTTCCCTTCTTTTCCTCTCCCATTCTTCCTTCATTATTTCTTTCCTTTTCCAGCTTTCATAGTTACTCTTCCTTTTGATTCTATCCATGCTTCGAAGACCATGTTATAATTTCCCCTTGTGTTGGCCAATTACCCAAAATTACTGTTTAACCTTCCTTACCAACCCTGTCTCAGACCTAATACAGTTTTATTCTGTCTTCTGTTCCAACAATGTAATGATGAGCTTCCTTGTACTGAGATTTCACTCAATTTTTTCCTTGACATCATACTGTATATTTTGGGGTTTTTTTAAAAACTATTCACTTTGTCTCCTTTTCTACTTTCCTTGCATGTTTTTGATTGTTACTCCAATTTATCTATTTGCCTTTTAAGAATGGTAAAGGATTTTGTTATTCTCTGCCTCTTTTCTTTCTTTTTATACCACTTTTTATAACTTTGTCAACATAACATTTCCCCCCTCACTGGAAGGATAATTTGTTACTTAGTGTCTTACCACTTTCTTCTACTCTGTGTTTTCATTCTCCTCATAAGAATCTTACTTTTTTTTGCTTGCTTTCTATTACTTGTCTAAACAGGAGGATGAATATACAATGTAGCTTTTGGTATGCTTAAGATATGTTGACTGTACAAGTTTGTTCTGTGTTGTGTTAACTGCAACACCAACCTCATAATTTTTTACTGGAGTAGCACATAAAAAGATATATCAAATCTTTAACTGTTGCAGAATACCTTTCAAATATAATAAATTGTCTCACAAAGAGTTCTAATCTTGCATTCATGTTTAACCTAACATGCATTTAAGATAAAGTAAAATGTGAATAAAACAGTTCAGTATAGGAAACATATTAAATTCTAGTTGAGAAATTTACTCAAAACTTCACATTATCTGTACACAAAGAGAGCAGATGGGTTCTCATCTGAAGATGAGGAGCATCACACAGACATGTTCACATTCTGAAGCTCCCTCAACGTGTCTTAATGGTGACAGTTTGACTATTTCAGGCAAATGCAAACAAGTGAATTTAAATTACTGCTTTATAACTTAAAACAAGTGTTTTCTGAAAAGAAATTATCAATAATATGTATGTGCCTTCAGATTGTCAGTCCTTACATCTTGGCAGATTCCGATCATAGATTGGTTAACTAACTATGGGAGTTACTGAAAACAACTCAGGCAGAGTTTTTATGACAGTTACAGGTGGGTTTAAGCTGAGAAGCAGACACCTCCTTCCTGCCATTGAGTTGTATTTGTTAACTTGCTGCTTAGGCAAGGTGATACAATGGTCAACCCATGGCCAGACTAGGTGTTTGGCAGTTACTGATGAACTTTCTGACTGGTGACAGGTAGCTATGAGTGAAACCTAACAGATTGCATAGATATATCCTAACAATTTATTCAGTAAACTTTATTAATGCTGCATTACTTTTACTGCACGACAGTCTTTCTTCCCTTTATCCCCTTAACTATTGACACTTCATCTTTTCCGTCATCCCTGCTTGTCACCTATATCATTGTAGGCTCTTCTCTTGGACTGTCACTGGTTGTTGAATTCTTTGTAAAAATGATCATTTACCAGAAACTGTATCCTTCACAAAATGTATTGTCCTGGTTCAAACTTTCAGCAAGGATGAAGGATTCTCATTCTCAGGTAGAAAAATGGAAATGACAGAGCACTAGCTGACAGCACATTGACACACACTGACACTTCCATGTTCTTTCATCTCTGAGTATCACTGCTAGGTTAGAAGCTATGGAAGTATCAAAGATTTTCAATTTAAAGTCTCATACTACCTCACATTGTTTTTATCTAAATTGTATTAAAGATTAACTAAATGTAGTGTTCATTAGCAATTCTAGTTTTTTTCTATCTTATATCATCAAATCGTTACAGGAATTTTGACTTTCCGTGTCCCACCAGAGCTGTTCATAAATTTGGTAAAAGATCACAGGCTACTAAAATGCAATGTGGAAAATGAAAACACACTTCTGAAACTGCTATTGCTTAAGAAGCTATAAAGGTCAATCAAATCTATTTTTGTGAGTATCAAATTGGACACAATAAAAAATACTATTCTTTTATATAGTAGGATAAATTTATGTTGTTATTTTTAATGTGTTTCCAGACATAATACTTTTGGGATCAAAAAACATATTCATTTCACAGAATCAGAGAATCATGCAACCATTTTGTTTGGAAAAGACCCTTAAGATCATCAAGTCAATCCATTAACTTAACACTGACAAGTCCGCCAATGCTTGCCAACCCTTTCATTGAAGAAATTTTTTCTAATAGCCAGTCTAAACCTCTGCTGGCACAACTTGAGGACATTTCCTCTTTTCCTATCACTTTTTACTTGGGAGAAGAGACTGACACCCACCTTGCTGCAGCCTCCTGGCAGCTAGTTGTAGAGAATGATAATATCTCCCCTAGCCTCCTTTTCTCCAGGCTAAGCAATCCCAGTTCCCTCCGTCGCTCCACACAGGACTTGTGATCTAGATCCCTTACCAGCTTTGTTGCTCTTCTCTGGACAGACTCAGGCACATCAATGTCTTTCTTGCAGGGAGGGGCCCAAAACTGAACATTATTTGAGGCACACCCTCACCAGTGTCAAGTACAGTGGGACAATCATTTCCCTACTCCTGCTGGCCACACTATTCCTGATGTTATTAGATTCTTGTCTACCTGGACACTCTGATGGTTGTTGACCAGCAACCCCAGGTTCTCTTCCACCAGTCAGCTTTCTGCCGCTCTACCCCAAGCCTGGAGCATTGCACGGACTGTAGTGACCAAGTGCGGGACCCAGAACTTGGCCTTATTGAAACTTATACAATTGGCCTTGGCCCATCAATGCAGCTTGTCCAGATGCTTCTGAAGACCTGTTCTACTCTCAAACAGATCAGCACTCCCCCACCACCCCCCAACTTGGTGTCATGTGCAAACTTACTGAGGGTGTACTTGATCCCTTCATCCAAATCCTTGATAAAAATACTAAGCAGAAATGGGCCCAGTACTGGCCGTGGGGGAAGACCACTTGTGACCGGCTGCCAACTGGATTTAACTCCACTCACCATAAACCTTTGGGCCTGGCCATTCAGCTATCTTTTTTACCCAGTGAAAACTACATCTGCCCAAGACATGAGCAGCTGTATTTACAGATTGTCATAATGCCAGTCTGCTTTCCCAAGAAGTCTTTTTTCACATTCCGCTCAGTGTGTGAAGGCTGAAGAGAGTGATGGCTTGGTATCAATACAAATGTCACAAGTTGTGCAGAATTTGCCTGACATAATCAAAACTGCATTGATTTTAGGTTCTTTGGACGTATTACTTTGCTAGATGGTCAGAGTTTTCAAAATGGAAATAAGTCTGCTGATGTACTTTATCTGATTAGTCTATTTTCACAGACTCTGTCTTAGTCAACACTTTCTCTTAAGATAATTGTGACAGATTTAAAGTTCACTATAACTCCTTAGGAGTGGTAAGTGATCCATCTTTTGGTCTGAATTCTGAAATTAAAATATAATGAAAATATTTAAAGGCTGGGAGATAAATTAATGTGTTGTTGGAAATGCATCTTGGTCTACAGAGGGTGAAGACTTGGAGTTGTACATCTACTGTATCTAAGAGACAATGTGTGGGCTTGTTCATCACTTCCACTTGACAGGCATTCTTCTGAAGGAAGAAAAAGAAGGAAACCTAAGACACAAAGAAAGTGTAATGAGAAGACATAGCCTTTTAAGAAAAGGATGATTCCCAAAGAAGAAGCAGATTTACACTAAACAGGTAATTTCTCTCAGATGAAATTATGATGAAGGCGAGAAATGAGAAACAACTGCCCAAAGTGGGTTTCTCCTGGTTACTGTAATCAACAGAACACCTGGTAGGTAAAAACTGAGGCCTCTGCACATTAGTCTGTTCTCACTGGAATGCATAATAAGTATTCTTCAGAACATAGTGATGCCACAGAAACCCTGATTGATAGCTTGCTGTGCGGGAAGTGAATCATATGCATCCACATGTAGAATGCTACAGTGGAAGTGATTGGCCCATTGCCCTGGGATTTAGCCTGAGAGTAGAAGATTCTTTTATATCAAATAGGAATAATCCAAGTTCCACCAGAAATAAAAGATACATAATGTACTGAATGAAGAGGATTTCTGAGGACATCAAAAAACAGAAGACAAGTTAAATCCTGAATGACTGCATTGGTGGCAATAGTGAGATCGTATTTGCTGTGAATTACCAGGGGTAAAAATATTTTGGTGTACATTTTTCACAATTTTGTATTTATTTACTTTTATGTTTTATTCATTAATATTAAATAAAATATCAAGATCATGAAAAAGATTAAGAAGCAGAAAACAATAGCTAATAAATATAGACAGGAGGAAGAAACAACAGCTGAACTCTTAAGAAATGTTAATACATAGCTAATGTGTTTGCTTTTTCTTTACAGTATTTCTTGTCCTGGGGGGAAAAATATAAGAAGAAAATTTCTTCCACATCCCTGAGAACATAGAAGAACACCACTAAGATTTCTGGGTAAGGATGCTGCACATCAAGTAATGCTGTCTAACAGCCATTTTTATAATGAAGTAACTAATTCTACTTTTTTGTAAAGATGTCATAATACAGCAGATCTTAATCAACATTACACTTGCACTGGAGCTTTAAGCTTGCACTGAAAGCTACATGCAGCTGTCACTGCTAAAAATAAGTAATCATTGTTCATGTTAGGAAGTTGACAAGATGCTATAGTGGCAACGTGTTTCCCTTGTGGCTGATGACTGTAATGACAGGTTTGTATCTTAGTTTCCTAACTGTGATAAGGTTTGGGTAGGTCTTTGATCTTCTGAGGTTATACTGCCCAAGGTTTATTGCTTTATTGTTTCTATTCAAACAGGGGGGTTGTGTGTGGTTTTTTGGTAGTTGGTTTTTTTTTTTAGTTGGATCTGTTTAATCCATTCTAAACCAATTTTTAGAACATATACACAGTATTATCATTTTGATATTTTGTAATTGAAAAATCTGTGAAAAGTATCTAATATCAGAGGAATCTTGTCAGTGGCATACATGCCATATTTCATGTGGGAAGAAATAGTGGGCTGCTTCTTGCTCTGAATGAGGGATCTAGGATGCCACAGACAGCAAGAAGCACTCAGGGACACCATTAAAAGGGATGTAATTCATCATCTCGAAAAACCTCTGTACTGAATGCTTAGCAATACTATCTAGCAAAAGTGGTATGAAGAGAAAAGCAAAATGTACATCTAGAGGAAAAAATCCCAATCATACTAGCTGGTTGCAGTAGATTGATTATTAGCATTTCAGAGTGAAAATGTATGTTGTAGGAAGAGAAATTATATACAGTATTTTCATTTTTAGGCTTGGCCTTAATAAGACACAAAAGAATAGCATGCTTATATTTTTCTATAGCTTTATTTAATTTTAAACCTCTGACAGTCTGATCGTAACCCACACAACCCAGAAAGTATAACAAATATGGTCAACAGCATATAGAATAAATTTACAGAAGCATTTGATTTCCCACGTAATAAATGAGAAATAGTTCTTGAGTGTAATCCTCAGTAGATAAACTTTAAAATAAACTTTACTTTAGCCCCTTTACATTGAAGATTAGAGAATCCTAAAATAAGGCTTAGGTTTGTCATATGGTGCATGGGGAGAGAGGTGTACTTTAGAATATGTTCCACATCTTCTAAAGTGCAAAGTAGGAGAAGCTGAAAAAAGACCAGTTGAAAAACTGGCTCTTTTCAATATCTAGTTGTTGAATGTTAACCCTCAGAAAATGAAAGCAAGTTATATGCCTGGGTTCAGGAAAGGAACGAATGTATACACGATAGCCTACAGATTTTGATAGTCAGGGCAGTTTGCCCGAGATATATGTCCATATTTATCATCGTTATGAAGCTTTTTTTTCCACGTGAGTTGGGGATGAAGACAGAGTTACAACAGGATAGGGTCTGGTGGTACAAACACTTTCAAAGCTGTGAATATGAAACGATCACCCTACCAAACCAAGGAGATCACAGCAGACAGAAGGGGAAAGGGAAAATTTGGAACAAGTTCACAACTGGGACATTGTGAGAAATATGAGGTTGGGCAACTTGGTGAGGAAACATGGGAGGAGTGGGCAGATGCTGTGATGAGGCATGAGCCACCGCACCTCAAGGTCTCACACAGAGACCTTGAGGTGTGGTGGCTCATGCTTTTCTCACCAAAGCTTTCTCAGCAAGCTTTGGCTGAGTTACTTCTGACAGCTTTGTGATCCTTGTGTTCTTGATGATGATGTTGTTGGGTATACTCAAGACTTGGTCCCTGCACAGGGAGAAAGAGCTCTCTATACAGTGAAAGACTGATTCTGGACCTAGTCCAAGCTGCTAGAATAAGGAGCCATGAAATATAAAAGGAAATTGAAGGCTCCTTTCCATCAGTGGTTCTGAGTCTTGGTAAGAACTGGAGAGAACAGCATTTATCCTTAAATAAATATTAACCAAGTAAGGTTATTATCTAGTTTACATTTCTGTTCTGAGCGGTCCAAAACAAAGTAATTTATTACAAGAAATCAACTTTTCCAGCAACAGAAAGATTACTTCATGTCAACAGATGATACATTTTCATCCCTGCAGAATCTGACGAGAGTGATAATTTTTCAACAGAACTAATCATCACACAAGATTTGGGAACAAAGTACTGCCTTTGTGGCTAGAAGACCTTTACAAGCTGCAACATTTTATGCACATCTGATGTCAAATAAATCCCTTTTGTGGACTAAATATAAGCTGCATTTGCTGTTATTTACCAAACTTATTTCACCAGCTGTATGCTATAGATCAGTCATTCCATTAAAAAAAAAAAAACAAACAACAAAACAAACAAACAAAAACAAACAAACAAAAAACCAACCAACCAAACAAACAAAAAGAAACAACAACAACAACAAAAAAAAAACCAACCACCAAACACAACAGACCATCTACATTTCAAAGGTTGTAATTGGAATAATTTACCAAAGGTTGACAGATTCTCTCCTTGCCATGTACTCACACAATTTTAGGATGAACTGTGTTGCCTACACATGTAGCTCTAAATTGCACTCTTGCATCAGCAGAGCACAATTTGTGGAAAACTATGGGGGAGGGGTCATAACTACAAAATAAATGGAGTGATGAATCAGTCTAAAAATAGCAGAAAAGGAAATCATGATAATTTTACATTATCTTGAACTATTTTACCTAGGAAGCTGGATTGTTTCCAGCTGAGACCCACAAGGGCTTTAACACATAGAAATTGTGAAAAGCAACTACGTTATCACAAAGAATACATCACTAGATCCCTAGAGAAGATGGTCAATATCTAAATTTAAATGTGTTCATTTAATCTTTGAAAACAAAAGCTAACATGAACCTGCAAACACTGTTTGTGGTATGCCAAAGCTTATACATTTTTTTAGGTTAATTTCTTCTTATTAGGAGAGAATCACTTTACTTCTGATAGAAAACACTGCATGATAACTGTACTTTGTCTTATTCTGTGCTTCTATAGCACTTAATAATGACATGAAGAGTGTTTAGGAAAATAAAAATTAATATGTGCATAAAATTATGGCCATGCATAGATTCTGTCAAAACCTGTGAATTAACCCTTTTCCTTTGATGGCTGTTCATATTTGACCAAACTTTCATATGCATTAACAGCTGATATTTACTAAACAAATTCAGATATTCTGTAATTCATCTAGCTACAGCTAGCATCTAAAGCCCTTTCTGTTACATGACTATCAGGACAAGGAACACTCACTGTTACATTTGTAGGTGGAACACTGCAGAATGAGTAATCCCATAACAGAAAATTACCAAGGGAAATATTAAAAAGCCCTAGGTTAGATTTAATATAATTTTGCTTTCAACTCCTGTGAAATATATAGTTACGTATAGATATTATAGTAGATTTGTACCTATCATACAAAAATGCATAGCCATTAGTTAAAAGCCTCTAATTGCTGTCCAGTTCTACCCAGAAAATTTAATTGGTTTATTACATTTTATATACATTCAATATCTGAATAAGGCTTTAAATGGAGGAAGCATTTTTCGAGAAAGTTTTGCTTTCTGCATGAAAAAGTTGTGAACCGTGAGTTTTAATATCGGGAAATGGTACTCTTTATTATGCCATAACATCTATGTATGTTTTAATTTCAAGGCCCATTACATTAGGCAAGAGAATGAAACTAGTCTTGTAGTGTCTCCAGCTATATGTTGCAAAAAAATTTTAATTTATTTACTTGTTTGTTTGTTTATTTAAAGCTCTACATTTCAGGTGATCACACCAAAATACTTCATAAAGGATTTGCAACAGTATTCCTGAAACATCACTGAACCTCAAAGTAGTGCACTGGATTTCTGCTATCTGGACTTCTAATGATGCTCATTCAACCTTTTCATACTTATAAAAAGATTATATCCAGTTCTTAGTCTGCAGCTCAGCAAAGCCTTACATGTTTTTTTAGAACTTTTTGTTGACCTTCATTTATATAATTATTTTATTAATTTTTACCTTTTCTTATTTACTAAAACAGAAGCAAGGTTTCAGAGACGCTCCTAGAAGACAGTTAGAAAAACATAGTATTTGCATAAAGCTAGTAAAAGATTAAAAGAAAGTATGTTTGTGTGTTTTCTTTTCTTTGTGTCTTTTTGTCAGTATACAACTGAATAGGATGACGCTAACATGCCTTAAAACATGTCCAACTTAAAAAAAAAAATCAAAAATATCACGATGAACATTTGTTAGCTGTGGCAAAACTCCAAAGTAAATATATTGCAAATATATAGCGTTTAATAAATTTGACTTTACAATGTCACAATTATGCCTTCAAAATAAATCTCTCATAATTCTCTTTTCTATAAGATATAGAAAAAAAAAAAAAGGAGAGAAAGAAAAAGTACAGGAGAACTTGCCTCTGTTTTTATCTGTCTCAAGGTTCTCAGGTTCATTTGGGGCTGAAATATCCCTTAATTTGAGAAATAAATACTTCAGGGATCAGGAGAAGTTCTGTATACAGGAATGGTAATGCTCAGATATCTTTCTTCCTCTTACCAATGTCAAACCTAGTAATACACTGAGAGGTGATAGTCATGTTAGCCAATTCTATTTTTATTTTTTTAAGCATTTAGTGCATCAATTTTAATTAATTTGCATTCTAACCCAGATAATGTTCTCTGGACTTCATCTCAAATACAAACATTTTATCTTTTAGACTAGATTAAATTAGAAGAAATGTTATATTTAATTATACTAAATGTTATATTTTAGCATCTGCTGCTTTTGGCAAGCCATTAGTCTGGTCTAGAGTTTGTTAATTGATTTACAATATATTCCTCTGTGCAAAAGTGTCATCATGTGCAAAAGTAGTAGAAGAGCATTCCCTTAGTGACCACGCTAAAATATCTGTTCCAAATGTTGACAGTTCCAAAATCTGCAGCAGGGCTGCTATCTTAGAAAGGGAACTGAATAGAGGCCGTGAAAAATCTTTTTGCCATTGTATTGCAATCATTCTAAGATGCAACTGACATTTCCCACATAAGCATGAGAACAGATGTTTGAATGCATAATACTTATAGAAATGTTCAGGAAGTACTTGTCTTACAGTCAGAGTTCACAACATCTCATGCTAAGTTGACCTCATCTGTTTAATGTTACACTTTCACATCATATGTTAATAGCATCACACATTTCTATCATTTTTCAGTCTGTGCATTTACTTTTTCTCTTGTACAGAAAGAAAGGTAAAAAGATATAAAAGAAATATTCAACGGCTGCAATAGAAATTGGTATTGGTAGGGGAAGTTTCCACATCCATTTTTACAATTTTCAAATATCCTGAATAATCAATGAAGCAACATGCAAAAAATGAGCGCTCTGAGTGTAAGAGGTTTGCCTGAAGATGAGATTTGTAATGCTACAGTGACTTGATGCCTTATGCAATTTCTGCAACATCTCCAACATATTAACAGCCAGGAGAGGTATACAGATTTAGTCTTGGAGGAGCTCTTATAAAGACTAGAGAAAAGCATATCATAGAGATTCATCTGGTTCATCTAGCTGGGATATTCAATAATAGACTTATTTGGAAGTTTCATTTGTTTTGTAAATGTCTTCAAATGTGGAAATGTCAGCCACATAGAAGTTATCAATTAAAAGGAAGAAAAAGTTTGCAGATGTCATTTGTCTAAGGATAACATTCTTGCTCTTTCTTGAAGTTAATACTGAAATTATTGAATCACTCTAATGGTGGCATTAAGTGTTCCTAAGCATCTACTTAGATAACACCATGATATCTTATTATATATGCCTTTCAAGAATGAGGATTTTTTTGTCACTGTGTTTTCAATTACAGTTTCTAGGGCAACAAGAGAAGCTTCTGTAGGTACATTAGTGACAAAAGAAAGACAAGGAAAAATGTAGGCCTTCTCTGGAAGGAAATGGGAGAACTGGTCACCCAGAATGTAGAGAAGACAGAGGAGCTAAGTTACCTTTATGCCTCAGTCTTCACCAGCAACTGCTTAAGCCACACTGCCCAAGACAAAGAAGGCAAAGACAACGACTGAGAGAACTGCATGCTGTAGAAGACCACATTCAAGACCATCTAAGGAACCTGAAGGTGCACGAGTCCTTAGGACCTGACAAGATGCATATATAGTCCTGAGGAACTCGTAGATGAAGTTGCTAAGCCACTATCCATCATGTTTGAGAAGTTGTGGCAGTCTGGCGAAGATCCCATTGACTGAAAAAAAAGTAAATATAATGCTTACTTTTAAAAGCAAAGAAAAGAAGATCTAGGAAACTACAGGTCAGTCAGTCTCACCTCTGTGCCTGGCGAGATCATGGAACAGATCTTCCTGTAATCTATGCTAAGACACATGAAAAGTGAGGAGGTGATTGGTTCACAGCCAACATGGCTTCACCAAGGGCAGATTGTGCCTGACGAATATATTGGCCTTCTACAACGTAGTTAGAGTGTTGGTGGATAAGGGAAGAGCAATCAATGTAATCTATCTGGAATTGTGCAGTGTTTGACATGGTCCTGCATGGCATCCTTGTCTCTAAGTTTGAGAGGCATGATTTGATGGATGGACTGCTCATTGAATAAGGAATTGGTTAGATGGTCACACTCAGAGAGTGGTGGTCAATGGCTCAATATCTGAGTGGAGACTAGTGATCAGCAGTGTTCCTCAGGGGTTGCTACAGGGACCAGTGTTTTTTGACATCTTTGTCAGCTACATGGACAGTGGGATTGAGTGAGGTATGGTTGACATGCTGGAGGGCAGTGATGCCATCCAGAGGGACCCTGACAGGCTAAAAAGGTGGGCCTGTGCCAAACTCATAAAGTTTAACAAAGCCAAGTGCAATGTCCTGCACATGAGTTGGGACAATCCCAAGCACAGATAGAATCCTTGCACAGAATGGATCGAGAGCAGACATAAGAAAATGGACTTGGAGGTGTTGGTCAATGAGAGGCTCAACGTGATCCAGCAAAATGTACTCGCAGCTGAGAAAAGCAACCATATACTGGTCTGCATTAAAAGTGTGACCAGCAGGTTGAGAGTGGTGATTCTCCCGCTCTACTCAGCTCTTGTGAGATGCCACCTGAAGTACCACATCCAGCTCTGGGGCTCCAAACATGAAGAACCTGTTGGAGCAAGTCCAGAAGAATTCCATGAAGATGATGAGAGGGCTGGAGCACCTCTTCTGTGGGGAAAAGCTGAGAGACTTGACATTGTTCAGCCTGGAAGGCTCTGGAGAGAGACAGGGGAGTTTGAACTAGGTGATCTTTAAGGTCCCTTCCAACCCGAACCATTCTATAAGTCTGTGATTTTCATAGAGACACTGGTAGACTTTGATCAATATTTTGTCAGCTCAATACTTTTTAAGAGCAAAATATTGAGTCTTTATCTAACCTCATATTCAGCAGGATAGGTGTAATTATTTAAACTGTAGTAGAATGAAAAAAATGGTGGGGGAAATATTTCTATATTAGTAAAATATGTGTCTCATCTAACTTTATGGCAGGTTAACAACTGCTGATAAGATAAAAGGAGAAAAAAAAGCAAAGATTCTTGACTAAAAGGTGATAAAACATTAAAGAGACCATTGGCATATATTAGACCTTAACTCTGATTATCTAAATGCCACTTAGCTGAAAATTCACATTATCTGTAACAAATTTGTATTTTCCTCACATTTAGGAAGGAATCTGATACTGCTTCATCCAACACTGAATTAGACAACAGATGGGCTTGTATGCCTGCACAAAAACTGATGAGAATAGATCAAAGTGTTGGGGTCTTGGGAAGGAAACTTGAGGGCAGAGGTGTAAAAAAAGCTCCTAGCATTGTATGAAAACTGAAGCCTCTTCCTGTGTGCAAGTTTCAGCGTCTAAAAGCTGAAGCACATAAAGATCACTGTAAGCATTTTAAAAGTCAATACAGGAAATCAATAGCTGCCTACCATGCTCACAACAGGCCAGCTAAGAGTCTGTTAGGTTTGTAATCACATAGATCCACTCACTGGAAAACTTTGCAACTTCTTAAGAGGATTGAGTCTAAGCTATCTAATCACATGCATCTGGATAAAGTATTATATATGAACTATGAAGACAACTGACTCAAGACTGGTAACAGCAATACAGTATACATAGCAGGCCAGTTTTGCTTGAATTGCTTTTCAGTTCACTGCTACACACAACCTCATCTGTGGCGTTGAAATGGATTCAACCTCTGGTTGAATCTCATGTTAACACTAGATGGCTGGAGCTGTGGTAAATATTTCAGCTGTGGCAGGCACATGGTGGCATAGTGTTAGTTCTACCGTTTAATTTTCATTACAAAGTGAAAATTTTTTCTTACTAGATATCTTAAATTACAATTATTAATTTCACTATTAACACCAAACAGAACAATGTTTTATAAAAGGTAGAAAAAAAAAACCCTCTAAGCATGTAAAAGAATTTTGCAGATCAAAATTTTGTTAAAGCATGCTGGCCTTATAGAAATTCTGAAATATTAAGATTGAGGATGTCTTTCATTTAGTATTTGGTCAAGCTTAAATCTCATTTGTTGCTGCTACTTACTATTCTAAAAATAATTGGTGCATTAAAATTATCTGAATTTTCAGATATTTGATATCAAACTGCATCCAAATCTTCCTAATTTCTTAGCCACCAAACTATGCTATAATAAAAATCATAGAATGGTTGAGGTTGGAAGAGACCTAAAGATCATCTAGTTCCAAACCCCCTGCCGTGGGCAGGGAAACCCTCCACTAGACCAGGTTGTTCAAAGCCTCATCCAGCCTGACGTTGAAGACATCCAGGGTTAGGGCATCCACAGTTTCTCTGCGCAACCTATTCCAGTGCCTCACCCTGTGAAGAATTTTTTTCTAACATCTAATCTAAACCTACCTACCTTCAATTTAGACCCATTACCTCTTGTCCTGTCACTGCAGGCCCTTATAAAAACTCCCCCTCCAGCATCCTTGTAGGCCCCTTCAAGTACTGGAAGGTGCTATAAGGTCTCCCCAGAGCCTGCTCCAGGCTGAACAAGCCCAACTCTCTCAGCCTGTCTTTATAGGAGAGGTGTGCTGGTCTCAATATTGACCTCTGTGGAACATCACTCAACACTGGTTTCCAGTCAGACATCGGGCCATTGATAACTCTTTGAGTGTGACCATCAAGCCAATTCCTTATCCACCAAGTGGTCCATCTGCCATATCCATACCTTTCCAATTTAGAGACAAGAATGTCCTGCTGGACAGTATCAAACACTTCGCACAAATCCAGGCAAATTTTATCATTTGTTCTTCCCTTATCCACCAACACTGTAACTCCATCATAGAAGGCCACAATATTCATCAGGCACAATCTCCCCTTGATGAAGCCGTGTTGGCTGTCACCAATGACCTCTTCATTTTCCCTCTGCCTTAGCACATGTAGGGCCTGCTTCATGATCTCGCCAGGCACAGAGGTGAGACTGACTCGCCTGTAGATCCCTGGGTCCTCCTTTTTTCCCCTATTGAAAGGTGGAAGTTATGTTTCCCCTTTTTCAGTCAGCGGGAACTTCACCAGACTGCCACGACTTCTCAAATATGATGGATAGAGGTTTCACCACCTCATCCACCAGTTCTTTCAGGACCCATGGATGTATTTTAGTGGGTTCCATGGACTTGTGCACCTTCAGATTCCTTAGGTGATCCTGAACTTGATCCTTGCTAACCATGGGCAGTTCTCCATTCTCCCAGTCCCTGCCCTTTCTTTCTGCCATTTGGTTGGTATGGCTTAAGCACTTGCCAGTGAAGACTGAGCCAAAACAATTATTGAGTGTCTTGGCCTTCTCCCTATTCTGGGAAACCAGCCCTTACATTTCCTTCTGGAGAGGGCCCCCATTTTGCCTGATCTTCCTTTTATCACTTGTGTACCTATAGAAGTCCTTCTTTTTGCTCTTGATATCCCTAGTCGAGTTTAATCTTATCAGGGATTTAGCTTTCCTAATCTGATCCCTGACTCCTCAGAAAAATTCTCTGTATTCCTCCCAGGCTCCTTGTCCCTGCTTTCACACTCCGTATGCTTCCTTTTTGTACCTCAGTTTCTCCAGGAACTACTTGTTCATCCACGCAGGCCTCTGGAATTTTTTGCCTGACTTCCTCTTCGTCGGGTCACATCGCTCCTGAGTTTGGAGGAGAAGATCCTTCAAATGTAAAATAAATTAAAAAAAAAAAGTAGTTAGAATATTGAAAACTCACTAAAATTACTACAGACCCACTATGTTTTAAAATACTTTTCAACAATAACTACTTGTGATTAACAGGGTTACTCTCAACCCGGGAGAAACATTTATACCAAAACCATAACTATTATACACATTTTCTTTCAAAGACCCTTAAGGCTGATAAAATTATCAACAATTTTTGCAACTGGATTTCAGTTCCCAGGTAAAATAATCAAGTAGAAAGACAAGATTGGCAAAAAAGAAAGAGAGGGTTCAAGTGTGATAACAGGAAACAAAACAGTAGTGGGAGAAGAAATTGTATATAGAAGGTAGATAAAAATGTTAGACAGTGAAAACTAAAATGTTTTTGTGTTTTAATTTTATTCATCAAAAAAAAAAGTAAGTTAACAAGTTAATGCAGCTAACATAAGTCTGCTCTTATCTAAAACTTCTGTTACAAAAGTGTGTTGAATATATCAAAATCAAGTATGGTTTACAATATTTTCAGTATTTCTTAAATTTATTTAAATTCATTTTAAATCTGTTTCCTTAATAGTAACACTTCAAAAATTATGTCAGAAAATTACCCAATTTTCTTTATACTAATAAAAGTTTTGTAATTGGTTTAAGTTCTGAGCTGTGTTTTGGGTCAAATTTTATCTTTGGGTAACAAGTCCATGACACTGAAAGGATATAAACATTATTTTCACATATTCTGCTCCTCCCTAAGGGAATGAAGTGCTTAGTGTCAAGCAATGAATTCAACTCTCTATTATTCATAGGAAAAAGTAATGTTCTATAAATTTTATTTCTAAGTTTGGTAGATGCTAAAATGCAGCTCTATAGTTCCTGAACTATTAATAAATAAGTTTCTTCCTTCAAAGTTAATATAAACTGTGACATCAGAGAGTGCTTCATCTTCACTACTAGTAAAAGGATTGCAACAATTTCATCACTTACTGTTACTCATGAATCATTTCCCAACTCAGTGTGCAAACTGTCTGTTAGAAGGCAAGAGATTGCTTTTCCTTAGGTAACTGAGCTCTGACAACAACTAAAGGAAACACTGAAGTGCAGCTTTAATATTTACTGATGATCAGCAATATTTCATCAATACTTGTACAAATTATCAGAAATATTGTTCCACATTGCACAGCCACAGAAGTGGGTGAAACAGTGATGGAGAATGTCCCAGCCCTCTCCTCCACTATGCACCTGCTTAGAACCATCATGAGTAGCACTGAAAAAAAAAAAAAAAAAAAAATCTATTTTCAGCTATTGTAACATCTTACATTCAGTGGATTTGAAATGAAGGACTCAATTCTCAAAATTCTAGCTTAGAGCCCTATGTCATTAGTAAATCATATATTCTTCAAACTCACAAGATTTACAAGATATAAGGAAATGTCTCCATTATTTAGGTCTCCCTAAGAAAGTGAACTATTTGACAAGCATTTTAGTAATGTAAAGACATTTTAATCTGTGGCATTGTCCTTTTTCCTTACTTCCTGCTTAACAATATTATTACATGAATTACTTCAGTTTTTCTCACTCCAAAACCTTTGTGGAATTCCTTTAAGTGTCTTCATTTTGTTCTTGAGTATGAAAAAAAAAGCAAATGAGTGAAAACCAGGTATGTTAGCAAATCATTTCTTAGAAAAATAAAGCTTAGGGAAGCTTTACTGACAGACACTAAAACTCACTAAATTTTGGCTGTTAATGCCCCTTTCTTACTTTTGTAATTATACTGGAAAATATGACGACATTTTTTATATAATTCTGTACTTTATTTTTAGTTTTACATCTTTAAAGGTAAATGAGGTAAGAATCACCTCAGCTGGTGGAACCCAGTCCAGTTTCACTCTAGATGGTGCAGTGATCATAGAATCATGTAATGGTTTAGGTTGGAAGGGACCTGAAAGATCGTCTAGTTCTAACCCCCCTGCCTTGGGCAGGGACATCCTCCACTGGACAAGGTTGCTCAAAGCCTCATCCAGCCTGATCTTGAAGATAGCCAGGGATGGGGCATCCACAACTCATCTGGGCATCCTGTTTCAATTCTTCACCAACCTCTCTGTGAAGAACTTCTTCCTGGTATCTAATCTAAATCTACACGCTTTCAATTTAAACCCGTTACCCCTTGTCCTATCACTACAGGTCCTTGTAAAAAGTCCCCCACCCTGATTACTTGTAGGTGCACTTCAGATATTGAAGGCTGCTATAAGGTCTTCCTGAAGCCTTCTCTTTTCTGGGCTGAACAAGCCCAGTTCTCTTAGCCCTTCTTCATAGGAAAGGTGCTCCAGCCTTCTAATCATTTTTGTGGCCCTCCTCTGGACTGGTTGATGTCTTTCCTATGCTAAGGGCTCCAGGGCTGGACACAGTATTCCAGGTGGGGTTTCATGAGAGCAGAATAGAGGGGGAGAATAACCTCCCTCAACCTGCTGGCCATTCTTCTGATACAGCCTATGACACGACTGGCTTTCTGGGCTACCAGTGCACACTGCCGGCTCATGTTCAGCTTTTCGTCCACCAGTACCCCCAAGTCCTTTTCCTCTGGGCTGCTCTTGATCCATTCTCCACCCAGCCTATACTTGTAGTTGGGATTGCCCCAACCCAGGTACAGGACCTTGCACTTGGCCTTGTTGAACTTCATGAGGTTGGCACAGGCCCAGCTCTCCAGCCTGTCAAGGTCCCTCTGGATGGCATCCCTTCCCTCCAGCATGTTGACTGCATCACACAGCTTGCTGTCATCAGCAAAGTTGCTGAGGGTGCACTTGATGCCATCATTCATGTCACTAACAAAGATGTTAAACAGCTCCGGTCCCAACACCAACCCCCGAGGAATGCTGCTTGTTACTGGTCTCCACTGAGACACTGAGCTGTTGACCACCGGTCTTTGAGTGTGACCATCCAGCCAGTTGCTTATCCATTGAGCAGTCCATCCATCAAATCCATGTGTCTCAAGTTTAGAGACAAGGATGTCATGCAGGACAGTATCGAAGACTTTGCACAAGACCAGGTAGATGACATCGGTTAGCTGTCCTCTATCCACCAAGGTCATGACCTCATCATAGAAGGCCACCGTATTAGTCAGACACAATCTGCCCTTGCTGAAGCCATGTTGGCTGTTACCAATCACCTTCTCATTCTCCATGTGTCTTCACATGAGTCACAGAAGGATCTGCTCCATGATCTTGCCAGACACAGAGGAGAAACTGACAGGACTGTAGTTCCCCGGAACCTCTTTTTTCCCTTTTTAAAGATGGGGGTTGTGTTTCCCCTTTTTCAGTCAGTGGGAACTTCACCAGACTGCCACGACTTCTCAAATATTATGGATAGTGGTTTTGCAACCCCATCTGCAAGTTCTTTCAGGATCCGTGGATGTGTTCCATCAGGTCCCATGGACTTGTGCACCTTTAAGTTCCTTAGGTTCTCTTGAACATGATCCTTACTAACACTGGGCAGCTCTCCATTCTCTCAGTGCCTACCCTTGCCTTCCGTGACTCTGAGGGTATGGACTATTCCCTTGTCAGTGAAGACCGAGGCAAAAAAAAATCATTGAGTACCTCGGCCTTCTCCATATCTTGGAAAACCAGCTCTCACGTTTCTTTCCACAGAGGGCCTACATTTTTCCTGATATTCTTTTTATCCCTATGTACCTATAGAAGCCCTTTTTGTTGGCCTTGATGTCCCAAGTCAGGTTTAATTCTGTCAGGGCTTCGGCTCTCCTAACCTGATCTCTGACCTCTTGGACAACTTACCTTTAATACTTCCAGGCTACTTGTCCCTGCTTCCACCCACTGTAGTCTTTTTTTCACTGCAGTTTGCCCAGGAGCTACTTTTTCATCCACACAGGCCTCCTGGCACTTTTACCCAACTTCCCCTTCACTGGGAGGCATTGCTCCTGAGCTTGGAGGAGAAGGTCCTTGAATACTTGCCAGATTTCTTGGGCCCCTCTTCCCTCCAGGGCTTCATCCCGAGGAACTCTGCCGGTCAGTTCCTTGCAGAGGCGAAAGTCTGTTCTCCTAAAATCCAGGGTAGAGAGTTTGCTGCGCACCCTCTTTATCTCCATGGTAATCTCAAATGCCACCGTTTCATGGTCGCTGCAGCCAAAGCAGCTTAGCATTTACCACCAGCTCCTCCCTGTTGGTGAGAAGAAG
The DNA here is from genome assembly GCA_027574665.1 of Rhynochetos jubatus. Lineage (NCBI taxonomy): Eukaryota > Metazoa > Chordata > Aves > Eurypygiformes > Rhynochetidae > Rhynochetos > Rhynochetos jubatus. Next base: position 32,176,401 of record CM050690.1, read on the forward strand.
GTCCAGCATGACACCCCTCCTTGTTGGCTCCTCTATCACTTGGAGGAGGAAGTTGTCATCGACACATTCTAGGAACCTCCTGTCTTGCTTGTCCCTGCTGTGTTGTCACTGCAACAGATATCGGGGTGGTTGAAGTCCCCCATGAGGACCGGGGTTTGTGAACATGAGGCTGTTGCTATCTGCTTGTAAAGTCCTCATCCACTCGCTCATCCTGGCCAGGTGGCCTGTAGCAAACTCTTACTACTGTATCCCCCCTTCCTGCCCTCCCTTTAATCCCGACCCATAAGGTCTCGGTCAGCTCCTCATCCATCCGCAGGTGGAGTTCCACACACTCCAGCTGGTCTCTGACATAGAGAGCAACACCCACCTCCATGTCTCCCCTGCCTGTCCTTCCTAAAGTGCCTGTAACCTTCCATTCTGACACTCCAGTCACAGGACCTATCCCGCCATGTCTCCATGATGCCAGTGAGGTCACAGCTCCTCATGCGTGTGCACACCTCTACCTCCTCTTATTTCCCATGGTCCGTGTGTTCACACAGAGGCATTTAAGATGGCCCCCTGATGAAGTTGGCAACGATGACTACAGGATGAAAATCTAGGTCATTTTCACAGCTATGACTCTTGCTTAGACAAGACAGTCTAGGTAACGCTCTGGGAGCTAAATATAGACTGTAAAACTATTATATCAGGTCCACTCTTTTCTCTCTAGTAAAGTGACTAGTCACAGGTCACAGACTGAAAATGAAACTCAGTGTTGGCATATAGCCCAGGTTAGAATCAATCTGCTGGGTTACAAGGAGGATTGGGGTGGCCCTGTCAGGTTGCAGTGATCTAAACACTCAGTGCAGAAGTAGCCTGTTCTGTTACAATCTCAGAGATGCTGCCTGCCCTATCCTCTGCTGACCCACAGGCAGGCACTTTGCAGCATGCACAGGCAATCATTGGTGGCTTGCACACAGTGGAGAGAGAGGTGAGATACAGGAGCAAGTGAACCATGCTGAACCATTCTCACATGAAAGGTGACAAGATGGGCTGGAAACACAGCCATAAAAAGAGCTGAGTGAAACAGCACTTATCAAGATGAGGGAGATAAGTTCAACAGGTCTGTTAATGGTTTGAAAGAGGGAGGACACAGCAAAACTATTCAGTTTGTGAATGATACTAAATTTGGAGAAAGTACTGAGGACAAGAATATATTTCGGGAGGATTATAAAACTATGGGCTGACAAAAAAAGGAAGATTCAACTTAGAAACTAAAGTTTCTAAGTTTCTACCAGAATAACAAAAGACCAAGGAAATACGGGGCCTCATGGTGAAAAATCTGGAAGACAATTGATACCAGAAGAGATGGAAGGGTATGTGGGAAATGGAGAAGCAGAGAATACAAACTTTATGAGCCTGAAATTTATAAATAAATTCCTAATATTATGTACCAAGTAATCAACCATAGATTTTTTCCAGTTTAAACTCATCTGTCTTTCCATTTGTAAATAATCATTCAAATTGAACTCCAAAACTTTAGCAGGAACAAAATTCAAGTCTTTCCTCTATTGTGACTTGTAGGAAAATCATACCTAACCTACACTCCCCTTCAGGACTGGTGGGAGAGGAAGATCCATAGATTCTTTTTACCACCATCTCCTGCTCCATCAGTTTCCTGTTTCTCTTAACATCACCTTATCCTGCCTGGATCACTTCAGAGTATATTGTTTACATTTCAAAATGTGGTAAGACTGAATATTTTGGATTCTGGGATGAGGGGGAAGAGAACACTTGTGATCACATGAAATTATCACAAGTAATTAAAAGGATTCAGAGTAAGTGTTTGAAGCCTATGATGCTGCAAGTCCTGGTGGTTCATTAAGCATTAGTTTATAAACACAGGAATAAAGCACTACTATTTCAGGTTGCCAAAACCACAGCACAGAGCTGGAAGGTAAAGTCTTAGATTAGATGTAAGAGGGGTATATAATGTCATTGAATTGTTCTGACTTTGCATCACAAAATCAAAGGTTGAGATCTGTTTAAAAAGACAAACATGAAATATATAACTAAAAAAAGTTAGTTTTATTCAGTGGCAGTGAAGAACAACAGTATTTTTCAGAGTAATTAATATTCTACGGTATTTCATATGTGAAATGTAATAATGCACATAATATAATAATAAACAATTTAAAAAAATATTTACTACAGAATGCTTTTTACATGCAAACTGTTCTGCAATTTTCTGCATATCAAGGATAAATACGGACTTTGATTTAAGAAGACATATAATGCTATGATAACTAATCTTTACTTAGTCAATGAGAAAATTTAAACTTTGATGTCTTAATGTTTAAGTTTACTATTTTATATATAATTTAAATTATGTAAACTAGGATCTGTGCTGTCACTGAGTGTCATATTACTCAGATAAATGCATTGCTAGCTATTTTTCTTGGAGTCTTACAGTTAGTATCAGTAGAAAATATTGGAGACAGAAGATAAACTTACATTTTTTACCAAATGGATTTTCAGTATATTTCCTTGTAAGAGAGGGCTGATTTGTCAAATACCCCAGCAGGTGGAAGTTTTAAGAACTTATCTATAAATTCTATGGCCATATATTCAGTATAATTGGATACTTGTTGACATTACTTTTGGATTATGTGAATCATTCTCGCCTACAAAATAGTTATTCTTATAGGGAGATTTGGTATTAACATATCTGTAGCTTTAGAGAATAGTCCCTATTTCAGCTAGATCATGCTATTAAAGAACTTGCATGACAAATCAGTATTGTCCTTTTCAACTATCTTTCCTTAAAAAAGAACATTCATTAACTGGAAAAGAAAGAAAAAAAGAAAGAAAGAAACAAAAACCCCAGAAGCAAACAAACAAACAAAAAAAATCCCAAACCACACCACAAAAAACATACTCCAGGGAAAAAAAAAAACCCACATCCACAAAACAAAACACCAAAAAAACCCACCAAAAACCTTTTTCTTTTTGTGAAAAGTAAAACTTTCTCTTTTTTTTTTTTTCTCCAGAATTTTAATATCAATCTCAATCTCCTAAATGCAGCCATTTCAGAAGTACTGAATATCTATAGTTTAATGATAGCTGGGAGATGTAAACAATTTTGAAAATGTTGCAGTAAACTAGATTTCAGCTTCTTTGTTTAGAAGAAATCTTACAAACATGAATTAATGTATTTCGCTGCCTTCTGAATTTATATTTTCATTATACAAACTGGTGTTCTTCCAGTTATGACTAAGACTTTCAATTTTCCTCCCCTCTTCCTCACTTTTCACTGGTCTACTAATTACAAGTTATTTTTCCTTAATACCTCTTAATTACATTATCTTTTTGTCCTTTCTCTTGTCCCTGCAGCTGCTGCCCTACAACACATCTGTCAAAGCAGGTGCTCTGCATTCAATTGAAACACAATTTGAGAAATTTCATTTAGCATAACTTTGTAGGTAGGAAATTACTGATTACTATTGACACTTGTTATAAATCTGTTTCATTTCCTACTTGATGTTTTCCTGTAATATTTATTATCAAGACATTTAGAAAACTTTTAATAACTTTGGCAGGTTTCCAGTTTTATATGCATATGTTAAGACGATAATAGCAACTCCAAAAGATGACTGGTGTTGGCCTTTATATTTTAATGTTCACTAACCGACATTCTGCTGGAGAAAGCAACTCCTACATATCTATTATTTCCTTGTAGATATTCCCACTGGCTTGCACAGTGTAGCAGAACTTTGTAAGTAGATTAATTCTAGATAACCTTTTGCCTTCTAATAAAATGTTCCTATTTGGAATTCCCAGAAGGTAGCTTTATATCTATGTTTTTCACAGTTGATTAGAAATCCATCAGCTCTATACAAGCATTTTGAGTTTGCACAAAATTTGAACTGTTAGAACTACTTTGTCAGCAAAATCTCAATTTAATTTCATTTTGACCAACATTAATACTGTTATCTTTGTGCTTATCCATTAATTCAGTTGTGTTCTTTTACTTGCACTGCAATTGATGAAGATTAGAAGTTGTTTAGAAGATTAGAAGGCAGACAGCTGAGGGCAGGAAAATTTTCAAAGACCAAAGGTGCTTTTATAGTAATCACTTAACAAGGAAAAAAATGCTCATAGTAAACTAGTTCTAATTTACCTCTGTCTATAAGTCACATAGCACAGCTGTAGCTTCTTGCCATATAAATTGAATCCATTTCCAGTACATAGTTTACTAAGCACTACCTCCCACTAGACTACTCACAGGATTAGTAAATCAGCTGGCATGAAACGAAGAAAGAGACAAACCAAATATTCCCCTGATAGCATGGGAAAACTTAAGCGACTGTGAAAGCATAAATATATCCACAGCACCCTAGATAACATGAACTATTTTACTATTCAGGAGCAAACATTTGCCAAACTGTCCAAAAGTAACATTTTTCTGTTTGGCTTACCAATAAAAATGAGGACTAAGGCAGGAATTTAGTAAGTAAGACTTTCCCAAGGCAAGACTAACCCAAACAGTTTTTTGCAACATATTTTTAACATGCACTACAGGAATCCTGTTGTTTGACTCTGGCTAGCAAAATACAATGAAGCCACTCTAACAAATCCAAAGAACTGGAGGAAAAAGAAATAAGGAAGCTCGTAAAATTGAGATAAGAACTATTTCCTAATTGAGTCTAAATTAATATATACAAATACTACTAATAAATAATAAAAATAATAGGAAATAAAACATATGACACAATATGATACAATTATGGTACAGTTGCTCACCACCCGCTGACTAATGCACAACCAGATGCTGAGAAGTGAGAGTCAGAGCCAGAGACCCCAAAAGCCACAGCCCAAGGGCTGCAGCCCAAGGGCTGGAGCACGAGAGCTATCACAGCAGATTCTGAGCAAACCCCATCAATGTTAGCATGACCAGGAAAGCTAAACAAACCCACCAACTCCCTCATGAACGAGCCAGCACAGGAGTTAACAAAGCAGCTAATGCAGGAGTCAGGGAGAGTGTTAGCAAGTGTACGGAAGTAAATGAGTAAGATAGTAAGAGAGAGTAACGGCTCCTGGACCCCCTCCTCACATATACCCCAAGCATGACATACTATTGAATGAAATAGTTCCTCGGTCAGTGTGGGTCAGCAGTCTGAATTGTGTGGGTCCCCACGCTGTCTGTAGTGAGAGAGAGCTGGGAATGCAGCTGCTGTATCAGAAGCAGAGCAAGACCTTGAATTCAGTGCAGGCATTCCCCAGCACCAGCTAAGACCTTATCAGTGCTTCTCTCAGTGTAAATCTAGGAACACAGCTTTCTAGCAGCTATGGTAAAGAGAGTTAACTCTTTCCTGACTGAACCCAGCACAAGGGACTTTATCTCCTTATACAGTGCATAGAAGTTTTGATTGGGCAGCGCCAGCACAATTGACAAATCCTCTAGTGTTGACCAACCAGGTGGCTTTTGCCAAATGTGTGTCCCAGTGTTTGAGAGTTCCACCCCTCATTGCTCTCAGTGTGATCTTTAACAGCTCATTCCACTGTCCGACCTTCCCAGAAGCTGGTGCATGGTAGGAGATGTGATACACCCACTCAGTGCCATGCTCTTTGGCCCAAGTGTCTATGAAGCTGTTCCATAAATGAGTCCCAATGTCTGATTCAATTATCTGTGAGGTGTCGTGTCACCACAGGACTTGCTTTTCAAGGTCCAGGGTAGTATTTCCAGCAGTGACATGGTGCACAGGATGTTTCCAGCCTACTGATGGTTGATTACACCATTGTGAGCACATGGCACTTGCCCTCATGGGTTTTGGGGAGTGTGATGTAGTCAATCTGCCAGGCCTTCCACATTTCAGTCATCATCCCCCCATACCAAAGAGGCTTTAACTTCTTGGCTTGTTTGATTGCAGCACATTTCACATTCATGAAAAACCTGTGCAATATGGTCAGGTTCACCACCCAGTCACAAGCCCTTCTGTATGTGGCACCTTTTCCTTGATGGCCACTGAGCTATAAACAGTTCACCCTTATGTTGCTAGTTTAGTAAACATGGTTGTCCTTTTCCTCCACTTGGCTGGAGGCAGGGCCCCTCTAGTACTGACATGCTTCACTCATGCCTTGGAGGAATGGATTATTGGTCAGGTGAGGTCTTCCATCGCGTTTGAATACAGGAGCAGCAATTTTTCAGGAAGAATCCACACTTAAGAATTCTTTCCCTTTTGATTCATATACTCCTTCCTCTAGGAGGAAAGTAGGTTTTCCATCCCACCTCCTCATGTCCTGTCTACAGTCACATAGGTAAAACCACAGGGTACCCTGTGAGGGATTCCTGCTGTACTCCCTTCCTTGAGCAGAGGAACGCTTACTCCTAGTAGCTGAGATACTAGCTCGCACAGATGGAGAGTGCAACATCTCCTCTCTGAATTGCTTAAACTCCTGGGACAGTCTGTCTACAACTGAGATGAAGTCCTCTATGGGGGAAGAGACACTTTCCTCATATTCCCAGAATCGGTGAATCATCTCATTCACTGCCAGTTCCTCCTCCTCTTTTCAAGTTACTATTGGGAGCTCACTGGCCTATGAAAATGGTGCACTCTGCATTAATTTCCGCCACATGGATTGTATGCATTGAATTTCATCTGGATCTGTGGGTACCCATGCATTGTTCAGGCCACAATCTCCAGCACAGCTAGTTCCCTCAGGTACTGGATATTTTCCTTCATGGTGGACTATTTTCCTAGGTGATGTGGCACACTTTCCTTAAAACGATACCTTTCATTCACACTTGTCAGGAGTTGTCTCCAGAGGTTTAAATTTTGTGTCCTTCTTCCAAACGCTTTGTTGATGTCCCCTTCTCCAGCAAGTGACCCCAATTGCTTGGCTTCTCTGCCCTCTAATTCCATGCTACCAGCCCTGTTATTCCAGCAGCTGAGTAGCCAGGTGAACAATGGCTAAAGTCTCTATGGACATCCTGTAGCTCCCTCAGGGATAAAAATCAGGTGGTCACTGCTGCTTCATTCTCTGTGTCTGTCTCTTGGGATAGCCCTGCTATCTCATCATCCTCTGCCAGATGGACTGATTCGAGTGTCCATTTCTTTCTCTGTACTGGGGCAACGGACACTGGTGCCAGTTGGCACTGACTATGGCACTGGCACGTAGCGGTTTGCACAGTTGCATTGCACTGTGCAGTGGCTGGAGCTGATGTGGAGGGTGAAGCTGATAATGGGGGGTGGACTAGCTGCAGGGCTGAAATAGCCATTGTGTGTGACCATAGCCCTGGTTGCAGCCACCTGGGCTCGGGCCACTGTCCTGCCTTCTGCATGTATCCAGTCCACTTCCCTTCACCTTATATCAATTTGGGTGGCTGCACAGAACCAACCTCTGGGCCAAGCACCGGTAGCAGTTGAGGCAGCATTCCCAAACAGTCCTTTTAACTTGACATAAGATATTGAGAACATTCAGAAACGTGCTGATCCCTGGCCGTGGGTTACCCCAAGCCCATGAAACATTTCCAAATTACTCATATGCTTTTCCATTGGTCCGAGAGGAGAGGGAAAATTTTAGAATAATTTCTCCACCCAGCACCAAATAATCTCTCCTCTATAGGCTGAGTCCCCAAGGAGACAAAGGGAAAGGTACAATTATTGAAAGCCTCCAGAAGATAGCTTACAAAGTACCAGGGTGCTGACAACATTAAATACCGATACAGATAGAGGATTCCTCCCAACATCATTAATACACTGACCAGCCTCACAAAACCCTTTAACCCAGTTCGAGCATATAAGATCAGGACAGTAAGGAAGTAGATCCCACTGTTCTGTTAGCAACATAAAGAGTCCAGAACTCAACATCTTGATCAGCCAGCACCACATTGCTATAACAAATACTTATCACACAATAATCATATCTGTCCTTATCTCAACTCTCTTGAGCCCCAAGTTGGGTGCCAAAAAATCCTGTTGTGGTTTAGCCTAGGCAGTAAATACCAATCTGCCACTCAGTCACCTCCACCCCATCCTCTCCCAGTGGAGAAGGAGAAAGTTGCAGGAAAAGAATGTAAAGTTGAGATAAAAAATGTTTAATAACTGAATATAAATTGAAATTACATTGATACTACTCATCCTAAGAATACTACTACTAGGTAATTAAAGTAATAGAGGATAAACCAGGATGCAATTGCTTAGCATCCACTGACCGACCCACAGCCAAGTCCCAAGCAGGGAGAGTCTGAGCCCGAGATACCCCAGAACCAGAACCCCAGCGCGACATGACCAGGAAAAATACAACCAACCCCCCAACCCACTAATGAACAAACCCTTCCCAAACAACAATGGAGTTATCAAGCTAGCCAAAATCTTAATGCTTCCCACTGCTCAAGCCACTTTCCACCTATGAACTGCGCATGTGCACTGAGCATGACATATCATAGACAAAACCCTCCTTCTGCCACCATGGGCCAGCTATCTGCACTGTGAACAAAAGCAGCTCTTGCCTCCCTGAAACCAGCACTCAGATACACACAGATCAGCCCCAGTAGAAAACTATTCCCTTTTGCCAGTTCTTTACATGCTTCCTAGAAAATGAGACAATATTTTTTTATTAAACAAATAAACCCCAAACAAAAGACAGAGTTTACTAAAAAAAGTCGCCACCAAAACACATTAGTTATCCTTATTCCCTGTAATATCTTTGCTTTGTTTATTGGGATTTTTTTTGGCAGAACAGCTCTTCTTTAGAGTACAAATCAACACACACCTAAGGAGCAGTTTTTATAAAAAGAATTGAGGGAACGAAGAAATTATTATTTTCACGTTAAATTTCCTGTTTGTCAATGTTTCATAAGCAAATATTTGCAATGTTTCAGGACAGTTTCTTTCTCAGTATTATTACTAGGAGCTGAATCTTTGCTCTTGACTGTTCAGAAAATTTATACGTTGGGATGATCTATTCATTTACCAAAGTTCAGGTTTTGTACAGAACTAAGCTGTTTTGAATCAAACTGTTTTTCCAGTGAAACTGAGCTCAAGTAGTTGCTTCATTTTATATATTACAAAATAAAATCTCTGTTAGAAGGACCTTTGTAAAAGTCTATTTGATAAATTTATTGTATTGTCTGATTCTCCTGCTCTGCTGGAGGTAAGGAGGGGAGATTTGTGAGAGCAGCTTCTTGATATTTTGCAGCTGGCATCAAACCATGACACTGTGCTTGCTGTAGTTTTATATCTTTCTTTTTTTGGGGGGGTGGGGGTGGGGGAAGAAGGGGGAAACTACTTGTACCATTAAAACACCCAACAGTAAATTGAAGTAAATAATAACATAAATAAACAGTAAAAATGTATCAGATAAAAAAACTGTCTAGAAATACTTTTTTCAAAATGTATATCAATTCTGACAATAAAATTTATTTTTATTTACACATATTCTACTGCTTCCTTTTCAGGGGAAAAATGGGATTTATTTTTCTTCAAAATTTTGAATTCTGGAAAACTCATTTGTAATTACAGGTAAAACACAGACACCATTTTAGTAAATCTGGTTTTCCATTGTTTTGTTCTTCTTCGTTTTTTAACAACATATGTTTAGTTGTTTCATATAGGGGGAAAATAATCACAAGGAAGATTCTGCAAAATCAGTATTGGAATACTGGTTTTATTGGACAGTATTGGAATATTCTTGTAATTGCAGAATGTAGTGAAGACCCAGGCTTTGTTCTTATCTCAAAAGCATGCTACAAGCTGATCTGCTGCATAAATCTCAGCATGACAATACATCATTGTGATAGTTTTAGCTGGGATAGAGTTAGTTTTCTTCATAGTGTCTAGTATGAGGCTATGCTTTTTTATTTGTGCTGAGAAAAATATTGATAACATATTGATGTTTTAGTTGTTGCCAAGCACTGTTTACATTAAGACAAAGTCTCTGGTTTTCATTCTGCTTGTGTTCCCAGCAGAAACCTGGGAAGAGACACTGCCAGGACACTGACAAAAACTGACTAAAGGGGCATTTCATGCCATAAAATGTCATACTCAGCATATAAATTGGGTTAATTTTATCAGAGGAGCTTAGTCCTTGGGGACTGGCTGGATGTTGGTTGGTGGGTGGTGAGAGGTTATATAATTTTTTAATTATTATTTTCACTACATAATATCATAATTATTAGTATTATTAATAACAGTATTTTGTATCATTTATTTTTAATTATTAAGCTGTTCTTATGCCAACCCATGAGCTTTCATACCTTTATCCTCCAACTCTCTCTCTGATCCCATTGGGGAATGAGAGCAGGTGAGCAAGCAGCTATGTGGTGCTTAGTTGCTGTTGCAGTTGAAACCACAACATGGTTAATGGTGCCTGTGGATAATGCTCCAGTATGAGAAAATGTCTACGTATCTTGATGCTCCTCTGGTTTTCCTCACTGTTATGCAGGTTGCTGGACGTGACATGCTACACAGAAATGTGACTTGATGTAGTCGTACATGATTAAATATCACTAACAAAAATGTCACTACCTAGAATATAGGTGATGATGATTTATTGTCCTTTATCAGACGGAGAATGTTTACTAATTCTTGAATGGGTTTTTTTCTGTGCTCAGCAGTTCACATGGTATAGAAGGTCCACTCATCAAGTCTGAGTGGAGTCAAGTTTTCCTCTTTTCCTGACTTCAGCAGTTAGGGAAGAGTAGGTTTTGTCTGAAAATTTTTGAGAACAGAGATATTTCTCTAATGTGTGTCTGTATATAATTTTGCCTACAATTAATAATAATAGTGGAGAAGACTGGAGGACAGAAAGAGAGATGAGATAAAAACAAGGCTGAGGTAAAACTTAGATAAGATGAAGCCTACAAAACTCAAACAAAAGAAAGCTAGCAGAGATTACCACTAGGAAAGAAGTATAAGAAGAGACAATTCAGAATGAAGCAAAGTTTACATTTCTTAAATCTATGCATATAGTCAGTAGCTATGTTTCTTGGGATAGGAACATCTAGAAAAATAACAGGCATCTCTATAAATTGAAAAATTGTAGGAGATGTGAACTATATTCTTTCCCTGTAGAAGAAAACCTGGTTTTTTGCCTTCTTTTGTTTTGAGCAAATCCTTTCCATCCCTTGTGTAAAGAGTTCTTAGAAGAGCAGCTCCTTCAATTCCTGACCTGTTATTGTTCTTTTTTTTTTTTCTTCCCTTATGTGTTAGTATTCTGTTTCAGTTCATTACCTTCGCAAACCTTTGTGTTAAGAAGTTTGTCGCAGCAGCTTACATTCCTCTGATGTTTGATATACAGTTGTCCGAAGACAACCAGACAGTTGTATACCACCAGAAATAAATGGTAAATGGGCACTCTTGGGCAACGATGAGTTTTAGGTGACTGATACCAAGTTTTTCTTCTTGGAACATAATAGTCAGTTAAACCTATATGATAAAGGTGAAAAGTGTAATATCAAGAAGATGTGATATTAAAATAATTTTATTTCTAGGACAATTATATTTGATTTTTTGTTGAACCTTTAAAACAATCAGAATATATTCCTTTCTATGGAAAGGTATCTTTTCTTCTCCTCTAAATGACCAAGGGGTGGTCCCAACACAATAAGTACTAGTTATCCTTGTGAATGGTAAAAGATACACATTTTTAAGCATCCATCCTTGACTTTAACAGGTCTTACATAATGCATTTTTGTGGTTGGGGTTTGTTTTGGCTTTGTTTTTTTTTTTTTTTTTGTGCACACTAGGATATCTCTGCCATTAAAATACACCTCTAAAATAAAGAAGTATTATAATATATATATAAACTTTATATATATATTTCTTATAAGAATTCTTTCTTAGTCATGTACTTTGCAAACATTTATGGCTACTGGATATTTTGTGTATGTATTTGTTTTCGTTGCTTTTTCTTCAATGTAAGTTCATTAATCTAGTGCTCTCTATTATCTTTAATTCCATTATTAATTAGTAGGTAATTTGAAGGCCCAAAGTCAGGACTTTTAACAATTCTTTGGATTTTTTTTTTTTTTTTTTTTTTTTAAGTTTAGTTGAGTGATTTGTTGTTTGGTTAGTTTTAGTTTTTTATCATATTTTGTTTGGGTTTTGTGAAGATTAACGTAGACAGTGCCCTGATTTAAGTAAGGTGAGATAACTAAGCCCCATGTATCACTATAGAAAGTGTCAGGAAAAGCCCAATATAATTAACTTATTTGTCCACCAAGTATTTTAAGTATTTGTAATGCAAATTTTTGATTAATGAATGCATAAACTTTTTGAGAATAAACCTGAAATCTGAGGATAAACTGTATATGGAAATGCTCCATATCTGTGTGGTCTATTATAACTTATGGCATAGATTATGTAAACTAGTAGATATTAGCGAAGTATAGTCTGGTGTACAAGTAAATACATCCAAATCAAGAGTTTTGGAAAATTTGTTTAAAAGCAAATGCTCCTACACAGTTTTAATTCTAGTACTTCTTAATTTCTGCATTGGCTTTGTAATCTGAAAACTTTTTCAAATTAATAAAGTATGATTGATAGATAAATGATTGTATTTTATATATCTGCTTAATTTATACTTAATATTATAGAGTAAGATAACTAGTATTATAAAGAAAAAAGAAAGAAAAAATAAAAAGATAAATCACCACAGCAATGAAGTCACTGAAAATAAGATTTATCCAGTTTCTGGTTTTCATCTGAAGTCAGGCTTCATCAGGAAATTATTTGTATGACCCAGTCAGGTCCAGTCTAAACATTCAGATCAAACTGACCCTAGATTCATATTTTTCTGCTCTTTATACATATCTTATTTTTCTTGTTCTCCTTTACTATTTTTATTTTTAGATAAGGGTATGTTCTGGGAATAAGGTATTTATATGCTGTGTAAGTCTAAAACCTGAATGGGGCAAAACAGTTTGAAGAGAAAAAATAGAGGGCAATATTCCATATTCTTTTTTCCATCATGCATTTATATATTGGTCTTTTCTATTCTTAAGAATATAGCAAAGATATAAAAGAATATCTTTGTACACTAAAATCATAACCTCATCAAAAATTGAAACAAGTTTTTGACTAGACATCTGTGTAAAGCACAAAGCTTAGAAGGGCATATAGTTTTGAATGGAGATAATAAAACCTATATAGAACATTAGCGCAACTTGACTCAGTAATCTTTGAACTGTGTCGTGGTTTAACTCCGGCTAGCAAAATACCACGAAGCCGCCCCCACAAATGCCCCTCCCCTCCTCCAGTGGAGGGGAAGAATCGGAGGAAAAAGAAATAAGGAAGCTCGTAAAATTGAGATAAGAACTATTTCCTAATTAAATCTAAATCAATACATACAGATACTACTAATAATAAATAAATAAAATAGTAGAAAATAAAACATATAGTACAATACATACAATATGACACAATTTCCCACCATCCACTGACCAATGCACACCCAGATGTTGAGGGATGAAAATCAGACTCAGAGAGCCTGAGAACCACAGCCCAAGAGCGATCGCAGCCCAAGAGCTGCCTCCTGAGGGCTGGAGCCCGGGAGCCTACACAGCAGATTCCGAGCAAACCTTATCACTGATAACATGGCCAGAAAATGAATGAGCCAGCACAGGAGTTGGCAAAGCAGCTAATGCAGGAGGGTTAGCAAGTTGCCCGGAGAGACGAGAGAGAGAGAGAGAGAGAGAGAGAGAGAGAGAGAGAGAGAGAGAGAGAGAGAGAGGGGAAGAGTAATGGCTACCGGACCCCCTTACCCACCCCAAGAGACTGGAACATGACGTACTGTGGAATGAAATACTTCCTTGGTCAGTCTGGGTCAGCTACAGTACCCGAAGCGGACAAAAGACCTTGAGTTCAGTACAAGACATCCCCAGCACCAGCTGAGGCCTTATCAATGTTTTCACTTACTGCCCAGCAACATAGTTCCCTGGCAACCAGAGTAAAGGGAGTTAGCCCTTTCCTGACTGAACCCAGCACAAACTGACAACTAAACGAAAGACTGATAGAAGAGTCTACATAACGTAAGACCCTAGATGCTTCATGAAATATATCAACACTTCTTTCTTAGATATAGTGAGAAAAATATCTGCATAAAATATCTAAACCAGGAAAATAATTAGCTACATTTCTGTTTACAGAACTAAAATTATTTCTCTTCAAAGTTGCAACAAAAATATTATTGCTACTTCCCTAACATGTTATTTCATATTAGCTGAAGCTACAATAACTGTTAAATCTTATTCCACAGTAGGAAAAAAATATTTTACTTTACTACAGGGTACTGCTGTGTAAAACTTTACACAAAGGTAATTACTGCAGACTAACTTGTCCATAATAATTTCTTACCTAGTGTCATGAAACATCACAAAACCAAGCTAGGCCCACTAACAAATTAGATTTATTTTTTTTACAAAATGTTAACAAACTCAAACTAAATTTCAGTCTAACCAAAACCACTTGGAGACTCTGACAAACATTAACAATCCACAGGTTCAGGATGTCAGTTGGGAACTAATAGTACACACCCAAATTAAGAATTAAGCTTTATAGCAAATTACCCAAAATGAGCAAATGATTCACGTAATAAAAGGGAGGGCTCTCAGCCTCCAGGAGTTTTCTTAGGTGACATCTCAACCTAAGGGGTGAGTCCCTGACAGCAGATGCACTGATCTGAGGAGGAGCCACTTTAAATAGCTCTCTGATAGGGCTCCATTTAAACCTTAGTCAAACCTGATTTGTGGTCATATAAAGTCAAATAGCTCCCCATTGGCTGAAGAAGCCAACTTCCTTACCTTTGATCCCAAATGTCTGACCACCCCTGTGTGGGCAGGACAAAAGCTGTGGTGGGAAGTTTGGTGGGCTTTTTTCAGGTGTTTGTACGGTTGGGTGCATCAGCCACACCTAGATGTAAAATGTTCATATGTTGATACAAGATGTTTGAGGAAGAACGTTGGTTTGCTTATTAAACCCAGATTAATTGACTGTCCCTTTGTTAGGTCTGTAGAAATAAAGTTCATTAGCCTTTAAAGGATTTTTGTGGTTAGAATTCACCACAACCTAAAGCAACCTCACAACTAAGTAATTTTCTGAAGAGTTTTATATCCACTCAGCAGATATAAACTTGGCTTTTGATTTGAAGCAATTTGTATAATGGCAAATTAGAGGAGAGAAAATAGTTTACTGTGCCTTTCAAATGCATTTCAGTGGATCATAAATAGTGTTATCATTACTCTGTACAATGGCATAGGTGTGTCTAACTCATCGTATGCTTTACTTGTTACACGCTGCCCTGTGATTATGTACAAACTAGAGTTAAAAAGAAAGGGTCACCTGGAAGTACCAAATCAGTTCCAGTATAAGGAGGTTCAGCTTCTGTAAATTTCATGTGGTAATATTCTTCTTCGAAACAAAATTTAATATTAGACAAAATTAATAAGTAGGCTTGTCACCTGAATCTGGAACCAAAAGGGATCATCAGAGAAATCAATTAATAATATGAGCTGTTTTTAAAAAGCTGTGTTTTTCTGAATTTACCTTAAACTGGAAAGTACAAGTGTCATTGGACTTTCTAAACTGTTCTGTCCTATCTAAATATTATACCCAGCTATTCACTCTATTCTAACTATAAATCACTACTTCTGGTCTTTTTAACTGATCTCTGAAACCTGCTACATACAAATATTTTGACTGGAAAAAAGGAAATGTAATTGATTCAAAACATGGAAAACATCTCAACTGATATTCCAGTTGCTTTCAATCCATTGCCAACATCCTTATCTGCTCTGAATTTGGGATGAACTTTAGAATCAGTGAGTGTGAAATAAAAAAAAAAAAATTATCATACTTCTTATTGTTACACTGAGGTCAGATAAAGAGAAATTTTACAGTTCACTAAAACCTTTATACATTATAACCTTGAAGCACTGAAACAAGTTGCTCAGAGAAATTGTGGATGCCCTGTCCCGGGGTGTTGTCAAGGTCAGGCTGGATGGGACTTTGAGCAACCTGGTCTAGTGGAGGGTGTCCCTGCCCATGGCAGGGGGATTGGAACTAGATGATCTTTAAGGTCCCTTCCAACCCAAACCATTCTGTGATTCTACGATTTCTTGCAACATGTATTCTAGAAAATTCCTGTCCATGTTCTATGGTTTAGAAAAATGGAAAAATATTAAATCCATAACTTTATTTTTTTTACTGAAGACTGTTAGTTAAAATAGAGAAAGTTTACTTTTCCTAATCCTAGAATCACCTAATTATTTCCTCCTTTTAAATTCTTGTTTTACTCACACTTCCTATTCTGTTGGTTCTGTGATTTCTTTCAAGAATTGATATTTTTCCTTCCTTCAGACCCAGATCTGATTTTTCATGGTATGAGAACATAAAAAGCACTCAACTAGATAAACCCTACTGTCCAATAGATAAACCCAACTCCAATGCCTGTTCTCTGACAGTGGTCTTTTTAATAGAGTTCTATATAAAACAAAGCAAGCAGTAATTTAACATGCGCTACTCTGCGAGGATATGCAGTTAAGATTATTAAGGGTTTAGAGCTATTACTAAAACATTAATTCACAGTAAAATGCTAGGTATTTTGTTTTGCAGGAAAGTGGAATAAAACAGTTGGAAAATATTTATTCAGTGAAAAACTGGTTTTTAAGTACAGTATTTTATTTTCCTTCAGTTTCAATATTTTTTTATTACTATCTCCCTACTTTCACTGAGGTCCAGCTTTCTTCTTTCATGATTCAAGGGCTATTTTCTGCAATAAATATTATGCATTAGCCTATAGAAATATTTTTTAATTATTTTAAAAATAAACATGCCTCAGTTTCTCACGTCAAGTTTTGATAAACTTAAGCTTTTAAGTAATGCAAGTCCTCTCACATTTATACCAGTGTCTTATAAAAAGGATTCAATTATATTACAGTAAATTGCTATGGCCACTGAATTTTTAGGGCATTTTAATAGATTCAGAAGAATATATATATGCAGTATTCAAGAACATAATAGAAAAATAAAACCACCACAAAAATCAAGCCAATAATAGAATCATAGAATGGTTAGGGTTGGAAGGAACCTTAAAGATCATCTAGTTCCAACCCCCCTGCCATGGGCAGGGACACCCTCCACTACACCAGATTTCTCAAAGCCTCATCCAGCCTGTCCTTGAACACTTCCAGGGATGGGGCATCCACGGCTTCTCTGGGCAACCTGTTCCAGTGCTTCACCACCCTCTCCCTGAAGAATATCTTCCTGATATCTGATCTAAATCTCCTTGCTTTCAGTTTAAACCCATTACCCCTTGTCCTATCACTACAGGCCCTTGTAAAAAGCACAAACACACACACACTCACATACACACACACCCTGGCTTCCTTGTAGGCCCCTTTCAGGTACTGGAAGGCTGCAATAAGGTCTCCCCGCAGCCTTCTCTTCTCCAGGCTGAACAAACCCAGTTCTCTTAGCCTTTCTTCACAGGAGAGGTGCTCCAGACCTCTAGTCATCTTCATGACCCTCCTCTGGACTTGTTCCAACTGGTCAATATCCTTCTTATGCTGAGGACTCCAGGACTGGACACAGTACTCCAGGTGGGGTTTCACCAGGACAGAATAGAGGGGGAGAATCCCCTCCCTCGACCTGCTGTCCATGCTTCTCCTGATATAGCCAAGGATACGGTTGGCTTTCTGGGCTGCCAGCATACACTGCCAGCTCATGTTCAGCTTTTCATCCACCAGTACCCCCAAGTCCTTTTCCTCTGGGCTGCCTTCGATTCATTCTCCCCCCAGCCAGTACTTGTATTTGGGATTGCCCTGATCTACTCTGTGAATAAACAATCAAGAATAAAACTAAAAAATGGGGAAAAAATCCATTGACATAAACTGACTTAAGCTTTTTGATGTTTATAGTACTATGTATTGTTGGATTACATTGTTGTTTGATACCCTGAGACATCAGTAATTTCATTTCCCAAATTCCTTTTATTCACAATAAGCTTGTATAATCACCATGACATCTGTGATGATAGTGGATGGGGTTTTTTGTTTCTCTAGTTCTAGAAAAAAGTTATTTCAGTGGAATCTAGCATTTCATTCAAAATCTTATTTTGGATTACATTATTGTTTTATATAATTAAATATTCTATTATTTTTCAGAACAAAATAATGTAATACTACAAAATAATTTTATTTTATAATTGAATATTCAGCAGAAATTATTGGAATAATATAATCTAATAAACACATAAAGCTTTTAGAAAATAGACTGTTAGTAAAAAAAAAACATTCAACCTTACAATTCTGCTTCTAAAATAATAATTTATTTAAGATGCACAACAATTCCTCATTAATTAATTTTGTCTTAAATTTCAAAATAAGTAAATGCTCCAAAATTTCATTAAACCCATTTCTGGATTATATTTAAGTTTCAAATAGATACCAATATATATAATGTCTTGGACAATTTCCTTTCACTTGTAATCTGAGACATAACCGTATTGTCTACAGAAATCTCCAAGGATTACAGTTTGTGCTAACAAAGTGATCTGCACATGGAAACACTGAAATCTTCATTTCGGCTAAGTGTTTGTCTTTTGACTATTTCAAAATCATCCTCATTACCTGCCTGCTGAATGGAATGGTGTCACTCAACAGCTGATTCATCAGCAATGTTGACAGATGTCTACTTTGAAATACCTGATGGATGGCTAACGTATCACCAAGATGTTAAACTACATTTTCATCTAAAGAGAAACACTAAACTGCTAAACTAGCTGTAAACACTAGCTTCCTAGTGACCTTTGCATAGAAATAGTGTTTCTACCCATAAACATTTTAAGGTCATGGGATATATTCCAGGCTGACATTTTACAAAAGCCAGGAGCAACTCTGTACTGAATTTTGTTACCTAGAAAATATGTCCCTTTGGCATCCACTAGTATGAATTCAGACTGTAAAGCCATTAGATCTAATAAAGGTCCAGAGCAAAAGGATTTAAAATGTTTCAGATGGTGGAGTAGTACTAAGAATATTTTTCCCCTTGTTTTGTTTTATATAGCTGCTCATGAGAATTTGTACACTGAACACTTTGATAATAAAATTTCCTCAAAAATACGATGGCACACAGAAAATTAATAGCTTGTCCTCCACTCCTTGTCACTTTGGTCTTCTGCTACTGGGAAAATATCATGTTCTACTCGTAAGAAAATTGCTCAGAATCCAAAGAGATGCTACAGAAAGTCTTGTACGTAGCCATGCCTCTTCTGCTAAACAACAAACTTTGCCCACCAAACTCTTGCCCTCCTACAGTTTGTGTAACTTCCCTCAAACCTGTGAATCGACTGCTATGGGAACACCACAATTTGCAGATGCATTCAGTTTTGCATCCTGATGCATCAGAGTATTAGGACTTTACCTTTACTCTTTTTATGACACAAATACAACCTTGGTTTAAAGATGCCAAACACAGATAAAAAACAGTGAGTTGTGTATATACTCATCCAAAAGAAAATTTGACTGGAAAAACATGTATAGAACTTCTCAAAGTGTATAGAACCTAAATATTGTTTATTATTTTCTTACATATCCTTGCTCATTACAAAAGTTATGCACTGACTATTATTATTATTATTGGTGGAAGTTAATGTTGAAACAACAACCCAAGAGAGGAGGGGGGAAAAAGCCAGTATTTTGATTTGTCAAAACAAAATTAAGTTATTAATATAAGTTCAAAACACCAACAGATTACTTATTGACTGTTCAAATAATGAGGAACATACACACACTTGTATGCAAAGGTCTATATTGAAACCAGTCGATGGCAAACCATGAGAGAGAATATGATTTAACTCTTCATAAAAATTTTCTTTGGTATGTATGAGATCTTAAGAAAAAATGTTCCTTTCTTCACCCCCACCCCCCACCCCCTCCTTTTTCTCCTGTTTTTCTTTTCCTTTTCCCATCGTTCTCCATTTTAGTTATTAGGACAAATTATATGATGAAAAGTATAGCAATCAATACAGTTAAAATGATTCTAAAGTGTCTGACCCTGAGTTCTGTACTGTCTCTGAGTTTTGTAATCTTATAAATTAATCAAACTGTGGACCATAAAATAAACTTGTACAATTGTAAGTTCATGTAGGGTGTTTTATAACTCACTTTGTAAAGCTTAATGTTAAATGGAAGACTAATATTGAATATTCTGGGATTGATGTATCTGATATTCATAAAGACCTGATAAAAATGAATCTTGAATCTTGCATTAGTCTGAGTAAAAAGTGACACTGAATGCCAAAAAAAGCTGACCCACTGGAGTACAAGCAATATAGTTAAAATTAATATGTTAAGACACTGCATATCTTCAGCATTGTTGATACATGCGCCAAGATCACCTTTAAGCTTACTACAAAATGTATGAACAGACTCTTCAGTATAAAAATCACAGCTCTCTATAATAAATCATAACTCAGATTCTTGCTGTGCACAAAATCCATTCAGATACTTGAAAATTTGAGCCTGGATATTTATTCTGGATGTATTTGTAATACAGGTTTTATCAGTAACGTATCTATATTCTCTGTGAAATACACTACTTCATAATTTTTAAAAATGGAAATGTGGCTATAAAATAACATTATGATATTTTGTCAGGTAAGCCCCTAGACACTTCAACATTTGTTCTTTGCAGACCTTTTGTGTTTCTGGGTAAGTTCAGATGTATAGGTTTGTGGTCCAGAAAAATCAAATCTTCTTGGAGGTAGTTAAAAGAGTATTAAGTATTAAAGATTGATGTCTCTAGATTTAGCCTAAGTTAAGTCAGCATTCAGTTTCCATGGAAGTGGAAGACCTCTGAATGTCTCATTTTCTAAAAGTTCTGCATTGTAAAATTTACTTTAGAAGGTGTTTTTCCTTCTCTGTAGTTTTTTATACAGTAAAGCTGGTTTTTTGGTTTGCTTTTAATTTAGGGACATGATAGACCCATACATGAAAATAAGAAAACACTGTACACATATATATGAATATTATGGTGTCAAGTATACTTAAATATGCATATAAATGCCTAAATTTTATGGAGAAATTTTTTTTGTTTGTGTGCATTGTTTCTCTGCTCCTAGTTTGCTAAATATTAGCCGGGGCAGAGAAAATTTTTGTTAACTCTCAAACAACAGGCACAAATTCTTATGTTACAAATACAGATCTATAAACTGTGAGAAGATTTAAGAAAAAAAATGAATCTTCAGCTTTGTTGACCATTTACAATTTCAGAAACTTAATATAATTTACTTTGCTAAATATTTTTCCTAGAAGATTTTCACAAAATAGAGTAGGTTACACATAGACTCACAGAGAAAGAAGTGAGCATGACAAATGAATTGGAAACATAGTTTAAATTATATCTTTAGAAATCATTGATCAGCACATTTAGAAATGCTGAGTGTTGTTTATCTAAAATTAAAAGTAATGAAGCCTATTGTCTGTTCTAGGTGCCACCACAAAACCAGTAGGTTTTGGACACTGTGCTGCAAACTTCTTGTTAATGGAGAACTCGCTTAATGAGATTTCCTAGCATTTTTGTAGTTCTGCTATGCATGTGAATATGGAACGTTGTTTCCATATGTCAAAATGGGGTTTTGAGAGTAAATATTATCTGACATAGAGGTGTCATTCAAAACCTTGGAAAGAAATAGAAAAATTACCTCTAATTTTATACGGTATTTCCAGACAACAACTTTAAGTCTAATATGCATGAATTATGGTAGGAGAGGAACAAGAAATGCCTTCAAAAACCTATAGCCTCTTCATCTGCTTAAATGAAATGGAATTATTAGTATAGCTTATTATAATATAGTATATCATAGGATAATGTAATATAAATTGACGCATCTGAATTGGATAAGAGCCTGCTGAAAATAGAATACAAATATTTTTTATTACGTTAATGTTTATAAAAGTCAACTAAACTTCAACATGTATACTGTGTTCTTCTCTGAAAGTCATGTATATAATATATAACTGGCAAGATGTAATCTAACCAAAATGAAGATCACAATAAAAATGACACTATCATTTGTTATCCTACTTTGAATCAAATGCAATGTAGTCTAAATACAATGCTCAGTTTTGCTTACTCCAGCTTATTTTTCTTCTGATAATAAAATTCCTATTTACTCTAATGAGGTAGTCATATATCTCATATCTCCTCATCACACTGTGGAAGTCCTCTTTCAATTTTTATGGCTTCCCGTTTTTTTCTAAAAAGGAGATTCTTCCTGAAATCTATTCCTCTCACCAAATCCTCATTAACTGCATTTCTTTTAATGCAAAGCCAGTACTGGAAACCTATTACTTGACCTTAAAAGAGATTTATTCTTAATATTGTTGCCAGAAATTTTTTGTCAGCTGTTTCCCATTCTTTATTTTTATCTTCTCTCTGTCTTCTTCCCACTCATTTATCAGACTTTTTATAACAATTAAATCTTAAATCTCTGAGGCAGAACTACTCCAATCTTTCAGTAATTAGACAGAAATTACAGAGAAGGGAAAGTGATTTTAAAATGAACTGGTTAGATGAGGAATCATTATTCAGATTAAGTTTGGTGTAACATGGCATTTTAGAAGTTAAACTCACGTTATCGTGCATACTAATGTTGTGTCTTAATTTTCCCCCATTTGTGCTCAAATTCATTGAGCCTGTTTTGAGAACCAATCTCAAACAAAAAACACACCCTACATCAATATTTGAACTTAAATAAAAGCTTTACATTTGGTTTACTGCAGACATTAAAAAAGATTTACAATAGCAGTGGAAATGAAAGATAATAGAAGTGTCCTAAAGTGCTGCCTGGTACGGCAAAGTACTGTTAAGTTTTCATGAGCTGATAAGACCAGGAGAATCATCAGGAACAGGAAGATCAATAATCACCCACTGGAAATATTATATGGGGAACTTCAGTCGTTCGTGGGATTTCTACATATATTTGGCTAAGAATAGGGAGAGAACACAAGTATTCAGAAAAGAGATAAGATGCAGAAGCCGGGGGGGGGGGGGGGGGGTGGGGGTGGGGGTGGGGGGGGGTGGGGGTGTGAGGCGTGGGTTTGGTTGGTTGGTTTTTTTCTGCGAAAGGGGATCTAGTTTTCTGCTAAACAGACTTGGAAACAGACATCAGAAGCAGCATTTCTAAAAATAGCTGGAGAAAAGTCCAGAAATCTTCACGCCTGACAGAAAAAGAAGGAAGATCCCCTTTCTCTTGTCTTTCACCTAGTTTGATTGCACAATATTAGGTGTCAACAGTGGATTGAGGATTGATATTAGTGAAAAAATGTATACTGACTAAAGACTTGTATAGATACTGCTGTACAGTAGTAAAAAAGAGGGACGTTTTTGACAACCAAAGCCCATCTATTTAAGTCACTTTATCTTTTCTTTCCATTTTGTTCAGCATGAAGGAAAAACAAAATTTGAGGGGAAAAGGGTATTTATATCCAAAGGTGAAGCTAAAGCTAATGTAAATATTCTATGGTACTTAAATTTTCTTCCAACTATATAGTAGAACAGTACAGAAAAATAAAAGAATAGAACATTGATTTATCACAGGTAATCTCAAACAAAGCAGCTGGCCTTGTATGTCTTCCTGTAGCGTCAGACATCAGAGACTCCACACTCCAACTGAAAATGACATAGTGGACTTGCAGCTATTTTCCAAGGAGTAGGTATAATGCCAAAAGGAACTGTGTGCATGTTGCAAAAGTCCAGATGTTTCCATGTCCTTTACTATTGTAGGTATATGCTGTATTTCATGTTACTTAAGGTTTAACCCAACTGTTTTGGTCTTGGCACAGTGAAATCACAGTAACTGAGTTATTCTCAGTAAGCAGAATTAGTAACTAGTGACAAATTAAAATAATGCAATTACTAAATTGTTCAGCTGTCTTTGCTTCAATGGTATATGGAAATTAAAAAATGAAAATAAACTTTATAATAGGTAATTTCACTTTGTTAATTAAAAATGTGACTTTTTTAAATTATATAGCAATCTAACACTTTAAAATATGAAATATCCTGACATCTGACCTTTTGATGTTTTGCAATCAGTCCTAGAAAGACAATTAGAAGCTAGCAATCTCAGGCAACATCATTAGTGGTACATTATTAAAGAGTTGCATAACTTAAAACACACCTGTGATGATTTCATAATTTTAGAAATATTTCCACTTTGCAGACAGACAAAAAAAATTGTTTGCTAACTTCTTTTGAAACAAAGCTAAAACAAAGAAAACCCAGAAATATTGTCCTGTTGTATTTGTTAATGCTTTTTAGAAAAAGTCTCATCAGTTTCTTTAGTATGGATGTATTTGCCTGAATATTTTCTATCTTCCTAGCTTCTTGTTAATGACAGATGAAAATGTTTTCAAAAGTTACAGCAAAAATGCAGTTGCCATGTTGTGATAAAAAGAGTGTGGTGTAAAGTTTTGAAACGTGAAAAACTTTGGGAAGCTTAATTGTCAAAATATTTTTTGAGTGTAGGAAGTGAAAAATACAGTAAGAAAAAATACATTATTAAATTTTAAGAACTGGGAATGTCCTATTATGTTAGAGGTTTCAGTGCTCCAGGAAACACCTATTTTAAAATATTTTAAGCTGTAGCCTTATTCTGCATTGAAATGCTACCCAAAATATATATAGTAAATAATATGGTAAAAAATAAATACATACAGATAAAAAAAAATTACAATTTATGGTTAAAAAATGTAATTGAATAAATATCTCTGAGTATTTAATCTGCCTTTGTCAGTGCAGGTTATTTAGCATTTAGAACCTTACAATGATATAGTTAGAGTATCATGGAGAGATGGATATTTCTGATAAAGTCCCTCCATAGGAATAAGTATTCTCTCTTATAGAGAGATTGTTAGAATTACTATCAGCATACAGTACCTAAATATCACACACACACACAAAAAGATAAAAATAAAAATGATATTCAATGAAAAAATATTAAAATTAGAGTCTTGACTTGTGTGGCTATTTTCAAATGAGATTTATAAAATTAATTTTTAAGTTTTGATAAATTACATTTGTTTTCCCTGCACTGCCCTGTAATAGCATTTCCTCTTGATTTTAATTAATTTTCCATTAGTCCCTTGGCTTCCAGAACTGTATTTTCTCCTTCTAGCTTGCAATTTAGGAATATAATATATGTAGGAAGTTTTGTAGTTTAAAAAAAAACCTGCACTCAGTCAGCAGGTTTGCCGGTGGTAAAATCCTATGATGTGCAATTCTGTACTTACAAAGTATCCATCATTGTTTTTCATGGGTAAATGAAGATTACAACGCGTGTAAAAATTTTTACTTGCACAGTGAAGCTTGCTGACTGTGTAGAAGTACATATTCTTGGAAACAGGAATTGTTGGAGCTATTTTAAATCCTTTGGCTTTTCATATAATTGGCTGTAATTAGTCTTTTCCTTGGAAATAAATATGCATATAGTATCTGTTTACAAAGCATTTAAAACTCCGTGTTGTATTTTGCTTTTATGGTGTTGAGAAAAAGCAGTTTAGTAGGTTTGATTTGAAAAGTCACAACTGATTTATGTTGCAGTGAATTAAATCATTCAATCATTTTACTTGTGACTAGCATCCCAAAATGATTTATATACTGCTGTTGCTTTTTCTTTTGTTTTTCTTTTTCCCTTGAATATACTCAATACAAAGATGCAAATAACAGAAATAGCAACTCTCACCTGACTTAGTTTGAATGATACTCCAGAAAGGGTACCATCATCTAGAATTCTTCAAGACAAGTATGAGGTTTATATGTCCCAAAAGTTGGAGCCCCCTGAAATCATCAGCACATTTTTAATATTCTCAGGCAAGGTATTATCCTCAAAAATATGTTACAACAGATTTAAAGCCGTTTGCAGTGCTGCCAAGTGCATGCTCCACCTATATTATTGACATTGGAAAGTAAGATTGTAAGCTACTTGTTGCAAATGTCACTCTTTATAACCCCACTTTCTTATTCAAGTCTCAATGTCTTTTTAAGTAGTGAAGGATTTTTATGATGCTTCCTGTTTATGGCTATGCTACTTTTCTTTCTTTCATAACCTTAAAAGACTTACGCCTTAATGTCTTTTTCTTGAAATCTGTCAGCACTAGATCAATTTGATGTGATAGTTTATTTAAATAAAAATTAAAATCTAAAAGCCTAATTCAAAGATGACCGTATTTTAATTTATTTTACACTTTAGTTTTTTTCTGCCCTGTTCATTTAAATTATGCAAAATAAGGGTAGGAGAGAAATTTAGTTTGATTCTCAAAAAGCAACAATAACATCTATCAGAAGAATTCCTTAAACCTGAAAAAGGTTTGATGTTTTCTTAAAACAGATCACTTGCAGGAGCATATAAATGTTATGCTCCAGAATTTATAGTTATCTAGTCATGTTTTTACTTTTTTTCTCAACTTTGAATGATATTAATTCACATTTTTTAATTTATTTTAGTGACAGAAAGAGAAGAAGGCTTCATGCTGTACAAGGAGAGGTTGAGACAGTGAAGAAAGCCTTCCTCATTCAGAAGGCAAGAGGTACAAGGAGAAAGGTTACTTCTATGGAAAGGTTCATGAAACTAGGAGTCAGAGTCATCCTAAGGTATACAGAGATGAAAAGAGAGGATGGAGAATGGGGAATTCCAGTTTGATATTAGAAATGTGCCATGGTTTAGGCCCTGACAGGAACAAAAGACCATAAGGCGACCCGGTCACATCTCCCTCCCTCCCATCCTGATGGAATGCGGAGAAGAAAATACAAGGCCTGAGACAAGGGCAGAGAGGGATCACTCATTCACTATGGTCATGGACAAAACAGACTCAGGGAAGAAAAGAAAAATCGATTTAATATGTTACCAATCAAAATAAAAATAAGATGATGAGAGAAAAAAACCCCACATCTTAAAAACCTTTCCCCCCGCCCTCCTTTCTTCCCAGGCTACCTTTTTCCTCCACCCGCAGCACAGGGAGATGAGGAATGGGTCTTGCAGTTGGTTCATCTTGTGTCTACCACTCCCTCCTCCTCAGGGTGGGAGGACTCATCACGCTCTGCCCCTGCTCCAGCATGGGGTCCCTCCCATGGGAGACAGTCCTCCATGAACTTCTCTGGCATGTCTTTCCCATAGGCAGCAGTTTTTCTCTCCTAACTGCTACAGCATGGGTCCCTTCCATGGGTGCATGGTCCTTCAGAAGTGGACTGCTCCAGCGCAGGCTTACCACAGAGCCATGGGCTTCTTCAGGTGTAGCCATCTGCTCTGGTATGGGGTCTTCCCCTGGCTGCACATAGGTCTCTGCTCCACTGTGACCCTCCATGTTTCACAGAGCTGATCCTCAAACCACGAAAGGGGATTGCCAAGAGAGACTGGGATTACTACTCCTTGGAGATTCTGAAATGTCAGCCAGATGAAGCCCCAGGGAACATGACATAAATTGGACATATTATGTGTGGGTAAGTGGATGGTGTGACCAGAGTTCCCTTCCTACCAAATTAGTGTATAATTCTAGGAATTTTATATATGCTTAATTTTCTAAAATCTGACTACTAATTTCAGGTGAGCATCAAACAAATCTAACCATATTCCCTCACACTATTAGCTTTAGTAGTTGATAAGTCAAGGTTCTGATCTGCTTCTACAGGAATAGGAATTGGTAGATTTCCCTTTGATTTTGAGCAGGGTACATATCAGAGACATTTCCTCAAAGTAAGTGTTATGCTAGGGAATCCAGCTACATCCCAGGTGAAAGTGAAAATAGAAACTAATTATCGTAAGTCTTTTTACTCAGTCAACTCCCCAAAATTATATTCTTCCCAAAAGAGCTGTAAACAGTAATTAGCTATCTAGAATCTCATCAATTTGTGTAGTTGTGATTATAAAAAGTTTACTTCCATAATAATTTTAAATCATAAGTGGAGATTTCATTTAGCAGTGAATTCCTTTTGCAAAACAATTGCGCATGTTCCAATATTTATGCAAAGTTGATATACTTTGACATGACTGCAGTTTAAACACAAGTATGAACCAAAAAATTAAAAGCAGTAGTGTCAGAAATCCCCTGAAATGGGTACATCTTTAAAGGCATATACATTGTCACAATATTCTCTGGTTTCATAGAATAAGTGCTATACCTAAGCTACGATGATTACACAAAATAGTCTCTAGACCAAAGGGGAGGTTCCTAGAGAGAAGTTCACTAGAACTAGAAGTTTACTAGTGAATCTAGTGAACTTTGAATAAAAGAAAGACTTCATTCCTATTGCTTACAATGATGTAAGCTTTTGTGGGGAAAAACACCCTTATGCAAAAATAGATAAAGTTCTGTCATAATGTCTTACATGTTTTACATGTCTTTGTTAGTGTATAGATATCTTACTGTAGAAGTTATGATGCTACAGACTACATTTCTGTCCTAGTTTCTCTAGCTAAGAAATATCTTTTGACAGAAAATCCACCAAAAGTATTTTGTTTAGGGATTACAGCAGGGATCCAGTTAGACATATTGGTAGAACCTTTCGCTCCCTTGATGCTCATGGAATAGCAATGGACAGGGACTAAAATGCAGTAAGCTTGTGAAAAGGCTTGAACAAGTACCATGGCTTGAAGTCTTTGAAACTGAGTCTGTGCTATGAGCAGCAGTTTATGAGCATGCATTACATTGAAGTAGTATTTGTCAAAAGTATCTCATGAGGGACTCAAGTTAGGAGATGGACACAAAATTCCATCTGGAACATTAAATAATCATGTGTGTGATGGTTTTAGTTGAGTCAGAGTTAATTTTCTTCACAGTACCTAGTATAAGGCTATGTTTTGGAATTGCAAGGCTGTGTTTTGGATTTGCACCAAGGAGAGTATTGATAACACTGATGCTTTTAGTTGTTGCTAAGGAGTGCTTGTATCAATTCATGGCCTTTTTCTGTTTCTGATAGTGTACCTGTGTTCCCAACTTTTTTTCTACAAACAGCTGGGATGTCATACAGTCCGGACAGCTAACCCAAACTGACCAAAGGGTTATTTAATTTCATAAAACATAATGTTCCTTATATAAGTCAGGATGTTGAATTCTTTGCTCTTTGAGTTGTGATTAGAATTGTGGAATCTACTGCCCTATGTGTTCTTTGCTATCGTCTTTGGTAGTGTTGGAGCCTGGTTGAAGGGTATTGGTCGGCTGGACAATGTAACAGTGGTGGTGGGAACAATTAGGTGTCTGTATCCAGTGTGGTCATCACCCCAGTACATCTGGATGCCATCTCCTGGAGATTATGAACAACTATACCTTTCATCTTTTCTCTTCAGGGACCAACCTAAGAAGGAGAAATTGTCCCAATATTTTCTTTTTTCTATCAGGCCAATGGCAACAGTGTATGAGTATTTTAGAAATTATTCATGCTCTGGGAGTGTTCTATTAGTAGGGATCAGCATGCTTCTGAATATTCTCCAGATCTGGTTCAAAGTTAACCATTTGGAAATGTTGCCCCATGTGCTAGCAGTACTCCATGTAAATGCAGGCACTGTGTTATCCAAACCCTCGCAACGGGAAAAGTGACCACCCACACCTGTGCAGGGGCCAGGCAGCAACCTGATTCTGTGTGGCTGGAAATGCATCTACTCCATCCTCCACAGTTACTCCAACCCCTCCATTGGTCACTGCAGCTACACCACCCCACAGCTATACCATCTCCCATGGAGACCCCAACCCCTGCAATAGGCACTGCAGCTACTCTAATCTGATGGCATTGTATTTGGCTACTTAAACCCTAATGACAGGCATGGCAACTGCTCAGATCCTGGTAATGAAAGAAGATGAATCAGAGAATTGACCAGTGCCAGTGTCTGTTGTCCCAGGACAGAAGAAGAAATTAATACAAAAATCAGCTCATTTAGTAGAAGAGACAGAGAGAGAGGAAGAGGCAGAAATACTGATAACCATTCAATCTTTATCCTTGCATGAACTATGGGATATGCAAAGAGATTTCGGCCATTGTCCAGGTAAGCATATTATCACCTAGATGCTCTGATGCTGGGATAAAGAGGCTAGCAGTTTGGAATTAGAGGATAGAGAAGCCAAGCTGTTGGGATCACTTGCTAGGTAAGGATGCATTGACAAAGTGAATAGAAAAGGGACACAAAATATGTCTCTGTATATGACTACTGACAAGTGTGAAGGAAAGGTATCTCTTCAAGGAAGGTGTTCTATATCACCCAGGCAAAAAACATAGAGAAAGATATCCGTACCTGAGGGAATTAGCTGTCTTAGAGACAGCTCTTTATGATCTGAACAATGCAAAATTATTCACAGATCCAGATGAAGTTCCACGCCACATGACCCATGTGGTGGAAAGTACTATGAAGTGTACCATCTTTGTATCCCAGTGTGTTGACAATAATACCCTGGAAAGTTAGCCATTATTTAAAGAGATACCAATGGTGGATGAGATGGTTTGAGAACTCAAGAATATGAGGAAAATGTCTCCTCCCCCATACTGGCGTGCATCTCAACTGTGGAGAAACTATCCCAGGAGTTTAATAAATTCAAAGAAGACATGTCCTGCTCCCCACCTGTGTGAGCCAGTATCTCAGCTATTCTGAGTTCCTCTGCTCAAAGAAAGGAATACAGAAGGTATCCATCACGAAGTACTCTGTGGTTTTACCTATGTGACCACAGAGAAGACATGAGGATGTGGGATGGAAAACCTACCTCAGTGCTAGAGGAATGGATACATGAATTAAGAGTTAAAAAATGTGGGAATTCTTCTAGGAAAATTGCTGCTTCAGTCTCTAATTGGCATTTCCTAAGATAGGATGGAAGACCTGATCTTTTTCATAAGAACACTGATCTGTTCTACAAGACATAAATGGACAATGCTGTGGTCAATACTGGAGGGACACTGTTTCCATCCAGGTGAAGAGGGATACTGTGGTTTACTGGACTGTGTTGATTCAATGGCCTGGCACATCCGAACCTCAGGAGTATAAGGCTCTAGTGGACACCAGTGCACAGTATACACTCATCCCATCAAGCTATAAAGGGGTACAACCCATTAATATTCCTGGTGTGACTGGGGGATCTTAACAACTGACTGTTTTGGAGACTGAAATAAGCCTGACTGGGAAGGAGTGGCAAAAGCACCCCATTGTTACTGAACCAGAGTCTGTGAGCATTTTTGGCATAGACTACCTCAAGAGAGGGTATTTTAAAGACCCAAAAGAATATGGGTGACCTCTTGGTATAGCTGCTATAGAGACTGAGGACATTGAGCAGCTGTCTGCATTGCCTGGTCTCTTGGAGGACCTTTCTGTTGTGGGATTGCTATAAAGGCTGCAGACCAACAGGTGCCAATTTCTACCACAAGAGTGTACTGTCGACAATATCACACCAATTGAGATCCCATTCATAGATTGATTCATCAGCTGGAGACCATGTGGAATAATGAATGGAGGTGACTTGGAAATTAGATTTATATTCACATTTTAAGAAAACTGACAGCATGGAAGAGACTTCCAGGGTGGAGTGCTGCCAATATGCAGAGAATCTATAGCAAGGTATTTCCCCAGTCAACCTTAGATCTTAGAATCACTAGGGAAACTTTATATGCTGACTCTAAGAGAAACTGTTCAGAGGATGTAGCGGAATGGAGACACTGCAGTCAGGCTCTGTACTGATATGGGGTATTATGGAACTGATAAGCTGCATATTTGAGGCCCTGGGCCGACAACCTGCCATCTTTTGACAAAATGTTGTACTTTAGGTGAACTTTGCTCATTATAATCCAACTATAATAAAACCCCCACACCTCCATCCCAAAAGCTACCCACCTCCAAGGCATGACTACCCCTCACTGAGCATACTTTGAATTTTTCCTAGCCTATACGTTTAAAAGCAAAGCAAGAGTATTTTACACCAATCATAACGAAGGTATATATGACTAGAGTCACTCAAGTTCCACCCGAAAGGTAAAAAATAGTACAAAAATGGCTTAGGAGAGGAGGGGTGTTGGGGTAGATGCCATTGCAGACCACCTCTGACTCCCAGGATCAGTTGACAGGTTGAACCTCTCTTCTCCCCTACATAGGGACACCTTGGGTAAGATTTAAACCCTCAGTTACACTAAATATTCTTCTGGGAAACTTTGAAATTTCTCTATATAGAGTTATTTTTTGTAGCTAGATTACTCAAGTAGTTTTATGTTGTTGTATGTTACTATATTACTTGCACATACTTTTGCAGACAGTGTATCATCACCGACAATCCAAAAGAATCTATGCTTCTGTTGCCTCAAGAAATCACACTGTTCATTACTCTAACCATTATAGTTCTTACTGAAGGTGACTAATCTCCTTACGTCTGGCCATGCTAGTTCATTGAACGTGACTAGGCCAATAGTGCATCACACTATTAGTGCATCCATAATCGTGATAGTTCAGTACATTGAATGCGACCGGACTTACAGCGTGCGAATTGGGCATCATTCAGAATCTAAGCCCAGCCACCCCCAGCCCCTGTAATATCTGAGGATAAGCTGCAATGCAAGGGGGCTTATTTTCTGACATATTATTTTGCCTTTTAATGCATCAGAGCCAAGAAGTGATGAGCAAGACGTGTTCACCCTTTAACAGCCCCACCTGGCCAGTGAGTAAGGCTGGCGGAGAGTGGAGACTGACAGTGGACTACTGTGGCCTGAATGAAGTCACACCGCCACTGACTGCTGCCATGCCCGACGACACTGGAACTCCAGTATGAACTGGATTCAAAGGCAGTCAAGTGGTATGATTGACATTGCCAGTGACTTTTTCTCCATTCCTTTGGTGACAGAGTGCAGGCTATAGTTCGCTTTCACCTGGAGAGGCATCCAATACACCTGGAATAGATTGCCCCAGTGGTGGAAGCACAGTCCTACCATTTGCCACGGACTGATCCAGACCACACTAGAAAACAGTGCAAGGACACAACACCTGCAATACATTGATTACATCATCATAAGGGGCAACAGAGCAGATAAAGTTTTTGAGAAGGGAAAGATCATCCAAATCCTTCTGGAAGCTGGTTTTGCATAAAACAAAGTAAGGTTAAGGGACCTGCACAGGAGATCCAGTTTTAAGGAGTACAATGGAAAATGGATGTCACCAGATTCCAATAGATGTGATTAACAAAATAACAGCTATGTCCCCAACAAACAGCAAAAAGGAGACACAACCTTTCTTAGGCCTTGTACATGTTTGGCAGATGCACATTCCAAATTATAGTTTGATTGTAATCCCTTTCTATGAAGTGATGGAAAAAGAAGGATTTTAAATGGGCCCAAGAGCAATGACAAGCCTTTAAACAAATTAAGCAGGATACAGTTCATGCTGTGGTCCTTGAACCAGTGCAGACAAGGCAAGCTGTAAAGAATGTGCTTTACACTGCAGCTGAAGAGAATGGCCCTACCTGGAGTCTCTGGCAGAAAGAACCAGTGGAGACTCGAGTTCGATTCCTGTGGTTTTAGAGTCAGGGATACAGAGGATCCGAGACCTCCTATATTCCAACTGAAAAAGCTATATTAGCAGCTTATGGAGGGATTTGAGCTGCCTTATAAGTGGTTGATACAGAAACACAATTCCACCTGGGGCCTCAATTCCCAGTGTTGAGTCGGATGTTCAAAGGAAGGGTCTCTTGTACAGTTGATGAAACTGATGCTCTTTGGAGTAAGTTGGTCACACTGATCACACGACAAGTTCCAATAGGATATTCAGGTTGCCCAGGAATCTTGGAAGAGATCATGGACTCACCAGAAGTCAGAATGTCACCACAGGAGGAGGAGTTGACGTCTGCTGAAGAGGTCTCTTTGTACAATTCTGTCGTGGTTTAACTCCGGCTAGCAAAATACCACGAAGCCGCTCTCACAAATCCCCCTCCCCTCCTCCAGTGGAGGGGAAGAATCAGAGGAAAAAGAAATAAGGAAGCACTTAAAATTGAGGTAAGAACTATTTACTAATTAAATCTAAATCAATATATACAGGTACTACTAATAATAAATACTTAAAATAGTAGAAAATGAAACATATAGTACAATACATACAATATGATACAATTTCCCACCATCCACTGACCAATGCACACCCAGATGTTGAGGGATGAAAATCAGACCCTGAGAGCCCGAGAACCACAGCCCAAGAGCAATCGCAGCCCAAGAGCCGCGGCCTGAAGGCCGGAGCCCGGGAGCCTACGCAGCAGATTCCGAGCAAACCTTATCACTGATAACATGGCCAGAAAACTCAAAACAATGCACCAGCTCCCACACGGATGAGCCGGCACAGGAGTTGGCAAAGCAGCTAACACAGAAGGGTTAGCAAGTTGCCCGGAGAGATGAGCAAGGGAGTAAGGGAGAGAGAGAGAAGGGAAGAGTAATGGCTGCCGGACCCTCTTCCCCACCCCAAGAGACCGGAACATGACATACTACGGAATGAAATACTTCCTTGGTTAGTCTGGGTCAGCTACAGTATCCAAAGCGGACAAAAGACCTTGAGTTCAGTACAGGCCATCCCCAGCACCAGCTGAGGCCTTATCAATGTTTTTACTTAGTGTCCAGCAACATAGTTCCCTGGCAACCAGAGTAAAGGGAGTTAACTCTTTCCTGACTGAACCCAGCACATTCTCCACCCCTTATTTCATACCATTTACGTCATGCTTATTTCCATAAATTCACATGAACCAGCTTCCCCTTTCCCATCCCATCCCACACAGATATCATTCCCTTAGTCTATGAACCATATTGGCAAAATGTCCATTAGTCCATGACTTTGGGTTCCATCAGGTGGTCACTCAGGACAGAAAAGGTGAAGTGTTGCGTGGGATCGTCGGGTGCCGATGCCAGCTCAGGTCAGGTCACTACTGCCCTTCTGGCAAGGCTGGACCTCTGTAGTTTCAGGTGATCTCTGACAGAGTGACTCCTACAACACAGAGCTCAGAACAAGGGTTATTTGCAGCAGTTAATGTCCATCATACAATTTAGTTCATGGGCTAGTTTCACCCAGAACCGAATCTCCTTGAGGCACACATAGGACTTGCTCATCTTCTCTCATTACCCACCAAGTACATCCAGGTCCTTGAGCAAAAGCAATCCCACGGATGGGTTTGCCTTTGCCCAAAGCAGGAATAACCCAGACTGTTTTTCCCAGCATGTTCTTAACATGCACTACAGGGACCTTATCTCCTTCCACAGTGTGCAGAAGTTTTGACTGAGCTGGGCCAGCACAGTTGGCAGATCCTCTGGTGTTGACTAACCAGGTGGCCTTTGCCAAATGTGTATCCCAATTTTTGAAAGTTCCACCCCCCATTGCCCTCAGGGTGGTCTTTAACAACCCATTGCACCGGTCAACCTTCCTGGAGGCCAGTGCATCGTAGGGGATGTGATACACCCACTCAATGCCGTGCTCTTTGGCCCATGTGTCTACGAGACTATTTCGGAAATGAGTCCCATTGTCTGATTCAATCCACTCTGGGGTGCCATGTCACCACAGGACTTGCTTTTCAAGGCCTAGGATAGTATTTCGGGCAGTGGCATGAGGCACAGGATATGTTTCCAGCCACCCGGTGGTTGCTTCCACCATTGTAAGCACATGGCACTTGCCTTGGCGGGTCTTAGGCAGTGTGATGTAGTCAACCTGCCAGGCCTCCCCATACTTGTATTTCAGCCATTCCCCACCCCCATACCAAAGAGGCTTTACCCTCTTGGCTTGCTTGATGGCAGCACAAGTCTCACATTCATGAATGACCTGCACTATAGCGTCCATGGTCAAGTCTACCCCTCGGTCACGAGCCCACCTGTATGTGGCATCTCTTCCTTGGTGGCCCGAGGTATCATGGGCCCACCTAGCCATAAACAGCTCACCTTTATGTTGCCAGTCCAGATCTACCTGAGCCACTGCAATCTTAGCAGCCTGATCCACCTGCTGATTGTATTGATGTTCTTCAGTAGCTCGACTTCTGGGTACATGCGCATTGATGTGACGCACTTTGACGACCAGGTTGTCTAGCCAGGAAGCAATGTCTTGCCATAATGCAGCAGCCCAGATGGGTTTGCCTCAGCACTGCCGGTTGCTCTGTGTCCACTGCTGCAGCCACCCCCACAGAGCATTTGCCACCATTCATGAGTCAGTGTAGAGATAAAGCACTGGCCATTTCTCTCGTTTAGCAACGTCCAAAGCCAGCTGGATGGCTTTTACCTCCACAAATTGACTGGATTCACCTTGTCCTTCAGCAGTCTCTTCAACTTGTCGTATAGGACTCCACACAGCAGCTTTCCACCTCCAATGTTTCCCTACAATGCGGCAGGACCCATCCGTGAACAGGGCATATTGCTTCTCGTTGTCTGGCAACTGGTTGTACAAAGGGGCTTCTTCAGCCCGTGTCACCTCCTCCTCTGGTGACATTCCAAAGTCTTTTCCTTCCTGCCAGTCCATGATCACTTCTAGGATTCCTGGGCAACTGGGGTTCCCTATACGGGATCGTTGTGTGATCAGGGCAGCCCACTTACTCCATGTAGCATCGGTGGCATGATGAGTAGAAGACACTGCCTTTGAACATCCAGCCCAGCACTGGCAGTCGAGGTGCCAGAAGGAGCTGTGCTTCAGTTCCAACCACTTCTGAGGCAGATCGTATTCCCTCATAAGCTGACAGTATCTCTTTTTCGGTTGGAGTGTAGTGGACCTCAGATCCTCTGTATCCCCGGCTCCAAAATCGTAGGGGTCGACCTCGGGTCTCTCCTGGATCTTTCTGCCAGAGACTCCAGGTAGGGCCATTCTCCCCAGCTGTGGTGTTGAGCACATTCTTTACCTCTGGCCCTGTCCAGACTGGTCCAAGGGCTACTGCATGCACAATCTCCTGTTTGATCTGTTCAAAAGCTTGTCACTGCTCAGGGCCCCATTTGAAATAATTTCCTTCCGGGTCACTGCATAGAGAGGGCTGACAATTTGGCTGTAATTTGGAATATGCATCCACCAGAAACCCACAACACTTAGGAAAGCCTGAGTTTCCTTTTTGCTTGTTGGTGGGGACATAGCTGTGATTTTATTGATAACGTCCATCGGGATCTGGCGACGTCCATCTTGCCACTTTATTCCTAAGAACTGGATCTCTTGTGCAGGTCCCTTGACCTTACTTTTCTTTATGGCAAAACCAGATTTCAGGAGGATTTGGATGATCTTCTTCCCTTTCTCAAATACTTCATCAGCTGTGTCACCCCATACAATGATGTAATCAATGTACTGTAGATGTTCAGGAACTGCGCCCTGTTCCAGTGCAGTCTGGATCAGTCCATGGCAGATGGTAGGGCTGTGCTTCCACCCCTGGGGCAGCCGATTGATTCCAGGTGTATTGGATGCCCCTCCAGGTGAAAGCAAACTGTGGCCTGCACTCTGCTGCCAAAGGAATGGAGAAAAAGGCATTGGCAATGTCAGTTGTGGCATACCACTTGGCTGCCTTTGACTCCAGCTCGTATTGGAGTTCCAACATGTCCGGCACCGCAGCACTCAGTGGTGGTGTCACTTCATTCAGGCCACGATAGTCCACTGTCAGTCTCCATTCCCCATCAGACTTACACACTGGCCAGATGGGGCTGTTAAAGGGTGAGCGGGTTTTGCTGATCACCCCTTGGCTCTCCAGCTGATGAATCAGCTTCTGGATGGGAAGCAAAGAGTCTCTGGTAGTGCGATACTGTCACCGGTGCACTGTTGTAGTGTCAATTGGCACCTGTTGATCTGCAACCTTTATCAATCCCACAACAGAGGGGTCCTGTGAGAGACCAGGCAAGATGGACAGCTGCTCGATTTCATCAGTCTCTAAGGCAGCTATCCCAAAAGCCCATCGGTACCCTTTCGGGTCCTTAAAGTATCGTCTCTTAAGGTAGTCAATGCCAAGGATGCACGGAGCATCTGAACCAGTCACAATAGGGTGCTTTTGCCACTCTTGCCCAGTCAGGCTTATTTCAGCCTCCAACACAGTCAATTGTTGGGAACCCCCAG
Organism: Rhynochetos jubatus; assembly: GCA_027574665.1. Classification (NCBI taxonomy): domain Eukaryota; kingdom Metazoa; phylum Chordata; class Aves; order Eurypygiformes; family Rhynochetidae; genus Rhynochetos; species Rhynochetos jubatus. Next base: position 32,214,429 of record CM050690.1, read on the forward strand.
TCACACCAGAAATGCTGATGGGTTGTACCCCCTTATAGCTTGATGGCATCAGGGTACACTGTGCACCTGTGTCCACTAGAGCCTTATACTGTTGTGGCTCTGATGTGCCAGACCATCGAATCCACACAGTCCAATAAACACGGTTGTCCCTTTCCTCCACCTGGCTGGAGGCAGGGCCCCACTAAAAGTTAACTGATTCACAGTCACTCATGTCTGGGAGGAAGGGATTATTGCTCCGCTGCTGTTTGGCTATGGGAGCAACAGTTTTCTTGGAAGAGTCCTTTCTGGTGTGCTTTTTCCCTTTCAGTTCACATACTTGTTCCTCTAAGTGCGAGGTAGGTTTTCCACCCCACTTCCTCATATCTTGTCCATGGTCACGTAGGTAAAACCACAGCGTACGGCGTGATGGATAGCTTTTATATTCCTTTCTTTTGAGGAAAGGAACGCTTCCTCCTAATAGCTGAGACACTGGCTCGTGCAGGTGGGGATTGGAACATCTCCTTTCTGAATTGCTTAAACTCCTTGGACAGTTCCTCTATAGCTGAGACACGGGGCCGCATGGGGGAAGAAACAGTGTCCTCATATCCCCGGAACTTTTGAACTACCTCCTCCACTATTGGGTCTTCATCCCTTTCTCAAGTCAATACTGCAAATACGGCAGCTAATGAGGGTGGTCCATTCTGCATTAACTTCCGCCACATAGGTCGTGTGCACCTGATTCTATCTGGATCTATCCTCCCATCATCATGATAAACTAACTCTAGCACAGCTAGTTCCCTCATGTATTGGATAGCTTTCTCCATGGTGGTCCATTTGTGTACGTGTTATGGCATGTCTTCCTTAAAGGGATACCTTTCCCTCACACCATCCAGGAGCCGCCTCCAGAGGCTTACATTCTGTGTCTCCCTCCCAACTCCTCTGTCAATGCCACTCTCTCTAGCAAGTGACCCCAGCTTCTTGGCTTCTCTAGCCTCTAATTCAATGCTACTGGCCCCATTATCCCAGCAGCAGAGCAGCCAGGTAATAACATGTTCACCTTGATGACGGCCAAAGTCTCTCCGGATATCCCGGAGCTCCTTCAAGGCTAAAGATCGCATGGTTATATCTGCATCACGCTCATCCTCTGTTACTGTCCCTTGGGATGGCCCTGCTGTCTCCCCATCAACCTGCACCAGACGCCCTGATTTACGTTTCCATTTCTTTTTCTGTACTGGGTCAGCTAACACTGGTGCCGGTTGATACTGACAGTACCACACAGGGGTCTGCATGGCTGCATTGCACCCTGCAGTGTGTAGGGCTGTTGTGGGAGGCAGAGCTACAGCAGAAGGCTGAGCTGCTGTGGGAGGTGGAGCCGCAGTGGGAGGAAGAACCACACTGGGAGGCAGAGCTACAGCAGGAGATGGAACCGCAGTGGGAGGTGTAACTGTTGTGGAAGGTGGAGGGACACTGGGAGCTGGAACTGCAGTGGGGGGCGAAGCTCTTGCAGGAGGTGGAACCATTGTGGAAGGTGGAGCCACACTGGGAGCTGGAGCTGCAGCAGAAAGTGGAGCTGTTGTGGGAGGTGGAACCACAGTGGGAGGTGGAGCTGGCGCAGAGGGTGCAGTGACTGCTGTGTCTGTCGAGGGGAGTTGCCATCGCCGTGGAGGTATAGGTGGCTCAGGAGCTACTGTGGCTGCAGTGCCCATCGAGAAGAGTTGATGTTGCTGCAGGGGTGGAGGTGGCACAGGCGGTGCAGTGGCTGTAGTGCCCATAAAGGGGCATTTATGTCGCCGTGGGGGTGGAGCTGGTGCAGAGGATGGGCTACTTGTGAGCGGTGATGTAGCCATGGGGGATGAAGCTGGCACACAGGGCCTGCCTCTTCCCCAAACACCAGTAGCAGATGGGGCAGTATTCCAAAACATTTCTTTAACTTTACACAGGAGCACAAGAACATTCAGAAATGTGCTGATCACTAACCACAGGTCACCCCGAGACCATGAACAATTTCCCAAATACTCATACACTTGTGCCATTGACCATAGAGAAGAGGGAGAAAATTGGAATAATTTCCACACATCCACCCAATTGAATAATTCCTTCACATGCAACCCACTAAATGATTCCTCCTCTACAGGCTGTGTCCCAGAAGTGAAAAGGGAAAAGGTATAATTAATGAAAGTCCCTATGACATTACATGAGAAACATGCAAACGCTACCAGTACTGCATACAGATACATGATTATTCCTCAAACCAGTAGTACACAGACCAGCCAAATCAGACTCTTCAGTCTGGTCAGAGCATACATCATCGGTATGATAAGGAGCACCCAAGGCAGTAAATCCCACCTTTCTATCATCCACTTAAAGATCCAAGAACTTAACGTGCTGGCCAACCACCACAACATCTCTGTAACCAATACTTATCACACAGTCTGCTTTAACACACGGTAATCAGATGTGTTCTTATCTCAACTCTTCGAGCCCCACGTTGGGTGCCAAAAAGGACTGTCGTGGTTTAACTCCGGCTAGCAAAATACCACAAAGCCACTATCACAAATCCCCCTCCCCTCCTCCAGTGGAGGGGAAGAATCAGAGGAAAAAGAAATAAGGAAGCTCGTAAAAATTGAGATAAGAACTATTTGCTAATTAAATCTGAATCAATGTATACAGGTACTACTACTAATAATAATTAAAATAGTAGAAAATGAAGCATATAGTACAATTTATACAATATGATACAATTTCCCACCATCCACTGACCAATGCACACCCAGATGCTGAGGGATGAAAATCAGACCCTGAGAGCCCGAGAACCACAGCCCAAGAGCAATCGCAGCCCAAGAGCCGCGGCCTGAAGGCCGGAGCCCGGGAGCCTACGCAGCAGATTCCGAGCAAACCTTATCACTGATAACATGGCCAGAAAACTCAAAACAATCCACCATCTCCCACACGAATGAGCCAGCACAGGAGTTAGCAAAGCAGCTAACACAGGAGGGTTAGCAAGTTGCCCGGAGAGACGAGCAAGGGAGTAAGGGAGAGAGAGAGAAGGGCAGAGTAATGGCTACCGGACCCTCTTCCCCACCCCAAGAGACCGGAACATGACGTACTATGGAATGAAATACTTCCTTGGTTAGTCTGGGTCAGCTACAGTATCCAAAGCGGACAAAAGACCTTGAGTTCAGTACAGGCCATCCCCAGCACCAGCTGAGGCCTTATCAGTGTTTTCACTTAGTGTCCAGCAACATAGTTCCCTGGCAACTAGAGTAAAGGGAGTTAGCCATTTCCTGACTGAACCCAGCACAAATTCATTGCCAGAAAAATGAGAAACAATATGCCCTGTTTACTGATGGGTCCTGCTGTATTGAAGGGAAACATCGGAGGTGGAAAGCTGCTGTGTGGAGTTCCACGTGAGAAGTTGCAGAGACTGCAGAAGGCCAAGGTGAATCCAGTCAGTTTGCAGAGGTAAAAGTCATACAGCTGGCTTTGGACATTGCTAGATGAGAGAAATGGCCAGTGCTTTACCTCTACACTGACTCATGCATGGCGGCATATGCCCTTTGGGGGTGGCTTACAGCAATAGAAGCAGACCAATGGCAGCAGAGGCAAACCCATCTGGGTTGCTGCACTATGGCGAGATATTGCTGCTTGGCTAGAGAACTTGGTTGTTGAAATGCGTCATGTACATACCCATGTGTCTAAGAGTTGAGCAACTGAGGAACACCGATACAATCAGCAGGTGGATTAACATGCTAAGATTGCAGTGGCTGAGATGGATCTGGACTGGCAACATAAAGGTGAACTGTTTATAGCTCAGTGGTCTCATGACATCTCAGGCCATCAAGGGAGATATGCCACATACATATGGGCTCATGACTGGGGGGTGGATTTGTCCATGGATGCTATGGTGCAGATAATTCATGACTGTGAAACATGTTCTGCAGTTGAAGAAGCCAATAGCTAAAATATAAATATAGGGAGGCCTGGCAGATTGACTATATCACACTCCCCAAAACCCACCAGGGCAAATGCCATATGCTTACAATGATGGAAGCAACCACCGTCTGGCTAGAAACATATCCTCTGTCCCCAGCCAATGCCAGAAATACTATCCTGGACCTTGAAAAATAAGTCTTATGGTGACACGATACACCAGAAAAAAATGAACAAGATAATGGTGTTCATTTCCATAGACACTTGGGTCAAAGAGCCCAGCATTGTGTGGGTGTATCCCATCCTCTAACATGCACCAGCCTCTTGGAAGATTGAATGGTACAATGGACTGTTTAAGACTACACTGGGAGCAATAGGTGATGGAACATTCAAAATTTGGGATACACATTTAGCAAAAACCACCCATTTGGTCAACACTGGAGGATCTGCCAATATTATTAGCATTGTCAGTATTATTAGTATCGGTATTTTCTTAATTTATATTCAATTATTAAATTGTTCTTATCTCAATCCATGTGTTTCCTTACCTTTTCCTCCAAATGTCCTCCTTTACTGGAGGAGGGTAGGGAGGTGAGCAAGCGGCTCTGTGGTACTTAATTGCTGGCTGGGATTTTACCGCTGTAGTGTGTTACAGAGAACTTAGTTTGTTTTTTGGTCTTCCTTCTTAAAATCCTTAATTCAAAATTCAAAGGCACATTTTGTAGCAAGAACCTTTTCCACAGGGTGAACCTCCTTTTAGTGCTGAGAATCTCCCATGAATTACTTCTCGGTCAGTTCTTCCAAGAAGAATCATTGCTGTAATCACAGTGCCTCTGAGTCTGTTAGTGTGCTGGATATCATCCCAAATACACCCAAATGTAGGTTAATCTTCAGTGGCAGAGTACCATGATTTCCTTTTGTCCTTTTTAAAGGTAACGCAGTCCACTGTACTATTCTGTGCTTTATTTCAGGATGATATTTCTTTCAGCTTCCAGTGTAGCAGCTTCATTTTCTGCTTTCTCAGTCACTGAAAATTAATTAACTCCAAAGGCAGTCATCCATTTTTAAGCCCATGCTAATCAAGTTTATCCATTACAAAAAAAGAAAAAAATCAATTAATAGCATTGACACAAACCATTATCAATTTTTCAGTAATAATCACATGAAGATAGGCACCCCACACACTCATAAAGATTCCCTAGCCTTAACATTAAATTCTGCTTTTGTTCTTATGTTCACAGTCAGTTCCCTGCTCTGTAATGAATTCTATAAAGTTTTTTAAAAAATAAATCAACTTAACTTCTCCTAAGAAAATTCATAATATATTCATTCTCCACAATCAAAGGAATTTTCATTGTACTGAGTCTAGATTCCTTTCCCCTGTGCACTTCAAGTGTGGTTAACAATAATTTCACCCAATTACATTAAGCAGTTCAGAAAGATATGAATTGCAGAACAATGGTGGTTTGTTCACTGGAATGTACTTTGTTTATCAGAGGAAAGATTTTGGTGGGTTTCTTTGTTTGCCTTTGGGGGCTTTTGTTTTTCAGCCAGGACAGCCATTTTTGTGGCATGCAGTAATAGACAACTTCTCCCACCTTCAAAATCCTATATCAGTTGTTGCTTAGATAAGAGAAAGACCACTCAACTGTACTAAAATGTTGCTGCCAGTCCTTTTGCTCAAGTACTAACTCTCCTTTTCCTGGAGAGTAAGCTCAAACCTCCCATATGGTACATTATACATTTACCCTTTAATCTTAAGGTATGTCTAGGTCTTTGGTCAGCCCCTCATTGCACACACAGCTTTCAGGTCTGATTACTTATGTTCCCTTACCCCTGCACATTATCATTATTGTGCTAATGCTATTTATCACCTTCATGCATGAGAGTTCTCCATCCCAAATAATTTCTAGATTTTCTCCTTGTACTTGGCTGCCTTTGAGTCACCTCTTGATTCACAACTCTTTACAGGTCTCCTTTGCTTTCTTCCATGCATGTAAGGCTTTTGCTTGCATGTTGTCAATAGCCCTTAATATTTGATCTTGCAATTCCTTCTAGGATCATTTGAATGGTCATTTAAAACAGCAGAGTGAGAAAGAGTACTACTTTTCATAAGATAAAGAATCACTGTGACAGTTCTCCCACACATCCACTCTTTAAAATCTCTGGCTTACGCTGAATCTATTTGGGACAGGCGATTCATCATATTTGTTTCTGAGTCTTCAAATGTGACTATGATTGTGATAAAGTTATTGGATGACTCATCGAAAAGTATGATACCTTTGTTAGTAGTATACAATCGATTGCCATGGTTTTAATAATAATAATGGGAAATATGGGATCTTTAAACACTGAAGTGATAAATTCTATCACCAGGGGTGACTAGAGCTATCTTCTATTTCTGAAGTCTCTTTGCACATAATCCTGCCAAAATGATCTTTTCCTCTTCAATTACTTATTTAATGTGGTTGCAGCTTCTCATCTTCTAATAAACACAAGAACTTTAGTTCAATATCAAGATTTGAGAGGAAAGGTAAAATGAAATACTTTGAGTCACAGGACCTTAAGCTAAGCAACTTGTCACTGTCCCACCCTCCTCTGCTATCACTGTAAAAAACAATGTTAGCTTTGTTTTAAAATATACCTTGATTTTAGAAAAAGTCTTGAAATAGTGTTTATATGTTATCTGTTGTGTCCTGTGAAACTCATTTGTTGATATCCAGGGGCTATTAACAAGAAATGGACATTGTAGGTGAGATCTTTAGTGATACAGAAACACTCCAGAAAGAATAATTATTTTATTTTTTTCTAAGGACTTGGTCCTAAGAAGGAAAACGAATGAGTGAGATTACAGTAATAAAACAATCTGCAGAACAATTACATTAGGAGGGAAAGATAAAAATTTGAAAGCAATGTTGCAAGATTTGCTGGTAAATTCAGGGTAAAAATCAGTCTCAGGATTAAAGTCTGTGACATACAGTGGTCTGAACAGAAAACAAGAGTCATCTCGTTCCTTCAATCATCCTGTGAAGTCTGGAAAAGGTAACCTCTGGAAGGTTAATATTCCCAGACTGAGAGATGAGAGAATAAACTGAACATGGACTGAAATGAGTAAACTGAAGTCTGAGGCCAAGCAGTAGTAACACTATACATGTATTTTAGGACTGTACCTTATAACATACCTTCAGTAGGATTTTGGACATTGCCATTCTTGTACTCTGTGCTGATACAGGACCTAAGTCCAGGTAAAGATTTGCGTGGATGGTAAGTCAAAACAGTGTAGTGCAGAAGATACAGAGGTGGGGGAGGTAGGAGGAGTTGTGCTCTTCTCCCTATCCCTCCCATAAAATATTTAGATGGCCAGAGGGAAAAAAACAGGTTTCAGGATAACATAATCTCTTTCAGTGTCTTCACTTTACCACAGAAATTTTAGATTCATCTGGAAACTTACAGATCTTTTAGTTCTGTGTTATTGTATTCTTTTCTTCACACCCTCCAAATTCCAATTATGTCTCCCACAGCAAAGTTTGCAGTGCCAAAGAACCATCACAAAAAGAGATGTCCATCGCTTCAACAGTTATCATCCACTGAAATCTACCATAAACATATCTCTTCATATTCACTTATGTACCAATATGGACTATGTCTTTAATCATCACTTCTTAAACCGTATCACTGGTTATCATGAAGAAAGATATCTCAATTATAAATCTTTCATTAGAAAAGTTTAATTTTTCAGTTCCTTTTCTTTTATAATTCCGCCTTAGTCATCTAACATATCTAGACGAAGATAACATTTTGCAATAATACTGTATGCCCATGTTTTTATGTTTATGTCTAACATATACTGTCTTTAATAGTTTGTTTTCTCACATTTAAATTTGATTTTCTAGGAATTCTAAATTATTTTTATATAAATTAAACTTCTGAATATTTAATTCTCAACTTGAAACTGTTTTGGAAACAGATGCCCTTTACTGATTCTTTCTTCACAAAAAACCAAGCTCCTAAAATATAGTTGTTTTCATTCTTAAGAAAATATGGTTTTGTTAGCACTTAAAAAAAACATCCTCCCCAAAAAAACCCCAGAAATAAACACAGTCTCCAGCTGCCTAAATATAATATATGAAGTTAAAGAGTTTAGATATCATCTTAGATTTGCAGTTACCAGGGGGAAAAGAAAAGATTACACACAGTGTAACTGGATTTGGATTATTAAAAGCCTTGATTAAGCAAATGACCAAGTAATCCGTGTCCCATAGAATGAAAACATCCTGTCTGTTTGGCCATTTTCTTTGGTAGGCAGAGGGACGTGGGAGTCGGTGACAGAATTCAGCATCCCTTTTCAACATATGCTGGGAACCAATGTGAAAAGCAGAAATGTGACTTTGATTTTAAAAGCACATTGTATCTATAATTTCCATTATGTCTTTGAAGATATCTCCAAGGATAAAGTAGATTCCAAGCACATCCCCGGCAAGGCAAGTAGTATTGTTAAACTACACACTGAAAAAACAAATAAATCTTAACATAAAGAAAATGGCTATTCAGTGACAAAAACAAAGTGATTTTTTTAAAAAAACAATGTTATAATTGTTCATAAGATAAATGCCTTGTTTGGCATATTTCTGAAAGAGTACTTCCTCAGATTTCATAGGTCAATTACTAGTAGAATAGTAAAAACTGCAATTAATATAGATTGGCAGAATGAGGATGGAGAACATAAATATCATATTTACTTTGAATTCTTTTATTCTCAGACTAATGTAGATACAGACCGTGGAGTAATATAAATTACATGCACACTTAAATTGACCTAAATTAGCAATAATTAAAATAAAAATACATGATTTGATGCTATGCCAGTCAATTTGACAGTAAAGTCAGTAACAAGTATAGTCTTGTAGGACTATCTTCTAAGAACAGCTATATATAGTTTATAAATGATTGGTGATACAGAAACCTCAGAAAGAACTATGTTTTCCTTTTATCTTTGTGCAACAAAGACAGATGCCAAAACAAAGACTGCAGATACTCAAATGTAACACGCAACTAGCTGCCTATATTTCTTTACTCTCAAATTTATTTGTAGTCAGTCAAAAAGTTCCAAAACATGGGTGTAAGTATTGAAGAGAGACATATAAATAGGGTGACCACACAAGCCCTGTTTCTTTACTGAAAAGCTGAAAGTTATATTTTGTCTGGTACTGACTTAGATAAAAGCTATGCCCTACACAAAACAGTGTGCATCGTAGTAATACAAAAATAAATGTAAAAAAAGTCAGTAAGTTTAAAGTAGAACGCATACAAATAGATGAAAAAATAAATATTTAAAATTCATCCATGTGTCTAAGAATATTAAGATTATTTAGCTTACATAAACCACTTGTCTTTATAATAAATGTGGGTGCCAAAAATGTGTGGAAGTAGACAAGTAGCTGAACAAATTACATATAGTCCATATTAATGAATTTCACCTCAGTCTTTTAGCAAGATGTTTACAATCACTATAATATTCTGACCGTCTAATTTTTTCAATTGATCTGGGAATGTAACTATGAAGATATTTCTGACTGGGGTCAAGAGGTGCTGCTGAGTGAATACAGTTTTGAAAATTATTCCTGTTTTTAAATATGCATTAAGAACTGAGGCTCTTATAGCTCTGATAGTTTTAGAACAGTTTTTGTTTTCAGAAAAAAAAAACCCACAATAATCTGACAAACACTGGGAGAAAAAGGATAATGCTGTTTTAGAAGAATATGTCATGATTATATTCTTTGAAAAAATATTTTTTCTTATTTTTCTTCTTACAAAATCTACTATTCTGAAGACAAACACTGTCCTTGTGTCAATATCAGGCTTCCTTGTCTACTCCACAAAAATTGGGTATTTCATAGATTAATTAGAGAAGTAGTATATACTACATTCTATATAACAAAATCACATTTGGTATTACTAGATTTTCAGTCAGAGAACTATAAGTAATTTTCTTAGCTTTGGTGGTCCTGTGTCATTTCATTTGCATTAATTACTCACTATGTATTGAAGACCATGTAGAGGAAGAAGGAGGTAGGTTTAAAAGACATCTCAAAGAAAATTACTTTGTGCAAATTGTCAAATGGTTGACCTAAAAGGAAAATGAAAAAACTATTTTGCTGTTATAATGATGTCCTCGTCCCAGGCAGCGATGAGCTGCTCTCCTAGGGCCAGTCTATAAGATTTTTATTTCATTCCATAATACATTAAGCTGAGTGGTCACTGTGGCCTCCTGTACCGGCAGCACTGGGAGCAGGATGTGGAGGAAGCAGAGGCTGGACCCGGAAGGCGCATGGGGGGGTGTTACCCCAGAGGTTGCTGCTGGCAGCGCATTTTTTTCCTGGCAGCATGGTATTTTTTTCCTCTTGGCAGCGCTGAGAGAAACCTGTCTGTGTCTATCCACAGGTGGTGAGATCCTGTATCATTTGTTCTATTTTCCTGTTCTTTTAATTACTTATTAGCAATAGTATTGTTAATAACTCCCTAAGTTTCATTTATATAATTAAATGGTTCTTATCTCTACTTCTACGAGCCTCCCTTGTTTTTCCTCTGACCCTTCCTCACTGGGGTGGGGGTGGAGGGGCATGCAATGGTAGAACGACTGGTGGTGTTTAATTGCCCAGCAGGGCTAAACCCCAACAAATGATGTGGAGTTTACCTTTTCATAATGCTTTTTGGGTGTTAGCTACATGTAATTAATTTGATTCTTGTACTGGAAGTTTGTTCTGGATTCTTTTTTCAATCTTGGATGACAGTTGTCACGTTAAAAGAATAAATACAATTTACAGGTATACCAGGTCTGAAATAAAGAATTCTAGGTAACTAGCTTTAAAAAAAACACCTTAAAGAGAGGTGATAGAGTAAGAAATTATTCAAAATTAAGAGTAAAGAGGACCCACTGGGTTTCCCTTAGGCAACGTCTCAGCTCATACTGCTTTTGTAAACCCTCTGCCAACTGTCAGAGGGACTGTACCATACATCTGTTCCCTGTGCCTTGGGGTCATTCTCCCACTGATACACCTTCACTCCCTGCTCCTCCCAGACACTGTCTTCGCACCTTAAAATAATTAGATAAATCAGGTTTGTTCTTGTTCAGGCAAAGACAGGAGACAGAGCTTCTAACCTTACAACTTTCTTACACACATCACAAGAGAGAACAAAATACTCTGAAAGCACATCAAAGGGCCATTTAGGTTACAATATTACCAACTGATTCTGAAAGTTTGGCCTCATGAATCTCTTCCTCATGCAGTGTGACCATGAGCTTGCTGGTGGGCACAGTTGTTACACATCAAGAGGATAAGGACCCCAGCCTCATCCATGGGAAGGTCACCCCCATCAAGGTTAGAAACAGGGTCCTGTGACTCAAGAAATGGATGGGTCTCATAATGCCAAGGAGGCAGGTGTGTGAATAATGATGTCCTGAAGAATAGAGGAAGGATTTGAACTCTTCCCCATCTCAGGGTCCACGTAAGATCTATGCAATAGCACAAATCCATATGTTCATATCCTGGGCACTAATTTAGGAATGTTGCATTATTCAGAAACAGAATATATAGACAGCCACAAGCACATGTACGCCACAGAGTACCTGGTGCACAGCTGTGCTTGTAAAAGTCAGATTAATATACCTTCATAGGTTGGCCAGATCAGGCTACTACAGATCTAACCTTACAGATGTCCATTACACTCCAGTTATGTTTATCTCCGGGGATGGAGACACCACACTGTCCCTGGGCAACCTGTGGTAAGGTTCAGTCACCCTCACAGTCACTCTTATATACTTCCTTGAAGAATATTTTTTTGCTCTTTGTTGGTTTTATGCTTTGAGGAAGACTGTTTGACTGTGGGAATAAAAAGAATGAAGCACTACTGAGCTTATTCTCCATTTATCTGGATTTATGAAGTTCCTAACAAAGTTCAAAGCAGAGGTACAATGGTGCAAAACCAAGACAATCTGAAGTTTAGTTTTGAAAATGAAAGGAAATACAGAGCTTTGCTGCTTATTTGCTAATAAAATAAAATAAAATAAAATAAAATAAAATAAAATAAAATAAAATAAAATAAAATAAAATAAAATAAAATAAAATAAAATAAAATAAAATAAAATAAAATAAAATAAAATAAAATAGAGAAAAATTGAGGAAGGATTTTTCACTCAAAATAATGAAATTCAACATGGCTATAATATCAGCTGATTTTAATGAAAATACTGGAGACATAATAGTCAGCCATCAGGACCTTTGATCTGACTCATTATTGTAGATCTTTTGACAAATCTGGTTAAAGTAGAGATCTTACATTTTTCATAAACCTAGGTTAGACTTTCAAACGTAAAATGGCATCTAAAAATGAAGATAGGCACCTGTCTGGACTTTCAAAAGTACTTAGATAAAGTACTTAGCAGTTTGGAAAAATCCTACTTGGAACTTGCTCTAGGTAAAACTCTGACCTTCATAGCCTGAAAAGCCAGCCATAAGAGGAGTCCATCCAGAGTATGGATTGTGATTATGCTGATGGACAAAGAGCAATTCCCAGCTTCCAGAGTCCTAGCATGTCTCAGCCATTACTGGGATGATAAACAGGGCTACCATAAGTCATGGTTTCTGTAGGAAGGAAATCCAGATGTTCTCCACTCCTAATGTAAGAAGACAAAAGCCCAAGACTCCCTGAGAGTATATCACCTGGTCATGTTAGGTAAGTCCTGCAAGTAAACAGAAAGAAGTATTTAGAGAATTATTATGTTACAAGGTTCAAAGTATAAGGAAGATAATTAAGTGAAAAGAGAAAATTACACAATTGTTCTCTTCATTTGCTTAATCTATTTATTTATTAAAGTCTTTTCGTAATCTTGTTCAAGTTCTAAGATAATGTGAGTAACCTTGCAGACTCTGATTTAACATCTTCATTGACCAAGACCAGTTACCCCAGTATGGGATTAGTATACAGTTCTGAAAACAGGTAAGCTATAATTATGTGTCTTTGTTTACTCTATATATGATGTTAAACTTCCTCCCTGAAGCAGAAATAAATCCAGTTAGTATTTTAAGCAGATGCTGAGACTCCTTAACAGAAAACATATATTTTTTCCCCTTAAGTGATGTAAGATCACAGTGCTGTTATTTGCTCTTTCCTCTGCATAGAGGCCTACCAGCAATTATGTTATGGTTCTCCACGTCACTACCTGAACAGCAGATGAAAGCAGAAGTGTCCTGTTGATACATTACTTAAAAAAAATTACCTATGGTGGTAGTGTTCTGCAGATTGGCAACCTTTCTTACTTTGAGATGTGCTACTTTACTACTTTGACAAGTTATGCTGAGAATTTTTTTTTGTAAATCAAGAACAATATTGCAAATTTAAAAATAAAGTCAACAGAATCACAAGAACTTCTTGTCTTGTTTCAACTGGATGGTTTTTGCAAGTTTGTATTGGGTTCCTCACTTTTGAAATAATTGTTTTTTTTAATTATATACAGAAAGTTGAACGAAGTACTTTTTAAAGCTTTAATCAGGTTCTGAAACTTTCCATCCACCTATCCCCAGATACATAATAATACACACACACACTTTTCACAGGAACTTCACCTCTTACTCCCATGCTCAGGACAGATTGAAAGAATGTATTCTTTGTACATGTTTTCTTCCCTTTTTTTCTCTATTTTTAATTCATATCTCCACAATTTTTCTTGTCACAAGATAATTTTATGAGGAAATAACAATGAAATAACAACCAAACAGTATGATCACTGGTTAAAAAAACAAACCAAACCAGAAAACAACCGAAAAATCACCAATCCACAAAACTATATTTATTTACTTTTCACTTGAGTTATCTCAGAAAAAAAGGACAAAGAGATTATTGAAGCTTCTCAACTGAGCTGTCCACCTATAATTTTTCCCCTTGTGTGTTTTCTTTGATGTCTTCAAATAACCTCAAAAGTACTCCCATTCAAAACAATTGCAGAAGTATTTGGCCTCATCTTTTTTGCTCTTTTGTTCTTCAGTTACTTCAGATAAGTGGGTTTAGCAAAATAAGATAACAGTGCTAAAAATACACTTATACCTTTCCTAAGTGTTTGTGAAGTCATCATCTGGATGTGGGTGGGGAGAATTTACTCTCAAATCGAAACAAATAGCAGCTCAAAGAGAATTTTTTGTGTGTGTTTTCAAACTGTGGTAAAATCTGTTACAATTAAATAATTAATATGCAATAACTTTAAAAATGTATACAAAATTCAGTTACATTTTGATGTGCTAGCCTTAGAATTCATCTAAAGACCTTTTGATAACAGTCTTGAATCAAAAATTGGTTGAAAGTACAAAGACATGATGGGATTCTAGTTACATATCATGTTAATTAGAAAGAAAAGATATGCTGCCTGGAAAACAAGTTACGTTCAATATTGCAGTTGTGCACCCACATTACTACATAATAGTAATATATAGAGTAAAAAAATGCATCCACATACTGATTACATGTTGCTGTAAACACTGGAGTTTGGGTGCATGCTTAGTACATAGCTAAAGTAAATTGACCAATGAAGACATGTATGGTAAAACATGAAAACACACAGAAAACAAATAATATGTAAAGTGGACTTATTTTACAGGCATAATGTGATATACACAGGAAAACATGTTTTATTACATGGGCATCTCTCATGTACAGGCTTTTTGCCTGTACAAGAGAGAGAAGATTTTTTTCTCTCTTCTTTTTAAAACATACATGCACACATACACACATATCATAATTACAGAAAATAAATAAAAGAGTTTACAAGATTGGTTGTCCATTATTCTTCATACATGTAATAACACTAACCAACTCCAAAACCTCAAACCTGGTGGCTTCAAATTAACACCAAATTACAATTTCAGATAGAAACAGTCTCTCTTCAAGCATCTGACAGACAATTCAATAAAGATGAATTATATTTGCAAGAAGCATTACGTGAAGAACAGCAATTATTTAAATCCTCAGTATTTATACAGTACAGCCAGTCAAATTATCTGACAGGCTGAAAAACTTCTGTTATATTCCTTTGTACAAAATCTTTCAGAGCACTGAAATTTATTTCAGAATAACTTGGCAAGTATGAATAATGGATTATAATGGGTAAAATCTGATTTTCCAAATCAACATGATAAAAAGTCAGGCCTTTTTTTATCAGTTTCAGTTTCAAAACTTGTTTTCAAAATAGTAAAGGTCAATGAACAAATGATGAAAATATGAATACTTTGAAAACACTCATTTACATTTATATTCTATTATAGGTTCAGAACTGGTCCCCCAAACTCAATATTATAATCAAAATCCAAATAATATACCCAAAAATGACTTATTACAATGGTCAGTATTCTCAACTGAGAGCCCACTACAGCCACTTACACATCTTTACATATTTGTATCATATTTTTTAGTGTATTTATTGTTTGGGGTATATGAAGCTCTACATAAAAATAATTTTATACTAAAGCAATGACTCAAAGGTGTAAGGACTTGCTTAATAATTAAGCATGTAAAGTAGAATGCTCCCTACATAATAAGGAGAAGGGAAGGGGAAGGGGAAAGGATATTCCAAGTCAGGTTGGACAGAGTTCTGCGCAATCTGATCTAGTGAAAAATGTCCCTGCCCATGGCAGAGGGGTTGCACTAGGTAGGCAATAAAGGTCCCTTCCAGCACAAGCCATTCTGTGATTCTATGATTAAAGCACTTGAAATTTATATAAAAGGATACAGAGAACAATTTAAAAAAAAAAACTTGTAATGAAGCTTCTTTTCAAGCTATATAGAAATATAAAAATATAAAAACACACACCAGTTAACTGAACAGCAATACTATAATTATAAAAATGCTTCCGAATTTTAAACTACAAAAGTTGTGAGATCAAAAATTTAAGGCCCTGACATTGTCCTAGTCTTCTTTACAATTGTATGACAAAATAATCTCTTCTAAGCACAATATTTAATACAAAATACTGGTTAACATATTAAAAAAAAAAAGTGTGAAAATGAGATAAAAGAAACCATTATGTCACCTATCAATTCCTTCTGCAAGAATATTGGATGAATTTTAGTTCTATTATCATATTCTAAGGCATCCTCAGAATCACTAAAATTTCATCATATTTATTTTTATTCACTGCCTTCAGTTTCTGGATTTTTCATCAGACTGACAGGTGTTGGTCAGGTCCTTGTAAGCATCAATGATAACAAACTAGATTCACGTAGGATGGCACCTGCGATAGATCTGACCTAACTGTGCTTTGTGATATTGTGCTGACACTTGCCTGATGACTAAAATGTATGCTGCCATATTTGTTGACCCAATTACAGTTTTCAAAAGATATATAAGAAATGTAAGAAGCCCATCTGTAAGAAGAAAACTCTGAGGTAAAGGGAATACATATACTCAGTTCTCTACAGAATTATGCTATTACGGAAGGAGCTAAAGAAAGTGATTTGCTTACTGAAAAGAGCCTAACAAGAAGAGCACAAATAATAAAGACTAATTGTGTATCTTAAAGACATATGACTCAAGTCAAACAGAATGAATGACACACAGAGGAACAAAAACATCTGTGTTCTCTAAGACAGCACTAAGATTGAAGAGCCAATAGGGTCACTTGAGACAAAGGCACAAAGAAGCATCCAATAACCTGCTCAGTAAGTTCAAGGAAGTCAGACTTCTCACACAGCAAAAAGACAGAAATCACAATGTATCAAAAATAAATCGTCAAGCTGGGTCAAGGGACTAAAGAGACAAATACTAATGGAGAAATGTAAGTGTACAGCACTATGCAAGAGTTTGAAAACTTGCAAGATTTTGAAAGCATGCAATTGAATAACTGCATTATAATTATATTATTACAGTCAAGAGAGAATATTTAGCCAGAAACCCGAGTTTATGGGTAAGGGCAAAAAGACTAAATTATACACCTTAGTTGCTCTTCTGCTGCTTTTTGTACTGGATTCACTTTATTAGTCTTCAGTTTGTGGAAGTACATGTTTCTTATCTGTGTATCTACACCAATGTACATGGTTTCTACCAGAGAGACAGATATCTCTAGCTAATTAGAAGCTGATGAAGAGATGAAAGCATCTTTACTTCCTTATACACATTTGTGGGTTCAGCTGATACTTAACAAAGATGAGGGAATATTATTTTTCCCTGTACCTGACTTTTCAAAAAAATAAAGCTTTTCAAGTTTTTCTCAGAAATACATCAGTAAACCATAATTAAACTAAAACCACTTATCAATTTAAGTAAACGACCTTCAGAGTAATTATTCAGGAATATTTTTCATCAGCATTACTGAATAAGTCACACGATATTTTATAGGTCAGAATACATGCAATTTCAAGTTCATTTCCTGAAACATGAATTTCAAGTTAGCCTTTCACATAATTCAAGGATCATTAACTACATACTACAGGTGCACTTGTAAACAGAACTTTCCCAGTTAGTAGCAAAGATGTGTGCTTTGTAATAAATTGGATGGAAGAGAACCACTGGAATTATTTCTTGGTTTGTTTTTAATTCCCCTCCCATGAGCAGAGGTGAAAAAGGCTGTGTGGGTAGATTTATCCTGCGAGACAACAAACATACAAATATAATTTTTAACTTGGCAAATGATGACTGTTCCTGCTGACTTTATTGAAGAGTCTTAATGAACTGAATAATGAGTCATGATCTTATCCAATTTAACTCACTGAAAATGGAAGAACTTTAACTTGTACTGGACACTATTTTCATCAACAAGGCTGAACTCTCAGACATTTACTCCTATCAGTAAAGCAATTCATATGTCTAACTTAAAAGAAGTCAGTGGGAGTAATTGCGTGGTCAGTACCAGCAGATACCACTTTAACAATCTGGAAAACTGAAATTACTGTTTTAAAATATCTGTCCTCTTTTTTTTCATGTTAAACTAAGACAATTCTCTTCTTTAACCGTGGTTTTAACCAGAAAGAATAAGAACGTGCTATACATCTTTTCTTTGAAAAAGATACCTTTTTTTAGTTGTGCATATTAAACCCCCAAATCTTCAAACAACATTTGCTGGTTGGCCCAAGAGTTGATCTGCAAGAAAATTCTGTGGGAAAGGTGGCTTCCATTTTTAGTATTCCTTTTAATATTCATCTTCCAGGAGAGATCATTATGATAACATTTTATCAATGTTGTTTGGAGTGTTGAGATCATAACAGGAAAATATCAGTACTTAGGTTACATTGGCCTAGTGTTATGCTTAACTGCTGTTCTTGCATGCAAAATGTTTAATAGCCAGTAGAAATGAACCAGTATAAGATGGAAGTAGAATTATATGGCAATTAATTTTGTGTATGCACACACACACAAAATGAAACAAGTATTTATGTTCAAGACAAAGACACAATGTCACTTTCCTGGAAGACAGATTTTTGAAGATTCATGTTTCAAACTATGTTCCCTGATCATGTATATTTAATGAATGGTGGGAATGCAACAACAAAATGTCCTGGTATGAGTGTTGAGCCTTGTGACAGAATGTAAAATAAGAAAGATATGTCCTAATTTCTCTTCATATTTCCTACAGAGGAACAGCATTCTTTCCACTGCCTAGAAGTGTTCAGGTCTTGCCTCATCCCATTCCTGTAACTGTTGAGAATCATGTCTTGCAAGGCAGTAGATTATAGCTCTCTAATCTCTGCAGTGGCTTTCAAAGAGGTTGCTATGTAAAAGAAAAAAAAAAAAAACCCCAAACCTTACAAATAAAACATACTTCAGGTTCTTATAGCATCTTCTATATAATATACTGGAAAGCATAGTAGTTTTAATGTATACCTTCAAATAGAGATGGAAAAAGAGAAAATGTAACCCATAATGCCTCCAAAGTACATAATACACAGGACACCCTTTAAAAATACAAGAAGGAGGCAGAAACTATTGGAAAGAAGCAAGGAATCTTACTGAACCATGTGAAAACATATGTATCAGTAGAAGAAAGTCTCATTGAAATACTTCTGTATAAATATCTTATGTTTAAATTGGTTTCAGTTCCAGATTATGTTCCTATAACTATTAGCTAAGCTCCATAAAGTACTAAATAGCCATTTATTCTAGATGAGAAAAGAGTCTAGTATTTTTCCATTAGGTATGTATGGTCCTGAGCTAGTATCTATGTAATCACTTGGCAGTAGGTGTTTGCCTGCACGAAAAATCCCATTAAAACCAAAAAGGTCACTTACTAATCATGACCTTGCCTGTGTTTTTTTTCTTACTCCATTCACCTATAACTTGATCACTAGTAAACCAACTCCCAAAAAGAATCTTTATATCAGGAGAAATGACAAAGAGTTAGATAAACTTGAAATGCTAAATATTATAGAGTTTAAAATTTGTTTTCAAATCCCATATCAATGGTTTTATTTTGATTTCCACTTGTAGTAGATTTTTTCTTTTAATTTGACTCATGCATGCATGTGATGATTATGGTGGGGCTGGGTATTTTTCAACATTACATGCATATATGTTATGTATTATATATATAATTTTTCAACCTTATTTTAAGTGAATCTTAAAGCCTGTGAAATTATATTATTTTAAGGAAATCACGATACATGGTGCACCTGTTTTTTTCAGAACATAAATGTAGATTAACCATTTTTTCCAAAGCTATAAATTATGAAATATAAGAAGGGAAGTGATACCTCCATTTCTGAAAACTGTGTAAGGGATTATGGTGGTTAGTCTGGGTTGAAACTTCCATAAAGGGGTCGTGGTTTAACTCCGGCTAGCAAAATACCACGAAGCCGCTCTCACAAATCCCCCTCCCCTCCTCCAGTGGAGGGGAAGAATCGGAGGAAAAAGAAATAAGGAAGCACTTAAAATTGAGATAAGAACTATTTACTAATTAAATCTAAATCAATATATACAGGTACTACTAATAATAAAAACTTAAAATAGTAGAAAATGAAACATATAGTACAATATGATACAATATGATACAATTTCCCACCACTCACTGACCAATGCACACCCAGATGTTGAGGGATGAAAATCAGACCACGAGAGCCTGAGAACCACAGCCCAAGAGCAATCGCAGCCCAAGAGCCGCGGCCTGAAGGCCGGAGCCCGGGAGCCTACGCAGCAGATTCCGAGCAAACCTTATCACTGATAACACAGCCAGAAAACTCAAAACAATCCACCATCTCCCACACGAATGAGCCAGCACAGGAGTTAGCAAAGCAGCTAACGCAGGAGGGTTAGCAAGTTGCCCGGAGAGACGAGCAAGGAAGTAAGGGAGAGAGAGAGAAGGGAAGAGTAATGGCTACCAGACCCTCTTCCCCACCCCAAGAGACCGGAACATGACATACTACGGAATGAAATACTTCCTTGGTTAGTCTGGGTCAGCTACAGTATCCAAAACGGACAAACGACCTTGAGTTCAGTACAGGCCATCCCCAGCACCAGCTGAGGCCTTATCAATGTTTTCACTTAGTGTCCAGCAACAGAGTTCCCTGGCAACTAGAGTAAAGGAAGTTTACCCTTTCCTGACTGAACCCAGCACAAATTCATCCCAGAGTTAGAGAAGTCTACATTTATAATATTTTATACTTAAGCTATTTTATACTTAAGCTATTTTATACTTATGCTTATTTAATCAAATGGTGCATTCATTTAACAACATTTCATCAATTCATTTAACATCAATTCACCACTTCATCATTCATCAGTTCATCAACAGAACACTGTCTATGGGGTCAATTGGAACAGGCTGCCCAGGGAAGTGATTAAGTCACCGTTCCTGGAGATATCTAAGAGGCATGTAAATATGGTGTTTAGGACATGTTTTAGTGGTGGACTTAATGTTACATTTATGGTTGGACTTGATGATCTAACCAATTTTTTCCAGCCTGTCATTCTAAACAGCAATAATAACAGCAATTAAGACATTTTTATAAAAGCAAATCTTAAAATTAGACAACTAGAAAACTTCAAATGTTCAGATTTAGTACATGTTCAAGAAGTGGAAAAGAAACACTTGCCCTACTCCCACTCTGATTAAGATTATACAGGCAGATAACATTAAAGAGTCATGTGTAAAGAAATAGCTAATAAAAATAATAATTAATAAAACCCCACCTTTAACCACACAGTACAAACCAATAGATTAAGTAAATATCTTTGCACAAAAAGTACATAAATTCTTCAATCCCTCCTTGGGAAAAGTTATGCTTATTCTAAAAACTGAAGAAATCTTCTGTTCCTCTCTTCCCCCACAGCTGGAATCTAGAGAGTATGGACAGTAAATCTTACTTGCTGTCACTTGTCAAAAGCCAAGAAAAGATTATTTGGTCCGATATAAAATTAAATTAGGACTAGGTGTTGGGTTTGGGGTTTATGGTTTGGGGTTGTTTGGGTTTTTTTAATTATTAGCAATATACTTAGGAAGGGACACAGTGTTTGTATCATGGTTATTGGTTTATTCAGATGACTTAATCTGTAAGGCTACTTTGACAGTTTTGTTGCTGTTTAATATTTATTAGCTAAATCTCTGACAAATCATAATTTTTTACCCTTTATTCCATTCCCACAGCTTTCCATGGCATCATGTCTGGACTGCTATTGAATGCATGTGAAACAGAATCTTTCTTGTAATTTGCAACTAGGCTATAAATATTATTTTAAAATCATTACAAAGCAAACAGCTCTGGGTTTTTAATCACAAAATTTAATATCTCATTTTATGCATTGTTTACTATTTTACCACTGAATACCAGGAGAAAACATTTCTGTGATTATTAAATAGCAAGGAAGATAACAGATAATAGCTGCTCCACATAGTCAGCAGAAATATACATCACAAAAGTCACATAAATGGATGTGAAGATATTGAAGATTAAAACAATTGTTAAAAAGCACATGGAAAAGGTAAGAATGACCTAATTTTACACTTCCTTAACTTCAAAAATGAAAAGTAAAAAAAACCAGCATTACTATCCAAAAACTTCTTTTACTATACAAATACTTCTTTTAATATACAAAAACTTCTTATTGCTGAGATATGTGAATAACTGCCTTTACTCACACACTGGTGATAAAACATACCCTATTAATTCCAAATCAGAACTGTTCAACTTCTGGGCCTTTTTGTGTGTGTCCTAAGGAAATGCAACATTATGCTGTCAAAGTTTTTGGATAGTACTCTTGTTCTTGTAAACTATCAAAAGTTATATGTGAGAAAAAAGAACAAATTTTCCTCATTTTCAAGGGGCAAATATTCATCTGCTATATTGAAGTCAGTAAGACTTAGGCAGATACACACATAGGCACAGAGGAAACTACAGAATATGGATGGTGTATAATAAACTTTTGTTAGTGTAGTTTTAGAATGTGTGCACTACTCCTGGGTAGCAAAACACATTTTTTCCAACTCAGAACAAATGAAAACAAATTGAAGTCTTTCACCAGAGAACTCTACTTCTGCTTGGAAAGTCACATTCCCTCGTTGCTGGAACTTGTCATGATACTGTCAATGAAAGAGGGTTTAAGATTTGAGAGAATTCTAAAATAACATCATCCAGCTGTTCAGTTTAGTTATGAGAAACTTGAGAAATCTTCTTTGACATATTTCAAGAAAATCTAGTTTTAATTGTAGTTCAAGGGTGACTCTTTTGAAAATGTGAAATTTTCTCATAACACATAAGATTAAATTAATACTAATTAGGCCAGTTTCCATTAATTCCACAAAGGAAGATTGAATCTTCATAAATATATCTAAATTTTATCTTAGTATTTTCTTGCACGTATGAATGTCATACTTCAAAGTACAGCATCTCAAAACCTTTTAAGAAGGGGACAGTGGTCACAAAAGGAGGTGATGTGAATTAGATTTAACAGGTGGAGTTGTAATATTTATAGTGTTTTGAAGTTCTTTTTTCACTCCATAATGTAATAAAATACGTAATACTTAACGTGACAGCAGATCAGAAATGATCACTTATTTTACAACTTGAATGACTATAACCTTGTAAGTAAAATCATATATGTTGAGTGTGGAAACATTCTATGTCTACAGGCACTACTTCCTTTTTTCCAGTGGTGGTTGTTTTGTCTGTTGTATGACATACACAAGCCCTGAGGAAATTGCTCGTGAAGTTCTTCGGTCTACAAAAAGAACATGAACTCAAAAGTTTTCTGACCCTGGCCCTTACATACTCCCATTTTCCAGCCCATAATATCTTGAAAAATGTCAAAAATAAAAGAAAAAAATATTAATAATGCAATATTGTATATTGACTCCCTGACCTACATTGGATTTAGGGACATTTTTGCCTAAAATATATCAGCTATTTCTGACAGTAGACTAGTAAGAACAATTCACTTATTTCATACCAAAAAATTTCTGAAATAATTCTCACAGAAATTTTGCTGTCTACAGATTTTGGTTAGAGGACTAAAAAATTGATAGAGACATTACTCTTAAGTTAATGTTCTGCCATGTAAAATCAAGCTAAATTTAGCAAAGCGGTACATTTTAGGGACATATTATTTACTTTTATCCAGCTATTATTTTTTGGCAGGTGAAATAATCTGACTACTGGTCTCTGAGGAAAGAGTTTCTTCATTTTCCATGAAGATGAATTTCCTAATGTCCAACATGCAGGGAAGACTGGTCGATCTGTGTTCTTATCAGTAGTGATGATGGAGCGAAGTGTGGAAGGAAAGGGATCAGATTCTGCCATGAGTGGAAAAGGCTGATTGCAGGAGGCACAGAAGGCCCTGGTAGGCACATTAGAGTAAGTGTAATGCAAACTAAGAACTAGGATATGACATGTGAGGATAGAAGCAGAAAAAACAACACCACCAGCAGCTGACACCATATAATTACTACCTGCTCCTCCATTAGTTCATATATTAGAGATCTGAATTGTTAATTTAAAAATTTTAACACCGACAATATCACTGGTTATTAAAATGATGTATTCTAAAGCAAGGATTATCAGAATAAGGGGTTGCTTCATGTATCTAAACACGTCAATTTTCATATGCACAATCTTGCTCTACTTACTGCAAGGTAGATTTACACACTGCACATTGTTAAATAAAAAATACATAACAAAGACTTATTGTACTTAAGATCCTTCATCTGATGCAAGAATGGGGAGATTTCCAAATAACACCATAGAGAAGAAAAGACACCATATTCTCCAGAGAATATAAAGGTCCTACTAGCGTGTGCCACAAAGGTTATGTGAGAAGATGGGCAAGTTACCAGAGCTACAATATAACATTTGTCCTGTGTTTCTTTGTCATCCACTGAGTAGTTAACATAGACATACCATGATTCACATTGGTGAAATTGCTGAGAGGTAACAGCTACATCTGAAGCAGATTTAAAGCTGGGCTTTCAACAGAGCAAGTAACCTACAATTCTAATGCTGTCAAGTTTTTTATTTTTGCAAATGTGGTAAGGAACTGATGGCTGGATCAGGATTTAACTTAAAATATAAGGTACATAATAAGGCACATCCTTCTCCAGATTGTCTTGAATTCTGTTGCTTATACTTGACACTTATAAAGAGCTCTCCATAAGCAAGAAGGCATTCTGAGAAACCTACTTTGGTCATATATACTTCCAACATGCTTCTGTGTATGTCCATCTTACTAGGTGCTTGTTTTTATTGCAAAATATTTCTGTAAGGTAAACTTGATCTAGGAAAATATATTATTTACAAAAGATGCAAGTCTGGAAAATCTAGTTGTGTTCCTTTTGATTTTAATCACTATTATTTATGAATAATGTTGATGTCATCCCTTTTACAAGCCAACAAATTCAGACAAAACCAGAGTAGTATTCCAAGTGAATATGAATAAGAAGTGGTGTCTGGAATTTTAATTCAGGCTTTTACAGCTTCATTTGAAAGGGTTTAGACTAATCAATAAAAGAAATCTAAGAAGCCTCGTGTATCTCTCTGGTATCTGGCCATGACAACAGCTGACACTGACACATCAGGTGACAACATCATGTAGACTATGTGAGTGATGCTTAACGTTACCAAACAAATGCTTTCAGGATATAAGATTCAATGAAATTCATGCTTCCCGCTACTCTGTCTTCTGTACTCTGTCTTTTGCAATAGTGCAGCAGGGTGACTACACGATGCGTGGCTGTGATTTTACTGGGGCTATGCAAGCTTGTGGTTTATGAGGCACCATCACTGTTGTCTCTCAAGACAGTTATGATTTAAAACTCATGAAATAACAACCTTATCTTTCATCTTAATGACATTAAAGGCTAATTTAGCATTAACAGCCATGAAGTTTAGAATGAGATACTAATTTCTGGTTTTGTTTATTTGGTATTTGTCTTTTAACATTTCCTTAAAAAGCCAGAAACCAGTAAAGATGCTCTACTCAAACACATCCCTTTCGTGCTGTGAGAAGTACACCACTTCCCAGCCAGCTGGCTCCCTAGGCTAGGCCCAGGCTAAAAGCAATGACCAGCATGACAAGGCTTCTATGTTTATGGTCAATTTACAGTCTTATTTCTGGTACTTTTAATGAATTAAATTATAGAAGTGGATGCTATTTCTTCAGAACATGCAAATACCATTCACAGTGAAGGGACCCTCTCACAGTGACCTTTAAGATGTTATAATCCAAGAATTTATGCCAGTAGGTTAGTATGATTGCATGTGTGTGTAGATAGGCAGTGAAGCAATCTTACATTTGCTTGGTTCAGTGATTAACAAAGTCAGAGAACATGAATTTAAATAAAGCAATGTAAAATACCATTGACTCATATGAGATAAACTGAGATGCCATACCTGTAAATCTTTAAAGTATTTTTTAATCTATTTTAAACAAATACCTTTTTTAAAAATTTATCTGTATGAGAGCATGAAGATAAAATTGTTTAATTTTTATCCTTCATTAACTGAGAAGATTGCCATATCATATAAAATGTTTATATAAATAAAACACAAGGTGATTTAGCATTTGAAAATGTCAAGTCTTTTTAAAATTATTTTTTCTTCTAGTATGAAAACTACAAAAGCAGTCGGTGAAGTACTGATCTTACTGCCCCTTTGATGTCTGCAAAAATAAAAATGATGAATTTATATTGTGTATGCCAAAAGCAAAAATGTTCCAGTGTATTTCTAAATTAAAGGGCAACCATTTGGATAAATTACGCTCCTCTCAATTTGAAGCACATTAAAAAAGCCGACCTTAGCTAAATGTATTGAAAACTCTTTTTTTTCATTAATTTGCAATGCCTTAGAAAAATAAGGATTTCTCAGTCTGTCTAATAACACCAACATTCTTTTTTTCCCATTATTTCCAATGTCTTTGATAAGTAATTTGAATGAAAATTAGGTAGTTTTATAATATTGTATTGCGTGTGATAATTTTTTTAAGTACAAAGGTGAGTTCAGGAAACAAAAATCTGTCATCTGTGAAGTTATGAAAAAATCGGTAATATTACATTGTAGATGACTGAGAAGGTTGTTCACAGATATAAGCCTATTAAGTTGCCGAAAATTTCATAACCCTGTTTTGAACCCTGAATCACCCCCAGTCCCATACTATTCTTCCCAATTCTGGAAAGCCCAACAAGAAAATAAAAAACCCCAGAAAATAAAATTTTGAAACATAGTTTTTAATAGCTTAAGGTAAGTAACTGTAACCTTGCCTTAACAATTGCTTCAGTAATAACGACGAAACTCTCAACTGACTTTCCCTGATTAGGTCAGAGAAGGTTTGAAAGTCTTTATAAGGCATAAATATTACTCTGCAGGATGCATATAATTCTACAGCAATGCTCATAAAGGCAAAGGAAATAGTTTTGACTTTCACTGAAGGCACTGCTGATATTGATAATATAATTTCAATCATTTTCAAGATTTAAATTTGAGGACTGCTAAAATGTGCATATACTCTTTTCCACCTGCTTTAGTATAAGCTTATCCATTCTAGATTAACTGGGTTACTTTGCTCATATATCAATCCTTTCCAGCCACTGCACAATCATTAAAGAGAGAGATTCCAGTTCAGTTAATTCTAGAGTGACAGCTGAAGAGGTAAGTGAAAGTTCTCCACAGAATTGACTTCTATATTAGAAAAAATAATTTTAAAAAACACCAAAAAACCCCATCATACCTAATCTAGTAAATGGTCTCTCCTTTTTTCCTCTGACCCAACATAGGTCTATTGCTAGCATGGTGAATCAATCCTGAAAATCTCAAAATTTCAGATTTTTTTAAAAGATACTGTCTTCTCCTCAACAACATTAGAAAAGTGCAGAAAAATTAACTTGATGTTAGTCTATGGGCTAAATGGATATCACTGGATTATTTTAGTGGTGATTTTTGTCCACTGAAATAAAATTACAGGAAATAGGTAATACCATACCATGAAAACATAATTCTTTGAAAATTTCTTCACAATTTATGCATATAAGAAGTTAAATGGACAAGCTTGGGCAATAAACCCCATAGCCAGTGCTCATGATGGTAAGGAGGAAACACCAGTAAAGAGGACATGCCATGACATAACCTTGTGCTAAATAATTAACTATATGTTATTTCAGTTGTAAAATAAAATAGAGCAGTTACCAATAATGTGTAAGGTAGTTTGAATTTCTCTATGTGTATTAAGAGACACTTGAAACTTTCTAAAAAACCCCTTTTTGATAAGAAACTGATGATATTATTCATCTTCTGACAGAGAACAAAATAAAGAGGGTGAAAAAAACCCCACACCCAACCAACCTTAAAGCCCTTTGCAGGGAGAAACAAGCCCCTGCAGCATTCAGAGCAAGTATTCAGTTTCCAACTAATCCAGTTTCATGGTAACTTGCTTCAGAGGTGCCTGCACAGAAATGAGTTTTGTGCTCTCACAAATTGCTCTTCACTATTTTCTACTCAAATTGCAGCAAGTCTGTTTTATCCCTCTCACCTAAATACCAGAAGACAGGCTCCTGAGTTTTATTCTCTGAAACCAAATTGATATGTAGAGAGCCAAGTACTTTAACGGAGCAAATGGTTCTCATTACACTTACACACATCACCATCACAAGTGCTATGTGCTGTACTATACTGCTGGGAGAAAGCATCCCCTTGGTCACACTGATTTCCTTATCAGCAATTCAATAGACTCTTCTACTCTTCCTTATGTTTAAAAGCCCTCTGGGATTTGAATCTACCCATGAATATAAACATTCTGTCCTGCAATATGATTCAGTAGAATTACTCTTACATTTTTTGCATAGATCAAAAGCCTGCAAATGCAAAATTGTACTTATGCATAAGATTAAAATATCAGGTGCTTGAAACAAATAATTCAGATTTAGAAATATAATCTCATTCATGCCTTCATTATCCTTAATCTTGAACACTGCACTTTCCTATTCACTGTCACATACATCCTATCATGTAAACTCATAACAAGTTTGCTAAAATCAAGTTCATAGTTCAAATCACCTCTATTTTTTGCCCCTGAGGTTCTCAGTTATTTCTTAAATTGTATGACCAGACCCTCAGCTGGCTTAGTCTAGCACTTTTCCAGTAAAGTCAATAGAGAAAAGCCAATATATACTTGCACAGAATCTTGTCCTCAAACATTGTCTCTGTTTTAATCTACTTCTACCGCTCCACTTCTGAGCACATCTATGTTTTCTGCTGCCTCACAATCTTATCACCTCATGCCAAAAATTTGTTGCAATAACTGTTGCCTGTTTTATTCCCCAAAGCCTACTACTGTTTGTATTCTGATTTTCTTCCACTTTCCTCTTTTTACTAACCACACGAAAACATCTGAAATATATTTTTAAATGTTTTATCCTGAAATTAAAACTCAGTTTGGCAATTTAACTTTTAATATCCAAAGGGACAGAGGTATCAGAAACAAACTTCAGGATAACAGAAAAGAAAGCCAAAGTGAATTTCCTATTTAGGAAAGAAAAAAAAAAAAAAAGGAAAAATGTTTATATAAAACCTGTTAAAAAATAAGAATAAAAGCAATGACCATTGAGTTAGACTAACAGCATTAAGCAGCAGACTTTCACAAATAGGTGAGAAGGGGCTCATTGGCACAAAGACAATTTGTATGCTAAGGAAAGATGACGAGAGAGTGAAGAAAAGCAGGATTCAGGAAGATTACAGCACAGGTACTCCTGGAAGACCTGGAGAGTTTCTTACAGAGACAGATTGAAAATCTGTTCCTAGAGACACCCAACTGCAAGTACTCATTAGACAGAGATTGCAGTTAGGACGTACCTATGGGAAAAGTAATGGCTGTTGCATCCTTAAATGAGGAATAAAAAAAGAAAAAATGTGAGAACAAGAATGCAGGAAAAGGAATCCTATTAAATAGGAAGCCATCAATTGAACCAATTAGCAGATTATAATGTTCTGTAGATTATCTGTCATAGTATAATGGTAGAACAGAATGGATTCTTGTCATCCAGCACACTTACAAGCCCTTAAACATTTATGCCAACAAGAACTTTGACTGGAGTTACACCCATGACTAATATGGCTGGAATTTAACTTGGCACATACTTTTAGTTTTTGGAAAGTGACTTACTAATAACTGTTTTCTAAGTGAGATTTTCTAAACAGCTACTAAATATTCTTCCAGGACTCAAAAGGAGTATGTTGATTACAGAGAACACTATATAATAAGGATACTACAAAATCAGTTATAATTATTTAAATCCAAAATATTCATGTGTCCTTCACTAAAGAGAACCAACATGATGCCAAAAATTAAATTATTGTCTCCTAGGTTAGTTGATGTATTAGCAAAGCTCTCATCCTCACCCATTTGGAAGATTACAAAGAATAATTAGGATAATAGGGGAAAAAAAGAGAACAATATGGAAAGCAAAGTAATGTTATTTACATATAGATAGCTTGTCAATGAAGAACAGATTGGTTTTCAAAAAAACCCACAAGTAATAAATGTTGGATCAGTTACAAAGTTGTTTAATACCCATGGATTTCATTCACTTTACTGGAAATTTTGGTGGTTAGTACAGAAGAATATTAGACTGAAAACTGATAAATATATATTGCAGTCAGAACTCAATAGATGTTTGGTTTTGGAATTCTTTTTAATGAAAAGCAGAAAAATATTTTTCTGGTGTGAAAGTGCTCCATCCCTAGAATTCATGTAAAAAGTCTCTAACAAGCTTTACCCCCCCACCACATCAATTTGTAATTAAATTGATAATGTATATATGCCTAGGTCTATTTTGCAGATGCACACACATTCAATACATTGTGGCCAAAAATAGTTTGTTCTTTGTAGTCTAATCTAGGGAGATGAGAGCTTTTCAGGGTGTAAGAAAGTTCCTATATGAAGAAAAATACCTTGATAAACAATGACTTTTCCTGATGTCAATCTGCTAATCAAAGTGAGTCTTTTTTTTTTCTCATTTCGTAAAATATCGTAGCATCATAGAATCATAGGATGGTTTGAGTTGGAAGGGACCTTAAAGTTCATCTAGTTCCAACCCCCCTGCCATGGGCAGGGACACCCTCCACTAGACCAGATTTCTCAAAGCCTGGCCTTGAACACTTCCAGGGATGGGGCATCCACAGATTCTCTGGGCAACCTGTTCCAGTGCTTCACCACCCTCTCCATGAAGAT
The DNA here is from genome assembly GCA_027574665.1 of Rhynochetos jubatus. Taxonomy (NCBI): domain Eukaryota; kingdom Metazoa; phylum Chordata; class Aves; order Eurypygiformes; family Rhynochetidae; genus Rhynochetos; species Rhynochetos jubatus. The sequence goes on from CM050690.1 coordinate 32,245,018, forward strand.
ATTCTTCCTGATATGGAATCTAAATCTACCCACTTTCAATTTAAACCCATTACCACTTGTTCTGTCACTACATGACCTTGTAAAAAGCCCCCACCCCAGCTCTCTTGTAGGTCCCCTTCAGGTACTGGAAGGTGCTATAAGGTCTCCCTGAAGCCTTCTCTTCTCCAGTCTGAACAAGCCCAATTCTGTCAACCTTTGTTCACAGGAAAGGTGTTCCAGCTCTCTGAGCATCTTCACAACGCTCCTCTGGACTCACTCCAACCAGCCCATGTCTTTCTTATGTTGAGCACCCCAGAGCTGGACATAATACTCCAGGTGGGTTCTCACGAGAGCAGAGCAGAGGGGGAGAACCACCTCCCTCAACCTGCTGGCCATGCTTCTGATATAGCTCAGGATATGACTGGCTTTCTGGGCTGCCAGTGAACACTGACAGCTCCTGTTCAGCTTTTCATCCACCAGTACCCCCAAATCCTTCTCTTCAGGGTTGCTCTCGATCCATTCTCCATCCAGCCTATACTTGTACTTGGGATTGCCCCAACCCAGGTGCAGGACCTTTCACTTGGCCTTGCTGAACTTCATGAGGTTGGCAGTGGTCCACCTCTCCAGCCTGTCAAGTGTTTGACATATACTGAGATCTTGGTAGGACCAGAAACAATCTACAGTTCTTTTCTTCTGCTTTTTTCTTTCTTTGTTGTTTTCACCCACACAAATCATGCTAGGCTCTGTCTTCTCTCCTAACTGACATGAGAGAAACTTATTTATCCTGTACTTCCATAATACTTTTATAATTCTGTCCTATCTAATCTCTCCTACAGTTCAAACCTCACAGTTCTACTTATCTGGGTTATAAATTTTGCTGCTGTCATGGAGATATACCCTGTTGTTGATCAAATATTCACCTTTACATTTTAGTGAATAGAAGTAAGGGAGCAATTTTTGATCACAGAGAAGAATTATTTTGGTTCATGTAGATTTTAAAATTTGTAGGTTGCACAAATAATTGAAATAAGCCACATAATTTGAATTTCAGCTTTTACTCTATCTGCTGCTGCCATATTGCACAGTCTCAGGGTCTCACATTTCCATAAACTGAACTAAAAGTTTCTCTCTTTAAATTCATTCTCTCACCATTTATATATTATCCTACAGTCCAGTCCAGCAGAATGGAGCAAGAAGACTAGGAATTGGGCCCCAGATTTCTTATTTTTATTATCTGTCATTCTACTTTTATTTCACATCAAGGACTCTTCTGCTAGAAATGCAAGATTTTTCATTTAATGATTTGGCTCACTGACTCTTGAGAAGTAATAGAATTTCTCTCACTGAATAATGAAAATGTTCTGAATTATTGCTTACCTTTTTTTTTTTTTTCTGTTAGCTTGTAGTTAACACAACAAAGCAAAGGTTTTCATTTTATCTTCCTGTTTTGCTACATTTCCTTTGTATATGCTGACACACAGTAGGTTGAAACATGAGTGATGTTTCAAAATCTCCAAAACACTCCAGCAGATGCAAGACAGGCACTGAGGAATGAGAACCAGCGGAGCTACCTAGCTCTGTTGAATCCGTAAAGAACTATAGTGATTTGTATGAACTCTGTCCCCATGATACGGTTTTCTTTGCAGAGTTACAGGAACTCACACTTCTCACTACTTTTATCATTAACAAAGTCAGCATTTTCCCCCCAGTTTTACAACTTTTTTTTTTTTTTTTTTTAATGTAACATATGTAACTATAACTATTTATGAGAAGCTGTAGGATGTTATGGTGATTACTGTGCATTATGCTTTATAGATTATTTCTCCTCAGATTACCAACTTCCCTTGGAAGGAAGCATTCCTAGTAAATATTCTTTAGTAACCAGACGAAAAGTAAACAATATAATAAATGAAGTGTAAGAATAAATGTGTGAAATATCTATTTATTTCTATAATTTATTTATATATATTATATAAATACAAGTGTATATAAAAATATGCATATATAATATGTCTCCATAGCAAAGTTTCAATGGGCATTTCATGGTACTGAAGATGTTTAATCTGAGCTTAATTTCATATGGTTTGCATTTTCCTTAGAAGGTTTCCTCAGGCTGGATGAAAGACATAGTTCACCCACGGATAAACGTTATCTGGAAAATCTGCATCTTCTTGAAAGTACCAGCCTGGAAAGTAAATTCTCAGGTAACTTGTCCCTTTTCAAATGCCTCAGGTACAGACTGCTTCAAAGTTGAAATAGTGTAGATGAGGAATACAGGGAAATAAGAAGTGGAAGGTGAAGACATGGATAAAAGGGATCATAGAATCATAGGATGCTCTAAAATAGAGAGAGCAAGCTATTGGGAATCACAGATAGAGAGGGTTTTGTACAGCAAGGACCTAAGTTGCCCTTTTTGTTTTATTATTTACACCTCTATGTGTCTTATGGTAATTAGCTGCAAATATTTTTAGAAATTAATGACATGCCTTCAGATACGTGAATACAATTCCTATTTAGGATGCATCTGAATAGTTTTCTATGTACCTACTATAAAATTCAGGACACCAAACCATGAAAGTATTTACAGTCTGGTTAAATTTGGCCATTAGTGTTTTTTTCAGGGGAAAAATGTGTGATTATGGACAGATTTTTTCCAAATAACAACCTAAGTACCCAAGGACAAGAACTATTATTATTTGCATACTATAAAGTAAATGTCTTATCAATGCTTTAATAATAATAGTAACAACAGTTGTTATAAATAACATCTTTCCCACTGCTGTTATCCTACTTTTTCTATCAACACTTTTTCTAAATTTAAAATACACTGTGAACAAAAATTCTGTCATTCAGAATATAACCACTTTTCAAATTATATGACACCATGAGAGAAAAGAAAATTCTAGACGAAAACCAAAACTTTTTCTGTTATAAACACAACTTATAGAAACAAGATATGAAAATATACCAAGATTCCACAAAGAAAATACAATAACTCTTGAGGTAATCTACACATTTTCCTTTTGCTCATTAGGGTGACCTATTCCCTGACCTGTGACTCTGTTTCATTTCAAAACTAATGAGGAACATAAAGGTCTTCTTAACTCATGAAAATAAAATGTGCTTTAAACCCCAAGGTGCTGTGTATTTGTTTCCTATTTGGAACATTTCAAGATTGTTTCTTTCAAACCCGCTTGAAGGTAACAAGAAGTACTCTTTTCTGTTAAAAAATAGTAAGAGAAATACAGTATAGTATATGCCATCTCATTATGCTACATAGACAGCTAACTGTAACTTAAAAAACCGTGAATGATACAAAAAGCCTGGTAGTATATATTTTATTCTTCCCCTCTGTTGCATTTTGCTTAAGATTTTTTTTTATATATAATCTTAATAGAAAAAATATATCAATCTATGTTTAAAATTTCTTTAAACATCAGTAATATTTCTAATAGTAGTAGAGCTTCCCGTGCAGTTTAATGCTGGTTGTTTCAAATGACCTAAAGGGTAGCGAGGCCTGTCAAAGATAAAGTGGATCCTACTCACACACCTTCTCTCTTGTTCATTCTTTGTACTAGTGCTGTGAGTCTCTTCACAGTAATAATGAAGACAATAATGTCTTCTCTATACACATAAGAAAGCTTTGCCTTTTACAGCATCAATTGTTCAGCATGTAAAACAGACATTTTCAGTAACAGACCAGTTTATTAGGAACCAGTGTTCTCTACTTCAACCAGAATTCCTTGTAGTCTGTTCCAAAACACTAAACCTTACAATTGCATCACATATCTGATGTACTATCCAAGTGTTAAGTATACATAGCTATGTATGTTGTATCACCGCATGAAGCTGCAGTAAATCCATTCGATTTATGGCTATTACATAGCTGCTCATTAACAACTGTACATGAGTGTAATGAGATCAATTCTTCCCAACATACGACTTATACGTTGTCAGTGGTGACACCAGGATTCCCAAACCTGCAGTAGCTAGATAAGTTGTTTTATGCACAGAAATACCCGCCAAATATGGGGGGGGGGGGGGGGGGGGGGAGATAAAAAAAGAAAAATTATTAAATTCCTTAGATATCATACATCCAAGAAAGCTAACAACAAGAAACAGAAAATTTCTCAAAAGAAGAAGAAAGAAGAAGAAAGAAGAAGAAAGAAGAAGCAGGCCAAACTCTGTTATCAAAACTTTATCTGCATTTACCGAGGGTTTATGTTCTGCTAACACATGTATGCCTGCCTGGTTTTGTATCTGTATCTGTTTTGGCTTTCAACATGGTACTGGCATTTCATACAGTAGTTGTAAAATAGAAATAAATATGTGGTACCCCTTAGAGACTGAAATGGAACCAAAATAATTGTTTAATTATCATATTACTTTCTAAAGGACTCCTGTTCTTGTCATCTACTGAAAATCCTCTTTATATGTATGGCAGATACAGAATGCTACGTCTGCTGTACAAAAATGTACTCTATACTCACACAAATGTTCAATAACCATTGCAGAAATGCTCTGACATGTCCTCCGAAAACCTCCTATGTCCCTGACACATCTAAAATACAGGAAAAAAACACAGAATGTTCTATATTTTGAGTCAAGCATTTTTAAATTCAGTTTATTCAGTCGATGTGATAGCTAGACAACCTGGACAAATGCCAAAGGCCACAGAGTAATCTCTGTACATAAATCTTTCTTCCAATTATGTTTATTTTACATTCAAAAAGGAGATCAAGTACTACAACACTGGACTGTAAAGTCTGTAGTTCATTCCACGTGCAATCAATTAGCCTTTTTTCGATGTGAGGATAAGAAACTAGGATTTTGCTGTTAGGAAGGAATCTAGCTCTAGAAATGAGCTTTCAGGTACAGCACACTCAGCGTCATGGAATTTAAAACAGAAATGAGCCATGAAGTTTGAAGTAAATTGATCAAAATGTGGAAATGAAGAATTCAATATTTTAAGAGCTCCAATAAATCAGCTTGTACCTGTGTCTGACAATAATGATAAGTTTAGTCCTGAACTATAAAATTCATTGCCTCTGGATTATTGCTTGAAATCAAACTGCCATTTAGTATGACACAAAGCATTGTGTCTTACTTTTAAATTAAATGCTTCAGCATATGAGATTAAATAAACAGTTTGTTTCTATGAAAAAATACATGGTGATAAAATAATTTTAGAATAAATTTTTTGGATAAAAGTCTAAAGTCGGGTTTAATAATTTACCTCACTATCTGGAGAGAAGTGTATTCTATGCATTTATTAATTTAGTATTTTAAAAATGTAAGAAGAAATGAAAAATAACTTATGTCAAAAAACAGTAGAAACTGAGTTGTTGACCCTGTTATATATCTTCCAGAAGAAATTACAGTGCATAGACAGAAGGCCATTTTTTTCTTTAAAAATCAGTGTTTATCTATTTTCTAGGTAAGTGAGTCAGAAATCAATAGATGTACATTGCATTCCTAAGAACCAGTAAATATTTAGAAGAGTATTTCTCTTATTTAAGCAGGATGGTCATGTAAATGGATAAACCACAGTGAAACAATGTATATAAATTCAAAAAGTTATATTTGTTTTTATTTTTTGCTGTGATACAATATTTCCCCTTGAATATCCACAATTCTGAAAACCATCTTGTGGCTTATATGAATGGGAAAATAACCACAAGTATAAACACTTTGTTTACTCAAATGGCATATCTACTCTAAATTTATCTCCTCAGTTGTGTTTATAAACACAATTTTATCATGTACCTGAAAAAGACCACAGGTCTGTCTCCAAAGTGAAGTTCAGAAAGAAAGGAAGAAAAAGTTAATATTTCAGGTTACAATTTCAATGTCAGGTCATGTGAAACAGATGGTGAAAATCAATACCTATAATGTTAAATTATATATATTTAGTAATAGGACTGTAATGCTATAATAGCTGACATCTGGGATGCAATAGTTTTTCTCATGAATCTTAGCAGTGCCGTACAAACAGCTATGATACTTCTAAAATTAATAGGAATTTCCAGCAGAAACTGTTTCAAAAAATGAATGCAAAGCAGGGGAATAAAGAGAGGAGAGGAGAGGAGAGGAGAGGAGAGGAGAGGAGAGGAGAGGAGAGGAGAGGAGAGGAGAGGAGAGGAGAGGAGAGGAGAGGAGAGGAGAGGAGAGGAGAGGAGAGGAGAGGAGAGGAGAGGAGAGGAGAGGAGAGGAGAGGAGAGGAGAGGAGAGGAGAGGAGAGGAGAGGAGAGGAGAGGAGAGGAGAGGAGAGGAGAGGAGAAAGAAATGGTGTCAGAACATATTAGGTCCATTAGGACGGTTTAAAAGAAACTGAGGAAACAGCTAGGGGAATATTTCTTCATTTCTTTTCAAGTTAAAAACAATACACCAAAAAATAAGGAACTAGAAGTCCAAACTTCTGTTCCCTTTACGAAGCTTTTAATTAATATTGCTGAATTATACACCAGACCAGTCACTAGGTGACTTCATGACTAAATACTAAGTTTTTTATATGGTTCAAGCCTTTTCGTTGTGTAAAGTAAAAGAGTGGGTTCAGATAGCTGTCTGTACACTTCCAGCTCCTTCTGAATGTTCATATAAGCTTTGTTTAAAAAGTATATGCAAGCTTTAAAAGGGGAACACGTAGCAAGTGAAGCCAATGTTATAACTAAGATTCACATTAGCTCCAAGGTTTTTGTTGTTTCTGGCTGAGATGAACTTCTGGACAAAGAGTAGTGGACAAAATCATGCTATATGGGAACAATGACTAATGACACCATCCACATAAAACACAGATTCAGTTTAGACTGTCACAGCTTTTGGATTCAACAATTTGCTAAAATGACAAAAACTCATACATCTGTTTCCCATCACTAGAAGATTATGTTTAAACCAATGTGATCATAGTAATTTATTTCTGGTACTAAGCATGGCACAGCAGATCATGTTCAACAATATGTATATGGCCCACTGTCAAAAACAGCTATTTTTTCAAACCTTATATGGTTCTGGTTCTAGACAGTCTCACTCCCATGCAATCCTGACCTATCTCTGAAACTTTTTCACTGACATAGCTGTAGAGAAGAGAGAGGACTATTGAAGTTGGAGTCTAACAAGTCATGGGCTTCATATTGTGTAATGTAACATCATAACAAATTATTAATTTACTAAAACACTCTAATAATCTACAATTTTTACCAAAAAGCATGTTATACAAAAGCATCAACATATTTTAATTCTGTATATTAAATAAACTGCAAATGTTGAAGGTACAGCAAAATTTACAAAACTAACAAAGTCCTTCATTCCCCACAGAAAATAAAAAAAGAACCCACCACCAAGAAAAAATTACTAACTCTTGATGTGATTCAAAACCATACCCATGTTAACATTTCTATTTTTGAAAATAGTCAAATTTCTTCTATATGCCACATATATTAATCCCTACAATGATGAGATTAAAGAAAACTCTAAATATGCATACACATACACATATCCCCAGAATATATATATACCCCCAGATATTGGTGTTTCTTTTTCCTGCTCCTGTTTAAAATGTTGTTTGGAAAAGACTGAGTTGCTTATTAGGAAAATGATGCAGACTACCAATGTTTTTCATGCAATCCATCTGTTTATGGTCTTCACTAAATTGCTATCCAGATGAACTTAGTAGCTGCAGTCATAGAATCATACAATCATGGAATATTTGGGTCGGAAGGGACCTGTAAAGGTCATCTAGTCCATCCCTTCTCTGTAATGAGCAGGGACATCTTCAACTACATCAGGTTTCTCAGAGCCCCCTCCAACATGACCTTGAATGTTTCCAGGAATGAAAGGGTAGTAGTGAGCTATTGGTACAGCTGCCTTGACTACGGAGAAGATAAAAAAGCCATCTGACTTGCATGGTTTCTCAGAAGTGGTGGGATTGCTGCATGTTAAAGAACATCACATGCTAGTTGCTACCATGACATTTCATCAGCAACAATATCACACCAATTGAGACTCTCTGGTTCCCATCCATAAGCTGATCCAGTGACTGGAGAGACAAGAAGTGGTCAGTAAGTGGTTACCTGTCAGGTAATTGAATTCTAACAGGCAAGGATGCTCACAACTATACTGTAGTCTGACTCTGCGAAGAATCCCTTCAGATAGACTTTAGCTGTTGAGCATGGTTTGATGTGTAGTTGTGTAATTATAGAGAAAACAATTTCTTTCAATTTATTCTGTAAATACAAATGTAGATCATAAACCTGGCTGTAGTTAGTGAAAAATACACCATAGGCAGGAGGGGATGGGGGGCAAAAGGGGGAGGAGAGAAAGGAAAAAACAAAATAAAAAAACCTCTGTAATCCTAGTAAAGATAAAAGATGTCTTTTATCTCAAGACATCTAAGCACTCTCCTCTTTCTGTACAGCATTAAGACTTCAATGCTACCATAAAGATCTTTATATTATTTAAGGTTTATGTTTAATGTGAATATGTCCACAATCTCCCATTCAATGCCAAAATTTTTGCTTCCGGTTGAGCATAATTTGAAAGCATTCTTCTATTAATAAATTTTTAATCTTCTTAATTTTCCTTTCCCATTCATATTCATCCATTATGTTTTATGAACATTTGAGTTTTCATTAGGTTACACCATCTATATTTCAAAAGCTAGTCTTCTCTCTAGGCAGTTCCTCCCCAACTCCAAAGCTTCTTTTTTTTTTCTTTTTTCATTGAATTTTGACATTCAGTTTATGTGGACTTCTAATAGAGTATTTATTTGTAACAGCTTCCAAGACACTTTTTACACTGGTTCTTTTAGTGTGGTGGTGTTTTTTCTTAGTTTGTTTGGTTTCATTTTGAGTAATTCATGCTTGTGCAAGCCTCCTTCTTGAAACTGAATATCTGTGTGCTGGATTTGTTTGGCTTACTCTCTCTACCATAGTATTAAATTTAACAGTACTGAGCAGTTTATCCTCTAAACTCTCAAATGAGACTCCTAGCATTTAATCAAAAGGAAAAACAGAGAGGTGTCTTTGGTTGTAGTCAGTCATTAAATCCCAAATTTTATTTCTACATCCCATCTTGATGTGGCATTAATCCTGTCTTTTTATGTGCAGCTAATATCTCTATTAATACCATCTACTTCAAATTTCTAACTTGTCAATTGTTTCTGAACACTATTTTTGTCTTGAGCAATGATCAGTATTACAGTCTCACTATTATATTTTTAATATTACAGTAACGGTTTCTCTTTTGCTGGTACATTTTTATGCTATGATACTTTATGTAATCCTTCAGATGCAGAGCTGCTTCCATTATGTGCTGGTTCACTGTTCCTGGACAGGTGTTATCCAGGCACCACTATCCTGATTACACTCTTTCCATCAGGTCCGTGACATGCCTGTTATATATGGTAGTTGTTTGATGACAAGCACTCTAGTGTCCCATATTATTGTTAGGATGCCAGAATTCATGTCGTTCAGCACTGGTAAGTTTTATTTTCACCCGCTCACTCGATACTGCATAGCCCAGTCAGCTGGCATTTAGGTATCTAATTTGCCTATTTTATTTATTGAAATTATTATTTTATTTTCCTCCTGGCCTTTTCAGAAACACATTACATGCTAGTCATACACGCTTTGGTCCTGCCAACTCAAGCCGGATGCTCTTCTGTGGCTGTCAATTTTTCTCAACCAGCAGTTCTATGTGACCTTTTTAATTTTGAGTTTTAACAGTCTGGGTCCATTAGAATTAAGGTGTAACCTTCCATTCAGATCAGATCTTCTTTCCATAGGGCTCAGGAGTTTCTGACTTGCTGGAATCTTTCTTCCGTGCACGATTCCCTTCCAGGCATAAGATTCCAGGTCTCTAACTACATCTTACACCTCTCATGTACAACTGGTAGTATTTCAAATGTTGACGGTCCTTAGCTTCAGCAATCTGCATGGCATGCTAAGGTAAACCTTCAGAACACCCCTCCTACACTGGTACCGCATGTATCTGTGAGTAAGAATTTTTCTCATAGTCCTCAACTGCCCCATCTACATAACTTCTAAGGTGTGTAGCCTTCAAATTCAGCAGTCAAATTATGACTCAGTCCTTAGACCTCAGTTCCCAAACTAAATTATAAATTATTATACTGAAGAGTATAAACTCTTCAACTTCTGCCACCTCCATTTGAGATCTCAAATGTTTGTTGCTATTGAATGGGGAAGCTTCTACCCACTTTAATCTGTTTTGGAGATCTGTTTTGTTTTTTTATATTAATTTAGGTTGTCTTTCAAAGGAATGATAAAGTGTGTTCTTCTCTAACCCTACTCCATGATTGTTAAGTTAGTTAGTAAATAATAAGAAACACTTATTGGCTGTCATGTTTTAAGCCCAGCCAGCAAATAACCATGACATAGACACCAGCTTACTCCTCTCCTCCCTAGTGGGATGGAGAGAAGAATCAGGAAAAAAAAGTTTGCACCATTGTGGTAATGATCAGCATGTTTTTTCTTCAAACCTCAGCCAACCCATAACAGCAGGGTCCTCCAAGAGACCAGGCAAGTTGGACAGATGTTTATTTTCCTCTCCCTTCAAGGCAGCTGTATCAAAAGCCCGCTGGTGCCCTTTTGGGTCCTTAAAATACTCTCTCTTCAGATAGTCTATGCCAAAAATTCTCAGAGACTCTGGTTCAGTCACAATTGTGTGCTTTGGACAGTCCTTCCCTGTCAGGCTTATTTCAGCCTCCAACACAATCAGTTATTACGATCCCCCAGTCACACCAGAAATACTAATGGGTTGTACCCCTTTATAGCTTGATGGGATGAGTGTATCCTGTGCACTGGTGTCCACTAGAGCCTTATACTCCTGTGGTTCTGGTGTGCCAGGCAATCAAATCCACACAGTCCAATAAACACAGTTGTCCCTTTCTTCCACGTGGCTGGAGGCATGGCCTGTCTAATCCTAGTTATAGTATCCATTACTCACTTCTTGTGCATACAAATTGGAAGTCCCTATATTAAGACTGGAAGTCAGACCAGCCATTCTACCCTAAGAAACTGCTCATTGGAAACTGGGGCAGTATTTGTCCTGGAAGAACGCCCTTAATGATCATTTCTCCTTGTAACTTACGTGCCTGTGCCTCTAGGGTCCACGTAGATTTTCCATCTCACTTCCTCCTGTTCTCTCTGTGGTCATGCAGGTAAAGCTAAAGGGTGGCCCAAAGGGTATACCCACTAAATCATCTGTCTTGATCAGATGAATGCATTCTCCCAATAGCTGAGATACTGGTCTGACCAAGTGGAGAGTAGAACATATCCTCTTTCAGCTGCTGGAAAGCCCAGAAAAGTTTTTTGAACAGGTTTTCAGACTTTTAGGGCAGTTTCTCCACAACTGAGACATAGGCCCATATAGAGAAAAAGATATTTTCTTCATAATACCAGAGCCAATTCATCCACTGGTTGTCCCTCTTCATCTTTACCTGTCATTACAGCCAATAAGTTGGCATACAAGGATGGTGCACTCCGTACGAACTTTGGTCACATAAGTAGTGTGCACTGGAGTTCATCTGGATCTTTGGATCACTGCTTGTTGTCCAGGTCATCACAAATTACCTCCAGTATGGCTAATTCCCTCAGGTACTGGATACCTCTCTCCAAGACAATCTGCTTGCTTGGATGACATATAGCATCTTCCTTGAAAGGATACCTTTTCTTCATGTCTGACAGTTGCTTCCAGAGACTGAGGGCTTTCATCTTTTTTCCAATCGCTTTGTCAATGCTCCCTTCCCTAAACAGGGATCCTAACGGCTTGGCTTCTCTACCGTTTAATTCGAGGTTACTGTCCCTGTTATGCCTGCATCAGAGCAGCCAATGTTACAATGTGCTCTCCAGGACAATAGCTGATGTTTTTTCACATATCTCACAGCTCCCATGGGGATAGGAATCAGGCAGTTATTTCTGATTCTGCCTCTTCCTCCTCCTGTTCCCATGATGGCTCTGCTTCATCATCTGTATTCAATAAGCTGACTTTCATGTCCATTTCTTCTTGTGTATAGTGGAGACTGTTACCAACATGGATTTATCTACAGTGCCTGTTGTCGAGGTTTGAGTAGCCACACAATCCACTTCAAGAGCTTGAGTCACTGTAGTGTTTGTCACCACAGCTGGAGTAGCCATAGTGCCTGTCAGTGGAGTTGGAGTAGCTGCAGTGCATATTTCAAGGGTTTTAATAGCCTCACAACACTTGCATTCACACAGAGCACCAATAGGAGATGGGGTGGTATTTTTAAATAGGTGTTTTACACTGAACAAGACCAGAAAAATATTCAGGAGACCTATCAACAGGATAATGCAAGTTTGAACATCCCAAGGATATTAGAAATCTGAAAAGCTATTGTAATTATCCTGGAAGATAAGGGAGAGATCATGGAAGGTGTCTCCTCCATAGAAAGGCTCTCCAAGGAGAAAAGGGGAAAAGTGTAATTACTAATGGTTTCTGCTAGATAGTTCCTGAAGTACGGAGACCACTGCAATGCTAAGTACCAATACCAGATTATTAATTTTATCATATTATAAAACAGCATTACAAGGTACAGCAAAATCAAATTTGACTCAGCTCCCAGAGACAATAAACAGCACAACAGGGAATACATACAGTAAGTGAATGTAAGTAAACACAAACGTGACAACAAGCACAACTTTGTCAGCAAATGAATCAACATTGTGTCCAACACTGATTAAACTAACATAAGGAATGCTTATAATAAATTTGCTTTAACAAGCCCCAGTGAAATTTGGTGTTATCTCAAAACTTCATGCCCCATGTTGGGCACCAGAAAGGACTAAAATGGGTTCATCCCAGCCAGCAACTAAGCACCATGCAGTAGCTCGCTCACTCCTTCACCTCTGGTGAAATGAGGAGAAAAAATGAACAAACAAACAAACAAACAAAAAAAAAAACAAACCACCTCGTGGGTTGAGGTAAAGACAGTTTAATAAAACAGCAAGGGAAGAAAAAATAATATTAATAATAATAATAGTAGTAGTAGCAGCAGTAATGAAAGACAATAGCAATCAGTAATAAAATAATAATAATGATAACACAATAAGAATGTACAACACAATTGCTCACCATCTGCTGACCAGTGCCCAGCCCATTCTTGAGCAGCGGTTGCTGCCCCCTGGTCAACTCTCCCTTAGAATATATACTGAACGTTACATCATATAGTATGGAATAACCCTTTGGCCAGTTTTGGTCAGCTGTCCCAGCTATGCTTCCTCCCAGATTCTTGTACACCTCCACCCTGGCAAAGCATGGGAATCTGAAACTCCCTAAGAGTATAAGCACCACTGAGCAACAACCAGTTGTGGCATCAGTGTGCCATCATATTATTCTCATGGAAAATTCAAAACACAGCACTATGCCACTACTAGGAGGAAAATTAACTCTATCTCAGCTGAAACCAGAACAATGATCATAGAAAAGAAAACACAGTGTAAAAGGAAAGGTGATATGATCTCTTTGTAGCTTTATAACTTAACACAATGTTCCCCGATTGCCCAGCTACTGTCTTTTTTTGTTACACTGGGCAATTGCTTTCACCCTGAGATACAACTTGAAACATCCTTGCCATGGCTATTCACAGTGTGATACAGCTCCCACTGAAGTCACCAACTCTAAAAGCCGTCAGAATAGTCTCAGCTGTTTCAGTGACCCTAGATATTCGCTAGGAGCACACAGCCACCTCTGCTCCTCACATGAGCGTTGCATCCCTCCCAGTTTTCTTTCCTTCCAGGCGCCAGCATCTCTTCTTTCTCTTTTCGTCTGCTCTTCCCAAAGAAAACTAGCACACGTTATTTGACAGACACTGCTCACTGAATTATAAAGATACAAAAAATCATCAACTATCACTCTGGACTAACCTGTTTAGTGTAAATGAAAGTTTAATACTTACACTAGTGAACAATGAAAAAGGTCACTCCAGTATGGGAGGATGCATTTAAATGTCTGTAATTCCTCAAAAAAAAACAGAAAATAAGAGAAACTTCAATATGGCCCATCATCTATAATGCTGTAACTATTTTCAGAAAAGAGCCTGTAATGTGTAGTTACTGCCATGATTTTTTGTCTGAAAATACATTTCTAGCCATACATCTGCCAGTCCCAAGAAAATAAATTTTTTACTGCTTTTCAGATCCTACTTAAAACTCTTGGCTTTGTTTAACTCTTTCTGAATTATCCAGGCAAACCGTGATTTGCCATTTTAGTAATGTAAATGTGATGGCTTGACTGTGGTCAGTTTGAGTCAGCTGTCTCAGCAATGTCCCCTCACAAAATCTTGCCCACCCCAGCATGCTGGTGACAGGGGGAATTTTGTAGAGACAACCCTGATTCTGTGAACACTGCTCAGCAGTAGCCAAAATACTGGTGTGTTATCAACACCCTTCTAGCTACCAGTACTAGTCTACTAGTCTAGCTACCTGTACTAGTACAGGTCTATGAAGCTGCTATGGGGAGAATTAACTCCATCTCAGCCACAACCAATACTTGTATGACCTTCCTATTTGCACTATTCAAATATCTAAGGTGTTGGTCGTTATTTTTTCCTCTATGACTTTCTAATATAGATGTGTTTCTTTAACAATTCCATTTCTCAGAAAACATTTAAATGGAAAGTAGAGAAAACAAATAAAATAGTAAAGCATTCAGAAAAAAATATTATTATCATTTCCCTAACAGAAAAAGAAGAAAAATAATAGATCTTTTCTTGCTAGAATATTTCTAAAAGAACATTTCCAAGCATGCATGAGTTGGACTAACTCTCCACAGTTCTGATCACACAAGGGGATGCTGATAGAAGTTTCTTTTATTATTTCATTAAAAGCAACTTTATTGCTGAGTATTAAAATTAAACTATAATCATTTAAATGTAGTTCAAACCAAAATTTTCTGGACTGCTGAGAAGTACTAGACAACACTGAGCAACTCCTCTGAATCTGTATTATAAATCTGAGTAGAAGATTGTGTCTTAATTGTTTTCATAAAAGTCAAAAAAGAATAATCACAGAATAGCCATCCAATACAACTATTAGGTTTGGGGTTTTTTTCTCAGAAATATTGTAAAATTTAAGGGCTGAAGGGAGTGGACAAAAGAATGGAGGTGGACAAGAAAACAGTTTGCAAAGCCCCATGTAATTAGAGTATCTTTCCAGGGGAGAACAGTGGAAATTAATGACAGAACATGTAAACCATGTCCACCTTTAGGTTCCATTTTCTCCCGTAGAAATACTCTCTTATTTTATTACATTTAATAGATTCACTTAAACAGAAGTGAGATCAAGGAAAATTCATGAAAGCCTGTTGCTAATGAAGATTTCTATGACACTGCATCTCCTATAGAGAACTGTTCAGTACTTATTGTCAAAAAGTAGACACAGTGTCACACCCAATAAATATCCTGCATTGCCATCTCCATATTTAAATTCAAATTAAACCTGACCTAAATAGTATAAATATGGTTTAAAAAAAAAAAAAAGATAGGCCTAAATTCCACTTAACTACAAATTAATTTGACCTCTCAATACAAACTGCAAGATTGGGTTGATATTATTGCCATTTCTGTTAAATTGTCATACAGTTATGTTGCCCAGGTATCAAAATTACTCTGTGAGAAATCTGTTCAAAGAAGCTACTGGATTTGAAGGATAAAACCTTGTCAAACCAGTATGTTCGACTGAATTGAAAGGTCCCCTGTAAAAAAATAATTACCTTTTGATCTTCTTTTTATTTTTATAATATCTATTACAGATATGCATAAAAGTATTTGACATCATAAATCTACAAATGGCAGAAAGATCAACCTTGCTATAATCATCAAAAACTCAGGCAAGGTGAAGGAAATGAAGAACTATTTTTGATTGAAAGAAGTGATCATGTGCCAGAAGGATAATGACAAAAATAGACGAAATATTAGTATTGCTAATGTTCTAAAGCGATGGTCTATTATTATTCATTATCGTTAAATATTTTGCTAGGATGTCATACAATGATTACTGTTAAACAGTTAAATTAAATAATAGTAACCAGTGCTAATGTAGAGAAAATACAGCATAAGGACCTTCAAGCTCTCCCTCTAAATACCACTGGGACATCTATTAAAAATAAACATCAGTCATAACTTGTATTTAACAAAAGGCAGTCAAATAGTTATTGTCTCATTCAAGCACCATAAAAAAGGTATGTGATTGCTGTGTCACAAGCTTACTTCTTTATATACATAAACGGATATTTGGATATATTTAGTGGTATACTTACTACTCATATGCATATACTATTAATAGAGTAATTATATAAATTAATTACACTTCATTATAGTATTATATGACCATGTCTATCATTTATGTTCTATTGTTTATATTGTATACTTACTTGCATGTAGGCATACTTACTATGGTTACATATACAAATGCTTGCTTAGATAAATAGGATTAGGTTACTGGATGAGCCAAAGTTTCTTTTTCATTATTATTATTATTTATTTCAAATGAATCCTTGGTTCCCAGAATTCGTCAGACAATGATATCTCCAACAGATGTGCATTGTCATTCTCTGAGGGCCTATATTTTCTGAAGAAGGGTTAATAATCCTTTAAAATAACACATAAGCAAGTAAAATCTGTCAGAAACAATTCCTTACCTTTTGTCTAAATGATACCTGTCAGCTGCAGTCTCCAAAAGGCACTTTTCCACATTGGTCACACTAATAAAACTAGATGGATTTTTATTCTTTCAAGAACCTTTTACAACCATCTGCAGCTTTGAGAGGTAAAGGTCTATATTTCTTTATTTGAAATGATGGAGCAGCATCTATTATCTTTACCAATAAACCTCCAGGAGAGCAATTGTAGTGCTTCCTACATCAGATGGCCAACCACCACTTAGATCAACTCTACAATTCCCTCTAAGTTTCATATCCTTACAATTACTATGCATAATTTCAAAGCTGATTTCAGTGGAAGCTGTGATTTTGAAAATGCAAGGTATTTACTTATATTCTTAAACACAAATTTAAAAATCAAAATAATTCAATGTCTTTACTAACATTGTCTAAGTTTCCATGTCTTCCAATTAAGGTTTTTAATTAATTGTTCTTTTGAAATCTGTCAGATTTTATAACTTCAGTAGGTTCTTTTCTAAATTAAAATATATTTTTTTGTAATTTTTATGTGTAAATATATTTCTATATATGCATTTAAATGCAAATATATTATATAGCTATATTTTATATTGTATGTATTTATATGATATTCCAGTTGTTATATTATACAACTATATATCATATATATACTTATCATAAGCATATAAATATAATTCTATAAACAGCAGTACAAATACATAAATATATACATTAAATAAAGCTCATACAATTTAAAAGGTTGGTAATTTTAAGTTATTAATTTAAACTGGT
The DNA here is from genome assembly GCA_027574665.1 of Rhynochetos jubatus. Taxonomy (NCBI): domain Eukaryota; kingdom Metazoa; phylum Chordata; class Aves; order Eurypygiformes; family Rhynochetidae; genus Rhynochetos; species Rhynochetos jubatus. Next base: position 32,262,439 of record CM050690.1, read on the forward strand.
TTGTTTCCCTAAGGAAAAACACAAATAACAAGAGGTCCTTCATATTGAGTTTTGATAACAGTTATACACCTGTTTCTCTTCTTATTTCCCTTTCTTCCTACTATTACTTTTCGTGTCCCACTGCTGGAAAAAGTGTGTGAACACAGACCAGAAGAATCAGATAAATTTTCATTTTCAAAATTAACTTTGAAGTTTCAAGTTTTATTTAAGTTGCTTTCAAATTAACAGGCTTCTATATAAAAAATACTATATCTTAAAAGATATTAGTTTCACTTTATTTCCCCAAAATATTTTTCTGATAAAATTAACTGATGCTTATGCATTCTCAGAACAAATTTCCTTAGTCCTACATTTGAAAAAAAAGACATCATTTTGAAACACACCATCATTTGTGTTGCCTATTACACCACTTAAATCTTTCTGGGATATAAATCTATCAACTAGACTTCCTGTACTCGGAGCTTTAAATTTATAAAATTTGAAGGTGATCTATTTGCCTGGTATTCTTCAGACTATGGAGGAATGTCAACTATCCATTAACAACTCTCATATAAGAGAATTTTTGGATCCAGAGGAACTTAAATGGCTGATTCTGTATGAAAAAAAAAAAAAAGAAGGCAAGCAGATTTAGTATCTGCTTTACAGACATACCAACAAAACCAGCCCAAATCCTACCTAATAAATTTCACTAACACTTCATCAACTCAGACATTTTGTCACAGAAACAGAGGAAAACACCATATAAAACACCCACATAAGGGAGTCATACATGAAACACTGACCAAAATGTCTCTGAGCAAACATGCATAAATAACACCTGCTCATCAGTTATGGATTTAGTTAAGAACAGCAATTTCAAGTATAACTCATCTTTCGTATCTATTCATGATGCACTTTCTTTTTATAACTCTTTCTTCCACAGAAAAAAAATGTTTTGAAGCTTCAAGAATGTTTATGGAAATTTCTTTTTATGACTTGTATTTCCATCACATGGTTTCCAGCACATGTGTACGTGGGAGGTCTGATGGTAAAATATCAGCCCAGAACAGTATTTGATTCATTCAAATCAACGTTCAGAGCCACAACAACATGCTAGTCACAGACTTTTGTGCTTTTATCTTTACCTGTTACCAACAGTATCAATAACACTAAAGAAAACATTCAGTGTTGATCATTAAACGCATGAATTCGCAAGAAGATGCTTAAATCGGTGCTCAGTCCTGCTACCAGGAAACTTCATTGCAGAAAGACTATTTACCTGAGTGACAGCAGGATGAAGCCCTAAAGTGCTATTACTTTTGGCCACATAACTGCAGCAGTTACAGAAAACTAAGGTGTATTCATTTTGAAATATTTGATGCACAGTATACAATAGATCTTCTCATATCTGATTTAGGAATTGAATAAGCCGATAAAATACTATTCCTTCTGCTATATTTTGCATGTATTCTACTGTCTGAACTATGTGTTTATGTGCCATCTGAGCTGATAACACTCTTAGCTTGTTATTGATATGCTTTCTTGTGAATAAATATTTTTTTCAACACTGTGGAATAGTTTCCCAATATGACATGTTTAAGAAATGAGGAAAAAAGAAAGAGGTCAGATACATCTATAAACAGTTTGCTGAAAATTTCTTTAAATGGCAACATCAATCCAAATAGGAGTTTTGTAATTTTCTTATTCACAGCCTCTGTGGGTGAATGATTTGCTGTGTCACTTGTGTGTGAAGCTGGGAAATAGTAATGACACTTTCTTTCCCAAAACTTCATAAGACCAAAATATGTTCACTAAAGTATTCTCTAGTCTCATTGAAGGAATAACTTAACTTCAGCTTCATATAATAATAGCACAATGCTGTCACACAATTTGGGCAACTGATCAGGGTGCTGAGTTCAGGTGACATTTTCATTTTAGCAGAGGACAAAATGGAACTACATATTTTACTTAAGTGTAATAAGGGTTTCAGCTTTAAAATATCGTGAAAAAGGAAAAAAACTAAAACAGAGGAGGAGGAATGTAGTCAATACCTAAAACAACTGCACACAAATACATATAAAAAGGAAACTTAATGGTCTGCAACAGGCCATGTTGTCTCTTTATGCTTTTTATGTCTGTCTAGTTTTGGATCCACATCAAAATCTGACTATTAATAAGGTCAGCATAATTAGGATTCTCATTAGTTTTTAATATAATACAAATAATTAACAAGCATCCATGAGTATCTGCACTCCTATATGACTCAGTTTCTACATATTTTAACTGAAATAATGAGATTTTCGTGGTAAATATAACATCAATAATGATAATTACAGCCTTTATTTTGAAACTGTCAAAGAAAAAATGCAGTCAGAAAGACACCATTTCAATTTAAATTATATATTGCATGTTTGAAAGTGTGTTATCGAAGATTAGGGTTTGAAGAATTTTGTTAAATACCTCAGCAAAAACCCAAATGTATAGTTCAATGAATACAGTATGCACTATTTGATCAGAAGAATATTCCTGATTAACCATCTAGAATAAATTATTTAAGAGAATTGTAGACACCTTATAGAAAATTCCATCTCTTATGCCATATATTGTAAGTGGACTGAAAGTTTTGTACAAAATAAAAACTTATTACAATGCTTGAAGTTAAATGGAGCACACCATCAAATTACATATACCAGTCTTTCTTAAATATTTATCATATGTTCTACTCATGAGGCTGCATTGTTTGCAGCTCAAAGAAACAGCATATCAGAATGCATCACGACTATTAACTTTATGATAATTTAAAATACATTGGAGAATGAAGAAGAAAAAAGGGGGTTTTTTTAGCTGCCTTAGTACCTTTCTTCATTTCATTGACTCATGATAGACACGAATAATTAGTAGTATTCAGATCAAGTCAAAACATCTTGATTAATTATAGTAAAATATCAAACATTTGCCATGTTCTCATAAATATAAACCTTCATAGATTTCACCTTTTATACAAGACTTTGAAGGATATATTATTTATTAACAATGAGCACAAAAATATGCTCATTAACTTTAAAGTATCTAATATTTATTCTCTGAGGTATTACAGAGACTTTCTTAGAGTATAGCAGATTATAATGTAAGATCATCACAACTGTTCCATTTTATTACACAGTGTAGAATATCCACTAACATTTATTAAATATTCATGTCATCCTATGAATACACCTCTATACGAAAGTGGATGCCTGTGAAAAGATTAACACTTTATAACCACGATATATTGATTATCACAATGATAAGAGTTGAAATACTGTCTAAGCAGGGCTTGATAATTAGGTAAATAAAATAAAATAACATACATATATCTTGGTTACCTCTGATTTTGTAAGTATAAAGAAAAATACACATGTACCATGGGGAATAAACAAGAGGAGTTAGAGACATGTGCACGCCAGCAGGGTTATGATCTTATTGGCCTCATGGGATGGCTTCTATGGCTGGAGTGTTGGAATGGAAGGGTACAGGTTCTTTATGAAGGACAGGCAGGGGAGACAATGACAGGGTATTGCTCTCTATGTCAGAGACCAGCTTGAGTGCATGCAGCTCTGCCTGGGGAGGGATGAGGAGCTGACCAAGAGCTTATGGGTCAGGAGTAAAGGAAGGGCAGGGACAGGTGACATTATCGTCAGGGTCTGATACAGGCCACCTGACCAGAAAGACTGGACAACAAGGCTCTCTATAGACATATAAGAACAGCCTCATGTTCACAAGCCCTTGTCCTCAAGTGGGACTTCAGACACCACAATATCTGTTTGAGAGACAACACAGCAGGACCTAAGCAGTCCAGAAGTTGGTGATAACTTCTTTCTCCAAGTGATGGAGGACACAATGAGGAGAGGTACTATGCTGGACCTCACTAACGAGGAGGTGCTAGTGGGGAATGTGAAGCTCAAGGGAAGCTTTGGAGGCAGTGACCATGAAATGATGGAGTTCAAGATCCTTAGGGTAGCAAGGAGTGTGCACATCAAGCTCACTTCCGTAAGCATCATGAGAGCAGACTTCATGAGACCTCTTCAAGGATCTGCTTGTTAGAGTACTAGGGGATGAAGCCCTGAAGAGAAGAGGAGCCCAAGAAAGCTGCTTAATATTCAAGGATCACTTCCTCCAAGCTCAGGGGCAATGCATCCCAATAAAGAGGAAGTCAGGCAAAAGAAACACCAGGAGGCTTGCATAGATGAACAAAGAGCTCCTGGACAAATTCAAACATAAGAAGGAAGCCTATAATCAAGGACAAGTAGCCTAAAAGGAATATAGAGAAATTGTCTGAGCAGCCAGGAGTTGGGTTAAGAAAGCAAAAATCCTAATAGAATTAAATCAGGCCAGGAACATCAAGGACAACAAGAAAAGTTATGATAGGTAACTCAGTAATAAAAGGAAGACCAGGGAAAATGTAGTCCCTCTCCAGAAGAAAAGGGAAGACATGGCCACCGAGAATGTGGAGAAGGCTGAGGTACTGAATGAGTTCTTTGCCTCAGTCTTCACCAGCAAGTGCTTAAGCCACACTGCCCAAGTCACAGAAGGTAAAGATCAGAAGAATGAATGACTGGAAGAATGAAGAACTAAACGTTGTAGGAGAAGACCAGGTTTGGACCATCTAAGAAACCTGAGGTTGCACAAGTCCATGGGACCTGACAAGATTCATCCATGAGTCCTGAGGAAACTGTCAGATGATGTTGCCAAGCCAATATCCACCATACTGAGAAGTCATGGTAGTCCAGTGAAGTTCCTACTGACTGGAAAATGGGAAACATAACCCCCATTTTTGAAAAGGAGGTCACTCAGTTTTATCTCTGTGCCCAGAAAGATCATGGAGCAGATCCTCCTGGAAATTATGTTAAGGCACATGACAAAAAAGGAGGTGATTAGTGATGGCCAATACGGCCTCACTAAGGGCAAATCGTTCCTGACACATGGCGGCTTCTATGATGGAGTCACAGTGTTGGTGGATAAGGGAAGGGCAACTGAAACAGTCTATCTGTATGTGACCAAAGAATTTGACACCATCCCTCATGACATCCTTGTGTCTAAATTGGAGAGACATGGATACAATGAATGGACCACTTGGTGGATAAGGAGTTGTCTGTATGGTTGCACTCAAAGAGCTGTGGGCAACAGCTCGATATCTGAGTGAAGATCAGTGACAAGTGGTGCTCCTCAGGGGTCAGTATTGAGACTGGTGCTGTTTAACACCTTCATCCGTGACATGGACAGTGGGATTGAGTGCACTCGCAGCAAGTTTGCCAATGACACCAAGCTGTGTGGTGTGGTCAACACGCTGGAGGGAAAGGATGACATCCAGAGGGAACTTGACAGGATCGAGAAGTGGGCCTGCATGAACCTCATGAAGATCAAGAAGGTCAAGTGCAAGGTCCTGCACCTGGGTCAGGGCAATTCCAAGCACAAATAAAAGCTGGGCAGAGAATGTATTGAGAGCAGCCCTGAGGAGAAGGACTTGCGTGTGCTGATTGATGAGAAGCTCAGTATGAGCCATCAGTATGTGCTGGCAGCCCACAAAGCCAACTATATGCTGGGCTGTATCCTGAGAAAGGGGACAGAAGATTAAGGTCTATGACTCTCATCTTTTCTCTCATGAGACCTCACCCAGAGTATTGTTTTTAGCTGTGGAACCCCCTGCATGAGAGAGACATGGACCAGCTAGACAGAGTCCAGAGGAGGGCCATGAAGATTATCAAGAGGGCTGGAACAGCTATCAAGACAAGCTGAGTGAGTTGGGGTTGTTTAACCTCGAGAAGAGAAGGCTCCAGGAAGACCTTATAACACCTTCCAGTACCTGAAGGGGCTATAAGAAAGCTGGAGGGTGACTTTTTAGAAGGTCATTTAGTGATAGGACAAGGGGCAATAACTGTAAACTGAAAGGACAGATTTAGACTAGATCTAAGGAAGAAATTCTTCCTGGAGAGGGTGGTGAGGCACTGGAACAGACTGCCCAGAGAAGCTGTGGATGTCCCACCCCTGGAAATGTTCTAGGCCAGGTTGGATGAGGCTTTGAGCAATCCGACCTAGTGGACAGCGTCCCTGCCCATGGAAGGGGGTTGGAACCAAATAGTCTGTAAGTAACAACCCAATTCATTCTATGATTTTATGTCTCTATAAATTAAGAAATGTTGAAAGAATTTTTTTTATTATTATTATGGATTCGAAATATTTCTTTAAGGACATATAGAATTTTAAGAGTATTGAATCTCATGAAAGTGCAGAAATTCACAGAACTAATTTCTTCTTTTTTCCTTTACTATTTTTAAAGTTCTATTGCAAATAAATGAACCCTGGAATTTCTAGCACAACCAAACATATTTTTCAAATATATTTTTGACTAAATATGCTCCTATGGAAGCAGAGGGGCCCTTAATATATATTTATGTGTTTTCAGTACTGAAATTTGAAGTGTATGTGCTGAACTTTGATGATGCTTAACAAACTGAAATCTGTACCCCCTTTGCTTTATTAACTTAAAGATTTTTGCTATCTCTGCTAATTATAGGAATATGAGGTACTAAAAAATTAAAGTGGAGAACCACATTTTCCTAAGGAGTGGAAAAAAACCCCAAGATCAAATGCTTTTACAAAATACTTTTAAAAATTACAATAATAGACATATTTGGGATAAATGGAGATCATTATCTATGGAAAAATACAATTATCAGAACAGAAGAGAGACAAAAGTTGTTTAATTGACATAATTGTGTATTAAAAATGCCATCCCAGTGTTTCCACTGTTTGAAAGGAAAGAAATATTAACAGACATCTTCACCCATTAAGGTTTAGCACAGCAGTATCTTAAGACATACTGCATAGAGGTGGTAGACATCAAAATTCAGTTGGGTTTTGAGCCATTAAAGTGCCATTATGATAATGAAAGAGAACGCTAAAGTTCAAGTAACTGTCTTGTAGAACCAAATATATGCATGTTTGCTGTAGACTTTTCTTATGTGTATTTTAAAGTACATCTCTGTCTTGAGGAAGCCTATTACAGTTTCTGTCAACCACCAGAAAAGGAAATCTCTTTCCTTGTTTTTTCACAATATTTAAATATAATTGACATTACAATTCAAAGTACTGCAATCAAAATTATGGTATATTTTAGAATAATAGTGAAAAACTCTAAAAGAAAGTAGATAAGATATTTAAAGAAGATATTAATAACATTAGAAGTACTTTCAAATTAAGTCAAATATATTTTACTCTTGGAAAGAATACATCGAAAGATATTGTGGTATTCTAGAAAAGCTACACTAATCTGGCCTTTTGTAGTTTCTGAAAAACAAATAAAATATCCAAAAACATGGCTGTCTTATGAAGGAAAAGATAGATCATAACACGTCTTAATTTAGCTCTGGCTGATGGGGTGAATGGCATATTTGGATCCCTTCCAACTCAACACCTTTCTTGTTTTGCACATCACGCACTATTAATTTTGATGGTATTTTTCCGTTTTATTTTACAAAAGGTTTGAAGTATCCTGAAATCTTTATTTTGACAAATTACATCTATATTATAGCATGGAATGCTGAATTCTACCAAACCCTGTGAGAAATATCCAGCTGCTCAGACATAACACAGGGACCACCTCAGCAGAACTAAAATTTTCAATAGAAATTATGGATTTTAAAGGACCATGAGATGAACACCAAGAAAATATGTTGTTGGAAGGAGTCTACATTCCTTAGCATAAGAAAAGAAAGTGAAGTCTAGATACAGTGATATTGACATACCTAAGTCTCTACTAGAAATACCCTGGAATTAATTTTTCTCCATGTTTCTCATATAATTTCCATGTTTATGTTTGGGTTTTTTCTGACCATGAATATGTAAAATTGAAACACTTGTAGATTTTTTTTTTTTTTTTTTTTTTTTTTTTTTTTTACTGCATTCTAAAAAGCAGGAAGTTAAATATTTGAACAGTAGAATGTCTAGTAAGGTCATTGTATATGTCTGCCACACATTACACTGCTTGCCTTAACAAGTGGGGAAATTAAAGTGCTATTATGATGTTTAAGATTATTCTGTTCTATTCTACTCTATTCTATTCTGTTCTATTCTATTCTATTCTGACATAGTATGGTTGAGTTTGAAAGGGACTTCTGAAGACTGTCCAGTCCATTCTCCTTGCTCAAAGAAGGGTCAGTTACAGCAGGTTGCCCTTAGCAAACTTGTGTGGTCATACAGCTCCAGCCTACATTTTAAACCTGTGCCAATTACCTTCATTGCAGAACAGGAATATGCATGCAAGTGAAAGGGAAAGAAATATCCTCACTAATTCTAAAGAACATACGGTACTGTTCTAATTGTTGTTCCTCAAGACAGATTTAATTGGAAATATATTTAAAAGCATCTGAGAGTTCCCTGGTTAAGTATCTATGCAGCTCATTTACAGAGTTTAAATTCTCAATCAGGAATTTGATTCCTAATGACTTTGCTTTAACACCGAGGACTGTGTTCCTCATCATTGTAATTGTAACTTCCATTCAGGATGAGAGAATATAATGTTCCTTCTAAATTATCTGTGAATACCATTTCAAACTGCTCTTCTCAACTCTTATACTATCCTATCTGCATATAAAGTTACATGATGCAGCCACAATACAATTGATACTAGTGTTGTGGGAAAACAAAAGTATTTTATCACCATAAAATAAGTAACTACATTTTATATGTACCGGTATTTAAAACAGACCTTGATCTTTTCATCTCAGGAAACCATTAGAAGTATAGTTTCTAGTCCTCTGTAGTCAATTATTATGTGTTCTACAAAATCCACTTTCATTTTTCTGGCTTCTGTATGCAAAAGCTCCTATCTCGTCCATCACAGTTGCTGCAGCTGCTATCTATTATAAAAGCAGCTGCATCACACTACGTTCAGTGTGACAGACATTTGATCTTTATCTCTTTCTAGGAAGAGTCACAGACACTGCTTGAATGGTATGTCCTGGGCTTATGAGAATAGATGTTGGGCAAACAGATACTTCACATATAACAGAATATTTTAATATAAGTTTTAACTCTCATCAAATGAGAAAAGTAAAAATGTCTCATGACAGACGTCATCTGTTCACAACTCAAAGTATCACAAGTGTCTCAGAACAGTTCAGATAAACCAAAATATTTTTGTACATATTTAAATATACCACAATTTTTATGAATGCCTGCCTCTGGTACAAATATGTACCTCTTGCACATACATTTCAAATTGTGTAAAATTAACAGTCCATTAAAGCTGATGTGAGAAAAAAGTCTGAAACAAAGTTTAAATATTCTTTCATGATATTCCAGTATTTTCACACAGTTAATATATCATCAAAATGAACTTTCATCATTCTTCTGTTGTCTGTTGTTGTGATCACATGACATTTTTGCAGTACCAACTGCTTGTGTGGAAAAAGGACATTAGAAGAGCACTGAACTGCTTCACCCTATTTTAACATGATTTATGATGTGTACACCATCAGCATAGCATTGCTATCTAACCAACAACTATCAAGAAGAACTGCAGAAGTCACCTGTGTACTAGCTTGAGAAACTCCAAAATGAGCCTAATTAAAAAAGATGTAAGACACTGTTTCTCAGGGACAGGAAATTACTCATCTTCCATAACTCTTGGAAGAGAAAGATGAGCAGCACATCAGTCTCTGTGAATCATGAGGTACTTGCTCCACAAAAAGGCAATCTGACTTTCTACTAACTTTAAAGTAAGGGAAAGACTTTCTGTTCTTTCAGATAAAGACAAGGTGTAGTGGTTTTAAAATTAAAGAGGGTGGAATTAGATTAGATATAAGGAAGGAATTCTTCATGGTGAAGGTGGTAAAGTGCTGGAACAGAGGTTGCCCGGAGAACCTGTGGATGCTCCATCCCTGGAAGTCTTCAGGATCAGGCTGCATGATGGTTTGAGGAACCTGACCCAGTGGAGGGTGTCCCTGCCTGTGGCAGGGGGTTGGAACTAGTAAGTCTTTAATGTCTCTTCCAACATAAACCATTCTATGATTATGTGGTGTGAAAAAAATCACTGATAGTAGTGTTGCCCTACAAGTAATTATATAATTTGAATTATTTACCGAAGTAACCCATGCAATAAGTTATGTCCATCCTCCAGATGCTTAGAACACACTTTTCCCCAAGGGTATCTTACTAGTGTAACATGAAAGCCATGCTCTGAGTGGTAAATTGTTTGGCGCGCATAACAGCTAAATCCTAAACACATACTGCTAAATAGGAACAACTGCATTTTTGTGTGTTTGTATGTACATATTCCATGTTACTGGACTCAGGCCCCATGGTTGTAACTAAAGCTGAGAAGGTTCCTTAAGGTCAGTACACAACCTACGTGATTATGAATGAGGCAATAAATCTCCTGGTTCTGAACATAGATGAGGAGAGAAAGGAATGCTTGGACATCATACTTCCCAACATTCTTCCAAGAACAGCCTAGTTAAGGGGAAACCCCTGTCTTCAGTCAAACCCCAAATATAATAATATTCATATAGTCTTATCATTAATGTTATGAGGTACTTGTAATGCAAACTCATAAAATCACTGAAAGCTCAGGAACAATTAACAATTTCCAGGTGACTGTCTTCATCATGTGAAGAAAACGGTTTCCCAGATCTTTTTGTCTTTAGAAAGCTAGCTCTGGGGGGTTTTTTGTTTGTTTGTTTGGTGTTTTTAATCAGTGTATATGGTATCCATTGCAAGGGCACTGTCAGTGTGGGTGCTGTGGGGTGGTCTCTGTGGAAAGACACAAGGGACTGTCTCATTCCATACATGACTGGTTCTAGCCATCTCCAATGGACTCACCACAGGACACAGCTGAGCCTATCAGCCAGATGTAGTGTCATTGTAAGAATATGTTTAACGGCAAAACCCACCACACATATTAAAAACAAAAAGAGTGAGAAAGACCAGAGAGAATATCAAGGTCAGAGTAGCAGGAGGAAGTGCTCCGTCATGGAGCAAAACTACACACTGCAGCCCATTGAAGACCTATACAGCTGCAGTTGGATATTCCTGAAAGAACTGCAGAACATGGAGAGGCCACAATGGAGCACAGGAAAAGCGTGAGGAGGAAGAAGTGGCAGAGAGGAACTGCTGTAAATCTGTAAACTAAAGGGACTAAATCCTACCCCACACATTCTCCTGTATTGCTTGGATATGAAGTGAAACAATGGGGCCTGGAATGAAGGAGTGAAGATAAGCTTGGGAAAGTGTTGGTTTAAGATTTTTCTTTCTGTTTTCCACTACCCAAAGGAGTAATTACATATTTATTTTAATTGACAATAATTTAAACTAATTTTCCCTAAGTGAGTCTGTTCCGGTAACAACAATTGGCAAGCTATCTTCCTGTTTTTATCTCAATACACAAGCTTACTCAATCCTCTCTTCTACCTCTCATCCCACTGGGGGTCAGGTGGGGGCAAGCAGCTGGGTGAACCTTGGCTGTAAGCCAAGGCTAACCCACCACGGTCAGACTCACAGTCTCTTGAGCCTCATGTATTTGATTATCAAAGCAAATTATCAAATTTACCAGCCTGACCAGGAGCAGAAACTATGCCGAAAAATTTCTCACCAAAATATGAGATTTTGATTTCTGCTGAGAAAGCTTTCTCTTCCATGATAAAAATAAACTCAAATATTTAAGACTATTTTATGAACAACAAAGGTGGTGAATGAATAAATACTTATACATTATGATACACTCGGCTTCGATGAAGACATGATCTACTCAAGTACATCCTTCACTCAAGAGACTGTTTCATGTTCCTGTTTCTTTTTACTCTCTGCAGGTTTTGTCCACATATTTTATATTTTTCTTAAATATATTTCCAATTCGAAGAGTGAGCAAAATTGACCAAATTGTCTCCATCAAACTTTCCTTTTGGACCACATGGCATTTAATGACAAAGGATATTTGTTTAATCATCGAAGTTTTGACCTGTTTTATAGGTTAATAATGAGAAAAAATATACATCACACGCATTCAAGGAATGTGTTTTTCTTCCAATGTCAAAGAGATTTGAGCTTCACTTAGGGGCCAGTGATGTTATTTGCTTTCATTTTTATCAAACATGTTTGATAAAACATATGTTTATTAACATTTTTTTAAGCTACATGATATTAAAAAGTTTGAGAATATTAGCTAAATTACTTTGGAAGATAAAGGTAACTTTCTCTAGAAAACACAATTTTCACTTCCTATACCCCTTCTTAATAACCAGCTTTTATTAAACATCTGTAATATGTCATGACTGTAATAAACTTCTTGATTCTCCATATTAATTATAACAAGGTTCACTTAAATTTAAAAAAAAAAAAAGAGAGATGCTGTTGGTTCATTACTTGCTCATGAATACAATCTATTCAGTGTTTGTTCTCAATCTGCTTCTGTTGTTCTTTTCCCCTCCTCACACATTTACATGAAGAAAGAGATCTTTTGAGAGCCCAGGCTGGATGCAATCATTAACTATAGAGAATAATCCTAATGAACTGAACTTCATATGGATAACGAAAGGTGATTTCAACCTTGGAAATGAATGTTATCTCCAAAAGTTGTGTCTTGTACTAATTTCAGAAGTATTAAGGTTAAAGTTAATGTTACTAGATCAGACGGAATCAAATGCAAACCACAGATTAGCAGCTATTATCATTAAAAGGTTGGAAAGATCTAAGCTAGAAAAGGTTTCAGAGATGAAAAAATTGATAAAGTTCTGCCAAACAAAAGATAAAAAAGAATTTAGTCAGCAAAGAAAATATGTAAAGAAGTCCTTCTTTTTCCCATCCTGCCCTCCCCCAAAAAGGAAAAACATAGCTAAAAAACTAAAAGGAAAATAAAATGTCTCAGGTCATCGTTATTTTAAGAATCCCTGATGAAATAGCAAGTGTTGTCCTGAGGCATAAAGGGCAAGAAATGCATTTTCACATGTTTAGCAACTTCTGCAAGTGGGCAGTGATAGTTCCAATAGCCAGGTGCCCTGAATACATCTTCAGTAGGTCTTCACTATGCAGGTAGGATGATAAGAAAGAGGAAACAGAAATTAAAGGGGTTATTAGGGTTTTGTGGGTTTTTTGTATACAAATTCAGCAGAAAGTGTCTTCTTCCTTTATGTTTTCTAATGTCAAACTCACCATGTATGCAAGGAAAATGATAGTGTAACAGAAAGAAAGCAATGAAATTTCTCAACAAAAATATTAATCATTTATATACTTGTCCAAAAGCTTTAGTATTTATGTCCAAAATAATATCTATGATGGAATGCCATATAGTATTGTAAGTGTTTTTTCAATATAAATGGTTTAAGATTTTGTGATCTTTTTATTAGAATCACCAATATCACCTCCAATCTGATTTGTACTATATTGCCTTTTTGCACGTACCATGCCTGAAAACACATTATACTTCCTGGCTGCATACGCCTCTGTTTCATTGTGTATGAATGCATTGTAAATGCATTGTAAATGCATTGTGTATTTATCGTATATGATATAAAATATAAAGGCTTTAGATATATTTCATCTAAATTAAGCTTGTATCTAATTTTAAAATCAGTCATCAAACAATTAATTATACTGTTTCGGTGTTTTACATTTTATCATTATGCATGACACTTTCTATATTGCCATTAAAAATACAGTTCTGTAAACAATTCCTTGGTTTTATCACTAAAAATAAAGATTAATAATTTGATATAATGTTGGAGAATGATCTCCCCAAAATTGCCAGAACTTAGAATTTGCTACTTTATATGCTCAGAAGAGGGAAAAAAAAATGATGGAGTACAAAGCCAAGAAAAATCGAGCGGCAGACTTGAGTAATCTCTGAACCCTTTGTTTAATCTAAAGACGAAATCTTAGGGATGGGTGAGAAAATACAATAAATGAAAACTGACATTCATCAGCCGAGTTGTGAATTCAAAGTTAGGTACAATTTTTTTCATTAGGTGTGCAGAACAGTGATTCAAAATCTAATGTGAATAATAAAAGCATTGTATAATAGATAGTGTTTCTTTAAGAAGAAAGAGAGTTCAGAAAAGGAGCTAGAGTCCCAATGTTCAAATCCTGGTTTATGTTAAAAGGAATTTAATGGCAATGAATATAACTGTTATCAATTGCAAATATAAGCTTATAGTACAGAGCTGGGATGTTTTTACTCCAAGATGTGGTATCAGTATTAATTTACAGCTTGAAATGGCAAAACCAGTTCCACTTTCAGTCCCAACTATTAATTCATGTGTAAACAAAGAAGTATTAATTAACAAATCTCTGCACCCAAAATTGTCTGTGTAGTTGGAATGATTTTTGTGAAGGTCTTAAAGAAATCATAGCAGATATACTCACCATCTTCTTATTTCATTAAAATTTATACCACAATGCCTTACCATATACATACACAAATATACACATGCCTCCTGCAAAAATTTCCTACCTTTCAAACTTGATATTTTGTTGAAACACAAAGAACAAGTGTTTGAATATTTAAGGTACCTTATTGGCTTGACCATTTTCAAGTGTCTTGGCCAGTAAAAATGACACACATTAACCATCAATGATATACATTTTTTTATTCAAAGTATTGTTTGGCTAATTTAAAATTTTCACTGAATAAAATTTTAACTTTGTCATGGATGGGATAAGGAGTTGGGTAAAAGGTTTTTTTATTGATAAGCTTATTTGAAAGCAATCATGATCAGACTGCAGTCCACAGATATGTTTGAGCAAGTTTTAAAATAAATACAGAAATAATCACCATGTATCCACAGCAACACTAAGCTGCAAAACAGGTGAGAAGCAAATTCAATACAGCAATGTCTGCTGTGGTAACTGTAGATCCCTCCCTGTGACTTTGGTTGCTATGATTCTATATGTATTCTATGTTTTGCCTGAGCTGAACCTTCTACCTACATTTTTAACTCTTTGGATAGCTAGCTTTAGCCTGAGTATGTCTATGTAAACTTCAGTCTATGGCATTGTTTCTGGAACTGACACAGTTTCTGCAGCTCAAAGTCATTCTAATAAAAAGGACTTATATAAAAAAATCAATCTAGAACCTTGAGTCATGTTAGACATTTAAATATCTGAGTGAGATATCTCACTTAAAGAAATCCTTGCACCAAAACAAAACAAAAGGACAGTCCAGATATCAAAGACCTCTTTCATTTTTTAGACACATTTCTGAGAAATGTATATGCATTAAACTATTAAGCTCTATATAAAACTTCAAATCTTATAATACTACATAAAGCACATAAAAAAATAATTCAAACAAAATGTTCCTCCAACAAGTAATTAATGAAAAAACAAAGAGCTAGCCAGTTTTGAAATAACAGTAGAAAAATATCAAAAAGTTGAGAGGAGTTGAACTATAATGTCTCTATCACAAAATATGTTTGAGACAGAAGGCACTCCAAATGCTTTCTATCACATACATCGTTGTATTGAATACTGACTCTACTACCTTTGTCATGTTATATTATTTCCTACTTTTCTCACAACAAGAGTGCTTTGTCTGTCCTCCATCCAGGTCATGCGGGCTTATACTTCGTAAGGAAAATTCACAACTGGCCTGTGCCAACCAAGGAGACATGCTAGGATGCAAAGTATTGAATTACAGGAATAAATATTTATTCATGCCCATGAGCTGTCCCCACCATATTCAGGCACCCCAAATGTGATTTTACACAAGGTTCTTATACACTTCAAAGGTTCAGGTACAACATAATTTGACGTATTAGTAACACTCACACTACCAATTACAAGTCATAGTAAAACTGCAAAGCAACACCATTTTTGCAGCATTCTTGCTGCTTGCCTATTGATCCAGATGTCCCTGGATTCAGACTGTCTATGGTTACTTATCTATAATATCAGACAACACTAGGAGGTTTCAAAATGTGTTAGAGGGATGGGGATGCTGGTGTTATCTTGGTTGTTGAGTGGTATCCTTTACTCTTCTTGGATGGCTCTAAGCTTCCAAGAAGCAAAGTCCTTATTTCCCAGGTTAGGCTGTCCTTTAGTTTGTTTTATTAAAGCATGACTAATACTAAAGTCTACATTAAAATTCGACTACCTCATTAAATTAAAGTGTATTATGCAAACTAAGATATATTAACAAAGTTAATAAACTTTCATATTATACAGGCTAATGAATATAATAATGAATGTAATAATGGTTGGGAAGGGGATTTTCTTAACAACTTGCAACTGTGGAAGTTGCTGTAGTTTAGTTTTACAGTATTTATAATTGAAAATTTCATTTGAAGAACAACCATTGTTCTTGACTTATATCTCAAATAAAGCTGCCCAAAACACTAAGTCTTAAGTTAGGCCTCTGTCTTACTTCTGTGTCAACTACATATTGTTAAACAGCTTTCTGATCAAGGAAACTCAGGGGAGTTTTTTGTTGTTCCTTGATTTACATAAGGAAATGTGCACCTCATTAGTTAAGATCATCTACTTGAAAACAAAACCTGACAGATCTGAAGACAAAATGGTGAAAAATGTGCCAATGTATATGCATGATCATGCAATGTGCTTGAACTAATCAGTCATAGCTGAATATGAAATGGGATATGAAATAACCTGGACTTTGTTAACAGTATATGGTAAACTATAATAGCATGAATAAAACAGTTTATGCAAAGAAAGGATTTAATGAAAATAATTATGTTTGAAATTACTGCAGTATTGCAAAGATACATTAATTGGAAAGATGTTTAAGACATTAGCTGAACCAGCAATGTCTTTCTAGTATGTGTTTCTAATCAAAGAAATATTTACTTTTACCAAATACTACAGAAATCTAGGTGATTTTTTTGCATTAAATGTAACTGCTCACTGTAGACAAGAAGAGATCCTGGATAAATACTTTTTTTTTTTTCTTTCACCATCCTGCCCAGCGACCAAAGTAATAGCTGGAGAAATGTGACCAACACTGACTTTTACTCCTAGATTACATGCGATCTTCCAACTGCTTTTATTGCTTTTGAAGTCATAAATAAAATCACGTGAATATTCACACATCAACAAAATCATCTTACAAATATGTATGGATATCTCCTGCTCTCTCTGGGAATGCTGACTGTCTCTAGAAGATTACCTGTATGAAATATTATTGTTTTAGGATTACCGCAAATTCACTATGCATCTAAGTGCAGAGAGAGTCCTCCATATGTACAAGCCAGAGAGCTTCAAATAAGTCATGTGGACCATATCTGACCTGTGTCTAAGACAGCTGAAATCTATACCATCAGAGCTGAAATACTGCAATTCATGTCTGAGACTTTAGATGCCAAATGTCTTTGAAAGTATTGTTATGTATGAAAGAAATTATATATACTATATGCTACAACTATATAAATTTATATTTGTAGGAATGAGCAGAGAAAAAGAAAGTGTTATCTGTAACTAAGGTTACCAAGTATACACTTGTAATTCTGGCATACTTAATTTATTCAAACTGGAACATACACAGTAGCTCTCTACCTCATGTTCAAAGTCAAAGGTTTAGTATTTTTGCAGTTTTAGTCAAAAATAAGTAAAAATCTTTAATAATGAGAACTGTTATAGAAAGAAGATACTGAGATTTTTAAAATATATTTATTTTTAATGAAAAATTTAACAGAAAACAGATTTGCCTAGATATTTTAAAGTTAAAACTTGAAATATAGTGGAAAGGAGACCATATTTGTCTGTGAGAAAATGATAAGTCAGTAACACACTGTGAGAGCAAAAACCAATTGTATTATTCATATAGTAAAATTAATATTAATTAAAATTTTTATATTAAGTCACATTAAACATGTAAAGAAAATTTTCTGGTATTTCCTCATGGTTTAGCACAGGGTATGTTTGTGTGTATTTCAGGTATGTGTATATTTGTCTGTACTTCAGCAGTAATACTTTTGGCTTCAGCTCTGTCTTCCTGAGTCTTGTATGACACATGATAAGAGTAGGTGTAGTGTAAATGAGTTAGAGGTTGAGGTTCTAATCCTCTTACAAGACTAGTTTAGAATTCTTTATTGGATTTTCATGAGAACAATCAATGTACAAAGTGTTATTCAAATTACAAAGACTTATTAGTAAACTTAAATTTTAGTGAACCAATTACTAGATATGTATATTTCCAAGACTAATAAACCTTTTCCTGAAACTAAAATATCTGTCACAGGTTGGTGTGTGAAAAAGAATGGCCACCTAACTCTTGATGGAAGTGAAGATTCATTTGTATGTCCTCCAGTTCAATCTTCATTCATGAAAACTATACACAATTTTTCAGCCACTAATGCAAGTGGTAAATGTCTTTGTACATGAACATTACATTTTTAAGGTGTACCATTAGGTAAAAAACACTGACATTAAAGCTTATGTGAGTCCATCACAACAGTAAACAAAACCACTTTTTTCTCCTTTGTGGTTGTCTATTATAGCATAATATGGAACAGGAAGAAAGAAGTTTGTATAGCATCTGGAAAACACCAGAAATGATAATTTGTAACTTTTCCAGTTAAATTAGCAAATGTAGTATAAAGCACTTGTTTTATAACATGCAGGTCATTTCAATTAAATTATAGAAACAAGAAACCAGTTACAAGGTGCAAAAATCCAAAAAGATAATTTATAAGATGCATCTATCTTGTCTGAATAAGTCAAATCACTCTCAGAACTGTAAACTCAATGTATTTGTAGCTGCTGCTTTGATCATATTGTTGTACAAATTGCATTGAAGCACATCAGTCAAATCTGGCACAGCACAGCTTTCACACAGAAATGCCATTATCTTTATATGAACAGAAGCATTTAAATACAATTGCTATAGATAGAAATAATCTGCATAGAAAATTTTACTCTGTATTTTGTACAAGGTTCATCTTGAAAATTCTAAGCCAGCCCAGATCCAGAGACAAAGACTTGTAGATCCATAAATGCAACAATTTCAACAGATTGGTAGCAGCTTTCACATCCATAAAATGTCATGCATAGTAAAACCCTTCTCAAGATTATGGAAGAAAGGCAGTATATGTGCACAGATTACCAGTCAAATTCAGGTCACTATAGTTACTCAAGAATTAGCATATCCCTATAAGATTAACTGAGGAGCATTCATGCCGCATTTGGTGTATCATGTTAGAGGTTTGGGGGGTTTTGCTTTTCTTGGGTTTTATATTTTTTCCTCTGTACTCTGTTAATAATGATTCTAGGTGTTGTAAACCATTTATTGTGTGATTGTTTGGTTTTCCAATTAACAAGACTTTAATTGAGTTATAATTCCCCAACAAATATGACGAGAAGGTGAATTGCTACAGAGAAACTTTCTCCTTGCACAAACAAAAATGTTGGAAGATCACATTAAAAAATGTGATAGCATAACTAGCAGTGCATTGTCTCTGTTACCCAACTGACTCATGGCAACATGATCTGGAGAAAATGTCTCCCTGTGCCAAGATTGATTCTCTGTAGCTGTGTAATAGGGTAGTACCAGAGTGAAGGTGACTTTCCATAACAGTTGTAAACAACCTCAGATATATTAGTTGTTATTAGTTGCTAAATTTTGCTTTAGGAAATTTAAAATGTCTTCTGTATCAAAAGGTGGGTTTAGGCTGAATTTTCTAGTCTAGACAACAGAACACATGGAAAAAAAAAGAACCTGGTTGTCTAGAAAGACTAAGCTAACACAAGTACAAGTCCAGAATCAGATTGACAGAAAACTTTCCTAAGACTTCATCAACATTTAAATTGATTACTACAGAAACTTGACATCCTGTAGACCAAAGTCTGTAATCCAGTTTTCCACAGACAGTAGCAACCTAGTTTGGATAATCATAAGATAAAAAATTTGTTGTTTCAGCAACAAATACAAGCTCTTTCCCAGTAACCAACCACATTTTTATCTTTTCAGTAATGCAGCAACAATTATATTATCTCCCCCTCAATATTTATTGTGTCCAATACGTATAGGTTTTGCCTACATCTATGAGATCCTATAGATTCTAACTTCTTTACTACCACCTTATGAATCATAAAAACATAAAATGTTTGAGGTTGCAAGGGACCTTAAAGATCATCTAGTTCCAATGCCCCTGCCATGGGCAGGGACACCTTCCACTAGACCAGGTTGCTTATGAAGACTGGTTGAGTAATATCACCCGTTATTACTGAGGCCACATAGCTTATTTAAATTGACTTTTGTGTTGTTAATTCCCTTTTCTTACATGGATTATTATGTTTCCTCAAATCGGTAGTGTATTTTGAAATTTATTTAATATTTACTAAATATTAAATAAATATTACCTTAATTAATAATATTTATTTTAATATACAATCTATATGTTATATAGTATATATATTTAATATAATGTATTTATTTTAATATGATATATTAATAGAAGAATTAAATATTATTTAGATATTTTAATATTTAATATTAATATACATTAACAGACCAGTTAAACAATTCTGTGTCATCCTGTGTTTTGGCTTGAATTATATTGGCTGACAGGCTTATAATTGCCAGAAAGTACGAATGGTGGCAGATCTTAACTCACTAGGATGCTGTTCTTCATTACCTTTATCAATGCTAATATGCCTGCCAGCACTGCAAACAGGAGGTGTCTACTCCTAACTTAACTACTAAATTAAAATCCATTAGAACACAGAGAACAACCTGCAAGTCAGTGTATCTGAAATACCTCACATAAATAAGTCATAGACAAAGGGAGAAATTTCCTATTAAAACCTAATTCATACTCCTATAATACCTTTGTATACTGAAGGCAGAGCCTAGATCAATTATACTCATTAATACTGTAACATAGTTTCAGCTATCCATTCTAAAGTGAGCAGCAAACCAATTAAGGCCAATAAATATCTCATAGTCGGTTTTTTTAATTAATGTGGAGTAGAAGATCAAGATAAATCTGTAATTTTCACATTAACAAAAGTTTTACTTCTTTCTTAGTCATTTGTGTCAGCTTTGATAATTTTGCCTTACTTTCCATAATGCTAACATCCTCATTATTTTTACTGTTTTTAAATGAGACTCTGAAAGTTCTTGTTTGGGAAGCAGTAACAAAAACAAGCTTGAAAGCTATTCCAGTTATACTAAGATAGGCGAGTGTTTGAACAGAAGTCTTTGAATTTTGAGGATTTTTCTCTTTCTAACCTACAGAGATATGACTTACTTCTTTTGCCCTTTACATAACACTTATTCAAAACACTATGTTAATTTAGGGTTAATATTCCTTACTTCATGTTTCTTCCAAATGTAGCACTACCAAAGTTTAAGTAAGACGTCTAGACTACTGCATTAGACAATTGTCAATGGACAGTTTGAATCTTTCTGTACTGTTCAGTTACAGATGAAATTTTCACATGAAATCATAACCAGATAACTTTTCTACTGAGCTGATACTTGGATTCATAGGATTAATACTGTCATGTTAGGAACACACATCTGTGAATAGAAATCACTTAGCATCATCTATACTAGCCATAAATCTGACCTTTCATCTCAAATTCTTCATAAGGAAAGAGCCCCTAGCTGCAGTGAAAGATAGCAACTGCTACATATATTTAGTTTAACATTCAAACTGCTGTAATGTCAGACAATTTTCTTCATTAAAACAATCCAAGACAGAAGAAGTCAAGCCTTCCGAATTTTATATGGCAAATTCTGTCTCCTCCTTCATGACATCACTTTACCTTTCTTTCAGGTTTTCTTTATCACCAATCTAACTCCTTAGAGGCAGTTAACAGTTAGACAAAATTGTCTATCCCACTGAAAGAATTCATGTCAGATTTTTGCAGGACATCTGCTTAATCTCTGGTGCTAGAGTTCTACAAGGGCGGTACTAGAAATGACTTGAGGAGAGTAAGGGAAGCAAGACTGTAACCTCATGTCTTAGCTTTGCACCAGCTAGTCTATGTTTTGCTTCACCCCATAGCACATCAAGCTGCATAGGTAGTGCCAGCCCAGGGCCACGGCACTGCAGGACCGGTGGGGAGGGGGTGAGGATATGGGTGGAAAGGCTTGTGGTTGGACACGACCCTCGGAAGGGGAAGGGTCTGAGGGGGCTTCTAGCCGAGGGGGCTGGCGGTTTGTTTGTGGTGGGACCTCATGACGAGTGGTTAGTGCTCCGGGCAGAGCCAGCCTCTTGCCGGGCAGATCGGTCTAGGAGACGGGGTTTGAAAGTTTTTTTCCTCTCTCTTACTCTCTCACTCTCTCAGCCCCCGGGCGGTTTGGGGGGGAGGGTTGCTCCCTTCAGGTGGATTTTCTTTCCTTTTTTCCCTTCTTGGGGTGGGATCCTGTATCATTTGTTCTACCCTGTTCCTCCATTCCTTAAATTACTCATTAGCACTAGCATTGTTAGTAACTCCCTAAGTTTCATTTATATAATTAAATAGTTCTTATCTCAACTCCTATGGGCTTTTCCTGGTTTGTTCCTCTGACCCTTCCTCACTGGGAAGAGGTGTGTGGGGGGGAGGGGGGGTGGGCGGAGTGGTAGAATGTGCTTGTGAAACTACGACACCTCAATATCTTCATTTTAAAGGAAGGACTTTCTATGAAACTAGTATAACTAACGGTGACTTTTGATGGGGATGACTGTAGCCCATCTCGTCCTTTACCAAAGAACAATTAAATATGTAAGACATTTCTGAAAGTATTTGCCTAATGTGATCTTAAAATTTTCAGTTGATGAGGATTAGATTCCTGATAGCTTGTGTCTTTAGGCAACCTCTTACAGTGTTCAATTTTCCTTAGCATTAAAAATTGCTTCTCTAATATACAAATATTTTCACACTTTTATACTCTGAAGTGCAAATACTTTGCAACTGATGAGATAAGCTGCAAATCATCAACAATTCTACCTTTCTGATAGTGTGTATTTAGATATTTCTCAAAATACTTCTTATGGGCAAGTCAGAAAACAACTGTCAGCTCCCCATATGAAAGCAACAGTTTGGATTACAGGATTACTGATATATCTGGAATCATTCATTTGTTTCCTGAGTCTGACAGTATCTAGTTTGGGGATTTATACTGGCATATGTCATCATGTTGCTTTTCCTGACAATTAGCCTGTGTGCTTGCAAAGGTCCTTAAACCAAAATCCACAGCTGTGGTTCAGGACTGCTAGGTAGCTGAAGCAAATGGGGCAATTTCACAGGATGCAACACTAGAAGTAGGTAGAATTTTCTGCTATCCCATGAATTGTCTTACATTAATACAGTGTTGTGTGATGAACATTGGCACAAAGTTGAAAGTTTATGCCTATGCCCTCAGTTTAGACTTGAGAAATATGAGTAACTTTGGTGGGGTACAAGTATTGCAAACCATTTAACAGTTCAAATTAAATGGATGGATTTACATGTTTGGTTTTGATTCTGTGTCCACTTTCACAGACAGAACTTGGGTTGTCATGATAAGCAGAATACAAATGATCATTTGGATTAAGTCCAGAGGAGGGCCACGAAGATGATCAGAGGGCTGGAATATCTCTCCTATGAAGAAAGGCTGAAAGAATTGGGCTTGTTCAGCCTGGAGAAGAGAAGGCTTCAGGGAGACCTTATGGCACCTTCCAGTACCAGAAGGGGCCTACAAGGAAGCTGGGGGGAACGTTTTACGAGGCTCTGAAGTAAAAGGACAAGGGGTAATGGGTTGAAATTGAAAGTGGGTAGATTTAGATTGGATATCAGGAAAAAATTCTTCCTGGAGAGGGTGGTGAAGCACTGGAACAGGTTGCCCAGAAAAGTTGTGGATGTCCCATCCCTGGAAGTGTCCAAGGCCAGGCTGGATGAGGCTTGGAGCAACCTGGTCTAGTGGAGGGTGTCCCTGCCCATGGCAGGGGGGTTGGAACTAGGTGATCTTTAAGGTCCCTTCCAACTCAAATCATTTTATGATTCTATGATTGCAATATTTCTTTTCATATATATGTATATACATGATGTGTATAATGCACAGCTTTTAAAGGAGAGATTTGCAGTACGAGTACAAAATTGCCCATACTTATAGACAGTTTCAGAGATCTGAAATTGGAATAAATTCATCCTTCATGCATGAAAAACAAGTTAATATATATCAGAAGATAATCAAAGAGGAAAAGTACTCTGTATTCAGTGACAGTTTTAGAATGAAGTATGAATAAGGTATCACTTGTGTTGAAACACACCATTTTATAACTTTGAATAAGTGACTAACATGACATTTTGAAGATAGGCTGCAAAATCTATAGAATTATTTCAGTATACTGTTTATCACATAGTAGGGATGTAACAAACCTAGTTGTCTTCTACAAAATATCAGCTTTTGTTCACCTTGTAGTGGAGTACTGCAGATTTTCTTATGGTATAAATGAAATTAGCTGTTTCTGCTTGAAAGACAACTTGTTCCAATTGTTGGGTGTACTTGTCCTATCATCCAGGGAAGTGATGCTCCTTCTTTCCCAGTTACTTCACTTTGAGACCTGTGATGTATATTATGAACTTAACTACTGAAAGTCAAGTATACAGTAGGGGATAATTTTAATATATAAAGGGAAGAAATGAAGATGATAGTTGTGTTACATTTTTCTTGAAAGCTTCAGACTAGTGGCAGAGTTTCCCTTGACTGTAATTCATAAAATAGTTCAATGCCTTCTAGGTGAGTATCTATATTTATTTAAAGGACAAAACTACTTTAAACATAATGCTTATTCTACTCCTCTTGGGTTTTGTTTTTTTTTTTTTTCATGAGATTTTGAATAGCTCTGTCACATTGAAACATTTGTTATAATTTGTTACATGTGGGCAGAACATGATTTATAATGCATCTTATACTTTATACCTTATAATTTTATGTTACTCATGGGGATAATTCTTGAGGAAAGGAACAGAAGAGAAAAAGAAGCTATTATATTTACTGCTTTTACAAGAAGTGCAGTATGGTTTTACTCTGTAACTATCTTTATAGGTTTAACAGCAATTGAGGATCATTACACAGAAGTCTGAAGCCTAGTAGCATATATGTTTTGATGCAGGAGTAAGAATATGCTATAAAAACAGGACCTACATGCACTTAGACAGCACTCCATGTTTACAGCAAACAGTCGATGTCAAGGTGCTGTATACAATGAAAATGCATCCATGCACATGAAAATCTGTACAAAAAGATGGACTAAATAAAATTGGTAGGTGGAACAAAGGGTACTAAAATATACTGCAACAGCCAAGGGACATGACAGATCAAGACATTCTATATTTTACAGAATTTTAATCTTCTTGTGATATATAACAAATACAGCCAAGTCACAAATTTTCTGAAGATTTCTAGATGAAACTGGAAAATGTAATTTAAACATGTATTTTCATTATAATATGTGTCAGGCTTGGTTGGGCTTGGCTTTTTATTGGACAAATCCTAGAATTTTTCTTGGGCAGTAGTGATTCAGATGTTTGCTTAACTAAAACTAAATGGTGAAGTCTTAACAGAAGGAGAAGAAAATTTTGAAGACATACCTAAAAAAAATAATATCAGTTTAAACTGGAGCCACAAATAATATATTTTTATGTGACCTACTGGTTTTATATTCCAACATTGTGTGAGGGCACATTTACAGCAGTCTGAACACACATCTTAAAATAGGCGAGTTTAGGAGGAAGTGAGTTAAGCACTATATTAGGCATATTTCAATTTTAAAATGCCTCATTAAGGAATAATTGTAACATCCCTTTCAGACATTAAATTTTTAGTTATTAATGTCACTAGTTGCATATTAATATACAGATTTTTTCCATGTGGGACAACAGCTTGAAAAGGACGAATATAGCAAATACTGGAAGTTGTTAATTTGACAATAGAGGAAGAAAAAATGAAGCATCACCTCCCAGCAGAAAATACAAAAAGGTAATAAGGAGTTAAACCATTAAGTCTTAGTTAACCTCTGTTTAATCTTGTAGCTGAGGAACCATATATAGAATAAAAGCCTTGTGTTTTAAAATCAAACTAAAGAACATTTACCCCTTGTGAAAGGAGTTATGATGAGCATAAAAAAAAAAAAATAGGAAGATCAAGATATGAAAGTCAAATTCCAAAACAATCGCTATTAAAAGAATATAAAAAGAAATAATTATAATAATAATTTTTCCAAG
This sequence comes from Rhynochetos jubatus, assembly GCA_027574665.1. Lineage (NCBI taxonomy): Eukaryota > Metazoa > Chordata > Aves > Eurypygiformes > Rhynochetidae > Rhynochetos > Rhynochetos jubatus. The sequence goes on from CM050690.1 coordinate 32,288,596, forward strand.
CGCAGAAAACAATTAATTGAAATCTGAAGGAAAATCCGGGACTACAGGGGAATTTCTTGGTTTGTTACTTATTCAGTTTTCTGAAATTTAGAAGATCAAACTCTTTAAGGCTACATAAAGAGAATTTCTTTCAGCAAATTAAAGTCAACACTTTACACTTCTCTCCACCTCTGTTGTTAAGTGCTGACTAGTGGTCTTTTGGAAGTTGAACAGAACTCTCCAGATGCTCAGATTCAATAGACATGGTAACAGACCAAACGTTGTCTATCATGAATTATCTAAATGCAGAATAATCATATATAATCTTTAACAGGAGCCCTAAAGATGCTTGATACATAGGTGTTCAAAAAGAGAACACAAGTGTGGAATATTAATATATACACATATATATACACTTATATATACACATATATATATCGAACTCAGAAGACCCTGTACCCAGATTAGGAAAAGTTGACTTTAGCATTATATAGAATACAATAGGTAGGCTATAAGTAAAGGGTTGTACCTTGAGCACAAGCAACCTGTCAGTTACTGTGTCAGCTGTCAACATTTGGAGAACCTTCCAGTAGGGCAGGTTGCGAGCCATACCCACAGCAGCATATAGGCATCAGATGTCACAACTCATGTCAATCACCACCAGCTGCTAGCAGCCCCACCTGTAGCAAACACCCCGGGGATTTAGTGTTGATTCACTGGTGTTTTGGCTATGGCTGAGTAGTGCTTGCACAGCATCAAGGTTTTCTCTGTCTTTGTTTTTTATTTAGTATTATTTTCCTTCTCTTCCTATGCATGGAGTAGGCTAGAGAGGGAGAAGAGTTTGAGAGGGAACATAGCTGGGACAACTGACCTGAACTGGCCAAAGTGTTATCACATACAATACATCACGTTCATCCATAAAACCTTAGGGAAAGGAAGAGGAGGAAAGTGGACACTTGTGCTTGTGTCACTTGTCTTCCCAAGCAACTGTTATGTGTGATGAGGAGCTGCTTCCCAGGGGGTGCCTGGACATCTGCCTGACAATGGGAATTTTTGAATGAATTGTTTATTTTGTTTGCTTGCACATAGAGCTTTGTTTTACCTATAAAACTTTCTTTATTCCAACCCACAGATTTTTAGCTTTTATGCTTCCAGTTCTAACCTCCACCTTACTGAGTGGGACTCATCAAGGAAACAGGTGAGGACTTCGCTCTGGGCTGGGGCAACCCACCACAGAGAAAAAGTCTTGGTTGAAGAGGATGAACTGACAGTTCAGTGTGTGAACTGTGTCAATAATATTTATATTATCATAATCTAGCTCTGTTTTGCTGACTTCTGTCTGACACAGAAAAGGAAGATTTGCAAAGGATGGAAGACTTCTGTTCCCAAAAGAGAGTATACCATTACTCTTTTCTTTTGCAAGTCAAAATTAGCGTAATCTTGGTTATGCCTTTGAAAACTGTTACCAAGTACACAGTATTTAATGTCACTAGCTGTAAAACTACCACTCTACAGTGATTGCTGTTTTTCTTTCTTCACAGTTATGACTATTATACTGTGCATGATCCTTTGTTTTATTTAGTCTTCCAAAATCAGAAAATCAGTCTAACATTTGCTGTTAAAGGTAATAATCATCTCTCTGAAAGGCAGAGGTAATTTGTAGAATAAAATGTCTCAGGCTTGTTAGTTTTAACAAGAGGGAATGAATCAGAACAGTTTTCTTCCCCTACTTCTCTTTTAGAGCCTGAATAAAGCTTTAGTTTTAATATTGTTCTTATTTGGAAACATGAAAAGTTGACAGTTACCTGAACTGTTCAGAAAAGACATCTTTATGATAAGTACAGGTAATCACATAAACTGCAGTCTTTGAGAACAAGATTAAATCTAATGCTTGGTTATTTAGGCCATATGGAAATTTTGTTTCAGATGTTTCATTCTCTGAGCTCTAACAGCTCTGCAGGAGACTCACATTTCTAAAAATACAAAAATAAACAGGAACACAAATAAAGATAAGAGACACTGTGATTTGTTTGTAAGAATCAAGAGCATACCATCAATTAGGAGGGTAGCAATGACATCAGTTGATAAAAGCTGGATGTTAACTACTAATGTTATACTGCAGGTTTACACTTATGTGCAAAATACAAGCTGAGGCAAGTGGCTGGTTTTATTCTTCTAAATATCAAATTGTCAACATCCTCCTTCTTCTGCCTGACAACATATGTATGTTATTTTTACTTGTATGGTAAATTAATCTGAAGTTTGTCAAATTAGATACCTTGTTTATAAGGCTTGCATTACTTAAAAGAAATGCAAACAAATCATGCAATACTGACCTCCTCATTTTTTAAAAATGTCTTTGAGATTCCATATGATTTTATGAATGTAACAAGATTTTAGTCAGTGATCATGTTGAAATGGAAGAAAATTTACATACTGTGAGACATCTCAAATACCCTAAGCTGTGCTTGGCACCTTTTGCTCTAGGCAATGAGAGATAGATCAAAGGTGTATTTTCACCATCGCAATCCTCCATCTAATACTATTGTTAATTTATAATCATATCTGGGTTAGTCATCTTCACAGTAACATCTATCTGAACGTTTGATGCCAACATGATTTATTTTTCTATTCCTTGATTGTAATTTGATGTATATTGATGGCAAGTTAAATGTGAGTCAACAGTATGCCCTGAAAGTCAAAAGATCCAACCATGCCCCGGTGTGAAGCAAGCACAGTATAGCTGGCTGACGGAGGCAGGTGATTGTCCAACTCTACAATGTGGTGCGACTCTACAATTTGGTGGAGTGGTGCGCCCCCAACTTGAGAATTGTGTGAAGTTTTACATGCCTTAGTAGAAGAACAGCATCAAAGTAATAGAGTGTATCCAGAGTAGGGTGACCAAGATGGTGAAAGGCCTCTATGGCAAGACTTAAGAGTAGTGTCTGAGCTTGTTCAACTTGGAGAAGACTGAAGTCTTTGACCTCATCACAGTCTACAAGTTCCTTACTGGGGGGAGAAGGGGGAAGGGCAGCAGAGGAGGAGGCACTGATCCTCTCTCTCTGGTAACCAGTGACAGGACACGAGGAAATTGAATGAAGTGGCATCAGGAGAAGTTCAGATTGGACACTAGGAAAAGGTTCTTCGCTGACAAGGTGGTCAGTCACTGGAACAGGGTCCCCAGGGAAGTGTTCAGGGCACCAAGCCTGTCAGATTTCAAGGAGCATTGGGGTGATGATCATCAACATATGGTTTAGTTTTAGACAGTCCTAGGACGAGCAAGGGGTTGGACACTATGATCTTTATGGGTCTTTTCCAACATGAGATATTTTATGATTCTATGACTTTTAAGTCATTAAGGATCATTTATTTGTTGCAAAGGTGATAAATACAGCTAAGACCGTTGTTATTCTGGTTTTAAATCGTCTTGGGATTTCATTATTTTGAGGCAATTTCCAGATAACCTGTCACAGAAGGGTCCTTATCCTCTCTATATTAGCTGAGTATCACATATGTATCATGAGGCAATGTCCCGTCCTGGTTATCCTGGGTAGGGGAAGATTCGTTGTTGTACCCAGAGTGAGATTAAGACACAAACGAGGTCAGATGCCGCTAACAAGGAGATTATTTTTAGTGTAAGAAAATAACAATAAGAGAGAGAGAAAATAGAAAAAGGGGGAAAATTTAGCAAGCAGTCAGGATAGAATTGCAAGAGATAGTCACCACCATGGATCCAGCAGCCTCCCGTTGGTCCATAGTCTTGTAGTCTCCGGTGGGGAGGGTCCCTCCTCACAGTTTGGTCCCACAGTCTTTTATAGGGTGTTTTTTGCTGACTCCTGCCTCCTGTGCACGCTCTCCAGTTTTATGCAGCTGATCCCATGGGGTGCACAGAATCAGTACGTGACCGCTTGCATGCTTTGGCAGGCTTGGGAGTCCTCTGTGTCTGGACCCCCCATGAGGCGATGTGATGGTTCTTTGTCCTTGGTCAAACTGGTCTCCAGAGGCTATTTGCTTCTTATCTGTCAAGTAGGCCATTTGGCCCTTATCTATTCAGGCCTGCAGGCAATCCTTCCTCCTCAGGCCACCAAAAGCCAAGCCCCCAGGAAGTTTCACAACTTTGTCAGCAAGCTTTGAGACAATCAGCTCAAGATAAGGTCTCTCACAGACAACATACAAGAATGTAGGTCTAATATCTGTGATTTGAAGAAGAAAGACTGCTTTCTTACAATGGAAAAATAGGATGCTTTGTTCCAGCACAGGAATGAGAAGGATGTTCTAAAACTTAACAAGAGAACTAATGTGCTGTGTAATATATTAGAACTTTGTTTTTAAGATTTTGTCTTCCCCAGTGATTACCTTTTCTGAAATCAGAAATAACAATTTAAATTTTTTGTGACTATGTTCAGGATTTGCCTTTCATTCATACACACTATCTTCTTAATGAAGTACATTTGGAGTAGATATTCACTCAGTATAATGGAGAACTACTGACACCCCAAGGTATCAATTGATTTTCTTCAGCTCTGGGATGAATGAAATTTAGTGTGAACTCTGAGTTGTCAGACATACATATGTACATACTAAGTTTTACTAATCCTCACAGTTAAGGCTTTTAGGTAAGATTATGTCTCAGATACTGTACTGGGGACTAATTAATCCCCAAACTATCAATACCTCAGTGTGCTGGTCTATCTCAACCAGTTTTAGGTTAACTTATAGTGAAACAAACCAGGCTGTATAATTAGATTCATATCTGATGTTCTCTTATTCATGGTTCTATATACTCCTTATGTCTAATAAAGGAGTATATTTAGGACAGCTAAACAGAGAACTTCTGTGTCTTTGGGAAACATTAAATTCTTCAGACCAAGAAAACAGACATAGGGACACCTCTCAAAAATATTCTGCCAAGGTTGGAAGAGGTCATGTCTTATCTGAGGGTGAGACAAGATTAGGCTAAAGTAATGTTTTTCAGGACGTTATGCAGCAGATGTTTAAACCAGGTAACACTGAATGCCAAAGGAAAAACAGAAGTCGTAGGTGGTACCAAAAAGGCCATGTCCCACTATCTTCCAGTACCATGAAAGATTTTAGTATTTTAAATAATCTTTCTCTATTAATTTTATAGATATGTGCTTATGGAACAAACTGAAGCTGTGCATAAAATACTTCTTCCATCTGCTTGAGTTACTCTTTCAGATCCATACCAAACATAAGACACTGATTATTTTGTCATTCTCATCCTAGTCTCTCACTGCAGGTATCACTGTTATATCATTAAGTTGCCTAGATTTATTTATAAGTAAGTCCTTTGCTATATAAATAAATGTTTATAATGTACATAGTGAAAATAGAAATACATGATTCTGCTGTGAATTTGGATATATTTATGATCTATAGATTGAGAGAGGAGCTGAGAGGTCAATTCCATTTATTTCAGAAAGGGTATACAAATGCCAGCATCAAATGCACATGTGATACTTACACCATATAATTTAATTCCTATGTTATTCTTTCATGTCTCTTTAATTTAGTGACTTTAATAACTTTGACACTCAATAGAAGTATAAGAATAACTGAACATGATGATTAACTAAGCTTTAGTCATAAAAGTAAATTATGCCTTCATTTATTTCTAGATTATCCTCGGATAGTTATTTAATATTTAGAATTTACTTACTATTTAAAATACAGTTTTGACACTTGAGTCAAATTAAGCACCTCTCTAATTATAAAAGCAGGACCAAAATTCATTTTGTCCCTGTACTAAACAAAATAGCAAGAGGAGGTTTAACTAAAATATTGGACTGATACTTGATGAAGATAGTCACTTCGCAGATAAGAATGCACAAAATGTGGAGGCATTCAATGACTTTTTGCCTCAGTCTTTAGTACTAATGATAGACTTTGGGCTGCTGGCTCCTGTCTCTTGGAAAACCATGACTACAGGAGGAGTGACTTTCCATTTGTGGACCCTGAAATTGTAAGGGACCAGTTCTCTCAGTTGACTGTTCATAAGTACATGGAGGATTGTGGAATTCATCCCAGAGTACTGAAAGAGCTGTTTCAGTAGGATCTCAATGATCTGTCAAAGCTCTTGGGAATCTGTGGAGGTCCCTGCTGGCTGGAAACTAGCTGATGTTATCCAATATACAAGAAAGGCGTGAGGCGAGACCCAAGAAACATCAGACCTTTAATTCTGACCTCAGTACCTAGAAAAATGATGGAGAAGACCATACTGAATGTTATTAAAAGGCATTTCAAGAACAATGCCATCATCAGGCGCAGTCAGCATGGGTTCACAAAGGGGAAGTCCTGTTTAACTAATTTGATATCTTTCTGTGATAAGGTCACTCACTGAGTGGATGAAGGGAATGTGGTGGATGTAGTTTTCCTCCATTTTAGTAAGGCTTTTGATACTTTTCCTCACAGTATCCTTCCGGACACGTTGTCCAACTGTGAGATGAGCAGGTACACAGTGTACTGGGTGAACAATGGTCTGGACAGCAGCACTCAAAGGGTTGTAGTGAATGGGGCTACATTTGATTGGCAGCTCGTCACTAGCGGTATCCCTCAGGGTTCAGTTCAATTATCTATGATCTGGATGTGAGAGTTGAATGCACCCTCAGTAAATTAACTGACAAAACTAAACTGCAAGGTGCTGTTGAGTCTTTTGAGGGACAAGAGGCCTTGCAGAGGTACCTAGATAGATTGGAGCATTGGGCAACAATTAATGTCATGAAATCCAAGAACAAATGCCAGATTCTGCACCTGGAATGGAGGAAGTATAGATTGGGAGAGGAGTGGTTGCAGAGTGGCAGCCCCACAGAAAGGGATCTGGGGGTGCTGGTTGACATCAGGCTCAGTGTGAGTCAGCAGCATGCCCTGGCAGCCAGGTGAGCAACTGACACGCTTGGGTGCATCATGCAGAGCATAACCAGCTGGTCAAGAGAGAGAATTATCCCACTGTATTCAGTGTTGCTGCAGCCTCACATTGAGTGCCTTTTGCAGTTCTGGACCCCGCAACTTAAGAAGGGTGTGAAGGTCCTTGAATGCATCCAGAGGACGGCAACAGAGCTGGTGGAAGGGCTGGAAGGTGCGTTCTGTGAAAAGCAGCTGAGGACTGTGTTTGTCTAGTTTGGAGAGAAAGAGGCCGAGGTGTGACCTCATTGCTCTCTACAACTTCCTAAGGAGGGGATGTGGAGAGGGAGGTGCTAATCTTTTCTCCCTGGGATCCAGTGAGAGAATGTGTGGGTACAGTTCCAAGCTACATCCAGGGAGGTTCGGACTTGACATTAGCAAACACTTCTTTATAAAGAGGGTAATCAAACAGTGGAACACACTTCCTATAGTGCCTGTGGATGAACCATGCCCGTCAGCGCCTTAAAAAGAGGCATTTGGACAGTGCCCTTCATAGCATGCTTTAACTTTTGATCAGCCTTGAAGGGGTCAGGCAGTTAGATCTCTTCCAACTGAGACTGTTCTATTCTTTTTAATTCTATTGTATTCTATTCTATTCCCATTCTATAAAATCATAGAACTTCTGAGGTTGAAAGGGACTTCTGCATATTTTCTACTCCAACCTTCTTGCTAAAAGCATGGTGAAAATTAAGCATTCATTGATACCAATTGCTAACAAACTTAGCAAAATTTAAATATTACAGATTTTAAAAAGGAAATGTCATGTTCCCCAAATTATCCCAGGTAAAATATACAATAAAATTAATTAAATGCATTTAAAATATATCTTTATGAAGCTTAAACTGAGTAGGAAAGCAGTGTTGAGATTTTCATAAAAAGTAAGCACATGAAACTGAATCAGAAGAGAGTTTCTATTTTCTAGAAGGCCAAACAATCCACCTGAGAATTTTATATAGCCCAAGAAGGAGTTTTAAAATGAATAGAAGAGAGAAATATGAGGCACTTGAGTGAAATAGTAAAAAGAATTATTTTTTTTTTTTTTTAATGAAAGGACTATTATGCTGTAAAGGCACCGAAGCCATCAATGACCTATAATATTACCAAGCAATTCTCAAAGAAGTTACATTTTGTGAGCTGTAAGTAGATATAGTAGCTAAAACACAGATCTTTCATTCATGAGTTCCTTCATATTGCAACTGCTCTGCATTTAGAAGAATTTAAAAATTGTGTAGAGTTAAAAGAAATGTTATCTTAGTGGAGGACCATATTATAATTAAGGTAGAAAGAACTTCTGGAACTCACCTATTCCTTAATATTTGTTCTGGCTATTCCTTCTGTTTTTCACAGCAATATATCCTGACATTTATTTCCTTAACAAAGTGAAATATTTTGGATGACAGTAATGTATTGTAAAGCCATGTTTTAAACATATATGAATTATACTTCTAACAGGTAAAATATACTCTGAAATTGCAAAGCTGTACACTTTATGTCTCGAAAAGACTTCTTAAAAGCACACTAGTTCCTTCCCTTTCTGAAGAAAGGATCAAATCCATCAATAACCTGAAGGGGCAGTGTTTGTTTTAAAAAAATGGAGCTTCCTTGCACCCTTCTAGCATCTTGCTCACATGCTTAACTATCTTCTTACCGAAAAATTTATTGAAACATGTCAACTTGATTGTGTTTCTTCCAGTTTAAGATTATTAGTTCATGTGAGCTTATTTTTAATTGCCTAAGAGAAAAACTGAGAAGGTTCCAAAATGCAAAATACTATTAAGTTCCTATTGATTATTTTTTTTTCCTGCTCAAAGCAGAATAAAATAAAAATTTCCTGGGAAAACGACATTTTTTTCACCATCTGTAGATTTTTTTTCTGAATTATTATGTTTTATTACTATGTGGTACCTATGTATTCACACAGTATTCCAGCGAAGTTCCAAAAAGAGAACAGTTCCATTAGCATTCTGATAACTGATACAGAAGAAATCAGTACATTTTATATTCTGATATTACAATTATTAAATATTTTGATCTGGTAAGAGTATTGAGTTTTCCTCTTTCGATATATATTTTTACATCAAACCTCACTCCCTGGAACAGTGAGTTGGGAAATAAAGCTGATCATGGAAAAAACAGGAGACAGAGAGTCCTGTGCTTATTGCACATAAAGTATGGACAGATTTGAGAAAGAGATCATATCAGGAAAACATCATGCATCTGCCTTTTCTTTATTGATGTATATCACGTGTTTGGGGATCTAGCTATACACGACACTTGTATGCTACTTCCTATTTGACAGTTGGTCTGCACATTGGTATTGGAAACCTTGTGTGTGAAAGCCACTGCAAAAAACTAAATAGTCAAAATCAATTGAAGATTTGAAGAGTTAATAAATAGTTCCCTGAATATATGTTCTTTTCATAGAAAAATCAAGCAATAATTTTTCTATATAATTTTTTGAAGAGTAGTTTGAGTGAAAACATGTTCTCCTTCCCCAAAGTGTCTTTGCTTTGTAAGTGTCCTCCTCTTATCCTCTTTTAAGTTTAAAGTGTACATTCATCTAGTTAAAAAAAGTAGTATATCATATGACTGACCCCAGTCAAACATACCTCAAGTGTGAAAACATATAGTAACAAAATAAGCTAAGAATTTCTTCAGAACAAAATCACTTAGTAACAAAAAAAACATTAGACTTCTTCAGAACAGAATTTCCAAAACATCGAGACCAAACTGTTGGTCTAGAAGGATTATTATGGCTGGTAAAGTACACCATATTCATAAAGAAAAAAGTTCAAGCTATTTTAAATCTTTCCAACCTAAGTGTATAAGATGTTCTAACTTCATAATAATGCCATTGTTGGTGAAATATTTTCAAGCAACACATGTAAGATGCTGCACTTGTTTTCATCTCTTTTCAGTGATGTTGTAGTCCTCTTTTTACTCTTTTTTTTTTTTTTTTTTTCTTTTTTTCTTTTTGGTCATATTGCTAGCATTTACTGCTAAATATGTTTTAAATTATCCACATTTCTAGATTGTTCACACATGGTAATATGCTTAGGAACTAGCACTTTGATGAAATCATAATTTGGAAATTTACTTCAAATAAAAGCATATGGCTAACATCAGTGTTGTAATACCTACTAATTAATATGCATAGAGTACCATGACCTTATAAAATAAAGCATTTATGCACTTCATGAGTCATAGCTATTAACAAATTCAGATATATATGCAGAATTACTTTTTGCCTGAATACACTGAAGAGTGTCTCTGAGTACCAGACCAAATGGGAGAATACAAATGGGTTTTGAGGTCTGTTAAACCAAAATTAAGTTTGTAAAATACGATAAAGAAATATAGGGAAATTGGAACCTGCAATGATTCATACTTAAAATATATTTTTTTAAATAAGTGAATGCATAAATCTTTTATGTGCAAATGACTGAACAAGAAGATTAAAATTAGCAGTATTGGTTATGACCACACAGACAAACAGGGGCTTTCCTCCATGATACGATATTGCATGTTTCTTTCCTACCAGCCATCTATCATGTACAGCACCACCTCTCACTCTTTCAATACTTTCAGAAATGTTTAGAAGATCAGTAATGGCCTTTCTAAGTGGTTGTTTAATAAAGGTGTTCTGAACATTTTAATACAAGGGTTTTCATAAACTATTAAGAAACCAAACAGCCTTGTTTATTACAAGACATGTTGATAAGAGAATGATAATTCTTTTTACTTCATCATCACATTTTTCCAGTTCTTTTTCTATATTCATCTGCCAGGTTTTTTATGCTCCTTTTGGTATGGCTGTAATTGTTCTTAATGTATCTTAATGATAGGGATTAAATTATGGAAGAAATTTAGGGTTAGTATCAAGACAAAGAGGTTACCTTTATATTTAAGTATTTTTGTATCCAAGTATTTACCTTCAACACACTCTTCAACTACACTAGGAACTCAAATATTTTCTATTCATGTAGTAAGAAAAGTCACTTTCAATTTTAATTAATTTTCAATTAATTCTCTCCTATTCTGTATGACATTTTTTTTCTCCATATAAAGGGGTTTAAGTTACTTATGTTTAAAAACAGTTTAATTGTTCTGAAAAGTAAACTAATTTAATTCTTACATCTACATCTACTTTAATTTTAGGTCTTTTGCTGTGTAACAGTACTTTCAGTATTTCAAGTCTTCAGTGGAAGAACAACTGCACTACAATCTACTGAATATGAGTATTCTGTAAAACATTTAGGGTTAGAGTTGCATTGGATACATATTATCCAGCAGCAATTGTTTAATTATGCCATTTTTTGATATATGAAAACACTGTTACGGCTATGAAATTAACAGTTATTTCAGTTCAGTGCCTAGAATATAAATATTTTGTATGAGGCATGTTGGTTTAAAGCCATCATAATTGAAATAAAGTCTATAACAAAGTATATAAATTAGCCAATAAAATAATTATTTTGTCTTTCTAGACTATGATATTTTTCACTTTGTATAACTTCTATCATCCTATACTACCAAGATTTTGACATGTTCGCTTGTCCTTGCCCAAGATCTGTTGCAGGATGAAGTTGCAAATTCTGGGCTTTACTTTAGCTGTCTGTAATAACTTCCTTCTTGATTAAAATCCAAGGAAAAGCATGTCTATAAAAATAAATCCATTAAACATCTCTATTATAAATACTACATACTGTAGAGTATGTAATTATTTAAGGAAGTATTTAGTGACATTTTTCTTTCTAAACACTCTATGAATGTTTTTCTAAGCAGCCTTTTTTTGAAAGCTGGTTTGTTTGTTTTTTTAAGTACTTCATAACAACAGAAACAGATAATAACACTCTGATGAGCCCAAAGAGTTTGAGTGTATCATGGAAATTTTTATATTGCCATTCATCAAAAACATCCCATAAAAATAAATAAATACTATGGTGTTTCTGGTCATGATTATGAAAAGTATGAAGCGAAATCAAACTCTATTCTTTGTATTTTCACAAATTTTTAGAAAAAAAAAGTAATATAAAAATATTTTGTGCAGTATCATACAAACTTTGAAGTCACCATCTAAAAGATAGTAATATGGCTTGAGTGTATGGGCCTTGTTTGCTGAATTTCTGGAAAGAATTATTATGTGGATTGTCAGTAAACACTTTTGCCTCAGTACAATGTTTTAATGATTCATGGTTTACCTAAGGTGGCTCAGTTTTTGGGGTAGCAAATCTGTCCTGGTCTCAGAAAGCAACTTTTATCCCAAATGCAAACTACAGGAAAACATTAATAGTTTGTGCAGAAATGTCTCTGTAAGTTTTTACGCTGTCTTAAGCTCTGTTCCGTCTTGTGCCTTAGGCCCTGACTGTTTTATATTGATGTTCAGATATTCAGACAATGTATAGCTGAAATAGCGTGTGGTTTTCTGCCTCTAGTGAGCCAGATCTGGCTTATCCCACCTCTTCTTGTTTCCAGTGTTACAATAATGGATGGCTTTAAGTGAATGTTAGGTAATCTGAACCTAGATACCAAGTATAAGTCTGCCTGCTCATCTCTTCTTTCTGGTAACAGTGTTGCAGTTCAGCAGTACTTAACTGGTGCTCATGAAATGCTTCCACCCATAAGAGAGTATAATAAAATTATTTTAATGTCACTTTCCCTAAAAATTAAACATTTCACATTACATTTGAAAAATCAAGCACTGAAATGCAGACATTCTGAAGTATACTATTTTTTGGTCACAAATTTCAAACAATTATTTTATATTCTGCATGTGCACTGTTCTGTAGTCTAAAGTTAATCCTTTTCTGAAGGAAAATATATAACAAAACACCACATTTTTTTCTGTGGGAAATTCTTTTCTGAAGAATGGAAATTAATGAAATCCTTCCAGGTGTTGAGAAATACCTATCAGGAGCTGAATGATCCATAATTGTTGTTGAAGTGAAATTTGTGTCTGAGTCCAAAATACAAGATTTACTTAGTATATATTCAAAATTGTATTAAAGATTCTGATTCCTTCTCTTGTAAGTTACTTAAAATGAAGTGAGAAACCCATGGCAAAATTTTCAATATCCCGGGAAGAAATCCCATGCTGCTTGAGTATATTGACAAGAAAACCTAATGAACTTCTCAACCATTTTAAACATGTCAGCTTCTAATTTCAGTTATTTAATCCATACTCTTTTATCTTTTGAACATACAAAATGAATTAATAACTGCAACCATTGCAGTCATAGTTCAGCTTGCATCACCAGCTGGGAATTCACAATCAATTAATATGAAATTAATTAAAGTAAAAGTACATTTGTTACTAGTGTAAAATTTCTTTTAATTGGAAGTAAAAAATATTAGCAAGAAATAACTTTTGAAAATTATCTTTGATAGTAAACTTTGTTAAATATGTAGTGGGTTAACCTTGGCTGGACCCCAGCTACCCACCAAGTTGCTCCATCAGTCCCTCTTCCTCAGCTGCACAGGGATGAGAAAACAGAATGAAAATCTCACAGAACAAGATAGATACAGAGAGAGATCATTCAGCAATTATTGTCACAGGCAAAACAGACTCACCTTGGGGAAAAAAAAAAAATAATTTACCATCAGTCAAAACCAGAAATAAAAAGTGAGCTAGAACAAAATCTTAAAACACCTTCCCCCCAGCCTTCCCTTCTTCCAGGACTCAAATTCACTCCCGCTTTTCTTTACCTCTTCCCTCCAAGCAGTCCAGGGTGTTGGGGAATGGGGGTTACTGTCAGTTCATCACACATTGTCTCTGCCACTCAGGGGGAGGACACTTTTCTCCTGTTCCCCTGCATGGGGTCACTCTCATGGGGGACAGTCCTCCATGAACTTCTTCAACGTGAGATTTTCCCATAGGATACAGTTTTTTACATATTGCTCTGGCATGGGTCACTTCCATGTGGTGCAGTACTTCAGGAACAGGCTGCTGCAGCACAGGTTTCCCATGGGGCCACAGTCTCTTTCAGGCATCCACGTACTCTGGTGTGGGGTCCTACATGGGCTGCAGCTGGATCTCTGCACCACCATGGATGTCCATGACTGCAGGGGCACAGCCCACCTCACCATGATCTTTGCCATGGGCTGCAGGGGAACCTCTTCTCTGGCAGCTGAAGCCTCCACTTCTCCTCTAACCCTGGTGTCTGCGGACACCTCTCTCTCACATATTGCGATCTCTGTCTGTGAAGATCTCTGCTCTTCTCTTTTATTCTCCTGTCTTAAACATCATATCACAGAGGCATTATGGCTATGCTTGGCTCAGCCTTAGCCAGTGACAGGTCATCTTGGAGCCAGCTGACATTCATTCAGACATAAGAAAGCTTCTAGCAGCTTTCCCCAGAAGCCACCCATGGAGTCCCTCCACTACCAAACCCTTGCCATGCAAACCCTGTACAAAATAATAGACATTCTGCTTGCTGTAAGTTAATCTATTTCCATAGAATAAAGGTAAACAGCAGAAAAAACACATATAAATCTGGCAAGTTTACCTTCTCTCTCTCTACTCTATAAACATTAAGATCAAAAAGCTCTTATTATAATTATTTCATTACATCTTAGCTATCCTTTATCAGCAAATGCAATATTGTTGTAGTCATTAACATTAAAATCAGTAAACAGATAAAAATATAGAAATAGATTATGACCAATATGAATATTTTAAGTTTTCATAATAAAATCAAGATAATTATTCTATAACTAGAGATTGAATCATTGAAGGACTTGAAGACAACACTCTGCAGTTCTCAATATATTATTCCTGGATTGTATATTGCTCGGTGTTAGGTGGCATTCTGAGCCTGTACTTGTGCAATAAATGCCAGGAGTGCAGTATCTGAAAGAACAGGAAGAGAGGATTACATTCTTTTTTTTCCATACCCATAGCTGTGACATTTGAGGGCAGCAGCACTGTGGAACTAGAGTTCAAGTAATATAGCTTTGGCTTAACCACAAGAACATGTTTCTTCTTTCCTTGTGCAAAAGAAACAAAAAGGCCTGGTGTCTTCTCTTCTCCTGCATCCTCCTCTGGCTATTTACTGCTCCTAGGGAAGAGAGGTTATGGACTGTCATCTGAAATTTTTTGAGTACCTCTGTACATTATAACAAAAAAATACATTAAAAAAACCAGATTCTAAGGTCAAACAAAATATTGCTTCTACTAATTAAAAGAATAATTCTCTCACACAAACTTGCTCATCTGTTATACACAATCTGTCTTCAAACTCCTGAAAAACTGAAAAAAGTATATATACACATACACATATGTGCATAGTACTCAACACCAGATAGTTACCGATGCTTGTAAAGTTACTGGGTTATTATTATAATTGCTAACAGTGACATTGTTTCTATTCTGTTTGGATGCCTTTGCAAGCTACACAGCAAAGCCCACATTTCTAGATGGCCTTACAAACATTTTTCAAAATATTAATAATGTACAAGTATTCAGGTGAGTGAGTGTTCATAGAATTTTATGTTCTGCAGGTGGGCCAAGGAACAAATGTTTGTTCTTACAAGTGTTTACAGGAGACTGAAAATGAGCTGGTAATGATAAATTGCTGATATCCCTCTTTACTTAGTTTTTACCTAACTTAGCAACTACTATTTATAGAAATTAATAACTTAGAGTAAATATGAACCTGCTACTGACAAGTAAGTGGGGTACCTTGTCAACTAATAAAACAGAAATAAAACAACCAGAACCAAATGCAAGCAAAAGCATCTTGATTCCTGCTGAGTTTTAGTTCTGACTACCTAGTATATAGAAGCATAATGTTTCTGTTAAATGCTTAAATTACTAGTGTATTTTCTGCGTATTTCTTCTAACTTTTAATGCATTTACTGAAAATGATGCATATTAGACCATGCAGCTTCTGTTAAATAATCATATACTTCATGACTTGCAGTATTTGCTTGAATATATCTTGCACGGAGACATAAAATTGTGTATATTGTACACATAACATGGGTGAATCCTATCACAAGGCAAAGGTAGATTAACATAACAAAAAAAAAAGGGGTAACCACTTTGAAACCTCTGTCTCAGATTAATTAAAACCAGAAGACCCTGAAAGCATTGTTAGACTCATTTCTTTCACTGACCTACCAAAGTACACCCGTAGCCCATAATAATTTTAAAGGTTTCAAAGACGTAGTCATTCTAATCTGCAGAGTATTCAATAGAGATTCCATAGCACTCACTATTTACTGAGTGATGAAAGTTAATTGAATTAAGGCCACAACTTCAAATACATTATTATTAGATTAAAAGTAATATTCCAGTCTAAATTTATCCATCCTGAATTCAAATGTAACTATTATTTTGTCCTCCTTATTCACACTTGTAGGGCCTTCATCTTGATGAAGGGACTAAGGTTAGATATTGTATTTATGCACAGATATTGCCATGAGAGTTTGAAAACAGCAAGTGGAGGAAAGAAAAAGAATTATAGATGGAAATAGGAAAAGTATGCAATTGTTTATACTCTATCAATGAAGAGTATCAGAGTAGCATAAAAAATTATCATGTTTTTCCATTATAAGTATGTGAATACTTATCTACTTATCTTAATGAATTTCTGACCAAATAATCCACCAATCTTAAACATGTAAATGTTTCTTAATTCAAATTATCATCCTCTGCCGTTTAATTTTCATCATGATCAAAAGAGTAGGTATCTTCAATTTTATGGATATATTGGCAAAATATATACCCAGAAGTTAATCCTGAAAAGCAACAATAGTTCTCCAAATGTAAACCAGAACCTTGGTTTTAATCTTATTCCATTTTTTGTTCCTTTTATCCAAATATATTGAATATGTGGCATAAGGTTTTTCCCCTTTTTAAAATCAAACTAGTGAAACAAAGACTTATTTAAGCAAATACTGTGTTTCAAATTTTAGGCGAACCCGAAGATTGGCAGAACAACGGTAACACAAGCAGAAGTAGACCATGAAAGGGGAAAGAGTCACCGAACAGAACATCAAGTCACTCCAATTTTCAGAGAGGGGCAGAATCAGACAAAGACAGTAACAACTTTCAATAGCTGCTCTTGAAACAGAGTAGTAAGACCCACAGAAACACAGAATTAACAGATTAGTTCTATAATCCAAACAGATCCTCTAAATTATGGTTATATGTACTGAGGTAGAAATCATTAACCAAAACAGGCAAATAGCAAACTGTTCCTGTCTAAGAACAGAATTATCCATGTGATCACTAGTAGATATTATCCATTAGGATTTACCTTCAAATTATCAAATGTCAGTGGGGTCTTCTCATTGTGATGTAAAATCCAACCACCTTATCAAGATTTTCCGCTGTATATGTTCATCTGTAAGTAGCCAAAGGCTTTAATGGAAAAGTATGTTATGTGAGAATGACAGGAAAGTGTATTTCTGAAATCTCTAAAAAATTTTATCTAAAGCACTTAAAATAGCTGTTCAGTAGTCTGATGGTGTCTGCATTGATCTGGAAGGAAGAAACCAGTCAGGTGAATAATAACTTCATCTGCTGTAAGGTTTCCCTAACATCTTCATTTATTGCATGAATGCATCTTTCTATTAAATTTTCCTATCTTTTCCTTTCACAAAGCAGTGAATACTATACCAGCTCTTAAGTTATCATTTCTAAGGCTAACTCCAGTTAATTCTTATCATAGATGGATGTATTTCAACAGACTAAGAAATATGATACACACCTTGTGTACACATCATATCATCATATGAGTTGCAAATAAGCTCCATGTTACTTTCAAAGTGGAAATAATATCCTTCCAAGTTATAGGGAAATAATATAACATTCTTTTTAAATGGACAAAATTCACTTTTATATCAAAATTTTGATGAATGCAGTGCATTAAAAACATGTTAATAAAGACTAACTTTTCAAAGAATAGCATAGTAGTAAAAGAGAGAAAAGTGTTCAATTACAGCTTTCTAATTAGACTGTTTTCTTTTAGAAACCACTGCCTTCTACAACCAAAGAAAAATCATTATTATATACAGGAAGACAAAACACAACAACCACCACAACCACCAGAAAAACAACAGTAAAAAACCCCCTAGTTTTAGTCCACCAATTCTAACTTCTCAATAGCATTTGAAACTCCATGACAGAGATCACCAATGTGACAAAGGAAAAAATTATCCAGACCATATAAACTACTTAAATATCCAACCATCTTTTGAAAACAAAACATGCATTTTCCATAATTAATATATATTTTAAACTGTAATAAGAATTTAACAGGAGTCTCCGAGTCAGATTTCAGAATCACAGTCTTTCATTATTCCACCTGTCTGTATTGATTTAATAATACCTCTATCTTTAAATAAAACTTTTAAAATTGATTTGGAAATGAAAAATCACAACAGAGCAGAATGCAGAATTCTTGAAGGACAGGAATTATTAGTTCAGCTGTCAACTGAATAAAATCAGTTGTGTGGTCCCTATATTTGAAAAAAATAAGCAACTGTTCAGTGGGTTGCAGGTTAATTGTACCTCTATTTACAGGAACTGCTGGGTTAAATTTTCTCAGTGTGAGTAGGGTCCCTTAATCTAAGCTATCAGAAGTCATTCTTACAGTGCCTTTTTAATGAGGGAATGATCATAGAATCACAGAATGGTTTTGGTTGGAAGGAACCATAAAGATCACCTAGTTTCAATGCTCCTGCCATGGACAGGGACACCTTCCAGTAGATCAGATTGCTCAGAGCCTTATCCAGTCTGGTCTTAAACACTTCCAGGGACAGGGCATCACTTCTCTGGGCAACATATTCTAGTATCTCACCACTCTCGTAGTGAAGGACTTTATGCTTATATCTAATATAAATCTACCCACTTTTGATTGAAACCCATTACCCCTTGTCCTATCACTACAGGCCCTTGTAAAAAGTCCTCTCCAGCTTTCTTGAAGGCTCCTTCAGGTACTGGAAGGCTGCTATAGGGTCTCCCCAGAGCCTTCTATTCTCCAGGCTGAATAACCTCAACTCTTTCAGCCTTTCTTCATAGGAGAGGTGCTCCAGTCCTCTGGTCATCTTCATGGCCCTCCTCTGATCTCAGTCCAACAGTTTCATGCCCTTCCTACGTTGGGGCCCCAGAGCTGAACACAGTACTCCAGATGGGGTCTCATGAGAACAGAGTAGAGGGGGAGAATCACCTCCATCAACCTGCTGGTCACGCTCCTTTTGATAAAACCCAGCATATACGGTTGGCTTTCTGGGCTGCCAGTGCACACTGCCAGCTCATATGGAGCTTCTAACCAACCAACAACCCCAAGTCCTTCTCCTCAGGGCTGCTCTCAATCCATTCTCTCCCCATCCTGTACTTATGCTTGGGAGTGCCCTGTCCTGTGTGCAGGACCTTGCACTTGACCTTGTTCATCTTCATGAGGTTGGCACAGACCCATTTCTCAGTCCTGTCAAGGTCCGTCTGAATGGCATCCCTTCCCTCCAGCTTGTCGACTGTACCACACAGCTTGGTCTTGCCGGTAAACTACCTGAGGGTGCACTCAATCCCACTGTCCATGTCACTGACAAAGATGATAAACAGTACCTGTCCAAACACAGATCCCTGAGGAAAAGCGCTCGTCACTGACCTCCACTCAGACATTGAGCCATTGGCCACAATTCTCTGAGCGCAATCATCAAGCTGGTTATTTATCCAGCAAGTAGTCCATTGCCAAATCCATGCCTCTCCAGCTTAGAGACAAGGAAGTTGTGTGGGACAGTGTGAAATACTTTTCACAAGCCCATGTGGATGACATCTGTTGCTGTTCCTTTTTCCACCAGGGTTGTGACCCCATTGTAGAAGCCACCAGATCCATCAGCCATGATCTGCCCTTGGTGAAGCCATGTTGGTTGTCACCAATCACCTCCTCATTCTCCATGTGCCTTAGCATGATTTCCAGGAGGATTTGCTCCATGATCCTGCCAGGCACAGACATGAAACTGACAGGCCTATAGGTTCCTGGATCCTCCCTTTTCTTTCTTTTTAAAGATGGTGGTTACGTTTCCCCTTTTCCAGTCAGGGAGAATTTTGCCAGACTGACAAGATTTCTCAATATGATGGCTAGAGATTTCACAACCTCATCCACCAGTTCCTTCAGGACCTGTGGATGTATTTCATCAGATCCCATGGACTTGTGCACCTTTAGGTTCCTGAGGTTCACTTGAACCTGATCCTTACTACCATTGGGCAGCTCTCCATTCTCCCAGTCCCTGCCCGGGCATTCTGTGACTTGGATGGTACGTCTTGTGTCCTTGCCAGTGAAGACTGAGGAAAAAAAATCATTGATTATCTTAGTCTTCTCCATATCCTGGGAAAACAGCTCTCCCATTTCCTTCCGCAGAGGTCCCACATTTTCCCTGATCTTTTTATCCCCTATGTACCTAGAGAAGCCCTTCTTGTGGTCCTTGGTGTCCCTATCCAGCTTTAATTCTGTCAAGGCTTTAGCTTTCCTAACCTGATCCCTGACTGGTTGGACAACTTCCCTGTATTCCCCTGAGGCTACCTGTCCCTCCTTCTACCCACTGTAGACTTCCTGTTTGCACCTGATTTTTTCCAGGAGGTGCTTGTTCATCCATGCAGGGCTCCTGGCGTTTTCACCCAACTTCCTCTTCACTGGGATGCACAGGTCCTGAGCTTGGAGGAGAAGATCCTTGAATACTAACCAGCTTTCTTTAGCCTCTCTTCCCTCCAGGGCTTCATCCCATGGAACTCTGCCAATCAGTTCCCTGAAAAGGCCAAAATCTGGTCTCCTGACATTCAGGGTAGGAAGCTTGCTGCACACCCTTCTCACCTTCTTAAGGTTCTCAAGCTCCACACTTCCAAGGTCACTGCAGCCAAGGCTGCCCTCGAGCATCACATTCCCCACCAGCTCCTCCCTGTTGGTGAGAACAAGGTCCAACATTGCATCCCTCCTTGTCAACTCCTCTGTCACTTGGAGAAGGAAGTTTTCATTGACACATTCCAGGAACCTCCTGGCTTGCTTGTGCCCTGCCGTGTTGTTCCTCCAACAGATATCAGGGTGGTTAAGTCCCCCAGGAGGACCAGGGTTTGTGAACGTGAGGCTACCCCTGAAAGTTCTCCAGATCTTGCTCAACGTTAAAAAACTATTTAGAAATACTACCTCATTTGCTACTGGTACTCAGTGCAAATGTGGGCACTCTGCAGCTACCCAGATTCCCGCAATGGGCACTGAGGCCAACCAAACACTGCAAGAGGCACTGCAACTACCTGATTGTCCATGACGGGCAGTGCAGGCA
Source organism: Rhynochetos jubatus (assembly GCA_027574665.1). Taxonomy (NCBI): domain Eukaryota; kingdom Metazoa; phylum Chordata; class Aves; order Eurypygiformes; family Rhynochetidae; genus Rhynochetos; species Rhynochetos jubatus. Next base: position 32,309,779 of record CM050690.1, read on the forward strand.
TTCAAACCCTCACGGCCACTCTACCCCCCTCCTCTACTCCACCCTCCACAGCTACTCCAACCCTTGCAAGGGGCACTGCAGCTACTCTAATCCCAGTGACTTCTATTGGCTACTTAAAACTCAGTGACAGGCACTGCAGCTACTCAGATCCTGGTTGTGAGGCAAACAGGTGAATCAAGAAGTACCAGTGTTGGTTGCCCCACTACAGAAGAAGAAATGGACACAAAAATCAGCTCATCTAGTAAAGGAGGACATAGGACGGCCATCATAAGAGCTAGAGACAGAAGAAGAGGCAGAACAAGAAGTAACCATTTCATCTTTATTCCTGGGTGAGCTACAGGATATGCGGTAAGATTTCAGCTCCTGTCCAAGTAGGCATATTTATCACCTTGCTGAACCCATGCAGGGATAATGGGGCCAGTAGCCTGGAATTAGAGTGTAGAGAAGCAAAGTAGTTGGGATCACTTGTTAAGGAAGGGGACATTGATGAGGTGATTGGAAAAAGGATCCAAAATATAAGCCTCTGGAGATTAATGTTGTCAAACGTGAGAGGAAGTTATTTATTCAAGGATAGTCTTCTGTATCATGCAAGAAAGTAAACCACCATAGAGAAAGATATACAGTGCCCGAGGGAATATGAAAATGAGAGAGATCAATGCCTCCTCTTTTATGGACAGATGACAGTCTGCAGGCATGCTACTCAGCTGTCAGGTACGGTAAAAATCCTGAAAACAGTGCACAATAAGGAATTTGTGGGAGATGTTGCTGGACACAAAATTGACTGCTGAACAATATACTGGAATTTTCTGTGAAAAAAAAGAGCCAAGATTAACAGAATGGAACAAAGCTGCTTATAAAACATAACAAATGTTCATCCTCACATTTACCATGAAAGTATTTTCACCTGTCCATGTGCCTTTCTTTACTGTTACTGCATACTCTCTAAGGCTGAAGTGGTTGACATGTTGTATGAAAATAATAGCTGCTGCAAAGTATATTCACATTATATTAGATAAGGTTTGAATAGTTTTACATAATTCTAGACACTAATCTAATTTAAAATAGTTATTCAAGTCCTATTTTCATAGAATCATAGTATCATATCATAGAATGTTTAGGGTTGGAAGGGACCTTAAAGATCATCTAATTCCACCCCCCCTGCCATGGGCAGGGACCCCCTCCATTAGACCAGGTTGCTCAAAGACTCATCCAGCCTGGCCTTGAAGACAGGCAGGGATGGGGCACCCACAACTACTCTGGGCAACCTGTTCCAGTGTTTCACCACCCTCTCCGTAAAGAATTTCTTCTGATATTTAATCTAAATCTCCCTGCTTTCAGTTTAAACCCATTACCCCTTGTTCTGTTGCTACAGGCCCTTGTAAAAAGCACACACACACCCCAGCTTCCTTCTAGGACCCCTTCAAGTACTGGAAGGCTGCAATAAGATGTCCCCGGAACCTTCTCTTCTCCAGGCTGAACAAGCCCAACTCTCTCAGCCTTTCTTCACAGGAGAGGTGCTCCAGCTCTCTGATCATATTCGTGGCCGTCCTCTGGACTTGTTCCAACTGGTCCATATCCTTCTTATGCTGAGGGCTCCACATCTGGACACAGTACTCCAGGTGGGGTCTTCATTTTCAGTCATTGAAGGGAACATAAGGGTACTTCATCTCATCTCTCTGAGTTGTAAATAGGACAATCACAATGGGAGATGCTTCATTCTTACTACTGCCTCTATAGGAAACTTCCATGGCTAGAATCCTAACTCTTAAGATATCTAATGGTATTATGTCATGGTCTTTTACCATGAAAATGCAGATTGTAGTCACTAAATATTAAAGAAATCGTATTCATGGAAACTGTCTCACGAGAGCAAGTAACATGACTTTATGGCGAGGGTAGAAATTATCTGCCTAAGCAAAATCTTGCAGTAGCCAGCAGCAAGTTCAGACATAACATATTTTCAGACCATTTTCTGATCTTTTTTTTCCCATGTACTCACCAAAATAGCTTCCACTCTCACAATAAAGTTAAATACTCAAACAAAACAAACAAAAAAACCCCCACACCACCCAAAACAAAAACCCAAACAAAACTAAACTAAAAAAAACCCAAAAAAAAAAAAAAACCAAAAAAAAAACCAAACAACCACAACCATAAAGACAAAATGAAACAAAAACCCAAACACTGGTATGCCACAGTATGGTAAAATAAAACTTCATTTGGGAATTTTAATAAAATCATTTCTGTAAATGATAGGAGCTATTAGGACTGAAATGCTATATGTTAAAGGAAAAATTGCTTTTATCAGAATCTAAAAAATAACTATTCTGACAAGATACAAAGCACCCCAGATCATCTTGCACTTAATTATTTTTAATTCATGTACACAATTCAGCAGCAGATCTAATACCAATCCTAGTAATTACTAGGAAAAGAAAATAAAATCTGCACAATTTTGGTGAAAATTTTGATGCTAACTTATTCTCCATTTCAGGATACAATGGACTAATATTCTGAAGCACACTTCCATTAATATATTTATGTTAAATTTGCCTAGACTACATGGATTCCAAATCCCATTCACAATGGAGATGATAGAGAACGGTTATCTATTCCCTAGAATGAAATGTAGGAGTTTTTTATTACCAGAAATGGTCTGACATCATTTTTTCAATACTTATTCACTGCACTGGCTAGGCTGACTTGTAATTAAGTGATGAATAAATGTGGTTTTACTGATATTGTAAATTTTAGGGATCGTTCCAGTATGTTCTTTCTAACATGAAACAGTTTGTCTTGAAGATCCCTGGGAAATCCATAACAGCAGCAGTAGTCACTAATAGTTCTAGATGAATAGATGGAAATTAATCTAATATTATGCACTGTAAAATCACTGCACTACACTATAAGGTCACTGCACTGTAGTTAGAACAAATTTTCCTTATCTGTCCATTTATGCTTGTTATGTAATTATTCAAAAGTGAACAATAAGGATCTTTAAAAATTACAAGCTGAATTTACTGCCAGTTTTATGGTTTAACAGTGTAAATACTTTTTCACTTATACCAAAATATCAACTTTCCAGCAGAGTCTACATAAACTAATTAAAAAAAAAAAAATCAAACAAACAAAAAATCAACCAAACAAACAAAAGCAACCGAACAACAACAACAAAACCCTCCAATTCCAAAATCTACAATCTAGCTGCTGGTACAGAATAAGCTAAAAATTTTAATACCCTGATGAATTATACAAGTCATATAAAAAATCTGTTAAAACTGTTATAGTAATGTTTCAAGTATTTTACTTGAATTAAATGTATGCTAGAACCTTACAAATGTTATTTAAATGATTTTATTTTTTTGACTGTTAAGGCAGGATATCACATTTAAGGAAGACACTGATAATATTTGGGAGCTCTGCTATTCTTGTGCTTTAAACTTATTTGAAAGAAAGACTGGCACCAAATGTTCTGCTGTCCAAAGAGCAGGAAACTTAGTAGGGTTTTTTGTCATAGGTTTGGTTTGGTTTGGGTTTTTTAGTTATTTAAATACCTGAAAACCAGAAAAATTTTGATATTGTGAACTAAAAGAAAACAAACTAGTAATGTGTTTTAATTTGAAAGGGATACCTGTCTAAGATTAAATTACATATTGTTATTGTCCAGAAATTACTAATAGGTGAAACAAAATTCTATCATGTTTTTCCAATAAGCCTCTTACATTTTTATTAGCAATAATCATTTGAACAACGTTCCTTGGTATATCAACCTAATTCCTCTGTTTAATGGACTTGGTGACCATATCTTGACAGTAACAGATGATTACTGAGTAAACTATAAACTAAGAAAGCTAATCAAGGATATTAAGGGTGTGTTTTAATGAAAAAAAATATAATTAAAGGTAACCTTACAGTTTATTACATGAGCGCAAACCAGTGGACATAATATTTTCTTTCAAAGATTGTCCTATTTTATTTTTTTCAAGCAACAGATGTAACATTTTCTCAGATTACAAAAAAAAAAAAAAAAAAAAAAAAGAAAGAAAGCAAACAGATTTTATGTTTGATCTGTATTTCTAGAGATAAGTTTATCTCAGTCTTTCAGTACTTTGTCTTTTCTTTTCTTGTGGGGCTTTTTGGCAAGATTATCATATGAAAAATACTTCTTTGATACAATACAAACACTTAGAGCTCCAGAATAAACATAAAAAATTATGATCTATCATTGTAGGGTATCTTTCTCTGGCAAATACTTTCTGCATTACTTTTCATTACAATGTTTCTTAGACACATAAAAGTCAAGGAAAGTTTGACATTCAGCAAAGAAATAATAAAAATTTCCAAACAATGGATGCTAAATAATAGGTGTAAACCCAGCTTTTCCTATTGGATGGTAGAGTTTAATGCATGTAGTGAACTTTCCCAAGTTAATCAGGAAAGACCAACCCTAATGGGAAGGCACCATTGGGAATAATACCCTTCTCTACAAAATTTGTCATATTTGTGCTAATCTAGTGAGACATGAGTAGAAGCTATAGGGCTGGAGGGGAAATGTGATTGATGTTTCTTCACAAACAGGACAAAGTTGTTGCTTAAAGCCAGAATCTTAATGTGCCTAATCCATCACCAGTGGAAAAATAAGTAGCACCTGACAAAAGGGACCACATGCACTTAGTGAGCCCAAGTAGGCACTTATCCGAAGACTAGCACAGAAGCATGTTTTCATTGATTCAAAGTTGAGAATCAAGTATGATTATACAATTCTTGGTCCCAAAGCCACATTTTCCCTAATTCTAATTCTCACTGCTTATTTTTCCTTTTATTTTTTTCTCCTTATTTTTCAAATTACTGCATTTAATTTCTGTGTTCTTAATTCTTTTGCAGATCCATTATATTTTATATTGTTTTAAAAGTTGGAAATTATAGAAATGCTTTGGAAATATTTTTTTTAAATCTAGTTTGTTAGTTTTAAACATTTTTAAAAAGAAGGAATGTTAGAAACGTGTTATTTTTCCCTTTTATTTTGCCCTGATTAGATTATTATTTTTTGTTCTATATTTCTCTATGCACTACTTCTGAATTTTATTTTACCACCTTTTTCAGTTTCCTCTGATAGACTCACACTGGACTGATGAATAAACCGGTAAAGTAGAATAAGGCTCAGAAAAGGTGGGCAAGTGTGATGTACCTCTAAAGCTCAGGGTTTGATGGATCACAGTTGTTGCAAAGAAGCTGACCTTGATCTCAGCACAAAGGGAACCAGAGAGCTGTAGGTAAGCAAACAGTGGTGTAAATGTTTTTTCCTCAGTTCATTCAAGAGTTTAATGTCTCCCTGAGTTAGTCAGACCACCATGGAGAGTGAATTCTCACTCAGCCCAATACAGAGCATAAAAAATAGACAACCAGCAAAAAACTATGAAAAGACCAATGGGCATGACCTGGCATCAACCCTCCTATTCCTTCCTGGAGACTGGGGACACCTAGCATCATGACAAAGGGCATATCATAGAGACCAGAAATGGGAAACACATTGGTATTGTGATTGAACAGTACATTGTAATTGCTGTATTTTGCAAAGTATAACTTTATATGTGTATCAAGGTTTCAGTGTAATTTTTATCATACTTCTAAATCAGAAATCCTGTGTGACATCTTCAAATAACTAAATATGGTGTTATACATTGCCTCTTCCAAGTGTGGAATATTTAAAAAATCATGGTCAGAGACTATTGGACTCTGACATACATCAAATGAGTCCAGGTAACTGATCAACTTTATGACACAGCACTGCATTATCTGGCAGAAATTGTTCATCACATCTGAAATATATTTAGAGTTATACAATAGGATAGAGGAAAGTAAGTTCTCAGCAGCTATGACTTTTCCCATGTGAGACAAATTTTGAACCTTATAGAATCCACAAAGATACTAGGATGTGGGTAAAAAAATACAATCAGGGTCATCTGATCCCATGTTAGATATTTTTGTCATTTTCTGTTAGGTTTACTGATGGCCCTGGAAATCATGAAAATCCTATTGCTTGAGAAAAGTTTAAATTACATATGCTCAAATGAAATGTCATACTTCTCTGAGTCATGTATCTCTGACATCCTGTCTCCCTGTTGACTTCAGAAAGTTACTGAGATGGGGGATTTGTTGAGCCAGGACATTTTATTTACAAGATTAAAACTAATACAATCAGTAAATGGAAGAGGAGTTACCACACACAACTCTAGTACCCCAGCACTCTGCTCCAGATTGGTACAAAAGAAAAAAAAAAAAAAAAAAAAGAAAAAAAAAAAAAAAAAAAAAAAAAAAGAAGGAGGAAGAGGAAAGGAACCTTGAACAAAAAATTAAACAGAAGATTTTGAGAAAAACCAGGCTGCAAAGGTTCTGTTAGTTGATGATTTATAGGCATATATTATAATAATTAAAATTACTAAAAAATGGTTTGGTTTGGTTTGGTTTTTTTTGTAACCTAGAATTTATTTTAAATGACTAGAAAAATCTGATGGAAAGATATTTTATTGAAATGCTAACACAAAGAATGCTATTCCCAAGCACAACACACTGAGAAGGACCAAAGTTCAAATGAGGTAAAAAATTTAGTTGGAAAAATGCTTAGTAAGTGGACTAATAAAAATACCTGTAAAAAAAAAAAAAAAAACCAGACAACAGCAAGCAACAGAAAAAAACCCCAGTTTTGTATGCCAACTGAAATTATTTAATAGAAATTCAGACACAGATTATAAAAAAGGCTTGACAAGACGCAGAGTGTTTTAGCAGAAAATACAGGAATAATTGGCATTCTTCTTTAAATATTTAAATGTACTGTTTTCAAGGAAAAAATAATTAGTCCCTTTTTTTAACAAATATATTTTCCAAAAGTGTTCCAAATTAAAAAAAAAAAAATCAGAGAATATGTAGACTGTATTAGCAAATAAGCAATTAAAATCTGAGTAAACGTCAAAAGCCTGTACATGATCCTATTACACTGAATTTTTATGCTTCACAATAAAAGTGGAGGAGATTTTGTTGAGTTTATGTTCATCTAACAGATGAAATAGTAGGCCTTGATTCAGAACTCTTACCTATTCCCACAGTCTTTAATGTCTTTTTTTCAGGCCAACTGTAAATATCTTGAGCTGAGGAAGGGAAGTATTTGGGACGGATTTAACTCCTATTTTAGACCTATTTAGTACTTTAGGTCTTTTACCAGACTGAAAACTGTCCCAGGTATATACAGTGAGAACCACCAGTAGGAACAGACTTAGGCTCACTGTTGAAAGAGACAGTGTTTCAAAGGCTTGTATTTTCTTTTACACCAAAGTCTACTTGTCATATGCCACAACAGCAAATGTGAATACTTTAGATTTTAAATACCATATAGGAAACTTTTAAATCTTTACACTAAAGATAATCAAAAAATAGTCTTCAACCATGAACACTAAACTGTCACTGAACCAAATATAAAAGAAATTGCCATGATCTTTCACTGATAGATATTACTGATTTTATTCCCTATGTTCAAAACAGGAACTAAATTAAATCTACTGGTTCACTTCGGAGATAAATTTAGGATTTAATGTTTCTTGTAGAAGTCAATATACTTAAGAAAAAATGCACCTTCCCTAATCCATATATCCATTCCTTTTTCTTTACTGCATACATTCTCCTACTTTTTTGTGTGATTAGTGGTTGTGAATGTCAGATGATAATGTACAGGCAAATCTGGCTTACTATGATCTCCAGCATGCCTGTAAAAAGTAACATAAAGTGATGACTCAAAGGGACGATGTAATGTCTCTCCTTATTATGTGTGTGGACATGCATGTGGGTGGAGAAAATAATACTGTATACCAAATTTGGTTTCAATCCTTTTTTTTTTTTTTTGTTATGTATTCTGTGTCATAAACAGGAGTGCACTCATCAGTCCATTTGACAGTGGTGATTACTTGCATGTTTTCAGGATACCTTTCCACATTCTCCTGTAAATTCTTTGCAAGTTAATTATCCTAATGAACATGTATCTCCTAGAATGCAAGCGGTGCTGGGAAATCAAGACATTTCAGAAAGGCGTTCTATAATTTGCTTGTCCATTATAAAGAGCTGAAAATTTTATAAAGAAAAAAATTTAGACCATCTCTCAACTTTTCCCATCCAACATGCGAGTCATGGAGATCTCTGTTTGTAGCAGGGCCAGCTGCCTTAGTAACAACATCTCACCACAAGGCAAAGTGCCAAGCATTAGTGCTTGAGGAACTGGGGTCTCTGTGCACTTTCTGTCATTTCATAGCTTTCCCTGGGAACAGTGTCATCTTATTTAGACAGTCTGGGGAAGAATTATATTCAGAGACAGTAGGCTAAGATTTCATTTCATATCACCTCCTGTTAAACATGCTCCTTCTTGCAGAAGGAGTGATTAAGTCAATTTTTTTCTTATATGATACTTTCAGAAAGAAAAAAAAAAGACATTGAATACACCGTGGGCTATAAGGATGCAAATGAAAGAATGTTCAAGCATTTCTCTGTTTCTTGAAGCCTACAAAGAATACTAAGAAGGCTTATTTTATTATACACACAAAAATGGATTTTTTAGTTTTAATTAGAGATTTTGTGGCTTGCTGGCATCACTAGGAAGCATATTTCAGTGATCTATGTCACCCCAAGGCAAAAGTAATTTTGAACAGCAGGGGCAACCCCAGAAATACAGTTAATCAATTGAAAACCAGCCACTCTTGTCTTCAGAATTGCTTCATAAAGATAATTAAGACAAATTTCTGGCTCTAAATCATTTATCTGGGTTTTCACAGATTCACAGAGTGTTAGGGGTTGGAAGAGACCTCTAGAGATCATCTAGTCCAACCCCCTTGCCAGAGCAGGATCACCTAAAGCAGATCACACAGAAACAAGTCCAGGCAGCTCTTGAAAGCCTCCAGAGGAGACTCCACTACCTCTCTGGGCAGCCTGTTCCAGTGCTCTGTCACTCTCACACTAAAGAAGTGTTGCCTCATGTTCAGGTTGAACCTTCTATTTTCCAGTTTATGGCCATTGCCCCTTGTCTTGTCACTGGACACCACTGAGAAGAGCCTGGCCCCATCCTACTGACACCCACCCTTTAGATATTTATAAGCACTGATAAGATCCCCCCTCAACCTCCTCTTCTCCAAGCTAAACAGACCCAGCTCTCTCAGCTTTTCCTCATATAGAAGGTGCTCCAGGCCCTTAACCATCTTAGTGGCCCTGTGCTGGACCCTCTGCAGTAGCTCCTTGTCTTTCTTGAGCTGAGGATCCCAGAACTGGACACAATACTCCAGGTGAGGCCTCACCAGCACAGAGTAGAGGGAGAGGATAGCTTCCCTTGTTCTGCTGGCCACGCTCTTCTTAATGTATCCCAGGATGCCATTGGCCTTCTTGGCTGTGAGAGCACACTCTTGACTCATGGCCATCCTGTTGTCCACTAGAACTCCAAGGTCCTTTTCCCCAGAGCTGCCCTCTAAGAGAACAGCCCCCAACCTGTACTGGAACATGGTGTTGTTCTTCCCCAGATGCAGCACTTTACACTTGCCCAAATTGGATTGCATTAGATTTCTCCCTGCCCAGCTCTCCAGCCTGCCCAGGTCACGCTAGATGGCAGCACAGCCTTCTGGCGTGGCAGCCACTCCTCTCAGTTTGGTACAGTCAGCAAACCTGCTGAGAGTACATTCTGTCCCTTCGTCCAGGTCATTAATGAATATTTTGAATAGTGCTGGACCCAGCACTGACCCCTGGGGGACTCCACTAGCCACAGACCTCTAACTAGACTCTGCCCCCTTGACAACAACTCTCTGAGCTCTTTCCTCCAGCCAGTTCCCAATCCACCTCACCACCCAATGGTCCAGTCCATACTTCCTAAGCTTGTTTATGAGGATGCCATGGGACACCATGTCAAAAGCTTTGCATAAGTTGAGGTAGACCACATCCACTGCCTTCCCCTCGTCCATCCATCTAGTGATGCCACCATAAAAAGCTGATGCCATCATAAAAAGATTGGTCAAGCATGACTTCCCCTTGTTGAATCCACGCTGACTACTTTTGATTAACTTCCTTTCCTCAATGTGCTTTGAGATGGCATCAATAACAAGCTGTTCCATCAGCTTTCCAGGGATGGAGGTGAGGCTGACTGGCCTACAGTTACCCAGGTCCTCATTCTTCCATTTTTTGAATATTGGAGTAACATTGACTTTCTTCCAGTCCTCAGGCACCTCTCCTGTTCTCCCAGACTTTTCAAAGATTATGGAGAAAGGCCTAGAAATGACTTCTGCCAGCTCCCTCAGCACTCATGGGTGAATCCCATCAGGGCCCATGGATCTGTGGATGTCAGTTTGCTTAACTGATCTCTAACCCAATCCTCTTCAACTGAGGCAAAACCTTCCTTCCTCATTACTTTCTCTACGGTTTTCAAGCTCTGGGACTCCTGAGAGCTGGTCTTAGCAGTAAAGACTGAGGCAAAGGTTGCATTCAGTAACTCCGCCTTCTTCATATCCTTGGTCACCAGGACACCCACTTCATCCTGCAGTGGACCCACATTTCCTCTGGTCTTTTTTCTTCCAATGTACTTGAAAAAGCCTTTCTTGTTGTCCTTGACCTCTCTTGCTAGGTTCAGTTCTAAGGAGGCCTTAGCTTTCCTTATTGCATCCCTACATCCTCTGACAACATTTTTAGTATTCCTCCCAAGTGGTCAGCCCCTTCTTCCATGTTCTATATACTTCCTTTTTCCACTTAAGTCTATTCATTAACTCCTGCTCATCCATGCAGGTCTCCTAGCTCTCTTACTTGATTTCTTACTCTTCAGGATGCTCCGGGCTTGAACTTGGAGGAAATGGTGCTTGAATATTAACCAGCTCTCCTGGGCTCCCTAGAATCTAGAGCCCTATCCCACAGGACTTCTCCAAGCAGGTCCTTGAAGAGGCCAAAGTTAGTCCTTCTGAAGTCTAAGGTAGTGACCCTCCTTGTGGCTCTGTGCCTGCTGTACATGATTCTGAACTCCATCTCATGGTCACTACCTTCATATCCTCGACAAGTCCCTCCTTGTTCATCAGTAAAAGATCCAGCACTACCCCTCTCCTTGTTGGCTCCTCCACCATCTGTGTCAAGAAGTTATTATCAATGCACTGGAGGAACCTCCTGGACTGTGCATGCCTGGCTGTGTAGCTTTTCCAGCAAATGTCAGGGTAATTGTAGACCCCCATGACAACCAGAGCCTGTGATTGTGAGGTGACTTCCAGCTGTCTGTAGAAGACATCATCAGCTTCCTCATCCTGATCAGATGGCCTGTAGTAAACACCCACAACCGTGTCTCCCATGTTAGTCTGCCCCTTAATCCTCACCCACAAGCATTCAACTTGTTCTTCATCCACCCCCAGGGAAAGCTCGATACATTCCAGTTTCTCTCTCACATAAGGAGCAACTCCACCACCTCGCCTTACTGACCTATCTTTCCTAAAAAGGGCACAGCCATCCATGACAGCGTTCCAGTCATATGAGCTGTCCCACCATATCTCAGTAATTGCAATGAGATCATGGTCCTGAGACTGCACGCAGATCTCTAGTTTCTCCTGCTTGTTCCCCATACTGAGTGCGTTAGTGTATAGGCATTTCAGAGAGGTGGCCAGGCGTGCAGGTTTTCCTGGAGGAGAGCAGGAGGATATACCCTTGTCATACACAGCCCCAGCATTGTCTGCCTTTTCGTCATTGTCTCTGGTGGTAGGTAAGGAGCCTCAGCGCCAAGCCTGGTTGACCTGAATTATTCCCCAGGTGGATGCACCGCCATCCTCCACCTCCACTGAGACAGCATATTGAACACCCTTACCACCACACCATCTCACCAGCACACCGTCCCACCAGCACCAGTATGTTGTGCACAGGCTCCTCTCTGGCCAGCCCAGTCCTGCCCCCTTCCCCCTTCAAATCTAGTTTAAAACCCTTTCTATGACCCCTGCCAATTCATGCACGAGGATCCTTTTTCCCCTTTGAGACAGCTGAACCCCATCTCTTGCCAGTAGACCTGGTGTTGTGTAAACCTCCCCATGACAAAAAACCCCAAAATTCTGTTGGTGGCACCAGCCTCTAAGTCATGTGTTAATCAGATGTGTTTTCCTGTTTCTTTCAGTGTACTTCCCTCCCACTGAAGGGATCGAGGAAAACACTACCTGTGCTCCTAGTCCTGCAACCAATCTCCCTGATGACCTGAAATCCTTTTTAATTGGTTTTGGACTTTTCTTTGTAATCTCATGACTACCAGCTTGGATGACCAAAAATGGGTAGTAGTCTGAGGACCGCACCAGACCAGGGGGTTTCCTACTAATATCCCTAACCTGGGCCCCAGGGAGGCAGCAGACTTCTCTGTGGGAGGGATCTGGTCGACATATGGGGCCCTCAGTCCCCCTCAGAAGGGAATCACCTACCATGATTAGTCTCCTTTTTTTCTTGATTGAACTAGTCCTTAAGTGTGCGGGTGGCTGACTCACCCTGGATGTCTCCTGAGATGGTCCTTCGTTTCCACCTCATTTGCCTGGTCCTCAGTTTCCAAAGCCCCATACCTGTTGCGCAGCAGTAACTGGGGAGGCAAGGGAAGCTGGCAGGACATTCACCTGACTCCTGGAGGAGGGACCTGTTTCCATTCCCCTCCATCTCTTAGGTCCTCCCTTATTACCTGGTGGCAAGAGACTGGGGGATCCTGTGCTTCATGGGGATCCTGTTGCCTTTGCCTCAGGGATGGGAGGATCTGAGTCCACCAGTCTATCTCCCCTTCACACTCCCTTATACTCCTCAGCCATTCCACCTCCATTTCCAGCTCAGCCACCAGACTGAGCAGATCAGTTTTGCTTGGGTTTTGTGTTGTTTGTGGGGGGGTTTTTTGTTGTTGCTTTTGTTCACTATTTATTATTTCCTTGAAGGTAAAATTATCTATGAATACAAAATATAAATGTTACATTATAAGGTGTTTGATAACAGTGAAGTTCTTATAGTAAAAAAAAAAAAAAAAAAAAAAAATCCCATATCCCACAAAACAACCCACAACCCAAAACAAATTAACTGGTAATCAACAAGTGAACTGGTAATCAGTTACAAGGTTCTTTTGTTAAAAGCCAGTGATTCAAGAGCTTATTTTATCCACCTTCTCTAGTCTGTGTAGAGGTATAGAGGTATTTTGATGTTTCTCTTCTTCAGTCCAAGCTAATATAGTCATGGAAGCATACACAGACAGTTCACATATAAGAAATATATACGCACATTGAAGTAACTGGAAAATCAGTTCTCAGACAAATTAAATTTCCATGAGTGTCCTAGCCAGCTTTGGAAGTTTTGTGAACACTACTTCAAGAAGCTTTTCAGAAGACTTTGTAACTTTTTTTATTTTTTGATCAGAACCCATAAGAAAGACTCACAAAAACAGAAGGGACTGAAGTTGGTAGGACAACAGTTAAGGCAATTTTCATCTACAGAAAGAAAATATTAAGGAAAACATTCCAACTTCAAGCAAATAGCAAAGAAGTTTTTAATTTTTCTATTTACATTCACTCAGAAATGTCCTAAATACATTAAGAGCAGGGAAAACTTTGTGAAATATAAAATATTTTATTATAAACCAAACTGAATTTAAATCATCATTGTTTTCTATTATAACGTCCTTCAGTAAAGGTATTGTATTTCATTTTAATCCTAAATCAGAACAGAAATTTAATAACATGACTTAAAAGTAAAAGGGGAAAATATACAATTTAAAACCCAATACTGAGAACATTTAAGTATTTGGAAGAAGTAAGAGAATGGACTTGCTTTTCTAGATAATCTGAAAACCATAGATAGTTGAAAGAAACAATGAAATTTACCAATATCTGAAATAACATTTTATGATTCCATGTTTAGACCAGGTAAACTAAAACCATTTGATAATTTTTTTTTAAAGTTAATTGTAAATACCTATTTAAAAACTGATTAGATTCAAAATAGGGCTTTTAAAAACAAGCAGAAAATGGAGCTTTGTAGGGGGCCTTACCTCACCAGGCTGCAATTAAACTGCTCTTAAACCAATAGGATAAGGAATATTAAAGAGACCTCAACAAACAAATAACCTACACTTTATTTAAGGAGATATCTAATTAAGGTAATTGGAAACCATTCTATTGTCAGGCTTTATACTGTAGTTTCTAACAAAGGAAATTTCTTCAGGGGCAGGGAAGAAAGGAACAAAAAACTCACAATCTGTTTGGAGCTTCCTAGTACATCCCTCAATGTAATACGGCCATCATGAGGGGAAAAAAATTAGAAACTTGAAAACTGTATGCTTCCTGTGAAACCCACACCTATTAGAACTTCAAAAGATTCTTAATACAGATTTTTATGTGCATTACCACTAGGGTTGCTCCAACATTCTCAACTTCACTCAATATCTTTAAGCAGAGTAATTTTTCTGTAATTTTGAATATAATAGTTTTGTGATGTTTATAGCTCTCTCTTGGCTCACAGGGGTTTCTGCAGTCACTCAACAAGATGATCTTTCCCTGGACTAAAATTCTAACTTTTGGAGGCAAAGCTAAGGAGAATCCCTGGCCTAGAAGAGAGGTTCAAGATTCTCTGATGGTTCAGAATATAATTCTTGGCCTCCGCCTTACGTTGCAAATACCTGAGTTCCACAGGTGACTTATTTTCTATTTTCCTGAGCACATAGGCTTCTGATTTTGAGCATACTCAGAATAGATCTTCCCTGATAGGAACAATTATTGCATCCTCTAAGCCTAACTGAAATCCCAAATAAGCTTATTCCCATGAAACCAGAAACAAGAGGTGGGAATTTTTTGTTTGTTTATTGAATGTGGAGGCAATTGTGAGATATTTGATATACCTCCCTTTTTGCACTTGGAATATTTATGTATATAAGAAGATAAAAATCTGAATTATACTGAGCAAGACATGGTGGGAAGGGATTATAATTCTTTGGCAACCTTCATATTTGTTCCTCAACTACTGCTTGCTCTAGCAAGCCTGATGTCTGTATGGACTCCAGACCCTTTATGTTCACAGAATCATATTTTTCTGATCTCATTTCAAAGTAACAGTTTTCAAATCCTGCATAAGCAACCTGTGCATTAAACAGGATGGCTGGGGACTTCTCTCTTGAGACTAGGCATTTAAAAGGAAGAAATTCTTGTCTCCAACTTTTAGATAATCTTTTGAATCTCACAGTCTGACAGTAGAGAACTGACAGACATGTTAACCTAAATCTTAAAGTAGGAAGAGTGAATAAATAAGAAGTTCAGACTGCTGAAGTATATCATAACTAATCAGCATGATTTAATCAGCAAAATTATTGCATTCAATTATTATCAACCTTACAACTATGATTCCATTCTACCAACTCTCTTTCAATATATTTTATACTTAGTCATACATGACCATGAAGTGTATCCAAACACGGCCAATACTGGGAGAAAAATAGAACAAGAGAAGAAAACAATTAAGATGAAGAATTCAAGACCTATTCAAACTTATGGAAATATGAAATTGTATCATTTAATTATTCCTGATAGAGGTAAATATATTGCTATTTTCTTACAAAATTCAGATAAATCTTATTCAAAGACATATTTTAATGATAATGAAAGGTCTAGCAGGGCATGATTTTTCTACCTTCTGCATCATTACAGAAGTCCTAAAGTATTTGTATAGTTTAGCTCAGAGGACGGCTTTCTGGCACATGCTGCACGCAGTAAAATGAGGGGTCTCTCAGGTTGCTGTGCAAAATGGATTAACAAATGAAGAACTTCTGTTATAATATTCATAAACAAATGTTAAGTTGAGGAGAGAATAAGCTATGTGCCAGGATGAGATGGCATGCATTATTAAACAAGAGTATACAGAGGCAGAATATATTAACATACTGTCCAACTTTTATGAAACTTACTCTACTAACAGTACTTTAGGGTTTCAGCAGGTGGTTATCCTAGAAAAGGGTGAATATTTAATACAAAATACTTTAAGAACATTACGTAAGAGTTATACTTGCTGTCAAAAAAGATTATAGACATGAGCTGTATCATGTGCCTAAATCGTAGCATGTTTGTGCATACAGAGTATCAAGATCTATTACAGATTAGATTACACGAACTGGTTTGATGTACACACATAAGTGCCAACAGTTTATGTTACATTTTATGGAAAGGACCAAAATGCTTCTTCTATCTGGCTAACTAATTTAATTTCCTTTGGTGACCATCATCACATTATTTAGAGCTTACAATAATTAGGCATGCACCACCTGTTGTGTGCATAGATTTAGCAGAGGCTTAAATCTATTCAGCATTTTTTTTCAACTCCACAGCTAACTCCTAGGGTAATTAATGTGTTGCATTTATGGATGCCATGCTGAAGTGTCTGATCAATAATTAAAGCCGTAATTTCAAAACCCATAAAAAGCACTCTTCAAATGCAGTTTCACTGAATTAAGGAATTTTCCAGCTACTGAGTGACAGTGGGATATTACAAATAATTTACTTATGAAATCCACTGCTGCTTCTTGTAGTCAATATAAATTTGTAGAGGAAGAAAGGATGTTGATTTTGTTTACTCACTCTATTAGCTTCTCCTTCACAACTAGTATATTTCCCAGTAAATATCCCTTGATACTTCATTTAAAATATGTAGGAACTTCTCTGTTTTGAAATTATGTATGTCTTGTCACAAATGACAAAACACTTTCAAGCCATTTAGGCAACTCTTCTTGAGGGTAAGACTTATTTATTGGTGAATAGATGCAGGTCACTGCAAAGATAATAAGTGAAGGAATTATTTTTGTTACCCCTACTTATGCTCAGTGTTAGGCCAGCAGACCCCAAGCACTGCAAAACGTTTATCCTTGAAGGTCAACATATTAAACTAGCATACTGTCTCAATCTGAAGTGCAACAAGTAATACTAGGTAGAAGTTATCATAGAATCATAGAATGCTTTGGGTTGGAACGGACCTTAAAGGTCATCTAGTTCCAAGCCCCCTGCCATGGGCAGGGACACTTTCCACTAGGTCAGGTTGCTCAAAGCCTCATCCAGCCTTGCGTTGAAGACAGCGAGGGATGGGGTATCCACAACCTGTTCCAGTGCTTCACCACCCTCTCCGGGAAGATATTCTTCCTGATATCTAATCTAAATATTCCCACTTTCAATTTAAACCCATTACCCCTTGTCCTGTCACTACAGGCCCTTGTAAAAAGTCTGCCCTCCCCCAGCTTCTTTGTAGGACCCCTTCAGATACCGGAAGTTGCTATAAGGTCTCCCCAAAGCCTTCCCTTCTCCAGGCCGAACAAGCCCAATTCTCTCAGCCTTTCTTCATAGGAGAGGTGCTCCAGCCCTTTGATCATCTTCATGCCCCTCCTCTGGACTCACTCCAACCCCTCAATACCCGTCTGATGTTGGGGGTCCCAGAGCTGGATGCAGTACTCCAGGTGGGGTCTCATGAGAGCAGAGTAGAGGGGAAGAATCCCCTCCCTTGTCCTTCTGGCCATGCTTCTCCTGATACAGGCCAGATACAGTTAGAAATTATGTAATTAAAGATATTCAACCCTGTTTGGTCTTCAGAAGAAACACATAGGCCTATTTTATATTGACTTGAGAAAGTCTTATGGGAAAATAAAAGCAGAAGTTATATTAAGTCCAAATAAGACTGTAGACTCAGTTCTTTATGATTTACATCATGTAATTCCAAAGACTTCAGCAGAACAATCTCAGCTTTTCACCACAGCGGAAGAAAAATTAAACATTTATGTGGCTAATTAAAACATGAATTATAGGGCATAAGTCATTACTAAGTGGTAGAAACAAGAAATAGCATCTCCTCTGGGAAGTCTCTTTGAATGTATCCTGCTCTTGACTGTGGAATATTATGTCAGGGTCAAGACTTCAAGATACATTATGCTTGCTCAGTATCTCAGGTGTTGGCTCCCCATATCCTAATTTCATTGATGCAGGGTTTTATTCCATCTAAATGCCATTTTAAAACATTATTATTAAAAAGCAAACAAACAAAAAACCCCACTGTTAAAGGTATCCTTTATGAAAATGTTGCGTATTTCACATTTCTGTCTGGAATTTTATTTAAACTTGTTACACCACATGCAATCATACCTTTTCTCATGATTACACATTCAAACTTAAACAAACCATTAATCAAACCAAAAAAAAGTCAAAACCCCACAGCTGAAATTTTTTTAGAGCAAATTCTTGTTATCAGAAATTGCTGTTAGAGGAAAAGATAGAGAAAAAAGTGGCTAAATATATGTAAATGTGCATCAAGATATTCACTTATACCCCATTATGAAGTATATTTTTTTGATTAAATTACTTGAAACAATTAAAATGCGCATCTTAAAGCTGTTAAGAAAGTAACATCAATGTTTGGTTGTAAAACAGAAAAACCAAAACATCGCAAAAACTAGAAAACCAAAGGAATATTAAACAAAACCAGAAATAGCAAAATAGGTAGGGAGGAAGAAAACAAAGGAATCCTCGTAGTTTATTAATACAGTATCAGAGTGTACATTAGAATATATTTTGTACCTGTAACAGTACTTAAAACCAGCAAGAATTAAATAATAGTTGTAATGTTTAGGAAGCATAACAATGCCTTTTCCTTCTAACAGATTTTTAATAGTATTTTGCCAGCCACTGGCTAAGAAATTGTGCTATGTGAGAAATCCTATGCATAAAATTTTAAGCTTCTTTATGATGACTTCAAGAATGCTCTTCCCAAAGTTCATGGAAAGGAAATTAGAAGGCAACTGCAACAATACCCATCTGTCAAACACTCATCACTGACAGCCTGGTACTCAATCAACAGCATAATAATTCCAATTTCAATGTCTTCTCTAAGTTTCTTCATAAATGTAACTGGAATTTGTACCAGCTCAAGGGAAAATCACACTCTGAGAACACATAACTTGCTGGTACATTTTCCACAAGCAGGGCAGAACCTCTCTTCAAGGATAATTTCCAGAAGAAAAATACTTAGACATGTTGATGTCTCACAAGGTTTTTTTTTTATTATTATTTTTATGTAGACCCTGGTATATGATTGTACATTAGAACTTAGCTATGTAGAAAATATAGTAAGTGTAGATGAAACATATAAGCGCCGTTCAGGTTCAGAGAGAAAACATTTCATTATGATGAACGGATTTCCCTGCAGAGATTGGATGTAACTATTGATCATGGAATATGACTAATAAAATAATACCAGTCAGAGTCTGAAATATCTGGTAGCTCTGCCAGTGATCTACAGAGCAATGTTAAACACCTTATGAGTTGCTTTGGGCTCTAATTTCTTTATGCATTGCTACTAATATCATGGGGCATTGGAGGGCATTGTCTATTTTTCTAGTCACAATATTTTAATACAAGCCATGTCTTTTTAAATGAAAGCTATATTTCCCAGTTTAAAAAATATTAACTACTTCTTTTTGTTCAGGTAAATCATGAGTTTGAAACAAAGGCAAAAAAAAAGATTCCTCTTTTGTTACTGTTCATCAGAAATCACTAAGTATTTTGACAGGAAAGCAAACAAAGTAAGAAATTATGTCTTCAAGGAATATTTTTTTTATTTAGCTAAATGACGATATGTATATGAAATACACACAAATACTAGAAAATCTAGAAATATATTTTAAAAAATAAACAAACTGCTGCTATTTAAAAATAAAGCACAATGGTTGGTGACTCAGAATAAGTGTTACATGTTTTATACCTGGGTCATGTCTGAGTCATGACCCTTGAGTGGAAGTTGCTAAACAGTGGTAGTGTGTAAATGTGTAATTGAGATTCATTTCAAGATCTGGGGCAAGTAGGGGGAAAAAGCATAAAGGACTTGGGTTTTTTGGTCTGGTTTGCTTCCACCTCCCTCTTATTCCTCTGAAGCTGATCTGATTATTATACAGAGTTATTACAAGTTCTGCCCACTTGAAATACCTGTATATCAGCTATGACACCTTTCCTTCTTTTTTTTTTTTTTTTTCCTATGACTTGCAAACAGGCCACTTACCTTCATTTTCAGTCCTTTGTAGCCAATCACTGTACCTGCTACACATATTACATTTACTGGTAACTCATTCATTTCTCATTATATCACACAGGTTGCTGGCCTCCTACAGGGTTTTTTTTTTCAAATAAACTTTTGTCAGTTTGAAAACTGTATTTTTCACTGCACTGCTTTTATTACTTTAAAGGTATTCATTATTTTAAGTACACAGTTTACTCCTCAAGTTTAAGCCTCAGTTTACTCCTTCAAATATGCTGCTGCTTAAAAATTACTTCTACTGCTTATGGTTCCGATACCAAGACTTTTCCAATATTTGTGCACTGTTTAGACATTTCCATCTGTTTGTACCCATATGTTTCTTGGTTTTATTTCATACAATGTTTGTAAGATGTTCCAGGCTTATTTCAGTGTGCTTGTGCAACATTGTGCAGTCCTGTCTTGATATCCAGTTACAACTTCCAATGTACTACAAGTAATAATGAGAGCAAGTTGTTTCATGCTATCTCTCACCCAACCTTTTTTGAAAGACTGTTCTCCATATCAATAATATTTTCCGTTTCTAAATCCAAGATAGTAAACATGAACTGGAAACCACTTAGCAATTAAAACTGATTCATATCTGTGAATGTCTTACATTTTCCAGGATGTTGGGTGTAGGGGAGGAAAAAGGTAAGTAAAGGTGAAATAACTGAAAAAAAAATTGTACCTTATTAAAAAAAAACGATTCTGCAGTTCTGGTGTTCTTAAAATCCTTTTAGGTACATTGTTTCTTTATCATTTGTTTTAGTCTCACTTTATATGCACAAAGGTTGCCAGAAAATACCAACAGAACAGAAAATCCCAAAGAGACATAGCGGTGGCAGACCTTGATAAGCTAACAATACCCCTAATTTTAGTTATTGGTAGAAACAAATTAAACAGTAAAAGAGCAAAACCAGAACTTTACTATAAACCTACAGTCCAAAGAACATGACATTCCTGAAATCTTTTAGAAATACAAGTTTATGAACTAGGTTTAGATTCAGCACCTATTTCTTTGGCCTTTCCCTGGAAAACACAAGGGATATGTAGCTGTTTTCACAGGTAATTGAATTATTTTACTATTCCGATCAGTAAAGATGGACAGTTTATTCAGAGACATTACATTTATTTTTAACTAGGCTCCCTACAATCTTACTCATTAGCTATGTTGATTTTCTTTTCTTTGCCAGTTTTAGTGTCATAGGAGCCAAAAGCAAAGCATACAGATTCTTCCCATTGTCTTACAAAGAGCTGACTTTGTTTCTGCTGTTTTCCTCCTAGAAGAGTTTAATTTGCAACCCGGATTTCCATTCTGGTTCCTGAATGCCTGGAGCACCTGTTGCCGATTCGTTTTTTCATAGAGGCCTTCTAGCAGCTGTTCTGTCTCTTTGCTTATAACCTCTGAGAGACGCCAGTGTATTTAGGCTATGCAGGCAGCCTGACGGGTATGCAGATGGAACAGAAAACCTTGAATTGAACAGGGGATTAGAGGAACATAAAAAGTTTAGCACACCCTGGGGGAAAAAAAAAAAAAAAAGATTAATTTCAAGGTTTAATGCAAGAATTGTGCATTTTGTCCAAGGAAAGCCTAAGAATTTTACAATGTGGGTAAAATTAAACACATTTAATCACTGTCATTTCTTTAACAGGAATACTGTTATATTGGTTTGGTAACTGGTGGGCTTTGAGTTACTTTTCCAGAAGTTCTGAAATTAACAGTTTCTTTCATGTTCTACTGATGTATTATATAAATCTGCATCTATTTATCTGTAAACTCTTTCTGAAATATACTATCCTTGCGTTTCACATGTTACACACAATATGTATATGAATATATACATATAATTTGTATAACATACTGCAGGTATGTGCAGGTGTAATAAGTAGTATTCATCATGTCTTTTACAGTCATTTCACATTTATTGCTATCCCTGGATATTCTTTGTGAGTTACACCACATATTCAAGGGCAGTTTTATTTTGGTATTTGTTGTGATTTGTGTACCAGTACTTCACCTACATAATAAAAAAATTCTCGGATTTTCTGAGCCAATCATTTACATTAGAGATAAGCAAAACAGAGCATATAAACGGACAACATAATGTCTGTCAGGTGACATACAGTGAAAGCATTTGGTGAAGGGCTAAACTGACTAGTAATGCCCAGTGTCTAACAGTATGCACTTGAAATGGTACTAGTGTCTGTTCACACATGACATGACACCCATGGAAAAGAAATTATTCTGCTTAAGTCATTATGAAAGCGTAAAACCTAATTCAAATATGTTTCAGTGGTGGGTTGAACCTGGCTGGAAGTACCCACCAATCCACTCTATCATTCTACTTCTCAGTTGCACAGGGGAGAGAAAATATAACATAAAGTTCATGGGTTGAGACAAGGACAGGGAGGGGTCATGAACCAGTTTTGGTCACAGGCAAAAAAGACTTGACTTGGAGAAAGCAGTTTAATTTGTTACCAACTAAATCAAAGTAGGATAATGAGAAATAAATGCAAATCTTAAAACATCTTCCCCTCACAACCTCCTTCTTCCCAGGCTCAACTTTTCTTCCCATTTTTCCACTTTCTTCCCTCCAGCAGCACAGGGAGATGGGGAATTGGGGTTGTGGTCAGTCCATCACATGTTCTTTCTGCTGTTTCTTTGTACTGAAGGGATGATCCTCACACTCTGCCCCTGCTCCAGCGTGGTGTCCCTTCCCATGGGAGACAGAACTCCATGGACTTCTCCAACATGTACCCTTTCCATGGGTTGCAGTTCTTCATGAACTGCTTCAGCCTGGGTCCCTCCCACGGCATGCAGTCTTGCAGGAGCAGCCTGCTTCACCATGAATCCCCTGTAGGATCACAAGTCTTGCCAGAAAACCTGTTTCAGAGTGGGCTTCTCTTTCTCCAGGGGTCCACGTGTCCTGCCAGGGCCCTGCTGAAGCACAGGCTTCCTATGGGGTCACAGCCTTCTTTGGGCATCTACATGCTCCAGTGTGGTGTCCTCCCAAGGCAGCAGATGGGTATCTGCTCCACTGTGGACCTCCTTGGACTGCAGAGGCACAGCTGGCCTCACCATGGTCTGCACCACAGGCTTCTGGGGAATCTCCAGTGCCTGGAGCACCTCCTCTCCTTCATTCATCAGGGATCTTCATGTCTGCATAGCTGTTTCTCTCATATATTCTCACTCCTCTCTCTCCACTGCTATTGTCCCACACAGGCAGGGTTTTCCCTCTTCTTAACTATGTTATCCCAGAGGCACTACCACTATCGCTGATTGGCTAGGCCTTGGCCAGTGGCAGGTCCTACTTGGAAGCAGCTGGCATTGGCTCCATAGGACACACGGAAAGCTTCTAATCTTCTCACAGACTCACCCCTGTAGCTCCCCCACTACCAAAACTTTACTACACAAACTCAAGGTTTTGAAAAATTGTGCTTTTTTCCTTAGACCCACTGATCAACATTTACAGTTAGTTATTATTTTCTGTTTCAAGATTACTAACGGCTGTGTCTACAGAAGTTGGTAAGAGTGACACTCCAGGTAAGACCC
Source organism: Rhynochetos jubatus (assembly GCA_027574665.1). Classification (NCBI taxonomy): domain Eukaryota; kingdom Metazoa; phylum Chordata; class Aves; order Eurypygiformes; family Rhynochetidae; genus Rhynochetos; species Rhynochetos jubatus. Next base: position 32,333,414 of record CM050690.1, read on the forward strand.
AGAACTGTAGAACTTAAAAATGACACAAGTTATTTGAATTAAGCTTGCCTTTCAGCAAGTCTCTGTGTTAATTTGATCATTTAATATATTCCACAAATTTCAATTTGATAAGATTTGGGAAAGAATTCAGTCTAATATACAGACTGTACTGCTTTATATAAGGAAAATATCTTGAAAAATTTTAAGAAATTTTCTAAATTCTCTACAGCTTTCAAGTTTGTACTGGCACACTACCAAATTTTACTCTACAATAACAGCAGAGCTGCCCAGTAGGTATTGACTCCACTAAACTTTCTAAGGTTCATTTCACCCCAAAGAAAAGGAACTGCAATGTTACCCACAACTCAGTTATACTACTGTTCTGAAAAACTACTATCAGCCCACACAGGTTTTATCCAAACAATATAGAAAAACAATAAGACAAAAACAGTTCTACATAATACTCTTTGCTCTGTCTAGAAGAAACATCCCTTTTATCCAGTGCAAAAATGTACGTAAAAAATATATATAATGGGAAACTTGACACTTCTTCTGCCTCAGGAACAAGCACTGATTAAAAGAGGTTAAAATCTAGTGATATAAAATGTATGCAAGTCCTCTAAAGCCCATGGGTTAAAAAAACTTTGAAGAGATTAACTCTATATAGCTAACTACAAACATGTACTGTCATCTTTGTTCTTGTCTTGTTATTAGACAGAGTTAAAAGGAAAAAAAAAAAAAAAGGTCAAACCTGATACTGCAAGAGTCTTGGTAGAATCTGTTGTTACTGTGTTCTTGCCTGGATTCAACAGAGAAGCTTCCTCCTTGGCAGAGGTCAAGGAGTGAACAATACCCCAGAAGTCTTATCTAAATTGAGTATTAGCTTCATTTTCGTGAAGTCACTTTGTTACTTTCTGTTAGCTCAGCATGAAGAATAGTGTTAATCTTAGCAGTCCCCTTATCAGATAGCAGCTAGACAGTGTCATCAGCATACAAGTAAATAAAAGATTTATCAAAGTTGAGAGAGCGAAATTATATGCAGACCCAAAGAACAGAATAAACACTTGAACAGTTCCAGTGCTGATTGTGGCATTTGACAAAAAACACCTATCTGTGACTTCAAATTGTTGCTTCTTTTTGCTGTATAAGATTACAGTCATGACAGTGTTAGGTTATTAATACCAAACACAAAGGTCTGCCTTCAGAGATACCTTAATGAACTTGTGTATGTGCAAAAGGTTCTCAGAGTGAAATATCCGACTCATATTTCACCCTGTCTTGTATTTCAACTTCTTATCTGAGAAGGAAAGTATTTCATTTGTAAAATGATAGAACTAGATAGTTATCCTTATATGATCAAGTGCCACTAAATGAAATTGAAAGAATGGAAAAAATCTATCTGGAACAGTTACCTCTAATAGAAAGAGGTAATGTAATAAATTATATTAAATAATAAATAATTCCAAGTAAATTAAAAAGTTAAATTCTTATGTGACTACTACAGTCCTTTTATCATATTAAAACTTTGACCACTGGCACTCATTATCAAAAACAAAATAAATTTTTTTTGAACCACATCAACTTCTCTAGATGGATATGAAAAACCCTAACCATATCAGTTACTAGGGGCTGAAGTAATGTGTGCTTTACTGAAGTAGATTAATACTACTATTCAGAACTTAACAAATTTTTGCATTTTTTGAAGCTACATGGTAAACATTAAATTATATACAGCTATAGAGTGCTGTCAGAGGAGCCAGAGTTTTTAAGGGATTCACATTAACCATTTTATAATACAATGCAGAAGACACCTAATCATATTGTGTCTTTTTTTATTTTGATGTTTTCACCTTTTAGGGAGTTTGAAATTTCAGAAAGAAGATTAAAGAAACTTGAATTATTTAGGAATTTTGATAAAGTAGTATATTTATAAATTTCACTGCATATGTGGCAGCTTCCAAGTGAATGACTCATTTCAAAATGGCATAGAAGCCTGTGTCCTGTTGCAAGAAAGCACTGACACTGATTTAACACTACCCCAAAACTTGGAGAATATTAGATATAATTATATCAAACTGAGAGGTAGACATCTAGTTTCAAAATTACAATAACAATCTTGATTTAAAAAGTTATCAAACATAATTTTGATGAAGTTTTTATTTGGGGTTTTTTTTGCACAATAATAATTTGTGTTAAAATATGGAGACATTTTGTCTCCAGAATTTGAACAAGACTTCACAATGGAACTCAGTGCCCAAGCAGAAGAATCCAATGTAATTTCAGCCTTGTAAGGATCACCCATATCGAGACTAACTACTGATTCGGAAGACCGCAAGTCTTAGTGTAGAATTCAGATCACATCTTAATATCCTCTCAAAGAATCTTGGATACGCTAAAACACATAAAACAGTATTGCATGTACATGTTTACACAAGCGAATTGCCTCCCAGTAATTTATCCTTAAGACATACTTACACATATATGTTATTAGTGAATAGCTTGGGTAATATTTGCTGTGCTATTGGGAAAGTACTATATTCATAAGTGAAGAATCTCAGTCCTATAATCTTATTTTAATTATTTTCCACATGTGGGAAGTTCCAACTGGTTGGATTTTTTTTTTTTAATTCCTGTATCCAAATTATAAATTGATTAATGCAAGCTTATTGTATTGACTAAAAGCTATTTAAATCAGTCACATTTTCATGCAACCAGGTGAAATAAATAAAAGGAGATTGAAAGTGGTAACTAAAAAGCTTGAAATGTAATTAAAATATCTGATAGAAACATAGCATGATTGCTAAATGTTTTCTAGAAAGGAATTCATACTGTTGTTCAAATACAAAAGTCCATTCCTTTCAGTGTATGTTTAGTTCTGGAAATGTGAATCATCAACATCTGACCTAAGGATACTGCCAGGTAATTTGAAGAATCTGCTTCTGCTATTGCTGGACTATGTAGCATCCATTTTTCTCAAAGTCTGGCTTCACTAATTTATATTTTATTGCAATATAAGGTGTAGAATTTTTATGTCTAGATGTTTTCTAAAAAACATGATTGCTGATTCCCATCAAAAGAAACAACTCTTAGAAAATGAAATTTGCTATGTTGCTTTAAATATCCTCAGTCTTACAGTTACTACCCAGCTAACTGGGAGCAGAAACAGATGTTATTCAAATTGGTTTTACAGAGATAATTCAAAAGTTTACCTGGGGAGTAAATGAAAATTACTGTAAGATCTGGCATTATATTTTTATAAAAAAGGAAAGCTGGTCAATGAGCCTTGAGCAATGAATGTTGCATGCTAATAAGATATCCTCTAAGACATATCAGCTTCAAAACCTCAAGGTTCAGAAAAGGGCCAGTTCTAACTGAAATTCATATTTTCATAGTTCTCTAGAAATACAACAGATTACACTTGGTGGAGGAAAAAAAAAAAAAAGCATATTTCTTACAAAGTACCAAAACATACTTCAAAAACATAGACCCTACAATGTCTTATACAAGTCTAGCAGGTTGACTAATGAACTGAATTTTCAACCACTTCCTGTCTGACACCCATACTGGTCCATTCATTCTATTTGTGCACAGCAGAACTAAAATAGCATATGAACATTTACTGTAGGTAGTCATATGTTGTTACTGTAAAGGAGAAAGTTCCATTTTAAACTTGTTTTCCAGTACAAGTCATTCCCACGGGATACAGCTTGAGGAATAGTATAATATTGGTGAAGTCAATACCAGCTTGAATCCACTGTTCTTGCCATCTGTTTATCATAGACACTTCAGCAGCTGTTTTGCACTCTTCTATTGACTAAAGGATATTAATGTTGCTTGACAACTGCCTGATGTATGAAATGAATGGTTATCTCATTTTTTGCCTAACAGCTGTTGATTCATCCATGCTAACATATTTATAGGACATCCATCATGTATTTAAAAGGTGGACAGCTTCCACTGCACTTTTCATGGAAGTATATTGGACAATGAAGAAAGGTAGCCCAGGAGAAGTTAATGACACAGCTATACATACATCTCTTCCAACTTTAGTAACCTACGCATCAATCACCTTTCAAAGACGACATTTTCTCTGACTAAAAACCCTGCAGGTGAGTAGGTAAGACCAATTGTCAAAACACAACTGGAAGAATTAGATTTCTAGGTTGCTTTATATTATTTGTGGATGTGTTTGTTCTTTTAAAACCTCCTTTTTTTTCTGTGGTACAGGAATAAGAAAATAAGAAAACTATTAAAAAAAAGGATTTATCTAAAAAAATATTTTTTAGTAAGGGCTTCTGCAGTTGAATGGTTGGGCAATGTATATATGCATTAAAAAAAATGTTTAAAAACAAAATCTGAGCACTAAAAGAAGAACTTAAAACTGGTTATAGCTCACACAGACATCTTATTTTCCACCATACATTTTCCCAACCCCTATGAAACACCTTCAAATTTTTTATATTTGGATATAGGGAAAAAGCTTGTTCTCCTATCTTTTGTCTCCTTTTGTCTACTGAGCACAGTAGAATTAATTAAATCTACTTCTTTCTCCTGTATGTTTTTCTCTTCAAGGGTTGTGGGTTATGCTGGGGAGAGGGGTCCCCGTCTATAGATGTATTTTTCCTTACTGCAGATTTATTTTTACTTTGGTTAATTTTCAAAGATACCTTTAGCTACATTTCAAGTCTCAGAAGTTGCAGATCAATAAAAGAAAAGTAATGAAAAGCAGCCCTTAACTTAAATAATTCCATTGTAATTACTTAATGTAAGAAATTAAAACAAAAAAATGCTTATCTTCACATTTAGTTTTGAAAGGTTCATTTAAAAATTAACTTTGTATTAATTCAGAATACAACTGTACTGCATCTGATTTTCCAAAAGGAATATTTTGTTTGCTTCTAACCTAAAACTTTAGTCTATGAGCCTTTTGAATGACCAATTATGAAGGGTTGACCTTGGCTTTATGCCAGATGCCCACAAAACTGCTCTATCACTTCTCCCCTCTGTAGGATGGAGGGAGAAAATAAGATGAAAAAGAATTCATAGGTCAAGACAAAGGAAGTTTAATAAATAAATAAGCAAAAGCTGCATGCAGAAGTAAAGGAAAACAAAAGATTTATTCTCAACTTCCCATCAACAGATGATGTCCAGACACCTCCTGGGAGGCAGGGCTTGAGGATACATAGCAGTTGCTCCAGAAGACAAATGTCATAATAACAAATGCCCCCTGCCTCTCCTTTCTTCCATCTTTTATTGCTGAGCTGATGTCATATGGTATGGAATATCCCTTTGGTCAGTTTGGGTCAACAGTTCTGGCAACACCCCCTTCCAAGGCCTTGTCCAACCTACTGGCCTTTGGGGAAGGGGATGTTGGAGATACAGCCCTGATGCTGTGTGAGCTCCACTCAGCAGTAGCCAAAACACTAGTGTGTTATCAACACCTTTTTAGCTACCAATAAAAAGCAAAGCACTATGAGGACTGCTGTGGGGAAAATTAACTCCATCCCAGACCAAATACATCAATGGGGCATAACTTAGAATGACAGCAGAGAATTCTCTTTGTCTCTCTTGTTTTTTCATCCCACCTTAATTCTCATTGTGCCTTCATATTTGCAGTGAGAACTTCAGTCTGAATTATAGGGAAGGTCCAGTGAATTTAGTAGACATAATAGCTTCCTCTCCATGCTGCCATGACTCAGCAATATAAAGAACAAATACTCTCTTCTTGACACTTTTATTTTTGAAAAACTAAAATCCATGTGAAGTAATCTAAATACCTTTGAAGAAGACTATACACTTCATATATATTTTTTTCTTTTGAGTTTCATTACTAATGCAACTTTCAGAAATCCTTATAAAAATGAAATCCTTACAAGCATTGTTCATCCTGCTTCTCTAGGAAACGTCTATTTTCTTGAGAAAGTCAGACTTTAGTGGTGGCACATGTGGAAAATGGTTTAAGAAGCGTAATAACAGTTATGTAGGAAGGAATGAAAGGTGGACCACCACTCACACAGTATACAGCAATCATATTATATGAATTAAACAAAAATAATGCAAGCTTGGAACTGACACAGAAAATACTATGTCTTATTTAGTGTTATTTCTCTAACTCTCTTTTGCCCTAAAATTCTGCCATCTCTCCAGAGGGTAGCTGTAAGCCAGTGCAAAACACTGCAGCCTTCCCAGCTTTGACAATTACAATAAGAGGCTACGGAGAATATTTGCAATATAAACCAGACAGTTCAGTCAGAGACTAACTGCTATAATACCTCTTTTCAATCTCTTTATTAAATTGACTGTCTTACAACTATTTTACCTGGTAAAGTTGTCTAAATATATTTTGTGGAAAACAAATACTCCAAAATGTTTTATGACAGCAAAGCCAAATTTAATTCCATATCTTAAGGAGGCACCATAATTTCTGTTACAAAGCCATATTGTTTACAAAAAAGTTCAAAGCTGGCAAATGTTTCTGGGGGATACTTCATCTTTCTCCTTTACCTCAAAGAATTTTAACAAAGTTAAACAACACATAATTACCTAACTTCCTCTTCTGTTTTATTTTGCCATACTCACATATGTGCTGTGCCACTATAACAAAACATCTATTAAAAAATAGTAATTGCCCTATAGTTATGCTTTTTGAGAATTTCCTCCTCATGTTTATTTTCAATAAAGAGAAAATTAACTACCCTGATTTGCATGTGCAGCCACAGCAGTTTACAGGGTTTTTTTTGGTTTTGTTTTTGTTTTTGTTTTTTTTGTTTGTTAGTTTGGTTTTGTGGTTTTTTGGGTTTTTTTAGTTTTCATATGTATAGCTGAGAGTAGATTTAAAAGCACGGTATCACTAAGAGCAATTTAAAAAATGTTATGAACTGCTGAAGCCAGGAACTAACCCAGATTTATTTACAGATTTACATTGCCAGAAATTAAATAAATGTAAGAAAACATCAAAATTCAATTGATCTAAATAAGATCCAGGAATTCTTTGAGGTAGATTAGTTTTAAAATTAATACTAACAGTTATTATTTTAAATTTACAGTTCCTCAGGATAGGAACCTTAGCAGTGTATGTGAAAATAATTGTGAATCTTCAACGTCCTCATCCACGTGTGTGTACATATGGATAACAGCAAACAATAGATTTTTTCAGTCAAATTCATCCACAGGTTGATGTTGGACTCTTGCATCACAATAGACTTAGTGAAGATTTTGATTCTTAATCTAGAAAGAAGCAGTAATAATGTCAACACAAGCTGAGTGGGAAGCACCTTGTATTCAAAGGGCTAAATGTGTGTATCCATTTTAGCTCTTGGGATTGATTACAGAAAGAAATGTCATGCATGACCCTTAATGACATTCATAAAAAATTCTTCAGTTATATGGCCAGAAGAAAGGAAACAAACAAACAAAAATTTCAAATAGAACATGATTATTTTTTTTTCATTTGATAAATGTGGCTCCTGTATGAATTTTTTATAATTTAACTGAGTGTGGAAACCAGGACACTAAAGAAAAGACCTTAAAAGGTGTAGTTTACAACTTTTGACAGTCTCTAGGATATCTGATTTATCTATTATTTTATGAGGTAAATATAATTTATAATGGTTGTTAAATTTTTACTGTGGTAATGAAAGTCTTTTTATGTCTCTGATTAAGTAGAACTGTGGTCTAACTTAACACCACAATTTCCCGCTCTGTTTTTCATTCATATGCACAAAATGCAAAGTATTCCTAATCTCTCTGTCTTAATTTGATCATCATCCCTCAAATTCACCAAATGTATATTTTATTGGTTTCATTAGAGATGCTTAGTTGGTGGATCGTATTTGCTGGACCATGCGATTTCAGCCAACAGTTTCTTAAATCTGGATTTACCACACATCTGAATTTCCATGCCTAAATTTCTATTTGGTTCCTTAAGTCAAAAAGTTTATAGCTGGGGTGAAAGACAAGATTCTTAGGTCTCTGATACAAGCTTAATATGTCATATCTTGTAATTACTTACTTCTTTTGACCATGATGTAATACAGACATTCCAGATGCTCCTCTGCTCTTACTAGAACTCAGATGTTATCTTTGCATTTAAACAATTAATTAACTCCATTGCTAGTTTCACCAGCCTTCCGTTCCTTGGCCTGACTTGGTTTTGACTTGCACGTTACAGTGTGATTGCTTGGAATAAAACCAATGTAGTTACATGTTACCCACCAAACAAATATTCCAGAGCATCAAATGAACCAGATACTAATTATTTTAGCCTACTAATCTCTTTGCTAACTTTTTTGAAGTTAATTAAACATTTTGATTTATAATATATAGAAGTACTTAAAAATGGTGTTCTTGCCCCTTCAAATTTCTGTCTGTGACCTTACTTGCAAAAAAACCTACTGGAAACTGCAAAGGAATTACACAGAGATAATCTGATTGTCCATATTAATTCTTGGAAATTCATAATTATCACTTTTTTAAATACTGTGATGCTAAGCTCTACAGTACTGTGGCTGTTACTAGAACCATTTTATCATTAACAATATTAACACACTCTGAAGTATTACTGTGTTGTGGTTTAACTCTGGCTAGCAAAATACTATGAAGCCTTTCTCACAGGTCCCCCCTCCCTTCCTCCAGCGGTGGGGAAGAATTGGAGGAAAAAGACACGGGAGTTTGTAAAATGATATAAGTACTATTTATTAATTGAATATAAATTAATATATACCAATACTACTACTAAGTAATTAAAATAGTAGAAAATAAAATGTGATACAATATCATACAATTATGATACAATTATGATATAAGTGTGATACAATTGCTCACCACCCACTGACCAATGAACAACCATGTCCTGAGAAGTGAGAGTCAGAGCCAGAAATATGCAGGCCAATAGTTATTGCAGCAGATTCTGAGCGAACCCTAGCAGCGATAGCATGACTGGAAAAACTAAAGAAACCCACCAACTCACTCATGAACAAGCCAGCAAAGGAGTTAGCAAAGCAGCTAACATAGAAGTTAAAGAGAGTGTTAGCAAGTGCAAGAGAGTGTGAGAATGAAGGTGTAGTAGAAATTTATAGCTCCAGGACTTTCTCCCTGCTTATGTACTGAGCATGACATACTATGGAATGAAATACTTCCTTGGTCAGTTTGGGTCAGCTGCCTGAGCTGTGTGTCACCTACACTGAGTGTAATGAGACAGCGAGAGCTGGGAACGCAGCTGCAGTATCAGAAGTGGAGAAAGACCTTGAATTTGGTGCAGGCATTCGCCAGCTGCAGCTAAGACATTATCAGTACTCCTCTCAACGTAAATCCAGGAACACAGCTTCGTAGCAGCCACTGTAAAGAGAGTTAACTCTTTCCTGACTGAACCCAACACATACTGCAATCTCAAAAGAACAAAATTGCCATTGGTGTCTTCTAATTTATTTGAAGCAGGTAATTTGAGATTTGTGATAGGAAAACCAAATTTACCTATATAATACCTGAAAAGAAGATATCTAAACCCAGACACATTCACCAGTTTCCTGTGTTGATTAATTTAATAAAAGAGAACAATTTGACATTTCTTTTGGAGTTGTTCAGAAGGATTCTGATAGTGATAGACAGTGCTCATAGCTAGTGGGTGTGGTCTAATATTTGAGTTCAATATAAGTGGGATGTTTCTGTTCTGTTTTTTCCTTAAAAAACTATGTTATTAGAATACAGAACTCTTGATTAAATATATCTCTCAGTTTCTCAGCCTTGGATTCTCTGAATTGTCCTCTCCTTCCACAAGCAATTACAGAACTACCACTCGTTCTTTGAATTATCAAACACAATTCCTTTTAACATAATCTTAAAACAGCAGTATAAATGAAGGAGCTCTGAAAAAACTTGTGATGAGGCACTAACTTTGGATGACAGCTACATAGAGGTCTAAGATCCATTTGGTGAAAAACTTTTTAGGACTCTAATAGCACAGGAGGTAATTACATATATCCAGATAAACTCAGAAATATAAAAACTCTTCTGTTAATTGAATCTCCACTGCAGTAGTAAGACACTACTGCACAAATATTCATATGACTGACAAATTTCAAGTTTAGTCCACATTGATTCATTTTCAGGGACATAGTGAATCAAATGCTTTTTTATAGTTAGTATCTTCCTCCAATATAATGGCTCTCCTTGCTGCATCTCTGCATCGCAGAACCTGTTCTGAGTCTGTTCCAGTGGTAAATCATACCAAAGGAATCTGAGTGTGCATAATGTTGAAGTGCAAAATATTTTTACTGAGGACCTGAGCCACCCAAGTATTCAGGTCTGATTATCTGGGGAAAAAAACAGAAATTTGCTCCTTCCACTTCAAGGCTAAAAATGCTACTCTTTTAAAGTCCGACTAGGGCCCACCCTTAACATCACTTGTCCTATATATCTGTCTTGACAACAGTCATATTATGTAGTGGAATATATAGGAACCAGAGACCTAAGGACATTACTAACTGCTATAATTTAAACAAACGATAATTAAAATAAAGCTGGAAATAATGATCATCAGAAATGAAATATAAAACCCCAGTATTTTTACAAAGCCATAAATGAATGTTACTGTAAGAACCATTTAAATTTTGTTAACATCAATCAGACAGTTCCTCAATTTGGTTAACCTTTTTCAAATTAATATTATCATAGAAGCATGGAATGGTTTAGGTTGCAAAACAACGTAAAGGTCATCTAGTTCTAAACCCCCTGCTATGGGCAGGGATAAGTTCCACTAGACCAGGTTGCTCAAAGCCCCATCCAACCTGGCCTTGAAGACAGCCAGGGATGGATCATCTACAAGTTCTCTGGGCAAATTGTTCCAGTGCCTCAGCATCCTCCCCATGAAGAATTTCTTCCTTATATTTAATCTAATTTACCAGCTTTCAATTTAAACCCATTACCCCTTGTCCTGTCACCACAGGCCTTTGTAAAAAATCCCCCTCCAGCTTTCTTGTAGGTCCCCTTCAGGTACTGGAAGGTGCTATAAGGTCTTCCTGGAGCCTTCTCTTCTCTAGGCTGAACAAACCTGATTCTATTATAGGTCAGTCAGATGCATGTTCTAAATCTATTCTATCCAGCACCTTCCTCAATGCTGTTCTCTACATAATTTCTGCTGAATCTTTAATACTCTGTTACCCAAACTACATAGAAAACATTTGATGCTGACATATTTTATACTTTTCAGCTTCTTGAAATCATGCTTTAAATGTCTAAACCCTGACATTCATAACTTGAAAGCCCAACTAGACCAACCTCTTAGAATGAAGACTTAAAGTAACTTCTCTATATTTTCTGATTAACTGTACCTTTTTCCAGTTCGCTTTATAACCCAGCCTACTTCAACATGCAGTCAGAGCTTTACAAAGCTTTTCACCCATCATTCTAACTTCACTTCCACAGTTTATGTAAAGTTTTAAATCCCATAGAGTATATTACATACATTGCGTGTTCTCTCAGTTCATTTGTATATTGTCGAGTTTTAAATACTTCCTTAAAAAAAAGAACTCAGAGAAGTCATTCCTGCCACACTGTCACATCATTATTATTATTACACTTCAGTAGCATTCTGGCCTATAGAAAACACAGAAAAGACCTATAAACATAAATATATGAAATATCATGCTTTCTAACTAAACCAGCTAAGGAAACATTTAATTTGCACTGTCAATTCCAGGTTACAAACAATTTGAACAAAATTTAATAATGCCATCTAAGAAAAGATGATCCACTTCTTTGTACTTTATTAAGGTTGTTTATAACCTTGGAATCTCTGAAACCTACGCTTTCTGAACATCTGGAGAACCAGCTAAGTAACACCAGAGAAATCAGTGAAAAGACACTAGCGGCTTTTTAACAGTACTTATATAGACGTAGAACTATAAAAAGACAGTAGAATGCTTTACCATGAAGTAGAATTCCTCAGCATTTTGGATAAAGTGAAATGTGCCTTCTTATTTTATAGCATTTTAAATTGCAACTTCAGCATAAAAACTCAAACCAGATATACTTCCCATATGTATTAAACAAATGGCACAATATCTTTGTAAACATCATTCTTACATGTTACAATGGAAAAAGATTTGAGGGTCTGAGTTTTATGAGGTCAAAAAGATTTTGACTATTTTAACCTGTCAAATAAAGGCACTTTCCAGGAAGTATGTATTTCAGCACATGTGCAAAAACAGTTTCATGAGGTATATTTTAATAGATTTTATAGAAATAATTTCTAGTCACTAAGGCCTGGGAACTGTAATGTCACTTCAGAAGGAAGCCTCACAATCTTCTCAAAGAAGGGCCCAAGAAACATTTGAAGAGTGTATGTACCATAACTCTATCAAATCAAAGGTAATTTGGATCTGTAGATAGAATCAAGCTGATATTTGCATTACAGATGTTGAATTGTTATTTATTTATTTATTCATAATGATCTGGACTCTAAATTAGAAGGCTATACATACTATGCATTCCAGTTTCAGAGCACTCACAAATTCCCACCATGTTTTATATATTTTCTTGAACAATTTCCATAAAATTGGGCACTGCACAGTCAGTGATAAAATAAAGCAAATACTAAATTGTACTGCAAAAATTCAGGGTAGAAAAGGGACAATAATTTCAATAGATTGCCTAAAGGACTTCCAGTGCTATAATTTCACATTAATGTAGATGTCTTTTTCCCCATACGTGTTTGTCCAGTCTGTTTGGAAGTCTGTCAAAAGCTTCCTTAGACAACAACTTTTTCTGTAGTATATAAGTACATACACACACATTCCTGCATAGAGTACCTTAAATAATGTTTGCCTGTATTGTTTGGACATATGAGTCTTATTTTGCAATACAAATAATGAATAGCATTACTGACCAAAATTTGTCTATAAATAAAAATCCTACTCCTTATATATCAACCTGAAATATTTTAATACAAGTTTTTGTCAGACCTTCATGAGTACAATGACACTGCAATCAGGTTTCCTTTCTATTTGTCTATTTTTAATCCTTTATTTTTATAACTTTGCTTTCATTTACCTGCAATAAACTATTGATTTTCTTTGACAATGCCCACCATGATGCAGATTACAGAACATTTCAGAAATTACTCCTAAACTTTCTTGTTCCTTATGAATTGTCTATTTGTTGAGTTATGCCTCTATAAACTACTGTTATATCTATGCTGTTGCCAAAGTTGTGGTTGCATCACAGTTAGATATACACAATACACCTGTAACCTATGACTACTCACAGAAGTGGAACTGCAGTTGCAAGGACATTTGCTATTTATACATAGCCAGTGATTTCATTCCTATAATTAGATAAACTGATGAGGTTAAAGCTAGCTCAGGTGTGGATAGATGTGCTGCAATTACACCTCTGGATTTCATTGTAGATGTAGCCTGAGGAAATACAGTTAACTAGAAAGAAATCAAATACAGGAGAGAAACAAGCACGAAGAAAGACAATAATTAGAGGAGGGAAACTCTTCATTGGAAAATTAAAGTTTTGCCCTATCAATCCTTAGATCACTGCGGAAAAATACGGGATGATGATTAACCAATCAAAACTATTAAAGTAATTGATCATAAAATATTATCAAAGAGTGGACATTGCTGACAGTAGTAGCAAACTTGAGGGTCTTCATCCAGTCTAATTTATTGCATGAATTAAGATTCAGTTCACATTTTATTTTCCTTAAAACTAGTTTGTGTGTTCTTATCAGGCTTGGATGCTGGTTAACATTGACCCAACCATCAAATCTCTTCTCTTGAACCAGTCAGTAGACTATCTGGGAACTTGATCTTAATACTTCTGTTTGCCATGGCAGTTGTTCTGGTTTTGTTTGGAATACAGTTAATTTTCTTGAAAGTAGCTAATATGAGTCAGTGCTGAGACGAATGTTGACAACATACTATGTTTTCTGTTATTGTCAAGCAATGCTTAGATTAAGCCAAGAAGTTTTTCAATTTCTCATAGTGCACCTGTGTTCCCAGCTTCTTCTTTACACGAAGCTGTGAGGAGATAAAGGCTGGACAGCTGACCCAAACCGGCCAAAGGTATATTTCATGCCGTCAAACACCATGCTTGGCATATAAAATGGGGGGAGTTGGCCAGGGGGCTCACTCTTTCACTGTTTGAAGACAGGTTGGGTGTCACCTGGTGGTGGTGAGTGGTTGTATCATTTTTTTTTTCTCGTTGTTATTTTCCTTTTCATTACATATTATTATTATTATTGATGGTAGTATTAGTATTTTCCATTACATCTTATTAGTACTACCAGTAGTAGTATTAGTATCATTATTTTATTTCATTTTCTTTCAGTTGTTAATCTGTTCTTATCTCAACTCACGAGTTTTCTTACCTTTTACTCCAATTCTCTCCCTCATCCCATTGGGGGAGGGGGGAGGTGAGTGAGTGGTCTTGTGATTCTTAGTTGCTGATAGGGGTTGAACCATGACATCAAAAAAGCTGTGAAGAAAAGAAAGTTTGTGCCAGGAAAAGTATATTCAATAGGAATCTTACCTCATATTAAGGTATCAATTTGAATGTTATTTTGGTTGACTTCCTAGTAATAAGGTTGGACATGAGAAATACAGTAGCACTGGATGTTATTCATGTATGTCCAAAACCTATATGTACACATGGAAGATGGTGTAAACTTGTAAAAGGAGATAACTACAAATATGCAAACAAGTGCCAATAATCAATGTTTTCCTTTAGGCATTCTTCTGTTCCTGGGCTCATCACTTCGAGATATTTTGCTCTTTTGCAAAGCAAAAGAAAAAAAAATCTTCTCCATAAGATCTAATTGCTCTATAGGTAATCCACTGCAGTCAAACATCCTTTTGTTTCATGTTCTACAACGAACTTCTGTTTCCTTAGGAAACTGTGAAACCTTTACTTGGTTACTATGAAAATGCAACATTTCTCATGTCATCCCCCAATATGTAATATCTAAATTTTAGTCAGTATTAGGTTTTATACTTGTATGCATTTCATACAGTTACACCAGATCATTATGTGTTGACAGATCTCCACATGGTTCTTTTTTCTAATTTTCAGTTTCAACACTACACAATGGGAATTCTATTTATATATGAAAAATATAAATATCTTTATCATAATACAAATGAATAGAAACATGAAGACTGAGCTCTAGAGATTGTATAGTTCATTAAACTAAATCAGGATCTAGTTCAGGTACACATCTAAAATTTTAGCAGAGCAATATCTCCTTTCTTACTTTCTCCTACATATTCCAGTTCTTTTTCTACATTCTTTCCTTGGCTGTATTCATGGGATTTATAAACCCTGTCCCAAACTTAGTATAAGAATCCTTCCTGTTTATAAGTAATTCCCTCCTGTAACACAAAGACAATTTGCAATGTTTCCCTCAGGTGACACTCAGCAAATTATACAAATGCTCATCCTCACAGTAACTTTGCACTACACTGTGCTGGTGAGGCCTCACCTGGAGTGCTGTGTCCAGTTCTGGGATCCTCAGCTCAAGAAGGACAAGGAGCTACTGCAGAGAACCCAGCGCAGGGCCACTAAGATGGTTAAGGGCCTGGAGCACCTTCCATCTGAGGAAAGGCTGAGAGAGCTGGGTCTGTTTAGCTTGGAGAGGAGGAGGTTGAGGGGGGATCTTATCAGTGCTTATAAATATTTAAAGGGTGAGTGTCAGTAGGATGGGGCCAGGCTCTTCTCAGTGGTGTCCAGTGACAGGACAAGGGGCAATGGCCATAAACTGGAAAGCGGAAGGTTCAAACTGAACATGAGGAAGCACTTCTTCACTGTGAGGGTGACACAGCCCTGGAACAGGCTGTCCATAGAGGTGAGGGAGTCTCCTTCTCTGAAGACTTTCAAAAGCCGCCTGGACTTGTTTCTGTGTGATCTGCTTTAGGTGATCCTGTCCTGGCAGGGCAGTTGGACTAGATGATCTCTAGAGGCCCCTTCCAACTCCTAATACTCCGTGAATCTGTAAAAAAGAAGTTGGAAGTCATGAGATGATTTTTCAAGGTCACAAAAGTTAAGTAATAGTAATGCATTAAGAATAAGCTGTCATATCTCATACTTGAGGGTACGTCACTGTTGTCTGCTGCACAGACCTAAAGAACCCATTTCATCATTGTTTTTACTATGGCAATCACAAAACTTTGATTCATAGGAAACAAAATTGACATCCTTCTCTGTGATTAATCCAATTAGATATCAGGTGCTCCCTTGATTCAAAATGCAGATCCTTTATCACTTCAGATGTTAGTTTACTCAACATAACAAACAAAACCAAATATTTTCTGTGATAAATGGTTGTCTTAACTTTCTGAGTATTCAGATGCCAATGGTACTTCCACTTTGTAGTAGACTGTTAAGTAATAGTCTGTATTATGAGAAGAAACAAAAGAAGTTATTGTCCTGGATCCCCTCTTGTACTTAAAATATTCAGAATTCTTTTTTTTTTTTTTTTTACGTGAAGTGAAATCCTTTCTTGCAGAAAAGTTTATGCAAGTGAATTTATTTGCTTTCACAAATTTATGGCATTCTTCAGTTTTCCTGGAAGTAGTCAATACCAGATTTCCAAATATAGTACAAAATGAGGTCATGCACTGAACTACCTGGCTGATCCATTTATTAATTTATTTGTTTGTTTCCTTTCTTGCTTGTTTGTTTTCTGCAGGTGTACAGTCTCCTGTCTGGTAATGCTGCTTTAAAGAAATAAACATAGCAAATGCACTTTAGCTAATAGTAAACTCTAGTCTGGATCAACTGAGATCAGCAAAAGGCCTTTATGTTCATGTGTTTGTCACAGTATTCAGTTATTTTTTCTTCTTTCTCTATGAAATTCCCTTATATAAGGAAAAATATGCCTTTTGTTTTGATCACTACTGCACCCATGAGCTAGCCATTCTTTCAGAACAGGGGTATCAGAAAACGAAAGAGGTGGTGTTCCACTCACAACGTAACCAGTCAGAAAAAACCCTATCCAAAATACATGCTGAAATAAACAAGAATTTAAACCAGATAATTGTTCTGACTCTGGCCCCTGAAAGGTCAAAATATTACTTCTCTAATAAAGTCGAGTATAACAATTATGTCGTGTAATGATGAATACCTCACAGAAAATTTGTCCTAGCCAATGGTTTCCATGGCTGCACAGGCTTGAGTGAATAAGACTCTACATCTAGACAGAAAAGAAGAGGTGGTTGTAATTACAGGTAAGTGGCATGGAAGGTTATTATACTATTATGTTATGTCATATGTAAATATGACATCAGATAACATGAATTTGATACCTGATTCAACAAAATGTCTGAACATGTGAAGCAGATGGGAAGCAGATGTCCTCTTCATCTTCACACCCGACATCCCGCCACAGCACATGACTGTTTCTCCATTTCCAAGGGAGAAAAGAACAGGGTAATGGAGTAACATTTGTGCAGGAGGACTATTTTATGGAGACAAATAAGACGTATATGCTCAGAAAAAGACACAAACAGGAATGACAAAATTAATTAAAACTCAAGAATTCCTACAACTAAGACATAAAGTCTAACTGAAAATGAAGGTTTAACTATAGCTCTGGGTGGTGCTCATTTGGTCTCTTTCTTCCAGCCAGTGATATCAGAGTGAGGATGCAGTGGAAAGAGCTTAGTGTGGCACACAGGCAACGCCATGCTCATGTCACTACAGCTGAGAGTCAGCAGGACCCTCTCTTCTGAAAAAACAGTGGTGTGAATTTTGAGGAAAGGAAAGTAAGTATCCACAGTGTTTTCAACATAAATAATTATGCCCCCCTACAGAGTAGAAAGTTAAAATGCACACAAAGGTTTTCTAACTTTAATAGGCGAATGTTAAATTAAAAAGATGATCTTAAATCTGAAAGAATACTTTTATGATACAGTTCTCCTGTAAAGTGAGGATCAAAAGAGAAGCATCAGCCAGTACTGACACCCAAGAATAACGTTATTTTTGTTGTAATACACTGCATATACTCAGACTGTTTAATCTTTAAGACTGATAGTCTTCCTATTTTCTTTAAACCATTGTCAAAGCACTAGGTTTTCACACTGAAGAATTCATAATTCATACAGTTTCATTTCCTGAATTTCTTGCCTATTCACAAATTTCAGCTTTATCTAAGGTAAGTGGTTTGAATTACGTCTACTTGTTTACTGCCAAGGGGTTTTATGAAGTCTATACTTTTCACTCATTGAAACCTCTATAAACTTTTTATTTTATCCCCTGGCCAGGTTCAGGCAAAATCTTAATTAAAACTGCAGTTAAATACATTAAGATAGTATATTTTGTCACGGAGACTAAAATTTTAAAATTTAATATATTCAGTATATGAATGGTTCTAGCAGATTAATAATGATGATTTGAAACTGTTTGATCCATGTGATATTAGTGCTGCTAAAGTAGAACTCTATCTCAGAAAATATCAAGAGTGTTGTTAAAAATCATTATGGCTGTCAAAATGCAAAGACACAGAAGAAGGAAGTCAGAGAAGAAAAATAAAGTGGGAAATACTGCGTAGAACCTGTAGACTCATTTTTCTTTTTAATTTCTTTATTAAGAAAAACTGGAGGTAGTTTTGTTAGGAAACATTTAAAATGTCAGTTGCACATAAATAGGAAACAAGGAGTTAGATTATTCCTGGTCTATCTTTGCAAATGTGAAGAATATGTTATTTGATATCAAGTTAGAAACCACAAATAGAAAGGTTAGAATCATCTTTAAGTATTATTTATTATAGCTAGTGAAGCTTAGTTATCTGTATGGAGGACAGCTACTTGGTTATAAGTAGTGTACCTTATAATGGGGTAAACTATTTTTTCATTGATGACAATCATTCCTTTATACCTCTGTAGTTATAGTCTTCTACTACTGCTTTCAAGACTGATTGGCACAATCCTGAATACGCTGGTGTTCTCTCACCATAGTGAAAGTATCATAAACAAGCAGCAAAAGCTTTTTGCCAACTAAGCATATTTGCCAACCACAGTAAATTTCCCAGTTTATTAAAATATATCACATATTAAGTTACTCATTTTGAGAAATTTTCAAGGGATGCAAAGAATTCTTTACAGTTTTTAGGGAAGATGGGATTTCATCATATAAAATTCAGCGTTAAGAGTGACAAAGGAAATTTATGATCACAATCAGATTCAGAATGGTCATTTGAGGTACGTAGACCAGTCCTCCAGCCCTGGAGAGAACCAATGTTTGTTTTTCTTTCATGTGTGCACATATATTAGACTGTATTTCAGTCTTAAACCATGTTAAATACAACAAGCAAGAGGTTAGTCACAGTACTTCATTACTGAAAGGTCTTCCAAATTCATGATATCTAAATAGCTAAAAGCTATAGCTAAATCCACAGGGCATAATTTCAAAACCAGTTCTTAGCATATCTTAAATTAACGTGTGTCTGAAATACCCCCAGAGTTCATATTCCCATCATGCACATAAGTACAAAAAAACTCTTCTCACTTCTTTCTCACATCTACATCATCATCTCCTCAGCAAAACTCTCCAACTACAAGAACCTTTGTCTTCTCTTGACTTTTTCTGAGGGACAGAATCCATAGCCACTCAAACAACAGGATTACTGAGCATGGCATCATCCAATAGATAATAGAAAATAACATGCAAAATGCACCCACAATGCAATCACCTCTCAAAGAATAATGCTTAATCCTGCTTCAGAAGCTTATAATCAGTTTTTCTAGTGTAAAAAAATAGTGATGCTTTCCTTACTGAAGTCCGTGGATCATTTTGTTTGGTATTAAGTCCTTTCATGTATGTACCTGGATACTTAGTATGCAATATAATGTCACAAAGGAAAGAGGAGGTGAAGGCAAGAAAACGCTGAAACATTCCAGTACTGCACCTTTTTAAAACTGTTGTTAACCTTGGCCCTGTTAAAACTGCTTTAGCTTTTAAATGCCAGTTTTCTATTTTTTTGGTAAAAGTTCTTTATACACATGATGAATATGTTCCACAAAATGACTTACCCTCAACTCAGCTAGCAACAGCAAAATTTTAAATGAAATGTGTTCATAATATCCAGATTAAACTTCAAGATATTTTTTAAATAATTTTCTTCTTTTTTTATATTTCAAGATGTACTCTGTAAGATAATTGAATGAAACCCTCAGATTTTTCTTAAAATGTACTGGTGATACATCTCATATTCTAAGCTTGCTGTGTTAGTGAGTGGTCAAATACAGAAGGTGGTTGTTCAGAGACTGTGGAATCTCTGTCCTTGGAAAATACTCAGAACTGGACTGGACAGGGCCCTGTGCAGTCTTTGTCTCACTCTGAACAGGAGGTTGGACTAGGTGACCTCTGGAGGTTCCTTCCAAACAAAATTATTCTCTGATTCCCTATGCTGAGTTAATTATATGTAAAATTACATATATAATAGATAACTCTATGTTTTCAGGCCCAGGGATATTAATTACTTATCAAATGTTAATGATACAAAGAACATAGATGACATTTTTCCAGAAAGAGAAAATACATACTTAAAATATTGCCGTTATATCTGACATTGACTCTGAAGCTCAAGGTCCCAAATACACAGTGTTGAGCTTTCCAGGTGTTTTACTTGAGAGAGGATATGTTTCAACTCAACTGCTAAGACCAAATCATTCCCTGATGTTCAGAAAACCAGAGGAGGCTAAAGAACTTATAGAAAAATTATTACCTTTACATGTCAGGCTCTACAACATCTTCTGAAGAGAAATTGTGAATCAGGTAGTCTGACAGAAAATTACAGGCAGGGATCCTTACTAAAAAGTGGTCTTTTCACTCAAAGCCCTCTGGAACATTAGCAAAAGTAGCCAGTTCCTCCACCTCCCATGAAGTAGTTTGTCTTTTCTGATTAATGTTAACAGGCTTGTTTACATGGGTTAATACCATCAAGACTTCTTACTAAAACTTTTACAGATAAAACACCTACTCTCTGTTTCTACTTATCCTTCCCATGTAAAGTGATCAGAATGCAGTCAACATTAGTATATCATAAAGATAGCACCTACAGTACATGTAGCAAAAACCCCAAAGTCACATATTAAAATGTCTGACTTGGTGAACTTTATGTTCCAGACTTCAAATGTTCAGTTTTTATTGCCAAGTTTCTAATGCTTTTTTCATATTTCTCTAAATCCCCAGACCCATGCTGTACAAGCTGTTCTGGGCACCAGCTGTTACAGCAATACGTAGCTAAACAGCAATGACTGTAAATGAAAAGAAAATAGCATTCCTTTCCTGTGAAAATTCTAGAGATTTAAGAAATTATTCTAATCTTTACTAGGAGGAAGCAAATATTTGAGTCAAAGTTTCTCATTTTAATAACAAAGAATAACTACACAGAAGTATAAAATAAACAATAACCAACCAACACTGCACTTGTTTAGAACATTGGAAATTAAAATTATTCACAAACCATACCATCAGTGTAAACTGTACCTTCTGATATGCAAAAGCTTTTCTAAACATTAAACCTCAACTATCCTTCAAAGCCCTTTTTGCTGTCAGAGTGGTTCTAAGTAAGTCATTACCACTGGAATGGAAAACAGGTCTTCTACACCTCCTGAAAACATCATACCATAAAGACAGCATCCATTTATTCTCTACTGTTCTGTAGGATGTGTGTGTGTGGTGGATTGATTGGCTTTTAAATGCTCTAAGGATATGTGGAAGCAGAAGTCTCTGCTTCCTTAGGGGTATTTGGCCAAGGATCTTTCAGTGCAAAAGGGAAAACTAAAGGAAGAAGCCATAAACAAGAACACAGAGGCACAAACCTGACAAACACATTATAAGGGAGGTAGTAACGAGCAGATTTGGTAATTTGTGCTCATTGATAAGGGTACTATAACATGGTAATATTAATTTCAGGAAGAATACCTGATTGAGGACCTTGTCAAATGGGATGGAAAGGAAAAAGCTATGAACAGAATATAGAGAGGAACAAAGCTGACAGGAAAACATAATGGAGACAAAGACAAGAAACAAACCTGGTCAGTCACATTAACTGATGGGCTGCTAAGGAACTGCAGGCAAAGTGGTACTTTGCAGCTGATAGATGTAAACCTGAGGGTCTAGGACGTTAGAGGGGTGGGGCGGCTGCTGTGGAACCGTGCAAACTGATGAAGTACTGTGCAGGACAAGGGTACTGGGGAGGAATAAAAGCAGAAACAGATATAGAAGGGGCTGAGCAAGTATAAAATATGTTGGTCAGCATGTTCATACAAATAAGACCTGCACCCGGTTGCTACAGTCCATTCTATCTTCTTATGAAATCTTTTTTCAACTGTGTTTCTGCATAATCTCACTCTCTGTCCTATGTCTGCTGCCAGGACTAAGTGGCATATGCTTGGGAACAGGTATGAGTGGATTTGCCCTCAGCAACTGAAGTTAGACCACGGGTGTAGGTCTATGGTGTCAGCTACTGAAATGACTAAGATCTCACCCCAGCCACTAGGGTGGGAACAGTATGTCTCCAAAAAAATAGCCGCTGGGAAGAACCAGGGTGTGTGATGTGAGTGATGGGCTCAGTGCTGGTTTCTGGAGCAGGACCCCAGTCACAACCCATATGCCTTGATCTATCCCCTATTTTTTGTGAATGTGACTTTTGTGGTGGTGTACACTCAGTAATTTATGGCCGTCGTGGTTTAACTCTGTCTAGCAAAATACCACAAAGCCACTCTCACAAATTTCCCCTCCCCTCCTCCAACAGAGGGGAAGAATCGGAGGAAAAGAAATAAGGAATCTCGTAAAATTGAGATAAGAACTATTTCCTAATTAAATCTAAATCAATATATACAGATATTACTACTAATAAATAATTAAAATAGTAGAAAATAAAACATATAATACAATATATACAATATGATACAATTTCCCACCATCCACTGACCAATGCACACCCAGATGTTGAGTGATGAAAATCAGACCCAGAGAGCCCGAGAACCACAGCCCAAGAGCGATCGCAGCCCAAGAGCCGCGGCCTGAAGGCTGGAGCCTGGGAGCTAACGCAGCAGATTCTGAGCAAACCCTATCAGTGATAACATGGCCAGAAGCTCTGAACAACCCACCAGCTCCCACACGAACGAGCCAGCACAGGAGTTGGCAAAGCAGCTAACGCAGGAGGGTTAGCAAGTGCCCGGGAGTAGACGAGCAAGGGAGCAAGGGAGAGAAAGAGAAGGGAAGAGTAATGGCTACCGGACGCCCTTCCCCACCCAAGAGAACCAGAACATGACGTACTATGGAATGAAATACTTCCTTGGGTCAGTTTGGTTCAGCTACAATATCCAAAGCAAACAAAAGACCTTGAGTTCAGTACAGGCCATCCCCAGTACCAGCTGAGGCCTTATCAACGTTTTTCTTAGCAACTCCTTAGTAACTGCAGTAAAGGGAGTTAACCCTTTCCTGACTGAACCCAGCACAATGGCATAACTCTAAAGGATGAACAGTTCTGTGTATATAGTGAGAGCAAGTGGTGTTTCATAGGAATGAAATATTATCATGAAGTATGTTCCTAAACAGCGTTAATCAAAAGAAGCTTTGTTTTAAAGTCTAAAGGTGGACAGTTTTATCAGTCTTCTGAACACACCTATTATGAATGATCTTTAGTTCTCTGACTGGTATTTGCATTCATGCATACACACACAAATATGTATATATTTATACACAAATACTCAGTTGCGATATTTTAACCACTGAAGAAAACATGCTTATTGGAAATGAGGAAAAATGGGGCAAAGACATAAGTTAGATACAGGTTTTTCTTCCCTTCTAAAACAAAACCTTCCTAATTAAGCAGCTAACACATCAGCCAAACAGATTAAAAGAAGTACAGAGTGAAGCCTATCCCCCTGGTTAGAGCCATTATCCTTCTAGAGTTAATTTGGCCTTCTTCCTAAACTACTGATGTAGACCCTAGATTTACTGCCACTGTATTTGCATCTTTCATCTTTGTATCGATGATGCAGAGATTTATTCTGCATCACCTTTACAGATGGAAGCAATGCAGCTATAACTACACTGTTGAAATGTGTGCTAAAAAATGCTTGTCCTTCCTGTGTCTTTTTAAAATTCCATCATTTCACAAGAACTTTCTGTACTGTCTGATGCAAAGTATTTCATTATCATCAACATTTTTCTTCCTAAACAGGCTAACTGCAAGGATTATCTGTTCCAGGATTTTGTCTGTGCTCTAATTGTCATGGCTGCAAAGGCTATGCAAATGCTCTAAAATTTCATTTGCAAAAAGAACCCTGCAATTTTGCTTGCAGGGATTAAAAGTAAACCCTCTTCTGAAGCCTCACTCTGAGGTTCAATGGCAGGTTACATTCACAGTTTTGTCTTGTGATTTTAACTTAGCCACCATTCTGTTTCTGGCTTGCTCTGGTGCCTGCAAAGAAAAGATTAGCAGCGCTGAGAAGTGCATATAACTTTGCAAAAAATAAATGCATGCTTTGTATGGACTGTTTGCACTAGTGGTTAAAGACAGCACAGTAGATAGGAATACCACAAAAAAAGGTAACCACTAATCTTCTGTATTTCTCCTGTTTCCTGGTAAATGAAATGTTCAAAAAATGGAAAATTATAATCAATGAAGCTGCAAACCTACAGTAAGGAATAATGTGAATTTATACTGTTCCCAGGAATTGCTTCAGGGTATATTGTGAATCAAATCAGTTCAGTGCTTCAAGGAGACAAAATCAGTTTAGTCACTATACTGTCTAGGGAAAGAATGTAGCATATGTTGTCTTAGCTCTTCTAAGCTGCAAATACAAAATATGGATACAGCTATACCTGACACCCCCTTCAGACCCTGTAACAGAAAAAAGAAAAAAAAAATTAAAAACCTGCTACTCCAAAGTACAACCAGTAAAATATTTATTTATATTTTAAGCTGAAGGATATTTTTCCTCTCTAAATATATTTTACTCTGTATTTTTCCAGATTTCTCTGCAGCCTTTCGCCATCATTCGCCTTATTACGTACTACTGTCTATTAAAATACTGAGTTATGAAATACACATTTCTGGTACCTGAGACTATTCTAGATTTTCCTTTACTGTTCTATGTATAACTTAGTGGGTAACAATGTCATCCTGAGATTGGTCTTTTATCCTACTGGCCATCATACTTATTGAATTTAAAAAAAAAAAAAAATCCTGTACCTACTGTGTATACCTGCTGTGCCTATAACAGCACGCTTTATATAAATGGTACAATCCTTCTCTAATAAGCATGATAGAAATAGAGATGCTAACAAAGTAAAAAACATGGGGGTCACATAACTCGTTAAAATATTTTCTGATTATACCCAGCACTACACATAAATATAGTTCAGTATTAGAAAATAACCTAATATCAATATTGATATGACTTTTAGCATATTTGCTCTGGACACCGATCAATAGTAAATACCAAATTCACAATCACTTTAATTACTTTTAATTACTTGCTGTGGGATTCATTACAACAACAGTTTTGGTTCCAAGGATGGGCTCTATGGCTTTTCCTCCCCAGTCAGACACAGGTTCAGCCTGTCTATGAACCATTTCTTCACTGGAGTCTGAAGTTTCCCCAAGGAACACATGAATCCCATTGTTCTTAGCATAGTCCTGTTGCCTCAGGGCCAAAAAAAAAAAAAAAAAAAAAAGGTACCTGTATGCCTGAACCCCATGCCACTGCCGATAACGTTGCAATCATTTACATCTCTCAGACAGCCTAAACCTTTTCTACAGAAATGCCCATTGGTCTTATCCCCGCTTCAGCTGCATCAGTGCTAAATGAGACATTGGTAGAAATTTTGGAGGCTGGTGGAGGCTAAAGAGTCTACTAGCAGCGTTACAGCTGCCTTTTGAAGAGCTGAAGCAGCACTAGCTGCGGAGAACTCTCTTGCTGCAGTACCTGAGTGTGCATGAGACCTGAGAGGGATTATGTCCAGTACTAAACTTTGGCAATGAGATAACATTTAATTAGATCCAGCAACAAATATTTAAATACAGTTTGCTGCTGTAGGATAAAGTTGACCTGCACTGAAGAGAAAATTCTGTGCTAAAGCTACGTACCTGATAGAGCTGGAGACGAACATAGATGGACACTGGGATGGTTCCCAATTGCTAGCACAGTGTACAGCTGATACTGTTATTTCTCTTTTCAACAGGAGATGCATTCACTCTCTAGGGTAGCAATACCACAGAGGTGAAACGATCCCCAGATGGAGTGAAGATAAGCTCCTGGATTCTCTTTTGTAAGTCTCATTAGGAAGGCCATTTTGCAACACTATTTATCATCCTGAAGGGAATGACTTTTCTGTCTTTGTGCAAGAATAACATCAGGACATGCAGCCAGAGGGGAAAAAAATACCTATGATGGTAGCTTCCCAAGTCCTTTCCTGAATGCTAGTATTTGGAGAAACACATCTACACTCTTTGTTTTCAACTTTGGAACATTTAACTAGCATTATCCAATTAACTTAAATAGTACCTCCTTACCGGGCTTCTTGCTAAGTGAACAATAGGGCTTGCCTTCTGTGTGTTAGTGTCTCACCCCCAGTGAAGGCTCTATGAAAAAGAGAGGTGATTGCAACCTTTTTAATTTAACCAAACTAACAATATAAGATATCATATGGGGGTGTGCACTTCCTTGATCTTGTGTAAATTGCCATAAAATGACTGTAAATGTATATATAAAAGCTACATTTTTTTTCCACTCAGGTTTTCTGATAATAATGTAATTGGTTCTATTTACTGATAAGTAGGAAGGAACACCAGCAACACTCTTATGTTTGTTCCCCCAACACAATTTTTCTACTTGTAACTCTGTTTTATGCAATAGAGAAAATGGTGTTATCGGGAGTTATTGTGAAATTGACTGTGATATCTTATATGGTAACTATGTTATTACTGCTTGCTACTGGTGCAATTATATCCTTTGCCATTATGTATCTTCTATTTATATATAATTTAGAAAAACAATAAAAGATAAAGTATCTATCTAAACTATTCAAGAGTGAAGGATTGAACTACATACACAAAATAGCTTCATGAACAATACTAGAAAGTGCTGAAGGAGCTAAAACTTCCTTTATATTATTGATAGGTAGAACTGAACTTTTGAAACAATGGGACATCTAAACAGGCTTTGAACAATCAAGAAATATTAATTTGTCAAGAATGAATCTAGGAGCAAAATTTATGCCAACTTCAGTCATCAGAATTTCCTTCAAGTATTTCCATGTAAGATGTCTCATGGCAATTACAATTCAGTCACTGTCTACAATATATCTAAGATAAATATTATGAACAGAACACATCACCGTTGTCCATAAAATTATTGCTTAAAACATCCATCTTTTGAATTGTCTCCTCTCTGCCCTCCAGTCAATATTTAATGTTGACTCTTTTCTTTATCTGAAGAAGGATTAGCCATACTGAATGGCAATAATCTCTACCCAACCTGTAATAGACATCAGTACATGACCTCATATGTTATCATGGGGTATATAAAACTGTGCAATAACTAGTATTTGCTATTCAACACAGGCAAATACCTTGTGTAACAAAAAGAACTTGTGTGACTACTAGACAGAAGGCCATATATTGTATATGGACTAACTTACTCCAGTTTTACTCAAAGAGAGAGGTTTTTCACAGCCCTCAATAAAAGGTACAAGGGAGAATACTAGAATGACAACACAAATATATCTCACTTCTTTACCCCAATCTATTTAACCAAATCTCTGATGCTTTTCATATAAAATTCATATATGTGTACTATGCTACACTCTGTATAGTCTTGGAGTTAAATATATATTAAAGCATAGTATATCTATAAAGTAGATTTTGCCTATAGGTAAAGTATTACTTTTTAGAAGTAACGTTCCAAAAGAAATAAAATGGTACATCTCCATGTCCGGACATCTTAAACATTTTTAAAAAAGTCTTATATTTCTCTTACAAGGATGTGGATAAAACTAAGCATGAATGCCTAAAATGAATGGAAATAGAATGTAGATTATTTCTTTTCTTATTAGGTCAGTTTGTTCACCCTCTACTGATACACCCCAATCTCTCAGACAGCATACAAAGCTAGAGACCCTGACAATGAACCAGTATGACAATTTCAACACCATACATATTTGTGATGTGTGTTAAACCGAATATAAATAATCCTAACATTTCAATCTGTGTTGGAAATTTACCACGTAGAGTATTCCTCTGTAAGTAGATACTACTATAAATTAATGCAACTGATGTAAAGCAGTTATTATGAGGAACCACATAATGGATAACTATTTAACATAGGAAACTTGATCTACTGTGAGACATTACTGGCTACGTTTTAAAAGCATATGGAAAAAAAATACAGATGGGGAAAAAAAAAAACCAAAACCCACAGAAAAAAACAAGATCTCCACAAGAAACCAGGAATAATGTCCATTTACCCTTCACAAAAAGAACAGCTTACATTCCACTTCTGGACCAAGATTTCTATATATGCTTTTCTACAGACTGTCACACTACGTATATACACATGAACTATGTAACAAGGAGAATTTTAAAATATGAACAGAGATGATGCCTTAAATTGATGACTTAAATTAAGAAAGCCTAAATATGCATGTTTTTTAAACATTCATATAAAAATATATATTAGAGAAGCTTTCTCTTAATTATTTATTTCCTTTGGATCACTTGGATTTCCTTACCCTTATTTCATGGTACAAACTTTTCATGATTCATATAAATTTTTCTTTTCTACTTGAGACAAAGCCTGTTCAAGTGTTTAGAATGGTAATACATGATCAGCATTTAAATTGTTATGTTTTCAGCTGGACCGAAGTGATTTTATTCAAGTACAATAACTTTCAAATTCAAGCTCTTGGCTCTCAGCACACTGCCACAAAAATTAAGTGCTGTATTCACAAGCAGTGCAACCACTGCTGGACCCAGACCAAGACTGGCAATCTTGAGGGCAGGTGACACTGCACTGTCACATATCTGACTCTTCATAGATCCTAAGCTTGTCACAGAGAAACAGTGGAGTGACATTTCTTCATAGTGGTCGTTTCGACACACCTTTGGAAACAAAAGGTGTGAGAATGGAAGAACTGAGAAAGATTAGTTACGCCAGACAGCCAGGTGACACTACCCTGAAAATGTTTTCTAGTCAATTAGGTGCTGTACAAATTGCTGTTGTATGGTGGTTGGTTATGGTTTTGTTTGCTTTTGGTTTTGGTTTTTTTTTTAGAAATCTTTATGATATTTATATTTAATCCATATAAATACAGAATGTTTTATCACAGTCTAGGCATAAGACATATTTTAGATACACAAGTGCTCAGAACGTCACCAGTCCATCTAAGTGCCTTGTGCACTTGAGTCAATGCCATCAGTATCAAACTCTGGTGGTAACTAAATGCTGGTAAATTGTGAGAGTGTATTTCAGTTAATGTCTGGTAATAAATTGTTAAATAAAGACTGACATAATTCTGTCCCATGATAAACATATTCTCTGTGTTTTAATAGATTGTTCTCTTTTAATACCATTGATCATGCTTCATTAAAATCCTTTTCTTGACTAAACAATTTATAAATGTCTTGGTTTTAAATTTCTCACTTACCAAGTTCTAATTTATATGGAATTTAATAACCTAAAATTGTGGGTAAATTTTCCAAAAGTGGCCTAAAAACAAGAATAGTGCTTTCTATACATGGAGAATGATTATCATTCTTTTAGTTATTCCACACCCAGAGAGTGTGGTGAAGCACTGAAACAGGTTGCCCAGGGAAGTTGTGGGTGCCCCATCCCTGGCTGTCTTCCAGGCCAGGCTGGATGAAGCTTTGAACAACCTGGTCTAGTCAAGGGTGACCCTGCCCAAGGCAGGGGATTTGGAACTAGATGATCTTCAAGGTCCCTTCCAACCCTAACCATTCTATGATTTTATGATTCCAAAAGTATGTAATATCTGCATAAAATTCTAGTCCACACACTCAATATGGCAGTGTCAGAATAAAATAAATTTAAAAAAAAAAAAAAAAGGAAAAGTAAGTTGTCAGTAAGACTGCATTCTCTCCTCTCAAGTACAGCTAGTGAAATATATGGGTTTTCTATTGTAAAATTCAGTCTTCCAGACATGTTAAGGGTGTTCAATTCATTAAAAAAGCATCAGTAAAAACACTGAATTAACACAGCGATAAGATACTCTGATAATTGAAGCTAGAACTAATAGTAAACTCAATCGCATTTTTCTCTTGGTCTGAATTCTAAGGCATTTGTTTCAGACAAGTGTTTCATTAAGACATTGTCTAACAAAAATCCCTAAATACAAAATACACAGAGGAAAGTTGTTCGTATTCACTTTTTTTTTTTTTCATATGGTGGCTGACTTTTCTCTATGGAATTCACCATGTTTATGCAATGAAGATTTTTTTTTTTTTTTTTACATTGTTTAGCTTCTACTAAGTGAGGAAGGAATTTGAAAAAGTGGTCATCTCATTAAGTATGTTTTCTGTTGAAATGTGAGTCTGTTAGTGAATCATGGGAAAAAAACACAGTACATCTAAGTATACTTCAAGTTCTTTAGTCATGGAAGAAAGGAAAGACAAATAAATTACTTCTATACACAACAGTAATCTTCAGATTTTTAGCTTTTAAAGCAATTCTGTTTTTTTCCAGTGACATTTGAATTTTTAGGTTTTAAATTCAGGATCTATATGACTTCCCAAGAAGATTAAATGAAGTCCTCCGCTGGAAGCTATTATAAAAACAGATGTTTGCTTGCATATGGCTATTTAGAAGAAAATCATTCAGTCATATGGGTGAGGAAATGGTTAAATCAAAACAATGTAATTCAGGAGAGTGTTCAGGCTTGCTGGTTTTGATTGACTGATCTAAGAAAATCCCTGGATCTCTTCCTTGTTCAGTAGAAGTTCCATAAAAAGTCTTTGTGGAAGTTTTTGCATTGGACGTTCTCAGTAGTAGCCACAGACAGATACAGAATAGAGGGAAAATACTGCCATACTTCTCTATTCTACAAACAGTATTGCTTTTCCCTGCAAAAAACGGACATTTTACAGATATGTCTGAAGGACTGTACTTAGTCACTACGTTAAGATACCATTAAAACATATATATATATGTATAATGCAAGGGGAAAGATGTAAGTTTCTTTGGTATATATAGTACCCAATCCAATGTCTGGATAATTTATTATTTATTTCATTATACAATTTACAAAACAGATTTTATTTATGTAGCCTTATCTCAAATTGTTTCAGCCAGTCTCAACTATGTTATCAGTTTAACAAAGCTAATTATTGTACACTAATAATTTACTCTGTAATTAATTTCTTAAGTTTACTTTTGAGAAAGGCTTGCTGCTTCACAGCAATTGAGCAACAACTCTGAAGTGCCAGAAGCAAATCTGTGGTTTAATTTTTGTTTACACTAGTTACTAATGAACAGTTGGGAGGGTCCAAACATATTCCTGATTAGTAAGTTTAATTGGGAAGCTCAGTGTTCACATTTAATGAATTCCACAGGGGTTTGTGTGCACAGGATAATTGTTTTGTAGATATTATCACTCTAATATAAGAAATGTGTCTGTTCTTTCCTAAAGGACTAATTTTTTTAGGAGACATCTGCCTGCTATATTATTTCACATACTTTCCCCCTCCCCCCTAAATATTGTCTTCCTTGGAAATATGTAAGTTTATACAGGCTGGCTCCAGAGAAACAAAAAATGCAGCCTTATTAAAAAACAAACAAACAAACAAACAAAACCTCTATCTGTCACAATGTATAGTATTTGATTAATAAAGGTAAAAGAGAAATCCTTATAGTGTGTGGAAAATGAAAGACACCAACCATACTCAACTGAAACAGAGCTGCTTTTATAGATACAAACAGATTTTTTTCAGTGTCTTTTTCCCTTCAAAGGAAAAAAAAAGAAAGGAGTTATTTTACAACACCTTTTGGAATGATTTCCAATTAACCTTAGCAATTTTTAGTATGGACCAACAAATCTGTCTATCCTTCAGCATGACAAAATTTTCTCCTGTTACAGTGATTGAGTAGTTCTCTCCTGTGTCTTGCCTCAAGTCCAATTGTATTATTTTGAGGAGCCTAAAATATCATGTCTTCTGTGAATGCAGATAGAAAAACTCAGCTGTAGGCAGGTTTAAGAAACAGGAATAGCTTGTGTGTTTCACTGTTTTTCACAGAAGAAAGGATTTCATTATATAGTTGCTCTCAGTAGCATCATAGATTTTGTGTAATATTCCAATTTATCATTGCATCTGCATCCCATTAAGTGTAAAACTACTAGAAACAATTAGTTTTATGGCTCATTTGTTACTGTTTGCACTATAGTTTCATATGCAATAGGAACAGGAAAAAGTTTCCTTTACTAACATCTCTCATATTTCTTTTGGAATCTTATTGTGTTAGTAAAATAATGTGCTTTTAGTTCTGGCTAAAGAGAGCTATTAAAAATGAAGCATTTAGTTCTATTTCAGCCATTCACATGCTACTTTTATTGATTTTTTTTTAATGTTTCAGATAAATGTAATCAACATAATTCTTTTGAATATAAAGGTGCTGTAATTCTAACTCAGAAGAGTTTTCTTTTCCACTTCCTCTCCCTCCCTCTCTTATACCCATAGAACAGTAGAAATTACAGACATATCTTTAATCATTGTCTGTAAGGAGATCAGAGTTAACTATTTTTATTTAGAGATGAGTAAGTGTAAAGAAAAATGTTTCTCTTTACTCAGACATTAGTGTTTTGTCCATATTTTCAAGGGTCACCAGACTTGTAGAAGACTAAACAAAAAATAGTCTAAGTACCTGCTCCTGCCAAAGAACATGTGTATGGAATCATGTCCTGTTAATAAAACTACTGTTCTTCAAGATTATAGTAGTCTAGATTCATCCAAGTAGTATCCAGTTCATGCACCCAGAGACAGTTTTACAATTTGAACCAAGCGGGAAGACAAAGGTTTCTTCACAACCATATATATAAAAGTGTAAGTCTTATTATTAAACACATGTGATGGGCTTAAAATTAATGAAATTTAGAAATAAACTCTTTTTTTTTTTTTTTTTTAGTTCACCTTCTACTTCTTTGCTTTAACAATTCACTCAGCCTTTCATGAGCTTTTGCCAGAGTACCACAGGAGTAGCAACTTTACTTTTAATAAAAATCAGATACATATATAAATGCAGGTTTTCTGGATCTGAAAGAAAGAAATCGAGAACTCTGTAATACAATAATTAAATTGCATAATGCAGAACTGCTAGGATTTCATGATTTTGTTAGCTGTCTTTGCAGATATAGACCCTTAAGACGGCCTTTGCCTGTTCTGAATATCCTTCTGAAGTAATCTAAGTAAGCTACACATGACGAAGTACATACCAGAAGAATACTTTCTATTTAGTAGTCAAAGTAAGGAAGTTGCTCAGTATCTGAAAATATTATTCCAAATAAAGCAAATGTATTTTAAAAGAAAAAAATAAATCATTATATCTTTTGATTGTCAGAACTTCAACTCACAGATCAATCAAATTAGCTCTTCACTTTACAAAAATAATTTATACATCCGATGCTTACTTACATGTATACTAAGACAGACAGATTCTAGACAGAAGGGTTAAATAACAACACACAAAGGTCCATCCTTAGAGGAACACATGAGGAAAGTAATATTTCTCAGGCAATATTTCTCAGACAAGTAGGTAATGTTTCTCAGAGCTTCCAACTTCCTATTACTAGCATGCTGTCATTCAAAATACGTATGTTTTAAATGTATGTATGTGTTGAATTTTTACTTAGTTTTGAAGACTGACACAAATAATTGCTAGGCTTTCCAAAAAAAATCCCCACCACATTAATAAATCTTAACTTGTTCATTATCTTTTTTGCAGATGTATGATGCAAAACGCAATATCCATATTTTTATGGGAATTCATGTCATATGTTGCTTTTTCACTGAAAAACTTCCTTCTTTAAATGGGACTGAAGGCAGCATAATTCTCATTACTAACAGATAGAAAGCTAAAAGACAATAAATAGAATTTAGTAACTTACATTACTAACCTTCCTAGCATACGCATAAAAGAAATATGGACACACTATCCTTAAATGCATTACCCTCAAAGATGCAGAATTGCTAATAATGTTAATTAAAGGGGCAATGAAGTCCTGTTAAAAGGTCCCTTAAGAGGTCTCAAAACATCCAAACCATTTCAACTTCTTGAGAGACCAATGTCAAAGCTGAAAGGACTGTCTGCCTAAATGTCATTGCATTACGTAGACCATATTACATGTGTGAAGACCAGAAACACCTATGAATTAAATTGAGAAACTGCCAGCTTCCTGCAATGTAGAATCTGAATAACTGGATTGGCTAAAAAACCTTTTTTGTTTGGTTAGTTGATTGGTTGGTTGGTTGGGTTTTTTTGTTAAGTACTAGCATGTATTTATTTTCCTTTGGTCATCCATGACTAGATTTAAAAAAAAACCAATCTTGCTCAGCAATTTGTAGACACAGGACCACTACCTTTGCTCTAAAGTATTTTTACAAAATTTTGGAGGTTTATTCAAGCTACCACATTTTATTGGTCATAGCAAAATTCAGCTAGGTAGTTATGCTCAATATTATGTCTATTATAATTATTTTTATTACCACCTTCATATACTAAGTTTGAGAAAAAAACAGATTAACGGAAGGTAAATTCACAGACAGGACAGATATATGTGTTAAATAAAATAAATTTAGAAATTCTGGTGTAGCCTGTAAGTAAACTATTAACTTTATGATTTTTTTCTCTCTCCCTTCTGCTGTATGTGATACAATTTCACAATCACTTTAAAAACATTTCTTCTCCATAACTAAAAAAAGAATTAGATTGTGAAAGACTCTCACTATCCTAATTTCCTTATTGTTATTCCCCAGAAATTTTAGTGTTGATTTCTCTACCTCATTATAAATGCTTGCATCCAAATTCTGATATGAACTATATAAAAACAGGCTCTGGTTTTCTGCAGTTTTCCTGTACTAATACCTCTTTCATACGAGTATTTTTAATACATGGGACTGGATAACTGAAATTTCCCAAGGCCATTTTTTTAAATTGTTTTTCCACACATATAATTTGCAAGTTTCTTGCAATGAATTCTCATATCACAAAACCAGATTTCAAACATCTATAGAAAAATATCTGAAAGGTTAAAGAAAACCAAAACTTCTAACACACTTCTATGCAAATTTTTTACTTCCTTTTCAGAAGATGGTGATCAAATGCAGGAAAACACAACAAAAGCCATGTTTTCAAGATCATTCATCCAGGGAATAATAAAAAAAAATAGTGGAAGAAAAAAGATCTTTTCATTTTTCGAAAGATGGTGTCTTCATAAACAAGCAGAGAAAAATGGGCATCTGAAAGCTGTTTCTTAACATCTGCTGTGACAGCAGCTCTCCAGCTTTGATATTTGTACAATTTGGGCTATGTAGGCTTCACTGATGTATGGGGTGATTAAAAAGATTTGCTATGCATAAAAAAAACCCCATTTATAATACTCTGACTATATTACAAAACTGTGACCTGAGAGTGGTGGGATACTAAGTTTTGATGTTGAAGATGATTGCTAAAATCATTTAAGGAGTAGAGCAGAAAAATTACTGATATAGCAACGAGACGGGGGTTACATACAGTTAGAAAGAGTAAAAACCCATCATGTTTGTACCTAAAATAAGACTGATATTTCCATTTTTTGATGTGGCCAGTAGACATCAAATAACTTTTGTAATTTTATCTGGTTCTCAAGCTCACGTGAACATTTACTTAAGGGAGTAAAGGAAACTTAAACTGTGCATTAGTGTAATTCAATATTGTCAACAGAAGGCTGACATTGGTCCAGCTTTTCAGAGACGTATTGTTTTCTTTTCAATTGAAGACAAGATACACATTCTGTTTATAAGACTTTTTTTTTTATTCCCCCAATATTTGCAATATTTCAGTATGGATCGCCAGTTCAGTTGTAATCCTGATGTTGCAAATTTTCAGTCAGTCTAAGGTATGTAATTAAGACAGTCCATGCCTGTATTGAGTAAAATGTGCTACTTCAAGATGTAGAATTTAAGTTAACTAACAAGATTAATTTGAATATAGGCAAACATCACCAAAAGAAGTCATACAAAGGACAGAAAACTTCAAAAGTACATGCAGAAGCTTGTTGAGTTGTTGCATGGCTGAGATTATACATTGCTTTGGTTATTGCTCCAGTTTATCTATACTTGCGATATTTTACTTCTAAGATTATTTATGTTACATGTAGCACCTATCTTAGGGAACAATAGAGTCAAGGGTAGCATTGGCACATTGCATGAAGTTCACTTCTGAGAATGACTGAGGACTGGACATGTGAATATATGAACACAAGTTCACAACTGTTTGTTCTGGCCTGTCAGAGTCTATTCATAGGAACCAGTAATGGAAAAGGCTTTCAATTAACTTGGAGATTGCTGAGCATGTAGAGACCCACGATACAGACAGCTGATGAATGTATCACAGATGATATCAAATGTTTTGATTTCAAATAGGTAAATACAATTGAAAGTGTCTAGTATAACTTGAGATGCTCAGCATAATGTAGACGTGTTTTTGTGTAATAAATATGTGTGGGACCTTTCTGCAACATTTTTTTTTATTATTGTTATTTGTGAGAAGGCCATTGTAATATATCATTAATTCATATTTCAATTTAAGGAATAGGCTAAAATCCACAATTATTTTTTCATCTGTATCTCATGTCATGTTGTTATAGTTTAGACCCAGACAGTAACTAAGCACCACACAGGTGCTCACTCACTTTCACCTTCTCTCAGTGAGGCATGGAAGACAATCAAAGGAAAAAGGTAAGAGAACTTGTAGGTTGAGATAAGAACAGTTTAATAACTGAAAGTAAATAAAATAAAATAATGGTACTAATACCAAAAATAATAATAAAATGTAACGAAAATATTACTGTTACTAGAATAATGATAATAACATGTAATTGAAAAACATAAATTAAAACAAAATTATAAACTGCACACCACCAGCTGCCCTGTGCTCAGCCAGCACCTGAGCAGTTCTTCATGGAGAGGGTGGTGAGGCACTGGAACAGGTTGCCCAGAAAAGCTGTGGATGCCCCATCTTTCTGACTTTCCTCAAATCCAGGGAGCAACCTGGTCTAGTGGAGGGTCTCCCTGCCCCTGGCAGGGGGGGTGGAACTACATGATCTTTAAGGTCCCTTCCAACCCAAACCATTCCTCAGCAACAATTAAAAATATTATCAACATTCTTCTCATCACAAATCCAGCCCATAGCCTTATAGTAGCTACTGAGAGGAAAATTAGCTCTATTCTAACTAAACCCAGCAGAAATAAATGAAGTGCTGTGTAAAATAAAACCACATACACTCAAGCAGAAATACAAACAGAATGTACAGGTCATGCAATCACTCAAATAAACAGTTATTTTTATTTATTTATGTTTTAAACTTTGGTCACCAGGGGTCAAAAAGTTTTACATCTCAGTGAGGCACAAACTTAAATGTGGATTAATCCAATGAAAATTAGCAAGATAGAATTATTAAGATCAGAATTTTTAACTGTGGATGTCTTTAGGCTGTGATAGTTAATTAAATTGGTACTGTCTCTTGTATTAAATGGTAATTGAAACCCTAAAATGTTTCTAACAATTATAACTTATTAACATGAATACAACTAAATAGTTAATGACTGATTTTTGTTGTTGTTGTTGTTGTTGTTCATTTCTTTACACCTAGGATTTCTTATATTCTAACTGAATTTCTGTAAATCTCCCAATACTGGTTTATACTGCAGAATATAGTTCCATGGAAGTATCAAATAAGTGAACTTGAAACACACATCTGTGACCTCAGTTGCTGGATTTAATAATTCTCTAACTTTACTGGAACAAAGAAACAGGATAACACGCAATTGTAAAATGCATGTAGACTCTATGCCTTATTAAGTACACCATATGAGTAAGTAAAAAAGTGAAACTGTACTGATTCAGTTGCACAGTAGTCGCTACACGGCAGAAAACAAGTTTCTGATACGTAATGGATACTGGTACGTTTTAGCAACAATTCATCTTAACTGTAGAACTGTTCTATATTCAAGACACAGTAATGTGCTTTTACTAAAAAGCAGCTGAAATTCCGACTTGGGTCCTAGAGCCAGAATTGACTTTCTAGGCAAATGAATGACTCTGCAGTCTTTAAAATTCAGAGTGTTGTGGTTTAACTCCAGCTAGCAAAATACCACGAAGCCACTCTCACAAATCCCCCTCCCCTCCTCCAACGGAGGGGAAGAATCGTAGGAAAAATAAATAAGGAAGCTCATAAAATTGAGATAGGAACTATTTCCTAATTAAATCTAAATCAATATATACAGATACTACTAATAATAAATAATTAAAATAGTAGAAAATAAAACATATGATACAATATATACAATATGACACAATTTCCCACCTCCCACTGACCAATGCACACCCAGATGTTGAGGGATGAAAATCAGACCCAGAGAGGCCGAGAACCACAGCCCGAGAGCGATCTCAGCCCGAGAGCCGTGGCCTGAAGGCCAGAGCCTGGGACTTAACACAGCAGATTCTGAGTAAACCCTATCAGCGATAACAAGGCCAGAAAACTCAAAGCAATGCACCAGCTCCCACACGAACGAGCCAGCACAGGAGTTGGCAAAGCAGCTAACACAGGAGGGTTAGCAGGTTGCCTGGAGAGATGAGCAAGGGAGTAAGGGAGAGAGAGAAGGGAAGAGTAATGGCTACTGGACCCCCTTCCCTGCCCCAAGAGAGCGGAACATTACATAATGTGGAATGAAATACTTCCTTGGGTCAGTCTGGGTCAGCTACAGTATCCAAAGCGGCCAAAAGACCTTGAATTCAGTACAGGCCATCCCCAGCACCATCTGAGGCCTTACCAATGTTTTCTTTTAGCATCCAGCAACATAGTTCCCTGGCAACCAGAGTAAAGGGAGTTAACCCTTTCCTGACTGAACCCAGCACACTGAGTCTCATAGTCCTTTTCTTCAATTAGCCTATGGAAACAATGAATTCAGGTGATACGGGTCTTGGACAAGGAACGAAGTATGGATCCTTTTCCAGTTGTCCCACTACCTTGTACTGGTAAGTCAATATCCTTTTCAAATTTTTTTCCTGCCGCTTAATGTTTCTATAGGTTTTGAATACTAATTTGCTTGTATGTATATTCCAAGACAGCTATAAATATCAGTAATTTGATACTTAGCCAATTAAGGTTTTATCCCGCAGATCTCAAAAAGTATACAGACAGTCCCAACTAGAAGTAGAAAAAAATTTTAGTGGAGTCTTGTTTGCCTTAATCATAATACTTGTAATCTATTTTCATTGCATGAATAGGAATATTTTAGCAGAAATATTCACTATCACTACATAAACCAAAGGAATCCTTGTCAAAGACAGTTTTTTCTCTTCAATAGGAATGATGATATGGAGTAGAGTGGGTGTTTTGCTGCTATGTATGTTTCTCTCTCACATTTCTTGTTTGTTTGGTTTGTTGTTTTTTTTTTTTTTTTTTGCTTTGACAGTGGCAAACAGATCCTCAAATGTACTAAATATCTAGGATGCTAAAAAGGAGACAATGCAACTGTGGAGACTTTTGGGTTTTGAAACTGATTTGCTGATAGTTGCTTATGAATGACAGAACAAAAGATAATTTTTAATTAATTCAAATCTTTTGTCCAGTGTCTTTTAAAAAGGGCAGTAAAAAGCAAAAAGAAAGGAAAACAAAATTGCACCTGTCAGAATCAGAGAATATAAGTTTGTGGCACAGAGAGATTAATTTTCTACCAGTAAACACCAGCACAAAAAGCCTTGCTGTAACTGTTCTTTTCCAAGTTCAGCAGTTTTCAAGTTGCCTTTCTTTTTACAAGCATTATTCGTTGTCTTTTCTCTATCTCATTCATCATAAGCTGCTGGTATGTACTTCACAGACTATTTCCAGACTAATTATCAAGATTTATTTCTGAGTAACTAGGATTTCTCTGGCCATTTACTCATTCTCAAACACGGACCTCTGTCCTTTAGACTTCTACATCATTCATCCTCGAAAGAAGACTCTTACAGAGTTCCATAAAGCTGTCTTAATAACCTGCTTCAGGAAGTTTCCTATCCTTGCAACAATGCCTACAGCAAAAGCAAAACTCTTGCTTTGCTGAGGTTCCCACTTTTGAAGTTGACCAGTATTGTCCCATTTTTTCCTGGTACATACATCTCAAACTAGAGATTTTGTTTGTACAATAAGAACTAGACACAGATTTGATCTAGCTGAATATCAGCATGTCCACAACTTGGGTTGCTCAGATTGGTTTAATTGATCCCAGGTGTGGACATGGTTGTATACAAATAGCTGATAAAGTTGCACATAAGGCAGCCTGAACCTGGCAGAGTTACATAAGTGTAATTTTTGTATGTTTGTATTGTTCAGTTATTTGCTGACATGGCTGGCAGTCATAAACAGGACTGTAGTGAACCCCAGACTTTTTCTGGTTTGGATTTTCCTTCTAGTTCATAATCCTCAGGCAGTTCTTTTACATAAAACAGATCTTTGATTTCTTGTCATGGTGATAATAAGCAGAATAAATTTAGCAATATAGTTTTCTTAGAAGCATATTTGATATCTGTTGGCCAACTTAGAAGTATGCTTTTAACCTAATAATTTTATAGCGTTAAACTCATTACCTGTGTTCTCCAGTTCACATGTAAATAAATCTGTGAGGACAGAATGAGTATTTGTTTTTGCAGAACGACAGTAAGGATACAAACTTTTCACAGATTGCGGTTCACAGGCATTTTATATGACATTTCTTCCTAAAGATCACATTGCATAACATTATTTTGTTTTAAAAGAATCTCGTAAGTATATTTCATATATTGCTTCTTATGAAGGTGTGTTCTCAGCATTTGCACACAAATTCAAGACAAGCTCCATGCAATGACCAAGGTCATGGCTAAAGACACAGATAAAGTAGATATACAAGTTTCCATTGCTTTAATAATAACTGAAAGAAAAAGGCTTTAACTGAGTGAGCATATTTGTTTTCTAGTAAGAAAAGTCCTCAATAGGTTAAAACTTTCCTTTTACCTAAAAATTCTTTTTTCAGTTGTTCTAAGTAGTGAAAGATATTTGAAGCCTAATATTTCTTGTACAGCACTAGCATTTTCTGTATGATACTTTTTACTAAGCTTCAAAACAAACTTACAATAATACTAAAAGAATAAAAACAATTGAACTTTATAAAAATCTTGGTTGTCAATACTACCCCAAATTTCAATTAATGAAACACTTCTGTCATAGATATTAAGATAAGAAGTTTTTTGGGGGTTTTTTGGTCATTAACAATGAGTGTTAATATCAACATTACTGAAAAGTTACAAGTTAAGTAATAAGTTACTTTCACAGCAGCACATTTAAATAAGGAGTGTGATATATTTAGCTTTTTGACAGTAAGCTGTGCATTTTTTTTTTTTCTGTTTTCATTTATTCTTTTTTCTTTCCTTCAGTAACAACAACCTGAATCCTGAATTTGGTAATAGATTGAGCTGAAGTTTGTCACTATCATTAAATGCAGGCAGTGGGCTACGTAAATTTCAGTCTCAAAATAGTGAGGCTGCTTTAGTCAACAGGCCTCATGAAAAACTTAAAAACTTATCTTAATTTTATAGCTGTGCACCAGTCCTCTTTGAAGGATGGCTGCTGACCTTCACCATTCACGGGTGAGTGTATTGGGTCTGACTGAGATGGAATTAATTTTTCCCGTAGCAGCCCTCAAATTGCTGTGCTTTATATTGATAGCTAGAAAGGTATTGATAACACATCACTGTGCTGGCTACTGTGGAGCAGTGTTCAAACAGCATCAAGGCTGTCTCTCCAACATTCCCCTCCTCTTTACCCTGGTAGGCTGTGGGTGGGCAATATCTTGGGAGGGGACATAGCCAGGACAGCTGACCCAAACGGACCAAAGGGATATTCCATACTGTATGACATCTGCTCAGCAATAAAAGCTGGGAGAAAGGAGAAGGAAGGGGACACGTTTACTATTTTCAAGGTTTGTCTTCCAGAGCAACTAACTGCTACATATCCAGAAGCTCTACTTCCCAGGAAGGGGTTGGATATCTCCAAGCAGGGAATTAATCTTTTCTGTTCCTTTGTTTCCCCATGCAGCCTTTGCTTTCTCTTTATTAATCTGCCTTTATCTTGACCCACATGTTTTTTCCATCCTTTTTTCTCCTCTTCACCATTCTGCTGAGGAGGGGAGTGATAGAACAACTTGGTTGGCATCTGGTGTCCAGCCAAGGTCAACCCACTGCAGTGAGCATCAACTCATGCCAGCCACAGCCAAAGACACAAAGTCCAGAGAAAAAATCTCTCTCCACCTTTGCCTTACCTGAAGATGCACGTGAAGGAGGGAGGTGGCCAGTCCCTTTTGTCACCCCATGGGGGCTCAAGGAGGCTATTACGTGGGAAGCCAAACCACATAAGTCTGTCCAACCTTAAGAGCTTCTCTCCTAAGATGCAGAGTGGGGAATGGTATTTTTTCTCTAGTTTTCACAACAAGCTATTCCTGTTCAGAGTGAGGCATCCCTTGATCTTTTGGAGTGGTACGCAATGAAGGGCTCAGGCACCGGATGACCTTGCATGTGAGTAGGAAAGTAGGGCGGTCAAACCACAGGAACTTTAAGATGGTACCTTATGGTGTAGGAAGACCTGGGGGTAATCTTGATGTCATGTTATGCCCTCCTGGACTGGGAAACTAGAGTCAAGCAGTCCAAAACATACTAAAGGTCAGTTTCTGGTTTCCGGGTTGTGGTGGATTGACTTTGGCTGGACATTAGGCACAAACCTAGCTCCTCTACCACTCCTCCTCCCTCCTGCAACTATTCTGACTATGTCCTCTCCCAGAATCTTTCCCAACCCTGAGGAGGGAGACAATGCTGGAGAGACAGCCTTGACACTGTGCAAGCACTGCTGAGCAATAACCTAAACATGGGTGTGTTATTAACACCTTTCTGGAATTTCCATTGTAAAGGTACAAATGAAGGTGGAAATTTATTGTTTGTGTGATAAAACATACTTCGTCTACAAAATAGTAAATTCTGGCTATAAATTCCGTTAAAGTAAACTTCTTCCTGATATCAGAGAAGACACTTTTTTCTGTTATTCTACTTTTTCCAGTGAACAAAATCAAAACATTTTGGTCTGATCTGGTCATTTTTGTGTGCGATGAAT
Source organism: Rhynochetos jubatus (assembly GCA_027574665.1). NCBI lineage: Eukaryota > Metazoa > Chordata > Aves > Eurypygiformes > Rhynochetidae > Rhynochetos > Rhynochetos jubatus. The sequence goes on from CM050690.1 coordinate 32,376,794, forward strand.
GTTTGAAAAGCACGGTCTGAGAAAGAGATCCACTCATCAGCTGTGGAGCACTTTTGGAAAAACCTGCCAGGACCTCTCCTGCTTTGTTTTCTGAACATCAACCCCATAGCTATAGAAACAGAGGCTAAGTGTCAGTTTGCTTCAAGGCAGTATCCCTCTGTTAACTATACAGCAGGAACAAAAAGGTAAATTGCCAAGGGCACCTTTTAATTCATGAGGTTAGGGCATTAATTCTTTGCAATGGCTTTTCTGTTTTCCCCTTCTACATCTGCCTTCCTTGAAAGCAGCAGTCATGCCTTCGAGTCACCTTTCTATGTGGCATTGATAAGCCTCCCAAATTTGCAGGTGGCCAATGTCAATGTGAATACCAACATTCAATCTTAGTTGAAAATAACAAAGTATACATTTTTTGCAGTCAGGTAGTTTTGAAAGACAATAATTATGTCTGGTAGATGTGACTGCCTGCTCCAAAATCAAAATTCTCAGTAAGACATCTCTTGTGTTCAGGGTTAAAAAACTAATTTACCAATTATAAATAAAAGAAAAAATGTCATGCAGATTTTGCATCAGCTTGAAACAGCAGGAAAGAAACATAGTCTTCTAGATATGAGTTGCTGTTTCATTCACTTAAAAGAAGTCTCAGCTGTGTGGACTGTACTGGCAGTTTGACTCTTGAACATTTCAGTAAATGTTGTATCACTGACCAAATTACCCAAAGAAGGTAAGCAGAAGAATCATATTGTGATCATGTGCATAATATTCTGCATATCTGAGTCAGGCTAGAGAGGTGTTTCGTCTCCAAAGTAGAAATTTAGAGCTGATCTCAGGACTTGCACTTGTACTGCATGCATCATTCCATTTTGTGCTATAGACACAGAATATCTGGATTTTGGCTGAAAACAGATAGATCATCATCACTTTGCAAGTGTGAATCTTAGAAATTATTGATGCTTAAGCAGCTTAAGGGTCAATTTTATTTGTCTTTTATATTGCTTATATAGAAGCAAGAGTATAGTTTTGCAAAATATAGTCATAGATGAAGAATTTATCTGTGTGTAAGAAAATAGGTATGATAGAGAACCTCGTGAGGCAGCAATGAAAAACAAAGTAATCATTAGCTAATGTATGATTCTTTGAAAAACTTTCTAAGGCAGTTTGGTTGTAAATTTGACAGGAATTTTGTACTTCAACTACTATGGAAGAGAGGTACCACTATACTGAATACTGCTGACTGCCGGTATTACCAATAAAGATAAAAGAAAAATACCAATTAACAGACCTGACTGTTACGCACCTTGGCTGCTAATTGCTGTTACAGTAGCATGTTGGCCTTAACAAGAGCTACAGCATTAACATGGAAAACAACACGTTTTTAGCTATTGATGACTCTTGTGTATACAGTGTCATCTAAGAAACATAGGAGAGACCTATATTTACAGAACCTCTTTAAATATTTAGCTCAAATTTTTGAAATAACTTGAACAGTCATCTAAACTTCGAGTGTTTGTTTAAGTGTTGTTATATGAAACACAGACAACAACATCTCCACAGATTTTAGTTTATGGATTCATAATGAAAGTCAGTGTAACAAAATATGTGTGTTTTTTTGTTCCAACAGAAACAGAGAAATCCAGATGTAATTCAGCATAATTGAACTGGACAATGTGTAGAAATAGCTAAGCCAGCTCTGCCTACTAGGAGTAAAATGATCACATTAGTGGAGAAATCCACCTGGGATTAATTAGTCATTAGAACCAAGGATAAGCTATGCCACACAGGCATCCCTTACTGTGACTATTTTTGAGCCACATAAAATTACCACCTCGTAGACAGACAGTCAATTACACAGAGGCTGTTTTGTCTTCATTTCTTTGAATTCTAGTTTTTCCATATTTACTCTGGCATGCAGTCCCTCCTTCCCACTCTTTCCATCTTTCTGCTGAGTCCATCAATTCTAAAGCACCAGCAACACAGATGGAGGTTATCTCTTTTTCTTTCCTGAAACCCAAAACCTCATTTTTCCACATGTAAGTCAGACAGCATTTGCAGATGTGCAACTGACAGAAAAACACATTCAAGCAGGTTTTTAAATAGGAAAAAGTCTCTTTAAAGTAGTGACTGCATAAGAAGGTATCCACAGTGGTATGCCGCCATTTTCTATTCCTCACCTCAGCTTGATGGTCATGTTACAACATGTGAAGGATCAGTACACACCACAGTATACCAACAACTCTTGGTGGTAATGTTCTGGCTCTGCAACCCTACAGGGCAGCTATGAAGAAGAAAAGCACTGGACACTCATGCCTCTTGTGGCCTGTTTCTAACAAAAATTGTAATTTGAAAATATGGTTATTCTGAAGCTAACTTACATATGGAACAAACTTTCCTTAGACAAATCACAGCTATTGTACTTCCTTATGCACCTGTCTTTCATCAGGCTGTTGGTCACAGTGCCCTGAACCACCTACAGACCATCTATCACTATTTTCAAAAAATATGCAGGCAAAAATGCTGGTTAAAAAAAAATTCCTATTTATCATTGTACCTTGATCTTAATAACTACATGATCTGAAATTCACCTAACTGAATTAAGTATTTGCTATGGGTTGTGACTTTACTCTCAGAAATCCGCCTTTAATGAGCCTTCTAGTAAAATCTCAACAATAAAAAAATAAATCATTTTAAACTCTTTTAACCTCTTAATTGCCTATACACTTCCCGTGACTATTTTACATTTTGGGTGAATATTCATCTACCTTTCCCATCTTTTCAAGATATATTGCTGGTTTATTTTCATATATTATTTATTTTTCACCACACAAAGAGCCAATTATCTGAATTTTACTTGCTGTATCCTTGCACTGAGTGATCCTAGCAAAAGTTTCCCTACAGTTCAAAAGTGAGATGTATTTTCAAAATTAGGAGAGTGGTTGCTTTAAGTCCCTTTTCCACATTTCTCATTAAAAAATTTCTGTAAAATCTAGCACTTCATATGCTGAATAAGGATTTGTACCAAGATATTTTACTTCTCAATAGTCAGTGGAAGGATTATGTAAAGCCCCCAGAAAAACTTGGTTGTATTTATGACTGTTTCTGCGATTCTTTTGATGTTGACAGAACAGTGACAGGGTTCCTACCACAAGATGAGAAAGGAAATAACTTCCTTATAGGTTAACTCTGATTTGATAGCTGTAGAAGTAAAGTAATATGCTGGGAAAGAATCAGCTAGAATACCCTGGGCAAAAGTCAGTATCTATCACCTTTGAAGTCAGCAGCAGAGGCTCTTAACACGTGTCCAGGTTGCCTGCCACGATGGCCACAGCTGCATCTTCAGTATTTTCCTTTGAGCAGCTTAGCTATTCTGCTAATTATTGAACACTTTGTTTCTAGGCAGTATGGATTTTTATTCCATTATGTTGTATAACTTCTACTGTTTCCCAAAATTAAACAATCTTTTGTTATGTAAACAACCTCAATTATTGCAAATCGAGAAATATTCCTATACAGTATTATCGATTACAGAAGTATTCCTATGGCAAATGAGTAACATTTTACTCATTTCTTCTCCATTTCTGTATAGTCTTATCACATTCAAACTGTTGCATATTTAATGAATTATTATTGATGAAAATGCTCAAGTCTTTAGGCCAACATAATTCACACATCTCTTTCAGAACATAGACTTCAGAAATATTTTTACCCTTTCTATTTTTAAAATAAAAGTTCTTTGCTGTCTTCCAAAATAAACAAACCAACTTCCCAAACCAAGAGATTCAGCAGGTTATAGTTTTCATGCTTTCTGTCATTCACAGTACGTGTGTATAATTTTCTGTGCATTTTGTACTTCTCATTTTTCATGTTTACTATAAAACATTTTGACTTGATATTCTTCCTATATTATAACCACACTGTTTCTGCAGCTAAAATAATGAAGAAGAACCGCATGAACAGAAAATAGTTATTTGAATTAATGAATGACTGATCCAAAGAAAATATCCACAGGTAATATGCTAGCTGCAAGATCATCTAATATCAAAACAGCCACTGAAGAAATTATTCAGAAATAAGAGTTTGGAATTGCCCATCAGCATTTAATATCAATTCACCAAGATAAAGTTAAAATTAAATGGAAATAGGAGAAAACAAAAGGAAAATATTTCACTTTGCGTAGACATAAGGAAAACAGTTACTGTAAAAACTTCTTTAATAGACATATGTCATAGTTCCACCAAAGTCCACTTTTTCTGTGTAACACTGAGGACGTCTAGACATCCTTCTACTTCAAAAAATAATTCAGTCCCTAAACATGCAATGAATCCTTGGGGTTTTGTATTGAGACAAATATTTGGCAATGGTTCTACTTCATACAAATGCCATTATTCATGAGAGAATGGAATATTAATTCTTCCTTATTAGTTTTTTATTATTTATCATTATGTGCTTGTTATTCTATTTTAAATGCTTCAATCTTTTTGTGAGATGACTTCAACATGCTGTTTTGCATCACAAATAAGAGAGAACAGATTGTAAAATTATTAAGTCAAAGGAACACTTTAAATCATCAAACACATGAAGTACTAGTTTGTACTGGAAAATATCTGCTTTACCTCATGTCTGATTTCTATGGGGACATTCAAAGAAAGATGTGATCTAACGTGCCTTTGTTAAAACAAAATAAATCGCTGTGTAAACATTTTATTTTGGAAGTGAAGATCCATTCGTTCTACATACTTTAATTATTCGTGCAGTTATCAGAAAAACATTGAATTAAGGCCACCTTAAGTCTGAGTGAAAGTATTCTGCAAAGGGGCTTGAAACATTTTAAGAAACTGACTTGAAAAGTAAAGTAAGATTTGTCATCCTTTGCTTCCCGTGAAGACACATCAACATTTTCCATCTCTGCTTAGTTCTTATAACTTCTTTGAAGATTTGGCAAATATGAATGTTGGCAAGGCTTGAATTGACTCATTCTGTTCAATAACACATATTAGCTTATGTTTTATCTCTTCTGCTCCAAGGGAACAAAGTGATATCTACTGAGATAAGGCTGGCACTGATCTCTAGCACTGTCTTTGGGTCAAATATACATATGAATGCAATTTAGAGGTTAAAGAGAATAAAAAGGCAAAATAAAAATGTTCCAGACTTGCTCTTCTGGAACTTAATATTTCTCACACAGAAAGATACATAGAAATCAGCTTGTGAGACTTCATTGGAAGATTTCAACGTTCTATATGGTATTTGCTTATATTGAAACTATAAATTAAAATAAGGAAATTATAGTTAATACTTAGGTAAGGAAAAATTGTATTCTTTTTCTGCTTGATAAACATAAAATGGTATCTTAATTTACATTATCTATTTCATGGAGCTTAGAGTTTGGATCTTGCAAAATGACTTTTTCTCTGAGCATCTCATAGACTTATTGTCACTGTAATACCAAATAAATGAGCCAAGTGACTGTGTGTGCATGGCTCTCATGTCCAGATGTGAGAGTGACAATATGCATACATACTGGGATCTGCACAGTTCATCTTGGTAAATGACAGCATTTGGATGGTACTATTCATATTCCATTATTTCCTCTAATTATTTACTAAAAGATTGCCACAATCAAAAGTACTACACAGCAGGACTATGATTTTTAAAATTTTAATTAAGAGACTAATAATTGTTGAACTTTATCTTGTGTCTTTGATTTTAGCTTGATATTTAAAAAAACCCAAAAAATATATGTTAGTAAGAATAAAACAAAATTCAAACTCTAGAAGAGCAGAGATACACATTTCATAAAATCATAAGTAAGAAGTGTTTTATAAACATTAGTAAACCAGTGGGAAACTGGATAGCCAAATCAAAATTGACAATTTTGGATCAAGCAAAACAGAAGATCTAACACCTGCATTCCTGGCACACCTATTTTATGCCAGCTGGTTCATACAACAGACCCAAATATATCCATGTGTTAGTCCTTTGCACATACTTCCCTCACTGTATAGTTTACCTTTCAAAAATGTCATATATACTGCTGATGTTTGTTGAGGTGGTTTTCTGCATGGAAACTGGAAACCTAGAATATATGAGGTATGATTCAAAAGAAACTCAGGATAGCTCACTGAAGCACTCCAAGTAGTCAATAGAGATTAGATTTCTCAAAGATGTTATAGTTCCTAGGAGAAGCAGAAGCACCATATCTATTTCTCTCTATTGATCATATAGGAAGCCAAAGGCAATTTGACTCCTGACTGCCACTGCAGTTAAGTACATATAGCTGGGCAGTTTAAATTCATATGCTGTTTTTTTCCCTGTGGTGCTCAAAAGGTTATTATTAGCCTTAAGCTATTTTTGCAATACATGGCACTGAAAATGAGAGGTACAAGTATACTCCTCAATTAAGTCCTAAACTTCTTGTATATAAGGGCTAAAGAAAAGTTTATATGACTGAAAACAGGGAAATAAATGAAACAACAGATGAAAGTCCTTAAAAATGAAACACAGACTCCATATGTTTTACAATGAAATATTTGGCTAAGTTAATACATCAAATTTATCTCTTGAAACAGAAAAGACATATTTAATGGTTTTTCAGGTTTACATTCATCCATTTTTACCTATCTGCAGTCAGTCAAGCTATTTTCTGTTTCTATTAGAGATCCCCACTCCAGTTCCAATTACACAGTCATCCTCAATAATGCTGAGATTGAATCCTCAGCAGAGTTAAGTCATATTCAGATTTAGTACAGTATCTTCTTCGTGTGCACCAGGCATTCTAAAGCTCAGTAAGCCAGATGTATTTCAAAAAATAATTCAAATATTATTATCCATTCTGATAATTTCAGAAATAGAGTCATATGTTGGTCAAGAATACATGTGCGCTCAGAAGCTGTTTTATTTAAAACTCAGAAACATTAACTTGAGATTAATTTTCTCTTTAAAACAATATTTTTTACAAACTATCCAGCTTTGTAGCATGTATGTAGTACATATGATCAGTGTATATAAAGAAATATGTCTAATAAACATGTTTTATATTACAAAAACATGATGAAACCAGTTTAAAATGTTTCATTTCTGCACTCTCAAAAAACATAATAACTTGTTTGCTTTGTTTTAAAGTGTCCGGAAGTGGTTCTGTCTTGATCTAACATTATTCTGTGGCTTCCTAAGTTGTTAGGTTGTCAGAAGGACCCGTAGTTCACATTATTCTTGTCCTCCCTTTGCTGTTGATGATCTTCCTTGTGCCAGCATGAACTATGCTGTCAGGGACCACTGTAAGAGCAGAAATCGGTAGCAGTGCACAATGCACAGGAGGACATCTTGGCCTATTAGAAAAATGGCAATATAATGAGATCAGGTTGAATAAATACGGATGGACTGTTGTTGTCATTTAACCCCAGATGTTAACTAAGCACCAGACAGATATTTGTTTACTCCCCCCATAGTGGGATAAGATATCAGAAGAGTAAATGTAAAAGCTCGTGGGTTGAGATAAAGACAGTGTAGTAGGTAAAGAAAAAGCTACACATGCAAGTAAAACAAAACAAAGAATTAACTCACCTCTTCCCATCAGCAGGCAGCTGTTCAACCGTCTCCAGGAAAGCAGGGCTCCATCATGCATAATGGTTACTTGGGAAGACAAAAGCCATCACTCAAAATGTGCCCTCTTTTCTATTTCTTCTCCCACATTTAAAAGCTGAGCATGATGTCATATGATCTGGAATATCCCTTTGGTCACCTGGGATCAGCTGTCCCAGCTGTGTTCCCTGACAACTTCTTGTGCCCCCCCGCCTCAGTCTTCTCGCTGGTGGGGTGGTGTGAGAACCAGAAAAGGCCTTGACTCTGTTTAGCAGGAACTAAAACATCTCCCAATTATCAACACTGTTTTCAGCAAAAATCCGAAACATTGTGTCATACTAACTTCTGTGAAGAAAATTAACTCTACCTCAGCCAAAACCAGCCCACCCATGAATTGACTTGAAAGGGGCCTAATTAACTTGACATATCACATTTTTTTCTACTATAGTTTTGCTTGCACACTCGGAAAAAAAAAATAATGTAATTTGATAGTTTTCTATAAAATATTGCAAGTTTCTCAAAGCTTTATTTATTTACCCGCAAAGAACCCCAATTATCTCCTTGGTTTTGCTGGGTTTTTTTCAGATTTTTTAAGACTCACAGTAAGGCTCCCAAATAAATATCTAGAGCTCAGCATCTGGTATGTCATCTCCTTTGAAACTGCAGTTCCCTGTGACTAACTTTTGGTTTTAAATTCAGTGGTCTTTTACAGAAACTGTAGTACAGCTGTATTATCACTACATAGCCTGGGGCAAAAGACTGTTATTCTCTGAAGTCCCTAAAATCTGCAGTAAATTAATGAACACAGTTCCATACTAAAAATCGACAGATACTAGTGTCATAGTGCATGCAAAAAAATGTACAGCAGTACAAAACCCATGCTGAGTAGGAAGCATGAACGTTTTCAACTGTCTCCAACAAACTGTTCCTCTATTTGACCAGTGTGCAAATACGCTTGTGATAAACCATGATTTCCCCTCAGTGACCACAGTAAGTCAGTAAGACAACATTCCAAACCAATCCCCATAGGAAGAATTTTTACATCATATAGGAAATATATGATGTAAAATATATAAAATATATTTAATAAAAATATATAATAAAAATATACAGCAGGTACCTTCACTGTTTTTCACACAGCAGCTTCCCAAATATTAACATGTTTAAGTCTGCTCTGTGAACAGACCTTTCCAAAATTAAACATAAATATTCTAAATTACAGGTAGCCAAATTAGAAAATAAACAACATCATTTTCTCATATGTTTTATGGAGTAAAGCTTTTTGCATTATGTGTGTATATTTATATTTGTATATAGGTATCTGATGTGCCTATATATGTATATAAATGTATATATTCATTTAATATTTGCTATTTTATGTTGCTATTCTAATCCTAAAAAGGTGGCTAAATCTTAACATGCCTTTGATTGTTCATGGCCAGAGTTATAGGACAGAACCTTATAAACAGAAAACAGGGCAAAATTGTCTTGTCAGATGAGACTTTAATATTATTCCAGAAGTTCTCAGAAAGTATTTCGCAGATTTGGATGTTCTTCCTTCACATACACAACTTCTCCCCACCTCCATTTGTGACATATTTTTAAAAATGGCATACTAGCTGTGATCCAGTGTTGAAACACAGGTGTTTTTCTAGATCAGAGGCATATTCACAAGGATGACAGACATGACACAGGATGTATGAGAGATCCATTGCTTTTGCAGTAGCAGCTTGGAGGAAATTCAGGTTACCAGAGGATATCTGAAATGCTACTAAATTTCTGTGCTTCTGTACAAAACCAATTAATTTATGTTTAATTAAATTAGCATGAAAACTAAACTAAGTTTATCTAAATTTTTAATGTTGGTCAAATTTATAAAAACTGCACTGATTTGGACACCTCATTTCGATGCCATATAGTAACAGACCTTAGTGCTCTGCCTACAGCCTTGACACAGCATCCGTTTACTCCAGTGAGTTCCCAGTGCAAACAGAATGACGTGGAGAACTTGCCAAAATTTGAAGCTGTTTTTATTTCTGGAAACAAGTATGTACTGTGTCTGTCACAGATGGAGTAGACTTTCTTAACAGCAGCCCATATGGTGTTGTGTTTTAGATCTGTGACTGAAACAGTGTTGACAACACAACAGTCTTTCAGCTGAGCAGCACCTACAGAGCATAGAGGCTTTTCCTTTTTCTCACTCTGTCCGCCACTCTCTCCCGTCCCAGGGGTAGGTACGCAATGCTCAAGAGACTGTGAGTGGACAGAGATAGGACAGCCAACCCCAACTGATCAAAGGGATATTCCTTTGTTTCACTTGTTTATTTCTTTGCTTTTCTCTTTCCATCACTTATTAAACTGTCTTTATCTTGACCTATGAGTTTTTTTGCTTTTGCTCTTTCAATTCTTTCCCCCATCTGGCTGGTGATGGGGAGTGACTGGGCAGCTAGTCACTGCTTAGCTGTTAGCTAAGGTAAACACATCAAAAATATTACTTTTAAATGCATTTTAAATGCAATACCCAAAGAGACAGGGTTGTAGCAGCTAAACAAGGAAAACCACTAAGTTTGCTGCCTGGATTCTTTTGACCCATTAAGAACCTTCTTTTAATTTAGGGAAATGGGATGAAAGATCCATAATGGCCAGTATTACAGAAGTAACAAGCCCACTGGTTAATGCATCAAACATGAATATACAGATTTCTGATGAGATTGGGAACCACTACAGTACAGCCAACATACTATTCCAAGTAATTCCTCACTTTTTTTTCTTAAGGCATTGTGAATTTTGTTGTTTCCATAAAATATCCTGTGTTCTGAACAATTATTCTTCTGCTAGCTGCACAGCTTCAGTGTTTAAATTTTTCCCCTCCATATAAAATGAATAGTGTTTGGTCTCTAGGCAACCTCTGAGAGTTCCTATATCATTCACCTCTCATTATTATTTTTTCCTCATCACAATTCTTCTTAATGTTCTTTGCCTAATCAGATTTTACTTTTGCCAAATTCTAATTTATGCTACTAGCTTAGAGGACCTCACTGTTTACTATATTTTTATCTTCATTCAAAAATATTGGTTAACTCCTAATTATTATTAGAACAGCATGTAGAAATTAGTTTGTTGTTATTAGTTTTCCCACTGCCAAGTGGTTCACAAATTGCTTTTTGGTTTCTAAAATGTAGTTCATGAATTACCACAAAAAGAATACCACCCATTGTGTTCAGTTAAGGATTTATGAAAATTAGTTTCTTTGATGGACATTTAAGCACATGTCCATCTGTTTTTAGTCTCAGAGTATTAGGCTCTAAAGTGTATTGATATAAATAAGTCTATGGGTATGTTTGCTGATGTCAGATCACACAGTTACCTACTGCTGAAAACAGGGGTTAGACAGATGGCTTGAGTGGTGGAATACAAAGCAAAATTTCAGTTATTCATTAACTGTAATTATAACATAGTGACAGTACTGAAGGATGAGCAAGAGCGGGCATTCCATTTTGCACAAGAACTCTCACAAGCAAAGCATTTCAACGTTTTTTAAAGAAGGAATGTGTATGTACCCTGTAGTCACACATGAAAGCCATCATGCTGAAGAAATTGCTTGTGTATAGCCTTGAACACTGGACTTTCTTTTGCTAAGACAGGAAATCTTATCTGAGACAAATTAAATACATTACACTTCAGTTTTAGACCTGTAATGGATATTCAGCTTCTAGAGCATTAGGAATTTGTATTTTTCCTTTACTAAACACTGATCACATCCATGCAATATTCTTATTCTCAACATTTTAACTCACTAACAAATCACAAATTAAAGTAGATACAGTATCTGTTACCTAAATAAACACTTCTCTCTGATTTTACATGCTTTTTGTCTCCTCCTAAATAAGCATAATAAAAAAAAAAAAAAAAAAAGAAAAAAATGTAGAAGACATTCTGGAGTAACAAACAGAAGTGTATTTCTAGTTACTTCTGTGAAGGAATCTTATCTTCAGCAGTAAGATTTCAAGCGCTGTGCTCTTATGCATATTAAGGGCAAGTCAGAATAATACATAAGGGCAAGTCAGAAATTGAATTGTTCTTTCCTGAACGACAGATCTGTTGTTATATCCACATTCACTTATGTCAGATCCATATAGTTATTAGTCATAATGCTGCAGGCAGAAGAAGGAAGAGAGAGCGTGTTCTTTACTTTCCAGTCTAGAAAAATGCCCCACTTACTGAAGAGGGAGGTTGTAATTTTTCTGAATAATAACGACTCCGTAAACAGCTGAGTAAGTTGAAATATGTAAAAATGAAAGGAAAATTGATAGAAAGTGACTCTTATGGGAATACTCTTCCAAACAGCTTGAGCTTATGTCTTTTAAGGTCTATGGTGGATAATTAAAAAGCAAACAGAGAAGGTCATTGATTAGTAACTTATAACTACTGCCAATTAAATTATTTGTTCTGTGAAAGAAGAGTGATTGTTACAGTATATGTGCAGAGATTAAAATAGCCATATAATTAGAGCAATATTGTATTTTACAGTATTATTTATCAGTCTATTAATTAAAATTATATTGTACAATATAATTAGATACTGTTCTCATAGAATTTTTTCAGTAGCTTCTATAGTGTCTTCACAAAAGTAAAGTCTTATGAAAATAAGGGTTTTGATCAGATTGTGAAAAGACATAGAATCATAGCATTATAGAATATCTCAGGTTGGAAGGGATCCATAAGGATCATCAAGTCTAACTCTGGGACCCTTACAGGACAACCTAAAAGTAAACCATACATTTAAGAACATCATCCAGATACTTCTTGAAATTTGACAGGCTTGCTGCCCAGACCACTTCCCTGCGAGTCTTTTCCAGTGACTAACCTCTCAATAAAGAAATCTTTTCCTAGTGTTCAATCTGAACTTCCCCTGATGCAGCTTCATTCCATTCCCTTGTGTCCTACTACTGATCACCAGAGGGAGTTCACTAACTTCCCCGCTGCTGCCCTCCTTGAGAAAATCATAGACTGTAATGATTTCAGCCCTTAGACCTCTCTTCTCCAAGATGAACAAACCAACAGACCTCAGCAACTCCTCGTAAGTCTTGCCCTCTAGGCCTTTCATCATTTTCGTTACCCTTCTCTGGACACACTAATAATAAGATGTCCTTCTTATACTGAGGCACCCAAAACTGCACACAGTTCTGAAAGTGGGGCTGCAACAGCATAGTATAGAGTGGAACAATAACCTCACTGGCCAACTATCTGTACTTGATGCACCCCAGGACATGGTTGGCCCTTTCAGCTTCCAGGGCACACTGTTGACTAATATTCAACTTGCAATCTACCCAAACCCCCAGATATCTTTCCATGGGGCTACTCTCCAGCCTCTCAACTCCCAATTTGTATGTATAACCAGGATTACCCCATCCCAGGTGGAGAATTCTGAACTTGCTCTTGTTAAATATCATACTATTAGTGATTTCCAAGCTCTCTATCCAGATCTCTCTGTAAGAGCTCTCCACACTCAAGAAAGTCCATGGTCACTTCTCATTTAGCAGGAATCCCTAAGTAATTTCTAGGGATCCCTAGGGAACCCCACAAGGGACCTGCTGCCAGTCTGTTGTTACTCCACTAACTAAAACTCTTTGAGACTGATCTGACAGCCAAGAGTTCACCCAAAGATTTATGGACTTGTCTAGCTGTGTCCTGGACACTGTTCAGACGGATACTGTGACAGATAGTATCAAAAGCTCTGTTAAAAGCCAAAACCACCGCAACTAGTGGCTTTCCTTGCTCAGCTAGATGTGTGACCTTGCATGAAAGGAAATTAAGTTGGTAATCAGGACTTTTCCTGTTGTGAATCTGTGCTGGCTATTTTCAAATAATGCACATAATAACCTGTTACTTCGTTTACCCAGGCACTGAAGTGAGACTGACAAGCCTGTAATTACCAGGCTTATCCTTTTTGAATACTAGGACAACCTTTGCCAGCTTCCAGTTCACCAGGACCTCTCCAGATTCCCAAGATCATTAAAAAATTATGGAGAGGTCTCACAATGGTATCAGCCAGCTCTTTCTGTACCTGGTAAGAATCCCATTGGACCCTGTTGTGGTTTAATCTTATCTGGCAATTAAGTACCACACAGTTGCTGGCTCACTTCCCTCCCCACTTCTTGCAGTGCAGAAGCGTCAGAGGAAAAGACAAGGAAAGCTCGTAAAGTTGAGATAAGAAATATTTAATAATATAAATGAAAATTATAGTGTTACTAATACTAACAATAATAATACTAATAAGTAATTAAAATAATAGAAAATAGAACATATGATTCAATTGCTCACCGCCTGCCAACTGACAAACAATCAGGTCCCAGAGCAGTGAGAGTTTGGGCCTGAGAGACCAAGAGAGGGAGAAAACCTGCTGAACCCTCAACCCACTAACAAAAGCAAATTGACCCTGCTGCTAACAACCATGCCAAGAGCTAGCAAAGGAGCTAGCAATCCAGCTATCAAGATAGCCCAAGTCTTACCAACTCCTCCCCAGGGCACTTCCCACCTCAGAACTGCGCATGTGCACTGAGTCTGACCACTGAGCCTGACATACCATGGAATGAAACACTCCCTCGGCTGCTCTGGGCCAGTCATCAGCGCTGTGAAGAAGAGGAGCTCATTCCTGGCTGAAACCAGCACAGACCCCTTAGACTTATGTCCCTCCATCTGGAGCAACAAGTCTCAAACAAGTTCAGAGTCAGCTGGGAGTTCATCAACCTAGCACTCACAGTCTTCCAACTCAGGGCTCCAGAGATGCCAGGGCCCATCATTCATATTGAAGACGGGGGTGAAGAAGGCTTTAAATGTCTCTGCTTTGTCTGTGCGCATATTTGTGAGGTGATCAACCTCATCAAGTAACAAACCAAGTTACTCAGACTTGTAACTTCAACTTACCTCTTTGTTTTTGACATCTGCCTGGCTTTCAAGTTATTTTTGTGAAAGAAATTGACAGTGGTACTGAATCATATTAATGTGTAGATAAGATTGGAATTGGCTTACCAGTTTTTTCATGCGTTTTACCTGATGTGAAAGTTGACTTCTCTCACAGCTTCTCTACACTAAAAGCTGGTCTTACAATATTATCAAGAAAAACAACAGTTAAAGGAGTGTTGTCATACAACAATTTTAGACAGCATTTTTGTTTTTACACTACAGAAAGATTTTATTTAAATAATGTTAAAACATACTTCTATCCTGACAGCCAGACCTACCTTGTATTGACCCTGACTAGTTAAATACAAAATGATGTCCTTTCATCTGAAATTTAAAGACTAATATTTGCAAACCTTTGTCTGAAAACATACTAACCCAAAATGTTATCCATCTTTGTAGTTAATAAAGTGCCTTCAGTGCAGGCATACACAGTATGAGTAATAATCCTACCTCATTATTCTCGATAGTTTTAGAAAAATATGTATTTGACAGGCATACTAATGCCTCCTGGAAAACAAGTTTGGATAATATATGTTATTTAGCATTATAAAACAGCATCTCCAATTTTCCTTCTAAGCCAAAACCAGAATAAAAACAATCAGGCATTTACAGATCACAGCAACCAATTTGCATCAAAAATGTACAGGAAAAAGAAGTAGCTCAGATATATTGACTGCTGCTTTAATATTTTTACTTGTTTTCTTTTCTCTCTCTGAAGAGAAAATACAATTAGGGTTGGGAAATCACTGAACAATTTACTTTGGAAACCTCTTATAGACTGAAATGGTTAGAACAATTTCAACAGGTTACTGAGACTTTTTTTTTTTTTAATGTGTAGGTCAGGACAGAACAAACCTTGTAAAATAAGGAACACTGTAATGTTTAGAAAACATCACAAAAGATGTGCTGTAAGAATTAAAGATACATGATAGAGACTAAGCAAATAATTTAGGTGTCTTAAACACTACTTGGGAGGTTAAAATCAGTTTTTATGTGGTCTATCTGGTTTTCTTCAATAATTAATATGGAAACTGAATGACAGAATATTTTCTGTAGCAAGCTAACCCTAAGAATAATACAAGTGCCAGCAAAATCAATACGTCTCCCAGCTTCTGAGAAAGATTTAAAATTGTGATCTTATTTTTGGTGGTATTTTTTTTTTTCATATTCTAACCAAGATCAATAATGACCCAAGGCTATGGAAAAGATAGAGGTTGCCATTTCTGTGAATGGGTGAGTGGAGAAAATAAACATCTTACTCTAGTTGAAAAAAATACCACTGCCCTCAGTGTTTTCTTTTTACCTTAATATTATAAGGAAAATAAAACCTTAACAAAACAGTTATTGGTTTTTTAGCAAAAACAATACATAAGAAATCACAGAGTGCTCTGTGAACAACCTCTACAGATAATTTCCCAAAGGTGTCAGCCAGTGTCTCTTCACAGCTCAGGAAGTGCTCAAAAATCGCTCGGACGACTAAGCCTGGAATGAATTCACTGTATGAGAGGGGCTGAAGGAGTCATTTGTTGAACATTCTTTTTCATTCAGCCAGTGTCTCTTCACAGCTCAGGAAGGGCTCAAAAATAGCTCAGAGGACTAAGCCTGGAATTAATTCAGTGTACAGGGGGGGCTGAAGGAGTCATTTGTTGAACACTCTTTTTCATTATCCTTTACATTTTAATTGACTACAAGTTCTGCACACCTGAAAATGAGCATTTTCTTTTTTGGTCTACATGTCTCTTGCAGTTTTTTGTTTGTTGTTTGTTGTGGGTTTGGGATTTTTTTTAATTATTATTTTTAGTAATGAAATTATTTCTCTATGTTGCTGGGATATTAGTTTTGCTTTTATGCTATTTAATTTTGACTATAATTTTTCTAGCTCAAAAAGTTTGCCCTTCTGCCAGTTTTCCTAATGCTTCTCTGTATTTTTCTCCTCACTACAGCTTGCTTTGTTCACCTGTAAACTTGCATGTATTCACAAAGAAGTGTAAACATTGTAATATAAATTTTGAAAAAGTAAATAAATGTGGACTAGAACTAGACCTACCTTGGCAAGGCCGCCTTAAAAAGAGAATAGGTGAGGAAAATCAATAAAGAAGCCTGTATTTAGTATTCTGAAAGTAGATGAAGCTTGTACAGCTTCTAGAATATCAGAAAATCAAAAATATGGGAATTTTAAGCATTAATGCAAACCTAATAATTAAAAAAGAGGGTGGAAAGAAAATTTGAGGAATGGAGGTAGAAATGTAGCTCTCATTCCTCCTCAGGTGAGGAGGAAAGTTTTTAATAAATTAAATAATTCTTCTTGAGTGTTTTCTGCATATTCACATCATACAGTTAAACTATCTTAACAGGTAGGTAGAGGGTAAAACAACGGACCTCCACTCTATTTTCTTCGATACAGACTATACAGCTCTGTCCACCTGGAATGCAACTTAAGAGGCAATATCTAAACAGCAGTGTCTGATGAAAGTGTGCACTGAATCAAAGTGCACAGTTTCACTGAACAATCCTTGGTAAAACATGGGCCTTAAAATAGGCCTTAAAATGCTGTCACAAATGGTAACTGTGAGGCTGTTTTCAACACTCTTGACAGGACCATTCATCACAATGCCGACTGCAGACACAGAGAAGAGCCCACACTGGTACACTCTTTTGCAGATCTTGCTATAGGGGCATTCAGATACACGGAGGGGGTGTGTGTGTGTGTGTGTGTGTGTGCACTTAGCCACATACAGATAGACAGAGATAGACATGCATTGTATCATACTCTCAGCTATGACACTTGGAAGGGAACAGATAAATTTATTATTCTGTAACACAAGCATACATCAACAAGCATCATTCCTTTCACTTTTCACAGGACTCAGCACAACCTTCTAAGGGACAAAGAGATCCGGAGAGCTACTGCAAGAGACATCATGTCATTTCTGTGCTTTACAGAGACCCTCAATAAATTAAAAAAAAAAGGGAAAGCAATGTCTCTTACTAACAGTGTGGCTGATAGATGAGTAAAAAAATTTTGCAATCTAGATGGCACAGAAATAATACCAAAAATATTTGCAATGGAAATGTAAGAAGTTAAACCAAACATGATATGGGAAGCAGCTACTCACTCTTTCATTATGACTGAAGTAATTTTTCTCATTTAATTTACTCAGTAATTCATAAGCTGACCTTTTCACCTACAAATATGCTGAGTATGTTGTAGTTTGGCAACAGGCTTACAGTTCAATAATATTGATAGCTTCTGTTTACCTGAACTGAGGTCTTGGTAACTGCGGGCCACTTTCTGTCCTCTTGCACTATTGATCTGCAAGGTTAATAAAGGTAATAAACAAATGGGTGCTAATGTTTTTTCTCCCCAGAAGGCACGCAGGAAATCAAAGAATGAAACACCAAGTTAGAACTAACCTGATCTACATGTAGGAAATGCAGTACTGTCACAAATGGTTAAGTAATTTACTCACTCACAGATGTGCAGCTAATACATTACTGTAGTTATTTATGTGTTCCTGATACAATTCCTTCAAACACAAATATGCAACACTAAATAAAGCCTTGTATTTGACATTTCAGTTCAGAAATGAAATTAGGATACAGAGGAAACAAAGTGTTTTAAGTATTTTGAAGCTTTGGAAAACTACCATTTAATCTCTATAAGTAAAAACTGAATACTTCCTAACTGGAGAAGGATTTAATAGAACTGCACTTTGAGAAGCAACAAGAATACATGTAAAAACCCACAATGTTTTCCAGTTTCTACACCAATATTGAATTAATAATTTGTGAGGAATTTTGAGTATTCAAATACTAGAGGTAAATTATTAGTCCATTTTCCAATCTTATTCAAATCATTTTACTTTCATTTATTTTAGAAACCCTATGAATCATTTCAAGACAGATTTTTGGCAAATCCTCAGTCACAGTTAATTATATTATCCACTTACAGTTAAGCTTTACTCTTGTGTTTGCATGATGTATCTTCCTGCCAAGATTCAGCCACTTTAAATGCGCAGATTTCCCACTGGATTTATTACTGATTTTTTTTTTTTTTTTGTAAAATAGGTTTAATATTGGGGGGAGGGGGGGTGGGGGAATAAACCCATAATGTAGTCCTGTATTAGTGTAATCTAACACTTCAAGGCTTTTTAAGGATTCCTACATAATTTTCCAAGTCATACATGAAGCTTTTAAATTTTGATGAGAGGGGGAAAAATTTTTTTAGTAAAGCAGCTGTAATTAAGATGCACAAAAAGAAATAATTCTCTTTTTTCCACTTTTTGTAACAAACAGGATTCTGAATTGAAATAGAAGCTGACAAAATTTTCCAGAAATTCTACAGGATATTGCTGATTTTAATTCTTTAAATACAAGTGCTGTGCCACTCAGCACTTCTTTTGAATTATTGTAGAAAAGAAACACTTGAGGCATACTGTCAGTGATGGGAATACTGGTTTTAAATGTCCTTTCAAAAATAAAAATACCTATGAAAATTATGTAAATCCATCATATTATCAAAGAGAAAACTGACGGAAGAGCACAATATGGTAAAAAGAAAAGAAAACTTTAAACTGTGATCACATTAAATTACCTGCTACAAATTTTTTCATTCTGTAAGGATAGTAAATATTATGAGAAAAATGTGCTAGACTATTCTCATTTTGTGGTTCTCTATAGGTGGATTTCTTTATGGTTTCAGCACTGACGAACAAGATATTAATGTGCCTGTAAGCTGACAAACAATTGGCAAGAACAGCTGAGTTTTATGACACCTGCTTCAAAAACAGCCCCTCTGTTTTGGGAAACTGGCCAACAAAAGAAATACAAAACCAACGAAACAATAAATTTCTGTTTTCTGATGTGACATTATTTTCTAGTTTGTATTTAAAAATAAAAGAACACACTCACATGAGTTGTCAGTCACATGAGGAAGCAGACAGAGGATTTGTAGGTTAACTTAACCTTCTCACTTAATATTGAAAGGCATACCCTGCACAGGTAGTGTTTAAATAGGGATCTCAAACCCCTTAGCAATCTCAGGAAATTTACACCTGTCCCAAATCCAGGAATGCTTGAACAGGCTGTGGATCACTGACACCACATAAACAAACAGGTACAAATATTGGGGCATACTTGCAGAGTTTCACCTTAATAAGAATTTTTCTTCCCCAAAAACTATGTAAAGGGAAATCAGCATTGAACGCCAATCCACTTTCCTGCTTCCCTTATTCCAGACTATTTTTACTGTCTTGCTCTAATTTCCAGTTCACCTTCCTCATGAAAATGGTTTGGAGCCTGTGCACAATAACACAGCAGATTTACTTGATCGCTGCCTTTTCTGAAATAAAGAAAGACATTTTCCTATTGGACCTAACTGTCAGAGACCACTGATTGTTTTCCAGCTTTCATGAATCCTGAAGGAGTAGTTTTGTTAAAGAACAAGAATTTAGATTTAACATCTATAGCTCTGGTTGCAATTTGTTACTGAGCTCTAAAAGGCCTGCGTCCTAAAACAAAAATGAGCCTGACTTTTCACCTGTAGTCATTGTTTCAGTCTCTTTCAGAGGAAAAGATATTTCAGTCTCCCCACACTAGGCCCATTTAAACTGCCAGATACATTAAGCTAACGAAGTCACAGCCTGTTGTTTAAATCCTCACTTGTGTTTGTTTTTAGATGACCTGTGTCCAGACCAAAGATCAGAGTGCTTATTTGGAGTCTATCACAAATCAGTGATACACTCTCTGATTATTATTTCCTTTGTTACACAGTATCTTATACATGACAGACTGTTAGCATATAGCTATATATTTTTTAACTGGCATGCTTTTATAGACACAGCAGCTTCATTATACAATTTGCATAAGAGGCAGCATTTTCTAGAAAATTGTTCTAAGGCACTTGTGTAATGTGAAAACCAGTGAGTAATTCTGCATATCCTGCAAAACAGCGTAGATTATTCCTTCCCAATTGCCAAGTAAAGGAAATAGTTTATCAAGCTGAATAGTTGCTTAATTTCTTCATGTTGTATTAGTAACCAGCAAACCTATTTGCTTTGCTTTCAAAATCAATAGCATTGTGTTCTGTGTTCCATAAAATCAGAAGAAAATCACTGTAATTTATTTTATAAGGTTTGGGGGGTTTTTTTCATTAGATGCACTGGAACTGTTTTCTGTGATTTGGGGTTTTTTCTCCTGTAAAGTTCATTGTTGTAACAGTTGGGCAAAATGCCTGCTAAATTCTTTGGCAAAATTGCATGGAGGTAGAGATATATTTGAAAATTTCAAATTAAGAAGTAGGATTATTGAAGAATGTAGTATGATTACTCCTTGAACAGTAACAAGCTGTGTTGTAAAAATATTAGGAATTCATCAGCAATTCATAAGAAGTTAAGAATGCTAGAACTAAGATGCTGAGACAACCTTCAATTTCCCACCCTGTGTGTACACAATAAGATAGTCTTTAATTACATAATCATACAGTATTTTTTCCCTGATAATAACTGCCTCACTCTGCACAGAGTGCATGATGCTTATGATGCTTACTTAAGTGAGCAGCATTAAGTAAGAATGAGCAGTGTTCTATTCAGAATCTTTTTCTTCATAACAATTAGTGAATGACCCCATGGTTTATTTACCACACATTGTTCAAATGCAACTCTGTTAAAGAAACTATTACTAGTTCCATCAGCCTTCCTGGGATTAAGGTTAATATAGTATCTGAAATGAGAAATGACTACCTTTTAGAAAAGGATATTATCTCTTTCTGATCTCTGTGTTGTTAATTTTGTTTCTAGTAAATGAGTGAGCTAGTTTGTAATTATCTTATATAGAATTCAATTGCTCTAATTTCAGCACAGATATATTTTGAAGTTTTAAATATTATTTGAAGTTTGAGTTATGAATTTGTCTTTAGAATATTTCTTAGATTTTTGATACGTAAAGAACAGAGCTGAACAGTTATTGTTACACAGTTTTCGAAGGGTTAAAGATGTAGCTGTAACCAAGTTTTCCAGTAACATTAACCAAGAAATCATCCTTTCTCATCATGGAATCTTTTTCCTTATCTAGACTTCCCACAGGAGGAGGAAAAAAAAAAAAAAGGAGAGGACATAAGGACAATTATTACTTACTTTTTATAATAATTCACACCTGATTTGTTCTGAAAATCTTTGAATTTAAGCATTAAGAGAAGCCCACAACATTATTTTTCAGCATGTGAAAAGGGAAGTATCATGCATTAAACTAATTTTTCCTTACATTTTTATTTTATGACAGTTTCATGTGCTGTTTAACAAATAATAGACAAACAACATTACTTTTAGATCTCACAAAAGAGAGACTTGTGTTCCAAAGTGAGCTCTATTTTTACCCTTTCTCTGATAAAATATGTTATGATTAATAAAATATATGTTTGACCTGGAAGCTGGATTTTTTCCTACCACAGACAAAATTGGTCAAGCTGCTTATATTCATTAAGGATTGTTCTGTTAGAATAACAGAATGACAATTACTCTGTCATAAACTTTGGTATACAGGTCTTGTCTCAGTTATGAACAACATGTAAAAGGGGTTAACAAGGGCAGGACATATAGTGACAGATTCAGAATATACATTTCAAAGTCTGGTCCAACTGACAACATTCCATTACATTAAAGTCAATATATCACAAAGGAGAAGACTTTTTTTTTCTGTATAACACCACTAAATTTAAATGCCTACACTGATTTCTTTCTTCTCAGACGTAGCCTTCCCTGTACAAGCAAGGAACACAAAACAGAAAAATTGTGTAATGTTATGGTATTTTCAAAAGGGCTGGTTCTATATTTTATGTAATTGTGGGCTATGAAATTTAATGTTCTAATCCATTTGTCCCAGAAAAATCTTATGTCAATCAAAACCACCAGTGAGGGAAGTTGCTTTCTCAGTATTACACTTTAACTAGGTCTTTGTGACCTATATGTTTTTCTCAACTCATTGCTGACTAGAGAGCAAATTTCTTTTATGTGATCCCAAAAAAATATTCTGTGCCTCACTTCATTCTCTGGTGATGTTGTATAAATAAAGCATGTAAATTCTTAGGGTTGCTTTGAGCAAAGTGGTCTTCAGAAAAAAAAAAAAACAAGACCTAAGTCAGTATTAGCTCACAATATTTCACATATCTGCTGACTCCTTTTCCCAAATTGTCCTTTTGTTCTTCTCAAGGATTCAGTCAGGAGTTTCAAATGACTGTAGCAAACAATTATTTCAGGGTTATTGTTATATCAGACAATTTTCAATTTCACTATAAGAGCAGACTAAAACATTCAGTGAATACTCATGATACTCACTTCTAGCAAATCTTCATTATGATGGGTCTGAGGAAAGCATCTGCAAAAGTCAAAAGTGATTCAAAGAAGGGAATGAATTATATACTATATTGTAACATGGGAAAAAAATCAACTTGCTTATTGAAAGGGAGATAAAATTCTCTTTAAGAAACTTTTAAGTACATTCTGAATAGACATCCAAATTTGGCCTATTTTTGTGGTATTATTCTGAAGAATACTTCCTTAAAGCACTGTAGAAAATGCAATCGAGATAAAATTATTCAAGTGGTATGATCATTCAAAAACTTTCTTCTTTCATAAAAATAGTCATTAAATTGATAGGTAGTGTTTGTCAGTGATGCTTTATGGTTTTCTAATATCACATGAACAAATGCAGATTTAAATACATGAGAACTCCATGAGAACTTATGAACTAATGGTTTCAGTGAAACACTAGAACATGGGAAAATATTACAGAAATTGAACCAATTTATTTTAAATTTTTAACATTTCAACCACAATATGTTTTCTTTGTAATCATGTAAGCTAAAAATTAAATATTGAAGTCATCATCCTCTCCTATCCTCTCTTCCAAAAATAATTAGATTTGAAGTGACATTATATATTTATTTTAATTTGGTCAAAGTGGAAAAATTACTTGTATAACACTAACAAGCAGACAATGTGGGGTATTTTTGTCCTTTTTCTGTAAACATGAGCAACATGAGCCACTGTAGACAAATGAGTAGGGACGGAGTCATGGGCAAAATGAAATTTTTCATTGACTTCAATCACAAAGTAATCACAGTGCAATTCTTTTACATAGCAATGCAAGATTATGTAATGCCCTCTCCTTCTCCAAATGGCTAATACATTGAAAAAAAGCTTTGGATGACATGGGCTTTTTTACATATTGTCTGTTGCTTTCTCTAGAATATTGTGTTTTCCATTTATGTTTCAATCTCCCTATGAATTTTCAGAACCTGTTTCAATTATGTTTATTAAAATTATTCTATCAATTGAAAAGAAATATTTTAAATGTAATATACAAATTTCTATAAATCAATGAATTGCTAAAATCTCTATTAGATTTATATGTATTTAATCATAATCACACATGTATGAACACTCACACACATAGGTATTTGCTTTAACACATGTATATGTAATGGTTTAATAACTAACAATACATTCGATCTCTTCTGTCCACCCACTCCTTTTTCTAGCAACAAAGGACAATCTCAAACATTCAGTGTGGGACTTGTTTTAGCCAAAGATCATAGGCTGTGTCAGAGCTCTCCAGTACAAAAAAACCCCATTGTCATACAATGACAAGTCCAGCGAGGGACCATGAATGTAATTCCAGGGCTCAGGCACATGGTATATGATAAGAGGTTGAGAAAAATTAATTAATGCAATTTTAAGAATAGAAGGTTAAGGAAGGATCTTATTGCTGTATCCATGTACCTAGTGGAAGAAGAGTCAGGATACAGGACCCAAGGACTTCTGAGGTGTACAGTGGTAGGGGAAGAGACAACAGACACAAGTTACAGTGAAAGATATTATGATCAGATGTTAGAAAACAAATTTTCACAGTAAGTTCAATGAAATACTGAAACAGGTGCCCAGAGAACTGCCATCCTGGATGATACTCAGATCCAAGAGGACCCAACATTGCACAACTTCTGTCACAGCTGGCCCTTATTTCAGCAAGGGATTTAACCTTCATAGGCCACTCTCAACATAAATTATTCAATTATTCTGTAACTAAGTTAATTATTGGAAACACCAATACTACTGTTTCCAAAAATAAAAGGTCTTTCCCCTTCTTATAACTATTATTATATTGTGATATTTTTTATTTTACATTTTTTATCAAACCTAATTTAAATAAACCATATAACATTATTTCCTGTTTCTGAAATTATTTATGCACTGTTTTAATATGTCACCATTTCATTTGTAAAGACTGCACAACTGAGTTAACAACAAGCATAAAATGCTATCTTTAAAGCAATGAATGAGGAGTTTCTGGTCTGACAGCATTATTGTTAACAGCATTCGTAAGTGTAATTCCCCATGCACTGCTTTGACAATTTAGCCCATAAAGTTAGATGATGCTCATTTTACATTCTGACAGTTACACATTGTATGAATCATGTAAGAATAAAAATGAAGCAAAATCAAAATTGGTGTTGAATTATTAGAAAGGCTATAGAAGAAACTTCTGAAGGTGGTTCAGTTACCAAATCTAAAACATTACCTGAGTTTAATTCAGTGCTCATTGACACGTTCTACAGTGCTGTCTGGCCTCAAGCAGATGGCTGAGAAAGCAAAGGTTCTTCTGCAACTCCTGCCTCTTCTATCAGTCCTGTAGGGTTTGCATTGGATACCATACAGATACCTATGTGTAGACAATGTATTGTACATTTTGTCTGAGCAAGCAAACTTATTTCGTAAATTACTTCAATAAAGTGTTTCATATTTTATTGCTGAATAAGAAGAAACAAATTTTTCTCTTATGTCAAAAGTGGTTAAAGCAGACATTCACTTCTAACAGATTATATTTCTGTTATAATCCTGAACAGTGACTGTCATAAACTGTCATACTCCTGTTGCTGAAAGTTCAGACCCATGAGGAAGTTAAGTTTACTGTTCATCATATTAAAATATTTCTTTCTAAGATGTTTTGTTATATTAAGTTCTCCATCACTGGTTCCTTATATCGTGTTAACAATGCTTTTATCTCTTTAAACTTTACAGACTTGGCAGCTCTCAGAAGCCAAGACCAACACCTCTGCATGCAGGGAGGGTTGACTCCAAAGAATGCAGATGACTGTTGATTAACTCACAAATTTATGTCATGCTTGTTCTAGTAATTCTGCCAATGGTTAAAAGAAACAGTCTTACAACAGTATATATGACAGCAAATCAAAGTATTGTTTTGCTCTTCCTAATGAAGACTAGTCATATTTGCTTTAGTATCAGACTTTTTCCTTCTCTTTATATTAATTAGCATAATCCTGGTTTAAACATCAGTCTCATCTGCAAGAGTTGTTTAGAACCAATTAGTGAGCATTAATAAATTAATAATCTTTATTACATCTACTGATGTACAGACAGATGCTTGCAATCAGTACAATTGGAAAAAAAAATCTGAAGAAACAAAAATTTTGTAACTGACTTGGCTACCAAAAAACTTCATGAAACCTTGTTAACTTTATTAAGTTGATATGTACAAAAGTCCTTTTTAAAAATAAATTATTTCCTCTCATATTCTCAAAATGTCAGATTATTTTGAACTCACACTATGTAAAAGTTTTAAAAGGTGTAAATTGTCTTTTGACCCAAACAGACCTATTACAAAAAAAAAAAAAGGAAAAAAAAAAGAAAAAGAAAAAGACACAACCCACCCACCCACACAAAAAACGAAAGTATTTGCCTTTGCATTGACCTAAGACAATTATATTTCCAGCTGTTCAATTAGACCAGAAAACCAAAAAGGTCAATATTTGCATGACACTACTCATCTGCCTAGCAAAACATATGCACAGGAGAACCATAAAATTACCTGCTCCTTGCTGCAGAAATCTGCATAATTGCACAACTTTTCCAGAATTTTAGATTCATTTCCCATGATTTTATGAGACACAATATTCATTACCCTATATTGAGTAAGCAGACTCATAATTTTCCATGACTTTTTGCAGACAGTTTGAAATACAGAAACCTTATTTTCCCTATAAAGAAAGCAGGTGAATAAAATTACAATCAAACTATCCAGTTAAATGCATACTTTCTGTTTCTTCAGTATAATGGTTCTGCAGAACATTCCCTTGTCAGATACTGTAGTTAGTTTGAGGTTTTATTACAGATTTTGTTTTTTGTTTTTTCTTCCTTAAAAGTTAACAAAACTGTGAGATGTCATGATTCTCAGTGATAAATGAAAAAATGAGTTATCTTAAAGCTGTTTATAGTAAGGATATTAATTTAAAAAAAATGAGAACTTCAAATAATCTTAAACCAGATGAAAGAATTACCTCCTTTTCCAAATCTATGAAAAAAATAAAAACCATACCCACAAAATTTTATTTTACAGCAGTTTGCCAATTTTTTCCCCAAAAGACAAGAAACTAAAGTCTACTACACAAGAGATTTTCAGTTTTCTTGGGAGAGGACTGTTTTCAGAAAGTTAGGACTCTTAGAAAAGATGCAATTAAATGGCACAAATGTGATATTTCTGATTAATTTCCCTGATGCAAGAATTAATTAATGTAGAAATATTATTTAATCATTTCTGCCATTATTTATTGTGACAGCTCTCTTCCACACAAAGAAAATAAGAGGGGGGAAAAAAAAGGAAGAAAAAAAGAGAAAAATTAAAAATACACATTTCCTTCTAAATCCATCAAGCATATTGAAGAATACCAATGGTCCTAAGAGGGAATCAATAAAAACACAGATGTTTCTTGTAGGCCCCTTCAGGTACTGGAAGGTCTCCCTGGGACCTTCCCTTCTCCAGGTTGAAAAAGCCCAATTCTCTCAGTCTTTCTTCATAGGAGAGGTGTTCCAGCCCTATGAGCATCTTCATGGCCCTCCACTGGACTTGCTCTAACTGCTTGATGTCCTTCTTATATTAAGGGTTCAAGAGCTGGATGCAGTACTCCAGGTGGGATATCATGAGAGCAGAGTAGAGGGGGAGAATCACCTCCCTCCAAATACTGGCCATGCTTCTTGGAATACAGCCCAGGATATGGTTGACTTTCTGGGCTGCCAGCGCACACTGCTGGCTCATGTCCAGCTTTTCACCCACCAGTACCCCAAGTCCTTCTCCTCAGGGCTGCTCTCGATCCATTCTCTGCCCAGCCTGTACTTGTATTTGGGATTTCCCCCACCCATGTGCAGGACCTTGCGCTTGGCATTGTTGAACTCCATGAGGTTGACACGGGCCCACCTCTCCAGCCTGTCAAGGTCCCTCTGGATGGCATCACTTCCCTCCAGCCTGTCTACTGCACCACACAGTTTGGTGTCAAACTTGCTGAGGGTTCACTCAATCCCGTTGTCCATGTCATCAACAAAGACGCTGAATGGTGCTGGTCCCAGTACTGGCCCCTGAGAAACGCCACTCTTCACTGGGGTCCATTTGGACATCGAGCTGTTGACCATAACAGTCTGCATGCAACTTGACACCCATTCATTACCCACCAAATGCTCCATCCATTAAATTCATGGCTCTCCAATTCAGAGACAAGGATGTCATGTGGGACAGTATCAAATGCTTTGTACAAGTCTATGTAGAATATGTCAGTTTTTCTTCCCTTATCCACCAACACAATAACCCCAGCATAGAAGGCCTCCATATTAGTCAGGCATGATCTCCCCCTGGTGAAGCCATGTTTTTTGCTACCAGTCACCCCCTTACCTTCCATGTGCCTTAGCACAGTTTCTAGGAGGATCAGCTCCACGATCTTCCCAGGTACAGAGGTGAGATTGACTGGCCTGTTGTTCCTCAGATCTTCCTTTTTTTACTTTTTAAAGATGGGAGTTATGTTTCCCCTGTTCCAATCAGTGGAAACTTCACTACCACTACTTCTCAAATATGTTAGATAGAGGTTTAGCAACCTCATCCTCATCCCTCAGGACCTGTGGATGTATTTCATCAGGTCTTATAGGCTTTTGCACCTTCACGCTCCTTAGGTGCTCCTGAAGCTGATCGTCTCTAACCATGAGTGACTTTCCATTCTCCCAATCCCTGCCCTTGCCTTCTGCGTCTTGGGGGGTATGACTTGTGTCCTTGCCAGTGAAGACGGAGGCAAAAGAATCACTGACCATGTCTGCCTTCTCCATATCATGGGAAAACAGCTCTCCCATTTCCTTCCAGAGAGGGCCCACATTTTCCCTGATCTTCCTTTTGTCACTTATGTACCTATAGAAGCTCTTCTAGTTGCCCTTGATGTCCCTAGTCAGTTTAATCCTGTCAGGGCTTTAGCTTTCCTAACTTGATCCCTGACTTCTCGGTCATCTTCTCTGTAATCCTCCCTGGCTACCTGTCACTGCTTCCACCTGCTGTAGGATTCCTTTTTATGCCTCTGTTTGTCCAAGTGCTGCTTGTTCATCCACGCAGTCCTCCTTGTGTTTTTGTCCAACTACCTCTTTATTGGCATGCATTGCTCCAGAGTTTGGTGAAGATCCATGAATACTTGTCAGATTTCTTGGGGCCCTCTTCCCTCAAGGGCTTCATGGCACGCAACTCTGCCAATCAGTTCCCTGAAGAGGCCAAAGTCTGCTCTCCTGAAGTCCAAGGTAGAGAACTTGCTGCGCGCTCTCCTCACATCCTTAAGGATCTTGAACTTCATGCTTTCATTGTCGCTGCAGCCAAAGCTGCCCTTGAGCTTTATATTCCCCACCAACCTCTCCCTGTTGGTGAGAAAAGGTCCAGCATGTCACCCCTCCTCCTTGGCTCCTCTAGCACTTGGAAAAGGAAGCTGTCATTGATGCATTCCAGGAACATCCTGTCTTGTGCCCTGCCGTGTTGTCTCTCCAACAGATATCAGGGGTTGAAGTCCCCCATGCAGACCAGAGCTTGTGAATATGAGACTGCTGCTGTCTGCCTGTAGAGGGCCTCATCCACTTTCTTATCCTGGCCAGGTGGCCTGTAGCAAAGCCTCACTATAGCATCTTCTCTTTCTGCTCTCTCTTTAATCTTGACCCATAGGATCTTGACCAGCTTGCCATCCATCCCCAGGTGGAGCTCCGTGCACTAGACCTGTCCTCTGATGTAGAAAGCAACACCTCCTCTGCATCTCCCCCACCTCTTCTTACTAAAGAGCCTGTATCCTTCCATTCTGACACTCCAAACAGTGTAGTCACCCCACCGCGTCTCTGTGATGCCAATGAGGTCATAGCTCTACAGGAGTGAGCACATCTCTAACTCCTCTTGTTTCCCAAGCTCAGTGTGTTCACATAGAGACATTTAAGATGTGTCCCCAGTGGAGCTGACTTGCTGACTGGAGCTGCTAAATTTCCCTTGTCTTGTTCGCCAGGCATTCTCTTGTTAATTGGTGGCCCTTCTCCAGGCTATGGACATCTGTTGGTGGCACTGGCTTCCAGCTGGGAGGAGTGGGATTGGTTTAGGTTCCCCTCCCCTGGCAGCTTTAGTTTCAAGCCCTCTTCACCAGCTGGCAAGTCTTTGCCTGAAGACATTCTTTGTCTTTTCTGTCTGCTATACCCCATCAGCTGCCAGCAGACCAGGTTTCTCAAAGTGACCCCCATGGTCTAAGTAGCTGAAGCCCCGGCTGTGGCACCAGTCCTGCAGACAACGGTTGGTCTGCCAGATTCTACTGACCCTTTCAAATCTCTTAGCTTCCACTGGGAGGATTGATGAAAATATTACCTGGGCACCAGAGTATCTTACTGCCATGCCCAGGACTCTGTAGTCCTTTTTGATAGTCAGTGGACTGCTTCTGGCTGCATCAGTGGTGCCCATGTGAAAGAACTGCAGCAGATAATAGTCAGTGGATTGTATGAGACTTGGCAGTCTCTGAGCGATATCCCTTATATCCCCGGTAAGCAGCACACCTCTTGGGAGGGTGCATCAGGTTGGCAAATGGGTGCCTCCCTACCCCTCCGAAGAGAGTCACCTACTGCTATCACCCATCGCTTTTTCATAGTGGCTCTAGTCGTTACATGGGGAGCAGACAGAGCTGCCTTGTTCTCCACCAGCATCTCTCCTGACTCGAAGGGCCTTTCCTCTTCACTCACAGAGTGGTGAAGTGGTTCTGCAAGGGCATCTCAGGCTTCAGGGGAAGTCTCTTCCTCCTGCTGGTCCTTACTCTTGCTACTGTCTATTCTTTGCCAGTATTGCTCTCTCTCTTGTGTATATGCTGGGGGAGTCTGGGGTTGTTTGGCTGTGGGTCTATTGCAGACTGCCCTTGGGACCTGCTGTCTAACTTCTTGGCTTCCCTGATGTCCCACAGCCTTCTCACCACCTCCTGTGGGTCAGACACCTGCCATAGGAGAACCTCCGCCTGGGCACACTTTCAACATGCAGGTCCACTGCCTCCTTCTGCCCCAGGATAAATGTCTGGGCACTTCCCACAACCTGTGATCTGCACCGCAGCCTCTCCTTTCGGCATCTGTATCTGGGTGGAGGCATCAAACACCCGTCGGGTAGAAGGTGCAGGTCCCCCAGGGAGAGCTGTAGCCTTTGCTTTTAGATGAGTGGTCATCATTTTACCTTGTTGTCTGGAACAATGCCTGGTTTCTGATTTAAGTGGCAGATTCCCACTCTTTTGGCCGGTGGAATGCCCCTTCCCTTGAAGAGGTGTCCTCCCTGCAAGAATGGCTGCATCATGCCCCGGCTGCCCACACTGGTCACTGGCACTCACTGGAGCCCTTTAAATCTCCCCTGGTTGCTTTCAGCAATGCCTAAGTTATGTCAGGCCCGCTCTCAGTAGCTGCCGTCTCCTAGCAGGTGCCCCTGATTCTCCACGGGTTTCCCTGGCTGTGACTCTGGGAACCCACTCAACCTTGTCTCAAGCTGGTGCCCAGTGACAGCACCTGCTACTGCCACCACTCGGTTTGATGCCGACATGAAGTACTTCCTCCTATAAGCAAGTTTTACAAACATGAGGATGTTATTAGTGATTCTTAAATTAAATACAACACTGAAAATCTCCCATACCCCAGTCACCATACAGGATTCTGATCCTGACCTAAATTACTTGCTGTTTAGAGCACTACAAATCATATTTTTGTATACCTGAAGTGGTTCTATCAAGGACTAAGCTAGTTTCACCTAAGACCCAGCACAACCAATCCCTCTACATATTCTTGAACTCAGCAGTGAGGAACTTGAGCCTTCAGTCATTACTAAGGAAGATCCAAGAATCTGCTATCAAGATCACAAACAGCAGTGTGGATGCAGGATTTGCACTGAATAAATAATATTTGCACTGAATAAAATAATAGGATATTGTACTAAAAGGTTCAGCTATAGCTTTTGTCTTCAAGGCAAATAAAGTCAGCCTCCACTGACACAAGGCAAATAACTTTAGTAAAGAGTGAATTAGGAGAATCAATGTTTATTACTGTAAAAATACATCATTATCTAATGAAGAGGATGTTTAACCTATTATTATTGATGTTTAATCTACTACTATTTGCACTGGCCAGAGGTCCCATTCAGTTTACAATGTCCATGCACAATGCAAAGGCTATTAGACTTTTACTATAACATCTGAGGAGTAGCAAAGAATAGCAGCGTAAACACATGAAAACATGAAAAATTATGGAACATGCGGAGTCAGTGATTACACAGCAAAGTAGTTTAATAGCATGTAGGCATAATTCTGGCATATTTCTTTAGTCCAAAGAGCTGAAGCCAAATCACCTAATCTTTAGTAAAACCATAGTAGTCCATATATGATAAAAAGAACAGGGTTATTAGTCCACCAAAGAACTGAATGCATGCCCACTTGTCATTTATGTGGCATCTACAACCACATGAGAATGTGCACTGATCTGCTTTTTCTCTTCATACAAATTCAGCTTCTTCACTTTCATGAACATTTATCCAATACCATTTTCATTATGGTAGAGGTATAAAGACTTTCAAATAGTATATCACCACAGTTGGAGGAATGAAACAAAGAAGTAGGACCAATATACTAAAAAGCCACTCTAAAATATTTTGGTGGAGGGGGATGGGAGGGAGAGGCAGGATTCTATGTTATTCATAGCATAAATAGAATGAGACTGTATTAAGTTTATACTGTCAGTTGTTTCAGTGACCCACATAAGTTATTCCAGCCTCAAATTTCTAATTTTAAATATTTTAAAACATGTTAATGTGTATTAATTCCATCCTAGTTAGGAATATCAGGTGTGGCATTAAAACCAAACTAAACCACAATAAAACAAAATCAAAATCAAAACAAACAAACTGAAGAAAAATAGCTAACAATCTTCAAGTATTTTTGTTCTGGGTTTGCATGAAAAGCTTTTGGGAAAACCAGGGCTACAGGTGTCGTTTCTGCGAGGAGCTGTTAGAAGCCTCCCCTGTGTCCAACAGAGCCAATGCCATGTGGCTTTGAGATGGGCCCACCACTGGCCAAGGCCAAGCCAATCAGTAATGGTGGTAGTGCCTCTGTGATAACACATTAAAGAAGGCTAAATTAAAAAAAATACATAAACAAGAAAAATGGCAGCCAGAGACAAACAGAGATGTGAAACAACCTTGCAGACATCAGGGTCAGTGGAGAAGGTGGGGGAGGAGGTGTTCCAGGCACAAGAGCAGAGATTCTGCTGCAGCCCATGATGAAGGCAACGGTGAGGCAAGCTGTGCCCTTGTAGCTTTGGAGGGTCAGGGTGGAGCAGAGACCTACCTGCAGCCCAGGGAACACCCCATGCCAGAGCAGATGGATACCTGAAGGAGGCTGGGACCCTGCGGGAAATCTGTGCTGGAGCAGGCTCCTGGCAGGACCTGTGGACCCCTGGAGAGAGAGGAACCCAGGCTGGAGAAGGTTTGCTGGCAAGACATGTGATGCCAGGGAGGACCCATGCTAGAACAGGCTGTTCCTGAGCAACTGCACCCTATGGAAGGGACCTACTCTGGAGTAGTTTGTGAAGAACTGCAGACAATGGGAAGGATTTATGTTGGAGAAGTTGATGGAATGCTGTCTCCTGTGGGATTGACCCCACAATGGAGTAGGGGCAAAGTGTGAGGAGCCCTTCCTTTGAGGACAAAGGAGCAGCAGAAACTATGTGATAAACTGACCACAGCATCCATTCCCCATCCAACTGTGCTGTTCAGGGGGATAAGGTAGAGAAACCAGAAGCAAAGCTGAGCCCGGGAAGAAGGGAAGGATGGGAAAGGTGTTTTTAAGATTTGGTTTTTGTTCTTTTCTACTCTGATTTGATTGGTAACAAATTTAATTTTCTCCAAGTTGAGTCTGTTTTGTCTGTGACCATAAGAGGTGAGTGATCCCTCCCTGTCCTTATGTTGACCCATAAGCTTTTAATTATATTTTCTCTTCCCTGTCTAGCTGAGTAGGGGAGTGATTTATTGTCATTCAGTCAGGGTCAACTCACCACAATCTGTATGGTTAAAGAGACTCCTGTTCTTTCTTTTCCTGAAAATCATGTTAGTGACATCTATTTGACTAATCTCAGAAACAAAAAAAGTGAAATGCCATTCACATTAAATCCAATATTAGAAAACAATTCTATTCAATTTGAAGATATTTATGTCTTTGATAACATTATAATTTGATAGAACAGTGATCATTTTCTCAGTACAGAGGCTATATTTTCCACAGAGGTTATCAATTATTTAAGTTAATGAAGTTAGCTGGTCATTATTCACCTTTGTTTCTGTTCTGTAATACAAGCAACCTGAGGAATGATTTTTCAGGTACAGAAAATTTTACATTTTCTTGGTTTTGGATGGAATAGATTTCATTTTCTTCCTAGTAGCTGGCATAGTGCTATAGTTTTGGATTTAGCATAAGAATAATGTGATAACACACTGGTGTTTTGGTTGTTGCTAAGTGGTTCTTATACTAAGTCAAGGATTTTTCAGCTTCCCATGCTCTGCCAGCAATGAGGTGTATAAGAAGCTGGGAGGGATCATAGTAGGGACAGGTGACTCAAACTGGCCTAAGGGATATTCCATACCATATGATGTCATGTTCCCATATTGGGCAGGCAATAACTAGTGGTAGTTTGCTGGGGTCAGCGATCGCTGCTCAGGGACTGGGTGGGCATTGGTCAGCATGTGGTGAGTGGTTGCATCACTTGTTTTTCCTGTGGGTTGTTTTTTTTTTTTCCTCTCTCTCTTTCTTGTTTGTTGTTTTGGGGTGTTTGTTTGTTTGGGGTTTTTTACTGACAATTTTATTATTATTTTATTTTAATCAGACTGTTCTTATCTCAATCCACAAGCCTTCTTAGTTTTGTCTTTCCGATTCTCACTCCCATCCCATTGGTTGGGTGAGGGCAAGTGAACGGCTGTGTGGTGCTTGGTTAGCCACTGAGATTAAATCGTGACACAATTGCATAAAACCCTTGGAACTCACTGAGAATTTGGGAAGGAAGGAGCAGGGAGGTGTTATCTGCTGTCATGTTGTTGATGTTAATCCTTCTGCCTATCTTAGAGAGATTTTTATGATTAATGAGACAACAGATTGTGAAAAATCTAACATGGGATAAGA
Organism: Rhynochetos jubatus; assembly: GCA_027574665.1. Classification (NCBI taxonomy): domain Eukaryota; kingdom Metazoa; phylum Chordata; class Aves; order Eurypygiformes; family Rhynochetidae; genus Rhynochetos; species Rhynochetos jubatus. The sequence goes on from CM050690.1 coordinate 32,411,853, forward strand.
AGACATGGGTTTTACTGACCACAAATGATGAAGTTTGGTCTCAATGTTCTGCAGAGATCCCCTACCTTGGTGCCATCTTTCTAAAGGGAGGTGATGTATAGCAAAGACCAGAAACAATTAGGTATGGATAAGAAAGACCACCTGTTCAATTTTATTACTCAGTCCAAAAGTTTCACACCCCAGAGGGGAGCCTAGAGGTTTACAGCCTCCATCATTTGTGAGAACTGGAGAAATTGTTATTAATTATACAGCTGCTACCACAAGGGTGTGTTTCTGAAGGGGAAAATGTAAGAAAAACAAAGATAAGAAGAAAGACACTTCATTATAAAAGTAATACAGATTTCTGAAAAAATAGTTGTGGACGTAGTCTCCTTCAAAGGGCCAAAATCTCCATTCCTAAAATTAATGCTAAAAGTGTGATCACAAACAATGGTACAAGTGCTCAGAGGGCTTCTTACCCAGCTCTGATTATTACTCATCACTGGAAGGCCTGGCTCATTTTCTAGTGCACTTAACAAGATAAAAGAGAAAATTATTTATTCTATACAGGGCAGTTAAATAAGAGCCTTTGATTCCAGTTTGAAATAATCTCAGAGACCAAAACTTTATTTTATTTTCTCTCCTTTTGTGTGACAATGTTTAGTTTCCCCAGTTGTGCCTGAGAGGTCACTCAGTGAAATTTCCTGACCCTCTCTGATAACAGTTAAACATATTGCTGATGAATTTCTGCTGTTTGCTATAGTGGCTGCCAGTTACAGATTTTTTCAATTCTCTGTCTTTTATTTTGACATATCATTCAGAGCTCATGCATGACAGCTCTTTTGTGTAACCATGTTTCATTATATATCATTTCCTTTCTTGAAGATGTAATGTAGAATTTTTCTGCTCACAGAAATACTCTTTCATTTGGCTTTAGAAACATCTGTCATCTTCTGCAGAATAATATACAGTACATCCACTTCTAACATCATTTGTCTTAGAACCACTTATTTCCTCCTTATTTTGCTTCCTTTCAGCTAGCATCTATCTTTTTCTCTCACAAAACATAATAAATATCTTTTTCTCTCCCCTTTCTCTTTACCCAGCTGGCCTTCCCTTACATTGGTCTCTAAATGAAGTTAATATTTCTTGGTATATTCTGTCCAAATCTCTTACAGGTTAGGGTGGTTTTCAGCATCTGTCACTTTTAGCTTTTGTCAAACCTTTCAGCCTAACCCTAAAGGAAATAGTGCTTAGAGAATTATTGTGCAGTTAGTGTACTGTATTAAAGGACAAATATAAGACTCCACATTTTAACCGTCACAAGAATATTTACTGGTTCTTTCCTCTAAACCTCAAGTCTCTTAAACAAACATCTTTGTAGTTATGTATTTAACATGTCATTAGACATAGGTGTATTAATATATATGCTTTTGTGCTGGCATGCTATATACATAAAGATATATATGTATCAATATATATATTGAGCAGTGTGGGAAGAGAGAGAGAAACATTACTATCTGGTAAAAACAGATTTTTAATTGTGTCTTTTAAATGTGAATTTTTTGATACTTGAACATCTGAACAGTTCAGTTCATCCAGTGTGGGATAAATGTTAACCCTTTTCTGCATGACCCTTTCAGAGGCAGAAAAATCTATATTTAGTTCCATCTAGGAAATCACAAGCACATCCTTTTTTTTTTTTTTTTTCTTATGTATCATAACCAAAGCTATAGTACTTTTCCAAGTTAAAAAAAGGGATTGTTTGAAATAAAATATGAATTAACCTTAAGACACAATTTTCCTTTAGTGACAATACTGATTTTCACTAAGTGTTTAAAGGTCTGAGAAATTTATTTCAAACTTTCTGTACGTTTCTAAAAACAGGTTTAATTTGTACAATAATTCCTTAGTAAGATTGTTAGAATGATGATAAAATGTTCGTTTAGCAATATTATTAGTGCAATATGTACATTATTTATAATATAGATCTAATAACACATGTGTGTGTATATTATACATTTAATAATTATGCAATTGATATTCTATAGATACATATGCATATAAAAATAATCATAAAGACAGAAAACATACATTTATATATCATTATTCTATATATTTATATATAATTCCTGTAATACGTATATTTTGTGTCTTGTCTGTAACCTGAAACTTATGATTCAGAAGTAATGGACATTTTACATGTGTGTACCCACCTATTATACAGGATAACAGTGGTGCTGCCTCTGATTCCTGATTATCTGCTTGTCTACTCAGACAAATCTCGGTCTCCGTTTCGTTTCTGACTGTGCAACTCTTTTCATGTAGTGGTTATCCTCTTATATTTTCCAGTGATGGCTGAGTTGTGGTACACTTTTTAAAACACATAGGCATTTTCCTAGCAGTTTGAGGGAATTCCCTAGAAAAGTGAAACAGAAGCAAACTAACTGTGGCTGTAAGAAAAAACAAATATAAACTACTTCATAGTAATTTTCTTTAAATTTCATATAAATTTAGAATTTTTTTAAGATTATATTATTTTAAAGAAAATAAGATTAAACTCATTTTAAAAAGACATGTTTTGTTTTATTGATAAAGACCCTGATAGCACCAAAGGGATAGCTTTAAAGTTAACTGAGTTGGAATAATCAACTAAAACTGCAATATTCACTAGGAATTTATTAATTTACTTTACTGTTTGGGGGTTATTTCTTGTTTGGGGCTTTTTTTTTTTTTTCTGTATCAAGGTGATGCCTAAGAAAGTGAAATGTAGAAGTTAGCAAGTTTATAATCACGTCATACTGCATAGCAGACAGTTGTCTATACATGTTGTCCAGTTCATCGTGAAGTGGAAAGGTTTCAGAAAAGTATTTCTGCTATAATTCTACTCTAAAAGATGTTTTACGCAGGAAGAGGCTTAATGAGTTAATTTACTTCAATAAAAACAAAAGTAAGTGAAAGCTCTGCTTGACCAGAAGCTACAAGCAAGCATAAAAGGCACAAATTTCTAACAGTGTCCAGCTTTTTAATCTAGAAGAAAAGAGTCCAATAAGATCCACTTTGTGGAAAATGAAACTGGGGGATGAAAAGTCAAACATGGGCAAAATTTTTTTATGCTAGGGACAGTTTATCACTCTAACAGCTTACCTATGAACCTGGTAGCCTCCCCGTTGCTTCAACCTTTAAACTGAGACTCGCTGTCATCAGAAAAGGTGCAATAGAGTTCAAATGCTTGGTGCTTAAGAGACACATTACTAGCCTGCATAACACACGCATCATATTAATGATCGTATTCCTACCCATCCTTAAAATATATATTTCATACAGGAAGACATATAGGGAGGGGAGTTGTTATAATTAAATTACTTCATATATTTGTCATATGACTGGTAAAACATTTCTATGCAGTAAAACAAAGCTAGTGATGCAACTTCATGGTCTGCAAACACACAGAGAGGTAAAATACAGTAATTTTGTTTATACGTATACCTTATATTTATATGCTAATATATAAATGTATATATATGTTTATTTTTCTACTGTGTGAAAAACTGTAGAAAATTTCTTTGAGGAGCAAGAAGGGGAAGTAAGTGAATTTGTCTATTTTGGGGTTTTTTTCCAAGATCATCTCTTTCCCTTTCCTCTCACCTTTAGCAAATTCTACTGCCTTTCTGGTTCTTAAGCAGCTAGAAGTTAAAGCATTTTTCAGTAGGTTATCTGGGTTTATATTTAATTGAAACATGAAGTTGTTGGATTGTTTGTACATGGTTTATACAACTAAGCATAACTAAATGTATTTGATTGTAATGGAAAACTGAAGTTCAAAAGAGTTGAGATAATCAGAACTGAGGTGACAGGGATCACACCACAGGCAAATATCTAAATGTGTGCTTGATCAAAAACTTTATCCAAAGTTTTGATTGTTTGTTCATTTTTTAACTGACTACTATTCACGGTAAGTCAGTAGTCCGTTATCTCCACTTTTTAATCTATGTGATGAGATGGCACTATTATCTGAAGCCAACAGCAACAACCAGCTGATTCTAACTGTTCCTCTGCCTCCAGCACATCAGCTGGAGCTGAGGATCAGCTCTCAGGGCTGTGGATAAGTTCTTCTGTGGACACCAGAGGACTGCGCTGGAAACTTTATCTTTCTGGGCTGCCTATGAATTATATCCCCAGAGGCTACAGAAGCAGATCTTCCTAGTTTGATCATTTTAGACAGTTACTGGAAAAAGGGGGATAAATTGGTCTAATATGTCAGTGGCCAAAGAACAGAGCAACTCACTGCAGTAGGCCAGATGGTTCTATTCTTCCACCACCTTACTGAGTTTCCTATTTAATTACAAAATTTCTATTTGACCAATTCCATAGAGAACACTTACAAACTTTACAGTTAAAGCCATGCAGGTGTGCACCACCTCTGACAGGTTCAGAGCTTAAATCAAACAACAGTGTTGTGATGTGACATAAGACAAATTGGGGAGAGTAAGCACTGAGAGAATGCTAGAATGACATTGTATGGCCTTCCGTAAAATGTTATTTCTTAATATAATTATAAACTAAAACCAAAAGCTATTTAAAATAGCTGTGGGGTTTTTTTGACTGGGTTTTTTGTTTGTTTGTTTGTTTGGGTTTTTTTAATAAGTTCACACTGTTTGAACTTGATTGGAACAGATAATCAGGGCAATTGCAAATCTAGTGTGAACAGGTGCCACTTAACTAGAAACTATAATAACTTTTAATATAAAGATAAAGGATCTCATCATCTGATATAAAGATCACAATAAGATTTATCTCTATGATGATAAAATGAATATTAAATTAAACAGGCTCATTATTTCAGCTCATGTAATGAAAACGTTTATTTATTAGAAAACTATTAAATGTAATTCCATTTAATTTTCCTGACTGGCAATCCCTTCCCACAGGACACTAAACAAAGGCTAGGAAATCAAATCACAGTTCTGTGCTAGCTTATAACCAAGAAATCCCTTTACACATGCAGATGCTATACATGTATGGATGAGAATGGTTGGTTTTAAACACAACATTTGCAAACTAGAAGGTACACAATCCTTTACAAATGGATACAGCAACTTTTGAAATATCAACTTCAGAAATGTTAGGGTCACTTTAAAAAGTTGAGAAAGGAAAATTAAGAACCTGCAGTCTGACTCAGCATTCTCCGAATCTTCTTTACAACTGTTTTCATGCCTTATCAGTGTGAAGAAACATCCTCATTAATATAGCTAGCCTTTTCCTAAACAGCCAAATTAAAGAAGTTGGAAGATAAAATCAATCGGAAAATTTATAATTTCATTGCTTTATTTCATTGTTTTATAGACCTTCATATGAGGGCCTAATGCACTAAAGAAATGCAAGGTGTAGCAAATCTACAACCGTATCCACCTGTGTATTGGGACCGCACTGGACATCTGTTCATTTCTCAGAACACAAAGAAGCAGCGTGAGGGAAGAGAGTGACTGTAGTTCAGAAATCAGAGAAAGGTGTCTACCTACAGTTTTACATTCCGAAGAAAATATATTAAAAGTAGACTTACCAAAACCTGAATTCTAATTGGAATGAAAGCAGCAGAGAGTTGTAACACATCTCTGCAAAAATATCAAAGATTAGTTTTGCACTTAAGCAGCAATTTGGTGGTATATTTATTTATGGAGAGAAAATAATTTTGCCAAGGCACAACACTTTCTCATGGAAATTCCTGGAAATTTACTAGTATATGTATAACTAATTAAATTTTAACTCATACTGACTAATGGAGTCATACAAGCCTTTCAACATGGCAACACAAAAAAGAGTGGAAGAAAATTATAATCCCATCTATTTATTTCTACCATGTGAACTTAAATAAATGTGTCAATGTGCTATTTCTTTGTACAATAATTGGATGGAAATGTTTACAATTTAAAGATTGAATCTTTAATATTTTTAATATAAAATAAGACATTACCTTCACAAATTTTTCCATAATTCATCAGACATCATTCTTTGCATTTTGTTAAGTCATCTAATAAAAACTCCTAATGCATAAATTGGCAGTAGGAGTGAACAGAAAAAAAGTCAGATTTGTCTTAAGTTTCCGACATTCTTTCCCGAGAAAACTGCACTTTCAAAAGTATATTTCACCTTCCTTAAGAATACATTCCTTTGAGAATTCTGGAAGCACTCGTAGCTACTGTTGAATTATATGCTTGGAAATTGACTCTAAAAATCCCTGGGTTTTTTTTCCACTGGAATATTTATTTCTACCATGTACTGTTATTGTGAATACTGGATATTTCCTTCCTATATGTACAGCGAATGTGAAGCAAAGTTTGTTTATAGCCTTCACGAGTTCAGCAAGTGTTTTTGAGAATGAAGAATAACAGTTCTTCTGGCACAATGGCATCATTGTTTTGCAGCAAGTACAGTAAAACTAGCTAATAGCCAAGTGGTACATTCTGGAGTAGAGTCTTTCTAAACAGACCTATCTTATGGGAACGGGTACAGTGTTTTTTAAAGTTTGTCTCATCCTCTTCTTAAAATACTTAGGATTGTTTGTTTTGAATATTCTATGCAAAACGACGAGTCTACAATAATATTATAAGACCCACTTGTTTACATGAGGTATTTTGGAGGTTACCTCAATTACTTTGTGAAAAGGTATGTTTAAATAAACATTTAAGATACAAAAATATGTTTGCCATAACATAAAAATGCAAATGGGAAGTTTATTGATAATCTATAAAGAGAACTTCAAGTCTTTATTTCCTGGCTTCTGTTTTCTTTAATTTTTTAAAAATATGTATGAACACTATGACCAGCTGTTTTCCTCTCTTAATCCAGAAAAATAATATTGTTTGGTTTTTAGTTTCTTTTTAAATGTCTATTTTTTAAAAAATTATTACAGCTGGGTTTAATTTTGTAATTTCGGAGTGTTTTTTCTAATGACAGTCTTCCCTCAAGGCTAGTATTTTACTGTTTAAAATAATTGCAGCAATAAGCCATGTAGCATGGATTTTAATATCTGGAGATATTTTTGCTTAAGTCTATGAAGAACAGATAACAGAAGGATATTCCAATGCAGGAATAAGATTCCATTATCAGACCTGGATGTTAAGTGGTTTCTGACCTTAAGCACAACAATTCAATTTCTCTGTCTCTCTCTTGGATTTTAGGTAGAGTGGAGAAAAATTAAATTAGCCCCTCGTACACAAAATGGCAATGCCAGGACATCACTATTAATATTTATGGAACATTTCTTGGGATTTTTTTTTTTAATGAAAAAATATCAGTTCTCCAATTTTTGAAAGAAAGTACAGAAGGCATGAATTTTATAGTACTACTTAAATGAAAGTGTTGTCTTACATTCAGAATAGTCTTATTTAATACTTTTTGCTCTGCTTGGAACATCAACATATTTGTAAAGGTAGATTCCAGGACCAAGATATAACTCACTGTATTATTTACACTAAAAACTACACAAGGTACGTAAGGTAAAATTAATCTATTTGTAAAAAATGACTGGGTTTTGTTTCTTTGAGGGTTTTTTGGTTGGTTTTTTTTTGGGTTTGGTTTTTTTTTTTCCGAATCAATGGCAAGAAACATAGCACTGTCTTAGAGACAATAATTCTCTTTATTCTAAATTAAGATTTTTTTTAATTAATTAATTCTATTCTTATTTCTTCCTAATATTTGCTGATATATGTCTGGTAGAATAGTTAAAATAACATTTTTGTTTATTTGTCTAAATATGTTTTAAACACATATTACAGCTATAGTACATAGCTACTTGAACAGAGCAAATTGCTTGCAGAATTGATTTCCCTAAAATTAGTATTTGTTGCATAAAGTCCTTTAAGATTCTGAGATCTATGCCTCTTAAAAGCTTTCCTAAGAGTGAACTTATGCTTTAGAGGGCACTTCATTGTGTGTGTAGTGTGGTGTACTTACTACTTACAACTTACATTTTACTGTATATTAGGCTCATCCTGCTTTAGGATATCATTGGTAATAATATTTGCCCAATAAATTTATACAGGTTCCTAGCAGCAAAAACATAATTAGACACAGCGCAAACCCATATCCCTAAGAAAGTCCTTAGCAATCATATACAGAGTGCTTTACCTTATTTCCCCACTCATTAATTTTATTCAATCAAAAATGAAGTCATAATAAGATATTTGCCTGAGGATAAACCCTTCTTTCCTGTATTTTATGAATATATTTAATTCAGTATTTTCCATCTCCAGAAATCTGAATTAAATGCAGGTCACAGAATGCTGAGGAAAATGGTAATTTATGTTCAACAGAACTCTAAGAGATATTTGCTCCAAATTGCCATTTCCAAGAAGAAACAGAGACCCTGCACGAATTTATAAGAGAATTGCATACACTTAAGACATCTAGAAAAATTCAAAAAGTATGGTTCTCATTTGGAAATCTAAGTAGTAAAAGGTTGAAGAAGAAAAAGCTTCTAGTCTATGTTTTTCCAATACAGAAAAAAAAGAATAACCTTAACAGAAAAACAAAGAAAAAAAAATCAATTTATTTGAAGATGGTATGTTCAATCTGGCCAGCATAATATATTTCACAGAGTAAAAGAACACTACTTTTGTTTGTACACTGGGGAAATATTCTTACAAAAATACAGAAAATTTTGCTTATTTTTTGTTTGCTTGAGATCAGATTCACTAGACTGTGCCTTGAGGCAGAGCCTCCCAACTCCTGAGCTTCATATTTGTTTATTCTATAAAATAAACTTTTAGAATTTTCCTCTTATAATAAATGCAGACTATTCTGTAAACCACCCCAAATTAGTTATGAGTAAGTCCTGGAAAACTTTGTCATATAGTAACTGCTTACACTTAACTACATCTTCTGGCCCATTCTAGCTTCTTTGCAACACAAACAGACACAGATTCTTTTTTCAGAACCTCTGGTAGGTTTTTGTCCTGTGCCTGTGATACTTGATGCTGCAAACCTACAGTCAATGAGATTTTTGATTAAGTACTTCCAAGAATTAAGCTTTATTTGCTTTTATTTGGAAAACTCTGCTGGATTTAGTCAGGAAAGACTTAACTCTCTTCACAGTGGCTGCTCTGTGAAGTCGCGCTCCTGGATGTACTATGAGATAAGTACTGATAAGTGTCTTTTTAGCTGCTGCTGGGCAGTGCCTGCACCAAATTCAAGGTCTCTCTCCACTTCTGATACTGCAGCTGCATTCCCAGCTCTCTCACTACAGGCAGTGTGGGGGACAAATGGTTCAGACAGCTGATCTAAACAGACTGAAGGGGCATTTCATTCTATAGTACATCATGCTCAGTGCATAGGTGGGGAGCGAGCTCAGGGGAAGGGGACATTACACTTACACTTCTGCTTTCTTTACACTCTCTAACACTCTAACTCCTTTGTTAGCTGCCTTACTAACTCCTTTGCTGGCTTATTCCTGAGTGGGTTGGTGAGGCTGTTTTCCTAGTTGTGCTAACGCTGATTGGGTTCGCTCAGAATTTATTGTGATTGCTCCCAGGCTACAGACCTCAGTCTGTGGCTCTCGGGCTCCAGATCTCGGGCTCTCTGGTCCTGTCTCTCACTTCTCGGGACCTGGTTGTGTATCAGTTGGTGGGTGGTGAACAATTGTATCATATTGTATCATAAGTTTTATTTTTTATTATTTTAATTACTTATTACTAGTTGTATTTATATATATATCCATTTTTATATATATATTATGCATTCATATTCAATTAGTAAATTGTTCTTATCTCAATTTTATGAGTTTCCTTGACTTTTTCCTCTGAATTTTCCCCTCCACTGGTAGAGAGGAGGTGGGAACCTGTGAAAGCAGCTTCATGGTATTTTGCTGGCCTGACTTAAACCACAACAGTCCTTTTTGGAACCCAAAATGGGCTCAAAGGGTTGAGATAAGGACAGATCTGATTACTGTGTGTTAAAACAGATTGTGTGGTAAATATTTGTTATAGAGATGTTGTGGTGGCTGGTCAGAACGTTAAGTTCTTGGCTCTTGAACTTGTTCACAGAATGATGGGATTTACCGCTTTGCCTGTTCCTTATGATACTGATCATATATGCTCTGACCAGATTGACAAGTCTTCTTTGGCTGGGCTGTGTATTACTGGGTTTGGGAATAATCATGTATCTGTACACAATATTGGCAGCGTTTTTCTGTTTCGCGTGCCATCTCGTGGAGACTTTCAATAATTACACCTTCTCCCTTCTCTCCTCTGGGACACAGCCTGTATAGGAGAAGTTATTCAGTGGGTTGGAAAAGAACAAATTATTCAGTTGATTGGATGTGTGGAAATTATTCCAATTTTCCCCCTCTTCTGCCTGTTCAATGGAAAAAGTGCATGAGTATTTGGGAAATTTCTCATGGTCTTGAGGTGACATATGGCCAGGTATGATCTTGCTTCTGAATGTTCTCCTAATCTTGTTTATTTTTACAAACTGTTTGGAAACACTACCCCATCTGCTACCAGTGATCGGGGCAGACACAGGCACTGTGCAGCCACCAAAATCACACTGTCACGAAGGGGGCCGGCGCAGACCTGCGTGGCAGGCATAGTGGCAGTTCAAGCCTGCACAGTTAGTCTGCCCATCACACTGGCTCCAACACCCATGGCTATGGCACTCCTCACAAGTAGTCCACCACCCCCAGCCAACTCCACCCCCACAGCGATGTCAACACTCCTCAATAGATCCTGCAGCCATAGCACACTCTACACCAACTTCACCCCCACTGAGACATTAACTCCCCTTGACAGACACTGCAGGTCCACCTCCCACAATGGCTCCACACACTGCAGGGTGCACTGCAGCCATGCAAGTCCCCATGTGCCAGTGCCATTGTCAATGTCAACCATCCCCAGTGCCAGTTGACCCAATACAGGAAGCAAAAATGCAAATCAGTCCATCTAGTAAAGAAAGAGGAGACAGCAAGGCTGTCCTGTAAGACAGAGACACAGGACAAGAAGGAGGAGGCACTAGATACATCCATAGTGACAGAGACAGGGGATGGCGATGATCCTGATAAAGTAGAAGTAACCACTCAATCTTTATCCATGAAGGAGCTCCAAGATACCCCGGAGAAACTTTGGCCTTAGTCAAGGTGAACATATGACCTGGCTGCTACACTGCAGGGATAACGGGGCCAGCAGCATTGAATTAGAGGGCAGAGAAACCAAGCGGTTAATGTCACTTGCTAGAGAAAGGGACATTGGCAAAGCAAGTGGAAGAAGGACACAAATTGTAAGTCTCTGGAGATGACTCTTGACAAGTGTGGGGGAAAGGTATCCTTTTAAGAAAAGTGTGCCACATGACTCAGGCAGTTGAACCACCATGCAGAAAGGTATTCAGTACCTAAGGGAACTATCTGTGCTAGAAATAGTTTATCATGGTCTGAAGAAGGCACTCATAGATCCAGATGAAGTTCACTGCACATGACTCGTGCGGCAGAAGTTAATGCAGAATGCCCTATCCTCATTAGCCAGTGTGTTTTCAACAATGACTTGGTAAACAGATCTGAAACCAACAGTGGATGAGGTGGTTTACCACTCCCAGGAATATGAGGACACTGTCTTTTCCCCCATACAGGCCTGTATCTTGGCTGTAGAGAGGCTGTACCAGAAGATTAAACAATTCAGAGAGGAGATGTTCCGGTCTCCACCTGCGTGAGCCAGTATCTCAGGTATTAGGATGAAGCATTCCTCTGCTCCAAGAAGGGAATAAAACAAGTATCCATTGCAGGGTACCCTGTGGTTTTACCTTTATGACCATGGACAAGATAGGAGGAGGTGGGATGAAAAACCTACCTCACACTTAGAGGAACAAGTATGTGAATTGAAAGGGAAAAAATTCAGCAGTGAAAATTCTTCTAGGAAAATTGTTGCTCCCATATACCAACAGGATGGAAGACCTGACCAGAGCAATAATCCATTCCAAGACACAAGTGATAGTGAATCATGTCAGTACTAGAGGGGCCCTGCCTCCAGCCAGATGGAGGAAAGGGACAACCGTGTTTACTGGACTGGGTGGATTTGATGGCCTGGCACATCAGAGTCACAGTAGTATAAAGTGCTAGTAGACACGGGTGCACAGTGTACCCTCATGCCAACAAGATATAGAGGAGTACAACCCATTAGTATTTCTGGTGTGACTGAGGGCTCTCAACAAAGAGAAGAAGATCATCCAAATCCTTCTGAAAGATGTTTTTGCATAAAACAAAGTAAGGATAAGAAACCTGCACAGGAGATCCAGATTTTAGGAATAAAATGACAAGATGGATGTCACCAGATTCCAATGGACATGATCAACAGAATAAGAGCTGTGTCCCCACAAATGAGCAAAAAGGAAACACAAGCTGTCCCAGGCATTGTGGGTTTCTGGTGGATGCATATTCCTAAATACAGCCAAATTACCAGCCCTCTCTATGCAATGACCTGGAAAAAAAAAATATTTCACATGGGGCCCTGAGCAGCGACAAGCCTTTGAACAGATCAAGCAGGAGATTGTCCATGCAGTAGCCCTTGGACCAGTCTGGGCAGGGTCAGAGGTAAAGAATGTGCTCAACACTACAGCTGGGGGGAATGACCCTACCTGGAGTCTCTGGCAGAAAGATCCATGGGAGACCCAAGGATGATCCCTAGGATTTTGGAGCCGGGGAGACAGAGGATCTGAGGCCCATTACGCTCCAACCAAAAAAGAGATATTCGCAGTTTATGAGGGAGTTGGATCTGCCTGAGAAGTGGTTGATACTGAAGCACAGCTCTTCCTGGCACCTTGACTTCCAGTGCTGGGCTGGATGTTCAAAGGCAGAGTCCTACTTACCATGCCACTGATGCTACATGGAGTAAATGGGTCACACTGATCACACACTGAGCTCGAATAGGAAATCTGAGTCACTGAGAAATCTTAGAAGTGATCACGGACTGGCTGGCAAAGATTTTGGAACAGCACCAGAGGAGGAGGTGACATGGGCTGAAGAAGCCCCTTTGTACAACCAGTTACCAGAAAACGAGAAGACACCTTGTTTACTGATGGGTCCTGCCGCATTGTAAGGAAACATCGGAGGTGGAAAGCTGCTGTGTGGCATCCCACACGACCAGTTGCAGAGACTGTGGAAGGCCAAGGTGAATCGAATCAGTTTGTAGAGGTAAAGGCCATCCAGCTGGCTTTGGACATTGCTAAATGAGAGAAATGGGCAGTACTTTACCTCTTACACTGACCTGTGGATGGTGGTAAATGCACTGTGGGAGTGAGTGCAATGAAAGCAGAGCAACTGGCAGCACAGAGGCAAACCCATCTGAGCTACCACATTTTGGCAAAATATTGCTGCGTGCTTAGAGAATTTGGTTATCGAAGTGTATAATGTAGATGCCCACATACCTAAAAGTCAAGACACTGAAGAACATGGATAAAATCAGCAGGTGGATCAAGCTGCTAAGATTGCAGCCTCAGGTAGATCTGGACTGGCAATGTAAAGGTGAGCTGTTCATGGCTTGGTGGGCCCATGGCACCTCAAACCCCCAGGGGAGAGATGCACGTACAGATGGGCTCATGAGCAAGGGGTGGACTTAACCATGAAATTTATTGTGCAGGTTATTCATGAATGTGAAACGTGCTGCCATTAAACAAGCCAAGAGGTTAAAATTTCTTTGGTATGGGGTTGATGGCTGAAATTTAATATGGGGAGGCCTGGCAGGTTGACTACATTACCCTGCCCAAAACCCGCCAGGGCAAGTGCCATGTGTTCACAATGGTGGAAGAAACCACTGAGTGGCTGGAAACATATCCTTTGTCCCCTGCCACTGCCCAAAATACTATCCTGGGCCTTGAAAAGCAAGTCCTGTGGTGACATGGCACTCCAGAAAGGATTGAATCAGAAAATTGGGCTAATTTACAAAGCAGCCTGATAGATATTTGGCACTTGACTTTTTATTTCCAAGATTCAAGCTTTATTCATTTCCATTTGGAAAACAAAAATGCTTCATCCTTTATTGGGTAATTTAAGCTATTTTAATCCTAAATAGCAGGCAGTTAAGTAACTAAAAAAATTGTTTTGACAACATAATGAGGACAAGGTAGAAGAGAAAATAAACCAATTCCATTGGACATCTTGGTGCCCTCTACTTACAGTCGTTCTCTTCTTAGGAGTTCAAAAGTACAATATTTTAATTTATTTAAGAAATATTTACCAGCATATATTAACAAAATAGACCTGTAAAAATGCACTGTACCTTTGGAGCAAGATAAAACTCAGAATCACAATGTTCCCCACTTGAGAGAGAAATATTTTTCCACTGTATATTAAATGTGAAAAAGCTTTCTGAATAATACTTTTCTGTTGTAATTATATCTTATAAACCTGAGATAAATACATTCATTTACATGATAATTTAAATTTCTTATTTTAAAGGCAAAGGTTCAATGCCTGTCTTAGGCAGGAAAATCAGAAACACAAAAGAACTCTTGGGTCATCTTAAGCATAGAATACAAATGATTCCCTCTAAAAACCTCCTGATTTCTTTTCTTGATTTTTTTTTTTCTACTTACTTTAAAGTGATCAAACTCATTATTTTCAAAGCCTGTTCTACAGCATTAGATGGTACCAAGAAACGTTTCTCAATAATCAGGTGTCAGCGCTCTGGTTTTCCTCTGTTACTGTCACCTTAAATAACACTTTCCTCTTGTGTTCGCAGCATCTGTACACTTACAGACTATCGTATTTAGTTAATATAATAATATTAATTATTGATTATTAATTCTATACTAGTAGTATATCGAGTGTTCTCTTTGTTAGCTCAGGAGAAACACACTGCCAGAAATCTAGCGGTAGAAAAGTTACTTTATAATATAAACTGGGCAACAGATCTTGTACTTATCTTTCACACACAGGTAAGTCTGATCAGTGTTGGTCTAGAATTGCTGTATGCCAAGATAGCAAGGAAGAAGCTGTATTGATTACACATTGCAGAGGATTTTCCTTTCAGCAGAAAATGGGCAATAGAATTTCCCTTTCATCCTGTGCTGATAGTGAAGATGGACATTTTTAATGGTTCCAGTTTAAAGTGTACCAACAGCTGTGTTCTTATTTTGATCCAAGTATGCAATGACTCACCTGGATGATGCATTCCTCACACATTACTGCCCTACTAAACCTATAATCTCCATTCATGTGTTCCTCTGTAGAAAACATAACCACACACTCCTGCCACAGTCAAGCTTTGTTCTAAGGTACACCATGTCCCACATTTCCTTAAGCTCTTAATAATTATATAAACCATAACTTCATTGAACATGTGTAACCACACTCACATACTCTCTCTTCAGCCATAGTTTCACCTTTCTTTATTAATCTGAGAATGCAAAACTTTCCACACCACAAAACTATGGTCTATCAAGTGTTTATTTACGCTCAGTCCCAGACCTTAATGCACTACAAAACACGTCTAAATCCATTAACCATCCATGTACCTTGGTCTGATACACACCAGACTTGGTCAAGGTTTCAATGCAAAGAAAACATCAGTTTTCTCTCAGATTTTACCATGACAGGCAGAAAACAATGGAATTAATATGTATAGCCCAGAGAAGTCAGATTTAGGAGAATTACAGAGTCTGGTGTTTCTCAGTACTATTGCAGTGGCTGTGCCTACACTGATAGAACAATTGACTAAGAGGAGCAGGAAATGCTTAATATTCTCTGTAAAGGAAACTGATCCATGTAGTGTAATTTAAATAGTTTTGAAGTTTTTTTCAAAAAACCACGCGTTATATTTGTAATTTATACTCTCATCAGAAACGGTTCAGATGCACCAGCAGTAGAAATAATCAAAATTCTAATGTAAACATGGTTGTTTTGAACAACATTCAACAACATAATCTATACTGTTATTTAATAGCCGTTGGTGAGATGTATGATGCCTACAAAAAGCTTATTTTGTAACAGTTTTAAGATCAGATACAGACTGTTTAAATGCAATCTTGTGCCCAGGTTATTTGAACAGACTTAGATGTCTGTCAGGCTCAAAAAATTCATTGTATTACGCTTTTGTTTTAAAGGCACCTGAGTGGAAGACTCCAAGGAACAGATGTGTTGACATTGGGTAACTACAATTGAAAAGATGGAGCAGAGTGAGACCCAATAACCTGCTATCATTATGCAAAACATTCCACTCCAAGGACACTTCAGGATTAAACAGGAAAACAGCCTTCTCTTCCATATAAATATATTGGAGCCAAAAAGATGTTGGAAAGTTATGGTGGTAAAATTGTTCTTAATTTCTTTATTTTGTTTTATATTGTTTTGGTTTTTAACAAGTGCTGACTCCAAAATTGCAGTATTTGACAGGCATGGTGGGTCCAAATCCCCGTAAATTCAATGAGCAACAGAAGAAATATATTAATTACTGAGGGAGTTCAGAGAAAAGACAGTCTGAACTGCAAAACCCAAGAGAAATCTCAGTACAGAAATTCTTAGAGGCCAGAAATAACTGTATTTATTTCTTCATTTTGAAAATATGACTGCACAAAGTGTCTGGGCCGGAGATCGGACTGTAGTCTATATGGTATATAGAACTTGCAAACACATGTTTTCATCAGGTAATGAATGGAAACGTTAAAGTACATCTTTACAGAAATGTAAAGCATATATGACTGAGTGATCTGCACACTTAATATAAAAAAAGGACCACATTTTAAGGGATTAATCTTGGTCCTGTTTGAGATAAAAACTAAATACCAGTTAACAGCATATTTAACCAGAAAGGAAAAATACTTAAACTTGTCTAGTTAGCGGAATTTGAATAGTGGAATTTTTTCACTAAAATCTGATGAGCTTTTTTGAGAACACTGGCTATGTACCATACCAATGTTTCAGACAACCACAATGACTTTGAAGTTTAAAATGCAAAAATAAATACATGTAGTCTTTTTATAAAAACAAATTTAATTTGTGCTGGGCACTTAAATGAAATCTGAATGCATGAATAAATTCCAGCTCTCTTGCTGTATTACATGACAGCTGGACATTTGAATCTGTTTACCCTAGAGAGTTAAATTTGAAAAAAAATGCTTTTACACTGCACATTTAAAAATTATTCCTTCATTAGTTTCCCAGTGGTATAACTGATATGGAAGATACACAGGTTGGTAGTCCCATATCTGCATGAACAATAAAGCTGCACAAAGAATAAGAGACAGATCAATTTCTTTGTGCAGAAGCTGGAGGGACGCAAAAAACAGGTGAGTTCAAGGTAAAGCACATAAGCTGAAGTGAATACATCACAGAGATAAATATTGACAGGAGAAACTCACAGTGTTGAGATTGGCTACAACATTAAAAAAAAAAAAAAAAAGAGAAAATAATAAAAGAGAGGCAGTTGTAAAAAGAAACATCAGAAAAGAATTTAGCTATAGTAATACTTACATTATGTCAACATACTGTTCATACATACTTCAACTCCTGCATCCTTCTCATTGTTACCATGCAATCAGATCAGTTGAACAGAACTGGTCCCATAATTTGGCCCTAAATAGCTAATGGGGACCTGGGAAAGAATAAAAGTCAGTATCATTTAGTCACAGAGAATACAAGCTGAAAACATATTAAACAAAAAGAGAATTCTTAATGGAAGTTTAGACTATTCAACTACACAGAAAGCACAAGGAGGTAGAAGAAAGGGCAAGGGAAACTCCAAAGGACCAACTTCAGCAGAAGGTGGCAGCAAGCCTGCTCTTTGTGGCAACATCTTTCAGCTTCCTCTTACTCCATTGACCCTCACCATAGGAGGGAAGAACATAAGAGAGTCTATGAACAAATGGGAATATGCCAGATGTAAAATAAGAGAAGCTCAGAAAAGCATTTGATATAGTGCCTGAGGAAATATGGCTTCAAAGAATAAGTTGGAGTCATCTGGATATGAACCAATCTTTTCTGAACAGAAAATTGCCTGAAGGGTAAGGCAGAAGAGTACAAGAGCAATACAAGTGGCTGTGCTGCCTGGCCTATGAAAGTAATACGTTATCAATAGTCTCTTATGCTATTAAATTAGGAATTACAATTACAGGAAGAGAAATAGTACCAATGAAAGGAAAATAAGAGGTAGAAAATGTCAGACATTGAAGAAGGCCACACAGAAATGTATTCTAAAGTGCGTCTACTCTGAAAGAAGCAATTACATTTGATCATTGCACCAGTTCTCTGAGATATTTTTTCAGCAATGTGTGACACCAAAAATTTCTTTCAATGTCATGTGATACACCATGTGATACACCAAACTTCTTTTCTGTATGTAAATGACCAAACTGATTACTGGACCTGTCATCCAAGTTAAATATGTATCAAGCACAAACTACTCAGAAAGATGGAGATGACACAAAAAAAAAAAAAAAAACATGCATAACAGTTATATCCTCTATATTCAAAAGGAGTGTATTGGTGGGCATGGAAAGTAAAAAGCTAAGAACAGATTAGGAAATGGCAGGCAGCCACTATCTGCTTCATTTGATTACAGTACACAAAATTTGACCAGAAGAGTTTGTTGAAAGAAAATTACAGAGTATGTTCTGCCTCCCCACAAACAACAAATGAGAATACAGTATCTTCAGTCAGTCCTGTGAAATATTGTCCCAAATCAAGGGTTTAGTTGAAAAAATTTGCAATAGTTTGTAAGGAGTCAGGGTTAATCTGGTATCTGCATATATCAACTCAAATTGTCCCAGATTAAAGTCATGATTTTAAGTTGATTTAACTAAACCGATATAAAATTGAGAGCAACTACGTTTCATGTTTTCTGTAGGATGTACTTCTTTAAAACGTCTGTATGAACAAGTGAAAAAAATGCAGCCAGTATAAACCAATTTTAAGCTATGAGAAAACTCTTTTATTTCTTGCATTACTTCTGTTACCTAAACTAATTTTGCCCCATCTTTTTTATCTCAACTATTTCAATGTGAATTTTACAGTAGTTTTCAAACATAAAAAACTGTGCCTGTATTGTAAGAAATAATGGCTAGTGTCTGTCCTACTAAAATCAATTTTTGGCAAATAATACTACTAAATTATTTTTTTAATGAAGAATTCACTAGTGTCTCCTGATCAGATGCCATTATTATTCTCTTAACCTACCGAACATAGAACTAATATTAAGATTAAAGCCAGACCAGCATTATAAAGCACTTTCATATGAAATTGGTATTCTTAGACACTTGTTTGTGGTTTGGAAGAAAGTAATCTTAAGATTACTAAACTTTCTTAAGAAAGTTTCCCTATATCATCAAAATGCATTTCTACTGTAATCATTCTGTTCTTTGGGACAAAGTTCTTTCCTGTAACTCTGTTTAACTGTTCTTTAAGTGTCATCCCATACTGAAATGAGAGGTACAATTTCATGTCACAACTAAGCTGATATTGTAATTTTTCCCCAGATAATCACGTAGTGAAAAATTTACCCTACTGAGAAGTGGGTTCAGATGAGTGCCAATGCACAGAAGAGGGAGTAGGAACACAGGCAGGTACAGAAAAATGTCTCCTGTGGACTACGAACCTTTTTATTGTTTTAGCTGTAACATCAAGCCAATCCTGTATGTACTCTTGAGTCCTTTTGAAGGACAAGACTCACAAAGGCATGAATGCCCCCTGCATCCAGCTCATGGATGTCCTTATGAAGAAAGCACTGTCATCATTGGTGAATTTAGACTTAGGGGTAATATTGAGATTACTCTTGTGGTACAGCCTAGATATTGCAGAAGAACTCTCTGGGGTGCAACCATTTGCCACCATCAATGCGCTCAGCAAGATTCATTCTTTTTTTTCATTTATTTTAATCATACTTCTTCAATGAATCAGTGTTATTCATAAATTAGAAATCTGAGATTCTTGAAATAATCCATAATTAGAAATTTATTTAAGCTGTTTTGTCAACCATTTCCATTAGACAGTGTCTTTTTCTTCTGAATAACAGCAAATCATGCAAAGAATAACATTACAGAAATCTGCAAACATTTGAAGATATAGTGTTATAATCTCTCCTGTATTTTTTACATATCAATAATTCAATATGGTTCTATTCAGAGTTCAAATGATTTTTGCTGTGTTACTGGTTTATGTAACCTGAATCTCTGTATATGACGCAAGTCCTAGACTTCTGTGTAGGTATTGCTGTTTTGACCAACCATTACTTAGTTGTCTATAGCTCATATTCCAGAGTGTCAAGGTCTGGATTTGTAGACATCAGTAGCTTGTGAATCCATATCTGTATGTTTGTTCTTACACTTAAATATTCCTGATCTTAAACACGTTCATCTTCTTCTTAGTATACTCTTGTGGGTTAACCCTGTTGCACATAAGCACTACACAGTCACTTGCTTACATCCCTCCCAAAAACTGCAATAATGATGAAAGGAAGAATAAAACCAAGACAACTTGAGGTTCAAGATAAAACAAGCAAGCAAAAAACCAAACTGTGTAATAAGTGAATGGTAAGTGGAAAAAGAAGGAATAAAACAAAAAGAAGCAGCCCTGAGGAGAAGGACCTGGGGGTACTGGTGAATGAGAAGCTGAACATGAGCCAGCAGTGTGCGCTGGCAGCCCAGAAAGCCAACTGTATCCTGAGCTGTATCAGGAGAAGTGTGGCCAGCAGGCTAAGGGAGGGGATTCTCTCCCTCTTCTCTGCTCTTGTGAGACCCCACCGGGACTACTGTGTCCAGCTGTGGAGCTCTCAGCATAAGAAGGATATGGACCAGTTGGAATGAGTCCAGAGGAGGGCCACAAAGATGCTCAGAGGGCTGGAGCACCTCTGCTATGGGGACAGGCAGGGAGAGTTGGGCTTGTTCAGCCTGTAGAAAAGAAGGATCCGGGGAGACCTTATGGCAGCCTTCCAGTACCTGAGGGGGTCTACAGGGAAGCTGGGGGGCGTGGGAGGCGCTGTAGTGACAGGACAAGGGGTAATGGGTTTAAACTGAAAGCAGAGAGATTTAGATCGGATATCAGGAAGAAGTTCTTCACTGAGAGGGTGGTGAAGCACTGGAACAGGTTGCCCAGAGAAGCTGCGGATGCCCCATCCCTGGCTGTCTTCAAGGTCAGGCTGGATGAGGCATTGAGCAACCTGGTCTAATGGAGGGTGTCCCTGCCCACAGCAGGGGGATTGGAACTAGATGATCTTTAAGGTCCCTTCCAACCCAAATTGTTCTATGATTCTATGAAATGAAATTAAAAAATCACTCCCCAACACCTTGAGCAGACTGATGCTCAGGCAGTTCCCCAACAAAAGATGATTAACCCACTGAGGATCTCTCTTTTCCACTTTACTTCTGAGTATGAGATTGCATCATATGGAATATCTCTTTGGTTATTTGGGGTCATCTGCCCACCTTTGTTTCCTCCCTGCCCATTGTACACACTCTCTCTTATTCATTGGGGGGAGAAAGTGAGAAACTGAGGCAGCAAACATTGATGCTGTGCAAATATTGTTCATCAGAACCTAAACTACTAGTGTATATCAGTACTGTTCTGGTCAAAAATCTAAAACACAGCACCATATGAGCTGCTATGAAGAAAATTAACTCTATCCTAGCCCGGCCCAGTACATATAGCTAAATGCACTTTACATTTTAAAATAAGCGACATCAGCTCACTTGCTCAAGGAAATAAAAATTGTGACATCTTATTGTAAATATAAAAAACATCATCTATAAAATAGTTTGTAAATTCTCTTTATTTTATGAATTGTTAGTATGAAGTTGTTATTTTCCATCCTCTTCATAGTAAATGCCTTTTTTGAAGGGTGGGATCAGGTCATATAACCAGCTGATAATAACAGAGTTGAGGTAAATGTTTTGCAACTGTAACCTGTGCATAAGAAAGGACAGTCATACCACAGGTCAGGTTCCTTTATGAAATACCATGAAGTGCTTCTGATTGATGTAGACGTATACCTTTTGCAAATTTTCTTAACAGGGTGTTTCACAGTAACATTCTTGAGACAAAATTGGAAATGCGTTTTCAGCACATATTATCCTTTTCAAACATGGTAAGCTAACCTAGAATTAAACTTCAGTTTTCCATTTTACACCAGATTTATACCTGAACTATATTCTACAATATTTCTTATAAGTACAGGTCCAAAACCACATTTCATTTTTATGCCTAGGTTGAAGAAAATCATTGCAAACACTGCCTGTCATATTTAACTGCTTGAGCTTACTACTCCCAATCCATAAAACCGCAGTGCTCCCTGAGTAAAGCCTTGCTGCTTTTCTTTAAATGATAAAGCAGCTTTATAATAATCTTTGCTTTTAGCACCCCACTTTCATCAGGTTTTATTTTAATTGCTTCATTAAAATATTTCAAAGTCCATCTGAGAATCTCATCTGTTCAACCTTAAAACTTCTTTCAGAGAAAACTGATTCATTTCCCTTCTGATTTCCCATCATGAGAGTGAATTATGTAAATGGGATGAAAAAATAATTGATTGCAAAGCTGCAAACTGGTGGGAATTTGTGGAGAACACAAGCTGGGAATATCTAAGGGACATGAAATAATAGTGACTGCAGGGATAAACAGAGACAAGGAATAAAGACAGGATTCCATTTCCATTAGTGGGTTAATTTTTAGTGTGTACTTTACATTTATACAACTTCCATGTATGAGAGGGAAAGACAAACTTCAGGAAACTTTAATCAGGACTACAAAAATAAATAATATTCTGCTTAATTAAAAAATATCATTTTTTTCATTATTTGGATTTATTTACCTTTTTGAAAAACAACTAATCATCATCAGTAAATACTGAAGTTATTTATAATGTCTTCAAATACAGGTGATCTAGCTGATTTAATAAAATGACAACAAAATAGTAGTCCTAATGTACTGGAAAAAGTGTGCTTCTGAACGATGCTTAAGACCTGTGATTTACCAAACCATTCAGAATCAACTATTACTACATATATATGGGAGCAGTAACTGCTAATCAGTGAACCATTTGAGACAGTAGCTGTTACCCAGAAGATCCGTAATGAATATTCCCAAATTCCAAACACCTAAAACCCGGTTATGATCAGAAATACTGTTTACATTTTGGATGGTAGAACTGTAACTGTATTAATAAAGAGTTTTAGTCGGAATAAGAATAATTTCATTCTTCTTCGCAAATAAAATGGTGTCATATAAATTTGATGTGCCAGATACATGTTGAAATATGTGGGGTTATTTGAGGGATTGGAAAAATATGCCTGGATTTAGGACAAATAGTAATTTTTTTCTGATTTCTTTTCTGTCTTATTAATAGAAGTGAAGCTTAAACTACTAAATCACCATGCCTTATTGTTTAATCTGTTTAGACATATATAATGTGCACATAATTTTTATACATAATATGATTATAGAATTGCTGCTTTGTCTTCTTATCGACATTTTTCTTTTTCCTATTCCCATTTACTCCACAATAACATAATGTCAAACTGTTGCTTACTTGAGGAATTTTGTGGAAGTTTTAAACTGGAGAAAAGCTTTTGCAAAAAAATGAGATTTACATTGTTTTCTGAGAATGGTTTGGCATGGATTTTGTTTAATCTGGTTAGTAGATAAATTTTGGCAGAAGTTCTCCACAGAGAAAGTTATGCCTAAAGGAATTTTCTATAGAAATAACTTTAACTCATCCATACACTAGGGCCAGTTTGTTTTAATAAACACAAAACTGAGATCTACAGTTCCTCATTGATTGTGCTGTAGCCTCTGGAAAAGCTTTGAGGGATTAATAAAGTTAGTTTTTTATTTGGATACCTAACTCATGCATACAGTTAGAAATGGACACTGTAATTTTTAGTTCTATGTCCCATCTCTTAACTGAGTTAATGACCAGTTTCCTATTCAGGGACCAACATGACAATCATCTTTCCTGAAAGAAAGCTAATTTGGATTGATTCAATGAATTCAGTAAGTCTTTATATGAAATGCAGATGTAGTTAATAATAAAAATAAAAATAATAGAAAAAAGCTTTTATTCTAAGATTCCAACCCTGGGTTTGCGTTTTATTAATTTATTCTTTAATAGCTAAAAAATCTATCATCATAATAACCATTACTAAAGGGACTGAGATACCCGGTTATTTTTTATAAATTTATATTTATAAAATATGTTATTTTTTGCTTGTTCTTTCACTGACCCTACAGGAGTTGTATTATTTGTGGTACCATTGCATGAAATAAATATAGACAGCTTGTTTATAGCCTGATGATTAAATGCATTTTTATGAAGAAAAGGCTGTGTTTCTATCTTCTTGTGCTTTGAGTTGCATCTGATCTTATAATGACAGGGGGACAGCTCGACTTAAGCTGTAATGTGTCTGGGGACAGGAACACTACTTCCACCTGACCATTTCAGCAGCATGACACATGTTAAATGTGTCCTCCATGGACCCATCACTGGATGAGTATTAGGAATAAGGACTCCTCTGCAAGTTGTAGTGGTGTCAGAAATGAGAATGGCTTCAAGGGACTTTATGAACTTGACACACGTGGAGGTGAAATACCAGAACTTCAGACTCTTTAAAGGTTTCATGACCAAAATTTGGGTCTTAATCATATAATTCATAAGTTGTGGAATTTATGTCACACACTGTGGCATATAAGTGACACATAATTTCACTTCATGTGGCTTAATCCTGACCGTCAAGGCAAAGTGAAAAAGTTGTCTCTACTATTCAGTTTACATTTATTAATATTTTGTTGTTAAATGGGAGATATCCAACTGAATTAAAACAAATGGACACATTAGCTTTCTGTTTCCAGCTTTGGAAGTATTTTAACTGTAATTCTAATTTTATCAGTAAATATGCTATATAATACACTCATCAGTGTTTTTCTCTCCAATACATCAGACATTTGCTGGTAAATATCCTTCCCCATCTAAAATTAGGAGGTCTAATTATAGCATCTACATCTTTGATGAGAAAAGTTTTTTTTAAGAGTGCTAATTATGATTAATTTATTCATTGATGCTGCTATAATTTATACTTCAATGCACCTGCTAAAATCACAATAAACATTCAAACATATATCTTTTTATTCATTAGCTTTATTTAGCTGAAAAAAAAATTTTGTAATCAGCATCATACTTCTTATTTATAACAGTCTTAATGAGAAATAATATGATAGTATTTTTTTCAAGATTGAAACAATCTGGAAAACACCAAGAGATGTAAATTTGCAAGTGCAGAAGAACTAATATTGTAAATATGCATCGGTTGTAGATGGACTGCTGCCATCTTTTGGTTATGCAAATTATTGGTATGGAAATAGCAAAACCTTTCAACAATAAAAAAATCCAAACATCCTTTTAAAATGTATTGTAAATGAATGAAATATTTTTTTAACCCTATTCTGTCATGCAGTACCATTTCACTGCATATAGAATCATAGTGTCTAGGTAGCAAAAGAGAATGGCTCAGATCTGTCCAACATGTACAACGTCAGGCATCAGTTGTGAGAAAGACTTTATTTTAAAAATCACTCCTTGTTACTACTTAGGGGTATATCACTGTTACATACAGTGAATCCACACAAAGTTCAAAGGGGAATGAGATCTGACCAAATACATGCACGCTTTTACCTAAGCATTATCACAAAAGCTAAGCTGGGTTTCACATTGTTTTTGAGGATGACCAAGGCTTCAGCCAATTTTACTCCTGCCAACCACTTTAGACAGGGCTCTGCAATCCCAAAACTTTCAATTATCTGAAAGGTGCCTGACTTGGAAACCTGCAAACTTTTTCCAAATGCTTAAAGTGGTTCCTGATTTTGGGGAGTGAGGAAAGTCTTTAAAGTGTTTTTATTTTTCCCTGCAGAGCACAGGGAGAAGACAAAAAGTTAGGAGCAAATAACTGACCATTTCTTCCTCTCTACAGAATGTCCATCTGGTGTTCAGTGTAGCGGGGAACCTAGATGACTTTCACCTCCATGGATGTGAGGGGCACAGGTGCAGGGCCATCCTCGGGGTCACAGTTTCCTTCTCCCAAAGTAGTACAATACAGTCATAAGTTCCAGCATGGAGCTTTGAGCCTGAGGCACTGTCTGGTCCTCAAATAACAAAAGAAAAGAAATCGGTACCAGTGTTTGGGGTTAGTTTGGGGGTTTTTTGTGGGTTCTTCTTTTTTTTTTTTTTTCATTTGAATAAAAGCACTGAGCTTGGTTTGCTATGATTTTTACCTTCATACTATTATTATTTTCAAATATTATGAAGACTGCTGAGTATTCATAAAAGTAACTGAAACATCAGAAAATGTTTCATGAACTTTAGTGTGATTTGGTACATGTTTAAATCATCAATGGAAGTGCATTATA
Organism: Rhynochetos jubatus; assembly: GCA_027574665.1. Classification (NCBI taxonomy): domain Eukaryota; kingdom Metazoa; phylum Chordata; class Aves; order Eurypygiformes; family Rhynochetidae; genus Rhynochetos; species Rhynochetos jubatus. Next base: position 32,438,194 of record CM050690.1, read on the forward strand.
CAATGAGAAAAAGCAGAAAGTGTTTCACACCAGCAACTTCACTATGCAAATGTATCTGAACTACTGAGCAAATAATGAAGACATTTTTTTGCTTCATTATTTGAATGATTCATTGAACAATTGAATGATTCACCAGCTAAAAATCCTGGATAATTCAGTAAGTCAAAAATGGTCGACATTCACCATAAATCTGCTTTATGTAGGACACTTAACAGAGTTTACAATATCTCCATAGATACCCTAACAGCTAATGACCCTTTTATATCTCTCACCCTTCTTGATGTCTTTCTGAAAATTCACTTAATAAAAATGTTGGGAAGTCTGAAGCAAAGAAACAGCCTGAGAAAAAATCTGTGTTTGGCAGCAGATTCCACCACAACACACAGATCTCCTGGGCTTTGCTAGGCATGCTCTAAAGTACATCATAATTAAATTAACTGTCTATATTTAAAATTAGTTCTGTGCTTATTCCAGGAGATATCTTGGAGGTATTTAATCTTCAAATGCATAGAGGACATAGAGGTCCTGAATGGAGTCTGGGAGCCTGCCATAGTGTAATATTAACCATTGTTAGTCATATGAGATTAGCACAGACAGACTCTAACCGTCACACTCTGAAACGTGGTAATCTCTGAATTCAGAATCAAAACAAGAAAACAGGATTTTAAATTACTTCATCAGGGCTAACTTTTAAGGATCTGCCAACAGTCACAGCTTTCAAGCAAGTGTAGGTAGAGATTAAATAAATTAAATTAATTTTAATAAATAAATCTTCAAATAAAATTAATTTGAATAGTTTGTGACTCTGTCATGTGATATAGAAGACAAAATGATAATGACAAAACACAAAATGTATACTGACCTGCAGCTAGCAGAAGCAATGGTAGGTAAGTAGATAACAATTTGAGTGTGCCATACACATTAGTGTAATCTTAATAATCTCAATGCACAGAATTAAGCTTTGGCCATGAACTTCTCTGATCACAGCTGGAAGAAATTCTATGTTCTTGCTTTTTGAATCCAAATGATTTTTTTTTTTTTTTTTTTTACTATAGGAAACTTTGAGAAACACCCATTAGTACAATTTGAAATCTCTCACAGCTCACAAAAGAGGAGTTAATTTGAAAAGTTTTCTATTTTTCACCTTGCCTTTCAGATACAACAGTATGTAACATATTTCCATACTTCCCTAGCACCTAGAGAGTAAATCATGAGATTTTCTATAGATCTGTTTGAAATATGGCCCTAAAGGTGTTACAGCAGTGATCCTATCAGAATAAAAGTTTTCTGAATTTGTATTTGTAGTCATAGCTTGAGTCTTTGCAGAAGGTCATCATGAAAATTAACATAATGAGTACTTAACAAATTACAACAGCTCTTTGCCATATTTTAAGGTAATTATCATTAACATGAGTTGAGACCAGTTCATGTCAGATTAAGTATTATTCATTGTAATGGATCGCTGGCCAGTAGATTTTAATCCAAATAATGCCTGTATACTGGAAATAAAAAAAATGATCTTGTTCATTTGCCAAAATGTAGAAGTGGGTGGATGAAGGAACTTAAACATTCATAAAGGCTAGATAAGTTTCTGATACATAAGCACTATTCATTTTATCAGGCAAAGAGTATTAATGTATAAAACCCAATGGAATGATCAAAGTGTTTAAACAATAAATCACCTTCTTCCATGTACTAATTATAAAGTTTAGTAAGAACCAAATTCCTTAAACACTGAAAATATGAAAACTAAATTCCACTTCCCTCAGCAGATCTCATTCTTAACGTTGTCACACAGATGATTATAGCTACAAGTTTTCCACTGTATAAAGACAGGACCGTGAAAAATAACATTTGACAAAAGCTCTGAAGACGTATATAATTTGAATCTTCAAAACAATAATGTTAGAAAGACTAATAAGATGCTCTCTATTTTATACAAAATAAACCACTCAACACTAACAACAGATTTTACTAAAGTTTTACAGTTCAAATACTGAAAAATCTTGTAACTCATGGCATGACGCTCTCTTGTGTGGAAGATCCTAGAATATGATGGAAAACACTCAAAGATACAATAAAATGTCATTGTAGCAATAACAAATACAGAAGTTACTCCTGTATTATTTACCAGCACACATCTCTATAAAAGCCCTTGAATTTCAAGAACAAATATTGAAGAACAGCAGAGAGGCAATTCTCCATGCTGCTCCTCTGGACAAGGCTTTTTGGTATTAGCTTTCCTTTCAAAGGAAGTAAATCAGAAAATTCTCCGATTTCCAGTCAGCATTAAAATGGAGGGTTGCTGGGATATCACCAGTTGTGGAAATGCTTATAGGCAGCTACCTTTCCTCTTACAGCCGAAGAGTAACAAATTGAAACCCCTGAAGTTGGAAGCATAAGAAAAGAGAAAATCTCTTATAAAACTAATACAGTTAAACGAGTTTTACTTAGTGCATTTCAATCATGTGAATTTGAAACACCAAGCCTCAGTACATGGACGTAAATATATATGCATTGGGCAGCAAGATTTGCACAAACACGCAGACATACACTCAAAATCTTTCATTTTGAATTTAGGATTAAAAATCATTGATTTTCTGTACTAAGATATTTATAGTAATATGTTTCGAAGAACAACAACTTTTCCACATAGTTAGTTAAACAAACAAAACCTTTCAAAATATAAAATGAAACAACAGGAAAGTCTCAATTTTATCTTACCAGTGAGAATAATCATGTCTCTTCTTCCTATATTTTGCTCCAAAGCATGGCAAGTAATGATTCCATTGATTTTATTTCAGAGATGTGTAACATCATACTTTTATTTTTTAAATTTAATTAATTTTGTTTAGATTTTACAATTATTATTTGCAATGTCTTCCTGTTACCTGAAATTTTTTGTAAAGAATCTACTAACCAGTACTTCGGCTTTGGTTTTAAACATTCTTCTTTAAACATTTCAAGAAAAAATACTGGTTCAGAACAGCTGTATCCTGACATCCATTAGTGATAATATTGTAATAAACTGTAAGAATGGATGACTAAACATTACTATCATAACTGGCAGAGATATGAGAATACTAGTATTTTTTCACTCTTTTCTGAGAAAAAAGAACCAAACAATCTGGCATTTTTCAGGTTTTGGGTTTGTTTTTTCTTTTTAATCTTGAAAAAATGAAAGAAAGAAAGAAAACAAGAAATAGCAGACAGGCTTTTAAGAAAGTTAGGGAAAAAAATCAATTACTGCCTCTCATTGTGTAGACTCACTGTAGAGCAAAGTTCAAATAAAATATACTTTGTAAAACATAACACCAGCAAGAACCTTTCTAAAATTTCACAATGCAAGGAGACACAGATTTTTCCTTATCCAACAGACACAAAACATACTATCAAACATTAAGTAAGAGATCAAGAAGCCAAAATGAATGAACAGAAATGCTACGTACTTATTGCAAGACGACATGGGATAACATGTAATAATCAAGTGGAAAATTTGGGGGAAAAAAGTCAAAAGTTGTTTGAATGAAATATTTTATTTTGAAACAATTCTTATTTAAATTTTTCAGTTATCTACATTTTCTGCACTAAAATACCTAAATTTGACAATGCCTCTTCAGCAAAATTTTTCATCTAATTTTACAACATAGTCATATTATTAAAAGAAATTTATAATTTTCCAAATTATTGATTTAAATCTAGATACTGGAAAGCACAATTTTCATCTGAAAAATAAAGGTAAACTAAATGAGCAGAGATTTATATAATTATAGGGATGCACATGTATGTACAGAAAAATCTATGCAACATACCAGAGAATGGTTTAGGTTGGAAGTGACCTTAAAGATCATCTAGTTCCAACCCCCCTGTCATGGGCAGGGACACCTTCCACTAGACCAGGTTGCTCAGAGCCTCATCCAGACTGGCCTTGAACATTTCCAGGGATGGGCCATGCACAACTTCTCTGGGCAACCTGTTCAGGTGTTTCACCACTCTCTCCTTGAAGAATTTCTTCTTTATATCTAATATATCTACCCTCTTTCAGATTAAACCCATTACCCCTTGTCCTGTCACTACAGGCCCTTGTAAAAAGTCCCCTTCCAGATGTCTTCTATGTCACTTCAGGCACTGGATGGCTGCCCTAACATCTTTCTGGAGCATTTGTCTTCTCCAGGCTGAACAAACCCAGTTATCTCAGCCTGTCTTCATAAGAAAGGTGCTCCAGCCCTCTGATCCTCTTTGTGACTTCCTCTGGACTCACTCCAACCGATCCATGTCCTTCTTATGTTGATAGTTCCAGAGCTGGATACAGTACTCCAGGTGGGATCTCCTGACAACAGAGTAGAGGGGGACAATCACCTCCCTCCAAATACTGCCCACACTTCTCATGATACAGCCCAGGATACAGTTGACTTTCTGGGCTGCCAGCACACACTGCTGGCTTATGTCCAGCATTTCATCCACCAGTACCCCACATCTTTCTCCTCAGGGCTGCTCTCGATCCATTCTCTGCCCAGCCTGTACTTGTATTTGGGATTTCCCCCACCCATGTGCAGGACCTTGCACTTGGCCTTGTTGAACTCCATGAGGTTGACACGGGCCCACCTCTCCAGCCTGTCAAGGTCCCTCTGGATGGCATCCCTTCCCTCCAGCCTGTCTACTGCACCACACAGTTTGGTGCCAAACTTGCTGAGGGTTCACTCAATCTCATTGTCCATGTCGTCAACAAAGATGCTGAATGGTGCTGGTCCCAGTACTGGCCCCTGAGAAATGCCACTCTTCGCTGGGGTCCACTTGGACATCGAGCTGTTGACCACACCTCTTTGCATGGAACCAGCCAGCCAATTCATTATCCACTGAGTGTTCCATCCATCAAATCCATGTCTCTACAATTTAGACACAAGGATGTCATGTGGGACAGTGTCAAATGCTTTGCACAAGTTCATGCAGAAGATGTCAGTTTTTCTTCCCTTATCCACCAACACAATAACCCCATCATAGAAGCCCAACAAATTTGTCAGGCATCATTTGCCCTTAGTGAAGCCATGTTGACTGTCACCAATCACCTCCCTATCTTTCATGTGCCTTAGCACAGTTTCTAGGGGGATCAGCTTCATTAACTTTCCCAGGTACAGAGGTGAGATTGACTGGCCTGTTGTTCCCCAGATATTTATTTTTTCTCTTTTTAAAGATGGGAGTTATGTTTCCCCTTTTCCTGTCAGTAGGAACTTTACCAGACCACCATGACTTCTCAAATATGACAGATAATGTCGTAGCAACTTCATCCACCATTTCCCTCAGGACCCAAGGATGTATCTCTTCAGGTCCCATGGACTTGTGCACCCTCCCATTCCTTAGATCATCTTGAACCTTGTCTTCTACAGAAGGTAGTTTTTTATTCTCCCAGTGCCTGGCTTTGGCTTCTGCAACTTGGCAAGTGCAGCTTGAGAACTTGCCAGTGAAGACTGAAGCAAAAAGGTATTCTCCTCAACCCAGGTGGCCAGGTCTCTAGTTTCCTTCTGGAGTGAGCTCATATTATCCCTAGCCTTCCTTTTGTCACTGACGTACTTACAGAAGCTTTTTATGTTATCTGTGATGTCCCTGTTTTAATTCTTTCGGGTCTTTAGCTTTCCTGACTTCATCCCTGGCTGCTACTGAGATAAATTCTCTGTATTCCTCCCAGGATACCTGTCCTTGTTTCCACCCTCTGCATGCCTCCTTTTTGTGTTTGAGTTTGTTCAGGAGTTCCTTGTACATTCATTCAGGCCTCCTGGTGTTTTTGCCTGACTTCTACTTTGTTGGGATGCATCAGTCCTGAGCTTGGAGGAAGTGGTGCTTGAATATTAACCAGTTTTTCTGGGCCCCTCTTCCCTCCAGGGCTTCATCCCATGGTACTCTACCAAGCAATCCCTGAAGAGACTAACATCTGGTCTGATGAAGTCCATGGTAGGGAGCTTGCTGTATGTCCTCCTCACTGCCTTAAGGATCTTGTACTCCACCATTTCATGGACACTGCAGCCAAGTACACATTACAGAGACCATATTACCAAGAACAAGAGAATAACTGTGGTGTTAACACTGCTGTGTTTGCTGAGATGCTGAAAACATCAGAAGAAATTAATATGAATTGAGAACACTTCACACTTAGGAAGTCAACAACTCCACCAGCTCAGGAGCAAGAGTATGGTGACATGACATTTTGCTTTTAAAAGCAAAATATAATTGACTTGGATCTGTTCCTGTTGATTCTTGAATATCTGAACAGTTTCAGTAAGACAATAAGCATATAATTTATTTTCCTGAAAAATTCAAGAGCTCTGAGGTAATTAAAAGCTTGAATATTGTAAACATTTTGATCAGACATTGCTATGGAAAGGTTATATTTTTTTCAAAAGGATACTGGTGCAGTTAGGATCACTTCTTCCCTGGAAAGCAGTTTGTTAATGCTGACCAGAGTAGGGAGAAAGAGCAGAAGAAAACTAATCAAAACTGTTGCTTAATCAGTCTTTGTAGCCTGAGAGTAGAATGTTGTAGGAAAACACAAGGCTTTCAAAGCCTTCTTTTACACCATGGTGTTATTATTCTCACCAGGTAACACTGCCCAATTTTATCTGTCCATGTTAAAAATTCCACTAAATCTCATAGCAGCATCACATAATTAAAATGATGTTATCTTTTGTGAAAATACATACACATATCAGACAAAAGACATGAACCTTTGTCTATGGTTTCAATATTGTTGACCTTTTAACAGTCCTGCTAATATGCAACTGTGCATTTCTTTGCATACTAGAAGAGCAATTTCTTGTTATTTAAAGAAACCAATTCAACTTAAAATAGTTTTGAAGGGTTATTTTTCAGTCTGTTACTCTGCATTTATTCTTTGTTCAGTTAAAGCTTTTATATGTTGGTGGTTTCTTTTTTTTCATGCTACCACTACTACAGTTTTAAACGTCAGAGTATTTGTTGCTTTTGTTAGGCTGTTTTAGTTAGATAATTATGAGACACACATTTCATTTCTGAATTTCCAGTACTGGGAACAGAAGCTTGAAAATCCAGCTTTAGTGTACACTTAGTCACCAGAAAAACAGAAGACTATAAAAGGAGCTCAAATGTTTTGTTCGTGGTCCTTTTTTTACCCATTGATTGATTGCAGTTAAATTTGTTTGTTTGTTTTAGTCTTTTTAACAGTAGCTTCAAGCTTTTAAGCCACGCTCATTTTTCATGACTTAGGAAGGATTAACTCACCTGGTGAATTTTGAATCCTTGGTGCTGGACCAGTAGATACTCCTCATGTTTTCCAGTTTTAAAGGTATAGTTAAAATCCCACCAAAGTAAATTGAGAGAAGGCACAAGATTTGAATGCCATGATGACCTAAAGTTTGGTAACCTTCTCCAAATCCTGATCCTTCACAGAGCTCTGAAGTTGCTCTTAAATAGTTTTGTGCAGGCAGAGAATGCAAAAATATCAAGCATCTCCATTCTTTACTCCTGTAGGCAACCACTGTAGGTTCAAAAGTGTATCAGTGCTTTCTGCATTTTAGAGGCACTTTGGACATTGGTACCTATAAAGTTCCCCCTACTTTCGTCAACAGAGTTTTTCATGCATTTTCATTTTGTCGTCTGTATTTCATCAGTCTCAGTCTCACTGTCCAGCTTATTGTCATAGACTACTAGAGTGAAATAAAAGTCTGTGTGATGCATAACAGAAGAAGAGGAAATAATGTAAGGAAATTTGACTATGTCCACTATGATAGGTCTTAATGCTCCAAGCCCTGCAAGTTCTGAAACATTTGCCAAGTTATTCAGAGAGAGAGGATGAAAGAAGTGAGATGATACTGATACTTTTCTCAGCTAGCTAAGAGAACAAAAGGTCACTGTCAAGGGGCGAAGCAAAGGCATCCTGTCAAAAGAACAGCTTGGTGTCAGCAATAGACACAACCTATCATTCAGAAAAAGCAGAAATACCGATTAAAAACATTCCCCTCTCCAAAAGAAACCCTTCTGATTACTGCAGGAATTTGAAGATGCTGTCTTCTCTCATTTGAGAAAAGTAAAAGTAGTGCTGTCTGTTATGTTTTTGTTCTAGTCAAACTCTGCATTTGACCGCAGATATAGGTCAAGAAATAAAAAATGTAAGAGAGCTGAGAGTAAGAAAATAAGTAAGGCACCAGCTGTTGTTAGGATGCTTATTTTCTATAACATATATGGAGTCTTCCCACTCGGTCACAAAATCGTTATTATGCATCAGATCAAACCATTACAATGCATTGTAAACTTACACATATTAAAAAAAAACACACTAGCAAAAGCAAATAATGGTGAAGACATAATGTACAAATATCAGTTTATATCACTGATGATATAAACTGATAACTGTTTAAAAGCAGCCATGTAGTCCAGAATGCAGAATAACTGCCAGACCAGAAATATTTTAGGTATGTGATAACTATGCTGCTTAGAATATTCAGCAGGCAACAAAGGAGGTTTGCACACTGCTAGGAGCATCAGGAAGAATGAATAACAAAATAATGTTATCATCTTCAGCGCATGCTATTTCATGCATGTACATGGTACTGTGAATAGTGAAAATACTGAAGAAGTGGCAAGCTTCCTGAAAGGAGGAAAGATCAACTAATCAATACCTATGTCTCAGCCTGATTGAGGAGTGGCTTTGACAGACTGATTAAAAGCACGGCTACCCAGACACCGTTGCCCAGAAGGACAGTAGCTTGAATATGACCCTTTGAAGATGGGATAAAAAGGCTATGGAAATACAAGCAGAAGGGATTATCCTGGAGAGGGCAAAAAACCCCCAGATCTGTTTGTCATGCTGATTAAACTCACAGTAATACATATGATTCCAAATCCATAAAAAAGACAATATAGCAAGAACACGTGAATGAATAATATAACATGCACAATAGACATCAAAGTTCATTGTTACTCCACTATCAGTGAAATGCACTGTGAAGCTTCCCCTTCATGCTGCACAGCAGGTATTGTTTTGGAACCACTATCAAGGGCAGCAGATTCAAGGATCATTGCTTTAATGCATCACAAATTGTGTTACAACTTGCAAGTAAAAATAGATTCTTTCTTTGCTTCCACTGTATCCCACAATAGACTGAGGATGACAGAACCAGAGAACATCTAACGAATATTAAACATAGCCCAACAGTGCATTTCTAAGAAGATGCAGACTATATACTTGTGTCACAGCCACCTGCTGCATAGTTATCATGTTATTTCAGTGAATCTTAATTTTTACTCATGTCCTAGTCAAAATTTACAATCAAGGAAACATGAAGAAAGACTGAAGAACTCCATTTCTTCTCCTGTTATGGATTATAACATTGATTCATAATTCTCCTTATGGTAGTTGAAAACATAATTGAGATATAGTCTGTGTTATGTTTAATGCTGAAAGTCTCAATTACAGGTGGTAGAGGGGACCTGTTAGGGACCTTTCAATGCAAACAACATTCATTATATCTTGTGTAAGACCAACAGCTATAAATAAAATTGAAAATACTGTAAATATTTAACACCTTGCCTTTTAAATTATTTTTGTTCCCCATACTTACTATGTAGTCTCTTTTATACCATGTTCAAGCACATACAATACTGTTTAAATAAGATCTGTATTATGTGCTTCACTTATATCAAATATTCATCAGAAAACATTTCAGTTCCAATGAAAATTACTCTTACTGTATATCCATCCATATTCTGCAAACACTGTTTTAAGATGGAGAAGAATATGAAAAAAACCTTCAATAAGTTAACAAAAAAACCCAACATTTTTGCATTGAAACTTTACAGTGAAACTTTTTCACATTAAATTTTTCCTATTTATTTAAAATCAATAAATAAACTAAAGCATATGTTTGAAACAAACAAACAAACAAACAAACAACATCAGAAATACAGAAATAATTTTCTACTTAAAAATGGAAAATATTTATAAACAAAACTCCTTTTAGACCCACTCTAATAATGTCTTCTATTCTGGTCAGAACTGTTCTGTAAATCCTAGCTGGAGCTAGAGCTGAGAAATAGACATGGTACAGACTCATTTAGTAATAGTCACATGACACTGAACCAATTCAGCATAGCTGTATCACAGTCATACTATAAAACACCAATACATTTTATTGGTAGGAAAGTTGGCTGCGTATTTGCACTGATGTCCTATTCTGAGTCAGTATGTCTAAACGATGCTGTACTTCAGGTGTTACTCTAGAGACTTCTATCGCCAAGGTCTTTTGAGTAATATGGACATACTCCAGGAAATTCTCAGACAGGAACATGAGAGAAAATATTGTAAAGCAGCTTTAGAGAAATTCTGATGGGATTCAGACTCTTACTTGTATTACACTTTTTAGGCACAGAAAAGGACAATATTCTCTGTAAAAGGAATCCCAAAGACAGCAGCAATGTCTTTGCATTCTAATGCTTGAAATTAATTATTAGTACTTCATGAACCACTTTGTTACAAGAATAAATATATCCATACAAGGGCTCAGATATAACCCATGTAAAAGAGGGGGGTGGGGGGAACTCAATATGTAGATTACAAGTACTGTGCAAGGAATAAATATTAATGTTAGAAATATATGTCACTTCATTTTGAAAGCACTGGAAATTTAATGCACATTAAGACAATAAACAAAGTCCTTGCAGCACAGGAATATTTCCTAGAACAGCTGTCCAAGGGAATGGTTATTGTTTCCTTTCCAAAGGAAGGAAGATGTACTAATAAGATACAGAAAATATTCTAATGAAAACACAAATAGAAATTCAGACTTGTTTACCATTCCTGACAGAACTTCATCTTGGCTGCAAGGATTCCTTGCATCATTAAAAGCTAATCATGTTGTATTGAAGCAGTCTGAAGAAAGAAAACTTACAAGTCAAGATGGCTATATGGTTGTAAGAAAACTAGTGACACACAGTAGAGAGGACTGAAAGAGTAAAATGTTATTAAGTAGTGGTAATTTAATATTTAGTTGTGTGCATAACATATTGCTATATTAAAAATAAATTCTATAACAGATATATTGTATTATTCTGAGATTAACAAAGCTGTGTGCATCTCAGTAATATCTGATTAACACTTGACTTTATTAATTTTGATTCCATTAAGGAATTAAATATTTTTGTGTGTATTTTTCCCCTATATACATTCATGGCACTCTATTTCTTATTCACAGTGAAACCAAACCCAAGCAAATTTAAACATAAACTAGAGCACTGTAAATTGTCCATAGCTGGAAAATTTTGGATTATATGAGAACAGTTAATTAAAATGTCTCATCCTGCCCTACACAGAGCATTTGCTATAAACACTAAGGCTCATTTCGTTCTTTGTATATTGCTACTCACTCTTATATCTGCATAATTATTTTCAAACAGTTTATATTGCAAGTGGAACAATTGGAACTGGTGTTTAATTTTTGTTTTCTAAATCAAAGTCCTTAGTGTCATTAAGTCAAACTGCTTTATTTCTGTAAAGTTTTATATTAGGTCAGAATTTCACAGAACATCTTTACCAGACTATTTCTATCAGAATGAATCACAAGAAAATACTTCTGCTTAGTCTTTAGCAGAATCTTGCTGCCAAAGGAAAACATTTATTTTTAATGTTGAACAACAATAGGAGTAGGAAGGATATAAGGTAAGGCAATTCATTAGCAACAACTGAGCTCCCACAAATGGAAATTATACCTTTTGATCTGAATGCATGAAGTGGGGAGAAGACAGAAGAGCCTCTAGATGGTGACAATCACAGGCAACGGCAAAAAGCACAGGAGCTGAGTGGTAGCCATGATGAGCAAGCCCTTAAGGAGCTATCTGCAGTTTTACTAGCCATTCTTTCACACCTGAACAAGCCAACCATAACCAAAGGATGGGAAGTCCTGACTTGTGTAATGATGGTCTAAGTGATCCTTTGCCCTTTTATAACAAAGCTGTAATGTAGAAGAAAATCTTTAAGTGGCTGAAGCATAATTAAATTTTTTGAGATAGAGTAGGAACTCTGTGCCCAAATAGTAATTGAAAGGCACCACCAAAAAAAAAAAAGAATCAGCTTTTCTTTTAAAAATATAAGTGTGAGTCAGCTTTTTGTTTGGTTTGGTTTACTTGATTTACCTATATAAATACAGTTATTGTGGTAACCTTAACAAACAGCCAAACTCCTACCCAGGCTTTCAGTCACTACACACACAGATAGATTGGGATGGGGAGCAACACAGGAAAAAAAAAGCAATGTGTCAAGATAAAGACAGGACAATTACTTCCTAGTTACTCTTCAAAGCAAAACAGACTCAACTTGGGGATAAATAATTTGTTGTCCGTTACAATAGGTCTGGGTAGAAGAAAACAAAAAACAAATGTTAAAACAACTTTCCTCTCTCCTTTCCCAGGCTCACTGTCATTCTGTCACTCCAAAAAAATACTACTTTCTCGCTTGTTTGACACTACTTCCCTCACATTTTCTTGTTGTCCAGCATGGGCTCTTCATGGCTTGCAGTTCTTTCAGGAAAAGCCACCTGCAGCAACATGAGTTTTCCATGGGCTGCAGTTTGGAGACCTGCTCTACCATGGAGCACATCCTTCTCTTCCTGCTCCTGCTCTGACCTCGGTGTTCCCTCTGCTCTTTGTCACCTTTTTTGTTCCCTCCTGTTCTCTCCATGTAGAATTTTCTGCTCATTTTTAAACATGTTTTCACAGAGGTACCACCATCTTTGCTAAGGGTCTCAACTTTCATAGAATCGTTGAATGGTCCAGGTTGGAAGGGACCTTAAAGATCATCTAGTTCCAACCCCCTTGTCATGGGCAGGGACACCCTCCACTAGACCAGGTTGCTCAAAGCCCCATCCAGACTGGCCTTGAAGACAGCCAGGGATGGGGCATCCACAACCTCTCTGGTATGATGGGTTCAGTCAGGAAAGGGTTAACTCCCTTTATTCTATTTGACAGGGAACTATGTTGCTGGACCCTAAGTGAAAATATTGATAAGGCCTCAGCTGATGCTGGGGATTGCCTGTACTGAATTCAAGGTCTTTTGTCTGTTTTGGATACTGTAGCTGACCCAGACTAACCAAGGAAGTATTTCATTCCATAGTACGGCATGTTCTGGTCTCTTGGGCGAGGAAGGGGGTCTGATAGTCATTACTCTTCCATTCTTTCTCTCTCCCTTACTCCTTTGCTCGTCTCTCTGGGCAACTTGCTAACCCTCCTGCGTTAGCTGCTTTGCTAACTCCTGTGCTGCCTTGTTCGTGCGGGAGCTGGTGGGTTGTTTTGAGTTTTCTGGCCGTGTTATCACTAACAGGGTTCACTTGGAATCTGCTGCATTAGCTCCCGGGCTCTGGACTTCAGGCTGCAGCTCTTGGGCTGCAATCGCTCTCGGGCTGTGGTTCTTGGGCTCTCTGGGTCTGATTTTCATCCCTCAACATCTGGGTGTGCATTGGCCAGTGGATGGTGGGAAATTATATCATATTGTATATATTGTATCATATGTTTTATTTTCTACTATTTTAATTTATTAGTAGTAGTAGTATCTGTATGTATTGATTTAGATTTAATTAGTAAATAGTTCTTATCTCAATTTTACGAGCTTCCAATTCTTCCCCTCCACTGGAGGAGGGGAGGGGGATTTGTGAGAGCGTCTTCGTGGTATTTTGCTAGTCGGAGTTAAACCATGACTGGTTTAACTCACCACCCTCTCCGTGAAGAATTTCTTCCTGATATCTAATCTAAATCTACACACTTTCATTTTAAACCCATTAAATCTTGTCATGTCACTACATGTCCTTGTAAAAAGACACACCCGCCCAGCTTCCTTGTCGGCCCCTTCAGATACTGGAAGGCTGCTATAATACCTCCCCAGAGCCTTCTCTTCTCCAGGCTGAACAAGCCCAACTCGCTCAGCCTTTCTTCATAAGAGAGGTGCTCCAGCCTTCTGAAAACCTCTCTTCAGCTTCGGTTTCAATGAAGCAGCTGTGTCCAGCACAGGGCAACCCCTGGCCTCTTCACACACAGACCATCCCTGCAGACCTCCCCACCTACTGAAACCTTGTCTTGATTACCCAGAACAGATACAATCAATCATTTCATCTGGAATGTAGCAAATTATTCCTTCTTTGGAAGTATCAATCTCTCAAAAATTGTCTGTAATTCTAGTAGCTAACGTAACCCTCTCAGCAATTCAGAGTGAAGAAACTAAAGTGTCTGAAACTTCAGCAAGAGAAAGGCACAAATATTACTTCAATAAAGGCTAAGGAGAAACATAAACTAGTTTTACATCTGGATTTCTGCAGCTGAAATAAAGCTGCTTTCCTGCTATAGAAACATGTGTTGATGTCACTGATGTTCTTAAACACTAAGTTTGCATAAAGTGCAAAATTCTTACAAGTAAGAGCTTGCTTGCCAGCTTGCAATAGCAGAATTCTTACAAGGTAAGCTGGTGTTACAGGTAAGTACTTACCCTTCAAGGGATAAATCTGGGTATTTATACAGAGAAAAAGAAAGTGTGGTGACAGAACTTTAGTGACAGATAGAGTGTGCAAATCAACAATGGAAGTACTTAAGGAGAATAGTCCTAGTTTCTCCAAGGTTTCAGTCTGCAGTTACAGCCATGATAGTAGGTACTGCATGATCCAATCTCATGTAGGCAGGATTTCTGAGTAGTAGTCTTTGGCTGACACTGACATATTAAGAATCAGCGGCACTATCATTTTGGGATTTTGGTTCCAGTGCAATATTTAATTTATTTAATTAAAGCATTGCCTTCTACATTGTGGTTACAATAGGGCACAGAGTGAATGTTTGGTGGGACAACAGGAAAGTAAAGAAGGGATCCTGGAGTTAGAAATCTCCTTCAGCGCTGAATTGATGAAATAATATTGAAACATATAACTAGTGTTTTGGTTCACAGCTGGGACCAATAAAAGCCTGTGAAGAATTTCTGTAAATTATACTATCCTGTGGGGGGCCAAGGAAATGTTGTTTCTCATTTAAAATAAATAGTCCCCCCTACTAACTTATTCCTAATCATGCAAACAACAAAGGAATTAAGTAGGCCATTTCCATACATATAACTGTTTCTTTTATGAAATGTAGTTCACCAGAAATTCAGAGCTAATTGATTTAGAGGAATTCATGTTAGTAAATTTTTTCAACATTGTAACAAAACCCAATGATTTTATTTTATGCAATTCCATTTCTTATTGTAGCATTTAAAAATGACAACACTGAGTGCTCAATGTGTGTTCTGTTTGCATACCAAAGCAATGGGGTTTGCCTATAAAAGAAGACAAAGTGTTTTGTTAGATCCACTGATAATAGCACATATGCCAATGACATTGTTCATGGAGTAGAAGCAGCAGCACAATTTTCTCCAGCACAAACTGATTTTGTCTTCAACTTTGAAATTTGTATGAGTAGCCCTAAGTTCAAAATATTTATTTTAAAACCAGTAATCTGCACACAGAAATGAGAAAGAGTATTTTGCAGTTGCTTTAAAACATTCCTTAAAATGTGTTTGCTTGTTGCTGATTTTTCCATTACATATTGATGAAATAATTCAAATTAGATGTGTTCTAAGCCTGTAGATAGAGCAACTGTTTTGTATGTTTAACCTAGAACCTAGCCACCTTTCTTAGGAAGTCATAGTTTCCCCTGCCAGTTAAAGACATCAAAAAATATGTTCATTTAATTCCATCTTCTTATCCAACCAGTGAAATATTGTGAAAACAGCATACAAAATCTCTTGTGCCTATTTTAACATTTGATAAACCAATATTTATTCTCTACTTTCATGCTGTTCAGGATCAAAGGTGGCTAAAAGACAACACAGCTCTTCCCTTTTCATTGTATAGTAATTTCTCAAGAAAAATAAGGAGAAATCTAAGGTTCTGGGATTTTCATATACTAAACATTTATTAACAGGTTAGTTGTGGTGTGTATTGGATAGGATCAAGAGTACATTGCTCAGGTCATTCAATAATGGTGAAGTTTATTATAAAAAGGAGTCCTTACCACACTTATTCACATTATGCTAGATCCCCAGCAGTACAGCTCAAAGCTTTAAAAGTACATACAATCTTTAGAAGTCAGCAGTAAAAATACTTTACTACTATTTCAGCAGTGTCATTGGTATGATGCCTACGCCTACAGATGAAGGCAAGTTATGAATAGCATATACATGGTTCTGTAACTTTTCATTCTAAAGCAATCCTTGTGCAAAGCTTCAACTAAGCTGCAGTGATTTCTAATTATATGAGGTTGAGCTGCAAGTATTGTGATGCTTCACTAGCCACTTCATGCAAAGCTAGCTGATACAAGGATGAATTATATCAGAAAAGCAGTAGACATCCTTAAAAATAATTCTCTGTTTTGAGGAACACTAGAACAGTTCAAGCTGTCATGCTTCACAGTGAAGCAGATACCAGCCACACATCATGTAAGTAGAACATCATTAAATACAAAATAAAAATACACTGGTGTAAGCATTTACAAATATTTTCTTCTAGCTCCATTTCTGCCTCTCTATTGCTCCCTCCATAGTAGTTATACAACTACACATGTTGTTCTACGATATAAAAAATTAAAACCCAGGCAAACTTAATCAATTTTGTGCCATATAGTTTCTCAGTTGGACTTTACCCTGATCCTGTTTGCTGTGCAAATGAATAAATAATTTTGGCAGCATTATACAAGTATGGGGACAAGTACGCTCTAAACTGGCTTACATGCAACAGATGCTTAATATGATTGTGATATTATGTAAAGCTACATATTTAGCAAAAGTCTTTGGCAAACTCTTTGCAGTGATAAACAGGACTTTTTCATGATAACTTGGTTTATTTGATACTTTTTAAGCTGTACTACCTAATTCAACCTTTTCTTTTACATGTGCATTACTTTTCACTTATAAGAGATGATTAATATGCCTGACAGCATTAAATAAAAATGAAATAGAGTAGTTTAGAATTAATAAAAAAATATATTAAAAACTAGGAGTTTGATTCTAAAATGCTGTATCAAATAAGACTTACACCAAGCATAGCATCTTAAAAATCTTTTTTGAACAAAGCATACAGCTGAACAGTAGAATTTGTCTTTATTCATTATTTAGATAGTTGTTTTGAATCTAATTTTAACCAGTGGGCTTGAATTAAGAGAAATTGCATCAGAAATTGTAAATAAGGAAAAACTGCATTAGTATGTCAAAATACAAAGGCATGTATATAATGTATGGTAGAGGATATTGGATAGGACTGATAACTCTTTGAAGGGTTAATTTTGACTGTGTATAATAGTTTTAAATGTATCTTGGGGGATGTTTTTGTTTGTTTATTTGTGGAGGTTTTTAAGTAACACAAAGTATTTTCTGAACAAAAAAGCAAGAGATGTGAAAGGAAAGAAATTATGAGTACCATTAGAAACTGCAGAGAACTGATGTGAGAGAAGGCACAGTAAATGGGCAATATATAGAAAACAGCATGAGAAAGGGAAAAGGGGATAATGACAAAAGTTGGAGACAGGGGTAAAGGGAAAAAGGTAAATAAAGGTATATTGGCAAAGGCTAACACACAACTCATAATGGGAGGCAGGAATATGATGTGGTTATGACACATTAAAGACCATGAAAGATCATTTCTTAGGCAGCTTGTTCATGAATTGGCTGTTTTTCATCCTGTTCCTCCACTATAAGCTTCTTATAGATTGAATCATATTGCTTATAGTTCTGGTTCTCAAAAAAAAAAGTAGCAGCTAAATGGAGTCAGAAACACCTTCTGGACAAAAAGCCTGGAGTCTACTGAAATAATGCAATTTATCCAGGGTTTATACAGGTCCAACATCCTCCCTTACTTGCCCCATGCCTCAGGTTCTATTCTAACAGCCAAATTAATTCAGTTATGCAGCCTGAATACAAGGGACCATAGCTGAGCTCTTATTCCCAGGGTGCTCATTTTAAAGATGATGCAGAAATAGTCCTGGTATATTCAGAGTCTGTGATGAGGTAAAGGGGAGGAAAAAATAAAAGAAGGGTAAGAATCCTAAAAACAATGATAAAGACTAGGAAGAAAAATATAAGGGTGAGGAAACAGTGTTTTCACTTAATATCTGCATTCCCTCTATCCTTCTTCTGTCTCACAATAAGGATAAACTAGTAGAGAAAAAGTAATTAAAATAAAAAATAGATTTGAAGAGATATTAGAAGAAAATAAATTAAGAAAATGAAAATGCAACAAATAAAATGGCAAGAAAATAAAGGAACAACAAATAATAGAATAGTTGAATGAGATATTAAAAGAACAAAAATAGGAAAAAACACAGCAATAAAAGCAACATTGTTTTAAATAGGCTTCTACTGCTGAAAGCTCATGCATATGTTCAAAGAGAATGCAATTATGTCACTACAGAGATAGAGTTACACTTTGGAGAACAATGAGAATATATATTGCTTACCTGGAAAGAATATTTACTTGCCAAAAAGAAGTGCCTATAGTAAATTTATGTGGATTTTCCTTATCTATCATCATACTATCACTACAGCATTGCCACTGACCCTTCCAAGGATAGAGTTCACTATTTGGAAGCACCTATTATTCCCTAGGTTTTCCATATGTGCTCTTCTAGTTGATGGGTTTTGAATATGTTAGACAAGATATTATAGCTGTTTTCACTTCAGACAACGGTTTCAATCTCTAGTGTCTCCTCTAAGCCAACTTTTTAAAAGACTTCAATTTATATGTTTATTGTGGTTTTATTCCCTTTATTTTTTCCTTTAAATAATACTTTTAGGAAATTATTTTCAACCAGTCTTAATATTTGCCTTTACTTATACACAGAAATTCAGTATTGGTTGACATTTATCTGAAAGAAAGATCCCCAAAAGTTTCCCTTCTCTTTTTATTCCTTCCCTTGTTAGTGTGTTTTTCTATTTTGAATACATGGCAGCACCAAAACCCTCACAGATGCTTATGTCTACCAGCCAGAGCGTATGACCTTAGCTAGGTCTTTTACTACTTTCCACCAAGAATTATTTGCAAGAAAATGAAACTCTGCCAGCTGGCATGTCTTAAGTGAAACTTACAAGGTTCTTTTCAAACACATTCCTTTAAGTAAAACAGTCTGAAGCAGA
Source organism: Rhynochetos jubatus (assembly GCA_027574665.1). Classification (NCBI taxonomy): domain Eukaryota; kingdom Metazoa; phylum Chordata; class Aves; order Eurypygiformes; family Rhynochetidae; genus Rhynochetos; species Rhynochetos jubatus. Next base: position 32,457,350 of record CM050690.1, read on the forward strand.
AAAATTAATTTTCAGCTTGTCAAATATTGGCATTTGACGGCAAAATTTCAGCAGAATAGGATTTACATGAATTACCCACATCACTTTCTCTTTCCTTTACTTTGTTTGAAGTATTATTGGTCTTCTCAACATATTTCACTGTCATGGTAAGCTGACTGCAAATTTTGTAAGTCAAGCACTAGTCTACTTCATCTTTTGGAAACTTGATTAGATTAACCTTTACCACCAAGCCTTCAGGGAGGTCTCAAACAAGTCTTTGGAGAACTTATGTCCAATCATTTCCAACTTCCTACTGGTGATTAAACTCTGTGACACTTATGACATTACTAATTCTTTCTTTTTCTTGTTTTGTCTATTTTTAAGCCAAGACTTTAGATGAATTTTTAAAAAAAGTGTTTGTAGAAATGGTAAAAATTTAAAATTAATGGGAGAAAAAAATCCCAAGTATAATTAAAAAATAAATCTGGTGAAATTACAACATAAGTCTATAAATCTAAAAAACCTAGTTCTTCGACAAAGGAAAGTTCAGCATAATTAGCAGAACAAAGAACAACTGGTTATGCCTCAAATCTGATAGCTTTAGTACACAAGATTCTTAAAAGAAGATATGGGAAAACTGATATGATTGAAACCAGTAGATTTAATTCATACCCAAAACACTTCTTAGAGTTTAAAACATTCAGTTTAAGGCTTGAAGTGATTACAAGAAGTTTAATTAAAATACCACATCGATCCTCCAGTTACTACTATTATAAATATTCCAACAATTTTTAGAAAATAAAACTAAAAACACCAAACCAAAATGATAGTTATTTACTTGAGATATAACTTTTATCAGCACATCTTCAGCAAGCTTTTAAATTTCACATTCATTTTTAGACAAGAACATGCACTTCATAATCTTAAAGTACGTTTTTACATCTGAAAGCATGATAAAAACCTATAGACCTTAGTCTGGACTCAGTAAATCATTTTAATTTTCTCTATACTAAAAATTGCAGTCACTGCAAATTTTTGTAGAGTAGTGTTTCATTGCACAAAAGTGAAAATACCAGTTCTATACCAGTTGTATTTTTAATTTTGAATAAATGTTATCAGTGAGATTTTTTAACTAGAAAGTACACATATATCATTCCAAGTAGACTGTTACTAATCTGTAAATTTAAGTAGTAATTTATAAATATTTATGTATTACACTTCACTATTATTTCACACATTTTTTTCTTTACATACTTTACTACATTCAATTATTTTCTGATTTCATTGCATACCAGTATTCTGCTTATTTACAGAAGTCTTCCTGCAGTATACAATTGTATATCCATAAAGAAGCCTCCTTGCTTATTTTTATTTATTTTTGCATCTTCCTGGGAATAAATTGCCAGCCTCACTGATAAGTATTTTGTTGAATATGTACTTCTTTGTCAGTATATACATATACCCTTGTGAACCCTTCAATTAAAATATAGTATATAAATGTATGAAAAACCTACTTTTAAAAATTGTTGATCACCCAGGTCCTCTTATTGATTTCACTAAAAACTATTTAGTTCTTCACTTTTCCTGCAGAAACAAGATGACAAAAATTAATTTCAGGAAAAAATGTTCTCTTTAAAAAGTGATTAATGGTAGTTGCAAAGCTTTTAAAATTGTTGAGGGAAGATTGATAGGGTCAGAACACCTTCTGGAATGTAATGGCACATGTATATCTTAATGTTTAATACATTTTTTCAGTTATTTTTGTTTTTTCTCTCTCTTAGAATCACTAATTCACTATGAGTTCCATAAAATTTGTTTTATTTATGCTGATTATCCCTTCTATATTTCATTTGAAGTTTTGTATTTCTTCTTTTTACATATGTGTCTCACTGAGAAGCCCCACACATAGATATCTACTTGGGAAAGGACTTTTCTTCTTATGTGTACAAAGAATGACTTGAATCAATTCATTCTTGAGGGAGAAGGCGTTAACAGGCAATAGATTTGTCATTTACAAATAGATGCAAAGGCTGATGATGTCTCTATCTAAATTTACTAGACATTACCAGTCAGTAATTCTGAATATTCAAATCTTGAACAATATAGGTCAGTGGTTTTACTTCAAATGTTCAGAATGCTTTAAAACCACGTGTCACTAGTGGTTTCCAAAAAATAAACCACAATAAATTATTTGATGTAAAAAAATATCAATAAAATATCAGAACAATAATGATGTAGTGTTGTTCTACTAGGTGCATAGAATGTACTCTAAATAAATACATACATATGTAAAGTCACTCTGAACCTCATAGTATAATTACAACATCCTCCTTTAAAAAAAAACCATACTTGTACAAGCTTAACTCCTGTTTCCTACAACTTGCAGTTAAACCACAGATGACATGAAAATTAAAAAATAATCTCAGTTTCTGGAAAAATGTCTTTCAGCTTACTATGTGTTAAGTTGGAGGGAAAAAGACATCCTATTTGTATTAATAATAACAACCAAAATATTTAGAAAATGTAGGTTGCCTATATCAGAATCCTTTTCAGGCCTCTAGGCAGGCATTACCACCCTTCTGTATTATTTGGCTTATGAGTTAAAGGCATTGCTACTTTGAAAGGAAAAAAAAAAAAAAAAAAAGCTCTTTAAACAGATGAAATATAGGTTAAGAAATAGATTAAAACTGAAAAATTCTGCAACCAATGAGTCTTGCAAGACCACAGCCCACCAATTAACCTCTATTTAGTCAAAGCACTTTTGTCTAGGAAGAAAGTTAATCCTATATTTCAAGTTACAAAAGAATTTACTATGCAATTAAATGAAGTGAAGTACAAGTTTGTTGCACTGGAATACAAAGAGATCGGAAGACAAGAACAGAAGAGCAACTGGTTCCAAAAGGACTAAGAAAGTCTGAGAAAAGAATATACAGATAATTGTTAAAAATGGGAAATGTGTACATATAAAGCAAACACATGAACAGGAATTGGGATTTACACCAGACCAAGAAAAATGAGTGGTCGCTCTGTGAACCAAAATCAGCATGCCTGTCACCACACCAGACTCAGAGAACCAAGAAGATGTCTTCAAGAGTCCACCATACATTGCTTAAATTCAGCACAATATAATGGTTTGAGAGAAAATAATGTTTTAGGAACACCTCCTTTGGATACACCTAACTTCTCACATGGAAGAACAAATGAGAGATTTTGAACTGGTAAGGAATTTTCTAATTTAGAGTTAAATCTTGCCTTAATGATCTTAACAAAGGTAGAACTGAACTTCTCTCAGGTTGGAATTCACTCTTTCTTGATCTCCAAAAGGGAAAGATTAATGTAATAAGCTCATTACACAGTTTCTCTAAAAACTCGTTTCGCTACTGGGGGCTGACTTTTGGGGCAGATTGAATACTGTGATATTATATGCTCTTCATCAAATGTTAAGAATTTAGATATAACTTTAGGTAAAATTTCACTGCTGCCACCATGAAACTGCAGTACCTACTTGAAGATATAGTAAATTTGTTCATGCTTAAGAGAGACCGTGCCACATTCCTACCACACCTGGCACACGAATGCTTGATTTTGGAGAGTGTATGTATTTACTCTCTGTTTCACCATATCTCATTTCACCCACTTATAACGTGTTTAAGAGTTTTCCCTCAATAGGTCACCTAGTGTGTACAACATTGCCATCTATTAGAAAACACAGAAGGGTTTGCAGAACTGTCAACTGTCACAGATACACACCTCTCTCCCTGATGGATTTAAATGTAGAACAAATAAAGCTTGGGGGGGGAGAGGGGGTAAGAAAAAAAAAAAAACCCAGAAATTAAATTGTTAGTGACTCTCAGTCAAATTCTGTTCTCAGCTACATGGATATCTTCTATAATAATAATTATATGATAGACAGGGATGATGAATCTTTGGATACTATTCTGATATTGGTTATTATATGACACTTACTATTAGCTGTCATTTTAAAAGAGAAAGTGTACTGTTAAAACCTTACCTTTCACACCGATGCTACATCAAACAATAGCATTTATAGATAATATAAAGTACTACAATATTTATATCAGATTATGTAACCTTAAAATAGCAGAGGTTTTCACTTGAATAAATTCCAACACTTAATTATGAATTTTCTGAAGTATTAAAAAGAGAAGACAGAAAAATTAGTTTTGCAGAATTCTGCATTCCCAACGTAGAATGTAGTTATTGCAGCACTTGATTCCTCTCCTAAATACCAGAAGAGCAGTGAGAGAACTCAACAAGGATTCATATTTTTTTAAAAGAGAATATATTTGAAAAATACAATTTTAAAAACCTTTTAAATTAATATGTTGTATTTATTAATTGTCACACATTTTGTTTATTATTTAGCCACTTCTTTTTGTTCAGAGATATGTCCCAATGAAGGAAGTTTTATAGAATATAAAGAATATACTAAATTATCAGGAAAATTAATGAGAAAAGAAAATTATGAATATTTAATTGTTTATAAAGATGAATCAGCCAAGACAGACCTATGATTACAAGTGCCTGGCCATACTTGAACTAAATGTTTGACATGTTCTTCCCTAAATTATCCACAAGGATAGGAAATTTTCATGGTGGTTAACCATCGTGTTCATCTGCAACTATTGTTTGAGCTTTGCCTGGGAAACTGTATTTTTTCAGAAAAGAGTTAAACAGAGACAGCAACCGTTGCCATAGGAAGTGCTGCCTATCTTCAGTACAGGGTAAAATGTTAGTAAAAAACATAAAAAAAGCAATAATACAAGCCATGATTGTGCTAAATGAGCTCTTACTGATATACACTAATGAATATAAAACATCTGTATTATGAGTACAACTGAGGAGTAAAAATCTTTTTCACTAAGTTTCCTCACATATAAAGAAATATATTGCTAACACCCATTGAGACAAAAAGACCAACACAATCCATAACGATATAATTTCCTCTCAGTAATTGAGATATTTAGATATTTTGTCTTTCAGTTCTTAAAGAGCCACAGTCATCAGTTATACGAATGATTTGTTTAAAACATTTTCTCCCTTGATATTTTATAAAAATCACCTCCAGTAAATTCACAGTTTTACCTCATGTATCACAGAGCAAACAACCCAAACCATTTACTTTCAATCAGATATTAACAGCTTAAGATTCAACCCCACGTAATTTTCCATGTATCTTAAATCTATAAATGAGATTAGATCGATAGAATATGTAGTACATACAGGTGAGAGTCTGCGGAAGTTTCAAAGACCACCATAGTTAGCAGTATAAACTGTTAAAACAGAACAATCTAAAAGATAACAAATTTGTCTTCCAGTTTTTATCCAGTTTTGCATGAATTTGGCTATTAACCTGGTTCTCCTCAGTAAATTTGATTGCCTGTTTCAGCTAAAACAATTTAAGTATTTATATAAAATAAGCCACAGATTGTTCTTACTCTGCAGGTTTTTGTGTACCTTGACATTCATGGCATATTTTTCTAGCAAGTGTATGCAATGATGCAAATTTTAAAAGACTCCTTCAAAATAAGGTCTATCTCTTTCCCAACAGTTCACTGCAAGCTCAGGAACAATTCCCTACCAAGTTAAGCATACTGTAAACCCAGAGCCTATAAATAATGAGTTAGTATTGTAAAAACCTTGCTTAGAGATATTTGAATACAACTATTGACAAGTAGAGCACCGCAATGAGGGAAATATGATGATCATCATTATAATAATTCTGAATCCACTTCTTATCTGACGGCTTTGTGGTTACCTATAACCTCAGCTCTCTTGAAACCGAAAGGCTTTTGTCAGTACAAGAGCAAGGCAAGGAAGGGTGTCTTATACCAGCAGTTTCAAGTACCTGATGATCAAACAGGCTCTCCGAGACAAGTCCTTGTTTTAACATTCGCTCCCAACTTTGCAAACACAAGGAGATAATTTCTCTGATCAGTTAACTAATCAATTATTTCCACTGAGTGCAATACCTCCAAAATACCACATGCCACTAAATAGGCATGGGCTAGGAACCCAAACAAATGAGGGTCAAAGGATTATGCACCTAGTCTGAATTTAGTCAGTCATCTTCTTTGTTCTGAAATCTTCCACTTAAATATGCATACTAATATTTTTTATATAAATATAAATGGTGAATAAGTTGGAAATATTTTAGCATTATGCAGGACAAGCTAAATGTTTTCTGCTTATCTCCAATTAAAAATGTAACATGATTTTTCCACACCATTGGAGTGGGTTAGTGTCTATTGATTGGTATCTTGTCTTGTGTTACGGGATTATCAGGGCCTCGCCTCATCTGAGATCTGAGTACAATGCAGATAGGGACCGAATACAGGGACCTACAACCCTCCAGGTAATGCAAATGGAAACTGAGAACAGGGCATGGGTCAGCACCCGACAGGAAAGCACCTTGAACGGCTGCAAAGGTGTGAATTGATGGATTGACAGAATGCCCCAAAATATTGTCTGTAAAACGCATCAGTGGTAATTGGAGGGGATGGAACCAAAACACATGGGAGGGAGGAATATACCTGGATATCAGCACCATGTAAGAGCAGTGTCCAAGGAGGAACCGCTGAGCCATGCAGCAGAGCTGTTGCTGGTGAGCCTGACACTGAAGCTGGTTAGAGGGAGATTATACTCCATTCAATTAAATAAAAATAATGGATATTTATGCAAAAATGAAAATAACTGGTTCTGATGATGCAGAGTATTCTGATTAATTAATTTTAAAGAACTTATAGAAATATACATTCAATATAACCTTACACTAATTGCAAGGTTATTTTTTCCGTCAGTCATGGAGTCATCTTAATTGTTTACTAGAAGAATTATTACAGTTTTGCTTGTGTTATTGACTTATAAAGAAGTAATAAAAATTGGGGTTTGGGTGAAATTAGAAAAAAATAATTTTCAATTTATGTTTAAAACTTGTAATGCAGTCTTATAAATTAAAATACATTATTCTTGTTTCTTTATACCCTCTATGTACTTGGAAATAAGGGTTTCATGGCCTTCATTTCCTCGTGTTTCCCTTTATGATTTTTAGTTACCTGTTTAGAAATACAGTATAGAGTACATTAAGTAGCAGCAGTTGCATCTGAGGTTATCTATAGACAAAAATGTGTTCTATTCTTGAAGAAACACAGTAGCATGTAAGTCATACAAAAAGATTAAAGGGTAGTTTTGAATTCTATTTCATGTCACCTGATGTTTTCAATATTAAAAACCAAAGCAAGATGGCAGTCAGATATAGGCAAATGTATCTAGAACACCTCTTGTTCTTCCTTTTTTTCTGAAAGCTTCTGCCTGGGAACTCAAAGACCAACACCAAATTCCTGAGTGCCTAACAGCAACTCATCTGAAATAAATTCTTGCTTTTTCTTTTCCCCTTCATCACTGTAGGCACAGCAACATTCTGCTCTCAGTCCCTTTGCAGTCAGCAGTAATTAGTGAAAGTGCAAAACAAAACATTTTGTATGTAAAATAAAGCATCAGAACTAATAATAAACAAATAATAAATTTTAAAACTTCTAAAATCAGCAATGGACATAAAAAGCTTTATTGAGCCAAAATATGCACTGCAAACATATTTACACAGGAAAAAATGTAAGTGGTTTTTCAATAGAGATTTTATTAGAGGATGAAAAAAGATTTTCCTTTTCCTTACAAAAGAACCAAATCAAGAAACACGCAATAAACAAACAAACAAATAAAAGTCCCACCCCATACACACAGATACTCACCTGTTAGTTTTAATATAAGGTTTTTCTAAATTCTGAGAAACTTAAATGAGGGTGGGCATTTATATCTCAGTCAGGGAATTTAGCCACTCATACCGCAGGGCTGAAGGCAGATAATTCTAAGTTTATATACTTCACAATGTTCAGAATTTCTGTTCCCCTTCCTCCACCTCCATATACCTTTCCAGGACACCGGGGGTGTTTGAAGAATACAGTGTATGCTTTAATCTTGCTGAGTGTAATTATATCTCCTTAGAGAACAGTGTTGAGATTTTGCCTTCCCCTTCCTTACGCAGCTGAAGAAAAAGTAGCAGGAACAACCCAGCTTCAAAATATGAGTATATGATGCCTGTTACTGGAAGAATAGAAAACAGAAAGGTTTTCTAATGAAATTGGAACTAAATATGGTCACACTGCAGAGCCTTGATAGTAAATCTCACTGTTAGTATTACAGCGGTAGGCACATGCTGCTTCTGTCTACCGCGATTCTCACCCTCAGCAGTAGTTTGATGGTGATTACACAGGGTGTTGGCACAAACTGATTAATGCTTACAGAGCTGGAGAGTTGGAGAGTTAGCATCACATCCTGGGACAAGGAAAGCAAGGTAGAACTGCTGTGGCATTAACGATTACAGCACTGCAAGTTTGGTTTGCAATTAGAGGATGGATAGTGTGATCCAGATATACAGTAAACCTATGACTTAAAAGAAGAATTTTATTTGGTTTTAATCATGTTCTTTCCACCCAAAACTGTTGGGGGAAACTCCTTGTAGGAAGGCATTCTGTCTCTCTTTCCCTTTCTGTTTTCTTGAAACACAACAATTTCAGAAAAACTAAGGAGGGCAGAGAGGAGGAAGAGATTAAAGTGAATTCTCTAGCAGAAACCAGCTTTGAGAAAATACACATAAATACTGTTTATTCCAAACTCAAACTCACAAGGTGAATGTAACATTACAATACCGTCAGAATCGTCCACTACTTTCACACAAGGTAATTTCTTTTCCCCAAAGCATGTGATTTTTCCCCCCCTGGCTTAGTTATATGCCTGCCCATTTTGTCCTTCCCTGTAACTCATTCATCTCATCCACACAGTCTTTTACCCTGATAGGCTGTCCAGTCACTTGGTTCTTACTGTTGCTCTATTTTTTTAATCCTTCTTCCACTTCAAGATTCAGATTTAGATTGGATCAAGGAAAACTAATTATGATAAGGATGTTTTCTGCTAACACTTTGTAGCTTTCAGGTCAAAGTGACAAGCTTGAATCTGTTGTAACATTGAAGTCAAAGGGCAGAAATCGACCTTGAAAGGTCAGCTAGCCAGTGGTCTTGCTGCAGGACGGGGACAGAAAAATACCTGTGTCATTCATGACAGCCTATTCTCTTCTGAAAAACCTTCAGCAGTGGAGATTCAATAGTACCCACAGGTAAACTGATGCGATGCTTAGCAGTCCTTTCTATTAGTACATTTTTCCTAATGTCTAACTTAAATCCTTTTTACTGAAATTTAAGCCAGCTACATCTTGTCTTATCTACACAGAACATGGAGAACCAATTATTTCCTCTCTCTGTGAAGCAGACTTTCATAATTTTCAAGGCTATTATCAGGGGTCTCTTCAGTTGTTTCTGTTGCAAACTAAGTTTTCAATTCATTCACCCTTTCCTTCCGTTTTTAGATTTAGATCTCTAACCTTTGTTGATATCCTCTGGTCTGCAGATCAATGTGTTGTTGATTAACACTGAACAATAATTTAAAACTTCATTCCATCGGTGTGATCAAAAAGACATAATAATCATGCTATCTTAATAAAAATCCCCATTCATTGGTGGAAGTAGCAAAGTATAGCAGCTCTAAAAGAAGCATATGGAATACGTTGTAATACACATTGGTGATTTGGAAAGGAACTTTTTCCTTCCAGTTATAGTTTATCAACAACAATTTGACAGTTAAAAAAAATGCTATTTTTCAAAGCTCTAGGAATGCTTATGTGGTTACCTGAATTAAAATAATTTGACCAACTGATTAAATTTTCCTTGATGATACATGTTGTCTGGCCATTACCTTATTGAGAAGGTTAACATCACAATCTTTCTTGAAAGAACCTGTTGTTAGTACTACACAAGGCAAAGTTCTGCAATAAAACTTATTGATTTTATACCTTTCAGTAATGGTGTTTTCCATCACAGCTTAAAGCCTAAAGATTGTTGAGTTCTTTTCCAGAGAGCAACACTGAATCTAAACTGCAACATTACAAGATCCTTCAGTTTGAAATGTAATCAAAGACAATAGAAATTAGCTGCCACAATCAAAAAGGAACAGAGAAGAGAATACTGTTGTTCCATCTGGAAAAATCTAAGGTAAAATCTGCCTCTCCATCTGAGACCTGTTAGAGGAAGAAACACAGAATGACTGCAGTACCCTGGAGCCAGCTGGCCTGACATACCCATGTGAGTTCTTGAGGCATCTACAGTCATGATCAGAAGGTCTTTAATTAACAACACAAAAGTTCAGATTCAGCCTTTCTCCCTTATTAGTCTTAAGTCTAGCCTTCCTCTTTGATTACTGTGTTGGGTTTGTGTGGTGGGGAGTTTTGGTAATGGCCAAGGGCCACAGGGATATCTCCTTTGAGAAGCTGCTCAAAGCTCCCCCATTTCTAAGTCAGACCTGCCTCTGGCCATGGCCAAGGCAAGTAGGACATCTGTGGTTAATATATTTAAGAGGGAAAAACCAAAAAGAGAACCAGAAGAAGAAACTGAAACAGTGTGATGAGTGGAAGGAGAGAGGGATGAGAAGCAGGTCAGTACAGAAGGAGGGGGAGGAGGTAGGCCAGAGCAGAGGTTCCCCAGCAACCCATGGTGAGAGTACAGAAGGTGACCCTGAGGCCATGGGGGGTAATGGGGGAGCAGAGACCCACCTGCAGCCTGGTGACAGTCCCATGCTGGAGCAGACAGCTGTGCTTTAAGGAGGCCATGACTCCATGGGAAAGTCACGCAGGCCTTCAGGCTGCTCCTGAAGGACCGCACCCTGTGGAGTGCACCCAGAGTGCAGCAGATCATGAAGAGCGGCAGCTTATGGGAAGAACTTACGTTGAAGAAGTTTGTGGAGGACTGTCTCCCCTGTGAGGGAACCCCATGCTGGAGCAGGGGAAGAATGTGAGGAGTCCTCCCCCTGAAGAGGAAGGAACGACAGAGGCAACATGTGATGAAGTGACCACAATCCCCATTCCCTGTCCCCCTGTGCCTCCCATGGGAGGATGCAGAGAAATTGGGAACAAAGCTTAAGATCTGTTTTGTTTGGTTTTTCATTGTCCTACTCTGATTTGATTGGTGACTAATTAAATTAATTTTTCCTTCCCAAGTTGAGTCTGTTTTTCCCGTGACCATAACTGGTGAGTGATCCCTCCCTGTCTTTGCCCCATCCACAAGCCATTCCTCCCAGGGGAGGGTTGAGCAAGCGGCCACATGGTCTTTCATTGTCAGTTGGTCATAAACCAAGACAATTACTTAACATGCAGATGGAAGGTGTAGGAGTCAGAATATATTTAACTAGTTTCATAAAAAGGGTTTTTTTGGGGTTTTTTTTTTTAACCTTCTGACCTTATTTGTAGGCCAGTTTGAGTCAAAAGCTGCTAATGTGTATGATAAAGCCATTCCTCTCTTCATGGAAATGGTAAAAAATAATAACAAGAAAATTATGCATTACACCATTAAATATGAATTACAACATGGGTCACTAAGCAAGGGAAATATATAACCCGAGGCAAGAAAACTGTGGCCTGTTGAATCTACCTTCAAATTAAAAAAAAAAAAAAAAACCTAACTCAGGAATGACAAGCCCTTCTGATCCTACCAGGCAAATACTCAAATTTCATATTCCTTTGACTGTCAAATCTCATACACATCATAAGCTTTATAGATAAGAAATAAGTATGCCTGCCTAAGAGTGTTTCTGTACTACTCATGCTGCTCTAAGGAACCACTGTGGCCCACGAGGTTCCCTGGTGACTTACCACCAACCCATGGCCCCACCACAACAGTAGGATTTACAGTGCCTGCAAACCAGACAGGGCACAGGAGCTACAGAGTGCTCATGCCTGATTATATTTCATTTCCATACCTTCCTTGCTCCTGTCTAAAAACTTCTTTGGGTGCCTTCTCCCTTGCTATGTGTTTCCTTCAAGCTCAAAGTTCTGTGTCTTTACTTTAGTAATAAAAATTCCCCTGAACCCAGAGATTTCCACTAATCCATTCTACTTCCCCAAAGGACAGATGCTGAAAGCAAGGGAAGTTTTCATTAACTGGCAGGGTGAGAGAGGAAAACAATCTCTGCCATTGTGATCAGTACTGGCAGACAGAGAGGGAAAAAGGTTTGACAGCAACATAACTGGCAACTCATTTCTCCCTGCCTCCCAATGTGTTTTCTCATCGTAAGCCAGGACAATTACAGTGTATTTTGAATCCAGCTACTTGAGCTAGTATCACAACACCTTTCCTGATGCAAGCATGAAGACAAAAAGAAATCACCTCTAGAGAGGACTTGAATCTTATTCAAAATAAGGTTAGCTGCTTCATCTACTAGGCTACAAAGGAGTGGGTTAGATTTATTTAACTTCTTATCTTTTGCAGAGCTGGAGAAGAAAAAAAAATTTAAGGGAAGATCAGGATATAACTTGTAATAAAATAATAGTAAAAAGGCAGGTACATCATTCTCCTTGGTCATATAACTCAGTTCACTTAAGCTTGGTATGTGATTTCACTTTGGTGTAGTAATGAAATACGAGGCTTGCCCTATTAGCCTATGAATCATTATAATACTTAGAAAGCAGTATAAATTGAATACAGTAGAGTTACGACTACATTGCTGTATAGCATGAAATATATTGCCTGGTTTCCTTGGTGATTTCTTCCATGTCAACAACAGGAGCAAACACTATCGTATGTTTCTGAGACAATTTAAAATAACAATACAAAAGGATTACATTTGTCATACTTCATCAGCAAGATGCAAAGTCCACCAATATGAACAGAACTATTCTTAAATTATAAAAACCTCTCCATGAGAAGAACTTGGCCCTGAAAATACCATTGCTGGAGTTGATAAAATGTCTTTATCAATAGTTGCAAAATCTGTCAGATTACTTAATCAGCAAATATCTGACCAAATTTAATAATTATTAAAGTATAATGCTATGCAAATGAATGAGAACACATTCCATCTCATTATCTTCAGATTTATAAAGTATTTTAGCAAGTGTAAATTGGCTGCTGCATTAATTTTTAGAAATCATCTACTCATACATAGGATAAAAACTAGATACTATTAAAGAATACACAGATTTTTAGCTTCAGGCAAGCTCTTTTCCTTGTAATGGCTTTAAAATAGATAGTTTTGCAATTCGTATTACAACCTACAGAGAAACTGTAGCTTAATGACATCATATAAAGGTTGATTATCTTTTTAAAACATTGCAACTGCAAGGAAATTCATACAGATATGTTTTAAAATATCACAAATTTTATTTAAATATACCTCTGAAAGTGATGTGCTTCGCTTAAAGTATTCCAAGAGATTAATAGATACTCTAGGGCTAGCAGCTCTTTCTAGATATACATCAATGAATTACTTCCTTCACTACAAAAGGAAATAGGTCTCTGCAGAAGTCTATATGGAAAAACCCTGTAATAGGATTTCTCCTTCAGTTGTTATGCCTGAAATCAGACAAATACAAGGAGTCATCCAAATGAAACAATGTTGATTTATTAATTAACTCTTTTTTGATATTCCTTTTCATTCACAGACACTCTGGATGAAAACAATGTTACACAGCTTGTGGATCTTGTGAAAAATACTATCCTCACTTTTCCACAGCGACCTTTACTAAGCAACTCAGTCATTTAAGTTCACTACGTTGTTCTGTAAAATCTAACCAACATTTCCTTTCTATTCCTGTGTAGTGACTATGTAGACACACTCTGAACCACAGAGAAAAAATAAGAAAATTTTAAAGAGATTAAACACTTGAAGTTGACTGATTCAATTTAGTACTAAAGAAAGGTACCGAAAACAAATAGAAAATTCTTTCCTGATTAAGCTCCTTATTCTTTCTTTTAGCAAACCTCTAGATAATAAGTGATAAAACATGTTTCAGGAAGCAGCTGCTTCAAAAGGTCCCAAAATAAAATTACACTTGAAAAAGAATTTAGACCTGACAAAATAACCTTTTGGAGGTGGAATACATAATTATGTATGTTCTTTCTTACCTCATAACTGGACATTGTTGTCAATATCAGTTTTTCAACATTCACATTAGATATTGTCACCTCACTTAAAAATATTTTTATGCTTTAGTACTTTGACTCTTGGAGAATACATTTCAAATATATTTGAAAAGTTACATTTTGGCATCTCAAGGGGGACAGTCAAAACAAAAGGACTTAAAATCCCCGTTTAAAGATTGGGGTTGTTCCACAAGCAGAATTATTCAATTTTTGAAGCATTTTACACAGCATCTAAATTACATTTTTTGCTCCTCGTCCACTGTAATAGCACTAGAATAATTTGGATTTTATTGTTCTCTTTTCCTTTGTTCCAAAAGATACTCCCTAACTTCCGCTTCCAGGTAGATGAAGGTGAGATCTGCTAGTGTAGTAAAGAATTGTTTCCCCTATAAAACACAACATATGGAATAATGGAAAACCATGTCTATTCAATCATTATTAATGTAAAATAAAATAAAAAATGTATACTATTTCTAATTTCTCAGAAGAAAAACCTTTTGTTCAGAACACCTTTTTTTCCCCTATTGATTTAATCAATTTTAATTACACATACTATGGAAGTAGAGGGAACCCATATCTCTTGAACAACGTAAGGGAGATTTTATAGCCAAGGTGGACACCACACAAAGTTTAGGACAATTTACAACACTGGCACTGTCATTTGCCTCACTTCACAAACTTTTTTTCTGTCTGTTCTTCATTTCCCCGTAAGAGGTCTCTGCTTTAACAAATTAGGGTATGCATGCAAATCAGAATAAATTCTACCTTAAATATTACATAATGACCAAAAGATGGTGAACTTACTAGTTACCCGGGTAAAATATAACTATTAATACTTACCTAAATTCATTTCATTTGCCCTTAGATTACTGATAAGTGAGATGAATAAAAGAAGGATGGAAGGGTGGTTAATCTAAACATTTAGAGATTTATTCCCTCTAAGAATCTATACATTCATTTTCTTTGTGAAAAGCGAAGAGTATCATTTTAAGCATCAACTAATTTGGTTGATAACTATAAAGAAGTCAAAGATGAAAAGAAAACAACTAATCCCCAAAATGAAGCAATGCCTTGTTCCATAAATATATACAAGACACTTTGCATATAATTCCAGTACAGTACTTTAAGATGTGCTGAAATTTAATAAGTAGTTCTATTCATTTTAAAAAGACTATTTTCTCATTAATGGGGGAACAGATTTGAGATTAAAAAGGGTGAATTAGGAAAGGCTGGGTAAAAGAGATAGAGCTTGTTATAAGAACACTCAAAACTATCAGCATGAAGTAGTAGCTGCCATATCTGCATTTAAGACTGATACTGGTTTTGTGGACATCATGCAGAGAATAAGACAGTGACATCCAACTCTGGCAATCTGCATAAAGTAAGTGTAGATCTTATTTTTGTTGCTCATATAAAATACCAGTAATATTACACAGAATATAAATTATGAGAGTAAGCTCTCATAATTTGATTTTTTTTTTAAATGATAACACTTGACAAGGAGGAGGTAAGCTACCATTCAACCTAGAAATCACCTCTGGATAAATTCAGCTTTGGCTGACATCTCAGGTAACTTCTAAATACATTGAGAAAACATTGAAACATATGTCACTCGAATAAAGTTTGAATTCACTAGGGGGGAAAAACCCCAACCACTTCCAAAAAGCATTCAATCAGAACAACAAAACTGCATCAGGTCAGGTGACAAAATTGTGCAGAAAAAATAAAACAACAGGGTTTGACCAGAGCAATTCTGGATAGAGACAGTATAATGAGGCAGCCACACAGCCTTTAGGGACAGAACTAGAGTAAGGTGGGTCTCCATGTACTAGTACTTAAGAGCATGAGCTTTTCTGAAAATGCACTCTAGGTAAAATACTTCAGGAAATGTTAGTGGTAATGATAACAAAAATAATGCTCAAAAATAAAAAAGAAAGTGACTGCTACAAAAATTACACAAGTTGTGCCTAAAAAGTCTGAGAGAAAATAATATCATTTATAAGGTAACATATAGTGTGAGATCAATGAAAACAGGTAGGAAGGAATGGCAGGAAGAAATGCTTATACTGAATCCTAGATGCTGCAACTACAGATGACAGCTTTACACCACATGGAAAGACTGACATATGTGTGGTTCTATGTTGTCTACTCTGGATTTGATTATGTAACTAAACCAGTATAAAACCATGATTCTGGGATATCACATTTGAAATCAATTCCAAAAGTTATCATTAGTCTACCTGCAGATTCTCAAGAATTTCTTCATCTCTTTCAGCCTGCAGTTCTTAAAATAATGCCTTCAGGGAAAGTAAATCAATTTTGTAAGTTTGGAATAACAGGGTAACACCAGGCCACCTGTGGTGGGTTGAAGATGTCTGGCTTCCAGGACCCTAACAAATCACTCCCTCACTCCAGCTCCTCAACAGAACATGGGGAGAAAATAAGATGGAAAACCTTATGGGTTGAGGAAAAGACAAAGAAATTGTTCACAGGCAAAACAGTCTTGACTTGGGGAAATTAATTTACTAACAATTAAAAATAGGGTAGGGTGGTGAGAAACAAAGACAAAATCCAAAACACCTTCCTCCCAGCCCTAGGTTCAACACTGTTCCTTCATTCCCAACTCTTCTACCTCCCCTGTTCAGTCTGAATGATGCAGGTGGATAGGGAATTGGGGTTGTACTCCGTCTGTAACATCTCCTCTCTACTGCTACTTCCTCCTCACACTTTTCCCTGACTCCACTGTGGGATCCTTCCTGAGAGATACAGTCCCTCTGGAAGACACTGCTCTGCGTGGATCATGCCCAGGCCACAGCTCCTGCCAGAAACCCTGATAGAATTTACACACACTACCCCTCATCTCATCACCACAATTATAACAGAAATCCCCCACAATTATTGTTTTCTCTAGCAAAGTTCAATCCATCCTGTTACTTCTCCCAGTTACTATCCTTCCCTTGAATTCCTGAAAAGCCTCATGCTGGTCGCCAAAAAAATGACAGTGGCCACCAAGTACTCACCAAAGTGCTCTACAATCCCCTCTCATCAACATGCCCAGGTGGACAAAATACAACAAAAAGCTCATGGATCAAGATAAGGACAGGGAGATCACTCATCAAATGCTATCACAGACCAAGCTGACTCAGCTCGGGGAAATTAACTCAATTTCCCACCAATTAAACTGAGTAGGATAATGAGAAGTAAGAATAAATCTAAAAACACCTGCCTTCCACCCCTCCCTTCTTTCCAGGTTCAGTTCACCACGGACTCTTCTGTCTCTTTACCCCCAAGAGGCACAGAAGGACAGGGGAATGGGGGTAGCTCTGTATTCATGGTACTTCATCCCTGTTGTGCCTTTCTCCTCACACTCTTCCCCTGCTCCAAGCTGGAGTTCCTCTCATTAGAGACAGTCCTCCACGACATTCTCTAACATGAGTCTTTCCCACAGGCCGTAGTTCTTCATAAACTCTTCCAGTAAGGGTCCTTTCCACAGGGTGCAGTCCTTCAGGAATAGGCTGCTCTATTGTGGGTCCCCCACCCCATAGGCCACAGCTCCTGCCAGGAAAGCTGTTCCTGTATGGACTCCTTTCCATGAGGTCACAGGTCCTGCCAGGAGCCTACTTCAGCATGGGGTCTCTGTGGGCTGCAGCTTCCTTCAGGGCATGTCCACCTCTCCACCATGACCCTCCATGGATGCAGGGGCACAACCTGCCTCACTACAGTCTTCACCATGGGCTGCAGGGGAATCTGTGTTCCAGTGCCAGCAGTGCCTTCTTCTTCTTTTCATCATTGGCCTTGCTGTCCACAAGGTTATTTTCCTCACATTTCATTTACTTCTCTCTCACACAGCTGCCATGCCCTTAAACATGTTTTCACATGAGTTCCACCAGCTTGGCTGCAGGGCTCAGCTGGGCCCTTCTGTGGGGCCGTTGGAGCCGGCTATGCCATGGATCAGATCTTGGCGTCTTTTCGTGGAGGCCACCTTTGCAGTGCACTACCACCACAAAAACCTTGTCACATGAAGTAAATACACCATGTAAATTGGCTATTTCATAGTTATTGCACCTAATCTTAGGGCTGTTGCAGTATTATTATGAAAGTTTAGTTTCATAGACAGTCATGAAGTTATCCAGGTAAATTTTACATACATTAGTGAGAAACAAGATTCTTTTGGACAGTGGTTCCTAAGGCTTTGCATATCATAGATTCATAATACAAAATGTATTACATTCTCTAAAAGATATTTACATAAAATGCATTGTGTATGTTTGTAAATTTTATACTTTAGGTGAAACTATCAGTCAAGTAATGGCCTTATCACTAAACAGTGTGTTTAATCGAGTTTTGAAGTGGCAGCAGTACAGCAAGTTCCTCAAAAATCAATCCAATTGATTTCCATTTATGCAGATGCATAGAGTTTTACAGTTCCTCTTTTCATGTAGATTAGATGTGTGGTTCAGTCCAAATTTTGTTTCTTATTTCCTTAATCTTCTACAAATATTCCAATACCACACCCTACCCTTTTATGAGCCATTTGAAAGTTTCTGTTCAAAACTCTCTCCAGAATAAAATCAGAATTGTTTCAAAGTCTACAGAAATTCAGATTTGGACTCAGAATTTACAGCTTCAGTAATTTCGAAAATTGCTTTTAACAGATAGTAGTTATTATATCTTCCATACGTATGTTTACACGCACTTGCTATATATATATTGAAGTGCTTAGGTGTTCAAAGTACAATTAAACAATACTGGGTATAGTGTATATATAAACACCTGACATACATATAGATATACCTTTTGAAGACAGATAAGATGGACATATATACCCTATAGATACAGATAGGTATAAACCCTGTATATAATGTCTCTACCCCCTATGGTACATAATTGTATTTTAAACACCTAAGCATTTCAATATATTTGGAATTTCTATAATGGAAAATAAGAAGGAAAATATCCCTGCATTACTTGAAATACATCCTGCTTATTTCAATTACATTAGCCAAGGAAAAGCTCTTGCTTTTCATGATGGGTAAGGGCCAGTTCCGTCAGTTCCCATAAAAGTGTGACAAATTTTGTTCAAGCTATCTTCCCACAACAGTCAAAATAAACAAAATTAATCAAGTAATCAGGCCCAAATCAATGTTTTTCATTTATGCTAGAGGATGGAAGAAGACTGTCTCCCAGAAGACTTTCTACCTGAGGCTCTAACATTTGGGTTTTTATGTGCTTTTCCTTTGAAAAGTACAAACCAAAAGACATACAGGCAGTTTATTACATGTACAGAGCACAATATTGTATGACTGCTTGCCTTGTACTTTATTATGTATTCATGCAACTGAAGCATTGGGTGATGACACAGCATCTAGGAGCCAGAATTGCTGCAGAGAGGTGAAAGATGAGAGACAGACAGAGATAAAATGTTGAGGTCTGTTAGATAACTCCACTGTAGGTGTGCCTTTCACAGATTTCCATCTGGGACTAGGTGGAACCGGTGGATGGGCTCTTGAAGCTGAGTCCCACAGTCCAGCAGAGGCTGGTAAATATCGTAGAGTGCAGTAATAGCATCAGGAAAAGGCATTATGCTTGTGAATATAGACTTAGGTAGTAAAGGATTTAAACACTGGAAATATCGGAAGCTGAACACAGAATGACTGTGAGACTATGTATTCCCTATTAACTGTAAAGCCAGCAGGACTCACAATATCTGCACAAAATCCTGATAAACACCAAATGTTTTCCTTTGGGTTGATACATGCTGCTCTTAAAATGATTAAGGTTACAGGAGCTGTCTCCTACACTTGCCAGAGATTAGTACAAGAAACTGACCTTCCTTGGGCAGTTTGCTTCTCTCTGTCCTGTGTTTTCAAATATACCTGCAAACTAGATAGGAGAATCCTCTGAATTTGAAATACATACAGAAAATGTGCAATGTGTAAAGCAAGTACAAATCTATTGTAGTGATTGAGAAAGCTTCAGTCTCTGAATCCATTTTCCCTGAATTGCAGGTACAGTGCCTTAAGCCCTCATTGACATCCAAATACATGTAACAAATGGGAGTTAGAAAAGACCTGTACACTGTAAATATTGAACCGGAAACTCTTTGTTTGCTTTCTCTTGAATATGCTCAAGTCCACTCTCATAAAATGGCATGATATTCTAGCAGGCTTTTGACAACTAACAAGTGATGGGAAGGCTTGTGCCATTTTTGACAAATGGTGTGGGACCACTCCTGAATATAACATGATAAGGCTTTAGAAATCAGTGTAACCAATTGCAGCAGCAATAAAATAATAAATGCTGCTAACACACCCACCACCACCCCCATATTCTACACACAATGTGAAGTTATTATGTAAAATGCATTTCCCTGAAATGGAAAGATAAATACAAATTATCACCTTGTCATGCTCAAGAAATCTAAACATTAGACTTCTATTTGCAGATACTGTTTTTATTGGACTATTTTCTGCATTTCCGTAGCTGTACTTTCTTCCTGCAGTGATTGTAAGTACTTAGGAATTCACTGGAAATGGTGAGCTAAAAGACAGAACAGATCTTCTTACATTATAAGAAAAAAGGCTAGGACATATTCCCAACTCCTGTTTTTGTGGCTACAATTGTTGTTTTGACCATTCTGGTAATTAACATAAAGAAATTAGAAAAGTCCATAGTTGTAAGTTTATTCTGCTACCTCTTATTTTCAAGTCAATGCCTATATTTGTGCATAAATTCACTGAATGACACCCTGAAACTTGTAGATACTTGATTCCTGGTTTATCACTATCCACATGGGAGAAAAGAAAAAAAAGAAAAGAAAAGAAAAGAAAAGAAAAGAAAAGAAAAGAAAAGAAAAGAAAAGAAAAGAAAAGAAAAGAAAAGAAAAGAAAAGAAAAGAAAAGAAAAGAAAAGAAAAGAAAAGAAAAGAAAAGAAAAGAAAAGAAAAGAAAAGAAAAGAAAAGAAAAGAAAAGAAAAGAGAAAAGAAAAGAAAAGAAAAGAAAAGAAAAGAAAAGAAAAGAAAAGAAAAGAAAAGAAAAGAAAAGAAAAGAAAAGAAAAGAAAAGAAAAGAAAAGAAAAGAAAAGAAAAGAAAAGAAAAGAAAAGAAAAGAAAAGAAAAGAAAAGAAAAGAAAAGAAAAGAAAAGAAAAGAAAAGAAAAGAAAAGAAAAGAAAAGAAAAGAAAAGAAAAGAAAAGAAAAGAAAAGAAAAGAAAAGAAAAGAAAAGAAAAGAAAAGAAAAGAAAAGAAAAGAAAAGAAAAGAAAAGAAAAGAAAAGAAAAGAAAAGAAAAGAAAAGAAAAGAAAAGAAACCTTGTGTCATAAAATACAGCACATGTTTTATCAACAAGGCTGAAGGAAGTCGAATGTCACCTAAAGCCTAGGATAACCTTAGTGAACTGGGCTTAGAGACCTGGAGAGGATACTGAATGTGAGTCATCAACTGAAAATGCAAAGCTGTTCATTAGCACATATGACCCTAAGCACAAGTGACTTAGGCAGCTTAAAGATCTTTCCTTCCCTTGTTGATTTTAGCTCTGCCCTGGCAACATGTTCTGAAGATGACAGGGACAGGTCAACAGATAGAATGTAAAACACCCCAAGTAAATATGCCTTTGTGTTTAGGATTGTGTTTAGAATTTTTGTAACGTTCAAAAATTTGACAATGATTTTCAGAGGCAGGAAATCTTTCAGGCCTAAGTCTTAACAAAGTCAATACCAACACTGTAGCTTTCTCTAATGCAAGATTTTGAAGGTTCTTCTCCAAATAAAGAGTGTTCATTATATTCTTAAAAGAAGGAGGAAATTTTACACTTAATACTCCAATACAGCAATTCTTTTTGCTATTAAAATACTATCAGAAAGAATAGATTTTTTAAAGTGCTGAAGTCTCAAGTTCAAAAATTAATCATTACCAGATCCTTGAAGATACCTTATCTTTGTTTAACCTCCACTGGCAACAATTATTCGAGCACTTCCCTTGGCCAGTTCTACCGGCCCTCTCCTGAGCTGCATTAGGAGCACACACACACATACGTGAAAATGTTGAGCACAGACAACCTAGTATCAGAGAAAGCTGAGAATTTAACAATTTTATTTGTTAAAATTCCCCTAAATGAGTGGATTTATTGTTTTTCTTTAAAATATCAAATGACTCAAATATCCTGTTAAAAATAGAACTAAATCTACTTTTTTCCAGGGTTGTTTGTTTTTTTTATTATTATTATTTTGCAGTTCCAGCAAAACTTACACCTTCTGCAAACAGGGCCAATGACCTTGAAGTCATATTCATTGCTTCCTCCTGGTCCAAGCCTGGGAAACAGACCTTGCCTCTCAACTTACATGTGTTTGGAGGAGTTGGAGTTAAAGGAGGTACTGAAGAAGGTCTTAGCACCTTCCTTGGTTTTATCCCCCTGCTCTCCCACCACCTGCTCCACATTCTGCACCAAAGCCACTCTCCCTCCCCAGCTGGGCATGCTTCCCCCGTGTATCCTACTGCAAGGGACAGATATTTCTGTATAGGCAAATACCAAGGCAAGAGACAGGTGTCACAATAGTATCAATGTCTAAAATTTTCTATTAAGTACCTTTCGATTTTTTTAGCCACATTGATATTTTTAATGTTTAATTTGAAAGAACATATTTGAGAAGTTCGTTTTATGAAAAACTTAATTTCTTTTAGTTAAAACATCCTACATGTTACACAATTCTGAAAGACTTCATTAATTTTTCTTCTAAGCTTTTCTCTCCCTTCTCTAAGCATACACAGCTTAGATATTCAGTCAGCTTATTTTAAGTAGTGAAAGACATGTCAAAACTATTTTCTAACTAAACTACAGGAGAAAAAAATATGCAAAATACAGATTTTATTTGGTTTAGTTTTTTTTTTTTAATAAATATTAAGCATAAATTAATTACTATCCTAAAAATCCTATTTTACAAAATTGTTACCACAGTCATCAATCTCAGCCTCATAAAACAATCCTATCTTTTAACCATGGTAACATAAACAGTATTTTATCAGGTAAAATGGGTAATTATGGTGAAGGTACACTTTAGAAGATTTTACTGATCCAAGATTGTGTGGTGCTTGTATACTGCCAATATATAATTCATAATCCTATGTCCTGAGTTATTAATTTATTCATTATGACCAATAACTGAGTTTGTCAAGACCTGGATAGCAAAATAACCGATAAATTTCCAAAGGGGAGGGAGTATATTGATTATGCATGAACAGTTGTTGCTTAAAACATTATATGCTAGTATTGTACCATTGGTGTGCAATTGAGATGAGAATTAAGTATTAAGAAAAAATAAAACTGTGAAGGCTCTTGCTCATCATCAGGGTCAGGATAAAGTTAGTAAAGAAAAAAAAGACCAAAAGAATTTGTCAAGTTAACACTGACAGTGATGTATTTTTTCCCAGAGAACAACTATAAATATGATTTCCAAGTGCCATCACATCACAAGTTTTGTGAAAGAAATCAATGGGAAAACACAGTGTGTACTGAAAACTGAGACATTTTTGTTATGATATTTTTCTTTAACTTATCAAATAATGTAATGAGGACCAGGTAGAAAACAGACACTTCATCTCACTGTTTCTCTGTCTCTTGTGCCCTGTCCATTTTCATTAAATTAAATATAAGATTTTGGTGAAAGGTTTCCTTTAAATGGGTGTGCTACAGTCAACCCCTTTGTGAGTTTCTTCACTAAAAAAAAAGTTCAGTTATTTGCTTTAATACTGCTGACATCTAAAGTAACTGCTTCTTGTACTTACCCATTGCAGTCAGCACCTGCTTAGGGGCTCCTGTTCCTCCCTGCTGAGATGTGCATGACAAGGACCTGTCCAGGTACAAAAAATGTCTATAGAGTCAATTAATACGGTACAAAGCTTTGGTCAAGCAAACCAGGAAAGTGAACACATTCTACATGGCATCATTAACAAAATGTGATTATCTTCCAACTGTATTTAAGAATTACTTCCCCACTACCGAAACATTACATTACAAATACTCTTTGAGAATACGGTAATGTTATTTGTCTCACTACAGTGCGTGCAAACAATTTTAATCTCCAGTTGTAAAAGCACACTTACATCTTGTTCTTGTTGTAGAACAATATTTTTTACTTTTTTTTTTTTTTTTTTAGATTAACATATTTTTAAGGAAATAATTCAGTATCACTGTAATACAGGTGTTTTAGCACAAAAAGGAAACAAAGGCAATCAAAATCAAAACCACAAAATGTAGTGGAAGGGATATCATAAGAGCTGGTTTTGTGCAGGTGCCTTCTTTACATTTGACAAACCACTACTTCAAAAAATCATTTGTTTCTGAATTCTTACTGCTGCATATATACATTTTCCTATCTTTTCCTAGAATAATACAATATTGCTAGACAATATTGTATTATCCCAATATAAGACTAAAATTCTTTAATTCGTCAGGGACCAAAGTCTTGTGAAACTACATTTACACTGCTGAATCATTACTACATATACACTATACTATTTGTTAACACACCAGTTTAAAGTACAGTTCTTGTTATCCATAACTAACAGAAAACCTGCAGGTACTGATTGCAGGCTTAAATTTATAATGGAATTTAGTGGCTTAATTTTTTCTAACCAGATTGTACCCACTGCTAGGAGTTGCTCTTCTCTCTTCTAGATTTTTACTCTCCCATCCATTCTTTTTTTCTCTACTGTAAATGGGTTCACTAAGCTCTTCATCTCCTTCTTGCCTTCCCTGCAGGCTCTGCTGTGTTACAGTGTTTACCTCAGGTTCCCATCACTTTGTTCATTAACCTTTTTTTTGCCTGTTCTTTCAATATTTCCTTGAATTTCATATCCCCATGTTGCCATTTTTCCATCTTGTCTTTTCCTATCAGATATAGTCATTTAACATACAGAAGTTAACAGGACATGGTGACTGAACATAACAATTTCTAGCAGTTTCAGAGCTTTGCACCCTACCTGATTGCCTCAGATTCTTCCGCTTAAGTTAAATGGTTCAAAGATATCTTTAAACTGTGGAATGCTCCTGTAAGACCTTATTTTTATATAATTTGAGTAGATATTTTGTATTCTCTATTCTACACTAGCCTTAAAAAATACTATTTTGGTTTTTTACTTGCAGAGTTTTTTAACTGTCATTAAAGTGTAGGTCTCCATTTTCCTAAAAGTGAAGAAGTGAATTGCCTACAAGTGTTTTATTTATTTGTTATTAAGATTAAAAAAAAAAAAAAAAAAAAAAACCAGAATTTGATGCCAAAGACAAAACACACATATATATAAAAACACATTTTGCCTGACAAACTTAACCCCAGAAAATATTAAATGAGACCTCAAGCTTGTAGCTGTATAACATCTTAGACAATAAAATTATAGAGATTAAAGGTAGGACATTAAAGTCACATAAATTAAATACATACATTTTTTGTACATGAAAATCCACTGTAGTACTGATGGAAAAATCTGGTCCTGATTTTAAGATAGCAACTGGAAATGTGTTCTATAGTGGCTTTACTAACACAGTTGTCAGCCAGAGTTTATGTTAAACAGGTGGATGAATAACTCTATATTACCCATGAAGCCTAAAAATTTCATCTTTTGCTGTTCATGAACATTTCATTATATTGTCCGCACCCTTTAGGCTGAACCACTCAAGCCTCACTGCAGCGTGCGCTTCCTCCTCTTCATGTAGTCCTTCAGTGATGAATCCTCAGGCTCGGAAGTGTGTTCATTAATTGTACTGATTGAGTGTCATTGTTTCTATTCTGTGATTTATGTAGCTAGCCAACACCACTTAAGGTTTAAATTTCAAAATCAAATAAATAAATGGAAACTTGCTTTTGGCCAACATGCAGCTATTCAAGCTTAAAATTTAATTTAATCAGCATTCACACCTATAAGTGTAGAAACATTTGTGGAAATTAAATATGAAGAAGTTGGTCACCTAAGGAAATGGCATAGTCCTGCTTCTTCTTCCAGCTTTAACCTTGGAAATCTGGAAAATTTCCAATAGAGCATTTTCCTCAAGGAAATACAGAACCAATGACTTCTGAGGAGACAAACCAAATTATTTTCTCTTATTTTTTCAGACCCTCTGAACCATCTTTAGAGAAAAGAAAGACATTTATTTTCCCCATTCCTTTTTACATTTCAATTTTTCTCTCTTTTTTCTTTTCTTTTTTCTTTTTTTTTTTTTTTTTTTTTTCTTCTATTATGCTATGGCTATCAAATAAAGCCTAAAATACTTCACAACACAACAAAGGACTTACCTTGTTATCCTAAATGAACTAATTTCTATCCTCCATCATTACTCTTTCTTTTTCTGGTTATCAAGCTAGCCAGTCTTAATGACCCCTACCACCTAGGGCCACTTCACTTCAGGACTGCCCACGTGCCCTGAGCCTGACATACCATGGAATGACACACTTCTTCAGCCAGCCTGGGCCAGCCTTCCGGACTATGGAGAAAATTAACTCTTTCCAGCCTGAAACCAGCACACTTGGCAAGATTATACAGGCATTATACAGGCATTTCATAGCAATTTGAGATGAAGCAGATGTTTCATTGGTGGGTCTGTAGAGCTCGAATTAATAAACATCCAAAACACTTTATGTTGACTGAGAAACTGGCTCTGTTTCTGTATCAAGAGAGGATAATATAATATGCTTAAGACATAGCTTCAGGACATGATTTTACACCTCCATTCTGCAAAACAGGATACTGCCTCCTCCCGTATCTGCTTCCTCTGCATGTTTTGGATTGTCATTTTTTGTGTAGGAGCTAGATTTAAACCCTTGCTGAATAGGAATGGCAGTTCGTTATGTAACCTGTAGTCTCAGACCACCCTGACGTATATCACATCACCAAGTCTGTAAGTGTTGCCCATCGTACAAAACTGCAAGGATTTGTCACTTTAAAGGCTAGGCTGCTGTGTGCCATGCCTTTTATTTTTCTAAATTAATGAACATGACTTAGAATTACTTTTCCACACAAATAGAACTTTCAACCACCAATCTGGATTATGAGCCATGAACTACATTTTTAATTATTTAGTAAAAATCATATGCCCTTCATTGGCTCCCTATTTTGTTGAGTCTGCATATGGAATTTTATGAAACTATTTTTGAGGTTTTATTCAAATAGCAATATAATCCTGCTTGCTTAAGAAAATTCAGAATTGCTTTTAAATAATTCTCCATGCATTAACTTTTAAATTGCAAAATTAACGTATTCCATATATATATATTGGGGTAATAAACACACAACATGCATTAGCTAATATTCATCATCAATTGCAATAACAACTTTGAGTGGTCTAATTATAAACTAAACACGCTATGAATATTAGCAATTAGTTAATTTTGCATAAATTATAATATCAATACAGAAGAAAAGAACCAGAAAAATATGACTATGTAATCAGGGTGTGAAGATCATTTTTCAGTAATAAGGCTCCATAAATTTTGGGAAAATTATATTGATTATTTCAAGGGTAATTTAGGGAACATCAATCCGAAGTAGAGGAAAAGAATAAAGAGAAGGGTACAAGATATTACATGAATCAGTATGGAAAAATTGTATTAGGAATATTAACTTTGATTTACTATTTAAAACCACGTCAATTTTCCTCTGTCAATGTATTTTCTCATGCGAGTTATGTGTTATTGCTACCAACTGACTTATCTTTGAGTTCATCAAAACTAAATTAAATCAATTATAGAAAATTTTATAATATGCTATCACACAAAGTCCTTGATTTTCTCCTTAATGTTTTTAGACTCGACCACTCCGAGGGCTAAATGACACTCTTTAAGCTAGGTTTTGGGGCTGCAATATGTAGTCTCATTCCCCAAAGGCAGTTCCAGAAAGCTGAGTCAGACACATGGATCTTCAATACAGAAGAGGGAAGAGTCAGAACCTTCAGAAATCGAAACACAGACCTACTGCACGGGAGTTCAGTATAATTAATAGCTTGAAAGCTCTAAATTGACATTGTGTCTCACACTACTTCCAGACATGTGAGACCTGACCTTCTCTATGTTTTTTCTTCTTTTTTTTCTTTTTTTTTTCCCCTTTGAAGCTAGATGTCTACAGCTATTATGTCAAAGTATCAAAACAGGATCATTATCTTCTTCCAAGCCACCAATGTCTTTTTTTTTTTAAATATAACATAATAAAGTACTCACCTAATAAGCTCTTTAGAAGAGAACAAGTGGGGAAAGTTCAAACAAAGAAGCAACAGGGAAGAAAAGTCTCACTCTCATCCCTACAAACATATTTGAGGAAAAAGAAAATAAAAAGGCATTTTTGCAGGAAAAATTAATCAAATTGTGTTTCTTCCTCCCTTAAATACTAGTACACTTCCTACAAAGATATCAAATCTAAATTCCAGATTCCAAATTTTGGGGGCAGGATTCAGACACACAGTTCTCCCTTTCTTGGATTAATATCTCAGTACTAGATTACAGAAGGTATGTAGAGATTTCCTGGAGAATGATGCTTGCTGTCTTTCTGATGTAACAGAAGTCACACATTTCAGGAAAAGGGTAACAGTTTCCTAGCCCTACACATCAGCTTTGAACTAGAGACTGTGACACTCTTTGAGAGCTCAAGCACATGCAGAAAAATCACTTTGGTCTTAGTAAATTTTTTTAAACACTATCAAACAAAAGGTGGACAGTTCATAATCACTTCTTTAAAAAAAAAAAAAGAATCATTAATTTTATAAGTCCATCTTCAGACATTCACTAAGGAACTTTTCACAATAGTTATTAATGGAGAGCTGGAATAACTTATTTTCTAGATGTTTTTTCGCTTCAGGTAGCACCAGATTGTGAGCTTTCTCAGCCTATAGCATGCATGGAGGTGGAAGTCTAAGAAAACAGAAAACCTACCTGCAATACAGGTAGCACCTAGCAACAGCAGGAGAGAGGTTATGGATATTATAAACTTACACATCTCAAATACATCAATCACCCTGTATTATATTTAACTCATTTATTCGATGTCAGTTCACAGAACATACCCTCAAAGACAGATTATCTCTATATTTTTCCAACACTTCAAGTACATAAAGCAAATAGAATATCAGATATTCATAATTGTGCTTATTCTATTATATGTATATTTCTTTAAAAAATTTTTAAAGGTGACAGAAGAGCATTTCCAAAACACATGTTTAAAACAGACTAGACTAGACTAGACTAGACTATAATACAATACATTACAATATGATACAATACAAGTTAGAAGGGACCTACAACAATCATCTAGTCCATCTAGCCAACTACCTCATTACTTTGAGATTGACCAAAAGCTAAAGCATATGATTAAAGGTATTGTCCACATGGTTCATTTTAAGGCACTGACAGGTATGGGGTATCGACCACCTCTCTAAGAAGTCTGTTGCAGTGTTTGACCACCCTCTTGTTAAAGAAGTGATTCCTAATGTCCATTCTGAATGTCCCCTGGCAGAGCTTTAATCCCTTCCCATGTATCCTATCACTGTATCCCAGGGAGAAGAGATCAGCACCTCCCTCTCCATGTCCCCTCCTCAGGAAGCTGCAGATAGCAATGAGGTTGTCCCTCAGGCTCCTTCTCTCCAAACTAGACAGGCCCAGAGTCATCAGCCGCTGCGCACGGGACATGCCTTCCAGCCCTTCTGCCCGCTCTGTTGCCCTCCTCCAGATACATCCAAGGACCTTCACATCCATGTTAAATTGTGAGGCCCAGAAATGCACACAACACTCAAAGTGAAGCCATATCCATGCTGAATACAGCGGGATAATCATCCCTCTTTTGACCAGCTGGTCATACTCTGTGTGATGTACCCCAGAACATTGTCTGTCCTCCTGGGTGGCAGGGTACGCTGCTGGCTCACATGGAGCTTGCTCTCCACCAGCAACCCCAGATCCCTTTCTGCAGGGCTGCTCTCCTGCCATTCCTCTCCCAGTTTATATTTGTAACTGGTGTTCTTCATCTCAGGTTTGTTTGGTCCTCTTAAACTTCAACCTGTTGATCATTGCCCAATGATCCAATCTCTCCTGATCCTTCTGCAAGGCCTCTTGTCTCTCAATCAAGTCAACCGCACCTCCCAGTTTAGTGTTGTCTACAAGTGAAGAAACATGACAATTTCAGATCTTCTATGAGCTTCCAAGTACAGAAGCTGCTACCTTCCAGTGCAGTAGGTGAATTACCAGGGAACTATATAAGGGATTTTTGGAATAGCCTGTGATCCGCACTAGTATATTATACTTGTAAAGGTATGGTAGTGTTGAGTTGATCGTTGGACTAGATGATCTTATTGGTCTTTTCCAACCTTAGTGATTCTGTGATGCTTTACTGACCGTTTGCAACATATACAGTTTTTTACATGTAGGAATTTGCTGTAAAGACAACTATTTCAGAAGACTGTATGAGAAGCAGGAATGGAAACACTCATACCCAAGCAGGATGACAGCATGTAACGTTCTACATATAAATTCTATATATTGCCTAGTGATTTTATTATACCAAAAATTTTCTTTCACTTAGAACCAATACACAGCTTACTACTGTGCTGGGTTCAGTAAGGAAAGGGTTAACTCCTTTTACTGTGGTTACTAAGGAGTTGCTAAGAAAAACATTGATAAGGCCTCAGCTGGTGCTGGGGATGGCCTGTACTGAACTCAAGGTCTTTTGTCTGCTTCGGATACTGTAGCTGACCCAAACTGACCAAGGAAGCATTCCATTCCATAGTATGTCATGTTCCATATGTCACTCTTGGGCACGGAAGGGGGTCCGGTAGCCATTACTCTTCCCTTCTTTCTCTGTCTCTTACTCCCTTGCTCGTCTCCCCGGGCAACCTGCTAACCCTCCTGTGTTAGCTGCTTTGACAACTCCTGTGCTGGCTCATTCGTGTGGGAGATGGTGGATTGTTTTGAGTTTCTGGCCATGCCATTGCTGATAGGGTTTGCTTGGAATCTGCTGCGCTAGCTCCCAGGCTCCGGACTTCAGGCTGCGGCTCTCAGGCTGCGATCGCTCTTGGGCTGTGGTTCTCGGGCTCTCTGGGTCTGATTTTCATCCCTCAACATCTGGGTGTGCATTGGTCAGTGGATGGTGGGAAATTGTATCATATTGTATATATTGTATCATATGGTTTATTTTCTGCAATTTTAATTTTTTATTATTTGTATCTGTATATATTGATTTAGATTTAATTAGTAAATAGTTCTCTTCTCAATTTTGTGAGCTTCTTTATTTCTTTTTCCTCCGATTCTTCCCCTCCACTGGAGGGGGATTTGTGAGAGCGGCTTTGTGGTATTTTACTAGCCGGAGTTAAACCACGACAACTACATATGACACATTCGCAAACTTCAGAAAATTAGATGGAATTCTTATTTTGAAGACCTTATTACTATTCCTCTCCTTTTTCAACAAACACGGAATAAAACTTCCAACACAGATGCAGAATTACTATCAGTGGAGATATTTAAAGCTAGCTTACAGACATGACAGTACTGATTAGGTTTAGTTCAGAGGTAATGAACTAAATTTTTCCATGTTACAAAAAGATAGGCCAATTAGAATTTCCTTCTTTTTGAGCTGATTCTACAGTTTAATGGTCACATGAAACTTCCACTAACAATAATAGGTATTCTGTGCACACTCTGGAGGGAAAATAAAGCCCTGTAGAGTTTTTCCCTTATAAACAGCATGAAGCAAATGGAGAATGATACTAATCTCAAAAAAGTCATGCAAATTGCAGTGTCCTGAATGAGAATAAAATCTGGAAGAGAGGTCCTGGGGCACAGAGAGAAAAAATAAGGAGGAGTGAAAAACACACAAAGCTAAATAAGACAACCAAGAAGGTAAGCCCAACTAACAGTAATGTGGGTGCATTGGTCCAGACCACAGTGAGACTGCCAATCTATAAAATACATAAACAGAGACATTAAGAATGTTTTCAGTCCAAGTTAAAGAAAAAATGGAAATAATGTTCTTGTCAATGGGCCAAAAATCAGTGACTTATAAAGCACCTGGGGATACACTGAAAGAGCCTATACATCAACACATTGCAGACATTAACAAAAGAAAATGCACTTATAGTATTAGTTTTAGTGTTATTTTACTTACAGTAGCCATGTTGTTAAGATGTTACATCTCACAGATCTTTCAGCTGGATCATACCACATCCAGCTCCAGTAACTACTAATACTCTAACCTGTTGTTCGTTTAGACTTATCTGGTGAATAAGTACCACTTAGTTGCTCAGTCACCTCCGTCTCTCCAGGAAGAGAGTCAGAGGAAAAGAAAAGGAAAGCTTGCAAAAGTTGAGATAAGAACTATTTAATAATATAAATGAAAATTATACTGATACTAATATTAAGATTACTACTAATAATAAGTAATTAAAACAATAGAAAATAGAACATATGATACAGTAGCTCACCACGTGCTGACTGACGCACAGCCAGGTCCCAGAGCAGTGAACAGTTCCCCAGTCTGAGAGCAGGGAGGACCCCCGCCCCCAAACTCCACCCCCACACACAATCCCCCAACCCGCTAACAGAAGATGGCTTCTCTGTAAAAAGCCTCACAAAGAGCTAACAAAATGAGCTAATGACCCAGTTATCACACCTTCAAAACTGTGCATGTACACTCCCAGTCTGACCAGTGAGCCTGATGTACCATGGAATGGAACAAAATCTCTCAGCAACTGTGGACTGGCCAGCTCTGTGAAGAAGAGGAGCTTGTTCCTGCCTGAAACCAGAACACTTAAAAATCAAATGCATAAAAATTAGTGTTCATATTCCATAACATGTTCCATTTCTGCATTTAATTTTCTATGTTTAAGATGCGTTAAATATCTAACTCAAGGAAAAGCTATCCTCTGTGTTTATCTAAAAGGGTGAAAGTGTCTCTGGGTCTAGACACCCTATCATTATGGTATACTTGAAAATAAGGCTCATAAGACACGGATGACTCTAGTAAAAAAAATTGACGTAATGACTCCAAGGGTAAGATGAGCATACATTATCTCAGCTCTTGCTAACAGAGGCAAAGCAGAAGAATTAATATACTTGCACAAGTAATTTTTGAAATTATAATTTTGTCATGGGAACTTTACACTTACAGGGATGAGTTTCTCTGATCTTGCCATTGAAAAGTCATAGATTAAAAATCTAACTTAGCTACATTTTATTTTCATTTTTCTCAAATAAAATCAAAGAAATCTACAGTCAAACAGTGAATAAAATCCATAATGTACTATATTCACATTTCATTTGCAGTTTTTCTTGAATTAAAATTTTCAGGGAAAAAATTATAACCTAAACGTCTGTTCTTGGAGACCCCCAAAAATCTTAATTGCTACAGTATATAATATAACTTTTATAATATATTTCTATAATGTCTTTCCATTTTAATGTATTTTCTCATGCTTTTTAAATTCAAAAGCTTTATGATTAAAATTTCAATACTAAATAACTTGTCCTTTATATAGCTCAGAAATGGTCATGTAGGTGCCTTTTGTACATTTCCCCATAGTTTTGGTTGGTTGTGATTCTTTCCAACAGAACTGACTTGTATTTATTGTAGGTATTACTGCTGACACAGTAATTCCTTTCCTAAATTATTATTGCTGCAATATTTATCGTATTTTCTGAAACATACAGAAAATATGGATGAAGATTATTTTTCTAACCTTTGTTCTTTTAAAGATCACTGGTTTCCATTTTCTCTAAAACTAAGGTAAAAAGTGTCTTAAAAAAAACAAAACAAAACAAAATTTTTTTTTGTTAAATCTGACACGTTTCCCATAAATCACATGCATGTACAAATTTATATTCAGAATGTATACTATATAAGTATTGCATGTGCATGTACTTGCACAGGGTACTTCGATTTTTAGACTGTATTTTTCTGCCCTTTATGATATGCTGTTTGGAACTTGATGATCCAGGTATTACTATCAACCCCTTTATGAGACATGAAAAGCATAATGAATTCTGTGCATTTAAAGTATTCATTCCCACAGAAATACTTCAACATTGCTTTCATACACATTTAAGTTTAGGATACACTGAGATGGAGAGAAAGTAAAAAAAAAAAAAAAAAAATCAGAACTTGATATTGGCAATCCTTCATTCTCTATATATGATATTTGATTGTAAAATGTTCTATATTTTTCCTACAAATTTTGTAATTACCATAGAATCATAGAATAGTTTGGGTTGGGGGGGTCCTTAAATACCATCTTGTTCCAACACCCTACCATGACCAGTTACACATACCACTACACCAGGTTACTCAAAGTCCCATCAAACCTAGCACAGAACATTTCCAGGGATGGGGCATCCACAACTTCACTGGGAATCCTGTTCTAATGCCTCACCACTCTCTCTGTGAAGAATTTCTTCCTGATCTAATCTAAATCTCCCTGCTTTCAGTTTGTACTTGTTATCCCTTGTCCTGCCACTATATGCCATTGTAAAAAGACACCCCTTCAGCTTTCTTGTAGGCCTCTTCATGTACTGGAAAGTTGCAATAAGGCCTCCCTGAACTCTTCTCCAGGCTGAACAAGCCCAATTCTCTCAGCCTTTTCTTGTAGGAGAGGTGCTCCAGCCCTCTGATCATCTTCATGGCCCTTCTCTGGACTTGTCCCAACTAGTCCATGCCCTTCTTATGCTGGAGACTCCACAGCTGAATGAAGTACTCCAAGTGGGGTCTCACAAGAGCAGAGTAGAAGGGGAGACCTGCTGGTCACACTTCTTTTGATACAGCCCAGAGTACAGTTGGCTTTCTGGGCTGCCAACACACATTGCCACCTCACGTTGAGTTTCTCACCAAACAACACCTCCAAGTCCTTCTCCTCAGGGCTGTTTTCTGTCCATTCTCTGTCCAGCCTGTACTTGTGCTTGGGATTTCCCCGACCCATGTGCAGAACCTTGCACTTGGCCTTGTTGAACTTTATTAGGTTTGCACGGACCCATCTCTCCAGCCTGTCAAGGTCGCTCTGGAAGTCACCCCTTCCCTCCAGCGTGTCGGCAAACTTGCTGAGAGTGCATTCCATCCCACTGTCCATGGTGCTGACGAAGATGTTAAACAGTCCCTGTCCCAGTACCAACCCTTGAGGAGCTCCACTTGTCAGTGGTCTCCGCTTGGACATTAAGCTGTTGAGTGCAATGTTTTGAGAGCAGCCATCCAGCCAATTCTTTATCCACGGAGTCATCCACACAACAAATCCATTTTTCTACAATTTAGAGACAAGAATGTCATGCAGGACAGTGTCAAATGCTTTGTACAGCTCCAGGTAAAAGACCTTAGTTGCTCTTCTCTTACCCACCAAAAACTGTAACCCTGTCATAAAAGGCCACCAAATTTTTTGTGCAGCTTTTGTTCTGGCTGAGCCATGTTGGCTCCAGAAACAATTAACAGGTTCCAATCAAGAAAATCTTTCCGTCTTCATAGAAAATGGTAAATACATGCAAAAAGATACTACAAAGTTGCTTAAACTTACTTAATTCTGTTTTCAAAGATTGTGTGTAAGATCATAGATGCTGTTTACAACCAGCTTGATTGTTGTGCAAAACCCCATGATGGTGGATTAGAAAAGTGAACATATACAGAAAAAGGAAAAAGAAAGAAAGAAAAAAAAAAAAAGTAAAAGTGAAAAGGTAATTTTAGAATGACATGCAAAGTATTACATTTTGAAAGCAATTTTAAAAATTATATGAGCAGGAAGCACATAAAGCATAATCTAATATATATTTATTAAGAGACTATGAAATACCATCTAAAGGATGACAACAAAAGAAACACTGAAAAGAGTATCACAAGGAGACAGATCAAAGTCTGTACAGGTTAGCCAGAATGCTCATAGGAAGAAAAGAATAGAAAAAGGGAAAGAACAAAGACTGACTTTTTTATCTATGCCAGAAAATCTGGGCAAGATTTTTAGGAAAGAATGTTTTTAAGAAATTGAAGATTGTATCATTAAAAGGGAAAATAAGCAAACCATGACACTATGTGTTAGTGTCACTAATGGATGTCATGCTACATATAACACTATGTATTGTCTTTTAACAAACATTTCTTCTGCTACTTTTCAAAACCTTTCTGCAACCTACATGCTGTTAGCTCCTTAAAAGTTTCACACAGATGATCCTAAACAACCGACATATATTCAAAAGAAAGGTGGAGCCTACTTATTTCAGCTTCTAAGTTTAAGGGAAAAACACTAGAATGTATTTTCCTGCCAGACGTATGCTATGATCCAGATCACACGTGAAAAACATCTGTCAGTGTAGTTGAGAAACAAGACAGTGGACAGCAAAGTTAAGTATGGTATCAAAACTAGAAAATTTGCTGATGGCTCCCTGCACAAGGAGAGAGATTGAGCAATTACAGTAACCCAGCTCTTTCACAGCAAAGCTTCAGATTGCATTATGCAAGGATTCACCTGGATGATGCATTCCTCACACATTGCTGCCCTACCAAACCTATAATCTCCATTCATGTGTTCCTCTGTAGAAAACATAACCACACACTCCTGTCACAGTCAAGCTTTGTTCTAAAGTACATCATGTCCCACATTTCCTTAAGCTCTTAATAATTATATAAACCATAACTTTATTGAACATGTGTAACCACACTCACATACTCTCTCTTCAGCCATAGTTTCACCTTTCTTTATTAATCTGAGAATACAAAACTTTCCACACCACAGAACTATGGTCAATCAAGTCTTTATTTACTCTCAGTCCCAGACCTTAATGCACTACAAAACACATCTAAATCCATTAACCATCCATGTACCTTGGTCTGGTACACACCAGACTTGCGGGGACCACATTTAGGAAACAAGTAACAAAGCTAACAATTTCACACTGGGTTTAAATTATAAAAAGTGGACTTTTACCATCCAAACCCCACCCCCATCCCCTTAAAAAAAAAAAAAAAATACCACCTACAAATGCAGGATTGAAATTGTAATTATTCAGCCAAATTACTGAATTCTCATAAGTTTCAGTGGGACTGCTCCAAATTGGTATCTGCTCAAGGGCTACTAAAGTCTCCCCTTATGAAGACTGATTAGCAACAGCTGCTGATGGATGACAGAAAGATCCAGAGACTGGGGGAAATATGGTCCACAGACTTGTTATTTAGAAATGAAATATTATACAATCACTCTAGAATAATCTGTTACTGTACTGTGCAATGAGGACTTTGGCCTGCTTATTCTGCTAAATTTGAAGGCAGGGGCCTCAGGAGTCATATTAGCCTAACTGTTCCCGAAACGTCAGACAGAGCAGTCTGCTTTGCCCCAGAGCTACATAATTCCATTAAAAGAATGGTAATCCCAATGATCTTTGCCTGTTGTCTCCACAAAAGAGATGACTTAGCCCTTAGCATCTTGAATTTTATAAAATGGATTGCCTGTGCTACTAGATGAGATTACAAGAGAACTGCCTGTTTTACCTAACCAAACACACTCAGGAGAGATATTTCCAGTGCCTCTAAACACAGTGGTGGTACAGGCAGGGGCAGTTCAAGGGAGAGAAAAAAGCATTTAACCTAAAACTTGACATTGGCTCAAGAAATTTAACCAAACAAGCTGGAAACAGCAAGGGAAACTTGTTCTGCTTCAGGAAATACAGGCAAATAAACCAACGGATTTTAGCTGACAAATTTATGAATCAGATAATAGGAATCTGTTCCCTACAAAATATTAAATTAACCTCAGTGACCCAGGAACATGCCCTCACAGTTTCATGCCCAATATTTCTGTCTTGGTTTTGTAAAACTCTTTACTTATTACTAATTAAAACCTGGCATGTCTGTGTATGCAACATTTAAACGAATACCCACTTAAGTCAGTGGGGAATTCCACATTAGATAATTGTATAACATTATAGTTTTTTTAAAAAAATAAAAATTGTAGTGGGTC
The DNA here is from genome assembly GCA_027574665.1 of Rhynochetos jubatus. Taxonomy (NCBI): domain Eukaryota; kingdom Metazoa; phylum Chordata; class Aves; order Eurypygiformes; family Rhynochetidae; genus Rhynochetos; species Rhynochetos jubatus. The sequence goes on from CM050690.1 coordinate 32,495,313, forward strand.
TTGAGTTTATGAAGGCATTGTCAGTACTTCAAGGTCACGTCCATAAGAGAGGCTCTATATCATTTTTCAGAAGCAGCAAGTCAGCTGATGTAATAGCATTTGATTCTGTTCTTGCAATTCATCTGCTGTGAAATCAGTATCTTCTGATTTAGGGTGATACTAAATAACACTAATATACACATTGACCCACTTGTCTGACACAAAGAAACTGGATTATCTGCAACAGGAACTCTAGGAAACACAGACAGGTAGTTTATCCCCTAAAAGAGCATACTTACATACAGGGTTTAATATTTGTGAGAAACAAGTTGAATAATTCCACTAGGAGGTTTTTTCTGCTAAGAATTCCTATTGTATAAAGTACCATCCACTGACAGCCCTTATAATATTACGTATATGTGAATGAAGTTTGAAAGTTTATAGGTTAATCCTAGGTTATAACTTGATGTTAGAATTGTTCTGTCCATATTATTTTATTTTCTTAAAAACCTGAACACCTTCTGAAAGTAATCTGGGGTGCGAATTTGACTAGGCAACTGTTATATGACTATGCTGGCTCAGAATTCATGCTGATAGGAATTGTTTCTAGGAATCAAAGAATTTTTCTCCCCAGAATAAATCATCACCTACAATATGTCCTTGAGGGGAGGCAGGAGATGGGGAGACAAGGAAAAAAAAAAAAAGGACAGATCAAGAAAAAAGAAAAGTTAAACTGTTTAGGAGACCAAATCTGAACCTGAGAGGCTTGGCAGAAGTTGTAACTTAGCTCCAGATAAAAGTTGATTTGTTGTGTCAATCCACCATACAAGCAAAGCTGGGATAGAGAAAAAATAGTGTCAGTGCACATTTTAAACTCACTCTGAAGGTAAAGCTGGGGTTATTATTGAAAGAAATAGTTTAACAAGTACTATATTACAGTAATTACATTAAAATAATAATTGGGCTGATAAATAAATTGTTAAAGGGTATGAAGTGAACCACACAGCAAAGTATGAAGCTTAGGAATACAAAAACACTGGACAGAAACATTGCCCTCTTGAAACAAGTATGCTGATGACCTAAATGAAGGGAAGAGGAAGAAAACCCATAGAAGAAAGTTATATATCTTAAGTATCTGCAGTCCTTATAGTCAAATCATTGTCATGATTCACTCACAGCTACAGAAGAGAAAACATGGTAATTGTGCAGGAAAAATAAGATAGTAACAACCAGAGTATTCTACTCACCAAGAAAAAATGAAATTTAATTTAAAAAATATTTAAAGATTTTAGTCTAAAAATATTTCTATCTGGACATACTTAATTCCTAGGGGGTTACCTTCTGTTCACTCATTAAAAAAGCCAATTTTTTCCACATGAAGGAAAGGGGTCTATGGAAATAATATTGACTTTGAGAGTTGTCTGCTAATGTTTGCTAAAAACCTTACTCTTACTCTCTAAAATCATGAGGGTATCTTTCAAATCATAAGATGCCTACAGTTTCAGTTCTAAATGTATTTTACTTTTTCAAAATAATTATTAGTTAACAAGGTATTCTGTTAACATAACTAGAGTTTAAATTAATATCTCTTTATAGAATTAATCTAAAAATAATGATTAATATAACTCTAATATTCTTAATTAATGCCTTAATCCATTCCAAGAGACTCTTCACAGATGAAAGTATTACTTGTCTGGATAAGAATAAAGAAACAAACTGACACTATTTATCCAACACATTTATAGGATTTTTTAATGGGAAGGAATTAATTACACTGAAGAGATAAGAGAAGAATTAAACATTGACTTAGAATCTTAAAGACACAATGTATGTAACAAAACCTGAGAGCAAAATAGTAATTCTAATGTCATGTCTTAACATCCCATTTATAAATCTATGATAACAAGAATTTATTTTTAAAAGCTAAGTAACTTATATAGAGAAAATAGGATGAAAGGAAAATGGGAGGTTATGATCATGTAGTTATGGTACCAATGTTCTTAGTTTCAAAGTTTTGGCCATAAACCAAAGCTCTCAGAAAACTTTTTAATCTAAAAATAAAACGGTTTCTAAATTTGGTAAAAGCAGAACAAAGAAGGAAGGATAAAAAGTTGACTGTTCCATGGGTCAAACCTAAAGTAGATGTTCATGTTTTGTGCTCTGAAACACAGTAGTTTCTTCTTCTTCACGATCAAGTGGAAACTTAACTTTGAATTTCCAAGATACAGATGCACATATGTATGTTTCTATGCATATATACATACACAGATGTATGTATCTATGTATAGATGCATACACAGCTCTACATACACATACACAAATATATTCCTTAATGCACAAGATAAAGCGTCCTAACAATGACAAATTTATGTTGCACTTTAATTCCATTCTGAAGTAAGTTTTAGTCTGGAGTAACGCCTACTATTTAGGACTAAAACTTGCATAGTTTAATTAAGATTTTGGATTCATTCCACAGTATCTCTTTAATATTTCTCCACTTTGTTTCTGTGTTAAAGAGGAAACCTAGGCAGAACAGGTGATGTGAGAAAGGTATATTGCAATTAACAAAGCCCCAAAGGCTTCTCTCTGTCAATGAAAAACTCAGAACAGAATGTAGCATAGAAGGACGTGGAGTGTAAACAAATAATTCTACTATGAAGGACATACCTAAAGGAACTAGAGGGATAGAAAAATTACAGGTACAACTAGAACATGCATACACTAACTAGAGCTGATAATTCAGAAAATCAGATTTGGGGATGTGGTTGATATTTTAGGTGGTTTTCCTCCCTCAGTACTCACAGCAGTTTGTTAGTGTAAATCCAGTAGCAACTATTTGGTTTGGGTTAATATACATTCATGTAGTAAGATATTTAGTTCTTTATTTGGCATAAGAAATCTGAAATAAAATCAAGAATACTGTAATTAAGAATTAAAGAACAGCTTATTCAGCTTTTTTAAGGCAGACCCATACAAAAATTATTTTAAAATATGGCTTGTCTGAATTAAACTGAAGGTTTTCTAAATACATCCCTACTCTTTTCATTTTATGGCTTCTGAAGTCAAAGAGTATTTCTTGAGTGCATTGATGTTCCTGTTTCATGGAAGAGTAATATTTTTAAATGTGCAGTCCTCAGAGCAAAACAAAGATAAATACTTGGTTATGTCCTGAGCAGATGCAAATATTACAGTTGGGTTTGTTTGGGGATTTTTCCTGCCCTAATTCCTGAGGAATGGGATGAAGCTAAATGTTAGGTATACATCTGTAGTAAAGTTAATATCTTCCTAAAATCATAAGCTATCCTGGAGTGTTTAGAAGACAGCAGACTACCTTGTACTGATACAGCTGACCACATCCAAGCAGGCATGTTTCATACTGAACTTGGATTCCCCAGAGGCAGAACAAGCAGGACTATTACAGAAATGTTTTAGAGAGCTTCAGGTTGTATTCACCAGAAGGGAAGCAAGGGAATAAATGAAGAATAATGAAACAGGAAAAATTATTATGAAAAAAAATGAATGTAACTTATATATACACCATGATTTGAAGCATTCTGGGAAGATAATACTCAGTGTTTCTCTGGGAGCCCAGCAGTGTAGTGAATGCATAGCTAAGGGGGTAAAAAAGACTAAAGCATTCTTTGTATAATTTTTGTATTATACCAGTGATGTATGAGAAGAATGTTAATTTCTTAGTAGAAAGAGGTGTTTCATGAAAGTTGGTTCATGAAGCAGAGAAAGTTTCTTCTGACCACTTTCAAATACCAAAAACTGAGAAAACAGGAAAGTCTGGTAGGTTACTTTGAAGGAATATTTATCCATTTCAACTATCATATTTTCCTTACAGAACTGTGAGGAGATAGGATATGTACAAGAAATGTTTCTTACATTAAATTATTTTCCAATCGTTTAACTTGTGGAGTTGTGAGAGGTGACACACAGATGTCCTGTAATCAATATTTATTAACATAGCATCAATCATACCAAATCTGCCATTTCTTCTATAGAAAGGCTGAATTTTTCTTAAGCTTGGTTTAAATATTGCTTTCTAAACATTTTCCTTAAATATTTTTATGCTTCTTTTTCAAAAATCCATTTTTCAGATGAGTCAGTAAAATACTTCCAAGACACACCCTACAAGGCCACACTATAAAGATGGGGTTTTTTACTTTATAAAAATCCATAGATATAAAAGATTATAGTTAAACCCACCAGATTTGTCTTCTGCCATCATATGCTAAATTTCTTTCTGGTAAAATGAAGAACATAAAGGTGATGTAGTGTAATAAGAAGTAAAGTTAACTCCTATGAGTTTCACCTGTTTAATTCCATCTACTTTTTTTTGCCCTGTTTTTTTGTTCAGTTGTTGTTTGGTTTGTTTTGGGGATTTTTTAATATATGTTTTTGTGATGCCACTCTGTTGGCATCTCCTGAATGGGAGAAGTATTTTAAAAAGAAAGTGAAGGCTGTATGCACTTCATTTATAGCCATATATTTTGTGCAACATCCATAATATAGAATTCCTAATTCTAGCATCACAGTATGAGTAAAAGTAAACTAAATTCAAGGACTATTTATGTGCCTAACTTATTGTTGTTACCTCCACTATTTTCATGTGTTCACTGGCGTAATCATCAGCTACAGAAACTTTACTCAAGCACTTTGCACCACTTCAAATTGTCCTACTTGAAATACGACATATCAGGTAAATTTAACTTAGTTTCAAATAGCTTTTGGGGGGATGTTATGACTCAGTTGAATTAACAGTCCATCTCAATTATAGTTTTAATGTATTGAGTCAAAGGCACATTCATATTATATTAATCTTTATATATATATCTTCATCAGCCAGTGGTGTGAACTGGTATCATCAATTCCAGTACAGATAGATAGCTACTGCCCTGAAATTAAAAGTGATTTCCTCTAACTGATTTTTGAAAGTGTTTTATGGTTATGTTGATCTCAAAAACTTGGTGCTAAACTGCCAGTCAAACATTTCAAGACACATTCATATACCGTAATATTTTAGGGTTTTATTGCTTTAATTAGAAATTGTAAGAAGGGCCATATACAAGAAAGCAACCGTTTAGCTTAATGTTTATTATTTCCATTTATCTTTTCCCTGTCACTGTGTGTCCTTCCATGCCTCCACTTACCAGGACAGTGAGCAGAAATAACAGCTTGCTTGCCTTAGTGCCTGATATCCATATTCCGCATATTCAGCTTATATTAAATAATACTTATCTCTCCTTCCTTTTCTTATTCCAAACTTTCTTTATTGGGCTTTTCTGTCTCATACCTGTATTGGTTTTGCATGGCAAAGCTTTGGTAGTGGGGATGCTACAGGGAGGGCTTCTGTCAGATGCTGCTAGAAGCTTCCCCCATGACTGGTACCGCCAATGTCAGTCTGCTCCGAGATGGACGCACTGCTGGCCAAGGCCAAGGCCATCAGCGATGCTGCTAGTGACTCTGAGATAACACATTTGGAAGGAGGAAAAACTGTGCAACTGAAGCTGAAGATAGGAGTGAGACTATATGAAACAACTCAGCAGACCCCAAGATCAGTGACAAATGAGGGGGAAGAGGTGCTCCAGGCACTGAAGCAGAGATTCCTCTGCAGCCCGTGGTAAAGACCATGGCGATGGAGGCTGTGGCCCTGCAGCCCATGGAGATCCATGGTGGAGCACAGATCCAGCTGCAGCCCCTGGAGGACCCCTCCCTGGTGCAGTGGGATGCCAGAACAAGGCTGAGACCTTATGGGGAGCGCTGGAGCAGGCTCCTGGCAGGAGCTGTGTCCCTGTGGAGAGGTGCCCATGCTGGAGCAGGTTTTCTGGCAGGACTTGTGACCCCATGGAAGACCCACACTGGAGCAGGCTGCCTCTGAAGGACTGCACTCTGTGAAAAGGGCCAACACTGGAGCTGCTTGTGAAGAACTGCAAACCCATGGGAGAGACCCCACACTGGAGCAGAGTCAGAGTGTGAGGAGTCCTTCCCCTTAGGAGGAAGAAGCAGCAGAGAGAACATGGGATGGACTGACCCCAGCCCCTCCATTTCCATCCCCCTGAACCTCTGGGTCAGAGTAGGTAGAGAAATCATGAGCAAAGCTGATCCTGGGAATAAGGGGGGGGGGGGGGGGGGGGGGCGGGGGGCGCCCAGGGAAAAGTTTTTTTTAAGATCTGTCTTTATGTCTCATTATCTGCCTCTGATGTGATTCATAACAAATTTAATTGATTTTTCTCCCTCAAGTCAAGCCTGTTTTGCCTGTGACCATAACTGGTGAGTGTTCCCTCCCTGTCCTTGTCTCAATCCATAAGCCTTTTGTTATGTTTTCTCTTCCCTGTCTAGTGGAGGGGTGGGTGCTGGGGGGGGGGGGGGGGGGGGGGAGGTGATAGAGAAGCTTTGGTGGGCACCTGGCAACCTGGGGTAAACTTACCACAATACCAAAGCAGAATCTTCACAGCATGACCTTATGCTTATGACTATCTTTATCCAAAAAATATTTGGCACAGACAAGCACGTTACTCTTGTTACTTCATACTGACAGAAATCAGATGAACTGCAGCATATGCTACTTTGAAAAGATTATTTAGAATAAAAGGCAATTTTTTTTTTCCAGACAGTTGCAGAGAGTGTCAACTACAAATACCTCAACACTTGACCTGAGGGCATACTCCAGTCCTACTTTGCCATCAGGGGTGTATAAAAGTTATGTAAAAAGTTATGTCACTTTTTTCCATCACCGAGAACATTTAAGATTGTGGCTATAGCTATACAGCAGTGCAGCTCTGTCTTCACATCATAGTTTTATCCTACCTGCACACATAGTGAATGTTTATCTACATCTGTACTGTGAGTTAAAAGAAATACATACCACTGCACATACCTGATGATGAAAACAAGCCCCGACAGTTTCAGAGCTTACTGCAATAGCCGATCTTTATTTTAGGGGTAATTTTTCTCTTGTTCATCAAATTTATATTTAACTTACAACACAGCAAATACTAATACATGTTTGCTTTAAATCCACTAACTATACTACATAAAGGAAATAGTTTCTGGGGAGATAGATGAAATTAAATCTTCTGTACCCTGGATTTCATCAGTGACTAGCATAATTAAATCTCTAAAGTAAGAAAAGCAAATAATGAAGAAATATTTTCTCCCTTCAACATTGTGTCTTCATAAAGCTACAGACAAGCTATAACTAATAGCAATTGCCATGTCAATAAAACTAGTAAGTTCAATTACATTAAATATTACTATCTAATTAACAATTCAGGGAAGTATACCAGTGCATGTATATCAGTACAGACATGTATATATGTGTGTATCTATGTATGTGTATACAGAAACACACAAAACAAAAATACTGTTGGCCCCTTCTTCCCCAAATTCTCTTTCCATGAAAAAATGTTATGATACTTCATATTTTACTAGAAAATGTAATAAAAATGTTTTTACATTCAGAGATACTGGTGACATTTTCTTGCTTTGTCCTTGAAACTTACATTACATCTTCTGGATATGGCTTAGCTTTAAACATATCTCAACATGAGTGGGAAGGCATCCCAATCTTCCCATTCCCATTGGAACACATCAGTATGCCAAAATACAGGCCACTGCACATAAAGAAGTAATGTGAAGCAAGAGAAGGAATCTTCACTGGTTGTTCAGTTATGCAGAATATAAAAGACCAACCTTTCTGTTTCTAGACACTCCTCAAAAGTTATAGTCAACCAAACCGCATTTACAGTGCTCCTCAGTTCATTGCATTCATTTACTATGTGTACATTATTCTCCCTTGCCTTCAGAGAATGTGTGCTGAATTCTAAACACTTACACCGCTGAATTTCTGCAGCAGAAGCACTGTGTATAGTGCTGATTTCTGAATGCACATATTAGCCAAGATTTTCTTTTCATTTTGTGCACAGTTGGTTTTTTTTCCCCAGCAATATGCACTTTGTGCAGGCTGCTAACCCTACTTTGCACTGAGTACTGCTCTGACTGAAAAAAAGTGTATGTCAGCCTGGCATTTTTCCTTCATCAGACAATTTGCTTCCTTGCCATTAAGGTTAAAAGCAAGGGATACAAATTATCTGATGTAAAATTACTAGCTGAAAATAGATGTCATGCAAATATTAAATCATCTATCCTATTTGCGTATTGGCAGATAACCTGCTAGAGCCATCTAAATTAGTTTTAAATAGCTCAATGTATAAGGGAAGCAGCAAGGCATACCATGATAAAACAAGGATCCTAAGGGTTTCTACATCATTACATTTCAATTTTGGTTGGAGGAAGAGCAGATGAAACCTGAATTAAGCTGTTCTACAAACTTGTAAGTTGGTAGAACTTTTTCAAATCTTCATTGCATTTTAATGATCTGACATATCTCCAAGCAGTACATAGCAATAACTTACATCTATGTGTATTAACTCAGGAATATGTTTTACTAATTAATTAAAAAGAAATCTACAGACTTGCAGAATAGATAACAACCGATTTTTTTTCTTTTGGATTCTACATATGCTATTTTAGAACATCTAATTTTTCAGGGTTTGTTCAATTTACTCTTGTATGCATCTAGAAAAAGCATAGCCATGGATGTACACTGTGCATGTGGTACTCCCAGTTGTCAGATACAAATGAAAGCAGCAGAGAGAATGTTTTGTCAATACAGGGCATTTTTCTAGAATGAAATATAAACAAATATTAAAAGATTGCACTCTGAAATGGCCAAATAGTGCCATCTTGTATTTTCTTACATATACAAGTATTCAGTGCCTTAATTATTTACATTAAAGCCCAAATATTGAGAAATTGGAGAAATATAATAATATATAAGAAATACATAGTATTAGATATAATTATACATATTTAGAATATTATGTATAATTAGTATATGGTATAGTTAATTAGTATATAAGAAAATATAATATATAATTTAATATATATAACTAGAAAAATATAATACAAAACAATGAGGTAATTACTCAGATCAGAAAAAAACTAAGAACAGATTTTGCTAGTATTAATAAACAGAAAAACTATTTTGCTCTTCAGTTTCCCAGAATACCACTTAGATGTAGATGGTGTGGAGAAGTGCCTTGCTCAGACCCAGCAGGCCAATGAATATTGTGTGTGCTGAGGCCCCTAGACACCTACAGGGTAGAAGCGAATGACCTGTGTGTGTTTTTCGGATTTCAGTTTCAACCATGGAAACATCTCCCCAGCTGATTCAGTCATTCATTATATGTTGGCAGCACTGAGAAGCCCTCAACTTGTTTTGCAATGAGATGATTGGGGTTCATTTAGTAAAGAAAGGAAATAAACCCTGTCTAGATCAGTAAGCATTTCCTTTTGCAACCAGATGCTGGGACAGAAGACAAATTATATTTTAACTCAAGGGAGTGTTGTGTGTCTAGGGAAGCTGTCTTATTTTTACTGTCATCGCCAATTTCTTTGTTCCTGTGTCACCAGCCAAATATAAGGTTCACCATGCCAGACACCACAGGAACCGAATATTGTACATCCAGCAGCTATCTGCCTGTGCTGCCACATACCAAGGATAAATGCAATGAACAGGTAATGGCTGGTGTAAGCTCTAAAAAGAGCAGATTCCATCCAAGATGAGCTTATTTAACACAGCTCCAGCTGGTACCTCTGCTCACTGCTAATCAGCTGGCAAGACAGTAGGAGCTGGCTGGAAGGGCTTCAGTATCCAGAAGATTGCTTAGCATGAAATATAGACTTGGCTACCTACAATTTCACACCCTGGGAGGTGATCTTGGGATGATTATTGCCCTTAGCAGTTGGCTAGCTTCTTAGTTACAGAATTAGTCACTTTGCTATTAAAGCAAATTAAGAAATGGAGGCTTATTGGGTGTTGTGCAGTCTACTAATGAGTGCAATAAGGTTTCTTTGAAGGGAGGGCTGGATGCCAGAAGTGGACCAGAACTCAATTTCCACACACTATCTACAGTTTCCCTGGCAAGAGAGAAGTGTGCAGCACATGCAGAAGGAAAGAATATATTCTCAGGAAGCAATTTTGGGGGTTTCTTTCCAGTAGCAATCAATGTCCATGCATATGACAGCAGAATAAAAGGAGAGGGACAGTCTGAAGTAAAAATACAGAAAATGTTCATGATGAGGACAGGTCCTGACACACAGTATTTTAATTAGACAGGGTCTAACACGCAGTGTTGACAGTGGGAATAGGGTCCCTTTAGGTACAGTCAGGCTTCTGGAATATTCTATGCCCAGCAGAGGATCAGAGGCAGTCAACAAGGAGTTTTACCTTACAAAGAACAGTAATCAAACGACAAACTGCTGCTGCCTGGTGGTTGTGAATAGAAATTTGAAAAGTAATGGTTAGTAACTGTTTTCATGGGTGAGAGGAAGATTCTTACTCAGCTTTCTTAGCAATTTAAAAAGAAAATTTGAAAGAGTTTAAAAAGAAAATTTTAAAAATATGTATAAGAAAAGAAAAGAAAAGAAAAGAAAAGAAAAGAAAAGAAAAGAAAAGAAAAGAAAAGAAAAGAAAAGAAAAGAAAAGAAAAGAAAAGAAAAGAAAAGAAAAGAAAAGAAAAGAAAAGAAAAGAAAAGAAAAGAAAAGAAAAGAAAGAAAAGAAAAGAAAAGAAAAGAAAAGAAAAGAAAAGAAAAGAAAAGAAAAGAAAAGAAAAGAAAAGAAAAGAAAAGAAAAGAAAAGAAAAGAAAAGAAAAGAAAAGAAAAGAAAAGAAAAGAAAAGAAAAGAAAAGAAAAGAAAAGAAAAGAAAAGAAAAGAAAAGAAAAGAAAAGAAAAGAAAAGAAAAGAAAAGAAAAGAAAAGAAAAGAAAAGAAAAGAAAAGAAAAGAAAAGAAAAGAAAAGAAAAGAAAAGAAAAGAAAAGAAAAGAAAAGAAAAGAAAAGAAAAGAAAAGAAAAGAAAAGAAAAGAAAAGAAAAGAAAAGAAAAGAAAAGAAAAGAAAAGAAAAGAAAAGAAAAGAAAAGAAAAGAAAAGAAAAGAAAAGAAAAGAAAAAAGAAAAAGAAACTATCTAAAGAGCAAGGTGAAGCCTAGCATCAGAAAGCACCAAGGTGCAGTCTGGGACTATTTTATCTCCGCATTCTTTTTTGTGTGAAGGTCTTCATTTTGGGATTTTTATCATCATCTATTATTACTAACAGTTTATGTAATACAGGCCCTCTGTTCTGTTTATTACATCCTTAAGTCCTCCCAGCAAGATTTAACACTTAACCATATATGTTGAGCATCCACCATATTCTCACATAATGGGGCATGATTGATAATAAACTACAAATGGAAGAGGGAAAAGAAATCTGTGTGTTAGTGAGATAGCTCCTAACACATAGGGGCATAATATGTGGTTTTGTACTACTTATGTTTAAAAATTAAATTTATTATAAACTTTTAAATTTCTAAGAAATCAAAACTAAACACATGTAAACAAAAACCCACGTTCCTATTCCTTTTTCAAAGCTATATATAGGAAATATACTAAGGAATTTAATTAATTCGTTTTCTGAATTATCATTACTTAAATCTAAGAGTATAGAAACAGAAAAGGAAGATGTCCATATTTAATAAAGGAAACAATTCATGCCACATTGCAGTTCCTAGAATAATGTTAGAATTAATGATTATAAACAATTCACATGTGACTAGAAAATTAATAAGGTTGTAAAAGGCATAGCAAATGTGAATTCATCAGGAAAAAAGAATCATGTGAAACAGTTTTCTTTATGACAGGTCTACTGCATTAGTTAGAGTGAAACATTACTTTTTCATGTAATTAAATTAAATAGAAGTGCAGTTAAAAATATTAAAATAATACTGACTTAAAATGCACTGTACATACTTTAGAAAGCAAGTCTGGAATTAAAAAAAAATAATAAATGAGACCTGGCATAAAACCAGTCAGTTAAAATTCAGTAAAGATAAATGCAAAGACCTACACTTGGAAAAGTGCAAGAATATAATTCAAGAATATAATGCAAACATAGAAAATGGGCAATTACTGACTGGGCTGAAGCGCTGCAAAAAGGAACTAGATGTTGAGTAGATAAAAGTGAGTATGAGTCAAAAGTGTAATGCTGCTGCTAATCGCCATGGCAGTCAGCTTCCATTGTAGATGTACTAACAAGAATGTTGTATATAGGAGACTGATTACAGGTGATCTATTCTACTTACTTTATGGAACTGTTGTTTGGACTACTTGTCCACCATGGGATGCAGCGGTTAATAATTTAAGCAACTTTAAAGATGACAAAAATATGTTGAGTCATGAGGAAAGACTGTATCTATAGTCTGCTTTAATCCAAATGAAACTAGTTTTCTGTAAAGAAAATGGAAGAATGTCTTCTGAAACCCCAGCTAAAAATTAAAGCCTGCTGAAAGTACAGCAGAAAGGGTAATGACTGCAGAGGTTATAAAACCCTTACTGGATTTTTTTAAAGTATAAAGTAAATTACAGTAACAGGGATGATCTAAGTATACTTATTACTACTTCAGACCAGGAAGATAGACAACAGGATCTTTCAAAGAAGTTCCTTTCAACTCTTACTGTTATCCCAAACACACATACCATACATACTCTAATTGCAGTCACAGTGAGTTCCATTGCTGGACATGATTTAGCAAGAGTTACACAGTTCCTCAAATAATACTTCTGAATTAATAAAGTGGCTCTGACTGGCAGAAAATACAATCAACTTTTTACAGATACAAAACAAAATTCATGATGCAGCTTTTTTCCTATGTATTTTAATATATGAGATTTTTAGTAGTTTTTGTTATTGCTTTGAACTTTTATTCTTTTGAAATGCCTAACCTATAGCATTTCTGAATATAGGTTTTCCCTTAACTGTACTTGGTTAGCCACACTTATAAAATTTCAAGTGGACATTTCTTTCTGTGTTTCATATACAATTTTTCTTACATTAAGGCAGATGGAAATAAGTTGCATATCTACTGAAATGAAAGTATTAAAACAATCATATTGTTAGATTCTATTTAAATCTCTCAAACAATAATTTAGTGTCCTTTTGATCAAGACCAGACTGCTTAAAACCAGTTTCTTTGATCTCTGTTTTTCCCAGTAAAGTCTCTGGAGCCAGAAGAAATGCAGTCCATAGACAGCCTGTATGAATTTGTCTGTTCACACCCAAACTGTCTAGTATCACCATATAATTCCGTCAGTGACACTGGCTCACGGGGTTTTGCATGGCCGCACTGCACACCACAGGGGGTGGAGTAGCAACAGGGACATGGAGTGGCCACACTGCTTGGTGCAGTGGATGGAGTAGCCACAGGGGTTTGGGTGATCACCATGCACATTCAGACAGCTGCTTGACCTTTTTCAGGGGTTTGGGTGTCTGCATGTCCCATCACAGGGGTTTGGATAACACAGTGCCTTCTTTCTCACTGAGCACTGGTAGCAGATGGGGCAGCATTTTGAACAGTTCTTTAACTTTGAGCCAGATCAGAATGTTCAGGAGCATGCTAATCCCTAGCAATAGGACACTCCAAGACTATGAAAAACTTCCAAAATATTCATACACTTTTGCTGTTGGCTCAGAAAAAGAGGGAAAAAATTGGAATAATTTTTCCTCCTTAGGCTGGGTCCCTAAGGAGAAAAAGGAAAATGTTTAATTAGTGTAATTAATGAAAGTTTCCAGGACATGGCATGCAAAATACTGGGGTGTTGACAATATTGAATGCGGACACGGGATTCCTCCCAACACCAGCGATACACTGACCAGCCGAGCAAGACCCTTCAACCAGGCTCAAGCATACATAATAAGCATAACAAGGAACATGGGAGGCAATAGATCCTACCAATCTATTAACAACTCAAAGAGCGAAGAACTTGACATCTTGACCAGCCACCACTACATTGCTGTAACAAATACTTAACATGATTCTGTTTTAACACACAGTAATCAGTTCTATCCTTATCTCAACCCTTCAAGCCCCATCTTGGGTGCCAAAAAGACTGTCACGATTTAATCTTGGCTAGCAATTAAGTATCACACAGCCACTTGCTCACCTCCCCCTTCCTCCAGTGGAGGGGGAGAATTGGAGGAAAAAAAAAGGAAGCTAGTGGATTGAGATAAGAAGAATTTAATAATTTAATATGAATGAAATAGCAGTAGTACTAGTAATACTACTAATACTACTAATAATACTAACAATATCAATCAGAATATTTAATTAAAATAATGAAAAATAAAACATAATGTAATTACTCACCACCCACCAACCTATACACAGCCATGTCCTGAGTATCAAGAGTCAGGACCAGAGACTGAGAGATAAAGCCCAAGAGCAATCACTGCAGAGTCCAAGCAAGCCCCACGAGCAAGAGAGTGACTCAGAAAGCCAACTGACCCTCCAACTAACTAGCACACAACACAGACTATAGTCCCTGGCCCATCCCAGGCTTAGCATGACATGCATGGATAGAAAAACCCCTTTGGTCAGTTTGCATTAGCTTTCTGAACTGTGTCCCCACCCTGCTGATTGCAGCAAGAAAGTTGGGAACACAACTGCAGTATCAGATGCTGAAAAAGTCATTGAATTAGTACAAACACTCCTTACCAACAACTAAAAAACACCTTATCATTACTCTTACCAGGACAAATCTAGAAACATAGCCTCATACCAGCTACTGTGAAAAAAATTAACTCTGTCCTGACTAAAACGAGCACACATGCTAATCAAATATTTATTTGGCTAGATGTTTCAAACACCCAAAAATGCACAAGGGGCAGCCTCGACTCACACTGTGTTTTCAGATTTATTGTCCAGTTGCACAGCAAATGCTATCTTCAGGAATGCACATAGCCACTCCAAAAAGCAATATTCAAAAACCAACAAGATTAAATTTCTTCAGCTATAACCATCTAGATTACAGTATCTTGAGGCTTAAACTGTGTAATTATTCTGTGTTGAAGAATACCATACATACTTCCTACTCTTTTATAGGTAAATAACAGCATTCAAAACTAAAACACTGTAATTTTAGTTTTGAGTGGTTTATTGACATATTAGATCCTACCTTGCCATATTTTCCTTCTGATCCTTTTTCCACATAGAATCTGCTTATGTTGTGAACATTTAAAGAAGCAGAATGATACAACTAGTCAAAGACACTTCCTCTTGCTTGAAAACAAATTTAAAATGTAGTGGAGTTCAAAAAGCA
Source organism: Rhynochetos jubatus (assembly GCA_027574665.1). Taxonomy (NCBI): domain Eukaryota; kingdom Metazoa; phylum Chordata; class Aves; order Eurypygiformes; family Rhynochetidae; genus Rhynochetos; species Rhynochetos jubatus. The sequence goes on from CM050690.1 coordinate 32,510,493, forward strand.
TCCTCTGAAATTTTGGTTTTGTTGAGAATTCAGTTTCAGTGTTCAAAAACACATACTTAGGACCTACTTCTAATCATGTACAATTACAACAGTCAGCAAAGTATCTAACTAGTTATACACATGCACAATTACCTTGTTTCCAAACATACAAGATAATTTAAAGTATAAATTAGTCAGACATTTATATGTACAAAATTGTGCACGTGAATTTTTCAATCCAAGTTCATCTGGATTCAGCTTCTCTCCTTCAAAGCAGAAGCAGATTGGAGGGCCTAAGTCACATGAGTTTCCCAAGACCACTGATTTTTGTTTCATATAATATATTACATGTTTTATAAACTATTCTGTATTTGATAAATATCTTGAAGTGATATTACTCGTATTTTGTCTTTTGCAGCCGTTAAGTCTACAGCAGGAGTTGGCACCCACTCTACTTCTAACACAGATGTGAGTCGTTTCTGGGCACAGTTCATTTGATATCATGCTGGATGGTCTCACCCTTTTACCCACACAACAGCATGCTTGGCACCTCTGTGTCAGCAGAATTTCAGAATAAAAATTTTCTAAACAGCAAAACATTAGTTGTTCGCAGCTCCCCATTTGTAGTTGAAATATAGACCTTTTACACTCATAAAAATAGTGTAATGGTCTGAAATCAAGTTTCACACACATTAGGACTGCCTAAAAGGTGAGATTCAGGATATTTTGTGAAATCAGTGAAATGTATTTACTAACCGTTACTTAGAGGTCAATATTACTTTAACTCAGTGCTGGAGGAGAGAATACTGTCAGTGAAACAAATATTAGTGACTATAGAGGGTTAAGATGGCTGCAGAAGTCACTCTGCAGAAATACAGTGTTCATGGGTATCAGGAAATAGAAAAAAAGTTTTACAATTTAAATAATAATAATAACCACAAATGAGCTTTTCCATGCTAGAGATTTCTATTCTAACATTTAGACATTAGTAAAATTTTCACTGAGCTCAGTAGAATTACTTTATTTAAAAGACGGTATTAAATCATGGCCTACGTGCTGTAACTCATTAATAGCCATTTGCAGCCCAGCAGGCAGTGGTTCAGAGCTCTGGACGTGTAGTCACCTGTATCAAATGGTAATTCTTAAAGACCACACTTATCCAGGAAGCACTTATTAATAGAATAAGGCAGTGAAGACAGGCACAAGAGCTCTGAGCTATTTTCTGGGCTGAGTTTACTCCATGCCATTATATAGCAGCCCTAAGAGCAATATTTTAGGAGAACAAGGTTAAACTAATTTTATTGTTTTTATGTGGCAAGGTTTGGTGGCAGGGTCTTCAGGAGTGGCCTCCGTGAAAAGAAGCCAACAGCCTATACCAGTCTTTGTCTTACCTAAAGGATGTAGTGTAACCTGAAGCAATTCCAAAAGAATGGAGACAAGGACAGTAGCGGGAGAGGTGTTTGGAGTGAAGTTGAGCCTGGGAAAGGGAGAGGAAATGTGTTTTCCCTAAGAGTTTAAATGTCTGTTGTCTCTGTTTCCCAGTATCCTTTAGTAATCAAATGTTTGAAGTTAAATTCCCCAAGCTGAGTCTGTTTTGCCTGTAATGGTAATTTGTGACTGGTAGTCGTCACCTTTTTATTTTAAGCCATGAGTTTTCTTGCCCTTGCTGAGGGCATAAGGTGAACGAGCATGTGTGTGGGTGCTTGGCTGCCAGCTAGATCCAAACTACCAAATCAGTGTGCTCAAGCTACCAATGGACAGCCAGAAAACCTCCATTAGGCTTAAAGATGTCTAATAATTTAAATAAGTATCCATAGACAGAAAATGTGAAATGACTAATAACAAACTGCCATTTAGATATGCAACCAGATATATGGTTACATGCTGCCCTTGCCACAACTGTTTGATATACTAATTCAAAAACTGTTTCAGAAGACCTAGGTTATACAATACCTTGCTCATATCCTACCTATATCATGTCTGGACACCTCTTTTCAGGAAATAGAAGTTCAAACTGCAGTAATTACAAATTAAGTTTACTAGAATAATGAAAGGAAACTATGCCCAGGGAAGAGATGAAAAGAGCTTGGCTTCACTACTGCTGGCAGTTTGTCTCGCTAAAGCAAAAGTAGCAGAGACACAAGAACCAAGGAGGAAGCAAAGTTACTTAAACTCAGTAACAAATAATTGAATATGAATTAGCTAGTAACAAATTTAATTTTTATTCTAAATCAACCAACAAAGTTACCTGTAAAAGCACAAAAATTGACCAAAAGTTGGTTACATTAGTGAGAACAGTAGGGCTACCTGAACCTGCTAGTCAGATTTTGGCCCCCCTATTGCAATGTGTATTTTACTTCAGTGTCAACACTGCCATGTATACCAATACATACACGTTTGGCTGCAGCAGCTGCCTGTCTTGATCTCCTTTAACAGTGAGCAGTTGGCTGTGTGCTGCAACTACCCCCCCATCAGCTGTAGGAACAAACAGAAGCAGAACTGGTCTTTATTTCTTGTTCTCCAAACAGCATAAGCATGAGAAATTATGATTTTGTGTTTAAATGAACAGACTGTGTTAGATACAAATGTTTAAAGGAATAAAGTAAAATGACTAATTATTACTTGATTTCTGAAAAGCAAAGCAAGAATTGAGATAGCTACCTCAAATTCCAAGCTCGTTTCCCATCCACAAACTCTGTGGAATTACTTGCTCTCATGAATACTTCTTAATCTCTATTAAAAAGTTGACTAACAGAGCATATTCAGACCTGTTGCTGGATTTTCTGAGAGGTTATAAGGAGAGTGGGGAGTGGAAGTTATCATAATTCACTGCAGTTAGAGATTCTAAACTCTCAGACCTCAGCAGACATGAAAATATGACTTATCAATATTTTATTTTAGGCGAGTCACTAAAAATGAACTTCCAGGATTGAAAGACTGATCAGAAACACACACATAAAAATCTCAGTCTTGCAAAAACTGACACAGAGCTTAACTTTGTAACTATGAGCCGTTCTTATTATTCATGATAGTTAATGTAAACACATGCATAAGTTGGAGACAAATTAAGTTTTTATTTCCTGGATAAAAGAAAGATTGTATCTGACACTAACTTATTACTATAGCTATGTAGGATTATAAGGACTAATAAATAATAAGGACGGTACTTCTCTCTCAACCTAAAAACTCAATTAAAAATCTGAAACATAAAGTGTTTCTTCACAAAAGGATGAAAAAATATGACAAGAACACATTCATTCTGAGTAAATGAAAAAGTTCAAATGCTAGTTATACCCAAACATTTTCAATGAGAAAACAGTAACACCTTAGATAAGTAGTTATCTTGAACACCACATAAACAGAGACAAAGGAAAATTTTTGCCTTTGAAAAATCTTGATGTTACTGAGTAAGTGAATGAGGATTAAGTTAAACAATATTCTGTTTCTCTGATATAGACCAGTATATAGCTGTCAGCAACCTAGTATCATGGATGCTTATATATTTAAGAATTTTCCATGTTAACCTAAAAACCAAATGGTGATATAACAGGAGAATAACAAAAGGAGAAATAGTAAGCTGGTAGAGCTGTCATCGTAGATAGCTTTCAATCTAAATTTTACATGGCAGTATTCTCAAACTGACCAGCTCTTTTAAGAGTAAGAATTTAAGAATGTGGAATTATACCAGTGGAAAATGTCTAGTTTAATCTCACAAAAATGTCATAGAGAATACAGGAGGTTTCCCATAGGTGAATGCTACAGCTGTATGCCTGTCTAGTTTTTAAACTCGGCTTATAAAACTAAATTATTGTATATTGGAAAATCACAGTCCTCCCCTGTCCACCTAAATCAAATCATACTAATGCAGTTTTTATTATTCTCTGTATGAAAGGAGGTCATCTTGAGTGGCATCACATGGCTCATACAGGACAACCAGGTCATCAGCCCCAGTCAGCATGGGTTTATGAAAGGCAGGTTCTGCATGACCAACCTGATCTCCTTCTATGACACACTTAGTGGATGAGAGCAAGGCTTTGTCTATCGGACTTTAGTAAAGCCTCTGACATTGTCTCCCACAGCATTCTCCTGGAGAAACTGCTCATGACTTGGACAGACGCACGCTTTGCTTTATAAAACACTGTCTGGATGGTCAGGCTCAAAGAATTGTGGTGAGTGGAGTTAAATCCATCTGGGGACAGTCACAGGTAGCATTCCCCAGGGGTCAGTGTTGGGGCCAGTTCTGTTTAATATCTGTATCAGTAATCTGGACAAGGGGATCAAGTGCATCCTCAGTAAATTTGCTGACATCACCAAGTTGGGCAGGAGTGTTGATCTGCTTGAGGACAGGAAGGCCCTGCAGAGGGATCTGGACAGCCTGGATCAATGGACAAAGGCTAACAGTATGAGGTTCAACAAGGCCAAGTCCAAAGTCCCACACTTGGGTCAAAATAACCTCATGCAATGCTACAGGCTTGGGGATGAGTGGCTGGAAAGCTGTCCAGCAGAAAAGAACGTGGAGGTGTTAATCTATAGCCAGCTGACTATGATCCAGCAATGTGCCCAGGTGGCCAAAAAGGCCAACAGCATCCTGGTCTGCATCAGGAACAGTGCAGCCAGCAGGACTAGGGAAGTGATGGTGCCCCTGTAGTAGGCACTGGTGAGGCAGCACTTCAAATTCTGTGTTCAGTTTTGGGCCCCTCACTTCAAGATAGACATGGAGGTGCCGGAGCATGTCCAGAGAAGGGAAATGAAGCTGAAGAAGGGTCTGAAGCACAAATACTGTGAGGAGCAGCTGGGGTTGTTCAGTCTGGAGAAAAGGAGGCTCAGGGGAAACCTTATTGTTCTCTGCAACTACCTGAAAGGAGGTCACAGAGAGGTGGGGTTTGGTCTCTTGTCCCAACTGGCAAGCAATAGAATGAGAGGAAATGGCCTCAAGTTTCATCAGGTGAGGTTTAGATCAGATATTAGGAAAAATTTCTTCCCTGAAAAGGTTGTCAGGTATTGGAATGGGCTGCCCAGGGGGGTGGTAAAGTCACCATCTCTGGAAGTATTTAAGAGACGTGTAGATGAGGTGCTTAAGAACATGGTTTAGTGGTGGTATTGGCAGTGTTAGGTTAACAGTTGGACTTGATGATCTTAAAAGTTTTTTTCCAACTGAGAAAAATCTGATTCTAAAAGACTCATAAACCTGAAGAAATCTGCCAAGTTGAAAAGCAGTCAGGAAGAATGAGCACAATTGTTTGATCCAGCTGCTGTGCTACATCAGTTTGATAAGAAAAAAATTAGTAAATAGTCCAAAGGAAAAACTATTCTTCATGGAGGTATAACAAGGAAGATCAGATCAAGCATATAAGCAGTCAGAAAAATCCCATTAATATGTTCTTTAATACGAATGGTGAAATTATTAGTACTTGTCTTTTACAGATAGCACCAATGGTTTAATTATTGTGATGAAAGTGAAATCTACAAAATTCAACACACAACTAAACACATTTAGACAGACTAACATATCTAGATTCTAAACTGTATTCCCAGGGCTTGCTACCAAGAAGCATATTAATGTCTTATATTTTACCCTTAGGCAAATATTCATCAGAAAGTGTAAAGAAATTTTTTCATTGTAAAAATCCCAGTAGGATTCATTAGCCTTGACAGAATAAATTGAGACGAAAAACTTCATGGATAGGCATACATTTTCTTTATCAACATTACTATCTAGAGATGGTGTTCACTGGTATGATAAACCCAGAGAGAGTAGATGGTGAATGTGACCTATGCTGGAGAAATCTCCTGGTATAATTGTAGAGGAGGCCTTCTGCCAACTCAGTTGTCAAACACTTGCCAGTTCCTCTCTTCTTATACAGGGAAATACTGACCTTGATTGAGTGTGTAATAATGAATAACACTTGGTCAAGTTAGCTTTACTTGTACAGTTTTAATCTTATCAGGTTTTAAGAACCTCTCAGACAATTACAGCTGATCCATTCTGTTCCTGTCTTTTCAGGAGTCTCTAACACTGTCAAGGTTATTTGACTACACAGTATCATACTGACAATTCTTGCTTATGTCCTGTTGACATCTACTTTCAGCTATTCTTTTACACTGTCCCATGTTTTTCATGGGTCTCAAAATAGTTACAGAGCATACTCATCATCCTGGTATCATCTTTAAATATTATCATAATGTTAAGTTGATCCAACCTTGTGTAGTAGGAGAGCTGTATAATGTGTGGGAGAAGTATTAAAAGAAAAGTAGTTTTTTGACATCATCACAATTGTGTCGCTTGCTTCCAAAATTCATTCCCAGCATTACTTGTTAGGAATTTCTGCTTCTGTTTAGTCAGATTTCCTACCTATTAGTCTGAAAAGACACTGAAAACGGGTTTTGTCCAGTTCACTGAACAAAACTAACCACTGAGACAGTCCATCCTTGTGTGAGTTTCAGCTGCTGTGCTTCTCTTCTTGAATATGAACATGCTCCTGGATGGAAAATTTGTACTTCACCTAAACCTTTTCATCAATTGTTTTAACCATAAGGTAGTTATGTTAGAAGGCATCAGATGTTAGCCCTACCAAGTGCATAAGAGAATTTCCTTGCAAGCCATCTCAGCATTTGAAGGCTTTCCCATCCCAAATGAGATTGTGCTATGCAGACCAAGCCCATATGCATTCCCCATATAGGTTCTGGGAGTTAGGCTGGTAACAACTAGGATTAAGATAGCAGTCACAGGTGTCTCACTCCGTTTCAATTATATCTTCATTAAATATTCCACTTCTCTGTATATTCAATAACCAAGATTCATAATCAAATGAATAGAAGTGAATGGAAACACTGTATTCAGTTGCATGCTAAGGTTGTTTTCAGGTGGCTAGATTCAAATGACTGTATATGAACATTTTATCTATGTTACAGAGAGAAGATTTAGCCTTACGTATATTTTTTGGGTTTAAGGACAGTTTAATAGGTAAAGCAGAAGCTTCATGCAGAAGTAAAGCAAAACAAGGAATTCACATATTCACAAGCAGTTCAGACCTTCCTTCCTTCCTTCCTTCCTTCCTTCCTTCCTTCCTTCCTTCCTTCCTTCCTTCCTTCCTTCCTTCCTTCCTTCCTTCCTTCCTTCCTTCCTTCCTTCCTTCCTTCCTTCCTTCCTTCCTTCCTTCCTTCCTTCCTTCCTTCCTTCCTTCCTTCCTTCCTTCCTTCCTTCCTTCCTTCCTTCCTTCCTTCCTTCCTTCCTTCCTTCCTTCCTTCCTTCCTTCCTTCCTTCCTTCCTTCCTTCCTTCCTTCCTTCCTTCCTTCCTTCCTTCCTTCCTTCCTTCCTTCCTTCCTTCCTTCCTTCCTTCCTTCCTTCCTTCCTTCCTTCCTTCCTTCCTTCCTTTACATATTCCTTTACATCTTTACATATTCCATTAGAAATTGTCTTTCCTTGGTTTAAAAAAACCTGATTTCCGCACACCCCACCCCACCCCCACCCCACCCCCCTCTTTACAAGGAACATCAGTATACTGCTGTTCTTACCTCAGCTAGCATCAGAGGTTTTTATTATCATGCCATTGTTTTAACTATGGGTACTCTTTCTTTGTGAGACATTTATTATGTACAACAGATTTATCTATTTTTAAAATATTGCAAATGTATTCTGTATCCATATAAAAAGCAATAACTATTATTTCTTTGTACTTAACTATTTCAGCAACAAGAACAGGAGATATTTTTAGATTAAGATGCTGTGGCACCTTCATTCCCATAGACTTTTAAATTCTCTTCTTTCCCTGTGGTAGTGTAAACTTCCTTGCACACAATTTGCCACTCGTATTTTCTAATGCCAATTATCAAAAAGTGTAATGAATAAGAGAGTAATTATGGATGTAATATTACTTTCCTCCCCCATGTAATATGCAAAGGCACATTTAGTTCTGTTAGCATGCCATAATCATAATATTTTTAACAGAGAGATACTCAGACAGAAAATATGATCTAGAAGTACTCTAAAAGGCTAACAGTGAGAATGAGTTGAGACTCCCATAATCCAGTGAGTATGGTGCTGGGGTTTTTTTAAATCTAGTCAGCTTGGGTTTTTGTGATTGTGTTTTCCCGTCTCCTCCCACTCGAGCAATAACTGCCAGTGACAGCACTTTGACTGCAAAGTTGGACCTTGTGTGAGATAGGTAGCAACACGGTAGCCAAGGGCTGTCTGGAGCAGTGACCCAGACATCTTGCTCGTATGTAAACATGATTATAGGTCAATCATTTTACTCTATAAATAGTGAACAGCCCAGGGCTCATTGAGCTCTCCTGAAATGACAATGGGCTGTACATTCTAACAATCTCCCCTTAAGTACGGATGTCTCTCAAGGTTACTCCTTGAGGTTGAGAGACTCCTTGCCACAGCACGTTTTTGGTGAGTAGGTAATAGTATGTTAAACTTTGTAATCTTAACTAAGAGACACAAAGGATTGATTATGTATATGTATAATCCTTTAGACACAAACCTTTGACCAAGTCACTAGGATTGCATCCATCCACTAGGATTGGATCCACTCCCACATAACCTCCCCTCTGAGAAGGAGTTTAGAAAGCCAGGGGGTCCTTTCTAACCATGTGACTCCATGAGGTGGTGTCCCTGACAGTTCTCTCTGACCCTGTCCTCTTTGCAGTAAATAATTGTGTACCTTACCACTGAATCTTGTTAAGCCATTGTCACATTTACCATTGAACTTTGTTTATAACAATAAAATATAGTTACTTCTCTCTTGCAAGTGAAGTGCACTCGCACTCTATCCATGACAATTTTACACTTCACAAAGAACAAGCAACAGCAAGTTTTCATTTCTTGTAAGTTGTAACGTGGCTGTGGTGCAAAACTTAATTAATTAATCAGCTAAGATTTTACAGACAGTTCATTTGACAGATCCAGTAAAAAATACCAAAGAACTGCTTGGTGGTCTGTGGTAGCTGACCATCTAGCAGCTGGAGCACAGATGTTATAGGCTGAACAGGGACATAGGTTATCACAGAATCACAGAACAGTGGGATTTGGAAGGGACTTTTGGCGATCACCTAGTTCAAACTCACTGACAAAGCAGGTTCACCCAGAGCAGGTTGGACAGGAACGCATTCAAGGAGGTTTTGAATATCTTCAGAGGGGACTCCACAACCACAGAACTCCAGTTGTGACCTCAGTAGGACAGAGTAGAATGGGAGGATAGCCTCCCTCAACCTGCTGGCTGTGTGCTTTTTAATGCACCCCAGAATGACGTTGACTTTCTTGGTCAGAAGGGCACATTGCTGGCTCATGGTCAATTTCTTGTCCACCATTATCCTACAGACTTTCTGAATTTAAGCCATAACTTGATTGTATCACAGATTAAATATTTACACAACATATCTATCCTTGCAGGTTCAGACACTAGATCACCTCTACAGTATGCACCACTGGGGAACCTTCTACAGAGTTGATAGGGCAGTTACCCCTCTTGGTTTACCACTATAGCAAAAATAGGGCCACAGCTACCACACATAGAGAGAAAGTGACAAGCAGCAGTGGAACACAGGCAATAATGTTACTTCCCAGTTGTGACAGAAGTACAAGTACATTCTAGCCCAAACCAATTCCTCACTTGCTGTTAGGAAAGAGCTAAAAGCAGGAAAGTCTACAGGCCTACTTCCTCTTGGCCCTTCCAAAAATCTGCAAGGAATTTCTCTTAATAGCAGTCTTTGATCTGTCTTCTGTGGTGCAAAGGCACAAATGTGAAAAACAATAGAAGAATCTGTGAACTTTACAATACTTTAATGCCACAGTGTGATCTACTCATTTTCTTTTCCAAATAAAGGCGAAATATAAGTAGTATTATTAGCGCCACCCATTACACAAGTTGTCAAACTTTTCTCCAGAACGCATCCTTGAGTCAACTACAGTTCTGCTGTACAGGTCTCAAACATTTATGTTCGTATAAGCCTACTCCAGGCTTGGACTGATCAGGACTTCACTTACATCACAATGTTTCCAAATCTACCTAATGCCCATGAGATATCTAGATGAGATCATAGAATTGTAGGATAATATGGGATGGAAGGGACCTTTAAAGGTCATCTAGTCCAACCCTCTGCAGTGCGCAAGAAAACATTAACAAGACCAGGCTGCTCAGAGCACTATCCAACCTGATCTTGAATGTTTCCAGGAATGGGGCATCTACCACGGACAGCCTGTTCCAGGTTTCACTACACTCACAATGGAGTATTTCTTCCTTATATCTAGACTGAAACTACCATCTTTTCATTTAAAACCATTACCCCTTTTCCTATTGCTACAGGCCCTACTAAAGAATCTGTCCGCCTCTTTCTTATAAACCCCCTTTAAGTATTAAGAGGTAACAACAAGGTCCCCCTGGGGCCTTCTCTTATCCAGGTTGAATAACTTCAACTCTCTCAGCCTTTTTTCATAGGAGAGGTGCTCAAGCCCTTTGAGTGTCTTCATGACCCTCCTCTGAACTTGTTCCAACTGACCAATATCCTTCTTATGTGGAGGGCCCCAGAGCTGGATTCAGTACTGCAAGTGGGGTTTCATCAGAGCTTTCCATTCTTTCCATAGACCACCTATTTTTACTATAAACTAGGACTTGCATGGAATCCAGCAAATAAGGCCTAGGACCCCAGATTCATCAACAAAAATCTCATTACCTGAAGCCCATTTATCCTGCACAAATAAGTAAACATTTGGCAGAAAGGGTGATACAATATCCTATATTTAAGAATTTATCTTTACGTATGTACAAATAAAATGACTGAAGCAAGGTAATTCTAATTTTGCATCTCCCAACTTTTGAGTGATTCTTTTTTTTTTTTTTTTTCTTTAATACTGTTGTCCTAACTTTATGCATGTATTTCAGGATAATTTTAGTTAGAAAAAGTCTGGTAGGAGAGGGAGAGATCTTCAACAAAAGCAAAAGATTTTGAACGTATCAATCACTGAACTCACACTAGAAAAATTGAACCTTAAGCAAGTAATGAGGTACTCAACTTTAAATATTGGCAAAGTCAGAAATAACCAAATGAAAGTTACCTATAAAAAAAATATTCTAGGCATAGATAAATAATTTAATTGTATTCTATTCTATGCTATATTACATAAGAAAAGAATGAGAGATGAGAACAGCAAGAAATGTAGAACAAAACTTAAGGTTTCTGTAATCTCCCTGAAGCCTACTATTTTCCGCCTTAACCATAAACTAAAGCAAAGAAATTAATCCACAGATCTTTTCAATACCAATGTGACTTCACCACACCCAATACTATACTGAAGCTTCAGTTACAGCATTGTTAACTAAGAACTGAAGAAAGTGTGCTGGATGTCTGAACCTAAGCCTAAGAATTAGCAGCAAGGTATTGTCCTCTGCCCATGTTCGTATGTTAATAAGTGTGAGATGGAGGGTGGTCAGTAATAACCAGATATCTGAAAACTTTAAAATATGGGGGTTTTTCAACCTCTGCTTTCATCAAAACCTTTGGATCTTAACTTCTTATAAGAGCTCATATCAATTAAAACTCATTCTCTTCAAAAGCTGCTAGATGTCTTAATTAAGCATACATAGAGGAATATAATTTCCAGTTTTTCTTACTCTCATAATAGACAATATAGTTACGAAACATAATTATCAATTTTCAAGGGTGATCATTGCACATGTGGGATATGTTTCCTTTTCATTGCTATGCTAATTGGATGCAGATATTTTCTTTAATTTGTTTTCTACCCATAAGGGATGAGGAATATGTTAATGGGAAGCCAAACTCTCATTGAGTTGAGAAAAATTCATTGCAGAGCTTCAGAAAAGCTATCTTTCTTTTTTTATTATTTTTTTCCTCAGTGCTTGGGTTAGATGGGAAAGAGTTTGGACTTCTTTGTCTTTAATATTGTTCTAACATGGTATTCATAGTAAAGATGTAGAGCTTTTAAAAAATTATTAATGGAAGTACTGCTCTGTTATTCGTCCAATGAAGAGAGTTCTAGTTCAAGTAACAGTGATAAATACACAAGGAACAGTTACACAACTGCACACCCCACTACCTGTACAAAGTAAGCACCATAAAGCCATCATCAAGAATTTGTCACCTAGGAATCCTTCTTCTCTACAGAAAGTATAATTTATATATATTGATTATTAGAAAGTCTTGAGACAGGGAGAAAAGACCTGACTACATGTCTGTAATTTAGATGAAGTATTTGACAATTCTATCTACAGAAAGCATCCCTTTTTTATATGTGGGGAATGTGATTCCTATACCTCGAAAGGAAAAAGTATGTAAAAATAAATTAACAAGGTTACTCAAGAAGAGCTTTTTGGTCTCTTAAACTAAAAAGTGTCATATCTATTCCATGGTTTCAATAGCCTACGGTAGAGAATTGTCATTTTGACAGCACCCAAGAGAAGGTTTGACACCACTGTAACAGAGGGTTTCATCATTAATGTTTTGGGAACAAGACCTCACTACCCAAGTAAAAATCAAGCCCCAGACTAATACACTGCAAACTGCAATGTTCTACTAAAACGTCAAATGCGGTAATTTTAATTACAGTGTTTCTTCTCCATGCTGAAACAAAGACAAAGAACATTTCATTGTTTAGCATCAATTAGAGACAAAAGTAATTCATCTAACAATTTAATACCTTTCAGCAATGTTTAAGATCCTAAAACCAAGCCAATCAATTCTACTTCTAACCCCCCAAAAAGCCAAATCCATTCACTAATTTAATTCTTATTTGCAATAAAAACAAATTAATTAGAACAAGCTTCTTTGCAAGACATCAAAAGCAATTCCTTCAATTATTTCTTTCCAATCTGCAATAAAAAATTCATTAACCTCAGCTTCATTCTGAAATTTCAAAGCAATTTATCCAATAACTTCATTTTAATTTGCAAACAAGTTAATTACCCCAGGTCCTGTTCCATAAAGTTTTTCTAAGACAACTGTCTCCATTAATTGAATACATATGCCTTTCTCCATCTTGAAAAGTTATGAATTTGTCTCTCACATCATTTCAAATACAGGCCATGATCAAAGGACTAAATCCTGAAACACCACTTGCTGTGCACCAGGGGACTTATAAGCATCAGTCATCTTTCAGGATTAGCCTCAAACTGAGCTGCTTCTCACAGCAGCTGTAGTCTCAAAGAAAAATTTAGAGCAATAATTGCTCTAGGTTGCATGAGTAAACAGCAGAGCAAAGCTTTATGTGTCTTTCTCCAATTCCATTATGTTAGCATCGGTGATGTGCAAGCATCAATGCTGCAAGTCACATTGAGATATTAACATTAAGTACCACAGGTAGATTAATTTTCCCTCTCAAATACTTCACAGAAAACTTGAATGTATTCATAAAAGTTACAAGATCTTATAATGTTTTTGCTATTTAAGCCTGATATTACACATACCCATTTCCCTATCAAAATGAAGCTTTTACACTTTCCTGTACACGAGGAGGAACTAAAATTTTGCCTTTCAGAAAGTAATTTCTATTGTCTTAATATAGGGTTCATGCCATTAAAATTATCAAAACATATAGAAAGACTGAAGCCTTGAACTGCATATGTATACCCTTGCCTGAAAACATCCATAATCCCTCAGGCTAATGTTTCAGCATCCTGCAAACAAGCCACAAGAGCTGAGAGTAACCCTCTCCTCTTCACAACTGGCCATCCTCTTGCTTGGGAATGACAACATTTTACCATGGAAAATTATTACAGAGGTACAGAATAAACTAGCACATCTATGGAGTCTGGCATTCTTTGTGGAGCATGATTTTCAGAAAGAGCTAACTCAACAAAATGTAGCCAACCAATATATTTGAAGGTAAGAAACAAAATGTACCAGTCACTTCCATTTTAGCAAATGGCTAGTCATGGTCAGTGCAAGAAGAACAAGAAAAATAGTCATTATAAGATACAATGTAATGAAATGGAGAAGTCAAAGACTATTTTACCTAACATTTAGGTAAGATTATGATAAGTAAAGAATAATCACATTAAATGTTAGCACTGCAGAACATCCCAGCATCAAAAAATAAGGAATATGAAAAGTAGAAATAGCAGAATCATGAAAATTTTCCAGCTGCAGACATAACCCTGGAAAAGTTCTGCCCACAAATATTTTTATAAATGCACTTCTCTAACAGGGTCAGAAAACTAATATATTCCCAAAAGCTATTTTCAATTTATAGACATTTGGCATTAGGTCACCAAGATCTATCCATTGCAAAGTCAAGAAATGACGAATCTAGTAGCCAAACTCCTGGATGGAAAAGACATTCAGGATGTAAGCAATCCAGGAGTTTCCTTGAGAAAACAAATGAAAATTTCCTGATAGAAATGCAGAAGAGCCAAAAATGAGATCTTCTCTGATGGACCTGATACTCACAAACCAGAAAAAAAAAAATGCTTGTGGATGTGAAAGCTGGTGACAGATTTTAACAAGAGTATTCAACAAGGCTTTATCAAGAGTAGTCTACCACAGGGAGTAGGAAATAAGGTGAAAATGTTCATGGGTGAATAAGGGGCTCCTAAGAAAACTCATGCGTAAAAAAGTATAAAAAAGGTCAAAGTAGGGGCAAGTAACCTGGAATGATTACAGACATATTATCTGAGCATGAAGAATAATGTACGGCTAGGAGAGCCAAAACCCACGTGGAACTGAAACTGGCGAGGATGGCAAAGGCAATAAGAATGTTTTTTCTAAATCCATAAGTGGAAAAGAGGAAAATGTGGGCCCATTGCTGAACATGGCAGGAGGCCTAATGACACAGGATACGAGAAAGACTGAGGTACTGAACGCCCTCTTTGCCTCAGACTTTACAAGGAAACCTGGCTTCCAGCAATCCCAGAAATGGGCCAGAGGACTTCAGAGGTCTCTTCCAACGTCTGCCATTCTGTGATTCTAGGATTCTGTAAGTGTTAATGCAGAGATGTAAAGACCAGGAAATTTGGCCTGGTCTGTCTCATCTACTCCAGGTTCTAAACTGATTTTAGAGACCAATAACTTTTGTTAGCTAGATGTCAGCATAGCAGCCATACCGGACATAGGGTGACAGACTCACTGGGGTGCACTTGGACCTGAGAGAGTCCTGAAAGGAGATGTCACCTAGCAGGGCTGCCAAAAACATGGCAGTTACAGTATGTGTGCGACATGTGGCACCACTGGCTCCAGGTTCCTTTGCAGCAGCAGGAGGTGTTACAAAACCTGGAATGAAGTATGTTATCAGAGACCACCCCACTGATCATAAGAAAGACTGTCTTCAGTTTCTCTCTACTTTCTAAGACCCGGGCTATGATCAGGCACTGACAGCCAATGTCTGACCAATGTAAACGAAAATTACTGCTTTGCAGGTTTCATTGGTGTAATTTTGGATTAATCCTGGTGTCAGTAGTGTGAGCAGACAGTGCAGCAAATATAACAATATCATTATGTATTCCAGACATTCACTTATCGTTTCTAAAAGTTTCTGACACAGTATAAGCAAAGCTACAAAGCTGTGGAACCCACCAGGTTTTGCCAGAAGAAAGGACATGAAAGGACAAGGTACAGGAAAGAACAATCCCTGCAGAGAAAGTGTGCTGCTTTTGCACACCTGACTGATAAAACTATTTTTTTCTGTGGTGGTACATATTGTGATTATTGCTGAATTTTATCACCTTTTTCTCACATGTACATACTAGGCCAGAAACTTACCAAAAACCATTTCTCTTTATTTTAAGTTTACTAATGTTGCAGCTATCAGTCATTACAATGACACAACAGACTTAAATCTAAGCATAGAAGCAGTTCTTGCTATTTATTGATAGTAAAAGAGAACCCAGAGGCCTAACTCTGTTAAATCAACATTCCACAGCTGTGTTTCTTACCTTCTGATATTTACTCTCAATGCATATTCAATGGTGACAAGCCCATTTTTCATCCCTATGTTGAATGATTAGTATTTATGAAAATGAACATGTAAGATACACAGATTTTTTTGTACCTGACCTCATTTGTCAGGCGATGAGATCATTCAATGCAATTAGGGTGATGACAGAGACAGATGGTAAACGATCATACCAAAGGATTATTATAGTTTCTTTTTAGTACTGACACATATTATACAGTAAGATACATTAGCTTAAAATGTCTTTGGGAATTACAATAATGAAATGTCAGTTATGAGTTTAGCATCATCCTGGTTTTCTTATTACCCAAAATGAATATTCCAACAAAGGGGGTGGAGGGGGGGAGGGAAAGGAAAGGGAAAGGGAAAGGGAAAGAACACCAAACATCCCAAACCAACATTTAAACTGAAATATCAAATATCAATATCAAATATCAACAATTCATGCTTGTTATCCTAAAAACAATGAAAGTCCATGGTGTCACTTTAACTGCTTACTACTTTGTGCAAACGCTTGAACCTTTCCTTCTGTTTTTTAGTCTCACTGCTTTCAGTTCTGGTGTTTTGTCAGGATCAGGATGGAAATCAAAGGCTTATGGTAGAATTAATTACAAAATAAACCAACTTCTGACATCTTCAGTTTGAGAAATAAAGGAATAAGTTCAGAAGATTTTCGAATAAAAGATTGTCAAAGCATACTGATAGATCTTACATCGCAATTAAATGCAGTTTTGATTTTAGGCCCAGGTTTAAACTGGTTAGTTTTCTGTCATCTTATATGTTTTCTTAAAATACTTTTCCCACCAAATATCTGCTGTTTATCTTACACCTTTGTGAAAAAAATATGCTCAGAATCTGGAATTATTTGTACTACAGTGAGCAGAGGGAATAAAATCATGGTGGGTCTCAAAAACAAGCCCATAATCAAGCCTGAAATACATTGTATTTGGCTTCTGTACATGAAAACACACCAAAAAGTCATCTGAAGCACTGTTTAGTCTCTCTCTCTTCCTCTCTCCTACTTCCTTCTGGCAATTTCTCTAGCATCTTGAGTCTTCGTTTCTTTTCCAAAACAGCTACTCAGAGTGGTTAAAACTGCTTTCCTTATTTTTTTATTATTTTTTATGATATGGTGACTAGAATAATTTCTGTGGGAGGTAAGAGGTCAATAGTTATCTTAGTGATGTTTAAAGGAAACAGGTCAAAAGATACCTTTCCCAAGATTCAGAACCCTAGTGGATAGAGTTACCTGCTTCCTATCCTGGCTAAAATTGAGGCTTACGTTTCTCCTCAGGTTTTGCCTGTTTCCAGTAGCCAGTTACATGCTGATTTAGATTAATGTCTCTTTGGAGAGTGAGAGTTGTCTTAAGTGTCATGGAGCCTATGTCTGGAGTTTTGTAAATACCTATCAGCATGAATTGCTGTTCTGAAACATATGCTGTTCACAAGATATTCCAGAAAGGTTTCAAGAGCTAGTATGAATGGTATGAGTTCCTTAGTGTATTTTTCCAGTGACTTAATCATGAGCCTCTAATATTTTCGGGAAAAAAAGACTTGTATATTATTTAAATTATGAAATTATATTTTTTGGTAAGCTGACTGTCTCAGATGACAAATAAGAAGATTCTTATACATTAAATATGATGATAAATTTTTAAGCACATTTTTAAAATTCACATCTGGGTGGATCTGAACGAAAATTTCATGATTCAGCCTTATGACAGCTGTACATAACAATAGACCTTCTGTTTCCCTTCTGACTTCTCTGGTCTAAGAAAAAGTCAGAAATACTTGAAGAAAAACCTACATATGTATACGTACAGTTATGGAGTATTTTTGCTGCAAGCTATGTTTGAACCATGTACCTTGTGGAAGACAAACACAGATAAGAAAATAGGATGCCAGAAATCATAAATAGTGACAATATCGTCAGAAACAGCTTGAAAGAGAAACTGTAAGAACTGGAAAGAATAGAGGATTTTTAGAAAAAAAAAAGAAAAAGTTTTATAGCTGAATACAGTGTATCACATATTTATCTTATTTGATCATTGAATTTTGTGTCATTACACATGCAAGTGTGGCTGTAATCAGTCTGGAATTTTGCTAGTTAATCTGATAACAGATTTTGATAAATATTTCCCCAGCCAGTATGTATCTTCCTATGTTAATTATGCAGAGACCAGGGGGACTTCCTCTGTTCAGCTTTCACCGTTGGTCAAAATATTAACAAATATTTCATTGTTCACTTTTACCTCTCAACTCTTCGTTTTTACCATATCTTTAGATGTTTAAGCTTTTAACCATGGAAAAAATACACCTTCCTGCTATATTACCACCTATATATGCTTTCTATTTTAACACAGAAGTCTGCACACATGGATTTATATTCAGAAAGTATGAATATACTTCAGAATGTATGAACCCTTCCTGAGGAACCTGAACAAGCCCAAGAACTGGGCCCATGTGAACCTCATGAAGTTCCATAAGGTCAAAAGCAAGGGCCTGCACATGGGTCAGGGTAACTCCCAGTATCAATACAGACTGGGATGTGAAGAGATTGAGAACAGGTCTGGGGAGAACTTGAGGGTACAGGTGGGTGAAAAGCTGGACATGAGCCAGCAGTGTGTGTCTTCAGCACAGGAAGGCAACCATATTCGGGGCTGCACTAAAGAATCGTGGCTAGCAGGTTGAGTGAGCTGATTCTCCCTCTCTGCTTTGGTGAGAGCCCACCTGCAGTACTGCACCCAGCTCTGGGGCCCTCAACACCAGATGGACATGGACCTGCTGGACTGGGTTCAGGCCGAAGCCCCTCTCTTATGAAGAAAGGCTGAGAGAGTTGGGGTTGTTCAACCCTGAATAAGGATCCTGGAGGATTTTGTTTTGTCCTTTCAGTACTTAAAGGGAGCTTTATAAGAAAGGGACAGATTCTTTCATAGGGCCTGTAGTGATAGGACAAGGGGTAATGGTTTTAAACTAAAAGATGGTGTATTCAGACTAGATATAAGAGAGAAATTCTTTATACTCATTAAAACATTCATTTGTAATAAAATCTTTTAACACACTAAATTGTAAATAAGCAAATAAAGGATTTTTTCATTAATTGACTTTTTATTGTGAAGTTCACTTTAAATTCAGAATAAACCTATTTCAGACTGTGTTTCACTTAAATGTTATTGCACAGTGTGATAGTGTCAGATGTTATCTTTGAAATCTTTAATTGACTGTTCTGACTGTATATTGTTTCAGAATTTTTTATCATGATTCAGAATATCACACACCTGTTATATCCACGGTACTAATACTTATGATCTGGTCAAGGGTCACCTTTGGCTGTCATTGCATCATTGTATTGTTAACCTGAATTTTGTCTCCTAATTATAGGTCAAACCAAAATGTTTTCTTTTGTTATGTGGAATATATAATTTTATTCCAGCAATCACATTTTAAATTCTCTCCAACTGTCAATGTTTTAATAACATTTCAGAGCTGCTCTCTAGAAACTGGTACAGTTTTGATGAAGCTGTGCTTTTCTGATGAAAATTTGTAACAAAATACATATTTACTAGTGCAACTACATAATGCACCTCAGGCCTGGCCTCATTCTTTTCTTATTTAAGATTTCTCTTGATTTTACAAATGATGGGTAACTTTATGACACATAAAAGAAAAAAAATACAGTATATTCTTCTTTCTTCTGGATAATATGCAGTCTAATGATTTGAATGAAGACTAGAGAGAGACTAGAGATGACTTCCTTCATAGCAGTAATAAGCCAACATAAAGGGAAGGAAATCTGTTTAATTTATTAATGTATTCTGGTTAAGAGCAGGGAATACGTATGTTCTAAATTTTAAAGAAATGACTTAGTGTATCCCTTTCATTTGTTTGGGTGATGTTAACCTTAAAATGAACATTATGTATAGTAGCTACTAGAAATGCATATCAGCCATATTTTCAAAAAACCGTGTTTATCAATTCTTACAGAATCAAGATGTCATCATAATGTTTTCATACTTTCATAAAGTTAATATTTTTCTATAACCAAGTCTGTGATGAAGTGACTTTTCACTCTTCTTAAAAAGCCGTTTTAAACATTATAGCAAAAAACTTTTTTATATAATTTTCATACATGTGAAAGTGTGTATTCATCTTACATTAATATTCATTTCTATTCACTAATGACCATACATTCAGTTAGATTTTTACTAAGTTTATTCAAAAACATGATGAATATCAAAAATTGAGCCTCATTCTCTGCCAGAATTAAATGGATTAAAAAGTATTTTATTACATATTTACTATCTTGTAATGTCAAGTCATCTAAATTTTTCCAATCTACCCAAAAGAAACTTGTCTGTCAAGTTAGTAAATACAGTAAACTTCCACAGTTTTCACTATGCATTGCTGGGTAAAGGATCTTGTCATCTCTATACAATTTATTTGCATCAGCTCTGAATTTATTTTGTCAGTTCTGAAAGGCAGGTTTCATATCTTTTTAATTGAAAAATTCATTTTAAGTGTTGCCAGAAAGGTTTATCTAACACAATGCACAGAAAAGTGAATGTCTTTGAGGGGATTAAAACAAAACAAAAAAAAAAAAAAAAGAGAGATTAAAAATGCTACTTCACTACTTCATTGTACTACTTCACTACTTCATTGTTAAGAATTAGTTCTCTTAATTTTGATTTTGAGCCCAGTAATGCTGAAGTTAAACGGAGCTATAATGTCACCAGATAGACCAAAATAGATAATCTTTGTTGATTCCACAGCTATTTGTCCTAATTTTACCTGATTCTTCTAGTCACTGGATTCAAATTTGGTATAGTCATGCAGACATAATGACAATCAGCAATGACATTTTAGAATCCTGCACCACTTCCAGGTTACACACAACAATGTAAAGCATTTACTATAAAACAATAAAAACACATAAATCTCAGTGATTGTGATGAGACTGGTTGTTCAAGTCACAGATTTGTCCGGCTTGCAGAGAAAAGGAATTTGTACACAATTGTGTAACAGAAAGATACAATAATATAACCCATAATAAGGAAATAAAACTGTAGGGAATTATTATTAAAAGTAACTTGATACACAGAAGGCAAAACAATATTAGCCCTACTCACATTAGAGAGGAAAGTTATGAGAAATAAAATAGTTAATATGTTAAAAGATCATCTGAGGCAATATTATGCAATTACAAAATTCATGAATAATAAATACTCCATTATTAATACAAATATATAACCTTTCAGATTAAATTAAGTGTGGGTTGTGGAGAACCTAAGAGCTGAAGGAAAAATTAGAAAATTACCTTTTTTTAATAAGGAAATTTAGAGGTGTATAGTTAGAGATTCAGGAAAAATGCTGTGATTTTCTGGATTTTGATTAAATACAATATAATATGTTTTGAATAAATCCATTTAGATATTACAAGTATTATTCTGTGTATAATATATTGAAGAAGGTTTCATATAGAGCATACTTATTTTTAAATTAATGGTTGATTGCTAACATATGATCCAGAAATCTTCCAGTCAGCAAAACATCCAGTTTACAGTCTATATTTTAAAGTGCCACAGCAGTAAACCTGATGATCGTGTCTCTACAGACAATATCCTCTCCTGACATTTATCACTTACTGCGTTTCCCACTTTTATGGAACATGAGAACCGTAAGCACAACCAACCCAACAGATATTCAGCATTTTCAGCTTTCCCTGAATTAAAATGCTCACACTGATGGCTTCAGGGGAGAAAGGGTTTTCCAACTTAACTCTGCTTCAGAATGTAAATGATTAGCTGGATGTCATTGTATTTTAATTTTTATACAGTGTGCCCACATTGTTGTTTGCAGTCTTTACTATTTTAGAATGTTCAAATCATCTCTTAGCAGTTCAGCATTTTACACTGGTTTTAAAGTTATAAAGATGCAAACACTTTTTTTCATTTTTATTAAAGATTACATAAAATTAACATAAATGCATCTATAACACTATTTTAATTCATTTCTGTTGGCATAGTGTAGGAAATATGCTTTTATTTTAATGTGTCTGTTCCTGTATGTTAAAATATGCACATCCCTGGGTTCTGTTCTAAACTACTCTAATTTATATATTCACTTTCAACAGACACATCAAGTACCATAAGATGTAGCAATCTCTGCCCTCAGTAATGACACACAGTGCCATACCTGTTATTGATAAGACAAAAAGCCTGTGAGGAGATACATTTTGGAAAAGGTAATTTATGATGTGATAAAGAATATTCCAAAAATTGAAATGTTGGGCTCTAATTTCATCCTGAAATGAGTAATACAGTGTACTAGAATTTCAGAAATCGGATCTTAAAAAGGTTTTGATCAAACGATTACATTGGAATACATGTTACTATGGATACATGGTTACTAAGGTTACAGCCAGATCTGTAAAATAATGTAAAGTCATGACAAACTTGATAACTCACAGTCACAGTAGGAATCTACAGGTTTTTGATTTGAACAAAGATTTTCCTTCTTTGACCATGTCTTCAGTCTTACTACTATTATGCTTTTTGTGGTGGTTACTTTAGCTTTTAAAAAGGAATGAATTTATAAGGATGCATTTAAATGTCTTATCTAAAACTCCCATTTATTATAGTGAATTCATCCTTCAAAAAAAAAAATTGTACAGTCAAAAAAGGTATGTAGTTCCCCGGTACAGCTGGACCATAAAGAAAAACATTGAGGTGAGACACTCAAGCATGTCAAGCCGAAGTAGAAGGCACAAACACAAGGCTGACAGCTTTTGTCTGCTCAATTTCTTTCTGAAAAATCCCTTTTCCATCCTTTTGTCTTAAGATTTAAGAAAAATGTACTGCATGCCACCAAGCTCACAAAATTGTAGAACCATAAGCATGTTTTAGCCCACCCAGCTGGTTCAGTGAACAAGTTGGAACAGTTGTAAACAATGGAAAAGGGCATGTCTAAAGATGTGGGGTTATTTCTGTTATCTTCCTTTAGGGATTTTATAGAGAACAGTCTTTAAAATCTAGGCACATATCTGTGTCAATCACACCCTTTAAAATGTCCAAAGAGAAAACGTTTCTCATGCAGACTTATCCAACATAGAGCCCTTCTCATTATCCAGAAATGTCTACCGTCTTCCAGGGAATTTTTACATTGCTAAGGGCCTACTGGCAGAAGGACAAGTGTGACTAGATCCCAATGCTTGCCATTAACTCAGTTACAGATGAAGCTAGATGATATCAGAAGGGTTCTGCTGCAAGTCTGAAACCCATTTGTGAAACACCTGTCAATTTGACAAAGATCTTACATCTCTTCAATCTTTTATGGTCTGCATGGTCAGCCAGTAATTTTGTTACTGCTTATGCAAGGAAGTGTGCACGGACATCCATGAAACAACCTGTTTCGGTTGTTGTTTTTTTATTACAAAAAAATAGGAAAGTTCTGACTGTGGATTCTTTCAAAGTTAGAGACCTGATGTTCACAAATACATAAGCATGAAGGCCAGACAAGTTTTATAATACTCAAGGAGGAAAGGAAGATTCACCTCAATTAACAAAGTTTGTTCAAAGTTTATCATAACTAGGGGAATACAAGATAGAATTAAAAAAAAAAAAAAATGTTAAACAATTGTTTTTAAAGGAAACACTTTAAAAATAAGACTAGGAATCTGGCCAGCTACCCAAACTATGAGGAAAACATAATTCTTATGAGCTATAACAGTACAAATTGTTCAGATTTAGAAGTCCTTTATAAAGCCTGAGCAAATGTAAGATCAATTTATTAAAGTGAGTTGGAATTTTATTAAATATTCTTAATCATAATTAAGCCTTAACTGACATATGAGATCAATGCAATTGGTAAGAAAACACAATAAATTGCTGTATACCACTGCTTAGATATTTAAATATTGGTAGCCTGTAATTTTATGGAACATTAAGGACTAATTGTCTGGTACAATAAGTATTGTAATAATAAGTTTGCTAATATGTATAGAGAAATAAAACATGCAAAACAGAAATTAAGCAAATTAACATATCCCACTAATGAAAAACAAACTGAATATTCAAATCCCTGAAAAAAGAAACTGCCACAGAAACAATAAATTTAAAAGTTAAAAAAAAATCCATAGTGACTACATTTTAATTGGAATATGATGAGAATTTCAATCTGAGCATTGGCTCCTGCTCTGTAGATGCTCAGCTCTGAAGCACAATCAATCTCTTTATTGTAGAGAAGTGATTTAAGAAGTGAATAAATTTATTCAGAATTTTCTTCATAACCAGAAGTCTCTAGAAAAGAATCTGTGCTTTGGAGACTGACCCTTTAAAGGTTTAGATAAAAATATCTGGTTTTAAAAATCTGAGTTTCTATTTCCAGTCCAAAAACTTATTTTGTTTCAAAATGTAAATTTCTATTAAAAAGAAGTCACTGAAGAGATCATAAGCAAAGTAATTACTGTTTTGCCTTCCTCTGAATTCAGATTGACAGTTTTCAAAAATTATTTGTCTTCTCTTGAAAGGTATTCATGCAGGTTTGTGTCCAGCTCTGTTAGAAGATGAAGTGTAACAAAAGTCAGAAAGTGGGTCCTATTCCTCCTATTCCCTCTGAAAGCTGCCTGCATGATATGAAAAAGAACTCTTCCCATTCCTCTTTTTACCAGAGTGAATTGTAGAACTTAAAAGAAAATAAGAACTCTTTCCAACTTCACACGAACTCCAGTAATAATCCCACACATAAATGGAAACCTATGTTTGGGCAGCTGTATCTCACTTTGGCTGGCAGCTGTGGAGTAGAGCTCTGATGATGGCAGTGCCAACCCAGACAAGTACCTCACATGTACATCACTATTGTGATGTCAGTCACAAAGTTTGGTGACATTAGTCACAAAGCTCCTGTAACAAAATGCTCACACACAGGGTGACTTCAAAGGCTCCCTTCTCCTAGAGAAAAGCATTTATTTAACTCATGTTTTTTACTTATGAAAAATAAGGGTAGATTTGAGGTAGTTTAAAGGAAGAG
Source organism: Rhynochetos jubatus (assembly GCA_027574665.1). Classification (NCBI taxonomy): domain Eukaryota; kingdom Metazoa; phylum Chordata; class Aves; order Eurypygiformes; family Rhynochetidae; genus Rhynochetos; species Rhynochetos jubatus. The sequence goes on from CM050690.1 coordinate 32,535,406, forward strand.
GGGAAATTTTTTCACAGGGGAGGAGAGTTGTTTTTTCATGAAAGTCCTTTTCAGCAAGTTTGACAAGACAATCTGCTTCAGAGATTATAGAAAAGATAAGATGTTTTGGTTGCTTCTCATGTAGATTCTAAAATACATTCTGATAAAATGGAAGAAAAGTGTAATAATACAAACCTATGAAATTATCAACCCTTTAATTCTTTGTATGTACAGATATGAAATTTTTAACACACTTTCCACTCAGAAATATACATTGTCATATCATATTAAAACTCTCTATATTTGTAGTCTACTTGCACCAAAAGGAACACTATAAAAATGGCAACCTGACGTCTTTAACATGTAACTGCAACTTCTACAACATAACTGAAAACTGATTATTTCAGAAAAAAACACATGCCAGCAGAACAACCTTATTTACTACCATACTTTATTTCTTCTTTAAAAATAAATTAAACTTTTCAGTAATTACTTCATAGTATAATATTTATTTTTTCTATCACTTTATAGGAATAAGTATTTTTCAGTGCATCCATTTTCCATTTGTAAAACACAGACAACTTCTTTAAAACATGCTGTAGAAATGGGCTAGGTAGTATTATTAGGAAGGTTCAGAAGGTACTGCCAGTAATACATAAACCCCTAAATTGTAAGAATGGTCTGGGATCTATATTTGCTTCATCCTCAGTCATCAGATTCTCATATCTTGATATGGCAAGAAAAAAACCAGAAGAAACATTGAAAGAGTCTGAATTATGGACAAATCTGAAAAGACAGATGCATGAAGGATAATAATTACATATCACAAAGATTAATGAGATAGATTGGAGTAATCCATTGCCTCTACAAGCTTGTTTAAGATCTTTTGCTCTGTATGTCCTAACATTAAAATCCAGCCTTTTTCAGTCATATAGTTACTTTACAGTAATGCCTAAGGGAAGAAGAAAAAGAATTTAAGTAATCAAATTTGCACTGTCAGTGTTACTTAACTGATATATTCCCCATGTGCCACCGTATCTTTTGTTTTCTGCCAGTTAACCTCTCATTAGACTTCTGTATTTATCTTCTTAATAGAATGACAGGGTAAGAGCAAAGGAAGGCCAGCTTGCAAACAAATAGATTTCATTAGTGGCACTGCTTTTGTGCACTTTCTCCAGTGCAGAACAAATTTCACAGTGGAATCAACAAACAGAAAAAATCCTCTTAGGACAAAGAATTTCAGACATCAGTTCCTATCCAGAGGGGACAATAAAATTGCCAAAGTATCAAGACTGGCTTCAAGCTTAACATCTTAGGAAAAAGAAAACAGAATAATCCATAGTGTTAGAGATAGGAGGGCTAATAAACAGGATAAGGTACTGCACAAAAAAAAAAAAAAAAAAAAAAAAAAGCTGTGCTGATGTATTTGGACTGCAATTTAAAGCTACACTGAATAGTCAAAACAAAGCTGTGCATACACAGAGACAAGCATGGAGAAGTAGGGGGCAAGAAGTGAATGGCAAGGAGAATGGTGACATCTTCAATCTGCTCCATACTGAAGAAAAAAGGGTTATTTTCTCTCTTGAAGTGCCAATATAACATGCCAAAATCTAGAGTGTAACTATTATTCTTATAACCGATAAAGTCAGATAACTTTAGGTGATACAAAATGTGATATAATAAGGATCGAATTCTTTTGTATTAAATGTTTATTATTTTAGACTGATTCTATAGCAGTAGTTGTAAGCCCTGCCTCAATACTTTACTTGTTTATATGCTCATCAGTGGTCAACAAAATTGCATGGATACCCATTTAAATTTTGCTTTAGAGGAGGGAATGGTTTTATTCTCCACTTCTGTTGTTTTCAGTCTGCTGGTCAACATTTTAATCTCAGCAAAAGTTAATTTCTGGTTTGCAAATAGTCTGTGAAAATTAATCTATTCTCCCTATTTCAAAATCTCAACTGATGATCATCATAAACATGAAGGTAATTCATTAAGTGGTGAAGAACTCAACTGGTTGGGCACACAATTAAATTAACGTTTATGTTTTGGACTTTGGCAAATGCAACATTCCCTTATGCCAAGCCTTGCCTAATGTGATTTAACAAACTTTGATTACAGAATTACTTTACAGTACTCCTCAAAATATTATCCACAGAAGAGTACAAAACTCTGAAATTTGCTGAACATCCTAGTGATGCTTGGATAACGTGACCTACTTACTGCTTATCAGAGACTGTTATGTTGCTAAATGTTCCCTTAAGCATAAGTAAATTCTAAATATCTAACATTTACCAAGATACATCCTTGCAGCAATGATTTCACATGCAAAACAGTTCTATTTTAAAACAATCATAATCCTACAAACATATGGTAATTCAAAGCCAAGCACAAAACACAAGTAAAAATTGTATAATCAAAACAGACAATATAAATCTTTTACTTGACACTGAAAAAAGACAGTATACAATTGTATGAGAGGGACTGAGTTAATATTCACCAATGCTCACCAGTCATACCAGTGCATAAGAACAGTTGCAAAAGTTGATTCTAGGATTCTAGAGTACAGATTTTAACTACTACAGACGGTTATTTGCATGACTTTTAGGTAATACGTCCATATCTATAGAATGCCTTCTTAAAATTTAAAATTAACGGAGAGTAATAGTATAGGACCTACATTTAAAATCTGGTGGTCCAGGGTTCTGCCTTTCTTTACATTTATCCTCTCAGAAGTGAAATGCTATCATTTCAGAAAAGGAAGGTTTCTATAGAGGTAATAGACAGGTTGAAGAAATAGAAAATATTGTCGACATATTAAAACACAAGTTAAACATCCTGATGCAGCATGATGACGAAAGCTTCCAAAACTTACAGATACATACTCACATACATACAAATAACTCAATGATGAATTCAATGCACATAGATTAAATGGATGCCAAATTTCCACTTTCCAGTATTTAAGTCCTCGGCAATGAAAGAAAATCTGAGAAAAGCAGGGAACTGCTACAGACTAATGTTCATGTTTTATAAAACAAACGTCAAACATTAAACACAACTAGCCCTATTTATTCCAACAACATAACGTGCTTTCATGAAGTTAAACTATAGTTCATTGACATACTGAACTTTGCCCTCTATCAACGTGGGCTGGATCAGAACTTTAGCATTTAAAACATGCAGGAATATTGGTAAGAGGTGTCTCGAAAAATCTGAGTTAGAAATATTATATGTTGTTTCTGATATTAGAGGGGGTTTTTAAGTAGTGTTATAATTATCTATATAACCATTATCTGATCAGTGTGAGTTATTTACATGCAAGTCAGGCTGGAAAGCTGGTTAAAGAACATATTCACTTTGTGTATTCCAGTTTAAATTAAATTCAGATGGAAAAACCTAACCACCCAGCTCAAATTTGCGAAGTTAAACACTAATAATCTTACTATATGCAGATTTGTAGTGCAACTTTGATTTCCTCTTAAGTGTACATTATCTTGTCATCTTCATTTGTATTGTTGCACACAGTTTTTTTCATATGGCCTGCCTCTTCAGTGTATGGGCTTATATATATACTGAAAAGTTTTTCCTTCTTAATTCTAGGGACTAGCTCCCAGACAAGAATACATAAACTCCAAGGCTAAATACTAAAGAGAAAAAAAAAATTTAAATACTATATCAATGTTTCTGAGAGCTAGATAAACTGAAAATGGAAATAGCAGCTGTTTCTGAGTAGTAGTCAAGTTTCACATGCAGGGATATATACGATGGAGCAACAAAACCCTACAGTCAAAGAAGAATCAAAAGAGATGGGCACTGGCAATGTTCATAAAGCTCAAGGAAGAATGCAGGGAATAACTGACTGGAAAGGAAAACTAAAAGTATCTCAGCACAAAGGAGACTGGAAAGCAAGCTTTCCTGTACAAAAACTTCTGTATAAGTGGATTAATTGGCTGTGTCACTTGAGTAGTTCAGCTGTTTGTGTAACTGGTCTTCACTGAGTTAATCAGTAGAGAGTATTGCCTCCCTGTGCTAGACAGGGAGGGAAGTGACCAGCATGGGGAAGTGTATATGTGGCTCAGCCTAACAAGGAGTACAAAAAATAAAAATAAATTAAAAACAAAACAAACAGAAAAAAAAAAAGATAATTACCTTGGAAGAGAGCAACAGGCTTCAACTGACTTCAGCGTATGCATTCCTGTGTAACAGGTGGGGATGTCCAGCACATAAAGCCTGGCAATGGGAATCAAGTTTACACTGTGATCCATCTCTATATTGTAATTAATACATTGTGCTGCATTGTGATTTCAGTACATTTTTGTATCACTCCACTAAATCAAAATCCTGTCTAACATGAAATATCTAAAAATTAGTAAATTTGGTATTAAATATATCCCTCCTCATGTGGGACATGTAAAAGAATATGGCCAGAGAGTATCAGACTGATAAAAGGTACCAAAACTTGCATTTGTCTCCTACTTTGAGACAGCTGAAGAACACTTTAGGGCTGATATCAGAAATATTAATGTATGGCTAAACTACATGAAATTATTCAATCACAGTACAGGTGATTATCTTAACTAATAAGGAGTACTTTTCACTGTTCACTTCATTCACAGCTACCTGGACAAAACTCAATGTAACTTGTTCTGGCAGTGGAGGTCATCCACAGGTGACCTTATGAAAGGTCATACAAAAATTGTGGATGTTGTCTGTCTAGATTTTAGTATGGATTTTGACACAGTCTCCCACAGCATTCTCCTGGAAAAACTGGCTGCTTACAGTTTGAACAGGCACAGGCTTCACTGGGTAAAACGCTGACTGATGACCAGGCCCAAAGAGCTGTGGTGAATGGAACTAAATCCAGTTGGCAGTCAGTCACAATTGGTGTCCCCCAGGGCTCAGTGCTGGGGCCAGTTCTGTTTAATATCTTTATCAATGACCTGGACAAGGGGATCGAGTACACCCTCAGTAAGTTTGCAGATGACACCTAGTTTGGTGGGAGTGTTGATCTGCCTGAGGTTAAGAGGCTTCCCATCTTCAGAGGGATCTGGACAGACTGGATTAACAGGCCAAGGCCAACTGTAAGAGGTCCAACAAGGCCAAGTGCCAGGTCCTGCACTTGGGTCACAACAACCCCCTGCAATGCTACAGGCTTGGGGATGAGTGGCTGGAAAGATGCCCAACAGAAAAGAACGTGGGGGTGTTGGTCCACAGCCAGCCTAATATGATCTAGCAGTGTGCCAGGTGGTCAAGAAGGCCAATAGCATCCTGGCCTGTATCAGGAACAGTACAGCCAGCAGGCCTAGGGAGGTAATTTTCTCCCTGTAATGGACACTGGTGAGGCCACACCTTGAATTCTGTGTTCAGTTTTGGACCCCTCATTGCGAGATAGACATGGAGGTGCTGGAGCATGTCCAGAGAAGGGAAATGGAGGTGAGGAAGGGCCTGAAGCACAGATCCTGTGAGGAGCAGCTGAGGGAACTGTGGTTGTTTAGTCTGGAGAAGAAGAACCTCAAGGGAGAACTTATTGTTCTCTCCAGCTACCTGAAAGGAGATTGTGTGGGTGTTGATATCTTCTCCCAGGTCACAAGTGATAGGACAAAAGGAACCACCCACAAGGGAAGGTTTAGATCAGATATTAGGAAAAATTTCTTCCCTGAAAATGCTGTCAGACATTGGAACAGGCTGCCCAGGGAGGTGGTTGAATCACTATCCCTGGAGGTATTTAAAAGATGTGAAGATGGGGTGCTTAGGGACATGGTTTAGTGGTGGGTTTGGCAGTGTTATGCTAGCGGCTATATTTGAGCTTAAGGGTCTTTTCCAACCTAAATGTTTGTATGATTCTGTACCTAAACCATCACTGTGGTTTAGCCACTCAAGTACCTAGAAACCTTGGTTTTATTTACTCCCTTAGATAGCTTGCTATTTATGTAATGACATGGATGAATATAATAGTCCTCCTCATTCAACACAACATGGAGTATTTCTTTCTTATAAGAGATGTTAGTCTTTAAAACTGATGGTGGCTTCTTACAAAAGAGTTGGTTTGGTTTTGTTTTTTAAAGTCAGTTTTAGATGGTTTCATCTCAACAATCTATGTTCTATGATTGGTTTTACTCCCTTTTTGTTTGGAGGGTGGGTACAAGAATAGTACTTGGAGAACTAAGTTTTGTAAGATAAAAACCCTGCTTTTAGAAATAGCAGCTTGTACAGTACAAAGATGCATAATATTACAAACTATTTTATTATTTAACCCTCAGGTTAAAAATTGATTTAATGTTAACTTTATAAAGGCATTTTACATAGTGCTTGACATGCAGAACACAAATGCTAATGCCAGTGGCACCAAAGTGGTAAACATCATTAAGCATGCCTAAGTGTTTGTTAAAATAGTACGGTCTGTGATGTTATATATTTTTGTTTGTTTGTTACCAAAATTTATAATCAGCATGAAGAGATATTTCTTTGTCTATTTATAATCAGAATGGTTTTGATTTCATGGTGTTTAAATAATTCTGAGGGTTTTTGAGCCACTAGAACTTGGGCTTTTAAAAAAATAAAGACATGAATATTAAAAAATGAAGCCAGAAAAACTGTATTAATGCAAGTTACTCCACAAAGGCCCTGACATAATTCTGTTACTTTATTAAATTATATGAAGTTATTTTACTCAAAGTATAAAGAGATCCAAAATAAAATTACTACCACAGCAATAGATATTTTACTCCTCATAAAATAAATACAAACCCTACATATCCTGTAAATTGAAATTACATGACTGATCAAGAGAAAAATATTTATTTCGCTCTTTTTGGTACAGTATGTAGGTAGTATGAAAAGATCTCAAAATGTCTTCCCCTCAGTACATCGTCTAGGCTTCACCATAGACAAAAATGTATCCAGTTCCAGCTGAAATACCCAAATTCAAGTAAGCCCATAAGTAAAGCCAATTTCAAAGCAGTTAAAGTATTGATCTACACACATATTTATCCTCTTCTGCACAGTGTACCTGCCAGACTGGTAACATCAAAATACTTTGAGGATGTAGGGCACAAAGAAATTTCTTAATTTTTCAATATTCTTCTCAAAAAAAGATAAGGGAAGTATTTTCAGCAAAACCAGCTATGATTTGTAAAAACATTTCTCATATAAACACACATTCATCTGCCATAACTTCTTAGCACAACATGAATACTTAATATGCTGAACACATTCTTCTTCTTTCTGTCTTGAGGTAGTCCTTGCATAGTCATTTAACCTGGCAGATAGATGAGCACATACTGATTTATGTATTTATATGCACTTAATCCATTTTCTTGTTAGCTACACATTCAGAAGATATTATATATTTCTAAATAAAACCACTAAAAAAATCATGAGCAGATAATAACTTGAAAAATTTTAGGATGTTTGGCTAAATATAATTAGTTAGTAAACTTAGTAAATACCAAACTTGTAAAAAAATACAATGTCCCCATTTGATTGAAATAAATAAGAAAGGCCTTGTAGCATGTCCCAGTTTTCTAGCAATATTGATGTGAAAACTGCTGTGCCAATGCACAACATCCTTTATCAAATAACGAATTTATCATCTATCAAGAACAGTTTCATAGCACTTCCAGCCGGTCCATGCTGAACCTGGATGTCTTAGCATATCTCTAAAATTAGTTTCATAGATAGCCTACAACACATGCAAATGCTGAGGAAGAAGACACAATTTTAAGGATGAAAAAAATCCCCAAACCCAAACACTGACTCTGTGGCAAAAGAGAAACTCAAACCTATAATCAGTAGAAGAAAATATTTTCACTTCTGCATTTTCATTTTGGAGGAATTTTAAGTGATCATTACTTTTAAAATGAAGAAACAAATTGATTGACATCTTTGATAAATGTCATATAGAATAAATTAGTTTGGAGTGGACTTCTGGAGACCCTGTGGGCCAGCCTGCCACTCAAAGCAAGCTCAGCATAGGTCAGGTTGTACAGGGACTTCTCTGGTAAAACTTTGATTATGTCCAAGGATAAGATTCCACAACATCTCTATGCAGATTTGCTCAGTGCTTGACTATCCAAATTGTAAAATTTTTGATAATAATATCTTGTCAGAATTAAGTAAAACACATAATAAATTGTAAACTCAAATTTTTTAGCATCATGAAGCATCTGTAAATGTAACACTAACATTTTCTAAATTTAAAAATACATAATTGAAAGGAAAATAATAATTATGGTATAAACCCAGTTGTTTCAGAATTTTTACAGTATTTAGGTTGATAGCTAAGATCTGAAATATCATATTGCTTCTTCATAGGTTTCAGGAACAACATAAGTACAAAATTTAGCATATTAAACAGTATCACAGTGATTTGGCCTTCAGCATTTGACCTTTAATGGTTTGAAACCAGCACTGACACAAATGAAAGGCATGCAAACTACAGCTATGTGATAAGAATAATGATAACCCAGAAAATCTGTTTTAGACCTAAACCAGATTTAGTTCAGACTTAAATATTTTAGGCAATTTTAAACCTTTGCAACTTAATCTCTGACTAAAAAAAGTCTTCACCCCTACAGCTGTCACTGCAGCATCTTTCATTATCGCTGACTTTAGCTTCAAGAATGTCATTTCAGTTTCATCTTTGCAACCTGATGTTCTCAGATTCTAACCTCTTTTCCCTATAAAAAGATCCTGCACTTGCCAAAATTAAAATAGATTAAACAAACACATGTTAACTTACTTTATTAGAGAAAAGTAAATTAACAGTATTAGATTACTGTGACATATATTTGTATCACAGTTTTGGTGAGAGGTCAATAATCTTTAAATCAGTCAACAAAATGGATACAACACTGTCAATTTAAAAACTCTGGCAATCCTACTGACATGAAACCAAAATCCATCTTTTGTTTCCACAAAGTTTGTAGATTCCAGAAATCAGGTCCCTTTTCCCATTAAAATGTCCAGTAATCACTGTTTAGATTTTAAATTTCCTTCTTCACTATTTGGGTGAATGTAAAATTTGCAATATAAAACAGTCTCTCTTTCTTAAATATTGTCATAATTATCATTAGGAGGACCTGCCTTTGGGAACTATAAAACCATTTGACAGTCTCAGATGATCGAATTTGCAACTATAGAGAGCTTTCAAAATAACCAACAGTCTGCCTGAAGCTAAGCCTGCTCCTCTGCTTAACAGGTAAAATGATCCATCTAATGTTATAACACAGAGGAATGTCACAGTGCCCTGGACAATGTTCTTAGTGGATATTTAAAATAAATAAATAAATAAAATTATCATATAGTCTGCTCCCACATTCTCTGCCTGCATAAGTCATCTCCTGAGCAATTATACTCACACTTAACTGGAGCACCTGACTTTACAGCTGTTTAATGTGTTGTCAAGAGCTGTTGCAGACCTTCAGTAACACTCAAAAATGTAACCTACTTACACTTTAGAGAATTATGGATTCAAGATATGATTCTAAATGTCTTTAACTCTTCATAGAATCAAGTACAAAGAAAATTTACAATTTCCCTGTAGCAAAAAATGAGAACTTAGAGTTCCATTAGAATTTCAGGGTGTCTTAGATTAACTGTTTAACACTGTAATGTTGTAAAAATAAGACAATTAAAAAGATTAAAAGCTCTCCTCAAAAATGTTTTCTGCTACAGCTGTTAGGAGGAACATTCCTAATGTATGGGCTAGACAATGTAGAATACCTTGAAGACCTACCAATAAACTCACTGATGACTCAAGGAAACCATAAAAGAGTTGACTAATAGAATTCCTATTTATCTAAGGAAGATTTTGACACATATCTTTGACTATCTAAATCCAAAGTGCTTCTGAAAATGTCTGCTAACTACACATGTCCTCAAATACATTGAAAATTCACTCGCCTCTGTTTAATTTTAAGACTAGGTTTTGGGGGAAAGAAAAAAGACATTAAAAGCCAAATTAAGAGTTTGTGTTTGGTTTTTTGCATTCTTTTTAACAATCACAGAAAATATCTAGGTTTTAACTGTTAAAATTTTGAAGTTTCTATAGACACCTACAAATCCATAAGTATATAAAAAGTATGCAACATCTTTATAGCATGTGATGGAAAATATATGGGCTTCATTGAGCAGCAGAATTAGTATCATTTTTCCCCTAGCTCAGTTACTATTTCAGGACCACAATTTCCAGCAAGATAAAACAATAACCCCTAGACATGAAACAGTGGTCTATAATAGTGTGTAAAACAAAACAATGAATTAGTATCTTTACATGTTCTAGAGTCAAGGAACTGATATTTTTAGAAATAACTTTGAAATGAGAAGTATTTTGCATACAGGCTCTGAAATTTCCAAAGCAGTGATGCTGAGTTATAATACTATCACTGAGTAATTCTGTTTGCATAATAAAACTGTCCAACCACCAGCTGTTGGGACAATGTGAAATTTAATCAAAAAGGACCATAATAATAAATTCTCAGTAATAAATCCCAAAAATGCACCTGTTGTCCTTACATACAAATAGTTACAACCACATTGTTTAGTAATGGCTACTGTTGATTCTTGACAGAATGCGTAAATACATCTTTTGAAAAAAAGAATATCGGTTGAAATACTTGAAGAAAATATTGATTGTATTATGATTTGAATATTTTAAGTGTAGAAATATTACTATAGAATTAGAACTTTGTGACTCTTGAAGGGTAGTTCCCTTTTACAAAGGGAACTATTTTCCCTTTATTCGTAGCAAATGCCTATAAAAATGTGTTGCATATGCAAATAACTACATGTTTTGTGAAAGGACAGTGCAGAGTTAAGACACACACAGAATCCTGTTCTCAGTTTCCACAAATACCTGTCTGCTGCTCCTATGACAGAAAAAACTCATTAAAGGAAATGTTCCATTCATATCTCAACTTTGCTGTAGTAGATCTTTAAAATTGTAACCATTGTTAAATATTTGCTTAAAGTAATATTTCAAAATTCTTCTTGGCACCAAATCATTTATCCACAAACTCAACAAGAGATTTGGAATCTATTTGATACTCCTTAGTGCTATAAAAATAACTGTATATAACATATAAATGGTGCTATATATAACACCATTGTAGATCAAAACCGATTTGGGAAAGCATTGCTATTCAAGAAGCTACTTAACTTTAATTAAAAACATTTATTTGCAACTCAGTGCTTTTTACAAAAATCTTCTATTTCTTACTTGCACAATCTATATTTATAGAATACACTTCAATTACTGTCTTTCATCTTAAAATTTAAATACATTTTCTTCAACAGCTTTCTTCATTAGAACTATCTGACCAGACCATCATTTTACTATTAGGGCTTACTTTCAAAATTGTTGCCTCAATGTAAGGATTAAATGCTTAGCATTCTCCCATAGATTTTTATATCCTCCACTAATAGAACAAAACAAAGTGATTTTGGTGCTACCTATGTATCTGTTATACTGGGAAAATTGGACACATTAGAAAGAAATGTTAGCTAGACAGTAAAATTGTCCAAAGTACTACAGATGTTTCACTATCGCCATCTGGAAAAATGGCTTTCTTGCAAAGATTCTGTTGTAACTAGGGAGAATAAGAGTGACAGATGGACAGAAAGAAAGAGAAGTATATATTATTGTATTTATATAATAAGATTGATAACAAAATGAAACAGATAAATTTTATGGGTTTCTCATTAATTTAGAACAAAAAAGGTGTTGTAACATTTTATGAGAAAGCATAATTATTTTCTATTATGTAGGCACTATTTGATTTCTTTAGTCAATCTACTATTGCATTTTCTCAGAACAAATATATTTAGAACATGAAACAAGTATCAAGTGATGAAATCTACACTGCTGTTTATAGAAAGGCAATACAGTTAATAAAATGTGTATATACGGCTTCCTCTTGAGTCTCAAATATTACACAAAAGATGGATAAGAACTAACAGAAACAAAAACAGAATAAAATTTTATTCCTGAAGATAATACAGATACCGTTACATTGAGAATACAAGAAAAGTACTTCTTTGCAGAAGGACACAGTCAGCACCTTGCATAAGCACAAACTGATTCAGTTTTGGTTTTACATATTGTAACATTTATTGGCCAGCCTGTCTTCTACAAGCTTCATGAACTGTTTGATTTTTAACATAAATTTTCACTTTCTTAATTTAGATCCTTTATCTTTGTCATTATGTCTTCTATTCAAATCATAGAATCACAGAATGGTTTGGGTTGGAAGGGACCTTAAAGATCATCTAGTTCTAACCCCCCTGCCATGACAGGGACACCCTCCACTAGACCAGGTTGCTCAAAGCCTCATCCAGACTGGCCTTGAAGACAGCCAGGGATGGGGCATCCACAACTTCTCTCTGTAACCTGTTCCAGTGCTTCACCACCCTCTCTGTGAAGAATTTCTTCATGATATCCAATCAAAACCTACCCTTTTTCAGTTTAAACCCATTGCCACTTGTCCTGTCACTACAGGCCCATGTAAACCCATCCCCACACACACATCCCACAGCTTTCTTGTAGGCCCCTACATGCTCATACCCTGATATGAGCTGATGTTTCAGTTTTGCCCTGAGAAGAGTACTGATAACACTGGTGTTTTCAGTTAGTCCTAAGGAGTGTTTGTATCAATTCAAGGACTTTTCCAGCTTCTTATTCTGCACCTGTGTTCCAAACTTTCTCACTGTAAGCACTGTGGGACAACACAGTTCATACAGCTAACCCAAACTAAACAAAGGACCATTTCGTCCCATAGAATATCATGCTCAGTATATAAGCCAGGAGTGGGCAGGAGAGCCATAGCTCATTTCTTTGTGTGTTAGTTTGTTAGTGAGTTGGTGGGTCGGTTGGCTTTTTCGGTTACTCTCTGGCTTGTGGGGCTTGCTCGGAGACTTCTGTGATCGCTTTTGGGTTCTGGCTCTCGAGTTTTTGCTCTGAATCCTGCTGCTCAGGACCCAGATGTGTATCGGTCAGCAGGTAGTGAGCTGTTGATCATATATTTTATTTTCTATTATTTTAATACCCTAGTAGTAGTAGTAGTATTAATATTATTAATATCACTATTTTATTCTTTTATATTCAATTATTAAATTGCTCTTATGTCAATCCGTGAGCTTGCTTGTCTTTTCCTCTGATTTCACCTCCTTCACTGGAGAAGAGGGCGAGGTGTGCAGGTGGTTGTGTGGTATTTAATTGCTAGCTGGGGTTAAACCACGATGTATGCCACCCTCCACCATGTCAACCACATCACACAGCTTGGTGTCACAGGCAAACTTGATGGGGATGCACTAGATCCCACTGTCCATGTTGTTGACAAAAATGTTAAACAGCACCGGTCCCAATACCGACCCCTGAGGAACGCAGCTCATCACTGATCTCCACTTGGACACCAAGCCATTGACCACAACTCTCTGTATGCAACCAGACAGCCATTTCCTTATCCACTGGGTGGTCCATCCAACAAATCCATGTCTCTCCAGTTTAAAGACAAGGTTGTCACACAGGACAGTGTGGAACACTTTGCACAAGTTCAGGTAGATGACACTGGTTGCTCTTCCCTTACCCACCAACACCGTAACACCATCGTACAAGGCCACCAAATTTTTCAGGCATGATCTGCTCTTGGTAAAACCATGCTGGCTGTTCACCAATTGCCTCCTCATTTTCCATATGCCTTAACATGGTTTCCAGGAGGATCTGCTCCATGATGTTTCCAGGTACAGAGGAAAGACTGACTGGCCTGTAGTTCCCTGGATCCTCCTTTTTACCCTTTTTAAAGGTGGGGGTTATGTTTCCAGTTTTCCAGTCAGTGAGAACTTCACCAGACCACCATGACTTGTTGAATATGATGGATAGAGGCTTAGCAACAGCTAAGCTCAACTGGCAGTTCCCTTAGGACCCGTGGATGTATTTCATTGGGTCCTATGGACTTGTGCACCTTCAGGTTCCTTAGGTGCTCCCAAACCTGATCCGCTCTAACCATGGGCGGCTCTCCATTCTCCCAGTCCCTGTCCTTGCCTTCTGTGACTTGGGAGGTATGGCTTGCATCCTTGCCAGTGAGGACTGATCTAAAAAAAAAAAATCCTTGAGCAGCTCGGCCTCCTCCATATTCTGGGAAACCAGCTCTCCCGTTTTCTTCTGCAGAGGACCTACATTTTCCCTGATCTTCCTTTTGTTGATATAGAAGGCATCGCATTCCCTTGAATCACATCTTCATAGGTTTCTACTATAATAGTTCTAATGTCATGGTTTTAAGACCTTTAAAATAGCAAACATAAGGTCTCTGGGTTAGGATTTATTCTTGTATAGTTCATATATCCTCAACTTGTTGCTTTGGCTGAAAAAGAGCATTAATAAAGTTTAGCCGTTAAACATAAAGAAAGAATACCTCTACCTCTTCCACACAGGCAAGTTATAGTTGCTGCAAATACATATCCTTCTCACATGACTTGTTCTTCATATGATAATTCTGATAAGCAGAATTACCAATTGGTCATCAATAATTCACAACTGCCTGTCATCTCAAGTTTTCCCTTGCTTTTCTTGATCTGGACCTTACTATACAAGTATGTATCCAAAATAACCGAGAACATAAACCAGCAATTCTAACAAGAGATATTGAAGTCTATTTAGTTTATTGACTGGGCCTTTCTAGTACCCTTACACATAAATTTCATTATCAAGTTGGAGATTGAAGAAAGGCATGTGCAATTGAGGCATAAACAACATTTACATTTCTTGTATTTCGGGAAAGCATTTCTAATTTGTGTGGTGGTTAGTACTGAAACTATGCAACCTGTTCCAAACATATGGCAGTTTTCCTAGAGGATATGCTGCTATACATTATCAAATTGATATCTTTTGCTGGCATTTTTAAGGTAGCATTGATGCCTGAAACCAGCAGCAGCAAAATGACAAAGGCTATGTATATATTAAGTGGGTCAGGTGAAATCAATATTAAGGAGCCATCAAACAATGTGTGAATGATTCACATGTTCTTGGCTCATGGACACTAGTGGCATAGAGTTTTATTTAAAAAGAAAATAATTGTTTGCTATTATTACACAAGTCCTACCATAATCCCTTCATTTTAGCTGCCCATAGCCTCACTGTCTACTTGGTCATATTTTGTTAATTTGTTTGCAGCTGCTCTGTTCCACTGCTCTCACTTGCTATCTGTATGCCTGAAGAAGGGTTGTGACTTCTGGCAGAGGGAATCAAAAGTGTTTTTATGAGTTAGAAAGCTTCCTTTGGATGGTTGCAGTAGCGGGGTCCACAGCCACATGGAGTTGATGAACAGATGCAAAACCTGGAGCCTTTTATGTCCCAGATACAGGCAGATTAGGCTACCCACCACCAATCACAGATACTCTCCTGCAGAAAGAGCTCTTCTAAACATTATACAAGATTTCAAGAAGGAGATCTTGGACATCTCCCACCACTCCTTTCTTCTGTATCTTGGTGTAAATACATTCCAAAAAGTAAATAAGATATTTTCAGGAAGTCAAGAACAGAATTACTTTTGAACTAGTAAAACATATCAGCATATAGATGGACAAAGATTCAAACGCTGACACCTGCAGCATCTGTTTTCAATGTTCACATGCTTAATTTTTTTAAAATTTTTTTTAAATCAGAGTTTTCCAGTCTGCATATGGTTGTTAGTAAAGTTTTGTGGCATTCTGAAAATATGATTAAATTGTGTTTATAAGGGTTTGATGTTCCCCTACCTTAAGTAAGTTTTTACTACCATAGTGATCACAGGTGTTAAAATCAAGGCTGTCAGACCTTCTGCATTCTATAAAGGAAAATTTAGGCCAATTGAGGGTTTACTTTTATTTGCACAAGGTGATGATGATAGGGAAACTGGAGGAAGTCTCCTGACCTAGTAAACAAGGAGATTTGCCTAACTCTACAACCTAGAATTTCTGACTCTCAGCAAAATTATTGAATGTTGAAGTCCAACATTCACCAGGTTTCAGACAAAGTCTGGAATCACTAGAAGTACATGGTTTGAGCTGCTCTCAGTATTCCCAGTATACCTTCCAAGGAAGAGGGGTATTTCCTCAAATGAATAAAGCATCTACTGCGTGCTAACAAGTACAATGTTAGGAAGATAAACTCTGAATGTCCTTCTGGTGAAACATCTCTAGCACTAGAGATGCTAGAATTTCCCATTATTCTCTCCCACCAGCCTCTCAAAATGTAGATTCCAATTGTAATCAGCGACATCATACAAGGTGGAAAACCCACCGAACTAATCATGTAGAGAGCTGGTAATGTATAGACATATTAATACAGAATGTGTAATTTCCTTATTGTCCAGTGAGAATTCCAGAAAGCACATTAGATGTCTACATTTCAAATTATGGAAATAAGGATTAAGCTTAAGATAGTGTTAAATTTACAAAATTGCCGTTTTTCTGTATAATATCTCAAACAACTATTTTCTGGATCATGTCCTGTTAATGTTTCTGTGTATAGATTAGTTTTGGTCAGGATAGTTATATTCAGCTAAAATTCACACTGTAAAAACAGATCCAGAGGCAAGTCTGCCTTGCCAATGAGCTCAGTCAAGAAACCCATTGTATTGGTGGTTGCTTCTTGTCGCTCAAGAAGGTAATTACAAAGTATTTCAGAAATGCTGAGAAAACCTGTATTTCACATGCAGTTTCTCTTGTCTACATGTCCCCATGTGTTGATGGTTGAGGTTTTTTCATACTTTGTCATACACAAATAAAACTTTGGGTTTAGACTTGCGTTCTCACTTCCTTCCCATCCCTCAGACAGTGACAGATTTTAAGAGTCTTTAGTTCAAGGAATATATTTTCCCATCACTTCCCACATGTCAGTACCAAAATAAGTTCTTGAGCTCTCAACGAGTTCCAGAAAAATGCTCCAGAGGATTAACAATAACACAGAAAGATGCTTAAATTTCTAGTTAATAATAAAGATTAAGATAAAGAGTTCAATTTCCCCTTTGTTCTGCTGCTCTGAACCCAGCGAGCTATAACTTTGATTTAACAGGGGTGGGCAAATTGCAAATGATAACACAGCTATTCATAACATGAAAAAATTTGATTTTGCATAACACTTTCTGACAGCAGTGCTGAATTTGACAGCATAAACGATCAAAACCAAAATGAAGAAAAAGTAGCTACAACGTGCATAAGCCCCATCAAGGACTGTGTAACTTACTTTTAATGTGTGCTGCTGAAAGCTAATAAAAAACATTGCATCCAAAAATCATCATCGAGACACAGAATATTGAGTATTGTCACAACAAAACCATCAGAAGGGAATCAGGTGTGGATTATACATTGCACAAACTTTACTTTTAACATTTTTTCATATGCAGCTCTTTCTTTTTATGCATACCAGCAGTGAGACCTTGCTTACTAAGGTCAGAACAGCAGATCAAAAAATACAGAGTTGGGTTTGATGTCCAGAAACTAATGCAGATTTTATGCTATGTCGTAAAAGGAACCAGGTTGTAGAGAATCTCAGAAGAAATATTCTGAACATACAAACAAAGACATTTTTGCAAAGATTGTGTGACACCCCTTAACAAATGCGGGCTATACAGTGCATAAGGCTAGTCCAGCAGCTACCAATTAGGTGTTAAAAAAAGCACATTGGGTTCAGACTGCAAGAGAATTCAGCCCGACTTACTTATTAGATGAAACATCTAAATTTTTCATTCTCTTTGTCTTCCTAAACCAGAAGTTCTGCAAAGAAATCCCAACTTCGCATTAGCATTTCTTAACAGACAGGAGCTTGTGTGACACACTTTACAATTATTTTAACTATTTCTAACACTTACCATTCCTTTTGGCACAGATATACATATGACACGTTCAAAACTGTGAAAAGAATATAAATCTGTCTTTAAAAAAATGGGGTCCTCTCACTGTGTCTTACCTTTGTCTTATTAGAATTTTCTTCATAATTGTTATGCTGATGAACAGCAATAGTCTTCAGTCTTATCTGATCCTGTAAATACACTCCTAGCAAAGAAAATGTAAGAGTGAATCTGGTTTTGGGGAATAAATATAATTTTAATAAGAAATACTAAACATATTTTTAGAAGGGGATACATTTTTACCTCTTCAAATATGAAGGGTAGATTCCTTCCCAGACTCAGTCCATATTCTTTTTTTCTTTTAGCTAAAACCATATGAAGTTAATAAATGATCACCTATCTGATAAATACTTGGAAAAGGAAGTGATGACTCTTTTCAATGTATTCACCAGTTTATTATATGAAAATAATGAAACCCCCAGTTTATTATTTAAAAAAAAATCAAAGTATATTCAATATTTTTCCACCAACTGTTCTGCTAAAAATAATTTCCATCATGTTATTTATTTTACTTCATGGGTGTGCTTTTGTCTACAGCCCATTAAAAACATTCCTGTTTTACGTTAAGTCATGCTTACTCAGTAACCAAATTTATACAGAAAAGCTCAGAATTTTTCAAGAAAAGAAGGCTATTTGGGGATTTTCAGAAACTGCTACTTTTGAGACCATTGGAAAAAATACAAGAGCAGCATTTTTCTATTTTCACTTAAAGCTTCAGCTTTATGGGTTTCTTTTTATATTTTTTTCTCCTAGCTTTGAGTTCTGAGTGAAAGAACTTAATATAAATACCATTCCTAGTTTTACATGAGGTATTCTGCCGAATCCACTGTAAGTGGAGACAAAAATTGCTAGTTTGGGTAGAAAACAAGTGGAGCAGAAACCTTGGCCTCTTTACAATATGTAGGTAGGAAGGCACTATGTTAAATGTGCAGATAGAAAAAAGCAGAATCTTGTGTGTCTTTGTACAAGAAATCATCTTTTTACAAGAGAAGTCTTGGTTTTGGTTTTTTTTTTTTTTAGTTTAGATTCTTAGTTTTCTCTGTATAACTAGAATTTTCACAGAAAGCCTTCATGAAAATAAGCAATTTGAAAAATTTTACAGTTTTGATTGGTTGAAATCATTCACTCGTTTTTGCTGATTTATCTTTCTGGTTTGTACTAGAATAGTTACCTTAAAGATGATTCCTGAGATTAGCAGAAAAGGTGACTGTCACTTAATAGTTCCTGCTTCTTGTGGAATTAAGGTTTACTAGAACATCAGTGCTCATTTCTTCTGTTCATTTCACTCATCCCTAGCCACTGTTTAGAATGGTTTTTCAACAGGTACTGTTACTGTGGTTATTTAGTAAAGTGCCAAACTCAGGGAGGATGGGTGAAATACTTTGGTGCTTGGTTAAACCAAACATATTGGGTACGCAAGACTAAGCCAACTAAAGGCAATGGGAATATTTTCTTAACAGTTCAATAAACGTGTACCAAACTCAGTATCTACATTTTATTTGGTTCAAGCCAAGGTTATTCCCACCTTGTTTTTTAAAAACTATTAACATTAGAATTCTATCATCCACAATGAAAAGTAAAATCATCCGGAAGTTACATTATTGGTTCGCAGCCAGTTACCTGCAGCTAAGGCAATCCTAAAATCCTGCAGATTCATCCTGCTGCTCGGGAATCTGGTGTTCTGGACTGTACAAGTACAATAAGAAGAACAGAAAAATCAATAGTTTGACCAATGTGTTTGTCATTTGTGAACAGAGATGTTCTTCTCTACCAGTGTAAATTATTTAATTAGAATGAATCTGAGGAACAAGCATCATTTTCTCAGTCAAACTAACATGCAAGTTCTCAATGAAATTACAATGAGAAAGGTCACTGGTGACTGAGACCTAAATGCAGATCAGAAGCAAGTCAATTAGTCTCAGGTATTACTGTAACATTAAAAGTTAATTAGTGAGGAAACACAGGAGGTTGAAAACCCCGTATTTATAACAGTCATTATATCACAACTTACCTCAGTGGAGAATATGGTAGGCTTGACTGATGCACACTACTAGTAAATGAGTGAAACTTTCTGCAGTCTAAGAGTATATTGTTCTGTTTATAAAAGCTTCTTCTTAGAACATGATATATGTAATTTGATATGGAGCAAAATGAGGGCAAAGGGTTGTGTTATAGGAAAGGGCTTTCTCCACACATACAACCTGAAATTGGGTGTTTTGGGTGTTAACCCTTCCACACTTCTGTAATACTTTTCAGATCACAGTTAAAAAAAATAAATAAATAAACATAAAGAAAAAATCCACATTATCTAAAATTAACCTCTTTTCCCTTAAGGGCAACTGAAGACACATCTGCTGAGTAAACTATCTTGAGACCTCTAGTGAATGTCTCCAGCTGAAAGCAAATGAAAATTTCCCACAGATGTCAAACATTTTATGTTAAGATTGTATTGACCTTAGATTAATTGGTTTAACATAAAGCAAGAGATACTCAATATTTTGGAAGCAACATGAAAAATGACATGTATGCATCCCAAAAATAATGGCAAAATCAGAGGTAAGAGCAAGTCAGGTGTAAGAATAAAGGCAATTCATGCAGAGTACTGAACAAAATCACCTAATACTTCCCCAGTATGATCCTCCTTTATTGCATTTTTCCCTTTAAAAAAAAACCAAAACTTTTTTTAATTGAATATTACATAACAGAAAATAGGAAAACCATCAAAGAGTATATTCTTAAAAAAAATACCCAAAGACTTTTCTAAAGCCCTTTGTAGCCTTGTATGAGGGTGCTGTACATCTTCAGAAGTAGCTAAGAACCCAAGTCACAGATGAAGAATCGTATTTACTACATGTTGTGTAAACACAGAATAAGAGTAAGGAGAAAATGTATATGGATTATCATGCAATTTGTACTTGCAAGATACAGAAATCGGCATATGTTGATCTTTGATCCACAGCAATCTTACAACAGAGGGATCCTCCAAGAGGCCTGACAGGGTAGACAGCTGTTTAGTCTTCTGCGTATCCATGGCAGACAGACCAAAAACCCATCAGTACTCTTTTGGATCTTTAAAGCACTCTCTCCTGAAGTAGTCTACACCAAGCATACACAGGGTCTCCATGTTGATCACAATGGGCTGCTTTTGCCACTTGTCCAGTTAAGCTTGTGAGAAACTCTTGCAGACGAATTAGGCTCAGACAGGGATCTCAGTGAAGCAACATTTTATTAGTGATTGCAAAGGTGAGCATCCCCTCCCACCCCCACAGGAGAGAGTGCTTCAGAGCAATAAAGTACACATTATATATATCCTAGTTCCCGATGTATATAGCCCCCTCCCCTGTTTCCTCATTGGCTGAGTACTCCAGATTCACAGTCTACCCAACGCGTGTTTCTGTACTTCTATACATACATGGTATTTAGAACAACTTTTACAGGTTTTTAAGGAAAACGCATGACTGTTCCCCTTGTAACAGTTTAGTATGTCTTTGGTATGTCTTATTCTACAATCCTTTATCTTGTTTCCAACCTGATATTTTTTAAGTTTTCATTCAGCTGAGGTGGTGATATTTCTTTTCTATCTGACCTCATCAACTAGTCCTTGCTAAGGATCATTAAGAAAAACGGTTTATGCAAACACATGATAAAATTGAGTCCTTTCTAGGACTGGAATTTTTCATCTGCAAAAACACAAGGAAGTTAGGTCTTGAAAGCTCACCTTGGCCTCCAACACAGACACCTATTGGTATCCCTCTGTTACTCCAGAAATACAGATGGATTCCTCCCCACCACATCCTGATGGCATTAGGATACACTGTGCAACAGTGTCCACCAAAACCTTATACTTCTGTGGACTTCAAGTGCCAGGTCATCTGATCCATACAGTCTAGTAAACACAGTTGTCCCTTTCCTCCTCCTGGCATAAGGCAGATCCCTCAATTAATTGCCAGAGTATTCACTGACAGTATTTCAGTGCCAGACCACAAGTCCTTTCACCACAATCAAGTGAGGCACTCTCTTCTTCTATGTCTGGGTTGCCTTCGATGTCTGGTTGTCTTTTACCACCTAAGCAGCAACTGAAGTGACAGCCTTCTTGGATGACCCCTTTCTTAGCAGCTGTCTCTCCCAAAGTTCATGTATTTGGGCTTCTAGCTTCAAGGTAGATTCACCATCCCACTTCCTCATGTCCACTCCCTAGTCAGACAGGAGTCACATGTCATGGTTGGGATAGCATTTTTTTTTTTTCATAGCAGCCAGAATCAGTACAATTACACATTTGTGGAGGTGGGTGGTGGTGTTTTTTTTCCCACCACCTTGGCTGGAGGGTCACATTCTTAAAGTTATTACAACAGCTGCAATTTTTCAAAAAACTTTACTCAGAAAAGTTGTAGATATAAATACATTCAGACAATTTCCTTCCAAGAAAGTAAATCAATACACTTCAAGATATGGTCACATAATAAATAGAAGGTGCATCACTGGGTCTCATTTTGTATCCAGTGAATTAACTAAATGATAGTGTCAGAAGAACACCATGTATTCTAAGTAAATGAATGTGCCTAAATCCATTCCTCTTCTATTCCTTCCTCATACAATTGTGAAAACAGTAACAAATATAAACTACTTACTTAGACTACCCTATGAGAAAACAGAATAGCAGTTGACACTGTCCAAAATCCATACTGTACTACTATAATGTCTAAAAATAACTTTCATTGTAGACAAAGCTATTTACATTACTTAAAGATAATAAGAAAAAATATGTCCAAGAATGACAAGCATTGCAATTTACTGCATTGTTTAACTATAAAGCATGTAACTGCCTATTGAAATCTACAATCATGATTTAAACATAGACAATTTTGAGGTGCTAATGAAACCTGCAGACAAACCTGCAATGTCCAATAAAGATCTCAAGCCAGCTGTAAAAAGGCTGGAGAACCTACAAACTGAAGCAGCATCATGTGGGAGTCTCAGGATCTTAAATGCTATTTAACATTTTCCTTACTGATATATACCAAAACTTCCGCTTTCTTCATCTGACCAAAGGGCATGTGTTGATGGTTCAGTGTCCTGATTTTGGTTGGGGTAGACTTAATTTTCTTGGTAGTAGCTGGTCTAGTTTTGTAGTTTGGATTTACGATGAGATTAACACTGGTAATATACTGATGTTTTCGTTGTTGCTAAGTGATGCTTACACTAAGACAAAGACTTTTGAACTTCTCATGTTCTGAGACTTCTCATGACTGAGAAGGCTGGAGATGCACAAGAATCTGGAAGGGAGCATAACTAGGACACCTGACCTAAACCAGCCAAAGGGATATTTCATACCGTATGACATCATGCTCAGTACATAAATTAGGGGAAAGCTGTCCAGGAAGTCCCTGCTTGGGCAGTCTGGGCACCAGTCAGCAGGTGATGAGCAATTGCATTGTGCATCCCTTGTTTTGTATATTCTTTTATTATTACAGATTCACAGAGATTCACAGAGTGTTAGGGGTTAGAAGAGACCTCTAGAGATCATCTAGTCCAACCCCCCTGCCGGAGCAGGATCCCCTAGAGCAGATCACACAGGAACAAGTCCAGGCGGCTTTTGAAAGACTCCAGAGAAGGAGACTCCACCACCTCTCTGGGCAGCCTGTCCCAGTGCTCTGTCACCCTCACAGGGAAGAAGTGTTTCCTCATGTTCAGTTTGAACCTTCTATTTTCCAGTTTATGGCCATTGCCCCTTGTCCTGTCACTGGACACCACTGAGAAGAGCCTGGCTCTTTGTTATTTATTATAATAATATATTAAGCAATAATATATGTAAGCAATTGCATCATATGTTTTATTTTCTGTTATTTTAATTAGTTATTAGTAATAGTATTGTTAATATTAGTATCACTATAATTTTCATTTATATTCAATTATTAAATAGTTCTTATCTCAACTTTATGAGCTTCTTTGTCTTTTCCTCTGACTGTTCCTGCTCTGGGGGAGGGCAGGGGGCAAGTGAGTGACTGGCTGAGTGGTACTTAATTGCCAGATAAGGTTAAACCATGACAGTTCTTTTTGGTGCCCAACGTGGGGCTCAAGAGACTTGAGATAAGAACAGATCAGATTATTGTGTGGTAAGTATTTGTTATAGCAATGTGGGGGTGGCTGATCCAGACATTGAGTTCAGGACTTTTAAAATTGCTCACACAATGATGGGATCTACTGTCTTACACATTCCTTATTATCCTGAATTTATATGCTCATACGAGGTTGAAGGGTTTTGTTAGGTTAGTCCGTGTATTACTGGTGTTGGAAGGAATCCTCTATCTGTATCTGTATCTGTATTTAATATTGTCTCCTGGAGCCTTTCAATAATTACACCTTTCCCTTTGTCTCCCTGGGGACTCAGCATATAGATGAGAGATTATTTGGTGTTAGGTTGGATATGGAGAAATTATTCCAATTTTTCCTCTTTTCTCTTGGGCCAATGGCAAAAGTGTATGAGTATATTCGGGAATTGTTTGGGAATGCTGCCCCATCTGCCAAGGGTGGTCAGAATAGAGGGAGGCTCTGTGCAGCCACCTGAATTGCCAAAATCTGAAGGGCAGCAGCTTAGACCCACACAGTGAGTAGGGTGGTGGCCGAAGACCTCACAGCTCCAACCGAGGCCACATCACTCCCTGTGGCAATTCCACCTCCCTCCACGTCTCCATCTCCCACCAGAGCTCCACCTTCCACAACAGCTCCAACTGCTGCATGGTGCAATGCAACCATGAAAACTGCTGTGTGCCAGTGCCATTGTCAGTGTCAGTTGCGTCAATACAGAGAAAGAAATGGACACACAAATCAGTCTGTCTGGCAGAAGATGACAAGATAACGGGGCCATCCTAAAAGTCAGAGGATGAAGCAGTAGTAACCACTCAATCTTTATCCCTGAGAGAGCTATGGTATATCTATAGAGACTTTAGCCATTGTCTAGGTGAACATATTTTCACCTGGCTGCTCTGCTGCTGGAGTAACAGGGCCAGTAGCATGGAGTTACGAGGCAGAGAATCCAAGCTGTTGGGGTCACTTGCTGGAGAAGGGGGCATTGACAAAGCAATTAGAAGAAGGACACAAAATGTAAAATTCTGGAGACGACTCCCGACAAGTGTGAATGAAAGGTATCCTTTTAAGGAAATTGTGCCACATCACCCAAGCAAGTGGACCACCATAGAGAAAGGTATCCAGTACCTGAGGGAACTAGCTGTGCTAGAGTAGTTTATCATGTCCCAAATACTGCACAGGCACACACAGATCCAGATGAAGTTCAATGCACACGACCCGTGTGGCAGAAGTTAATACAGGTGGAAGTTAACTTCCCAACTACATGAGCCAGTACCTCAGCTATTAGAACTAAGCAAGCAAGACAAACCTTGGAACAAATTAAACAGGAAACAGCTCAGGCAGTAACCCAGTCCGGGCAGGGCAAGATATAAGAAAATATGATCCACACTGCAGCTGGGGAGAGTGGTCCTAACTAGAGCCTCTGGCAGAAAGTACCAGGACAGTCTAGAGGTGAACCCTTAAGAGTGTTGAAGTTGGGGATACAGAGGATCCAAGGCCCACTATACTCCAACCGAAAAAAAGATACATTGGCAGCTTATGAAGGAGTTTGAGTTGCCTCAGAAGTGGTTGGAACTGAAACACAGCTCCTCCTGGCACCTTGACTGCTGGTGATGGGCTGGATGTTCAAAAGGAGGGTCCCCTCTACACATCATTCATCTGATGCTACCTGAAGCGGGTTGCACTGATTACACAACAGGATCCAATAGCAAATTTGAAAGTGATCATGGACTGACAAGAAGACAAAGTTTCAGAATGTTATCAGAAGAGGAGGTGGCTTGTGCTGAAGACGTCCCATTGTATAACAAAGTACCAGAAAATGAGAAGCAAGATGCACTTCTTGAAGCTAACAGGAGTGCAAAAACAGAAGCACAGCATACCGATGGCTGCACCAGTCAATCCCAGCCACCACTTATCAGGGGACTACCAGACTCTGAAAATACATATTCAATCCTCTAGAAAAAGGATTCTGGGTGCCATTGAGCATAATAGGAGAAACCCTTAAAATACGCCCGAGCATATTTTGACTTGGGTGGAGATGTTATACAATATAGTTACCTAGTTACCAGATAGGTAACTATATTGCGCCAGATAGGATGGACCACTCAGATGGGAGTTGCTGTACATATGTGGAATCCTGCAATGCTGTCTTCTTGGATGTGAGATAGGCGCATATTTTGATTTTATTTGTCATAGATTAAGTTATGAGTGCTATTAGGTAGCAGATAATCAGTTGCTTGTGTGGGAGACTGTCAAAAATTGAACCTCTGGAGTCTCATGCAGAAGCCTGCTACTTGCTAGCTGCAACTGGTACAGTTTGTTTGTAAATTTTGGCAACACCTGGGCTAGATAGAAGTGGCATGTCCTGAATTTTCCAGAGAGACATGAGTCAGAGCCATCAGTTGGGAAGTTGATTACATATTGTGCTTCTGTACATGTACTGTTATATTGGGAAAACGGCAGGTTTGAGGGCTGCCTGAAGGAGGACCCAGTTCCAAAATAAAGATTTTTCAAAAAGGGTAAGTGGCTTTTCAAAGAAGAAAGTGAAGACCTCGACTGGAGGAAGGATCCTGGAAGTGAGAGAAGATGTTAAAAGTAGAGACCTGCATGGCGACAGATGTCAGGGATGCCCAGGGACCTCAGTCCCAAACACTTGAGACTAGGAACAGAGGCACAGAAGGAACCAACACAACTTTCTGCCCAACCATTGTAGGCCAACAGCAACCTTCCTGTTGGGTAGGGAATTGAGGTAGGGGTGGTTGGGCATAAGCAAAGAAGTTAACCAAGTAAGGTAAAAGTTCTAATCTCATTACTTAAATAAAACCCAGTATCCAGACCCCCTACAGCTAATTTATTCTGTCTCACTCTTAACACTGTTCAATGTCTGACACCGAAAGACTGCAAAAAAAGCTTGAGGATATGTAACAGCGAGTAAATTATATAACCCTATTTGACATGGGCTATAATCTGGCTTCTCTTTAAACTGAAAGGGTTGCACCTCAGCTGAAAGGTGTTGTAAATCCTGCTTGGGAATAATGTAACACTATTGAAATATATAGATCTTCATTTTTATCTTTTCACCGACCCACCAGTTCTGTGCACAATAATCAGGCTCTCTATACTTCTGTAGGATTTGGATTTTGAAGAGTCTCATATTAGCATAAATAGCAACAATTCCCATTCAGAATCCTGTGGCTTTTTTTTCACACTCTTTTTACCATCAGTGCACCATTCATACTGGAGAAAAGTCATAATTTAAATTATTTCAGTGAAAGAAACATAGTGAATCATTTTTTATTTTATACAAACCACAACAAAATGTACTGATCACTTACCGGTGACTAGCTTTCCAAAGACTGTTTTTTCCTTAGGCTTATGGTTTTTCCTTTATTTCAGTTTTGCTTCTTATTCCATAAGTAATGTAGGTTACACATCTGCAGGTACAATCATTTAAAATGACATTCAGAGATATAGGGAAAGATAAAAATATCATTTTGCCTCAAGTTATAACTTTCAGAGACTCAAAAGTTGAGGGGAAAAAATAACAAGAGAAAAATGTTTTTAGAACACATCAATAAGTTGTTCTAAAAATATGTTTTCACCTTTCACATATTTTTGAAACAAAGAGAAGGGCACAATCCAATTTTTTTTTTTTTTTTTACTTATTGTAATTAATAAAAAAACAAAGAGATTTTTCAATACCTGAAAACAGAGGAACAATCTCCATTGACTAAATTGGTGGCTACAAACCAGATGACTATTATTTAGGATGGTAAATGTATAAACCAGAAACTCTGTGTTAACATTCTTGATTAATTTAGTAGTGGTTTGACAGCCTGGGAGACTAGGCTCATCCATCACTAGAGTAGCTACTGCTTGGGGAAAAGATGTGCAAATTTCTCCATGCTGATACACCTTTAACAATTACAGAGGTCAACACAAAAGTCTACATTTGTTACTATGTTATGATATTCTAGACACTATTATTTTGTAGTCACTCTGAAACTTATCAGTAAATGCCAAGTTTATAATGCCAATAACTGTAATTCTCCATAGGTTAATGTTGTGGAATAGGAGTATATCTCAGTCTCCATTCAGACGTTGCGTTCTCTGCTATTGCTTTCATCTAGTGATTCTTCCATTAAAAACCTATACAAACTAAACAAATTTCTCAGAAGTTTTTTTCTGGTAACATTTTGATCTATATTTATCAAGATTTGTTTGAGGAGTTAAAGATACTAAAAATCACTGATTTAGTTGTATACAACACACAAGTTGTGTCAACTACTTATGAGAACGGCAGTATTGGGGGAAAAAAAATCTTACTCGTGACAAATGGGTTCCAGTTTCTTCTGGTCAGGGCATGGTTTTCACCTGTTTTACAGCTCTGAGTATGTTTATTTATTTCTGTCTTGAATAATGCAGTCACTCATGGTTCTGCATTTTTATGACATCAGAGAAAAAACCATCTCTGCCTATCAATTTATGCTAAAAGGTAAACTTTAAATGACAAAGAGACTAAAACTATTTCCACTGTGTTCCAGACAGAATGTTGCTAGAACATATATTCACTTGGATATTATGCTTTTCTTGAGAATTGCACACCACCTTAAGGCTTGTATCTCATGGGCACCACTCGCTGGAACATCAAGTTATTTGCAAAATTTACGTTACTTTAAAATTACATTCATGCTGTCTTCCTGTGCACTTCACTGTCAAACACCAGTAATTGCTCCCCAAGTGTAGTTGCTTAGATGCTAATTTTAGATAGGTGAAAGACAAACTGCATACTGTTTAACTATGTAGGCCTATTTTTAAAAGAATGTTTCACTAAGTGCATTATGGGGAAGATATGATGAACTGATCAATAATGAGAACCAGCAGTGGAGATGTAATTACCCATTATTTTGGATAATTGATTACTGTGTAAACTTCTTTTCTCCCTTTCTTATTCTTTCTTTTGTTGATGAAGAAAGCCTATCAGTTATGTTTCAACCCCTAAACCTCCTCTGCACACAGTAAAAAAGTCTAAATTGCTATACATCTACATTTACGTATGTGTATGTTGGTATTTAAAGACAGAAACTTGAGGTACGTTTGTCTGTTGGGGAACAGCTAGACCAGTGTCTTCCTAACCTATTGAGGATGACACTGTATACTGGGTTTGTCTGGGATACAGCTAATTTTTTCAGGGTAGCTGTTAGGGTGCTGTGTTTTGGATTTGTGACCAAAGGTGTGTTGATAACACAGGGATGGTTTAGTTATTGCTGAGCAGTGTTTACACAGAGTCAAGACCTCTTCTGTTTCCCACACTGCCTTGCCAATGAGTAGGCTGCAGGTGCACAAGAAATTGGGTTGGGACGGGACACAGCTGGGACAGCTGACCCCAACTGACCAAAAGGTATGCCATACCATATGGGGTTGTGCTCAGCAATAAATGCTGGGGGAAGAAGGAGGAAAGGGGGGATGCTCAGATGGATGATGTGGGGTTTTTTTTCCCCAAGTAATCATTACAGGTGATGAAGCCCTGCTTTGTGAAGATGGCTGAACACCTGCTTGTTGATGGGAAGTGGTGAATGAATTCCTTGTTTACTTAGCTTGTGTGCATGGTTTTTCCTTTATCTGTTAAACTGTCTTTATCTCAACCCACGAGTTCCTTCACTTCCCATTCTGAGTCTCTCCCCCATCCCACCACATGGGAGTGAGCAAGCAGCTCTGTGCTTATTTTCTGTCCTGGGTTAAACCATGACAGCCCTTTTTTTGAACCCCAGTGTGGGGCTCGAAGGGTCTGAATAATGACAGACTTGATTAGAATGTGCTAGCTAGAATTTATAGCCATTATTACTGTTTTAACTATTGACAGGCTCCTATGCTTGTCATGGGGCTTGCTTGCCTTCCTGTATATTGAGGTCTAGTGCTTGTTAGTGTCTGTTTTTTGCTTTTGCCGCTTGCTGTACTGCTGATCATTTTACTCTGTGCATGAAAACATCCTGATAATAACAATGGCCATGTACCTGGACTGGCAGATGCACAGGGCATCACTGCTCTTCCTGTGCTGCTGTACTGGACAGATTGGAACTCTGGTGTGAACCCACAAATGGACTGTGACATGTGGATGAGTACATGTGGGAGCAGTATACCCTGAAGAACCTGTAGCCGTGGATATGTCTGAACTGCAGCAGGTATATGTCTGAAAAGATTGTGCCCCAAGAATAAGTCCATGCTGCAGCAGGTACACCTCGAAACATCAGTGACTGTGCATTGGACCATGCTGGAACACCTCAAAAGCATCTGTGGCTGTGGATAAGTCCATGACACAGCAGGTACACCCTGAAGGAACTGCGGCCATGGGTGAGGCCATGTTGGAGCAGGCACACCTCTGAGAGACTGTGGTTCATACATAATGCTCCACTAGGAGCAATTGCAAACTTGAGCACTCTGGTCCTTGGATAAGTCTTAGCTGCCTACCGATGTTATGCCATTCACTTAATTTCACAGAACAATCACCCACTCCAGTATAACACATTTAGGCTAAAATGGCAATCAAAAACCTGATGTCTGGCCCATGTCTTTTGAATTATAGGACCAGTGACTAGGTAGCAAGTTGGGGAATGAGGAAGACAGACAGTACATAGACACTATAAAAGGAAACTGTAAAACTGAATACTTGAAGCAAAAGGCAGATACGTAATAAGAGGTAATGCCCAGATTCTTTAAGGAGGTAGAAAATCACAACTATGACACCAAATAGGAAAATCAAAATGAAAGGAAAAAGAGAAACCAAATACATTTCCTTTTGAAATACACCTCAAGAACACACTTATATTCACTGCTTCTGAAAATCTTCTCTGCCAAAGAAGTATTTCCAAATACTTATTTATATGCTTGACTTTAAGCACTGGATCTGTCGTGTTTAAGTAAATGGGATGAATATCTTCACTTAAGTAAATGTGACCACCTGCGCTTAAAGTCAAACACATATCAGAGTTAAAAATATTTTTAATATAATCAGAGAGCTCCAATAAAAAATTCATGGGACATATTCTTCTAGGTCATTATACCACAGCGGTTTTGGTATTTTAAAGCAGTTTAGGTCAATTATTCAAAATCTGTAGAAATCAAGTAGAAAATTCTATTCACCTAGACAAGTGGGTGTTTTATTTGGTTTTGGAGGTTATTTTGAAATCACAGAATCATAGAACAGACCATTTTGGAAAGAACTTTGAAAGATCTTCTGGCCAAAATTTTATGGGAAAGGGACTCTAGATGAGATTATCTACCATGCTGTCCAACCACGTCTTGGAACTTTCAGTGATGGAGACTCCACTACATCCCTGGAGAGGTTGTTCAGTTGATTGATATTTCTCATTGTAAAAAATTCATTTCTTGTATCAAGATGAGAACTCTCTTGTGCAACTTGTACCTGTTTCCCCTTTTCTTGTCTTTTTTTATGCAGGTGTTTGTTAATAGGATTATTATGAACTAAGGAATGACTGGGAATGGATTAAACTTTAGGGACAGATAACCCTATATGCCAACAAATTTATTTGGTTTGTGCATCTTAGTGAGAAACCATTGTGTGATCACTATTACAAAACAGTTCTTCCATAAATATATCTTGTACTATAAGTCCTGTGTACCTCCTAAGTGTCCGGAGCAGCACTTTTTCTTGTGCAATCCAAAGCACCTGTTGTAGGAAGCAGTCAGTTACTAACTCCAGAAAGTTTCATCTCTACATCAGCAATGCCCCACTAAGAACGTGCAATTTAGAAGTTAGTCAACATTTCCCTCTCAAGGGCCAGTCTGTACAAGGTCTTTCTGTTGATCAGCTTCAAACCTGTGCATAGAGGCATACATGCACTCACACAGGCAGAACAATTTTAATATTTTCAGAGCCAGTAGCCTGTCTATTTTAAGGTGCAACAACCCTTTGTGTACAACTTCTTATCCTAAGAAGAACCACAGCTGCCAATATGACTAAAATCTCTCCACACCAATTCATTTATACATTGAGTCATGAATGGCTGAGTTTGGAAGGGAACTCTGGAGGTCGTCTTGTCCAACCTCCCCAGCTCAAGCTGGATCAAAAATAAATAGATGTTATGAGGCAGCTGATCTCTTAACAGGTTTTACAGACTGCAAAGATTAGACCCTCTTGAGATTTAATCCATTAGCTGTTGATGTTTTCAGTGATTCCAAGGAGAAGAAACTCAGAGAGTGAGGAATCTGTGTGCAAACACCCTGCTTTATCTCTCTCATTGTCTGTTGGAGACAGAATATGTGGTTAGATGGACGACTCTGTGACACAGTGTGTCATTTCTTATATGGTAGGTTGCCTAAAATAAACTTTCATTTTATAGCAGTTCTGGTCTTTTCCCTCAATTCCCTGTAAGAAAAAGAAGTGGCATCCATCAGATTTTCTAAGTGTCGCTGTAGAGATGATATAGAACACGTCTCTTTTTAAGAACATCTGTGAAGCTTTCTGTATTCAGCCTGTCATTGCTTACAGTCCAGCCTGTAGTCTCATGAAAGCAGAGTTGAATAGGATTTTCCAAGTGCCACATCACTCAACTGCCTCATGTAAACATACCTCGAACCGCATCATAAGGAGGGAGCATAGATGAGCACCTTCTCTCTTCAAGTGTCAGTACCCTCTCCATATTAAGCCTTTCATAATTTCCACAAACTTGAAGACTTATTGACACACTTGAAGATAAATTAATTAATTACCTGTATTTGAGACATAAGCTTCAGTTGTGTGTACAAACTTACTGTACATGAATCTTTGAGGTAGGCAAATACATCTTGTATCATTTATGTGCAAGGAATACTGTATATCAAAACTGCAGAAAAAGTCAAGGTAAAACTCAGTGTTACATCTACATGGAGTTTATTCTCTGAGAACATCACTTACTGTATCAAAACCCAGTCTGTCTAAAAGCCATGGGATATTTAACCTGAAAGGAAAATTTATAACCCGGACCCCACAAAAAACACCATTGACTTCAGTGAGAATTTACAAAAGGAAGCTTGGGGTTTTCCTAATGAGATGTTCAGAGTTTAAAACTAGGCAGAATTTTTATGAGGTATTCAATGTTTCTTTGTAATATGGGTCTTTTCTTGGTCTCCTTTTAAAGTGCCTCATGTTGAAGGCAAGATACCAAATATTACACGTCCCTTTATTTATAAAACAAAGTTCTTCTACATAGAAGAAATGCTCTTTGAAAAATATGTAAATAACTATAAAAAAGGTTTATCATTAAATGTAAATAGTTGAAATAGTCAAACGCTACAGACAATGAATATCAAAGAGTAAACACTGGATCATATTAATTTATTTAAACAGTGGTGAATTAACAATACTTCACTAACTTGTATCACGAATGCAAGGATAAAAATAAGGCCAAATACACTTATTTGTAAATAAAACATGTTCTTGTTTAATTCAAAATATGTAACATCCAACTCATTGCTCAGATAACGAGCAATGCTGCATATAAATCAGTCCAATTATAGACTAAATAAAAGCAAAAAGAAACTGACACAACTTGAGAGTTAGGCGATGAATGAAGAAAATACTAGTTGAATAATTTACTAGAAAAATATCACAATTCACTGAATAAATTATTTAGTGAACATTATTCAGCTGGCCTTAGCAGTGAGACTAATGTATCATAATCTGACACTGAAATTGACTGCTTCAATGAAAGTGCATCTTTACCAAGTGTCATCTCTGAAGAAGTCTCTGCTTAGCAGATTGCAAATCAAGATGATCCATGTGAAGAAGAAATTGCTCAAAATACCTTGATGGTAGCAGTCTATCAGAGGTAAACTCTTTACTGTTAATGAAATTGAAAGTGTCAGAAAAAGAAATGAGAGCTCAGAAAATAATAACAACCATCCACTGACTAATAACAGAAACACTAGGTAAACTAACTTTCTTAGAAGCCAGGAGCAAATGACTCACAAATCATGGATTAGCTGGTCTCTGAATGACCCTAGTCAGAAAAGTATGGATACAGTTTGAATGTTGTGTAAGTATAACTAATGTAGATGTACCACCCACTTCATTTTATATTATCCTTTAGGTAGTGAAAGTGAGTTTAAAGAAGACCTACTTTACTTAGGGATAAAAACTAACAAGACTTTGTGATGAAATTGCTATCATGGCATATACAACCTGTCTAATGCTTTACCATGACAATCTTGTGGGACTACATGAACATCATCCTTCTCTGGTGGTTTTTGTCTGTAAGCAACACAAAATCATAGAATCATAGAATGGTTTGGTTTGGAAAGGACCTTAAAGATCATCTGGTTCCTAGGTTGCTGAAAGCCTCATCCAACCTGGCCTTGAACACTTCCAGGGATGGGGCATCATGAGTCACTGTTTAAGACTTTATGTCAACTTGAAGGACATTCTAGATCTTGACATTGGTACTTCCATTGCTGCACTGAAGGTGTGATGTTCACATAGTTTTGATGCTAATGTCAGCAGACAGCCAAGGTTATTTCCTGTACATTTTATTATACTATAAACTTGATGTCTCTGGCATTGACTAGCTACCTTTAAGTATCTGTTCTGGTAGCCTTGATAGGGCATCTGGCAGTATCCTGAGTAAAGAGAGCAAGAAAAGCAGCCAACAGAAACATTTTACCTGACACTATCCGACTTTTGATGGAAAAGAAGACACCAGCCAATGAAAAATAAGAAAAAACCCTACCACCAAAAACCCCCCTATGCAAGAAATGACAGCATGTAAGGCTCCTGTGGAATTGCTGTAGTAAGGAAGCTGTGTGTAAAGAAATACATTCATGCTCTTATTTAACTTGTCTTTTCTGTAAGTATTATGAAAAAAGTGAATTCTTCCCCACCAATGTACTTTGAATTCTAACTTAAATATTACTGCTACTATCTGTACTACAAGTTTAATTAAATTGCCTCTATAGCAGAGACCGTGTTGACAAGATTTGTCCTAAAAATTTCTTGTGCATTCAGACAAGCCAACAGATTAAACTTGAGAATATTTCTGTCTTTGAGTTCTGAAAGACTTGAAGCACTGAACAATGTCAGGATTTCAAGCAGAATGCACACCTGTTCATGTGTTTGATATGTTTTAAGCAATTTTGTCTTCAGTCTTAGAATGTGGAATTGAGTAAACAAAGGAAGATTTACAAACAAATAGCTAAATTGAGTAAATAAAGGAAGATTTACAAACAAATAGCTAGTCAAGAGTAAAAGTCACTTTAACATTCCTAAAACCCAGTCTAAACTGCCTAGTCACAGCTAAATGTGACTAGACAGTCATTGAAAACTCATAAAACTTAGATAAAATATTATTTTATATAACTGAATTATATAATTATTTACATTGAATAGTAATTACTGTACACAAATGATGTGGAGAACAGTAATTATTTACAGAAGAAATTAGTAAATTAGTTAAAATAATAAAGATCTAATGATTTAGTGAACCAGTTGCTGACAATCAACAAACCATGCAAAGTGTTCTGAATAAATTATTTTTGAATTGTCATTAGCTTTTGTTTGGTTTGACAGTTAAGTGGAACAGCTGTATTTACAAAATAGTTTTTCTTTACAAATGGCATAGAAGCAGGAAAAGTGACAAAAAACTTCAAATACTTGAGTATTTTGGGGATTACACAAATAAAATTTTTGAAGAAATCATTAAATTCCCTCACTGTAATATTTTTGTTGCAGGCTCAAGCTGGTTTCTTTGGGGTTTTTTTCAGATTAGATTTGGTGGTGTTTTCCGAAAACCCAGTGGAGCATACCTTATGATCTGAAATATTAAGATATCATGTTTAATCAAAGTTTTTAGGAAGTTTGAAAAAGGCATATGTACTCTAGCTATTGAGAACTGTTTGCAGTAGTCTTTCAGGAGAAAAATATGTACCTATTACAGAGCAAACTGAGTGGGTGACTAATGTGAAAATTCCTCTTAATCCTGTTTCACATAAGCCTTTTGTATCACATTATTGAATATGATTTCCCAGTCCTATTACATTATCTATCCAACAACATTAAACAAATTTCCCTTCCTGAGTTACTACAACTAGAGGACCATAGAGACCTGCTTGTTGTCTATTAATGTCTTCTTATGCCTTATTCAGAACTGCTTTTATAGTGAGCACTGTAGAATTCTATGTATGGCTCAACAGAAAATCATAGTCTGTCAAAGATAACTATATCCTAATTGATTCTCCACCAAATGGGCAGTGAGAACTTAATCAGTATTGCTCTTAATTCTTTAGTCATTTCTCACCAAGAAGAATCTTTACAGAAAGTAACTTGTAATAGTAAGAACTTTAATGTGCTCTCCTCAGTACTTTTTCAATAGGATTGAGTGGCATAGGAGCTTTCTAATAGAGTTCATAAAATAAACCAAAGGATCTGATAGTTTGTCACATCAATGCTTTTGTAGCTCCTGTTTGTACTTCTATTTGTAAGACTTTTTAACTGGGGAGTCACTCTGGTGGATTTCTTACCTACAAATGACAACCTATCTGTATTTCATGTGTGACTGAAAAAGCAATGGTTACTCAGCTTCAGCTCTGCACAAAAAGAGTGAAAAACTGGACTTTGGCATATCAATCTAATGTCGTAAGGAGTTTTACTGGAAAGGTACATCCACTTTGAAAGAGACAGTGAAGTAGCAAGAAGAATGCATGGAAGTGAAGGTTTTGAAGTCACTATTGCAGCCAGACCAATGTCCTTGTCTTCATCTTCAGGATTGCTGTATGGTGAAATTGTCAAAGTGGTGGATGCCTACCCAGAATGAGGTCTGACCAAACACCAGATCCTTCATTTTTCACAAATTAAACCATCAAATGATTAAGCATGGAAACATTGGTCTCTAAACAGTGTTTTGCTGATGTCCATTTCACAGAGACGGAGACTGAACAGTAGTGACAGCTAGCTGTAATATCCAAAACAGGTGGAGGCAGATTATAAATAGTCACCTATAGAAGTAGCTGTGAAGGAGTGCAGGGAGACAGCAAACAAGGGCTTTGCCTTCAGGGATCAGGGGTGCAGTTTGAAAGTACCCAGACAAGAAGAGTAGAGTAGGTCTGGAGACAGTAATCAGTCAGCCATGTGTCCCATGACTACCAGCTGAGTCCATTGTGATAAGACAGGTCCAAGCACAAGCCAGAAGGGTCAGGATTAGCAGGTCCAAAGTTGGATAGAAGCATAACTATCACACAGTTTAATACTGCAAGCAAGGAAGAAGAGAAATGATCTTGATTTAAATGCAGCTTTCAAGCCAGATGGGGTGTGCATTGCTGGTTTTCCTAGCCCTTTCTCACACTTTTTTTTTTTTTTTTCTCACTTTAGGTATTTTTTGAGCAGTCTCACCCCAGGTTTCACAGCTGCACCATAACAGAGCTTGGACTCAAACCCTGACAGGTGGACAGAAGTTGTTTCTGAAATTGTTGATCCACTCAGGCATAAACAAAAGAAAATACACTACTTGTGAATAAAATATGCAAAGAAGTTCTTACTTATTAGCTTTTTTGTTGGGTTACAAAGCTTGTGGTAAATGTTCTTTGACAGAAATAATCCATAGGTTTGTGGACAATTCCTTTGTAAACAAACTGTAGTCCTAGGAAACCTCCTGACTCTCATGACTTTCTGTCCTAATCAATCTGCATTGGACCAAAACCTTCTAAGTTTCATTTTCACCCTCAACAATGCATTTACTACCAGTTTAACACAATTCCTGACAAAGTAATTAAATGATTGAAATATAAATGCTTCCATTCTTCATATTCTACACTGGCAAATGACAACCACTTCCAAAAGTTGCCACTTTAAAAAAAGTCATTATGCAAAGTTTTCAAGAGATGGTAAACCTTAGGACAGTTCTTCTGCTAAGGAAAGCAATAAAATCTGGAGGTCATCTAGTCCAATCCATCGTTCAAAGTCAGCAAGACAGGTCAGATTGCTCAGGATCTTTTATGGACAGATTCTTAAAACCTCAAAAGGATATTCCACAGTTTCTTTGTGCAACCCTTTCCAGTGCTTGGCCACAAAATGCAAATACTCCAATATCTACTTAGAATTTCCCTTTTTGCAGCTTGTGACAGTTGAATATTCCCCATTTGCTGTACAGGTCCCAGGAAGTTTCTATCTTCTCCACACCTTTCCTTTGTTGAGAATTGACATTACAGAAGGAGGAGACAGCATCCTGCAGATCACCTCAACTTCCTGTTCTTCAGGCTAAACAAACCCACCTCCCTCAGCCTCTTCTAGTACATCAGGTACACGAGCTCCTGACGATCTCTCACTGGCTCTCCACTGAACACACTGAGCCCAAGACTGGACCCAATACTTCAGATGTGGGGTCATGAGTGCTGAGCAGAGTGGACTAGCCACTACTCCTGACCCTATAGGTCAGGATCCCCTATCCTCTTGCCAACAGGTAAGAGGGGGGGACCTAAGAGACGGGAGGGAATGGAACGGGACCCTCCTTGGGGAGGCAGGTGCTTCCCAGTTACCGCTGTGCAACAGGTACGTGGTTTTGGAAATTGAGGGCCAGGCTAAATGAGGATGGAAAGGAATGTCCATCCAGGAAGGCATCCAGAGTGAGTCACTCACCCCCACACCTTAGGACTAGTTCAATCAAGAAAAAAAGACTAATCATTGTAGGTGATTCCCTTCTGAGTGAGAACTGAGGGCCTCATATGTTGACCAGATCTCTCCCACAGGGAAGTCTCCCTGGGGCCCGGGTTAGGGATATTAGGAGGAAACTCCCTGGTCTGGTGCAGCCTTCAGACTATTGCGCACTTTTGGTCATCCAAGTTGGTAGTGATGAGATTACAGAGAAAAGTCCAAAACCAATTAAAAAGGATTTCAGGACATTAGAGAGACTAGTTGCAGGATCAGGAGCACAGGTAGGGTTTTCCTCAATCCCTTCAGTGGCAGGAAATTACACTGAAAGAAACAGGAAAACACATCTGATTAACACATGGCTTAGAGGCTGGTGCCACCAACAGAATTTTGGGGTTTTTGGTCATGGGGAGGTTTACACGGCACCAGGTCTACTGGCAAGAGATGGGGTTCAGCTGTCTCAAAGGGGAAAAAGGATCCTCATGCATGAATTGGCAGGGGTCATAGAAAGGGCTTTAAACTAGTTTTGAAGGGGGAAGGGGGCAGGACTGGGCTGGCCAGAGAGGAGCCTGTGCACAACATACTGGTGGTGGTGGGACGGTGTGCTGGTGAGATGGTGTGGTGGTAAGGGCATTCAATCTGCTGTCTCAGTGGAGGTGGGAGATGGCGATGCATCCACCTGGGGAATAATTCAGGTCAACCAGGCTTGGCGCCAAGGCTCCTTAGCTACCAACAAAGACAATAAGAAAAGGCAGACCATCCTGGGTCTGTGTATGACCATGGTATGTCCTCCCACCCTCCTGCAGGAAAACCTGCATGCTGGGCCACCTCTCTGAAATGCCTATACACTAATGCACGCAGTATGGGGAACAAGCAGGAGGAACAAGAGATTTGAGTGCGCTTTCAGGACCACGATCTCATTGCAATTACTGAGACGTGGTGGGACAGCTCACATGACTGGAACGCTGTCATGGATGGCTGTGCCCTTTTTAGGAAAGATAGGTCAGTGAGGTGAGGTGGTGGAGTTGCTGTTTATGTGAGAGAGCAACTGGAATGTATCGATCACTGCCTGGGGATGGATGAAGAGTGATTTGAATGCTTGTGGGTGAGGATTAAGGGGCAGACTAATAGAGGAGACACTGTTGTGGATGTTTACTACAGACCACCTGATCAGGATGAGGAAGCTGATGAGGCCTTCTACAAGTAGCTGGAAGTCTACAGGCTGTAGTTGTCATAGGGAACTTCAAATTACCCTGACATTTGCTGGAAAAGCTACACAGCCAGGCATGCACAGTCCAGGAGGTTCCTCCAGTGTACTGACAAGAACTTCTTGATGCAGATGGTGGAGTAGCTGACAAGGAGAGGAGTAGTGCTGGATCTAGTACCGATAAACAAGGAGGGACTTGCGGAAGATATGAAGGTAGGGGTCAGCCTTGGATGTAGTGACCATGAGATGGTGGAGTTCAGGATTATATGCAGCAGGCATGGAGCCACAAACAGGGCCACTACCTTAGACTTCAGAAGGGCTAACTTTGGCCTCTTCAAGGACCTGCTTGGAGAAGTCCTGTGGGATAGGGCTCTAGATTGTAGGGGAGCCCATGAGAGCTGGTTAATATTCAAGTGCCATTTCCTCCAAGCTCAAGACCAAAACATCCCAAAGAGTAAGAAACAAGTAAGAGAGTTAGGAGACCTGCAAGGATGAACAGGGAGTTAATGAATAAACTAAAGTGGAAGAAGGAAGTATATAGAACATGGAAGAAGGGGCTGACCACTTGAAAGCAATACAGAATGCTGTCAGAGGATGTAGGGATGCTATGAGGAAAGCTGAGGCCTCCTTAGAACTGAACCTGGCAAGAGAGGTCAAGGGCAACAAGAAAGGCTTTTTCAAGTACATTGGAGGAAAGAAGACCAGAGGAAATGTGGGCCCACTGCTGAATGAAGTGGGTGTCCTGGTGACCGAGGATATGGAGAAGGCAGAATTACTGAATGCTGCCTTTGCCTCCGTCTTTACTGCTAAGACCAGCCCTCAGGAGTCCCAGAGCTTGAAAACCATAGAGAAAGTCACAAGAAAGGAAGGTTTTGCCTCAGTTGAAGAGGATTGGGTTAGAGATCAATTAAGCAAACTGAACATCCACAAATCCATGGGCCCTGATGGGATGCACCCATGAGTGCTGAGGGAGCTAGCGGAAGTCATTGATAGGCCTTTCTCCCTAATCTTGGAAAAATCCTGGAGAACAGGAGAGGTGTCTGAGGACTGGAGGAAAGCCAATGTTACTCCAATCTTCAAAAAAGGCAAGAATGAGGTCCTGGGTAACTATAGACCAGTCAGCCTCACCTCCATCCCTGGAAAGATGATGGGACTGCTTGTTCTTGGTGGCATCTCAAAGAATGTTGAGGAAAGGAAGCTGATCACGAGTAGTCAGCATGGATTCAACAAGGGGAAGTCATGCTTGACCAATCTGATAGCTTTTAATGATGGCATCACTAGATGGATGGATGAGAAGAAGGCAGTAGATGTGGTCTACCTTAAGCAAAGTTTTGACATGGTCTCCTATGGCAGCCTCATAGCCAAGCTTAGGATGTGTGGACTAGATCATTGGGCAGTGAGGTGCATTGGGAATTGACTGAAGTAAAGAACTACCCTCCTTCAAATGCCAGAGATATTGGTAGGAGAATGACAGAATATTTTTTCTAATATACACTGACAAGATTTCTAAAAACTACTGTTAAGATTTCCTCTATATGAACAACTCAGTATATGATAAAACCTTAAGTAAAATTTGAGATCTTTGAAATAGATCAGTATGTATTTTCTTAAATGTAAAATTCTACCATGCATGTGCTTCTTAGAAGGTTTGTGGAACATTTCTGTCTAAAAAGAAATTCCCACCTATTTGCATTTCTTTCTCAATGTTCCTTTCAGTCTGATATTGTTGACTATTGTTTCTACGTATTATAGAAACTAGAATGTTTTCTGCATTAATCATTCTTCATAGAACTATAATGTGCAGGGGGATATGCAACAAATTATTCTCCTACTAGTGACACCAACCTCAGAAGAGTTCTTAGGACTAAGAAGGAAATTTCTAATTGCAGAAAGAATCCGCAGTTTAGACAATTCCACTAGACATGCTGTCTGAACTTGAAAACAAATAAAAACATAGATGTCCATTCTGCCTTGAAGGAGGAGTGGCTGAGAAGACCTATCAGCAAAAGAACAACCATTTAATCTTACTTATACTGTATATGCATTCTTCATAATTGTTGCTGTTTTCATCTAGATGAGGGATGGAAATTTCTTTTTTTTGCTTCCTGTTTGTAATGTCTTATTTACATTATAGCATAGAAGAAGCCAAAAGAAAGTAAAATACCAGTGAATGGGTGGGGGGTTGGTTTTTTTGTTCTTTTGGGGTATTTTTGTCAAAATAGTGAACAGTGAAATATCCAAGGATTAAACAGAAGAAACAGAAATCTTGACAGGGTCGATGCCTAATCCTGAGACATTTTAGTAAATGAGATATTACAAAATACCATATTGAATCCTAATTCATATATGACCATATATGGAACATGTGACACTGAGAATCAACCAACCAACATTTGCCAGCGGTACCAATACTACAGAATGAGCAGTTGAAAACAGGTTCACAAAGCAAGAAACACTTTGACTAAAGGCCATCGTGGACTCTGGCTTCCTAATCACCTTGAGAGAGTGATTACATATCTTCTAGAGCCTGACACAATGCCTAAAGGAAATCATTCCATTTACTTCAATGAACCTTTCACTGTAACTTCAATGTTCCTTTAAGAAGTCCTATCGATATTTTCCTTCCTATATAATATATTATGGTGTACTTAGGACCAAAATAAAACTGTAAATAAAGGAAGGTAATGATCAATAATACAGGAAAATAGAATCTACAGCACCCCTAACAGAAGTTAGTAAGAAGACTAATCACAGCATTAACCTGGGTAATAGCAAATCCCAAATTGATCTGGCTATTTTAACAAGAAGAAATCTGAGTTCAACTATAACTGCAGAAGTTGTCCCATACTGCAGAAAGAAGTTTCTTGTTCCTTTGTCAGAAAAAGAAAGCACGTGTGTATGTAACACTGTGGTCAAGTGCTAAGGACACTTTGATCTGACAGTGGTGATGCCAGGTTGCAGTCCCTTTTGCAAGGATTTATGCAGTGCTGACTCCAGAGCAGCTGGACAAGGAGTGATTCAAGTCAAGGAAATTCTGTGCTCATAAAGAAAAAACAAAACAAACAACAACAACAACAACAACAACAACAACAACAACAACAAAGAAAGAAACAACTATATATAGGCATGGGGAACTTCAGAATTTGGATGCATCGATTTTAAGGACACTGATTTCAACTCAAATACCTAAATTCCTCTGTAGTTACACTTTAGGTCCCTCTATCTTTCTTGGCTTTCCAATGACTAACAAAGTCAAATCCAAATGGTGGTACTAAGGCTTTATCAAAATGAGGATGTTCAAATTGAGGATTGTCATAGCTTATGAACATCTATCAGACTTTTTGCCTGTTCTTGAAATTCTGGATTTCAACAAGATACAGGAATAGGCTTGAAAGGTATGTTTAGTTTTCTTACTGTCATGGTTTAGCCCCAGTCAGCAAAAAAATACCATGGACCTGCTCACTTACCTCCCACCACCACCCAGTGGGATGGGGGAGAGAATCAAAGGAAAAAATTAAGGGAACTCATGCATTAAGGACAGTTTAATAATTGAAAATAAATGGAATAATGATACTACTACTAAAAATAATAATAAATAATGAAAATACTACTATTATTAATAATAAAGATAATAATATGTAAATTTAAAAAAGGAAAAAGGGAGGGGTGAAAAAAATTATACAGTCACTCACCCCTGGCCGACCAGTCCAGCCAGCCAGTCCCTGAGAAGCAACAGACCCTCACAGTCAACTCCCCCAAATTATATACCAAGCATCACATTTGATGGCATAAAATGTCCTTTTGGCAAGTTTGGTCAGATGTCCAGTCTGTGACAGAGATAGCATGAGAAACTGAAAAAATCCTTAATTTAATATAAACATTGTTTGACAACAACCCAAACCATCAGTATGCAATCAATGTCCATCTCAGCACATTTCAAAACATAGTCTCATACTGGCCACTGTAAAAAAAATAACTCTATCCCAGCCAAAACCAGAACGCTTACCTAAATGGCAAGATATTTTCAAGGATGGGAGCAATTTCATAGTATCATGGAATCAGAAAATGATTTGGGTTGGAAGAAACCTTAAAAGCCATCTAGTTCCAACATCCCCTGCCACGGGCAGGGACACCCTCCACTAGACCAGGTTGCTCAAAGCCTCATCCAGCCTGGCCTTGAAGACAGCCAGGGATGGGGCATCCACAACTTCTCTCTGTAATCTGTTCCAGTGCTTCACCACCCTCTCCATGAAGAATTTCTTCCTGATATCCAATCTAAATTTCCACGCTTTTAATTTAAACCCATTATCCCTTGTCCTGTCACTACAGGACCTTGTAAAAAGCACCCACCCACCCCAAACCCCTGACCCAGCTTCCTTGTAGGCCCCCTTCAGGTACTGGAAGGTGCTATAAGGTCTCCCTGAAGCCTTCTCTTCTCCAGGCTGAACAAGCCCAGTTCTTTCAGTCTTTCTTCACAGGAGAGGTGCTCCAGCCCTCTGAGCATCTTTGCAGCCCTCCTCTGGACTTGCTTCAACCAGTCTATAGCCTTCTAATGTTGAGGGTTCCAGAGCAGAACACAGTACCCCAGGTGGGGTCTTACAAGAGCAGATTAGAGGGGGAGAATCCCCTCCCTTGACCTGCTGGCCATGCTTCTCCTGATACAGCCCAGGATACAGTTGGCTTTCTGGGCTGCCAGCGCACATTGCCGGCTCATGTCCAGCTTTTCACAACCCCATCCACCAGTTCTCTCAGGACCTGTGGATGTATTTCATCAGGTCCCAGGGACTAGTGCAACTTCAGCTTCCTCAGGTGTTCCCAAACCTGATCCTCTCTAACCATGAGTGGCTTCCCATTCTCCCAGTCCCTGCTTTTTCCTTCCATGACTTGGGAGGGTATGGCTTGTGCCCTTGTGAGTGAAGACAAGTACCTTGGCCTTCTCCATATCCTTCC
Organism: Rhynochetos jubatus; assembly: GCA_027574665.1. Lineage (NCBI taxonomy): Eukaryota > Metazoa > Chordata > Aves > Eurypygiformes > Rhynochetidae > Rhynochetos > Rhynochetos jubatus. The sequence continues at coordinate 32,580,146 of CM050690.1, forward strand.
ACAGAGGGCCCACATTTTCCCTGACATTCTTTTTAAAAGTAGTCTCTTTCTGTGGGGAATCATGGTCAGTATTTGGTATTCCTGCCATGCCTGAGTTTTATTGTATGGTAGAAACCATAAGAAATTACAGTCTGTCTGTTGTCTTGTTTAGGTCCCCCAAAATGTAAACAAGTTTAAGTTTTGGTGTTGCAAAGGTAATCTAACAGCTAAATCTCTTATTATAGGAAATATATTAAAATATGTAAGTAACCTTGTATGCTTTGAGGTCCCTTAAGGAGTCTGTTTTAGGTCTTTGAAAACCTCTCAATTCATCCTAGGGACTCCCAAGCCACCGTCATGTCACCAATAGTCTGCCATAATGCAAACTGTCAAACCAGCTACTTTATATCTTTAGAGTCAAGTGCAAAATTCATGAAACTAAAATCTTCTTTTAACCAGTATTTTACTGTCCAAGAATGCCTATTACAAAGGTAATAACACTAATATTAGGAAAACATGTTTATGTAATGATTTTTAATATCTACCTATATATTACAAATGTGATTTCTTTCCTTGTCAGCCTTTCAGGTTCACTTCAGTGTATGCTCATTGCTTACTCATGCTTCATATTGACAGCTCTTAATAGAGCTCATGGGTTTGCCAACTTGTTTGAAGGGAGTAAACCACATTGAGTCAGTCTAGCAAAACATACAGAGATAACTGAAGTTTTGTTCTGCAATCAAAATATTTCTTAAATTGGAAGAGAAATTTTAGGGAAGAGGGCTAAAACAAGACATTTCTCCTAGTTCTGTAAAACATCTCAAATGTGAAGCAATTTAAAATGTAATCCATCACATCAGCCGGTGGGTCGACTCAACTCTTTCATAATAAATGCTGAAGCTCTTGCAATAAGCATTTTTTTTATTTTGCAATCTGCATGTTTTAATCCTCCAGTTTACAGTGTAAGCAGTGGCAGACTATAGTGAGCTGATGGATGTTAGAGGTAGCCATGCACCTGGTAATCATGTAGTCTACAGCTATATATACTGGTACAGCCAGTCTGGTGTGTGAATAAGATCTGTCTGTGGAAAACTTACGGAAAGAAGGAGAATAGCAAGTCACACTCATTACTTTCTAGCCAATTAACATTGTTGGGTAAGTTTTAAATTGCCCTATAGGCATTTTAATACATTCTGTTGCCATACATTTCTCTTTATGGAAACAGTGAAAGACCTTTCTAATACAGTGCAGCAATAAAAACTGTAAAAATTGGAAATCCTTTACATAACAACTAAGCATTGTTGATTCTTATTGTAGTAAGAGACGAGTATTTTTATAACAAGACCAAGGTCTTTTGCAGCATGATAGAATAGTTCTTACATTTGGCTTCTGATTAGAGAAACTTCCTTGTCTGGGTCACTAACGTCTAACAAAAAATAGTCATCTCCATCTACTTCCCACATACATACAATACAAAAAAGGCTTTGAAAATAAACATGATTGATTGGAAAAAATGGAAAGGAAAGGTGGGAAGAGAACATGAGGAAAGACTGTTACGCCTTTAAACGTTGAGGTGTTTTACCCAGAAACAAAACCTACTGATACACCTACAGAGACTGTAAAACAAGGAAAATAAGCAGCAACTTTACATGACTCAAGTGCTTCCACTAAAAGAACATCCAGTTTAATGGGGGAAGACTACTCATAAACTCAGCATATTCTATTGTCATACATTTTTGTTTAGACAGGACAAACACAATGCTAGCAATGCTCTCTTTCAAATACTGGGCCATTAAAAAAAAAAAAAATCTCACATGGTCTTCAGGTTTTTATACCAAGATGAATGTAGAGTCCTCAGAGCTTTTGGTATAGGTGAAGCTTTTCATTGATGACCTTCTCTAGAAAGATCTGCAGCCCATTGCTTCTCCTTCTCTTAGAGCTGAAACTGTCAAATAATTTCAAAAATTCAGAATATCGCTGGGCTACTGAATGTATAAAATGTATTTCAAATACCTTTAATGTCATCACAGAACAATCCTGCCTGACAATCCATAAAAGAAGCAGTAAGAATCTTTTATTCCTTCGCTGCCACATGCATTTGCAGACAACAGAATTATCCTGCAGAGGTAAGCGCCTAATCAAGCAAGTCTGTAATTCACACATCTGACAATCACCAGCCTCCATGAAGAGATCTCACTGTTCTTAATGGAAAATTAGTGCCTGTCCTGCTCAGCTTTCCCCCACCTCCACCCCCAAAAGAAGCAGCAATCAGAAACTAGGCAAGAACGTGTTAATATTCTCATCAACCTATGACCATTAGTTTCCATCTTCACCACACCTGAAAAAAAGTTAAAATATAATTCAAGTTTCTCTTCCCATTAGTGAGCAAGCCCATCAAAATTCAAAATCCTTTGGAGAATAAGTGAAGGTCCCCGGAAAAATATCATAGCACTTTTTTCCAACAAAAACTGTGTACAGAATGGACAAATTTTAAAGAGTTTGTAAATCAAATATCAGTACTGTGTTCTGACCCTAATCCTATGACCCTTTTGAATGCTTAGAGTAAACAAAATTGCTTATTCTTAATCATTTCCCCTTCCCAGTCTTCACTTTTCAGAACCTTCAAAGACACAGAGAGAAAGAATAATCTTAACTATAATATACAGTGGAAAAAGCAGATATTCAAAGATCATTTTACTTGGATTTTCTCTTCTATAATTTCTAGCTCTGTAAATGCAGGGCCTGATACTCTGTGTGAGTAAGGGACTTCTGAAGCCAGCTTCTCTTGAGAAAAAAAATCTGAAAATACACCTCAAAAACATTAATCATCTTCTTCTATTCTTTTAGGGAAATATCTATCCCCACTGATAGGCAGCCATCAGAAGTACCACAGGGGAGTCTTATTCCCATTGGCTGAAGAGAAGTTTTTTACCTACATTTACAGTTCTGTACATTGACATAGCTAAATGAAATCTTATTTTAGCTTGTCATATCTTAACTCCATTTATCTGATGATAAATGAGGTATGTGTTCAGACTAATTATTCCACAAAAATCACTTTTGCACAATCAAGACAACAAGCAGAATATTAGAACTATAAATGAGAAGTAAATATGAAACTGACAGCCTGCTTTGATTGAGCTGTTTACTGTAGGATTCCAAAGGCATTAATTTGACAAAGGTCTCCATATTAGTTAATAATTGAATATTTATATGGTCATATGTTCCAGAGAATCAGCAAAAAAAAAAAATTAGATCAGCCTGGTGGAGATTTTGTGCATCTAATCAAGTTTAACTTCATATTTATATACATTTCTGGAATAAGATTGTTGTGTTCTGTTCTATTCTATCACAACTTAACCTTATCCCAAAGAGTAAAGGCAGGTGCTTCCTTTCCAGGTCAACATGAGATTTCATTTTCCAGCCCACAAACTCACTGTGATTATCTCTTTAAGAATTTCTCTCCCCAAGATTTGGGCTCACGACCACTAGCAGGATAGCTAAAGACTCAGAATAAGATCAGAGTAAGGTAGTGATTATGAGACTCCTCTTGGAGAGAAAGTACTTCTTTTTTTTTTTTTTTTTTTTTTTTTTTTTTTTTTTTTTTTTGTAAATACCTGATGAAGTTATTTAAACATTCATTTACCACTTTTCAATCCTTCCCTTTTGAAATATTTTCCTATTATAACCTCAGGAATTTATTGAAATAGACATCAAAGAAATGACCTGGTGGAATACCCACCCAGTAAAGGAGATGGTAGAATAGTCTTCTGTGTTCAAATTCCTATTTCACATAATGTTTAAATTATGTTTGTGAATAGAAGTTCAACACAAGGGATTAACAGTACAGCACCAGAATACCCATCCATCTCATGCTTAGGGTGAAAAAGAAGGTCCAGATCTCTTCTCTTAGAGGAACTAGTTGAATGTTTCTTGTCTGAATACTCAACAGAAGCAATGGAACATAAACTTCAAGTATATTTAATTCTTTTCATTTTGGTGATGATAAAATTCTAAACTTGGTTCAATCTCTCCATTTGTATTGTAGCTGATTATTGTTCTTTTTCTATTGAACCCAAAAATATTTCAGTGTTCACACGGTTCCATTTTTAGTTCCTTTCTGAAGCTTCTGGACAAAAGGCCCTTATTTTCAGAAAGCTCTTCTTTTACTATCACATAAATAACCCAGGCCTGAAAAAAGGCCAGTTAATAACAACAATAAAATTACTTCTAAAAATCCTCTTTAAAAGATTTCATGAGCAAATTTTACACTTTGTGCTGTATATATGTGTTGGTCCTAATATTATATCCAGCTTACCAACTCTGCTCTGCAGCAGACCAGGAGAATCTGAGCAGAAATACTACCCAAGGAATTTGGTGCCTTCCCCACACACAGCAGGCTCCATCCCAACAAGAAGGAAACAAAAGGTGACTTTCACACAAAACTATTAACTAGTGACTCTGGAGGAGGCAAAATTAGATCAGAGCATTCAGAGAGAGCCCAGTGTTATGCTTACCTACAGAGAGAATAGGCCAAAAGCAGGAAGCCAGTGTCCCACTGGAGCTACAGCTGAGCCCTGGGCGGCTGACATGTGCAGGAGAACGAAAAAAGCTAGCCTGGATTAAGGGCCCTCTGCCAGATGCTGTGAAGACTTCAAGAAATTACATTCTCAGTGAAGCACAGGAATGAAAAGAGCAGCAAACCAAGCAGTCAAGAACAACTTGTACAGAAGCAAGTAGCTTCTTCCTTCCAGCTTTTTAATATTTGAATGAAAGACCAAGAGAGTACCTTAAGATATTAAAACACTTTCAAAATTAATGAGATCTGTTGTTTTGATATGTAAAATAGTATTAATAAGTGGAAATATTCTCTTTGCACCAGGATATTGGTTTAGGTAGTTAATTGGACTTTTGGAAATATTGAAAAGGAAGAATGACCTCTGCACTTACCCTAAGTAGGAGAAATAATGAGTGCCTACTGTGTATAAATACATACTTGCCACTTTATAAATAAGGAAATTAGATTGAGCTGTTAGTAATAAAATACATAGCACTTCAGAATATAAACAAATTATCAGTCTGGTTTTTAAAAATATTCATTAATGTAATATTACTCTAGGAACTACATAATAGGAGTCTACCCACACCTCTGAGAAGATGTGTGTGTAAGGTTTCATTAGCATTAGTAAAAGAAAGGTTTCAATACGGCCATAGAACCCTTCTTGAAAGAAAGGAAATTATTTGCTCAAGCCCAAAACTCTAATTGCACTCTACGTTCTGGCTCCCCAGTCATCTCTGTGAAAGTTGATTCCTGTGGACACAAGTGCATGTAGGAGCTAGTAATATCAGGGATATAAGATGTCTGTGGGGTATAAAATAAACATTAAGGTAGAAAAAAAATGAAGTTCACAGAAATTCCATTTCCAAATTCCTTTCCTGCAAACCAATTTAAATCATATGTCTGCCAGACATGTGCAAGGTTTGTGAGTATATTCCATCTCAACTACAGTAGAGTTGTTTGATACTGTATACATGCATATGAAGTCTTCATCTGACATTCTTTATGCTACAGCAAGATCTGAAAATACCCTTCTTTTCCAGGATTTAGATAGATAGATAGACAGACAGACAGACAGCTAGATAGACAGATAAAAGGCATATCCATCTCCTCTCAAAATGTTTCACTTTCTCTATCCAGTCTGGTTAGCTGTCTATAGTAGAAGATGACTTGTTCCCTACAGTGAATAAATCTTCTACATTATCATGTTCAAGTCCTTATTCCATTTCTCAAAAAAAAAATTACTTAGCATACATATTACAAAGATTAGAGAGCAACAGAGGGAAAAGCCAGATCTCGCATCTTCAAGTACTTTATCAACCTTCTGATGCACATGCAAATTAAACTTAGCAGCACCTAAGTGCTCCTAGAGTTATTCCAATAGAGACAACATCTTGTCCAAATTGTGTGCTACAAATTTCTGTGATCAAGTCAGGTCACAGAAAACAGTTGCTCAGTTTCCTTATTTAAAATTTGCAGCCCGTAGATTAGTCATCAAAAATTATATAAGGATATTATCAATTTATTTATATGCCCTCCACCACCAGAAAATTTGAAGGACTGCCAAGTGCTTTGAAACAGGCTTTCTCTTTATTCCTTAATACTCTGTAAGAAAAAAAGAAGTTGGGTTTATTTTTATTCTAGAGATTTCTGTATTTGTTTCTATTTTTATTTTTCATTTTTTTGTGTATTCATGAAACAAGAATCTTCATGGAAATCTTGACCGTAAAAATTAATTTTCTCCTGAAAGTAGTGAGATTTCATTCTTATCTCTTTCAGAAGTGACACAAGAAACAATACTTTTGAAAGTGAAAGAATTTTCAGAAGTATTTATATAAGATCACTCATAAATTGAGTACTAAAAGCAAAGTACAAGCTCACATAATGAGATACAGTTTTATCACTTTCAAAAGAGCTGGGAAAAAAGCAGAAAGCTTAGTTTTATTACAACAGATTCTCAGCTGATATTACAGAAGTTGCTGTTGTGAAAGATCAGCCTGATCTTCTAGGCTTTGCAATACACTTCTTAACGGGGTGTAATTTGTGAGCTGACTGTTGTTGCCACAACATGTGATTCTTTACCAATGTTTACTCACACTCATATTTTTCTACTCAATTGTTTCTCACATTGTTCAACAGAACTTCATTGTTATTTGCTGCAATTTTAGGGGGGAATGAAAAATACTCCCCAAAAATACATTCCTGGTGAAATCTCTCCTTGGTCATTGACTCAGATGCAAGCTGAGGATGGGCACCCAGTGGTGAGTTTTATCCTGCCTGTGTTCCTGTTCTGTGCATTGGCAGAGTGGATTAACTACCTGCATATGCTGAAGTATCTACCCACAGATGCTATAAATGACTTTATCTGTCACCATTACACTCATTATATCAACCTATGCAAAGGATGCTTGAAGATGGGTTTTGTGTTGTTGCTGAGGGATAAGAGTGAGAGAAAGAGAACCTCAATGTATTTACTTTTGCAAATGTAAGTGTCTGCCTTCAAAAACTGAAATCATGCTTAGGACTAGTATAAATGTTTGTCAAAAACATACAGGGAACTTCAGGTTCCCAAAAAGTAAGACAAGACTCCTTTTGCAAAAAGGAAGTCTTAATGTGCAACCTTTCCCACATTAAGATTTACCTTTCATGAAATATGAAAAAAGACAGAGGAAAAACCTGTCCTTTATAGATAATGAAGCCTCTGAGTGATAGTTTGTTTTGTTAATAAGGTGTTCTTTGTTAACAAACATGGATCCTTCCTCTCCATTAATGTATTTTGTGAGTTTCTCACCAGTTATTAATTTCTGTTATAAACTAACTTTGAGGATTCCAGTGAGGAAAATTGTTTCTAAGTATTCACACTCTTATGTTTATTTATACTGTAAACACATGGCAAACCTCAATCCAAATGAGAATACCTTCAAATTGACTTACTCTATAGGGCTGAACGACACTAAGAATTTCTGTTCTGGAGAAGTATTGTTTGTCTTAAAAAAAGCTGCCATGTGCTGGCTGAAGAACCTTGCAATCCTCAGTGCTGCAGGTCCACCTCCCTGCAGAGAACCTGGCCTATCTGACACTGAGCTTTTCCTAAAGACATTGCAAGAAATGAAATAATAAAAACAGATGAGGATAAAGGAAAAGTATAGCCTTGTGCATAGCATTTCCCATCTTTCAAAATGTAAAAGGTGTACTTAAACTAAAAGCTGATATCATCTCAAATTAGCAAGGCAAAATATAAGGTCAAATTAACTAGAAAAAGATATTATTCCTTCTATTCCTCCTTACTTTCTAAGTCATTACCAAAAACAGCCTTAAAATTTTCTTTACACTTCTAAATAAATAAAAATAAAATTCCCTCTTAACAGAAGCTATCTGGTGTAAGTAATGCACACATTTTATATTGACTCCCTGCAAAGAGAAAATTTCACCTCTAATAAGTGCTTTACTTCTTGGTGAACAGCTCTGTTTTGCAGGACAAGGTCTAGCTGTTTGAATATCAATTGTATAATGAAATTCATATGCTAATAGAACTAATGGGTATGGCAGACAATGAGTAAGACATTACTTAGGGAAGAAATTATTTTTCTTTAAATAAAGAAGTGGGACTTACAACTGTTAGCTTATTCTATCTAGTACTGATGTTAGAAGTTCCATTTGCAGGGTCCTGTCCCAGTTTTAGTTTAGGTAATGAGGACCTCTTCTGGGAGATAAGAGAAAATATGTCAGACACTTTTTTTTTTCCCATCCTTTTAAATGCCTTTTCTTTGTCACTTCAAAAGGCCTGGTAGGTCATTTATGCACCTGGGAGGTTTTACCTATTCCATTTCATGTCTCTCTTTAATTCTAGTCCATCATCTGTTGGAGCCTCCCAGACATAGGTTTCCTATACATTTCCTATAAAGTTAACTGTAAAATAAATATTTGCAGTAGGTGTCAGTACACGGTCAATTCCAATTTTCTTTTAAAAAAAATCAGTCAGGAAATTCTTCAGTCAATGAGGACCCTATCTTCAATTTTAATATTTCAATGATTGAAAATAAAATAAGCTTCAAAACAGCAGGTGAATGGACTCCTAATCTGTGTTTAATAAATCATCACAGGATGTGACTGTAAGAAGGCTTGATCTCTTTTGAAGATCTCATCACACTTTGTATCGTTCTTCAGAAGTTCTTGGAGAGGCCTGAGCATATTTGAATTTAGCAACCCATATATTCATCTGTGTATGACTCATACTGTCAATGTCCCTCTTTCCTAGCTCAAGTGATAAGCATTACAACCTGATTTAGTAAAAAAAAAGGAAAATGCATTTACAGCTGAGTGCTGCCAAGGTAAAAGACAGGTCCTTCTTAAAATAAATGTTTGAAATAAATACTGGTGTACTTCACAAAACTCCAAGGCTCACTGAAATCATACCCTGATGATAATGAGTGAGAGTACTAAATGCAAAAAATAAGAAACAATTGGATTGCCTTCATTGTTACTGAGATTCTTTGTTAACTAGAGAACTCTATGGTTTTAACTCTCATTTATTTATTTAATTTTAATAAAGTGGATATCCGACTGATATATTTCGTTGTTTGTCATTGGTGAAAATTACAATCAGATGGCCCATGCAGAATAAAGGTTCTTGGTAGTTCGATGAGCAGCACGGTTGCTGAACAGAAAGTTGGTCACATGTGAGAGTTTATGTTGTAAATCCTACTTACCAAGCGATTGAAAAATAGAAAATCGAGCCACTATTTCTGCTCTCACATTCCTCCTGAATTATGAGGCACCTTTACACTGGACTTAGCTCTCAAAGGGTACAAGGTGGCTCAACTCAGTGAAGCTGAACACAGCCCTGCCAACAAATATCTGACCGATTATGTTCAACAGGTTGTCTGGTCACTAGCAGTACCCTGCTCTTCTAGTCCTCTAAGTAGTTATCTTCATGTGGGGACCTCCTCTCTTACACTGTACATCCTGGCACAGAAAGACTGTTGTTTCCATTCTTTGTCCACCTTGTTTATTTTTACCCATCTCAATATTTGAAATCTCCCAAGCACTATAAGTAAGGTTATTTGTTCAGTCTGGAAGTAGTCTTCATGGGATTAAAAGTGATTACCCAGCCACAGAGTGATTTTCCGTAAGCCCACACTTACTTCATTTTATGTCATATAGTCTTAAAATATCAGTAGACTTCATATTGTTTTACAAAGAAATGAGGACCAACGCTGTCAGCATGACAGCTTCCATGTGTGGGATATTAATTCTCTCAATGAAACACAGAGAGACTGTGGTTCACAAAATTGTTTCAGGCTGAATAGAAAGCAACAAGGGGTGACCTAGTTGACATAGCAAGTGCACAGCAATGCACAACTTTAGCATGGAATAGGTGAACAGTATGTTTTCTACTGTGGGCTTTGGGGGTTTTTTGCCTTGTCTTCTTCCACTCTTTGTAAAATTTCATTAAAATTGCCCATTTGTTTGCATGACTATCAAGAGAGGGTCCTTACTTTGGGACAACATTTTAATTAATAACACTATCTTGTATCACTACTAGTCCTTCTGCCACTTCATAAAATAATTAATTGTTGTCAGTCATCTTATTCATCTATCATTCATAAAACAAATATTCTTTTTTTAACAAGGACATGGCAGTCTTTCTACTCATTCTTTCTATTAAATATAAAGTTTTATATAAATGATGTCTCTTTGTAACTTTCACTGATCCAATATGAATCAGTTTTAGAGCTACAATATTGCAAAATATTTATTTACCATATGTTTTGTATGTTTGCACTTTTTCTTCACCATACCTATGTCAGATTTTCTTTACCAGCTAAAGATTTTGTGGTTTACAATTTTTCTTTTCTCTCAATTAAAAATTTTGCAAAACACTAAAAATATTTTTAAGGCCTTTTTTATTAACAGTTTAGAAATTGTTAATGACATTGTCAGTGTAATGACACATTACTGAGACAAGGATACTGAGACAGGATAATTATTGAAATATTATGATTTATTCAAGCCGAAGAACATATTGATTATCAGGAAGAGATCAATGTTTAATATTCTTGCTTCCTTGAAGAATTATGAGTTCAGCATGTGTTTAAGAGTTTTACTAAAGCTGAAACCTTGGCTTACCTACAACAAGTGACGAGGCATTCTCTTCTACCCCTGGCCTCTTCTTGGAAGAACTCTTGTTTGACCTTGACTGCATGTAAGGATGAGAACCTGGGTGTGAATCAGGCACCTTCTTCTCCCTGGAGTGGAGGAATAAAAAAGAGGGCCAGATTATGCATAAGTAAGTCCCCAAAACTAGGTGAGGGGGAGAGAATCAGGACGGCTGGACACAACCACAGAACTTGCAAGCTCCACCACCTAGAAAAAAACCATTACAAGCATCAAAATGTCACAGGGGTTTTTTATGTGCTACAAAGAATTACAGGAACTATGGAGAAGGATGTAGAAGTGTTCTGTATACCAAAATAAGAATCTTATGTGGCAGACAAAAGCTCTGTAAGCTTTATCAGGCTAAATTGCCATGTCTGGTAAATTTCTTGTCCATTTCTTTGTGTCCATTTCAGAGAAAGAGTCCTGTGTCAGATTTTACACAATAATGTAAGACCAAATGAAAACTGTAAGAGTAACAAACTATGACAGCAAAGGGCAGAGAAAGAAAGGTGATTATATGAGAAACGTGGTTTCAGAGACCTTATTTGCAGCTAGATGACTTCCATGATCAATGTCAGACTTACAACTATATTCAGATGGACAGAACCCATGAACTACAAAAAGCTTCAGAACAAATTTTCATACAAGAACAGGCCCAATCCCAAAAATAACCACATTCTTTCAAGACTTTTTTTCCCAGTTTTAAACTATGATAATAATCATTCATCTTGTGCACATATTCAAATATAATGACATGAAGAAAATTTATACCTAGATTAGCATCAACTTGTTTACCACAGTTTCAGCTATAATGCCTTATGATATATGCAACACGCACCAGACAGCACCAGAATATGGACCTGAGGCCTTACACTACATCTATAAGGCTACGCTCCCGGGAGGAATGAAGGAGCTTGTGACCCTTGTCACTGTATTGCATAGCTGCTATATTTTCACTTCTAAAATTGTTTCAGATTTAAAACCTTCAGAAAGGTTTTTCTCACTAAGGTACAAAATATATAATAGTTTAATTTCTAAACACCACTTAAACTTTGCATTAAAAATGCACCATCCAGCTCATATATGATCTTAGTGAATTGCACTGTACAATAATGTTCCGCTTAGGCTCTGTAGTTGAGATAATCTTTAGCAGGTTGACTTTCCCTTTCCTTTTTCTCTATTTTCTTCATGACTAACTCCTGCAATCGTGATTTGGCATTAGACTAGAGTGAATCAGGTCTTCAGAGGCTGAATACAAATTCAATCCAATACTGTTCTTGCTTGGATTATATCTGATCTATGGGTATCAGCAAAAGAAATGTATAAAATAAGTAGGTTTTTTGCATTCACTTCGTAAAAATATGATATTGCAGTGTTTAAAACCCGTTTGAGAAGAAATATGGTTTAAATACAGTAGAATACTAAACAAACCACTGCAAAATTCATGAGTCTTATAAGCACTTGGTTATAGCTTTACTGTTCACATTACTGCAGAGAAGGGGCTGTGAGCTTTTCCATTAAAAATCCTATTTTCAATACTTTATAAGTCTGCTGTAAAAATCAAACTGGACTGAAACTCAGAATAAAAGGTTTCCATTCAGAAATATGTAATTTAATTTATTATTTTTAAATGACAGTGTATTAGTTTAATTTGTATTTGTAAATGCAGAGCAGAAAGAAATAAGTTATTCAGCCATTTTGCACAGACAGAAAGCACAAAGTGCCCTTACATACATTTAAATATGATTGATACTGGCAAAGCCTAATTTTGCATATCCAAGCTGCACATGAAAAAGAAACTTTTTAAAGGAACAGACCAAATTTGATTACATCAAGGCTCAGCTTTGCCTCACCTTATAACCACGCTCCCTTCATGTTTAAACTAAGAATAATATATATATTTCTGTCATTATTTTGTAATAACTATTCAATTAATACATAGCAGTAAGCTTCTTTCTAAAGTATAAAGTCAGGGTTTCTAAGGTGTCTATCAGGGATTCCTAATGCCCTGATTTAAATCACAGTTTTATGGTAGATTTTGAAGTCCTGCCCTTGACTTACTTCACATATTTTACTTTGGAGATTACAGAAATAATGTTATGTTCTCATTTGTGATCCATCAAGTTCACATTTGATAAATTAAGATTTCTAAACAAAGCCTGTGTTCCAGTCCACTTTCCAGGTACAAACTGAAGTGATTTCTTTTACTGCTAACACAAAACATGAAATCCATAACAGAAAAATTTGCTTTGTCTTCCATATTTGAAACAATTTATATGTCAGGCTTGGGGAACTGATTTAAAAATTTAAATTATGAAAGCAACATATTTTATCGATATTAATTTATAGACTAAGACCATAAGAGAAAATTAATTAACAGGTTGGCAAGATCTTTTTCAATTTAATATCTCCAGACAATATTTTCTTCAGAGAAAGGCACTCAAATCCCACAAGGCAAATCAGTAAAGTTTCTTCTTAAGACACAGAAAGAAAATTGCTTGCTCCTGTCATGAAATAAGGCAACTCTCTTTATTTTCTGTATTTAATCTTTTTACTACAACACTGTATATATTTCTCATGCTCTTATTTTACTTATATAACCTTTAAACTGTACCAAGTTCTTGTCCTAAAAATTATTCAGGAGAGTGCAGTTTTTTAAAAAAATCCTTTTATCAGTTTTAAGTGTAATTCCTTTCAAAAGTCCTTGATTGTATCTTTATTCTTGCAATAAGAAGTCTTACTTTTCCCTCATTATGTTTCATTCATTCTTCTCTTCTCCATATGTTCATACTCTTCTGTATCACGTTAGTTAAATATATTAAAAAATTCATCCTTCTATTCTTAGTCAGTTTACAGATGCAATTACAATTAACCCTCTTAGATGTTTTCTTAGGTAACTACAGAATATAGATCAATTTCTTGACTGTTAATATCATGTGTAATCAAAGTATTATTAAAAGTTTATTAAATTTCTGAAGTGGTAATTAGGGGTGTGGAGTGTTCCTTTAACACTGAATATAGAACTTTTTAGGAGTTCCTTGCCAGCACTCTTGGTTATGCTTTCTGTGCTGTTTCTGAGCACAAACTGACTATCAAAGAAGTTCCCCAACATAAACTTCACATTTTCATTTGAAGTTTTCCATACTTGACAGTCTCATCTCTCTTACCCATTGCCATATGTTACCACTTTCTATAGTAATTCTCATGATGAGGAAGGAAAAAGAAAAAAAGAAACAAGTGCATAACTTGATTTAGATGCTTTTTATGGTTTTAAAAAACTTGGTGCTGCTGCTTCTGCAATTGCAACCAGCTTGTTCACTAGCATTTTTTATATTTTTGCTCTCTGTTCAAATGTACCCATTTTGATAATTAGAGATCCAATCAAACACTTACTGTTGAAAGCCTTTGGTATCTTGATTACCTGAGCTCTATTTCATTCTACTTTTGAAGCAAAACATTCTGCATGTCTAATTAGTTTCATGTTTTTAATTGTCATGGTTATCCCATGCACTTTTATACACTATCTTGTAACCCATGCCATTTTTATGTGGTAAGCATTTTTCAAAATAATTAATTCTGTCAGGTATGAGATGAGACTTCTTGCTATGTCTCCATATAAATTGAGCTTTGAAAGAAAGTAATACAGTATTCTTTGTTCTTATCGTAGTTAACACCAGCCTTTCTTCTGCATACTTACAATATCCCAAAAGGATTAAAATTCTTTATTCTCTGGCCAAATTTCTGCCTTCATCTTTGTACAACAATTATCTTTCCAGGGTAGACTCCAATAAAACACATCTGTTATATTTATATTCAGACATTAGTCCAACTCTATTCTCTGAACCATTGTGTTTTGATGCTATGCACTATTAAGCAACTTCTGTGTTTTCCAATAAAGGAAGTTGTATATCACTGAATGATTAAGTAAGCCATTTATAGATGGCATTAGTATCAACATTAGTACTTTGTCCAAGGGCCTGTTTTGACCTTGTGCCTTGGTTAAATTCTTCCTCTTCTGAACTACCTGATGCACATGTCTTTGATGCACATAGTTAGCTTTCACAGCTAAAAAAAAAAAAATAAAAAAAAATAAAAACCAAAAAAAAAACCACTGACAAAGAGTACCCATAAAATACTGTGATGTTTCAGGGACTTGTAAGCAGGCATGTGGAAGTTTGAAAAATAGGGTATACTCTTGAAAAACAGCACAGAAGTCAAATGTTATTATTTTCCTTTAAAAGGTAGTATATTTTGTGCCTTTTGTCAAAACATATAACTATTTCTAGACATAGATTTCAAGCTTCTTAAATAGGAGGGTTTATTATTATTTATGGTACAGGACTGACACTACTTATTCTTGCAGATTGGACCACCAGTTCTTCTATCAAATATATCAGTGCTTTGTGAGAAAAAAAAAAAAAAATTGAATGTATTTATGGATTCTATCATAGCTGACTTCCCTGGCATATTGAAAAGTCAAGTTGTATAAAATTGGAATGCCATGATTAAAAATGGAAAAAGCCAGTCAAGAGCCATGTATCATACATTCAGTTACCTGTGTTGTGGCTAAACCACAGATGACGGCTGAGCCTCACACAGATGTTCTCTCACTCCCCACCATTAAGGTGGCAGGGAAAATTGGAAGGCTAAAAGTGAGAAAACTTGAGGGTTGAGATAAAGACAGTTTAATAGGTAAAGCAGAACCTGCACACACAATCAAAGCAAATAATGCGTTCATACGCTAATTCCCACCAGGCAGCAGATGGCTAGCCATTTTGAGGAAAGCAGGTCTCCATCATGTATAACTATTACTTGGGAAGACAAATGTCATAACTCCAAATACACCCTCTTCCTTCTTCTTCCCCTCCAGCTTATATTGCTGAATATGATTTCATATAGTATGGGATAGCCCTCCAGTAAGTTTGGGTCTTCTGTCCTGGCTGTGCCCCCTCCCAGCCTTTTGCCCACTGCCAGCTGGTTTGATGGCAGAGCAGAGTGAAAAAACAAAAAAAGGCCTTGATGCTGTGCAAGTACTTTGCAGCAGTAACCAAAATATCTCTGTGTTACCAGCACTGTTTTGGTCACAAATTCAAAATATAACACTATACAAAACAATGTGAAAAAAAACTCTATCCTATCCAAAACCAGTATACTGAGTATGCTCTGCTCTTTGCCTTTGTCAGATACTGAATTAAAAGGATGTTTAGAGACTGATCGGTCTATAGATGTAAGGAAAGTGATTATAAGCTCTTTCTATGGGCATCAGCCTGAACTCAGAACTGCAGACATAGGCACGGGTCTTATTATAATCAAAGAAAATTATATTCCAACAAGTCAAGGTTGAATTTTGCTGCAATTACTGTACATATAGGACCTGAATAAGGCTAGGCACTTTACATGAATAGTGTTACATGAATAACAGCCCAGTGGATGACCCGCAGGAATTACAATTGAATCTTAGACCTTGCACTGTGAATGAAAGCAGCAAACAGTAGACAGAGCATAATAATAATAAACAACTCTACAAGTTCTTTGCATTCGTTAGAACAAAATCATTATGCTGATATTTCCTTCCTCATCATCTGCCTTTCTTTAGACTTGAGTGTATTACAGACATTTTTGTGTCTTTCTTTCAGACAGAAATTAGGATGTTTAACAAAACAAAACGGTTTTCATGAACAGTGTCTGTTACTGTTGCAGAAATTGAACTGGCTGACCAAAAGGTCCAAAGTCACTTTTTTTAAAATTAAAATTATTTCATTATCTTGATTCCAGGATAAACTTTTCAAATTAATATCATTCAACTTAGAATTGTCCCTTCTTCACAATAAAATATCTGCATAGGGAAATCTCTTGATCACAATTTACTCTGATCATAGTCTGTCTGGGGAAATTCATCATTTGATCACTCAGAGAAAATGAACACACTTGAACCATTGCCCTACTGGTTAATCATACTTGGAACATGCTAAAACTAGAAGTCATAAATTTAAATCATCCACCATTGGCCATTTGTCAACAGTGTTACTTCTTGCGTGTTCTGCAGACCCATGCTAAAATGACAAAAGCATCTGACAAGAATTGTAATTTTTTCTATATTAATTCTAACATATCATTTTTTTAACTTACTCAGTATTCAGCATTCAGACATGATTCAAAGGAGGAAGAAGGATAGGGTGACTAAATTGTCATTTCAATATGTAGGTTTTTTATCTTGTATCCAACAAATTATTTTTATCTCAGATAAATTACACTGTTCTCACTGGTACCACAAGAATAATCCACATCATTATTATATGAAGCATTTATCCCAAATAAGCAAAACCCCAAAATTAATAAACTTAATAATTATTTGTGAAGATGTATACTACTTAATCCTCTTCTGAATAATATAACCATAAAGGTAGAAGGACAGGCTATGCCATGTTGCAGGTTATTTAGCTGTGTGGTGGGCAGGACTGCGGATAGTGTCCAGGAACAGCTGGTTGCCTAGGGCAACAAAACAGCAGGGCTGCAAAATGTTTGCTGGCTCCTTGCATGTCTATCTAGATGCCAGGATGCAGAGACATTTTCTTGTTTGCCTAGAGCATTAGAGCTCTTACAGCCAGACTAAGTAATAACTAGGCCTGCCATTTTTATAATGACCTCCTCTTTAAGGGTGAATGCGAACAGTTCTTACACCAGCAGTGTCCTACTCTACTCAACTAAGTTCATTTTCTGTGAAATACATACTGCTGGATGATGATGTGTGGCTTACCAACATGCCGAAGCTTAGTGGAGCTATTTGTGAAAATGCCACCTTTAATTGCACTGCTGTGGAATTTGCTGCAAGTCCCACAGACCTCAGACAATGCTAGGGCACCACCAGCTCAAACTCCCACAGGGGCTGCTCCCATGCAGAGACACAATCATCTGCAGCATTTCTCCCTGAGCTGCCATCTGCCCCAGAGGAGAAACTGATCCAGAATCTACATTCGGTATACATTTAAAACAGTCTTGAAATGCAAATATGAAACACATACCAGGGTGTTCCCAGTTATCAAACCCAAACAGATCGAAGTCTTAATCCCTATAAAAGACTACAGCTGTATCGGTTAAGTTTTAAGTATTACAAAGCCACCAGAATGTTCTCATAATGTGCAAAATATCTTCCCTGCTCACATTCAGATATCTTCATCTGTAAGCTTGTTTTCTGATCTCATGGGCAATCCGCATTTGGCCTGTCTGAATATGTCAGATCAGTCTTGAGCTGTTAATGTTATTTCTCCAGAACGTTAAGGAACCCTCATCCAGAGCTGTCATGTTGTCGTGGTTTAACTCCGACTAGCAAAATACCACGAAGCCGCTCTCACAATTCCCCCTCCCCTCCTCCAGTGGAGGGGAAGAATCGGAGGAAAAAAAGAAATAAGGAAGATCATAAAATTGAGATAAGAACTATTTACTACTAATAATAAATAATTAAAATAGTAGAAAATAAAACATATGGTACAATATATACAATATGATACAATATGATACAATTTCCCACCATCCACTGACCAATGCACACCCAGATGTTGAGGGATGAAAATCAGACCCAGAGAGCCCGAGAACCACAGCCCGAGAGCGATCGCAGCCCGAGAGCCGTGGCCTGAAGGCTGAAGCCCAAGAGCTAACGTAGCAGATTCTGAGCGAACCCTATCAGCGATAACAGGGCAAGAAACTCAGAACAACCCATCAGCTCCCACACAACGAGCCAGCATAGGAGTTGGCAAAGCAGCTAACGCAGGAGGGCTAGAAAGTGCCCGGGAGTAGACGAGCAAGGGAGCAAGGGAGAGAGAGAGAGAAGGGAATAGTATTGGCTACCAGACCCTCTTCCCCACCCAAGAGACTGGAACATGATGTACTATGGAATGAAATACTTCCTTGGTTAGTCTGACTCAGCTACAGTATTGTCGTAGTTTGACGACAAGCCTTCTCTACCACCCCGGCCCCCCCACACATACCTCCTCCAGGTGACGAAGTGTCGGAGGAACAAACCAGGAAAAGCCCGTAGGAGTTGAGATAAGAACTATTTAATTATACAAATGAAACTTAGGGAGTTACTAACAATGCTAGTGCTAATGAGTAATTTAAGGGACAGAGGAAGAGGGTAGAACAAATTATACAGGATCCCAATCCAAGAAGGGAAAAAAGGAAAGAAAACCCCGCCCAAAGGGAGAAAACCCCCACGAAACCACCCGAGGGCCGAGAGAGTAAGAGAGAGGAAAAAAAAACCTTTCAAATCCCAACTCCCAGACCGATCTGCCCGGCAAGACGCTGGCTCTGCCCGGAGCACCAACCACTCGCCACGAGGTCCCACCACAAACAAACCCCCAGCCCTCTCGGCCGGGAGCCCCCTCAGACCCTTCCCCTTCCCAGGGTTGTGTCCAACCACAAGCCTTTCCACTCACATCCCCACCCCCTCCCCGCCGGTCCTGCCATGCCGCAGGTCCTGGGCTGGCACTACCTATGCAGCTTGATGTGCTATGTGGTGACGCAAAACATAGACTAGCTGGTGCAAAGCTAAGACACTAATCCACCCCTTTTGATTCACCACATCCACATCAAGCTCACCTCCCGCAGTATTCCATAATCTCCAATCAGCCCGCTTCCCCTTTCCCATCCCATCCCACACGGACATCATTCCCTTAGTCTATGGACCATTTGGCAAACTATCCATTAGTCCATGACTTCAGATTCCATCAGGTGTAGGGTCCCTGAGGACAGGCAAAGGTGGAAGGGTTGTGTGGGATCATTGGACCCCGACGCCAGCTCAGGTCAGGTCACTGCTGTGCTCCTGGCTAGGCTGGACCTCTGTAGGGTGGGGTGGTTTTCTGCCAGAGCGGGTGCCTGTAACATGAAGCTCAGAAAACAGGGGTTAGTGGCAGCGATTCCTGTCCCTCATGCACTGTAGTTATGGGCTGTTTTCTCCCAGAATCAAATCCCCCTGGGGCACACAGTGGACTTCCCCATCCTCTCTCATTACCCACCAAGTGTGCCCAGGCCCTTGAGCAAAAGCAACCCCACGGATGGGTTTGCCTTTGCCTAAGGTGGGAGGAACCCAAACTGTTTTCCCCAGCATGCTTCTAGTATGTACTACAGGGACCTTATCTCCTTCTACCATCCGTAGAGGGTTTGAGTGTGCAGGGCCAGCTAGATTGACGGATCCCCTGGTATTAACTAACCACGTGGCCTTTGCCAAGTTAGCATCCCAATTCTTGAGTGTTCCACCCTCCATTGCTCTCAGGGTGGTCTTTAGCAGCCCATTGCACCGCTCGACCTTCCCTGAGGCAGGTTCATGATAGGGGGTGTGGTACACCCACTCAATTCCATGTTCCTCAGCCCAAGCATCTACGAGGCTATTTCGGAAATGAGTCCCATTATCTGATTCAATTCTTTCCGGGGTGTTGTGTCACCACAGGACTTGCCTTTCAAGGCCCAAAATAGTATTTCGGGCAGTGGCATGGGACACTGGATATGATTCTAGCCACCCCGTGGTTGCCTCCACCATCGTGAGAACATGGAGCTTGCCCTGGCGGGTTTTGGGGAGGGTGATGTAGTCAACCTGCCAGGCCTGCCCATACTTGTATTTCAGCCATCGCCCCCCATATCAAAGAGGCTTCACCCTCTTGGCTTATTTGATGGCAGCATATGTCTCACATTCATGGATAACCTGAGCAATTGTGTCTATGGTCAAATCCACCCCTCGGTCATGAGCCCACCTGTATGTGACATCTCTCCCCTGGTGGCCCAAGGTCTCATGGGCCGACCTAGCCATGAACAGCTCATCTTTATGTTGCCAGTCCAGATCCACCTGAGCCACTGCAATCTTAGCAGCCTGGTCTACCTGCTGATTGTGTTGGTGTTCTTCAGTGGCTCGGCTTTTGGGCATGTGGTCATCGACGTGACGCACCTTGATGACCAGGTTGTCTAGACGAGAAGCAATGTCCTGCCATAGCGTGGCAGCCCAGATGGGTTTGCCTCAGCGCTGCCAGTTGCTCTGTTTCCACTGCTGCAGCCACCCCCACAGAGCATTTGCCACCATCCATGAGTCAGTGTAGAGATAAAGCACTGGCCATTTCTCTCGTTGAGCAACGTCCAAAGCCAGCTGGATGGCCTTTACCTTTGCAAACTGACTCGATTCACCTTGGCCTTCTGCAGTCTCTGCAACTTGTCGTGTGGGACTCCACACAGCAGCTTTCCACCTACGATGCTTCCCTACAATGTGGCAGGACCCATCCGTGAACAGGGCATATTGCTTCTCATCTTCTGGCAATTATTCAAAGGGGTTTCTTCAGCCCGTGTCACCTCCTCCTCTTGTGACATCCCGAACTCTTTGCCCTCCGGCCAGTCCATGATCACTTCTAGGATTCCTGGGCAACTGGGGTTCCCTATACGGGATCGTTGTGTTATCAGGGTAGCCCACTTACTCCATGTAGCATTGGTGCTATGGTGACTGGAGGAGACTCTGCCTTTGAACATCCAGCCCAGCACTGGCAGTCGAGGTGCCAGGAGGAGCTGTGCTTCAGTTCCAACCACTTCTGAGGCAGATCGGATTCCCTCATAAGCTGACAGTATCTCTTTATCGGTTGGAGTGTAGTGGACCTCAGATCTTCTATATCCCCGGCTCCAAAATCCAAGGGGTCGACCTCGGGTCTCTCCTGGATCTTTCTGCCAGAGGCTCCAGGTAGGGCCATTCTCCCCAGCTGCAGTGTAGAGCACATTCTTTACCTCTGGCCCTGTCCAGACTGGTCCAAGGGCTACTGCATGCACGATCTCCTGTTTGATCTGTTCAAAGGCTTGTCGCTGCTCAGGGCCCCCTTTGAAATCGTTTTTCTTCCGGGTCACCTCGTAGAGAGGGCTGACAATTTGACTGTAATTTGGGATATGTATCCGCCAGAAACCCACAACGCCTAGGAAAGCCTGAGTTTCCTTTTTGCTCGTTGGTGGGGACATGGCTGTGATTTTGTTAAAAACATCCATCAGGATGTGGCAACGTCCATCTTGCCATTTTACTCCTAGGAACTGGATCTCTCGTGCAGGACCCTTAACCTTACTTTGCTTGATGGCAAAACCGGCTTTCAGCAGAATTTGGATGATATTCTTCCCTTTCTCAAAAACTTCATCAGCTGTGTCACCCCATACAATGATGTCATCAATGTACTGTAGATGTTCAGGAGCTGGCCCCTGTTCCAGTGCAGTCTGGATCAGTCCATGGCAGATGGTAGGGCTGTGCTTCCACCCCGGGGGCAGCTGATTCCAGGTGTATTGGATGCCCCTCCAGGTGAAAGCGAACTGTGGCCTGCACTCTGCTGCCAAAGGAATGGAGAAAAAAACATTAGCAATGTCAATCGTGGCATACCACTTGGCTGCCTTTGACTCCACTCGTATTGGAGTTCCAGCATGTCTGGCACCGCAGCACTCAGTGGTGGTGTCACTTCATTCAGGCCACGATAGTCCACTGTCAGTCTCCATTCTCCATCAGACTTACGCACTGGCCAGATGGGGCTGTTCAAGGGTGAGCGGGTTTTGCTGATCATCCCTTGGCTCTCCAGCTGACGAATCAGCTTCTGGATGGGAAGCAAAGAGTCTCTGTTAGTACAATACTGCTGCCGGTGCACTGTTATGGTGGCAATTGGCACCTGTTGATCTGCAACTTCAGCAATTCCACAACAGAAGGGTCCTGTGAGAGACCAGGCAAGGCAGACAGCTGCTCAATTTCATCAGTCTCCATAGCAGCTATCCCAAAAGTCCACCAGTACCCTTTCGGGTCCTTAAAGTATCCTCTCTTAAGGTAGTCTATGCCAAGGATGCATGGGGCATCTGGGCCAGTCACAATAGGGTGGTTTTGCCACTCCTCCCCAGTGAGGCTTATTTCAGCCTCCAGCACAGTCAGTTGTTGAGAGCCCCCAGTCACACCAGAAACGCTGATGGGCTGTACCCCCCTATAGCTTGATGGCATCAGGGTACACTGTGCACCCGTGTCTACTAGAGCTCTATACTCCTGGGGCTCTGATGTGCCAGGCCATCGAATCCATACAGTCCAGTGAACACAGTTGTCCCTTTTCTCCACCTGGCCAGAGGCAGGGCCCCTCTAATACTCACGTGCCTCACTCATGTCCTGGACAAAAGGATTATTGGACATGTCACTTTGCTCATCCCGTTTAGATATGAGAGCAGCAACTTTTCTGGCCAGGTCCCCACTAGTAGATCTTTTCCCTTTCAGTTCATTTACTCCTTATTCCAGGACAGAGGTAGGTTTTCCATCCCACCTCCTCATATCCTCTCCGTGGTCTCTCAGATAAAACCACAGGGTACCCCGTGAGGGATATCTGTTGTATTCCTGCCTTGAAGGAGAGAAGCGCCTGCTCTTTCTAACCAAAACACTGGCCCGTGGAGGTGGGGATCGGAACACCTCCTCTCGGAGTTCCTTGAGTTCTTTGGACAGTCTCTCCACAGCAGAGACACATGCCTGTATGGGGGAGGAGAGACTTTCCTCATACTCTCGGAATTGGCGGATCATCTCATCCACGGTTGGTGCCTCGTCCTCTCTCCAAGTTATTATTGAGAGCACGCTGGAATATGGGGGTGGTGCACTCCGCATTAACTTCTGCCACATGGGCCGGGTGCAGTAGACTTTGTCGGGGTCAGTGGATGCTCGTGGGTTATTCGGGTCTCGGTAAACAATCTCCAGTACTGCCAGTTCTCTTAGGTACTGGATGCCTTTCTCCATGCTGGTCCACCTACGTAGCTGTTGTGGCACACTCTCTCTGAAAGGGTACCTTTCCTTTACACTGGTCAAGAGTCGTTTCCAGAGACTGACATTTTGTGGCTTATGCCCAATTGCTTTATCAATTCCGCCTTCTCCAGCAATTGACCCCAGCTGTTTAGCCTCTCTCCCCTCTAGCTCCATACTACTGGCCCCATTATCCCAGCAGCGGAGCAGCCAGGTCATGATATGTTCACCTGGGCAGCGACGGTAGTCTCTATGGATGTCCCATAGCTCCCTCAGGGATAAGGACCGTGTGGTCACAACAGCTTCATCCTCCGCCTTCGACTCTCAAACTAGCCCTGTTTCCATTTCCTGATTGACTGTTTCTGTTGGCTGGGATGGCCCTGCAACCTCACCATCCTCAACTACATGGACTGATTTATGTGTGTATTTCTTTTTCCGGACTGGGGCCACGGAGAGTGGTCGCCCCTGACAATAACACACAAAAGATTGAGGGAGTGAGGCTGCTGCAGAAAGTGGGCTGGCTGGGAAAGAAGACAGATTGGTGGTAGCGGGAGGCATTGTCATTGATGCAGGCATAGTGGAGGGTGATGCGGCAGGTTGCAGTGCAAGTGTTGAGGATGGCGCGGGCATGGAAGGCATTGTTGCTGGTGTGCTGGGTTCTGTTGCAGACACTGGAGCTGCCGCGCACCCTGGCGCTGCTGCGGGTGCTGG
Source organism: Rhynochetos jubatus (assembly GCA_027574665.1). Classification (NCBI taxonomy): domain Eukaryota; kingdom Metazoa; phylum Chordata; class Aves; order Eurypygiformes; family Rhynochetidae; genus Rhynochetos; species Rhynochetos jubatus. The sequence goes on from CM050690.1 coordinate 32,604,310, forward strand.
AGCCGTTGCGGGCGCTGCAGCCGCCGCAGACACTGACGCCGTGCAGGCTTGAGTTAGGAGCTTGGTCCCGGCGCGACTCCGTGCTGCCCCCTTGCGCATTAAGGCAGCTCGGGTAACTGCACAGACCCTGCGTCTGCCTCGGGCACAAGGACCGGTGGGGGCAGGGCTCCGAAACATTCCCCTAATTTTGCCCAAAGCCACTAAAACATTCACTAGCAAACTGATCCCCAGCCACATGAAAAATTTCAGAAAAACTCATATGCCTTTGCCATCGGACCGAGAGGAGAGGGGAAAAATTGAAAAAGTTTTTCCACGTGCCCCCCAGCACCAAATAACCTCTCTGTCAGCTGTGTCCCCTAGGGGAGAAAGGGAGAGGTGTCCTTGTGGAAAACCTCCAGCAGGTAAGTCACGATGTACCAAGGAGCCGACAGAATTAAGTACAGATAGAGAGTATCCCTGCCAGCAGCAGCAGCACACAGAACAGCCTGGCCAGCCCCCTCAGCCCAGCTCAGACATACAAAATCAAGATCATCACTAGCACATAGGGGAGCAGATCCTGCCATTCGGTCAGCAGCTTGAAAAGCCCCGAACTCAGAGTCTTAAAAAACCACAGATACATTTTAAAGCAGGATCTTATCACACGCTATAATCTGTTCCTTATCTCAACTCTTTCGAGCCCCACATTGGGCGCCAAAAATAGACTGTCATAGTTTGACGACAAGCCTTCTCTACCACCCCGACCCCCCCACACATACCTCCTCCCAGTAAGGAAGTGTCGGAGCAACAAACCGAGAAAAGCCTGTTGGAGTTGAGATAAGAACTATTTAATTATATAAATGAAACTTAGGGAGTTACTAACAATGCTAGTGCTAATGAGTAATTTAAGGGATGGAGGAAGAGGGTAGAACAATTGATACAGGATCCCACCCCAAGAAGGGAAAAAAGGAAAGAAAACCCCACCCCAAGGGAGCAAACCCCCCACGAAACCACCCGGGGGCCGAGAGATTAAGAGAGGAAAAAAAAACTTTCAAACCCCTACTCCTAGACCGATCTGCCTGGCAAGACGCTGGCTCTGCACAGAGCACCAACCACTCACCACGAGGTCCCACCACAAACAAACCCCCAGCCCCCTCGTCCGGAAGCCCCCTCAGACCCTTCCCCTTCCCAGGGTCGTGTCCAACCACAAGCCTTTCCACCCACATCCCCAACCCCTCCCCGCCGATACTGCCATGCCGCAGGTCCTGGGCTGGCACTACCTATGCAGCTTGATGTGCTATGTGGTGACGCAAAACATAGACTAGCTGGTGCAAAGCTAAGACAAGTATCCGAAGCAGACAAAAGACCTTGAGTTCAGTACAGGCCATCCCCAGCACCAGCTGAGGCCTTATCAATGTTTTTCTTAGCAACTTCTTAGTAACTGTAGTAAAGGGAGTTAACCCTTTCCTGACTGAACTCAGCACACGTGTCTAAAGACTACTTGTTACAGCATTCTCATCTTTTAAAAAGCTCTTCAGTAATAGAAGAAGAAGAATGGTTCTGGTCAGTGCTATTTTCACGTATGTCAGGTCTGTTCTGGATAGACTTTTGAATTTCAGAAGAATTACTTACTGCAATGCAGTATATGTATATATACATACACTGTAGAAAAAGAGAGAGAAGAGGGAAATCTAAATAAATGTATTATTAAAAATGCTTTCAATGCTTTAAAAAATGTCACTTTTACATGAAGACAAAACTTTCAACATTGTCACTTTCTATACATGGTCAGCTGTAAATATATGTACAAATGTATTTACAATGTAAAATTCCACTGTAGATGAATAGTAACAAACAACAGAGAGCACATTTTTACCTAAAATCCCAAAACATGGCAATTATTACTCCACTTTAGACTCTAACATAGTGTTTCTAAACTGTAGCAAACGTCCTGCTGAATCACGAGATAAAGTGTTATGAAAAGGAAACACTAGTCTTTAAAAGCTTTATATTTCAGTTCTTTTTAAAAGGAAAAAGCAGCAGTTAAAGAAAGAAAGCACATCATCTGCTTGAAATCAAAGCCTTCTTACAATACCCCAAGGCTATACTTTGCTTCTAATTAATATTTGCCCTCTTGGAATCATATACAAATAGTTATGTTCTTCATGCATAACAAATCTGTCTAATGATTTTCTTACCATGTTCTAGTCCAGATAAAAGTACTTAACTGTTGTAACAACATTAACTTCACAAGTCTATCACTTGTGTCTAGCAGTTTTCTGTTTCTTAAGCTGTACTATCATATACAAAGTGGAAAATGCAAGCAATCTAGTAAAAAAATTACATTGTTCAAAAACGTCCCTTTTTAAGCTCTTTATTATATGCTACTAAAATTACTAGAGAAAAAATTGCAGTGCTGCGTGACATGCATTTTCAGATGCCGTTTTTCTTGGCAGGCAAAAAAAAATAGACTTATAATCAATGATATTGAAATTGCTTTAGTTATACTTTTGTATATTTCCTTGTTGGGGTTTTTTTTGGAGATGTATAAAAACAGCAGGGGAAAATGCACGCATAAAGTATATGTACAGGATCAATCAGATGTCCCTTATCCTTATAGTAGAATTTTAAAATCTGAATCACCTCTAGGAATCACAAATCACAAAACTAATATGTTTTCTCACATGCAAGAGAAGAAAGAAACAAAAATGTAGTGTTCATTGAGCTACAGAAATTAAACATAAGACATGGAAGTCAGGACATCTCTAAATGGTCTTATACTTTCAACTCTTGATGCAGATCTCCTGCAGACCCATTAATTACTCTAAAGACAGGACAATGCTGGGGTTTTCACAAAACTTCTTTAACATTCCATTACATTAAGAGTGAGGATGGGGAAGAGGAAGGAGTTAAAACTGGGCACAAAATGTTGTACAGAAAAGCTGTTCTAGTCCAACATAATATTTAAGTGTTGAATGGACTTTGTATTATCACTCTGTTTAGGTTTATATATAACACCATATTAATGAAAACAAAGGATATATTAAATCAAAATTCATTGGTCCATGTGTAAAGTCATATTCTGAAACCACGCAATGTTTCTCAAAAATTTTGTAGACTACAGAGCGAATACCAACATTTTGATTATCTGAGTAATAATGCTTCCATTCACAAGTTTAGCTTCTGAAATCTCTAGTTGCTTCAAGACATAGTAGAGTAGATGTACTCTAGTACATCCAGTTCCAAATTTTATATTTTCCACATCTATATTGTTTCTGGACAGACATGAAAAGAAATAACATTTTCCACTCATTTCAATAATTTGAATTTAATCTTTGACCTGCAGCTGAAATCAGGGGAAAACAGGTAAAAGGAACAGAGACAAAAGAGAGGCTTATAAGACTGCAAAGGTTATCCATTTTTTTCTTTCATATTTAAATGAAAAACTTGAACAGTCTTCTATCCCTCCTCAAGTAGGTCAGAATTATTCATACTTCACATAATTTATATTAGTTCAAAAATGTATAATGCTGAAAGTAAGTAAACTGAAACTGAGTACCAGAAAATACTACTGTAATGTTGTTTAGAACAACCATAGCCTCATCTCAACCAACAAGAGGGGTTAAAATCACCTTCATACTTGAGATCAATGCTGTCTAATAGCATTGTTCAAATGTTGCTTCTGAAACCCTTATCATTTTTAAAAATATTATGAATGTATTTTATTACTATATTAATAGGACTGAGTAAAGAAGCCTACGTAAGTATAACTTGTATGGTGTACAAAAAAAAAAACACAACGTAAACTATTACCTAAAGCCATAGGCAAAACCAGAGTTTTGCTGAGAAGCCTACGCTCCTGTAAAGAAATCAAATTATCCTTGCCTGGAAGAAATTAATACAAATGTTATGTGGAAAGCTGTCAAGCCTTTTCTGGGGAATCAGCACTCTTGGTTGCCTCTCCAGTGCCTCTACAGTAACGTTTGTAGCATGGGAAACAAACAGCAGGAGTTGTCAGCTTGTGTGCAGTTACGGGGCTGTGCCCTCACTGGGATCACAGAGATATGGTGGGACAGCTCACATGCCTGGAATGCTGCCATGGACAGTTACAGGCTCTTTAGGAAGACATACTGCAAAGAAAAAGAGGGTGTATTGCACTTCAAGTGGAACAGCAGTGGAAGGTGTGGAGTACACGCTGTCCTTCAGTCTGTTCAGGAGCCAGTTGAGAGCAGACTTGCAGGCACACCAACACAGGTGGTGTTGTGGTGGGTATCTGCTACATAGGTCCTGATCAGGAAGATGAGGCCTTCCTCAGACTAATGGAGAAAGCTTCACATTCACAGGCCCTCGTTTACATGTAGGACTTCAACCTCCCTGATACTTGCTGGAAAAACACAGCAGGGCATAAAATACATACGATATTTCTGAAGTGCATTAAGAACAACTTCTTCTCACAGGTGATCAAGAAACAACTTTTGCACCGTCACAGCAAAGGCAGCCTCCTGGGCTACATTAGTAAGAGTGTTGACAGCATACCAAGGGAGGTGACCCTTCTGCTCTTTTCAGCATTGGTGAGCTCACACATGCTGTACTGTGTCCACTTCTGAGCTTCCTACTAGAAGAGACGTATGGACAAACTGGTGAGAGTCCAACAAAGGACCATGAAGATCATTAAGGGTCTGGAGCATTTGCCATGCGATGACAGGCTAAGAGAGCTGGGACTGTTCAGTCTGGAAACAGTCTGACTTGGGGGATCTTATCCGTGTACCATGGTATATGTATCCGTATACCATACCTGATAGGAGGGAAGGAAGCAGAGGTAGTCAAACTCTTGTCAGTGGTGCCTGTTGACAGGACAAGGTAACACATATCTTAAAAAGGGAATATAAATACAAGAAAACAGTTTTATACCGGGCATGTGGTCTAACAGTGGAACAGGTTAATGGGACATGTTGTGAAGTCTCCATCTGGAATGATATTCGAAACCTATCTGGACAAAACCTATCTCGGCAACCTGCTCCAACTGACCCTGCTTGAGCAGGCGGCTCAAGAGATCCCTGCTAACCTCAGCTGCCCTGTAGTCAGACTTTTGTTCTGGCTCATCTTTTGGGATGTTAATGTCTTACTGAAAGCACATAACTTCCAGAAAATAAATAATGCATTCTGTTGTCTCAACTAAAATGTATAAGAAATAATAAACAGTGAATTTTCACGTTGCTAAGAATGCAGGAATAATGTAAAATAATAATGTGCAAATATTACAAATTAAAATGCAAACTTTGATGCCTGAGTAAGACTATGTAGTAATAAGACTATTCCATGATAAGTGGCTTATTAAAAATTTCATTTATTATTCATTCCAATAAAACTAATTACAATTAATTTATTTGCTGTGCCTATCAATGTAACAAATACTTGATTTAGCATAAGTTAATAAATATGCAAATGCAAAGTTACTAAAGCAGGGCAAAAAAAAATTGGATGTTAACAACACTCCATCTCTTTTGGTATTTGTAAATATATAAACTTTTGTGGTTTTGAAACTTCATCACCTTCCTGTTCCATAGTGACTTGTCCTTGTTTGCTGGTCTCATTAGTACATCAGGACATATGCACACTGGGATTGTAGACCAAATCAATATAGCTACATGACTAGAAATGGAAAAATCTTACAGAAAAGGGATATCATTGTCTTCCTTGTGTGAATTATTGAAATATATTTTTTTGAACTGATCTGTCATCATGAATCAACATGCTCCCAGGTCTTCAGTTACATAAATTTAAACATTCTTACAAATATCAAAAGCCTTCTTTCACTGTTGGATTTGCAGCTAGATGAATGTCAGTGATTATTCACCGCCACTGTGTTCTCAAAAAAAATATTGGTGATATTTTAGAGATAAGAAAAAAAAATCACGTTACTTTTATGAACAGCATTTTTGTTGTTCTGAAAAAATGTCACATGAAAAGAAGTGAGGGAACAGAGACGTTTACTGTCTCAAAGCAGAAACTTTGAAGGAATTAAGAGTAATTGAACAGAGGTCCCCAAAGTTTACCAATAAGCAATGTGTAAAGTGGTCTAAAAATAGAAGTATGGAAAACGATCTGGTGTGAGAATGATTTCACAGACCTCAAAAATTACTCAGAAATATTAATCTAGACATAGGTTAGAGGAGATGTGTAGCATAATGAGGTTAACGGTATTTGTCCAACATTTACTCTACTTTAGTTGTGTGTATACACGCATGCTACCTGAACAAGAGCTATTAAGAAACCCATTTCCACTTCTACAAAACTTCTTTACCATTGCTCTGTTTGACAGAACACAGGTAGTGGAAAACATTCCTTCTCTTTCATGTTGTCCACATGATCTATCACTTGATGTCAACTACATACAACAATGCAATAAACATGATTGGATTATTTTACAGACCCTTCCATTTCATTCTCCCTCCTGTGAGCTTTCTGAACTCAGTTCAAAAGCAGTTTTCAAAGAAATTCCATTTATCCTTTAAGCGCTACTGGGCCTCTCCTAAAAATGGCTTTAGCGTTCTCTTTTAGCTAGTAGGGCCTTGGAGCACTCCATCACCTTAGGGCATGCACACAGTACCCACATGTCCAGCTCTAAAAATTACTAAAAATTTAGCACAGACCTGAGTGAAAGGCCTTGGATTTGGTACCCAACATTGAAGCGACAGGCATTCCTGACATCTTGAAAATGTTTGCTTTTCTGTCACAGGTCTAGGATTGTCTATCTGCAAAAACTGATACCTAGCAGTTTCACTTTCAGAGTGCAACTGGGAAGACGCGTCTGTTAATGTTTGCTAAGTAATCAGAGACTATGCCGATAAGCACCCTGGAAAAAAAGCAAGGAAATTAATAAAGTTCAGAATGATGTGCAACAAATAAGTAAAGCCATATAGTGAATAATGGTTATCAAATCAGTTGAACATCTTTCTCATGATGCAGGAGTTTTGCAGAAAATACAGTGTCTGACAGTGTAATTGAGAATCCAATATGACTATATTATAGAAGTTGTTGGCTAACATCTCCTTATTGGTAAGTACTTGTTTTTGTAATATTAATTGCTTTCCTTTTTCATGAGTGACTTTTGCAAATGGAAGCGTAAATGTAACGCATTAGAAGCTGCATTACCTTATGTGCTAACTTACAGACAACATGTTCTCTTACAACACTTCTCCGCAGAGAGCTGAGTCTGTATTTCAAACTGAAGAAGGTTCTGCTTTGACTTCTGGAAAATCTAGGTCTCTACTCATCCAAAATAGCAGCCATTTCATAAGCATTGCATGTATACATCCAACATGTTTATCTAGAAGGTTTCCTCTTTATGTACAATGCAAGTGGTAAACCTACAAAATGCCCAAAACACACTTTGTTAATTATCAATAGCTAATTGCAGCCTGGCACAGAGAATGAATGACAGAATCATGCACCCTCTCAGAGCATGGGGAGAGACTGGGCCTCAGCATGACTATTTCACATTACTGAGGCATTATAAGGGGAAGAAAAAAACAGAAACATAATGACACACAGCATCAGATTGAGTCTTTAGTCTTTAATGAATTTCTATTTTTGGTGTATAATTTTCAAAGTTTCATTCCATCTTTGAGGACTCATAGCTAAAATTACATCTGGCACACAGAAACTTTATTCCCTTGATATTCCTCTTTAATTATATGATGTCCTATGATTGCCAGTGAAATCATTATATAAACCTAAAGGAAGCTTCACTGTGCCTCATTATATTGAAAAAAAAAAAATTAAACCCACACATTATTGTGTTATTGGTTCATTACTGTAGTCTATGTTCAACTCATGAACACTGTTGATTCAACAATGAGATTAGACCACTATATGATCTTGCATTGATTTACTATCAAAGGCAGGCTGCTTGAATCACTGTATGACAGCAAATTTTAATTCTTGTGAGAACACTACCAAAGCTGTCCACAAAAAAATGTTTTCTATGCTTTACTCTTGAATTTTATTTCTCTATTTCTATAAAATATATCTTTTTAACTATTATATTGTGTTAGGTTTGTGTGGTGGGGAGTTTTTGTACTGGGAGAGGAACCACAGAGATGGCTCCTGTGAGAAGCTGCTTGAAACTCCTCCAGCTCCAGGTCAGACCCACCTCTGGCCACTACTGTGCCAATTACGACCTCTGTGATTAACATATTTGAAAGGGGAAAACAAATGACAAACAACAGTGGGAGTGGAAACAGCAGAGAGAGGACTAGAGGAGAGAGGAATGTGATGTGAGAGAGACAACACTGCAGACACCCAGGTCAGTAAAGGAAGGTGGGGAGGAGGTGGCAGAAGCAAAGGTTCCCCTGCAGATCGTGGTGAGAAGACAGGCTGTGCCCCTGCAGCCATGGAGGGTCACAGGGGAGCAGAGACACCTCTGAAGCCCAGGGAGGACCCCACCCTGGAGCAGGCATCTGCGTCTGAAGAGCCCATGACTCCATGGGAAGCCCACACTTGAGCAGACTGCTCCTGAAGGATGGCACCCCACGGAAGGGACCCACACTGGGGCAGTCTGAGAACTACAGCCCATGGGAAGGACTCAGTTGGAGAAGTTGGTGGAGGAATGTTTCCCCTGGGAGGGACCCCATGCTGGAAGAGCGGCAGAATGTGGGAAGTCCTCATTTGAGGAGGGAGTGGCAGTGACGTGTGACAAACCGACTAAAACCTACATGCTCCATTCCTCTGCATTGCTGCTGGGGAGGAGGTTGAGAACCAGCAGCAAAGCTGAGTCTGTGAAAAAGGAAGGAATGGGGGTAAGGTTTTTAAGATCTGGTTTTTTGGTCTCTCATTGCCCTACAGTGATTTGATTGGTTACTAATTAAATTGATTTTTCTTCCCCAAGTTGAGACTGTTTTGCTCATGACCATAACTCGTGAGTGATCCCTCCTTGTCCTTGTCTCAATCCACGAGACTTTCCTGGTATTTCCTCCTCCCTATCCCACCCTGGGTGTAGAAGTGAGCAAGCAGCCACATGGTCTTTTGTTGTCGGCTGGGCTTAAACCATGACATATGCGGTGACAAAGTATATTTAATAAAAACTGAATTTCACAAATTTCATCAAGCAGTCTACCAGTAACTAACAAAGCCAATAGAGTCAAATGAGACTATTTTAATTATATGCTTTCTACTATGCCGTCTATGTCAGATTCCAGAGATTAAGGAATTAAAAACCAGCAATGTGTCTGTTGACAGAGATTTTTGGCATATAATTGCATTTACCCTTGAATTTGCCAGTGGCTGATCAAGAATTTAAGAACTCTCAAAAGGAAGGATTTTGTTTTCACTAATTAAATATAATGATGTAGTGTTGCCAGTATCCCGTTCCGTGATTTCTTAGTCAAGCCAGATTTCAGACAGACCCTTTCTAACACAAAGTGTATTAAAAAGGAATTGTCAGGCTTGCATTTGTCCATTATCCCAAGGAAAGTGAATTTGCTTTCTATTAACTTTTAAATGCTGACTCTTCTTCACCAGACAAGTAATTCTGGAAATGAACATACACAACACAGAGACACAGGGATATTCTAACAGCCAGTCATGGCAAAAGGATACAGTCAGAAAAATCAGCCACACCAGATGCCTTTATGTTTCAGAAGAGATCTATCTGGTAAGAAATGGGGGGCTTTGGAAATTGAAGGCAGGAATTGGAGGAGGGGGTAGAGCATTGGGCACAGACACACCAAAAAAAGAAAATGAAAGTAGAACAATCTATCTATGTTTCCAGATGGAGCAGCTCTACTCCTTCAAATATTAAATATTCAGATGGCTAGACAGATCAAATCTGTCTTGAAACATAATCATCAGGCTACTTAACAAATGTTTGTGAAGTCTGATTAAACATCTAAATCAGACCCTCTTGAGAGGTGAATGTTTGGTTCATATTTCAGTATTGACTTTTCTTGAACCAAATCTCTCCTCACATGAAATTCTGTCCTATGAAAAACCTTCCTGCCGAAATGTTTGTCAAAATAGCAAGGAAAAAGAAAAAAAAGAAAAAGAAAAAAACTCTGGAATTCAACTAAGTGGCATTTTACTACCAAAACCAGAAGTGATGAAAATTTACAATCATTTACCATATTGACAAGTTGAAACAACAGGAATTAAATATAAGTTATCATGTAGATGGAAATTATTAGTCCCTCAGGTATTACAAGCAAGGCAAGGCGGACCCTTCATCATTAAAGCGACTTAAGCCACCTGGCACAATTTCAGACTACTTCTAATACAGCACTAGGCGACGAGACGGCATCACCAAGGTTCTTCCTACACAGCATTGTAGGCCAGAATCATCAAGGCTATGGAAACAGGAAGCGAGTGACACTTCGGAAATCCCCAGAGTTCCCTGATACAAGCCAAATACATGGCTTGAGTATTTTACAAGCAGAGCCATTGGGAAGATGTAAAAAATTAATAAATCTTTTAAAATCATAAATCTAGAAAGCATCAAATCAGATAACAGTATCAGGTTTCCTGGAACAGGAGATATCCAACAGAATATGCTTAGAAATCATGCCATGTTGCTTACTTAGAGAAACAATCCAGATGTACCCAAGACTAATCATCTGACAAAACTGAAATACTGTGTTTGAAATCTTTCCTTGTTTTAAGAAGATAGACTTCATGGCTGAATCTCTAGTCTTGAGTTATCCATCTTGAGCAGCATTTCATAAAGAATACTAAATCTGACAAGAAAAATCTCTCTTCATGGGACAGAATCCAGCCAAGACAATCTGAACTCAGAAGCTCATCAGAAAAAAAAAAAACCAAACCAAAAAAAAAAAAAGGACCACTGTCTGTTGGAAAACAGACAGACCTTTCTAAGTATTCAAACAGCATTATGTGTAATATGTACATGTAGAAGCTTAATATTTAAAAACACCCAGGACATTTAGAAGTGTAAGTGCCATTAAATTCCAGTTCAATTGCTTATCCTGGGTACCTTAGTGATTTTGAAATCATCCCTAATTAATCACTTTATGTTGCCATTCAACAGTGCTCTACATTGATGACTCTTTTAATCTTTTTTCGTGTTCAGAAGAAATGATTTTCCAGTTTACCTGTTACTTCAGCATGCAAGCAATTTTTTGTCGGACTGTCATAACAGCAAACAATCAAAAATACTCAGAAATATTGTATGGTGAAAATAAAGAACGAGTTGCCACATTTGTTCTTTTTCGCGTATGTGTCTTTTGCAATGTGTCAGATAAATATTCAAGAACTTTGTGCTGTCTTAAACATGAGTTGTTGCTATAAAAGTAACATGTCCCTACAGAGGTACAAAACAGTAACAATTAGAACAGAAAAGACAACCTATGTGGCAGTGTTCAGTTAAAAAAACAGTGCAGATGGAAGAGATTGATCTTGGGTTTTTTTCAGTTGTTTTGAAACAAAGATCTGTTCTGGGTTTAATCTTTTATGCAATCACTAAATTTATATTCATGGTCACAAGATCTGTAATCAGTTTTGTTTTTCTGAGTAAAGAACTTTTTAGAGCTTGTGTTTAACTGCATCATATGAAAGAATCAAAAGAAAGAAATTTGACAACTGTCCAAAAACTGTTTTTTACGTTTTCTTCTTTTTGCTCTGATAAATAGTCCCAGATGATATTTGATTGACAATAGTAAGCCTGCACATCTGGGCTTCCATTCACTGTAGCATTTTGAATTAGAATTTTACTCAGTGATGACAAGATTGGATAATTCTATAATTCTTCAAATGGAACCATTATTTGCAGTCTTGCATAACATTCTGGTGATGAGTTACAATTATTGCATAGGCTGAAAAACCATTACCCAGCAGTTTCTGGGTCACATCCAACCAGACTTCAACAGATATGCACACTTAAATGACTATTTCTTTTTTTCAAATCTCTTGTTAATAATCACTTGCTTCCATGGGGAAAAACAAACAAACCTTCAGAAAAGCTGTGAACAACACAGCCGTGAGATACACAAAATGTTCTAAATGAAAAGGTTTGCAGCTGTGAAAGCAGTAGTAGGTACAAGTCTTTCTTTTGGATATAATAACTTTGATGTTAATTTTAGAGCTTGCCGTGTCTTTGATACTGTCTCCCCATAGACATCTTTGAATTGCCTAGCAGTCCTCAGTGATTAATTGCCTTTTCTGAAAGTGCTGCATCACCTGAAGAAGATGACACCTGCTTAACACAAAGAAAGTACAGAATAATGATTTCAAAGGCAATGTTTTGATCATGGTAATACTGCAATGATAAATCACAAGATGGTGTAGGCAGCTCCATGCCAGAACACAAGTTTTTTGAACAAGTTCCTGAATATTAACAGTTGACAGGAAAAAAAAAAAAAAAAGGAAAAAAAAAGAAAAAAAGAAAAAAAAACCACCTCTCTTCATTTATAATGGTCTGTTTTATACTGTAGACATGTTAAGAATTTGAAAAAAAAAAAAAAAACTGAATTTCATGGCATAATTCCACTGATTTCACTGGTACACAAATACTTCAATAATTCAGATTCAAATATTCAATACTGAGTTATTCAGTATTTGAATAAATAAACTTCAATTGGTAGGAAAAAGACAAATTCCTCAAACAAAGATCACGATCCATAGCAAAATAACACTTCTAAGAGCAGATCTCAGTGCAAAATCCAACCTATATTCATGCAGTACGGTCAAAATTCAAGCTGCATGCTTGTTTTTTCATGATTATATTTAAGATTAGTGCTGTGAAAATGAGCTTTTTAGTTTCATTCCAAATTCTTCCCTTTTGAAGCCATAGAAGAGTTTTCAAGGCTCCTGTGGATATTTTAGCAGATATATGCACTCATTGGCAGAAATATCCCAAGATAGCTGTTTTTACAACTTTATGTATTTATTTTAAATCCATAGTTTTATTTTTGTATGACCATCCATGAAGATTTCTCTTTTGGGGTCTGTTCAATCAACAAAAATACATTTCCAATGCCAGTGTGATGTCAAATTTTAATGCATCAACACCCTGCTTAGTATGTAGTTGTGGCATTCTTCGGGAAAGTTATAATCTGCTTTCATTTTTTTGTTCATTCCGCAACTGTGACGGTATTCCACTAACAACATAATGTTTCTATAGTTTCCATCTTTTTTCTGAAGAACAGGCATATATATTAAATACACCCATGAACACTGGTGCAAATGCTGCCTGATATGTTTTCACAGTCACAAAGGTGAAAGGCATGTATTAGCTTATAATTTTCCTGCTGCAAGAAGTCTGAGGTCTCCATCTAGTACATATGGTATTTTGACTTAAACTATCTAGTGTTTAAAATAAGCTTTACATTAAGTATTTGTTTGTAGCTCATCCCCAACTTCTGTACTGAGCATGACATTCAGTGGAATTAAATACCCCTTTGGTCAGTATGGGTCAGCTATTTGAACAGTGTCCCCTACCCCATCTGCTTGTAGGAAAAGAGTTGGAAACAGGTGCAGTATCAGAAGTTGAAAAAGTACTTGAATTGGTACAAACACTTCTCAGCAACAACTAAAAACATGGATGTCATCACTACTCTTCACAGCACAAATCCAAAGCACAGCTTCATGCCAGCTACAGTGAAGAAAGTTAATTGTGTCTCAACTAACACCAGCACTTGCTGTAGGTAAGATAAATGGTGATATTGTTCACATTTATGACTCATATATAGTTTACATACTATTAGTTCAGATGAATTTGTACATCTGGTGTATGTATGTTGTTTTTTCCAACAAGTAAGTAAATATGGCAAGATTTCATTGTAGGTTCTCCAAGGTGTTGAAAATTTTCTGCAGAGACCATTTAGTGCTGTAGAACAGATGTAGTTTTATAGTCATGGTTTTCATCAGCCTGTGTTTACTTTCCACATGTGGTGAAGAAAAAGACCCAACCAACCAAAGAAACAAAAAAACCTCAAACTCCAAAAACCCACCAACCAACCTAACCCTCCTCATCCCAAAAATAAACCACAAAGTGCAAAGCAATAAATGTTAAACTTGCAGAAACATGTTTGAAAGTAAATAAGCAATTTCTGCTATAATATCCATGCACATTAAGAGGAAGCATGTAGTAAGACAAGGGAGGTATTTGATTTTCTGAACAGAGCCAGGAAGAGTCTTCATTAGCTAATTCTATGACTGTAGGAAACAATCCTTCAGAAATTATCTGGATCATATAAAATGATTTGAAAATTAGAGTATAGAAAAATATTACTGTATTTCCTGATCTACCTTACTGATTTAGAAGGCGTTTCATCTTATAGAAATATTTTAAAATATTTTGAAGGATAGGACTTCAGTGACAGGACCACCAGCCAGTTAATCTCACAGAAGTTAAAATATCACCTAGGAACATGGCTAGTTTAATACACTTAAGGGATGATCAAGGTACACTTGTGTTTTCTCAATTGGTGACATTGAAAGTCAGACATTAAAAAATGAGGTTTGTGTGTGTGTGTGTGTGTGTATATATATATATATATATATATATATATATATATATATATATATATATATATATATATATATATTTATCATCAGCAGGTAAAAATTATATCAATTCTTCATACCCACCAAGAAAACACAGATTTGTTCAGTTAAACTTTACAGGACTCATGAGTATCTGGAACTTATCCAGTTCTCAAAGTGGATTTAAGCAGGTTTTTATATAATCAAAAAAGTCCACTTTTTCTTTAATAGAACAGACATGTGTGTGGCCCCATCTATCTAAGTAGCATTTCCTGTTATAGCAAAAATTTTGTTACATTTGCATACAAGTTGTGTCAGATTTACAACAGGAAAGATGGATCAGAATTTAGCTAATTTATTTAATTCCAGTGGCACTTGCATTCAAATGCATACTGAGCAGAGAATGGCACTTCAAAGTAAAACCATCAGTTTGTTAAAAAATGGCAAACAGGTCTTCCATATCTGACATCACAGAAAGTTTTGAATGTCAGAAGCTATAGGAACTATCTGTACAATGTATGGCATAATTTCAGTTTAGGTTTAATTTCTAGGCCATTTATTCTCCTACGTTCTTTGTCTTTGGTCATTTTGATAACTGGATAGGACAGTATAAAATAATTAATTGAAACAGTGCATGCTGAATATTTTAAAGATGTTAGAATTATTTTTTTTTTAATTCCATTTTTTTCCACTATTTGTAGGTAAACAGAGGAAAATAAATAAAGCTAATGAAAATTACTATTGTTCTAAGGAGTTTAGTGGGTTTGCCCTGATTTAAAACAATAGCCTCCAGACTACTTCATAACCACACTAATTTAGAATTCATAAATGCCCATGTGTATGAATCACAACCTATTCCAGAAGGTCAGGTGGAATACTCCAAATATTCTTATGAAAAATTAAAACCAAATTACTTCAGTTTCTGAAGTGAACAAAGTAAAAACCTGATTTCCTATTCCCTTTTAAGTTGCATATATGGAATATATATGGTTTCTTTAAGTTGACAGCTCAGAAATTACCTTTACTCCTAACAAACACAAGTGACATATTTAGAGTCTCAAGTCCTCTACACAAATGGTTTCATGTTTTGTAAACATAACTCACATTAATTTATAGCCATATCCCCAACAGCTGAAACCTGTATTCAAATGTAGATTTATAATGCAAGGGTTCATCTTCAATTCTGTGGTATGAACTGTCAATGAGACTGTACAAATTAATCTGCTTAATCATAAAAAAATGAACATTATAGACTGTCACTTTTTTTTTAAGTGACTTCAAAATGAGCATGAAAAAGTTTATTAGAAAATGACCAAAAATTAATAATCAGAATGCCTACAGTCTGCCTAAATTGTGGATAATAGTATTTATGCAAACATATGAAATAGCAAGATCCACATCTTTCAAAACTAATGCAATTTAACAGGTTCAGTTTCAGTGGGAAGATATTTTTTATTAAGTGTAGTCAATGTGAGTGACAATTACCATAGCCAATATAATTGTGTTTTACTGGATTTGATCACTTCTCAGGTGATAATGTTAGTTGTGCCTCATACATCCTATTCAAGTCTACTCTGTGAAATATCTGGATATTGATGAAAATGGTGGAATCACAGACTCATCGAATAGTTTGTGTCGGAAGGGACCTTAAAGATCATTTAGTTCCAACCCACCTGCCATGGGCAGGGACATCCCCCACTAGACCAGGTTGGTCCAAGCCTCATCCAGCCTGGCCGTGAATACTTCCAGGGATGGGGCATCCACAGCTTTTCTGCACAATCTGTTCCACTGCTTCACCACCTTCTCCGTGAAGAACTTCTTCCTGATATCTAATCTAAATCTACTCACTTTCAATTTAAATCCGTTATGCCTTGTTTTGTCATTACAGGCCCTTGCAAAAAGTCCCCCTTCAGCTTCCTTGTAGGCCTCTTCAGGTACTGGAAAGTTCTATAAGAGCCTTCTCTTCTCCAGGTTGAACAACTCCAACTCTCTCATCTTGTCTCCATAGCAGAGGTGCTCCAGCCCTCTGATCATCTTCATGGCCTCCTCTGGACTCGCTCCAACTGGTAGATATCCTTCTTATATTGGAGACCCCAGAGCTGGAGGCAGTACTCCAGGTGGGGTCTCACAAGAGCAGAGTCCTTGACGTGCTGGCCACGCTTTTCTGGATACAGCCCAGGATATGGTTGGTTTTCTGGGCTGCCAGCACACACTGCTGGCTCATGTTCACCTTTTCACCCACCATTACTCCCAAGTCCTTCTCCTCAGGGCTGCTCTTGATCCGTTCTCCACCCAGCCTGTACTTGTAGTTGGGATTACCCCAACCCAGGTGCAGGACCTTGCACTTGGCCTTGTTGAACTCCATGAGTTTGGCAGTGACCCAACTCTCCAGCCTGTCCAGGTGCCTCTGGCTGGCATCCCTTTCCTCCAGTATGCCGACTGCATCACACAGCTTGGTGTTGTTGGCAAACATGCTGAGGGTGCACTTAATCCCACCGTCCATGTCACTAACAAAGATGTTAAACAGTACTGATCCCAACACCGACCACTCTGGAATGTCTCTCATCACTGGTCTCCACTCAAACATTGAACAGTTGACCACCACTCACTGAGTGTGACCATCCAGGCAGTTCTGTATCCACCAGGTGATCCATCCATCAAATCCTTGCCTCTCCAATTTTGAAAGAGGGACGTCATGTGGGACAGTGTGGAACGCTTTGCACAAGACCAGGTAGATGACATCGGTTGCCCTTCTTTTATCCACCAAGCTCATGACACCATCATAGAAGGCCACCATATTTGTCAGGCACAATCTGCCCTTGATGAAGCCGTGCTGGCTGTCACCAATCACCTCCTCATTCTCCATATGCCTTTGCATGGTTTCCAGGAGGATCTACTCTATGATCTTGCCTGGCACAGAGGTGAGGATGACTGGCCTGTAATTCTTTGTATCCTCCTTTTTTTCCTTTTTAAAGGTGGGGGTTATGTATCCCCCTTTACAGTCAGTGGGAACTTCACCAGACCACCAAATCATCATTGTTCTCTTTCACTGGGAGCTAACGTGGAAGCAGAATCCAGTATCTCAGTAACAATAAACTTCAATAGCTTTTGTCCCCATGAAGTACCAAAACCACGGTTGTACCTGATCTATGGGCCTGCAGTCTGTTTTAGTTTAGGTCTAACGTTAACAGATGCCTCATAGCTCAGAGGTCATCTGAATAGACAAGATATGCAGACTGAGGATCAAGATAAAAAATGACAGCAAGCATGTTTAATCAAAATTACACCTGAAAGGTTACACATAACGAAGGGTAAAGTAAGTGACTATGCCAGAACATAGACAGGAGAAAAGTATGAGGGTCATGAAGGTAGAGGAAAAGAACTGGAGCTACTATTTCTGTCACTACACTACAGAAAAATTCCAGGTAAAATTTGAGAATACTCTCTTGATGTTTGAGGGTCCACAGGTCCCTCTTGCATTTCATGCCATCAACTGTCATCTGCAGGCAGCTGTCTCACTCAGTAAAGACCACAGGACTCTCAGATCCTCAAGAGTGGAAGTTCTGTTCCCTGTCATTAAATTTTGTCAGATTTTAGTTTAGCTATTATTTCTGTATGGTGATGGGCTGACCCTCTGCAGTACTTCCTAACATGAACATTAGGTAATTAGATATCTGCTAGGCTGTGCTGTTAGAACAGTTGCATAATAACTCCAGTTCTCTGAGACCTGATGATCCAATTTGCAAAGAAAATATCTGATTAAAACCCTAGACTACCCCCTTTTCAGATCCATAGATCAAACACAACTGAGAATGCAATCCTCATGAACTACGTTTCAACAAGCATGAAGTTAATTTTTCTCTATACAATGGATATTTTTCTTCTTGATTGGACTGGACTGCTGAAGAGTGTTTTCTAAACATTATTGATGCACTTTTGTTATTCATGGGCTCAAGTCTACAATCTTTGTAGTGTCAAGAGTATTATTAACTCTAAGGCAAATGTCCAACAAAATCTTCAGGTACATAGAAGTGCATTCTTTAATTCTGTTGGAGTCAGTGTACCTTTCCTTGGGACACAGTCTGAGTCACATGTGATAAAGACTTAATTTCATTGTAGCATCTCTGTGATCTGATTTAGTCTCCAGGTCTGTTCAGCTAAAGGGACCCTATTAGAAAGAGCAAACAAGATAAAATCTAACACAAGCTTTGTCCTCTCTCCTACCTGTTTTCTGTTATCTTGTCTGTACTAAAGTGTAGACTAAAATGCAACAGGAAGTGTGCACACATTTCTGTCATGCCACAGGCTGTGTATCATTTCATACTGACTTGAACACACCATCATGCCATAGATTATGTATAATTACATTTTGGCTAGAACATTTTTGTTGGATGAAAACTTTCACTTTGTTTTTCCAGCAATGCAAGTCAATCATCCGGTGCCTTGTCCTCTCTAAAATTGTGACATATATTTTTGACTAGTGAGAAAAGACTGTTGAGTTCTCTATCTTCTTTGCCTGATGTGAAAGAAAGGAAAACATGCAACTTTCCCCTAACTTCATTCTGTCACTTCAGATTCTGAGTGTAAAGCAGGATATATATTAAGAAAAACCAAATAAACAAACAAAACAAAAAACCACCAACCACAATTTAAAAATTTATTCCTCTGATAGATTCACTTCAGGGTCAAGATGCATTACACTGCTAATGCCCCCACTCTGCTTTTAACATTGGGATATATGGTTTTCTTCATGCATCTTATAAGGTATGATTGGTAATGATGTTTATATGTTTTCAATAGTTAGGCTGTATTCCATAAGTTGTGTGTTATTCTTAACAGATTCTGCTTGTTGTTCTTCATTGTCATTTGCATGGACTAAAACACCTTAATATGAATTTCAGGCATTGATCTACCCTGTGTTGTCCTATATTGTGTGCCAGTATCAATGAAGGGATTATCTGAGTTTGTACTTCATAACCAACAGGCATTGCTGTTGTTTCAGGAAAGATTTACTAGATCCTAATAGTTCAGGTACAAATTTTGGCCTTAAAGTGTAGCCATCTGTGTTATATTCTACAATTTTGGTTTGCATAATGCATATATTTTGTGCACATATGTAATATTTTATATAATGTAAGTGCCAAAATTCAAGAACTGCAAATGCAAATAAAGACAGGATCGCGGTGGCGGGGGGGGGGGGGGGGTGGTGGGAGAGGAGCCCTAAACAAGTTCCATAAAGAAAATGCTGATAACAGGGATATAAACAAGTTACTGGCTCACCAGAAAGTGTGATGTGCTAAGAACCTAAAAAAAGAAATCAGGTGAGTGGTATTCCTGCTAAAGAAAGAAGAATATCTTTTCTTAAACTTAATTTTTCCAGAATTCATTCTCCAGATACAAGGCCACATTTTTTAATGAAGGTTTTAGTTCACTGAAACACAAATATTACACCTCCTTCTCTTTTCTTCAAGATATGAATATTCTAAAAATCTTTTCTTTGATATAAAATACAAATTCCTAAGCTCCTCCTGATAAATACAAAGTCAAAATGGCTCATTTACAAAACAAGAACAACAAAAACAACCCACACTGATGCTTCCTAAGAGGGATAAATAAACCTTTAATAATGAACAATTGTCTTTCTACTACCAGCATCTTTTCTGAGAAATGTATTTGTAAGTGCTCCCAAGAGAGACAACTAGACTACTTAGGTTCCTTTTAGAGAAAGAAAAAACACAGCAAAGGATACAAGAAGACCAACCAGCTTTCATTCAGTCATCATTTAATTCTCTCCACAAACAATTTCAGAAGTATTGCCTGGCTATGGTGTCAGTGTTACTGACAGCCCCATGAGGCAGCTGCACAATGCACAACATTTGTTCTCCAGCATGAGCAGGCACTCAGCTGAGGCAGGAAATTATGGCCCTCAGCAGCTTTCTGTGCTCAGTTCAGGCACCACAGGAAGATTCTGAAAGCTGCTTCGGCTCACTGTCCCAATCAGAAGAGAGGGCTGGACCTGTACAGGGATTCAATCAGTCAAGATTTTATACCTGAACCAGGTATAGTAGTTCCCCCACCTCCTTGCAGAACTTGTCCTGCATCAGCGGGACGACAAGGAGAATTGGAAGGGAAGTATAAAGGAGTGTTTCAGAGGTTAGGTAAACAGTTAGGCAATGCTCTGAATTTTCATTTTGGTTTTACTTTCAGCAGCTGGATTCATGTCTAACTATCATTATTACAGCTGACAACTAATGGGAAGCCTTCTAAAGGAGTTGTGGTTAGCTCAAATTAAAGTGAGACTGGAGCTGCTGTGCTCAGATCCCATGGACACCTGTGAACAAAACAGAGTAGGCAATTAAAGCACAGTTCTTCCTCTCTTTCTCATCCCCCCTTGGCGGAAGCGTTAAGATAGCCACATGCACATGGTTTGTTTGTGAGCTTTTTCCCACTGTTTTCTCGGTTTGAAGAGTCTTATTATTCCCTATTTATTTTTCTTCTTAATAAGGGTTTGTCTTTCCACTACAGTGCTTTTGTGATCTGACAGCACTGTTCGCTCTGTCTCTACCACTTTTGATTAGCCTACTTCAAATGCACTCAGAGCCTTGAGACAGGAGTTGAATACAAGGCAGGATGCTGCAGACATGACATGCTAACCCTGAAATAAACTTAAACTAAACCTACCACTTCCAGCAAAACAAATACCCAAAGATAAAAACCTTATTATACTCTTTTCACTTCCCTTATAAAAAGAGAGAATCAAAAAATTACAGTCTCTAATTAATATCATATTGCGACTATGTCTCACCAAGGTGTAATGAGGTGACCTACAACATTACACATAATAATGCACCACAGTTCAAGAGTGGCAGTAATGTAGTATATAATGTATGAAATCTGGATTCTAGATCATTTTCCTATCAATTAATGTATAACATATAACCTCCGAACTTTCACTTGAGCATTTGAAACTTTAGAGAATTTAGAGAAACAGAGAGTGTCAATATATGTGTTTGGAATGTGAGGCAGTTATATTATCAAACCACCAAACAATGACATGCAACAAAGATCTGGAGTTATAAGGTTCTGTCTGACCACTTCATTGTAATGGGCTACTAATTATAACTTATTATATGCTCCCATATAACCAGTCAAATTTATCCTTACTGAAACACAAGTGGCATGAATAGCTTTGTTCCAAGGATAAATTAGAAGCCCTCTGGCAGGTACTATCAGCACTAGCACCTCAAAACAGTTGGTTAAAACAGAAGGAGAGTGCATTCACTGTGAATGGAACTGAAATGCAGCAAGTAAGCACAAATAATGCTTAACAAATAGTGCTTACTAGTGCAGTGGTTCACTGACCATATAAATTATTCCTGAATAATTTGTTCTTTCTTTCTAATAAAAAAAAAAAAAAAAAATTCAGTTACATCTTTCTTTTCTTCATCACAATAACAGTCTCTTCAACCGAGGGGAAAAACAATGTTGTTTCCTTTCGTGGATTATAAAGCACTATATTTTTTGATTCTTATTAGAATTTTCTATGACTCGAATATTTAATCTGTTCATGCATATTTATCCATTTTTAAAGATCATCTAATGAAAATTGCCTCTCACCTTGATTAAAAAGACCTTTCAGTGTCTAAACTTATACTAATAAATATTAATCTGCATCTCAACAGGAAATCAAAACTGTCTTCTAATGATCAGTAGGGGTTCCCCCTTCTTTATCTAACTGTTATTTTTAAGGCTTTCTATAATTTATTTATTTTTATTAGTAGAGTGATAGCATATCCTTCAAACAGGTAACTAGACTTCTTTCTAGCACCTCACAGCCCCTTAGTTTTGTAAACAACTCAAGTCTCACTCATAACTTCTTAATTGATTTCATTTGCAGACTGTAAATGTTGCTTGCATGTAACTTCAAAAGGAAGAAGAATTTAAATGAAGTGACAGAAATAGACTCAGCGCTCTGCAAACTGATATCCTTCCTGTTTCCTACCTAGCATTTGCTTAAAATCCATTTCTATCCTGTGTTCTTCTTGTGAAGTGTGTATTGACTTCAGAGGGAATTAAACACTTTTGTGTGGGCTTAGAGGAAAGATTCAGCATTATGCAAGGATTCTCACAGAAATAATGTCACAGGCTAGGTCTGAAAGGAGGAGCTGCCCACTCAGGTAGTAACTATGACATTTGGTAGAACCTGTTGAAAACCAGTAAAAATGCAATAGAACATGATTTTCCACATTTGCTATCTCCTTCCACTTCTTTTAGGATGTAATGTAGAATACTGGTAAATCTTGAATATAATTTTAAATGTTTAAAAACCTTTTAAATGTAAATGATCATTCAGAGGAAAACAAAATTCTAACCTTTTCATAAGTGCAAATGTCCAAAATATAACAGGAATGAAAAGCAGGGAATTCAGACAAGATAAACCATCATAAAGAGAAAAAAAAACAGCTGGAGAATTAAAGAGGGCTCAGAAAGCATAGATCTCCATTGTTCTGAGCCTCCACAGAACTTTACAAGGGCAATATTTAATGAAAAAGTTACCTTTGTTTGTGGCAAAATAACATCTCCAAAAGCAATAGGGTAGAACATCATCACTTAACAAAACTGACACCATCCTTTGACATCTTCTGCTCTTTTTTTTATTAATCAGAAATTAGCTGTATGTCATCTGACTTCCAGACAGCAATATCTACACTAAGTTGTTTGCCTCCATTTCTAGTCAATAGAGAGAAACAGGTACTTCTACATTGCATTCCTCCAACCTAATTTAGTCATCACCCTTAAAATGAGATTAATTGTACCCTGAAAGGGCCTGTTTTTTCTCCATTGCTTACAACAGAAGTCTAGAAAACAAACTAGATATCAACATCTATATTGTAGATGCCTGAAGTTAGAGAAAATACAACCATTCCTATCTACAGCTATCAAGAAAACTAAACACAACCTCTAGTTTTCTTTTTTTCTCCCATTATCCGTATCTTACACAGTGTGAAACACTCTTTTCCTCTCATCACATCTATACTAACAAAGAAATAACACTTACCTGCTTACAAATGTTATGTTATATATATTTCTTCATAGTGAGTTAACAAAAATTATTCCAGAAAAGGCACATAAAGAGTGAATGACATTGTCTGTCTTACTCCTCAGCAATGCAAGCAACAGCAAAAAGAGACAGGAGATGTGAACCTTCTGACAGTGTTTATTCAATTACTTCGCAGACCATGCAGCCACTTTTTAAATAGGCCAGGTAGAGAGATAGAAAGAGAGGGTTGTTCCAAAATAAAGGAGCAGAATATTTGAAATAAGGGTAAAGAATGAAGATAGAAAAAGAGCCAAAATTCATTCATTCTGTGTTACAGACTGCAATTTTCTTTCATCTTATATTACCCATATTTTTCCTTTACTGTTCTGGGGGAATTTTTGAAGTATGTCTATACTGTACATTTCCAAAACATTCAACATTTGGATACTTTAACAGTGTAAATTATAATCTTTCTAATGTGATCTGTAAACAGCAAGAGAAGTAATAATGAGTTATATTTACCAGGACAGAATCAAACAGAAAAAGAGAGAGTGGGGAAATATCAAAGTCTGTGTGAGTTTGCATGTGAACTTTAGAAACAAATCACTTGCCTAAATGTCCATATCATTGTATCATCTTTGACGTATAAACAGAACACTTTTGTGTTTCCATCCATTTGTTACATTGCTCTTGTGATTTTTACCCCATTTAAGGATAGGTAGCAGGACAGAGACTTCTACCTAAGTGCTATGTATATAACTAGCATACTGTTCACGCTAACACAGTAGGTGTTCAGCATAGAGGTATCTGTTAGATATGGATCTGCTACTCATCAGACTTTACCTATCTAGAAAACAACCAAAGGTAGAGAAGGTAAAATTAAAAAAAAAAAAAAAAACCACACACACACCCACAAGACATTTTCTAATTTTCATTGTTGTTTTAGAACACGAAATACTTCCTACTCAACTGTAACAGTAATCAGAATTTTTATAAAAGCATTTATATGTGTTTAATGGTGACCATGTAAGTAGCACCAAATAAATTTCTTCTTTAAATTAAGCTTTCAATAAATAAAAGAGAAGTAGGTCCATAGCTCATTCAAGATATGAACAACCTATGTGTCCTTCTGAACCAATCAACTCTCACTTGTCTCCATCAGTATTCAACTTTTTACTGTTGTTTACAAATTGTAGACTGACTCATAGTCCGTGGAAAGAAGAATGAAAAACAATAGGTAACAAATTCACTCCAGCATGAAGCTTCCATTTCATCCTATCAGTTGAGGGTTTTTGTGTTTGGATTTTTTGGGAGGTTGGTGTTTTTTTGTCTATTCCTCAAGAAATAGGGGTAAGGAGAGTGGGGAGGGAAGGCAGTGCAGATGGACATAGAAATGATCTTAAAGTTGTCCCTCCTTTCCTTCTATAAAATTTTGAACTGTGGAAGCAAAAAGCTGGATTGCTTAGTATGTGATCATTTTATAGGGTTGTGTTTTATTCTGCTGAATCCCCTATCAAAATGTTGTCATATTTGTTGACTTCAGTAGAGTGGTTTCTTTGACATATGGGTATATGTTTTGACTGCACTGTCTATAAATTGCATATTCCTGGTGGCCTTCCTTTCCCAAGCATTAAAACAAATGAGATAATCTCTGTTACTACCACAACATCCCAACAGTTTCACCAAGAGCCAGATTGGGTCCAAGAATGCTTTATATAAATATTAAAGAAAAAGAATTATATACATAGTTATTTGACACTCCTATCTAACCTTATAGCCTTTGCTCTCTTAAAATAAGTAAATGCAAATGACTAAAATTTAGCATTCATATAAGCATCAAGAGAAAGAAGTTACATCTAAAAAGTGTAGAATGAAGAACTTGTGTACTTCAGAAGGAATGCAGCCCAGATTGTTGCTCACCACAGAAAATTTTACATCATATTATTTTAAAAGTACATGCGTGGCTTCTAAAGGCTGCCACTTTATTTGGAGAAGACATCAAAGCCATGCAAGAAAATAATGTACAGCTGAGGGAGAAAGTGATCAAAAAGTGAATTAGAAAAGCTGATATCTGATAATGAAATTTAGTGACATTTCTACAGTAGCTATTTCCAGGCTCTACAGGAAGATATAAATATTAAGGCCCAAGCTGATAGTTAAACAAGGGATTTCCCTAGCTGCTGGTCACTTCAGGAAATGCTGCTCGCAGCCTGCATGTTCTTCTCACAGTGTTTTATAGCAGTAGCTGGCAACAAAAGATATCAGTTGCTGATGAGTTCAGAATGAATAATTCAGCTGTCAATAACTGCTATTTAGATAAAGCACACAAATAAGACAATTACTGCAAAAGTACATGAACAATTATGGTACATGAACTATTACTACTGTGTGTGCATAAGCAATTATCTGTGCAAATAATAAAGAGTACTTCATCGCATAATAACAGTTTTATTGATAAAAATTAGTCTACAGGAGGTCCTGACAAATAAAAATATTACGTGAGGCAGTTTTAATCCATTTATAATGGCAGAACTTGCAATTATAGGAGGGGGCAGTGGTATGGCCTGTCATTAACAATTCCAAGCATTTGCAATCCACAAACCTATTTTCAATAGCTTATAAATTGTAACACTATTCATAACAACTTTCGTATCACATCTCTATCAGGGGCTGAATTATGAAAAATACTTACCAAAATACCTCAGCTTTGTTCTAGAGAAAGGCTAAGGCTCTCATGTAAAGCTCAACATTATTTTTATGCTAGATTGAGGCATATAGACTCTCAGACGGTCTTTGCGTTAGAGATTACTGTATCCCTTTCCCCCTGAAAATTCATTAGCAGAATTTCTTATCACCAATTTACGTGATGTTTAACGGAGAGTCAGTAAATTAGATTCTGTCTCCAACAGGTATGATCCAGACTGTGCAAATGCATGACTTGTAAGCCAACCATATGAACTAAGAAAAAATATCCTGGCCAGTGGTCTCACCTGAAGTTCAAACCCTACAGAAAAATTTGATGGTTTGAATGTGGTGTGTGCAGAGGCTGGTTATTCAAGGTTTAGAATAGTAATAGGCTAGAGCAAGTAGACTAAGTAACAAGAAAAAAGGGAAAGAAACAAAGTTTGTCATGCATATGCTGGATCAAGGACACAGGGAAGGAAATCAGATCTGAAATACTAGAAGGATCTTAAGAGAGAAAGAGGTAGGAAATGTGCTGGCAAGAGGAAGCATTTGGTAGGTTTGGAATTGTGTAGTCCTGTGAATGTGAAATGTTGTGATAGCAGACAACAAATGGAAAAGACAAAGATCAGAAAGACAGAACAGTTAGCCAGGTGTACCAGAACAAAAACATCCAGCAGTGAGAAAAGACCAAAGTGAACCTACACGGTATAAGTAAAGGGAGCTAATGCATAAACTTGCATAAGAAAAATCAGAAGGGAAATTAGAACAGGATCAGGGGAAGGGGAATATGGATGATATGTCAGCATGAAAGTCGTCACCTGAGAAGAGAAATAAGTTAGGGTCACAGAATACCAGAATAGTTAAGGTTGGAATGAACATCTGAAGGTCATCCTGTCCACATGCTCTGCTCAAGAAAGACCACCTAGAGACACTTGACCAGGACCATATCCAGATGGCTCTGAATAGAGGCTCCACCACCCCTCTGGACAACCTGTGCCCACTGCTCAGTCACTCTCATGGTAAAAAATGTTTCCTGATGTAGAGAGAGTACCTCACATATTTCAGCTTGTGATCATTGCTTCTGGTCCTGTCACTGGGAAGCACTGAAGTGCCTGGCTCTGCTTTCTTTACAGCCTCTGTTTCAGTATTTGTACACACCACTAAATTTCTCCTGAGCCTTCTCTTCTCTAGGCTGAACAGTCTCTCAGCCTTTCCTCCTGTGTGAGATGCAACAGTCACCCAATCATGTTACTGGCCCTTCCCTGGACTCTCTCCAGTATGTCCATATCTCTTTTGTACTGGGGATCCCAGAACTGAACATAACACTCCAAGTGTGGCCTCACTAGTGTCGAGATAGAGGGGAAGCATCATCTCCCTTGGCCTTCTGGTAACACTCTTCCTAACGCAGCCCAGAATACCATTAGCCTTCTTTGCAAGGCAGTACCATCTCTGGCTCATGTTCAACTTGGTGTCCATCATGAGCCTCAGGATCTTTTCTGCCAAGCTGGTTTCCTGCTGGGCAGTTCCCAGCAAACAATGGTGCATGGGACCATTCCTTCCCAGGTGCAGGACTCTGCATTTCTCCTTGTTAAACTTCATAAGGTTCCTGTCAGCCCATTTTTCCAGCCTGTCAAGGTTCCTCTGGATGGCAGCACAACCTCCTGGTGCATCCTCCACTCCTAGTTTGGTTTCATCTGCAGACTTTCCAAGGGTTCACTCTGCCACATCATGCAGATAATTAATGAAGAGGTTAAATATCTTCTTAAACCTACCTTCATTAACTGCTAGTTACTGGCCTCTGACTGGAATATATGCTGCAGATCACCACCCTCTGTGTCCAGACACTCAGACAGGTTTCAATCCACTGGACTTCCCTTTGGTAAAACCATACTGACTTCTGATGATTTTCTTGTCCTTAATATGCCTAGAAATGGTTTCCAGAATCAGCTGCTCCATCACCTTTTTAGGAATCAAGGTGATGCTGACCAACCTGTAGTTTCCTTGATTCTCCTTCTTCTTTTCTTGATGATGGCTGTGAGTTTTTCTTTCCTCCAGTCCTCAGGCACTTTTCCCGCTCATCAATACAGATCAAAGATTACCAACAATAGCCTTGCAATGGTATCACCTGAATCCTTCAGCACTCATAGGTGCATCCCATTGGGGCCCATGGACTGGCCAGGGACATCAAGGCCAACAGGAAAGGCTTCTATAGGTACATATGAGATAAAAGGAAAATCAGGGAAAATGTGGGTGCTCTGTGGAAGGAAACAGGAGAGCTGGTTTCCCAGGACATGGACAAGGCTGAGGTACTCAGTGCTTTTTTTTTGCCTCAGTCTTCACTGTCAATGGTGCAAACCGTACCCCCAGAGTCATGGAAGACAAGGGCAAGAACTGGGAGAACGGAGAGCCACTTATGAAGAAAGGCTGAGAGAATTGGGCTTGTTCAGCCTGGAGAAGAGAAGGCTCTGGGGAGATCTTATTGCAGCCTTCCAGTACCTGAAGGGGCCTACAAGGAAGCTGGTGGGGTTTTTTACAAGGGCTTGTAGAGACAGGACAAGGGGTAATGGGTTTAAACTGAAAGCAGGGAGATTTAGATTAGATATCAGGAAGAAATTCTTCACAGAGAGAGTAGTGAAGCTCTGGAACAGATTGCCCAGAGAAGCTGTGGATGTCCCATCCCTGGCTGTCTTCAAGGCCAGGCAGGATGAAGCTTTGAGCAACCTGGCCTGGTGGAGGGTGTCCCTGCCTATGGCAGGGGGGTTGGAACTAGATGATCTTAAGGTCCCTTCCAACACTAACCATTCTATGATTCTGTGATTCTATGACTTAGGCATGTCCAGTTTGAAGAAATGGTCCCTGACATGATCCTTTCTATCAAGGGTACTGTCGTGGTTTCACGACTAGCCGATTCTACCACACACACACACACACACCCCCCCCCCGCCTCCTCCAGGTGACGAAGGGTCAGAGGAACAAACTGAGAAAAGCCCGTAGGAGTTGAGATAAGAACTATTTAATTATATAAATGAAACTTAGGGAGTTACTAACAATGCTAGTGCTAACGAGTAATTTAAGGAATGGAGGAAGAGGGTAGAACAAATGACACAGGATCCCACCCCAAGAAGGGAAAAAAGGAAAGAAAACCCACCCCAAGGGAGCAAACCCCCCACAAAACCGCCGGGGGGCCGAGAGAGTAAGAGAGGAAAAAATACTTTCAAACCCCGACTCCCAGACCGATTTGCCCGGCAAGACGCTGGCTCTGTCCAGAGCACCAGCCACTCGCCACAAGGTCCCACAACCAACAAATCCCAAGCCCCCTTGTCCAGAAGCCCCCTCAAACCCTTCCCCTTCCCAGGGTCCTGCCCAACCACAAGCCTTTCCACCCATATCCCCAACCCCTCCCTGCCGGTCCTGAAGTATCACAGGCCCAGGGCTGGCACCACCTATGCAGCTGGATGTGTTACGGGGTGAAGCAAAACAGACTAGCTAGTGCAAAGCTAAGACAGGTACATTGTTGATTTTTTGAGCCCTTCCTGTCCCATCATCCCAGGCCCTTTCCTCGTCAACCCTGTCTAACACTCCTTCACAGGGCTGCTCGTAACTCTCTCCCTCTCATGTCTTTATTTGTTTAAAACCTTACCAGGTCAGCCATTCAACTAACAAAATATAACTTTGCAGTTCCTTAGTGAGGTGCATCCTATCTCTCCCAAGCACACATCATGTGATCAGGTGGTCAAAAAAGGAGTAGTAGGACAGCCAAGAGAAATAGAAATACAACACTAAAGGACTACAGGAATAACAGAAGTACTCACTAGGCAAAAAAAAGACTTGGAGAATATGCCAGAGTTCAGAAGAGATAAAATGAAGGTCAGGATGGTTTAAGAGAAATTTTATTCATCCAAGTCTACTTCCACCAACATACCGGCAGAAATCTGAATCCAGAATTGTTCAGGTGGGTGGGAGTAGAAAAGATTTTAAGTTTAGGAACCTTAATCACTTCATTCCTTAGCTGTGTACATTACTGCTAGCAATACCACATGGAATGTTAGATGGAGAACTTCAAGTTACTGACTTGTCCTCTCATACATTCTTGATAATTAAATCTGATTTTCTTAAGATTCCTAATTCAGTGTTCACTGAGGTGACATTCACTTCAGCTAATAGTGAACTATGTCATAAAGTGTTTGTGCACTGAAAATACTGAGACAATGTCAAACACTTCAGAAAAGGACCATAAAATACAAGTACCAGGTAACAAACGCTTGCACAGAGGTACAGTATAAGCATACCGTCTTGCCCACTTCTCTTCAGGGATGGTCTCATAGATAACATTTGAAACAAATGACCTAATTCTGGCTTGTAAGGGAGACCCATAACAACACTCTACAGAAATAAAAACAGCAGAAATGAAATAACAACTGTCCACATTATTTTATTTTATCCATTTTATTATGTCCAAGTATATTGCCCTTTAATACTGTAACACTTACCAAAAAATATTATAAACATTTTCATAATTATGTTAAATTATATTTACATTGTATTTATATAAATTATGTTTATATTGTTACAAAATAGTGTGTCTAACATGAGAGCAGTGTCAAACCTAGACACTTAAATGCACAAATTGCTGAATATTCTAGAGAGCAATTGAAAAGACTCTCTCTGAAGATCCTAAATTGCTGGGATCCTAAGTTGTATATCAAGAGATAGAAAGATGACCATGGCCTCTCCCTCATGAATACATTATGCCTCACTGAAGTGTGTTCTGACATAAAACAAGCTAAAAGTCATAATCACATCCACTGTTGTCAAAGTGCTGGGAAATCCAAAGTGCCTAGACATCCAGGGAGACTGAGATATTATAAAATTTATTATTTGAATTATAAATATGTTTGAAGTCACAGAGTTCTTCCACATTCTATTCAAAGAAAGATATGACAAAGAAGGATCCAAAGAATGTTTCTGTTTTGAAATGTATCACTGTTTCAAGGAATGTAATACTAAGGCGTCCTGCAAAGACTTATGAGATACAAAAATTCATAATTGTTGAGTTCCTAGGTTGTAGAATATATACAGACACCTATAACAGGTGCTCCAAAAAAAGTGGTTTAAAAATGTGTTGCTTTTTCTTTTGTCTCAGGTTGTGCTGTCCTGGTCACATTAACACATAATTAAAGGGTCACAGCTAAAGACATTTTGCACTGAAGGGGAAATCAACATGTACCTAGAATATCCAAGACAACGAGGTGCTGATGGTTTCATTAGAACATCTTTCCTTACAATCAGTCTCAAAGATCAAGAAAAAACATTGGATTTTGAAGGCAGAGGCACCTCTAGCCATCTCCTGAAGAAGAAAGCAGATGATAATTGATGTGTGATGGAGAGCATGATGTGCAAGCAGAGTGATTTATTAGCAATTAAAACTAAGTCAGGAAATCATCAGCTTGTTTGTTTTCCTACAGAGTTAGAAAGAAAACCCACATAAAACATCAGAAACCCTCGCTGATGGTCTCTAGTGGCCTGCAAGAACTAACGGTCATTTGCTATTTTGTAAACAGCAATCCAAATTAAATTCCATAAATACAGAAAACAGCAGTTCTATAACTGATCAATTGCTGATGATTTAAAGACTTTATTTCATTACTGAAGAGCCCAGCTTGTGAGGAAACTGAGAATAACCATTTCTATTCCCCAAGAAAGGTTAGAAAAGCAGGAATGGTCTTATAATAAAAAAAATTTAGATCCAAAAAACAGGAAGAGGTCTGCAAAAACATAATACTATTTACAAACGAAAAAACAAAAACATACCTTTATTTCAAAGCAATTAAAACTTAAAACTTTTTTCACAATGACAGCTTTCAAGTGTAGCGTGTGAATGCATAAATAGATAAAAATAGATAAACTTCCAGTTCCCTAAAATCATAGAACTTAATTGAATTTCTGCTTTTTTATTACACATACTTGGTTTAATTAGAAAGGAAAATGAAATTATTATTTCAGCTCTACAAAACTCTGTTTTATGAGAACTAGCCACTCTTTATCTCACATGAACTTCTCCTTCTATCTTTTTATTTTGTACAGTACACTTCAAAATCTATTTAATACTACAAAAAAAAGCACAAGCCCTGTCTCTCCTGAATTTCTGTTGGAACTGTGCTAGCCCAGTAGACCCAAGTGCAGATGCAGCAAATGCTGGCAGACAACACTCTTCTGCTAAAACAGTTTCACACATACCCCAGTGACATGTATTTAGAAAGCACAGGTCTCTTCCAATAGCGCACAGTTGAACAGAATTATGTTGGCAAACAAACATTGAAGAGACAGGTAGATGTTTTTGCTTCCTCCAAGCCAAAAAAATAATTCCATGAGAACTTCATACTCTATAACAAGGATTTTCAACGACCTCATACATCCTACTGAGCATAACGTAATATTATACATTTTTCTAGACTTCACCACCACAATTGCACTTAATTTCTGCACTTAGGTTCACAGCTCTTGGAGGATACATGAGATCCTTCTGCTATGTCTCCTACAGTGTGCTCAGGAAAAGAGGGCACCTCAGGTCCACTCCCATTCCACTCTAACTCTAAAAGTCATTAATTACAATTTTGACCACACACCATAAAGCAATAGAAATTAGCAACATACATTTATGCCACTTAAACTTCTGGTCAGGTATGATTGTCTGTGTGCAAATTGATATAAGGCATAACACATGGGGAAAGAAGCATTGTTCACTGTAAAACAGGGGCAATATAAAACAGTTGATTTTCTGTCCAAAAGAACGATCCTGTTTTCAGTTTCTCACCACCTGCTGCAAGACAGCCTTTCTCTGTGGCTGTCACTGCTTGATTAGCCCAGATGTAATGTGAAACTTCAGCCTAAAGGTGCAGTTGCACAAGCAGCTGAGCTCATCTAAGCATGCAGCTGTTGGGATACGGCAGTTCTTACTCCCTTTGTGTCCTTCCTCCTCCTTTTATCCAGCCACCCCATGAGCTCTTCTTCACATCTTGTAGCAGACCTAGTGTGTGCTGGATTCTCCACTGGGGTGACTAAATCCACCAACCCAACAGTAAAAGGACCTCAGAATCACTGGTGCTGAATCACTAGATCACTTATCACTTCTGTCTTGGAAATGCATGGTGAGGACTGCGGAAAACTGGTATTTCTCTCTTTTTGTCCACAATTCAATATTTAACTTATTTTAAGCTTTTTTTTATTATGACTTTAACGATACATTCCTTTTAAGTCAGAGATATTTTCTGAAACTCTTGCTGTCAGCCCTTAGATTTTCTACTTTCTACCTTACTGTTTGACTATATTACTTGAATATTTAATCCGAGTTTGAAGTTTGCTGCATGCATGATAATCTTGCCACCTCTTACATTTTAGTACGTGATAGTAATTTCATGTCTAAATAATCAAATTATTGAAACACATATTTCTTGATGTTTGAGGTATGGCCTTTGCGCAAGGGTCTTCTGGCTTACCTTTCACCTCCACGAAAAAATCATGTTTTGCTCTGAACATTTATTTGCACTTTAGATTAGCTCAGCCTCCATTTTCACTAAATACAAATATTCTTTTTTTTTTCCTCTTTTAGAACTAAAAATTCATGGCTTTGTCAGTTCACAAAGTATTCTCCTTCCGTTGTCCTAGAATTACATCCTACAGGTCATCAGCCTGTTCACTGTGTTGCACTCCACACTCATGCAAATGTGAGCACATCACATTATCTTCAAGTAGTGTCTCCTTGTTATTTTCGATAATGGCAGAAATATCTCCAAATTCAAAATCTTACCTTATTCAACACTGCTGAGTTTATCCCACTTTAGACCTTTTGTAGTCATTCTGACCTGTTACAACTATTGATTGTTAATCCTCCGCTTGCTGCTGTACCAGTGACTCTTCAAGCATGCCTTAAAAGAAATATTCTGAAGCCTCCTCCTCACAGCCAGCAAGTAGTAAGCTGCCAGCCAGTTATACAGTCATATCCATGTTGCCTCCAGTTCATAGATCTTTCATGTACACTTAACTTTCTTGGACTGTATCACTTTGGGCATCACCCACTACTGTGACTTCTGTCCTTTGTGCAGGCTGGATATGAACCATACACTTCATGCAATTACATATTCCTGTATTGAAGATTCCCTGAAAGGAAGCACAAGAGGTCACAGTAGAATGTATTGCTGAGTCCTGGCTCACTTCCAACCATTATAATTTTGAGGCACTTCTTGCTGCATTCATTGGGACTAGAAAAGGCCAAAGAGAGCTAAGGTCTGGAAATTATTTGGATTCAGAATATAAGAGCAAAATAGCCCTTTAGGATAATTGCATCAACTACTATTGCTTCTAGGCAGATAAATGAAAATTTTTTAGATGTGTGGGATTTGTGTAAAGTAAGATGAAATTCTGCAGGCCCAGAAATCAGTTTTCAAGTGAAGTAGTCCAACTACTCCACATTTTATTTCCTTGCAGTTTTTTGCATCTTTTCCTTACTGTAATGAGAGTTACACACTCATTGGACACACTCAGCATAATCAATAACAAATTGACTTCTTAGATCCTAATAAAATTCTGTGACAGTTGCAGTGTGCTGGTTTTAGCCAGGAAAGGGTTAACTTTCCTTTACCATGGTTGATAGGAAGCTATATTCCTGGATTTATGCTGAGAAAAGTACTGATAAGGTGTCTTTTTAGCTGGTGCTGGGGACTGTCTGCACCAATTCAGTGGTCTCTCTCAGGTTCTGATACTTCAGCTGTGCTCCCAACTCTCTCTTGCTGCCAGCAGTGTAGGGGACACACAGTTCAGGCAGCTGACCCAAACTGACCAAGGAAGTATTTCAGTCCACCGTACATCATGCTTGGTACATACGCAGGTAGTGGGCTCGGAGGCCATTACACTTCCACTTTCTTGCACTTGCTAACACTCGCTTTAACTCCTTCGTTAGCTGCTTTGCCAGCTCCTTTGCTGGCTTGTTAATGAGTGAGTTAGTGGGTCTGTTAGTTTTCCTGTTCTTGCTGTCGCTGATAAGGCTTACTCAGACTCTGCTCCAGGTCTTAGGCTCTGGGTCTCGGGCTCTTGGGCTCTGACTCATTTCTTGGGACCTGGTTGTTCATTGGTCAGCTGGTGGTGAAAAATTGTATCATATGTTTTATTTTCTATTATTTTAATTACTTATTATCAGTAGTATTTGTAGATATTCATTTAGATTGAATCAGTAAATAGTTCTTATCTCAATTTTATGATCTTCCTTGTCTTTTTCCTCCAATTCTCCCCCTCTGATGGAGGAGGGGGAGGGGGACCTGTGAGAGCAGCTTCATAGTATTTTGCGAGCTGAAGTTAAACCACGACATGCAGTTACTATATTGGATAGAAAGTCAGTGGAAAAACAAACCTTACTAGAAGATTAGAGGAAAAAAAATCTGTTTTCTCTTGATACTAGTTAGACAGATACTAGTTAGACAGATACTAGAGAAAGTCCCAGCTCAAATATTTATCATGTCTGATCATTCATCAGCTTTGCACATCTTGAAGACACAGGTGTCTGATTTTAAGTGCTCGCAGCTCCTATGCAAGACACATGGTCCATATAAGAATAATCATTGCCTTCATAAAGAAAAAGATTTCAACCATTGGTAACAATGTTCCTTCAGCAGGTTTAGGGTGTAATAATACTAAAAGTATTGTAGCAGTCTCATTTTTTTTCATTTTTATTTGTCCCACATATCCAATTAAGAGAGTTTAATAATTTGAAAATATTTCACTTAGAATTAAAGAGAAACAAAGAATGGTGTGTGAGTCATTACCTGGATCTAGTATTGATGAGTTTGGATACAGTTCTGGTGTCACAAATCTCCTGTGATTTAATGAAATCGCCTAGTTCTTGTCTGCAATGTTCCACTATTTAGATTACGTGCCTTTCAACCCACTAGTTGACTAATATTATGGGAGTATGACCTTGATTATCTTATCTAAATACAAACAATAAATATCTCAATAATAAAAATCTTTTAGGAGTTAAGACCCTCTACTGATCTGTAAGCAACAACCAGCATCAGTCAGCATAAATCCACAGCATAGGTGGATTTAGAAGAATTTATAATGTCCAAAATGCAAATTCTAAGACACTTTGGAGTTTAAAATGTGTATTTAACATAAACCTAATTCCTATTTAATAATGGGGACAAGACGGACTAACTCAGAAAGGTGGCAAGCAATCATTTCTCAAATGCAGAACAGTTTTGTCTCACCTCAAGCAAAGAAGCATCACCTTATATGTGGACATATGTCTCCAAATTTTTTCAAATTCTTTCTCTTGTTGAGGTAACAAGGCTCCTCTGACCTGTAAGTAATGGACAGATATAATTTTCCTTAATACATATTGGTGGTGCCATAGATCAAAACCAAGTAAGTAACACAAAAGTGAATAGTAGCCTTTACTCCAAGAAAGCTAAACTGAAAAGCAAAGAAGTGAGGATTTCTTTCCTCACTTGGGAAGGGAACAGATGGGTAAGAAACCTCAGTTAAAATGCATACAATAAACTTAGGTTACTAATAAAATTTCCCTGTGAAAAGCAAGTTTCACCTAAATATTGTGAAAATGAAGATTTTTTAAATGACTTTTTATGAAACTATACAGTCTCCTGAACAATACAGTTGTACTTTCGTCATCTCCCAGAGAGAGGTATATGAAATCTACTAATGGACATATTCAAACCACTGACACAAAGTTGGAAGTGTCCTGATTACCTATTTCACCAGCCTAATTTTTCCAGTTTAACTTCTGGCACAAAAGTATGTTATAAAAATAATTTCCCCATTTCCCTTGATCTATTAACTTCATTGTTTGAATATTTGTAAAAATATAGTAGGACAACTGATTTTTCCTAATTGAGAAATTTTATGTATTTTTATGTTCCTATCAAGGTTTCCTCCAAACTGAAGACCTGATTTATAGCTCTGTGTTTTCCATTTCATTAATGGATGGTGTTGATTTATCTATGAGATGTTAAATGGCTCAGTACATGCAACCTGAAATTAAATAGATTATATTTCAGTCACAAGACTGAGATTACTCATAATTATTGTTGTAAGAAAATACATAAAGTTCTCATGAGGTTATTACTAATTACCTGAAATGCAAGGTTATCATCCATTGCTCTATGACACAGTAATGTACATGCCTGATAATGTAAGAGTTTCAAGCCACAAATTCATTGAATAAACATAATATTTCACAATGAACATGACAATCATTCTGTAAAGGTCTATTGGTTCTTTCTTATTTTAAAAACATATCTAATGGGGATATGTTTTATAGTCTCTTCTTAAAGTAAAAGCAGATGAAACTAAAACCACTTAAAAATTAAACTTGAAAAACAGATGGCTTCAATGCAAATGTGAAGTATCTTGCAATTTGTGTACTATAAACTGAAAATTGATTTTAAGACTTCTCTGAGTGTTTAGGTTTACAATTTAAAGTCAAGGGGAAAAAAATACTAATCACTTATTTTCACAAAAGGATTTCAGATTATAACATTACTGTAAATATGTGTTTGCTTCTTCAACACCAAACACTGTTAATCCTGTTTTGGTGGACCTAGAGTTTTTCAGTAAATTTTAATCCTTTAATCCTAATGCCTGTGTGTCCATATGTGTACAGATGAAATATATAGTATTGAAATTCAGAAACATATGTAGGATTGCACTCATAAATGAGAATATCCGTCTTCATCTGACATCAGAGGGTACCAAATGGTTATTTTAAAAAATAGATCTGATTGATAGTCATTGGATCAAAATCAGAAACAGGCTTTATATATATATATATATGTATGTATGTATACATGTATGTTGCTTAAATATATATTTTTTATATATACATATATATATATATGTGTGTGTGTGTGGTGGGTGAGTAAGAGTGGACTGGATTTGAAAGGGAAAATGTGGTTTAGGTGTGGAAATCAACTGATAATGTTTTAGAAATGGGGTTTTTATACAAAGCTTTATCTGAGGTTTATAGCTGGCAAGAATATGGGCACTTGAGGGACAGTCAGGAATTAGGAGGGAATCTGGAGGGGAACAGTAACTGAAGGCTGATGGCATTGAAACCCATGGACGCCCATAGGGCCATGTTGTGGTAAGAGGGAGGGTGAGCTTCAGGGGTAAAGTCATGAATCTGTACACATGAAGTTTAACAGCTTACTGGGACCACCCAGTAAGGTTATGGTTTATGCATGAAAAGACGAAAAAAACCCTAAAACTAAATAAAGTGAAAGGGATTACAGGAGCCATAAAGCTGCATAAGCTACCTTTGCTCTGGAGACTGATGACAGTTGCTCATCAGAGCCATTGTTAGGGTCAAAGCTGAAGTTACAGTGGCACTGACGGAATGCTGGGATAGAGTACATACTAGCGTATGTTTTAACAGTGGCATTAGTGCAAGCTACATGCCTGCATTCGTATTTGTTGCTCAAATTTGATTTGCTACTTTGCTAAAATCATTGGTAAATTTAGAAAAGACAGGAATGGATGCTCTAGGAATAGAGAGTAGGAACAGTACCAAAATATGCAGCTTGGGTATTTTCACTGCTGAAGACAGGAGGGAGCTGGGCCCAGATGGGCAGGGGCTAATAAAATCAAGTTTTGCCTGGGTCTGACAGCCTATGTTGCAGGCTGGCCACCTCAGTGGTCATCTGAGCATTAACCCATTCTTTGACCAGACTTTCAGCTAAGATTAAGATTGAACACAGAGCAAATCAGAAATACTAGTTCAGTTTTCATACCATGCTTCAGTGTTCCCCTGATCCAAAAGCTTCATGTCAGAGTAGAACGACCTGTACCTGTCCCATACAGAGCCACTCAGCGTGTTTACACACTGTTTTCTCAAACTTTGAAACCTACATTTCTTACGCAAATATTTGTTAAAGATGCTGCAACTTTTCATCTAAAAATAATATACTTCCAGCAGCAAAGCGCTGTTTCAGCTTGATATGATTCTGCTCCAGCATAATTACATACAAGAGCTTCAAGGGCTTCCTTCACGTCTGCTTGACAATATTAGCTCAAATGTCAAACACAAAGGTGAAAAAAATAATTAGGAATAGCTAAAGATTTGATCTACTGAAGCTGCTACTTCTACTGTAACAGCTGCTCAGGTTTCTCCAAAATGTCACTGGTTATGTCATTCTCCGACCACCCACTGTTTCCTGTATAATGAACCGTGGGAAGCAAAACACCTGTAGATTTCTCCTAGCACCTTGATATCAATGTCTTGACACCTGCCTTGAAATAAGTCTATAAAACTAAGGTTTCCCCTTTTTTATCCCTTCACCACAAACACAGACATGTGCATGTAGTTGTGGCTTTAATTGTCTCTGGTTTGAAACTGAGTTTTCCTTCTAATCGCTTCTCAACAACACCTGTACAATATCTGCAAGCACAAAAACAGAATGAGACATTTTTGTCATGAAAAATTTATAAATGCTGACACCAGCATAACCCGGCTGATATGACATACAAATTAAACCTCTGTAAGAGAATCAAAGCCTGTATTCTTTGCACCTTAATAAAAGATAAAGTTATCAAAACAGTAAGTATTAA
Source organism: Rhynochetos jubatus (assembly GCA_027574665.1). Classification (NCBI taxonomy): domain Eukaryota; kingdom Metazoa; phylum Chordata; class Aves; order Eurypygiformes; family Rhynochetidae; genus Rhynochetos; species Rhynochetos jubatus. Next base: position 32,644,121 of record CM050690.1, read on the forward strand.
TGGTATAAAGTGATTAACAAAATTGTTAAGTATTTAAATGCAGGCCATCATATTCCAGCATATGTTTTCCCACAGCTTATTTGTTGCTGGGCTGAGTTTGATCCCTTATGATGTTTTGTATAGACAGCAAAGAAGTCCAACTACCAAGCAGAAATCTCTTTTTTGTTCCCAGCCAACAGCTGATAAACATTGGAAAAGAAAACCATTTCCAGCCATAGCTGACAAACTTGCATCATGTTTTTAAGAGGTTTTCAGAATCTAAGAAGCCAGTATTAGAAGGGTGTCCCATTGCAGTAAATACTTAAGCAACCAGTGTGGCACTAACAGATGTATACTTGAGAACATGAACCAATGTCTTTGCTGAGACAAGTCAAAGCACTCGCAAGTAAGGTTCCCTGCTCCAAAATGGAAAGTATAGGAATGAAAAAAAAAAATTTGTTTAATATTTTACACATACACACAATCTCCAGTGACTCTTAGGGGCATTCAGTTAACAGAGGAGATGTTTTACAGCTAGAAGAACTTGAGAAACCTGGTTATATTTTGCTAGAACCCAGCTCTACATACTCTAATGTTATTTTAACAGAGTCCAAATTTGTCCTGGCTCTCAAACAATTGCCACAAAGATACAAACAATGCTGCTAAATATTTTCTCCCTTTCCTTTATCTGGGCTCAATTTTGGAAGATATAATTGCGTGGTATGGAACACTACAAGATCATAGCCACTGTGATTGGAAAATGGGATACAAAAGCAGCATCAGGCTATAGGATAAGTAGGATAAGTTCCGGAATATTTATACAAGACTTGTACTTTAGCATATGTCTGGAGATGACAATGAACATCAACTGAGAAAAATCTATTGAATGACCCACAAGAAAATTGGATAAAACAGATTTTTGGAAGGATAAATTGTTAGCTGCTACAAATAAGTTGTATCCATCAGCCTGATAAATCACAAGTGGTTCAAAGTGTTTTGTTTATTCCTAGCTGTTCCCTTTTTTTTCCTCCCTGTTTTTTTTTGTTTTTTTTTTTTCCTTCCAAACCTATTGTATTTGATTACTGCTGGCCAATTAATGTTACTATTCCTTTACAATGTAATCCTTATTTGAGTGTTATTGTGGTACTTTTTTTGCTGCTCTTTTGCCATATGTCCAAAACAAAAATATATTAAAAAAAAAAAAATAGGACACTCATGCTATCATCTGCTCATTATTACATCTTTACTAAACAGTTTCTAAAACCACAACCAGACCTGCATGTGAAACTTCTTTAAACAAGACATTTGCCAGCCACCATATTAGATATCATTCCAGCTCCCACCTAGACCAAATCAGTCACTCAGACAGGGGATAATGATCTACACTTGCAGGTCGTTCCTTGCTTTCAGTTAATATCGTCAAAAATAGTCAAAATTCTCTTCCTTCATTCAATAATGCCTAATGGCTACATTCATTTGTCATAAAATTACAAACCCTTAGGGTAAATTTAACATTTGTGCAGTTGGAAGCTATAATTTTCTTTTTAGGTCACTAAAGGTTTTTCCCTTGTTTTTCCTTATATGTGTTGTGGATCTAACCCTTGGGGATGGCATATCTGGCAGACACCACATAGACAGTTTGTCCACTCCTCAGGCTATCTGTCAGTCAAGTTTCAGTCACCTGATTTCCCGTCCTTTCCTAAATATGCTCAACTGTAGCTGCCCAAAAGCCAAAATGTCATGGCAATGACACACAACCTTGAAATCCACTTTGTCATATCACGCTTAGAAAAGCAGCATTTCCTTTCAAGCAATTTGTTTCTACAGTAGGCTTTATTGAATTTAAGAAAACTTATCCAGTATTGCATGGCCAGTAACCACATATTAAATAGCATTGATTTTAACTTTCTCGTTTTCTTCTTAAAACATTACTCAGTGCTGAAGTAATTTGCTGGGATTTTTTTACACTGAGACATAAATGTTTGGCGGTAAAGTAGGAGGATGGTAGGGGTTTCATGCAGCATGAAATTTGAAAATTGTGTTGAGAAACCTGTGTAACAAATTCCGTATGAATTATGCTGGTTTTCTGAAGTTCACAAAGCCTTTAATGATAATCTTATATTTTTAAGTAATTTTCCTAGCTTATGGTTTTGGATTTCTGTGTTAATCAAGCTATAAATTGCTAGAAGTAAAAAATCATCTGACTAAGCAGGAAGGAAAAGAAAAGGTCAGTTACAGGTTGAACATTCATACACGCAGATACAACGGATATTTAGAATTATTAGTTCAGAGTAAAAAACCACAAATAAAACAAAGTTCCTTTAAAGTTAAGTAAGCTTTACACACCAAAAAAGAAACACATTAAAAATTTACTGTGGAATTTCAAAATCACCTTTCTGTCCTCATTTTGGCAGGGATAATCTTCTTCCTAGTAGCTGGTATAGTGCTGTGTTTTGGATTTACCATGATAATAATGTGATAACACACATGTTTTGGTGGTTGCTAAGCAGTACTTCTACAAAGCCAAGGACTTTCAGCTTCCCATGCTGTGCCAGCAAGTATGTGCACCAGGAGCTGGGAGGGAGTATAGCACAGGCAGCTTACCCAAACTGGCCAAAGGGATATTCCAAAAGATATGACGGTCATGCTCAGTACATAAACTAGGGAAAGCTGGACAAGGCAGCCCAGGAACTGGCTGGACATTGGTCAGCAGGTGGTGAGGAATTGCATTTTGTATCACTTGTTTTGTGTATTAATTTTTTTATTATTATTGCTATTACCCTTTTATTGTATTTCCATTATTAAACTGGGTTTATCTCAACCCACGAGTTTTCTCACTTATACTATTCTGATTCTCTCCTCTCTCCCATCAGAGGGTAAGTTGGGAGGCTGGGGAAGGAGTGAATGAAGGAGCAGCTGTGTAGTGCTCAGTTGCCAGCTGGGATCAAACCGCAACACCTTCATAGGAAGAATTTACAAAGCATCTTCAGATAAAATGATGAAACAATTAATCAGTGAATATTTGTTCACTGTTAGTTAGTAATTCTGTGTCTTACTATATAATCAATTATGTGGAGATCAACATACTTGTGTGGAGGAAAATAAATTCTACTCTTTTTGAAAACCATCAGCACTTTATAAAATTGAGCCTGAGGAAAGTGTTCTTAAGGAATTTGCAGAACAATAAAAATTACTTAAATTACTCATTTAGAAAATTAAATGTCTGAAAATTGAGGAAAATGTATCCTCCTTCCTAATATTTTCCATTTCACCTTTTAAATGAAGGTAATTTACTTGCAATAAATGGTGGTACAAATCTGGACAAAATATTTCCCCTAATTATTTGGACTTTTTAAGTGAGCCTGGTTTATTTACAGACTTTTTTTCCACTCAAAAGTGCAAGCAAGAAGTTGCTAGGTGAAATATAATTCAAAACAATGGATTTTAAACAAATTATTTAGACATTTGATTTAAATCTATCCCAATCTGGAAACAGAAATGTGTGTAATCTTTCCAATCAAAATGGCTTAAATTTCATATGAATTGTTTACACAAAGGAGTTATTTGTAGAAATTACATTCAGAAGAAGGCTGAATAATATTATTAGAATAATATCTTTGCAAGTACAATTTGCAAACAGAAAATGATGCAAAACATTCAGCATGAATAATTCATTACATTCTTCTGAAAATTCAGTTTTTAAATTAACTTATATATCAACACTTTGTATATTTTTGTGCGACTGAGTAGATCATAATCTTTCTGTTTATGAAAGTTTTCAAGCAAAGCACACGGCATGTGTATGTACACACAAAGACCCCACCAAAACCAAAGCCTCAGAAAGCTTAAGATCAGCTGCAGCTACATTCCGTAAGAATACACATTTCACAGACATTTTCTTGTCTAAATGTCAGCAGTATACACATTTATTAGACAAACTGTCAACAACCGAAGAGGGTTTGCTATGGCTGAATGTCATCTGCAAGTTGTTAGGAGTCTAATCTCGCCATCTGAAAAATGTTAATGGTTTAGCAAGGCAGCAGATTCTTTCAAGGAAGAAATGTTCCCTGTGAACAGAGAAAGTGCAAATGAGACCCTACAGTAATAACTGTTAATATGACTTGCTTATGCAACAGCAATTTCAATCAGTCTTTATAAATCCATGTCTGATGCAGACATTTACATTTTCTTTATTTTGCACATCCACCTGTATGAAGACTCCTCAATCATTCATATTCATGTGCACTGAAGAAATAAAGCTTAAAAAAACCACTGTGATAGTTCCTGAGCTAGAGAAATTAAATCAGTTGTTTTGCTTTTCAAGTCTATTTCACAACTTCAGGCAAACAGAAATAAATGACAATTGCTGTCCACTGAAGAGTGAAGCAAGTAAAAGCACTGCTTTTCACAGCTCCTATTAAATTCAGTGTAAATCCCTTGTTATTTTTCTGAAGATGTCTCAGTAGTTCTGTAACACACTGGTAGTTTTCTTTTTCATAGAGCTTGCTTTCAAATGAAGGGCCCTTTCTCACCAACCTAAAGGATAGATTCAAACCTGGATGGTTTACTATTATCATTATTATTATTACTGTTGTTTTTACTATTGCAAGATGAATTCATTACCTGATGGGAGGTAAGAAAGGATGGAGGAGAAGATTAGAATCATAGTATGGTTTGGCTTAGAAGAAATGTTAAAGATCACCTAGTTCCAACCCCCCTGCCATGGGCAGGGACACCCTCCTCTAGACCAGGTTGCTCAAAGCCTCATCCAGCCTGGTCTTCCCAGGATGGGTCATCCACCGCTTCTCTGGGTAACCTGTGCCAGTGTCTCACCACCCTCACTGGAAAGAATTTCTTCTTCATAGCTAATCTAAATCTACCCTCTTTCAGTTTAAAACTATTACCCTCATCCTATCACTACACTCACTCATAAAAAGTCCCTCCCCATCTTTCCTGTAGGCATGCTTTAAGTTTAATGTGTAAGGAACGAATATTGAGTCACCTCAGTATAACAGTAAAACTATGATAAATTGATATACACTTTCACCATTACAGTTGTGACGGTCAGGAAACAGCAACACCGTAAAACCCTCTTTAATACAGCAAAAACATATTTTTGTCAGGAAAAGAAAGTCAGGGTAAACTTAGCCACACATTTTTATTCTTTAACTCTTTATAATGAATCTATAAAGACATAGGTCACATTCACAATTACTTTAACTAGAAGGGGAAAAAAATATATTAATTTCCTGTAGATTCTCAATTTCAGGAACCATTATTTTAAACAGAACTTTGTTATCACTGTAATTCAGTTTAAAAGATCATATCCACTTAGAAGTTTTTACAGCTTTACAGAGACAATTAAATGCTTAAAATATCATAACCTTTGCTACTAAAATTTCTTTCTGCAACCAACCTTTTCCCATTTTCCTACCTCTTAACTGATCCTGGGTTTTTACTTTGCAATTTTATAGCTTAATTCAACCTCTTTACTTTTTTTGCTATTGGCCATCTCTTACAGTTTCTACCTTTACTTCTTGGGCTACTGGGGGTTTTTTCCTTGATTTTAAATATCAGTGGAGAAAAATGGACATTTAATAAATCCAAGTTTAAATTATTTTATTTACTTTAGGTATGTGGAGTTGAAGAAACACCTTGCTTGACCAACCAGTAGCTTTTTGGTCTTAAATGCCTTTTATCAATCTACATTTTTTCTTTCTATAGTATTGTCATGTTACAGGCTGAGACTCATCCCAAGAAAAGCTAAGCTATTTCTATTAGCTGGGCAGAGGTCAGTAAAAACTTCCCACTGGATTTTTTCACTGTATGTTATGATCACTATGCCTGTGGACAAGATTACTGAAGCATTACAGAGGTTCTCTCTCATGCACATTTTTTGTTATATAAAAGTTTAGTATTTCCTTGAATTAGAATCATAGAATGGCTTGGGTTGGAAGGGACCTTAAATCCGATCTAGTTCCAACCGCCCTGCCATGGGCAGGGACACCCTCCACTACGTCAGGTTGCTCAAAGCCTCATCCAGCCTGGCCTTGAAGACCGCCAGGGATGAGGCATCCACAAGTTTTCTAGGCAACCTGTTCCAGTGCTTCACCATCCTCTCCATGAAGAATTTCTTCTTGATATCCAAACTAAATCTCCCTGCTTTCAATTTAAACCCATTAACACTTGTCCTATCACTACAGGCCCTTGTAAAAAGTGCTCCCCAGCTTCCTTGTCGGCCCCTTCAGGTACTGGAAGGTGCTATAAGGTCTCCCCAGAACCTTCTCTTCTCCAGGCTGAAGAAGCCCAACTCTCTCAACCTTTCTTCAATTATTTTACTTAATAGTCAAGTTTGAAGGATGAGGAAAAGGTTTATTTAACAGACCAAATGTCAACATTATCCTACAAAATATATTTGCTGGAACAAATTAAAGACTGAGAATAAAATCTAAACAATTTTATAGTTAAATTTATAAGATTTATTCCTGATAGCAATTTTTTAAGAAGAAGAGAATATTCTAAAACACAAGCTTCATGTGGTGATCAGGGATATTTTTAGACCTTTTGAAGTATTTCCAACTAATTTTCAGTTTCCTGAAATGTATAAACTTTAGCAAAAATAAAATCCCAATTTTTATTTCTAGTTCCAGCATCCTCCTTTTATTTTCCTACACTTTTCTATGAATTTATTATTTTTATCTTCATAGTTTAGGGTCCATATTATTCTAGCTTAAAAGCTATTGTAGAATTTCACTGCTCTGATAGTTAGAAAACTTCTAATGCTGAACCATATAACCTTTCCACATTACTTTAATGCACTCATAAAAGAAGTCATATCCCCAATCACTTTTATTTTCCTAGGCTTGATTAGGACAGGGAACCAAAATTCTCTTAATTGGTGGCAGAAAACAGTGGTAACAGAAATGCTATGCAGTGCAAATGCTCTCCACTGCAGAAGTCTCTCTGGAATTATAGCTGTTAAATTTCTCCACCAAATCCTCCCCTGGATGATATTTTTCATATATTCCTGAAATTAATAAAACCCGCAAAACCTTTGCTTGAAAAAATCTCTCAGATCAAGGTATTTTGAACTGATTGAATTCATCTTAAGTAGCAAGACAGACAAATATGGAGTTGTACATAAGGTTTAGTTAATATTTCTGTAAATATATGGAAAAGGACATGCTTTGATAAATTAAGTAAATCATCTTTTGAGAATGACTATACTGAAAAGCTTAATCTTGAACAGGACAGTTCAAGGTAAAAGAAGGTAAAGAAACACAAAATTACATTCAATATTTGAACCTATTTCCTAAGAAAAAGAAGGGGACTGGTATACAAAAGGGGTGCAACCTAGATGAATCATCTTTTTGAAAACAATAGTAAGAAAAATAGAGGCTGTGGAAGACAGTGTCTGATAGCAAGGAAAATATATACAGAAGAAAGGCCATTCCAATTAGGTCTTCCCAAGAAGAGCATTATTTTCTTCATGTGGGGAAGAAAAAAAAAAAGAACAAATTTAAAAGGTGGACTCACTCCACACTGATATATAGCCTGAATACAGGCTCAATAATTAATGTCAGTTTTCATTAAGAAAGTAAGATATGATAGTTATTATTCCCCTGGTAGATAATATGAAAACAGAAATGTCCGCAGCTGAGGTGGAAATAATTTATACTCTGCTCTTCAGGGAATGAGACAGGGTAGAGGGAAAGAGGAACAGATAACCACTATTCCAGAACAATCATTGCTAAAAAACAGACTGTGATATTACAAGAAAAACAGCTATAGATATGTTTCTTCTGAAGTGGTTAACCAAGAACTGTAAAACAAAAAACACAGCATTTATTCACAAAACCACGAAAAGAGGTGTATACAACATAGATCTATATTTGAATTCAGAACTATGCACGGTCTTACAACAGTTTTTGAAGGAGAGAGTAATCAAGGACATGGAGAAAAATGGAAAATGGTATAAAATACAATAATATTTTTATCAAAGGTCAGACTAACCTAATAGCTCTTTTTTGACAAGATAATTCACTTCCTAATCAAGAGAAATGCAGTAAATATTATCTAGCTAGATTTAAGTAAATCATTACATTCAATGCCTCAGGACAAATTCTCCTTGAAGGTGAGGAACACAGGAATTAATGGAAAACCAGTGAGGTGGTGCATTGGGTGTCCTTGTCAAAGTGCTGGGAACAGGGGCCTGCAGGGGTGGCCTTCATGAGGAGAGGCTGGAGCCTCCCTCTGACAGATACAGCCAATTCCAGCCAGTTCACCTGGCTCAAACAGACCCACTGCAGGACATGGCTGAGCCCTCAGCTGTGCTGATGGCACCTGTGGGAAAACATTTTTAAGAAAGAGTGAAAACACTGCACAGCAGCTGTGAGAGAGAGAGGAGTGAGGAAAAAACAGTGAAAAACAGCACTGTAGATACCAAGTCCAGTGAAGAAGGAGGGGGAGGAGGTGCTCCAGTTGCAAAGATTCCCCTGGAGCCCATAGAGAAGACCATGGTGTAACAGGCTGTTGTCCTCCACCACAGTGGAACAGATATCCACCCTGCAACCCCTGAAGGACCCAACGCTGCAGCAGGGGCACATGCCCTGAAGGAAGCTGCAGCCCACGTAACACACCCACTAGGGCGGGTTTTCTGGTAGGAAGTGTGGACCATGGACAACGCATGTTGGAGCAGGTCAGAAGCGTGAGGAGGAAGGTGCACCAGCAAGGAGCTCTTAGGGCTTCCATTCCCCTTTCCCCTGTGCTTTATTGGATGATTTATTAATAAAGATTTATTGCTTTATTGGCAACAAATTAAATTAATTTCTCCAAGTTGACTCTGTTTAACCATGATGGTAACTGGTGAGTGAACTTCATCTTTCTCTCAACACACAAGTTTTTACATCTTATTTTTTCCCCTTTCTTGTTAAGGAGGTGGAATGAGAGAGTGACTGATGGGAGTCTGCCATCTAGCCAAGGTTAAAGCACCACAGATAGTTAATAAACTGGCTAAATGCAATGATTGATATAGAAAAGGCAATTATAACAGTAAGGGAATTGGGGAGAGGGGGTGTCAACCTGCCAACACACACACACTATTTCCACAAGTTACTTCCTTGCATTGTGCATCTATGACATTTGTAAATGACAAAATTAGAATACACAGCCTCTGTTGAAGAGATGGCTGAAATTTGATGGTCTTGAAACCTAGAGTAATAATAAGCCACAGTTTAAAAATTGCTTTCTTAGGGACCAACGGCAAGATGTGTCGTTCTGTCACCTTAATTTCTGCTTTTTCTTGCTCCTCTCTCTATATGTCTCTTTTCTTCTCCATGATTAATTTCCTTCCCCCTTATTCTATTGAGCAGAAAGAGTCATGTTAGGGGAAAGCACTTTGTTGGAAGAACAAGTTTTCATCTTTGAACAGAAAATCTGGACTTCTATCTGTGTTGTCCTAATAGCAGTTGCTATGGTGACATGCAGGTTGCAGTGGTGGCTCTGATTCTTCTTCATGATTTCTAGCTCCATAATAAAAGAGTTGTTATGTCTGTGAATGGTTTCTGATGAGCTTTCTTTAGGCAAACACTGTGTTACCTTTAACACTTCCTTTACTCCTACCCATTTGTATGGATAGGTTATGACAGTCCTCATGTTCAAGCTAAAAATCAAGGTATGAGGCAGAGGCACTTACTAATTCCTCTCAGATGATTTCTATCTGTAGATTTGGCTGCAGTATAATCAAGGAAAAGGGGAAGCTCTGGAGTAAGTGTGAGCAATATCCAAACAGCTTTTTTTTTAATTCCCAGCTAACCCACTGCTTTTGCCTTACACTGAAGTTCTACTTGCAAGTGGTGGTGGCTTCTACACTTCCTAGCCTGGCACTGCATATATGAAAAGGCAACTCAGCTTTCTGAATTCAAGATAAGGTAATAAGAGACCGGATGACTGCGTAGAATTTCAAAATGGTTACTGTATATTACAACTACAACAAAGCAAATAAAATTATAGCTATTTCTATCCTTTCCCACCAATAACCCATTGTCTTCCCACACACTTTTAAGTCAAGCGGCAGACAAGGCAACTTCAATTTTTTCAGTCTCATCTAAAATATGTTACATATCAGTTTCTTACTTCTGTCATCCAGCCTTTCTCTGGAACTGTCAGTAAGCAGAGCAACATACGTCATCAAGTATCTTCCCTAGCTAGGCTTTACTTAAATACTGAAGGAGACGCATACTCTAAATCAGAACATGAGTAAAACACATACTCAACCTGTAGCATACAGAGATTCAGTATCAATGACAAGAAGAGAAAAATTAGAGAGCTGTCAGAACTTAAAAGGGAACAGGAGTTTAATTTGTTACTTTGTATTCTCTGGGAGGCACAGGAACATGTCTCAGAAATACAGAGACATGCTGACAAATAACAGAATAAGGATCATAAGGGAGTTCAGTGACATCTGCACAATTCGTGTGTCAACATTGCATAATTTTAATGGAGCTGAATCAAAGGAAATTTCTTATGCCACACCTGTACCTTCCATATTTTTTTAGCAGATGTAACTACCAAGAAATGGAGTTCATCAGAAACAGAAATTGTTTGAGCTGTATTACTGCACAGCTCTACATATTATGTGACCTGCCAGCTAAGAAGAGTTTAGGAATGACCACAGCCTTGCTTCCCTCTCCCCTGTGACATTGCTTAGACAGGAGGCATGCTTCCATTTTAACCCCTTAAAAAGAATAATGTAAGTCAGCATAACCACACTCATTTTCCCCTACATTGTTGTTCCCCTTGCCCAGTTACACCACAAGAGACTAAGTAATAACATCTACTTATTTCTGAATTCTTCAGGAGTCATTCTGATTTCCATCCCTATCATTGAATATATCTCAGTTTCCTCTGTTAAGTGTTGGTGACAATTAAGTAAATATATTATCTCTCTGCCATCTTCTGATAAAACATCATTCATTAAAATATTGACAAGTTTAAGTCCAAGGGCACTGCAGAATTCAGGTTAATGTGTTCACAAAGATAATAGGTTTTAAGATAAATTAGTTTCTTCCAAATCTACTGGACCTGATGAACTTCATCTTGGATTTTAAAGGATCAGCTGATGAGATCTAAGTACTCTCTAAACTGTATTTCCCTAGTCAACACTAAAATGTTATTCACGCTTTCCTAGTGTGAGTTATGAGAGTCTGACCAGCTGACCTTTTCAGTAAAGATGGACACTAACAAAAGATGTCATTATGCACTTCAGCTTTCACTCAATCATTTGCTGATAGTCTTTTCATTTTCTAATTAACAAACCAGTACTGCCCTTGTTCTTCCCTCTACAATAAATATGCGTATATGTGCTGGGTTTAGTCAGGAAAGAGTTAACTCTTTACAGTTGCTAGTATGAAGCTGTGTTCTTAGATTTATGCTGAGGTAAGTACTGACAAGGTGCCTTTAGCTGGTGCTGGAGAGTGTCTGTACCAAATTCAAGGTCTTTCTCAGTTTCTGATACTGCAGCTGCATTCCCAACTCTCTCTCGCTACAAGCGGTGTAGGGGACACACAGTTCCGACAGCTGACCTAAACTGACCAAAGGGGTATTTCATTCCATAGTATGTCATGCTCGGTACACAGGCAGGGAGTGGGTACAGGGGCCAATATACTTACACTTCCTCTTCCTTACACTTGTTAACTCTGTTTAACTCTTTATTAGCTGCTTTGCTAACTCCTTTGGCGGCTCGCTCAAGAATGAATTGGTGGGTCTGTTAGTTTTCCCTGTTGTGCTGTTGCTAATAGGGTTCCCTCGAGTCTCCTGCAGTCACTCTCAGGCTCCAGCTCTTGGACTCTCTGGATCTGACTCTAAAGATCTGGGACCTGGTTGTGCATTGGTTGGCAGGTGGTGAGCAAGCATGTCATATTGTATGATATGTTTTATTTTCTATTATTTTAATTACTTATTAGTAGCAATATTTATATGTGTATATATATGTTATTCATTTAGATTCAATTAATAAATAATTCTTATCTCATTTTTATGAGCATCCTTGTCTTTTTCCTCCAATTCTCCCCCTCTGTTGAAGGTAGGAGAGGGGAGTTGTGAGAGTGACTTCGTGGTAATTTCATTGGCCCAAGTTAAATCACAACAGTATAGAATAAATTCTTGGGAGTTTTGTGCCTCACCATGTAATTAAGCAATAATGTATCACATTATCTAATGAGATAGATAGAAGATTTCTTGTATGTCATTATGTATCTTATCTTGCCTGATTTTGCTCCCATATTCCCATGCCATCTTTCCATATACATCTTTAGTAACCAAGCCCGTTTTCCTTTTCCTGTATGGGATTATTTTTGTGTGTGTTTAAGGTAAATTACTTTGAGCAAGGTAAAAGAGTCCATGAGATAATCATACTGGCCTCCTATCGCACTGACTTGTGTTTCCCCAGCTTTGGTATTGTTCAAACTACTACCTTTCTTTACAGGGTAGTACATTTCTTTTGTCACTCGGACTAGTTCTCCTAAGTCTTCTGCAATGAATCTTGGACATTATTGAAATCTGTTTTTAGAATATTCATAATCTTACTGTAAGATGTTGATTATTGTTTCAGCATTCACACTCAAGCAATTACTTTGTCTCTTATTATTTTCAGTATTGAATCAAATTTAAAAGAACACCCTGCCTTCTTCTTGCACCACTCGATTTCTCCAACTTAAGTATTAAATCTTGAGCAGGAGATTCTAGGTATTTTCTGCATATTGCATGCCCAGCTGTATTCTCTTTGTGCTTACAGTCTAGGAAAACTTCCCCCTGAACTCTAACCTCTGAATATTGTCCATTTCAAAATGTCTCTCTCTACCATAGTACAGTCCATAGTTCAATTTTTTACTTTATTATTTCAATAAAATCATTATTTGGTTGTGTCTATTTCCAATGGTCCTCCAATTAGTACATATGCACAGATGTTCTTGGCAACAGACTTTCTCCTTTTGTTGTGAATAACGTATTGGTGAACATTCAAAAAAAGAAGAGTCTTCAAAGCACTTCTCTCAACAATAAATAGTTTCTTTGAACTCTTCAAAAGCTGATCCTTGACCTTGAAGATTTTCACATGTGTTCTTTTACCATCTCCCTGCTACCTGCCAAGACTATGACATTGGCCAACATCCTGTATATATCACAATGGTATATAGCCCATGAAACAACATAGGCAGCTCTGCTGACACCCAGAGATTCACCCTTAAGCTGAATTCAAACCTACTGCTGATTTTTGGTCCTTGTGCAGATGACTTGGTTAACCCTTCCCATACTCTTTTGCTGCTGTCCTCATTGATCAGGTTTCAAGCTGTCCCCATCAGATTACAAAGCCAGTGTACAAAACCATTTTGCCTCTTTTATGATGTTCCAGTAGCTCTTAAACTTTAATTTACACTTGTAGAGGCCCATTCCCCAAGACATGTGATTTTTCCAGGGTGCATCTCTCACTGCCTAAATCTTGACCATGAATGGCAAAAACTGGCGAGAGCTTTATGCAAATCCCTGATGATTTCTCTGGCTGGTTAATTTCTTTATTCATGCATGTCTAATGATGACACAGATTGTGCTTTTTCTATCTACTTACTCCTACAACTCTCCCAACTGCTTCCTGAGTAATTCTACTGTTGGGCAGATCTCTAAAATACAACTTAATTTCAAGTAAGAATGAAACAATTCAGGGTGAAGGTAAAAGGGGATGGGGGGGAAATTTCTTGCTAAAGCATTTATTTTTGCTGGTTTATCTGTTGTTACTCTTTCTTTTTATTCTGGCTACACAATATAAATATAAGAAATCAAATTAGAAATGCCGTATTTTGATTTGGAAATGGTTTTCAGTTTGTCATACATTGCTAGCTTTTGCTCTTGTTTTCTTGGTAAGTAGATATGACTCCTGCAAAGTGTTCTGATTTTAGTAGAAGAATTCTGTGGTGCCTAACATTCTGACCAAGTTTTTCTGACTACATCTTGATACTACACATATTCCTCCTACACCTGCTGCTAAAATAAAATAACAGCTCTGGGAAGTATTGCTAAATTATATCTTTTTTATTTCCCTGTTCTTGCTTCTTTTTCTAATTCCAAATCATAGTCTCATGTTATTCTTGATGCTCATGAAAAGAGCTTGAAAATGAAAAATGTGTAATTGTTCTATCAATTAATTTTCTTTTCTCCACTTAGGTAATTTTATACCTCCAGAATGTTGAAATGACAGGACTTTCTAGTTCTGCACAGTCATTAGAAAAGGAATTTAACCATAATCCCTGTCAACTTCAGGCTACCACTGAATAGAAGTATGGTCTTGTGTAAAACATGTCTTGGAACAAATTGGATGTGACAAGCAGGGAGGATCAGTAGATTACAGTTGTGAAATTGTAGGAAGAATGGTTATACTATAACCCATGCTCGTTACAGACTTTGCCAGGACAATAGATAAGTCAAGTGTCATTTCCTGTTCTCTTCACTGTCTTGGTCTAGTATAGGAAGCATTAAAAATATAATTTCTAACAATACCATGTCAAGCAAAACAGAATGTAATAATAGGAAACTACCTTGGCCTTTTCACTTCTTTGCAGATTGATTGGCTGGTCATTATACTCCTGCCTAATACTTCAGTGAAGCTGTAAACAGGTAAAGAAGTACAGTGCCAGCTAACCACCCTACTGAACAGGTCAATGCATCATGACACACATCCTATTCATCTGTTTTTCTCTTGCAGTATAAATGCTGGAACAGAAACTGAGAGAGACAGATTATTTTCTCCTTTTTTCCTTAATTGGATTATAGGTAAAATTATGGTTTAACTTTCCTTCAGGTTCAGACCAGTTGATCTGTGTTTTCTTTTCACCAAGGAAAGTGATCCAATGCAGCAAAACTAGGCATTACTTTTATTGCCCTCTGTGATTAGAAAATAAACACACTAGGTGTAATTAATATTGTTATCTTTGCAGAGTACATTTAAATTTTACGTATAAACAAAACAGCATTACATATAGTACAATCTTTCCTATGCTTCTCAAAACCAGAAGGTTCTTGTTTAATCCATACTACATGATACAGGGATTTAAGATATTTTTATTAGTTAATCTAATTTTCCATTATTTTATCACTGCCAAAGACTGGGTAGGGACTCTCCAAAAGCAAAGAAAAGAAATAGTCCCTTAACATCTGAATTTCCATTGTTTTAAGCATGCACGTAACTTCAATCATATGGCTCATGATCATTGTTGCCTAAGGATGTTAAAGGCAGCATCATGTATTGTTTTTCATTTGTAACAGAAATTAAGAAACAATTAAAAGCTACAACATACCTTATTCAGAGATACATTTAGAGATTCTGCAGTCATTAATGTAGATTTGTATATACCTCATTTCTTGGAAGCATGAATCTTACCTGGGTGAGATGAGAGCACATGATGAGTTTTTTCTTCAAATTAGCCAGCACACAAAACTGAATATTTATATTATGTTTATTCTAAAGAGGAACTAAAAATACTTCATCCCATACAAAGTCTTCTGGGACAAAGTTACTACTTAAAATATTTTTTTTAATAAATTTCAGTCAGGACACTGAATTTGTACTGTTTCAATGCTCTGTGTCACACGAAAAAAAAAAAAAATCTTTGTCCCTACTAGGTATAGATTCTAAAACTCATGAGGCAACCACAGAAATCTCTTCAGATGTTAGTTTATGAATATTCATCAAATCTAATCAAATCCAATTTCAAACAAATCTTTTCAAGATTGGGAGAACTGTGATACACATTAATTGTTCTTATTCCCCAGCATTTAATATAATAGGATATGTTATTCTTAAAACATTCATACCTGGCTAAGAATGCCTAAATAACCACACATTTCATAAAAGACAGGGTCTTGCTCCATCTCTGCTCAAAAGAATTGCAAAATGTCTCTTGACTGAAACAGAAACAGGAACAAGTAGAGCTACAGCTGTTAGAAAGGAGTAGCCACTTTCCACCTTTCCACTGAGAATTTAGTGTACTGTCTTGTGATACTTTAGGTCTAGTGGGTTAGCAAACTAAGCTTCCTGCATGAATTGATGCAGACTAATGTGTCTCCACACAAAAAAAACAAACAAAAAAAAAAAACCAAAAACCACACAAAACAAAACACAGCCACAGTCTTCTGTGTTTTTCTCATCTGTGATTTATGAAAAAATGGATCACATTAAAAAACACCAGGCTTTCCAAAAGAAAGTAAGTATTACCACAAATTACTTTTAAAAATTGAAACCTTGAGTCAAGATCAGATGATCAACTCTGGTCATGATATCTAGTCAGGGGCTTAAAGTGGATCTAACAAGTTTAACAAGTTTCCCATGTTTGGCTATAGAACACCAGCTTCCTTACTATTCCCTGGATCTTATTCCTTGTGAATGAGTGAAGAAACTTTGTTCAGCCAAGTACACTTAGCAGAGATCCAGGTACAAAGTGGTATCACCAGCTGGGACTTCAGGTATTACAACAGTAGCACATGAGTAGCAAAATAAATGCTTAGCAGAGGAGATACCAATGCACACCAGTAACAAAGGTTGCTACTGCAGCCTTGCTAAGCTCCTTTCTCAAAGTCCAATCTTGTGAGGTAGTAGGAAGCAGAAAGTTTGGGATACCCTGAACCACTGCCATTACCTGGACTCCTGAAAGTTTATTTCTTCATTTATTACTTCTCCTGATGTAACCGATTCCACCAGCCTGTCCTTCACTTGGGAAGCCTGAGCACAACCAGGCTGTGGACCTGTTGTTCTCACAGACCCCTGCAAGGTACCTTTGCACTTTGTCAGCTTCCTTCTAACCTCATGTTTCTTTCCTGTGAAGCAACCTCATTCGTGTCCTCCACCCCTGGCTGCATGCAGAGTGACCACAATCTTTTGGCCAGAAACACAACTTGAGCAGTATATACCAACCACATTCTTTCTTCAAGGCATTTCTGCTCATATTCCAAAGCTTTCTCAAAGAGCCACAAACTTATATCCTCCCCATCTAACGTATCTGAATTAGGTAGGATTAGACAGCTAGGCTGAGTTTCAGAACAGGGATTTCATTGTTTACAGGTGGGACACTTGTGTTCCTCAGTCCTTTCCCAAGTCTGTCTGTTAAATGGTTTATGTCTCTTTGCCCTTCTTTCTCCCCTTCTCCCACACTCTTTACCTTTCTTTTCTTTCTTTCTTTCTTTCTTTTTCTTTCATATAAGAGTAAAATTCACTCTGCTTGTCTTGTTCCTTAAAACCAGCTATGCCACTGTGTAAACCATACCTATTAAACTGTTAGACAGTAACACAGCTGTTCTATTATAGCTGCTGTTGCTATTATGACTTTTAATGCAACATAGAAGAAACAAATGTATAAAAAACCAAGACATAAGGCAGAAAGAGAAAATGAAATAATTATTTGTATTTTTTCTTTTCAATTGTAGGCTATTTATCTGCCAAAGAGATTTTACTGATCCCATTAAAATCATGTTTCAAAGTTCCTGATCTGTCTTTTTGCTGCAGTATGGAAGTTCCAGTGGCACTGCCAGTGTTATAAGGAGAAGCCATTTACTCCAAACTGGATTAAAAAATATTCATCTTAGAATGCCATTTAAAAAAAATCTAAATCTATTTTATGTTATACGTTTTTATTAGTTGTCTGTTTCTGCATATTTTGCAATTCAACCTAATATGCTACAGGATTGTAGCTTTCCTATGTAAAAAGGAAGTGTGTTATATCCAGCATCTTAGGTAACATGAAGGACAAAACCAGCCAATGTCAAACATTTATAATTGTGCATTTTGTGGCATTGATTGCAGAAGGAACTACCTCAAGGCAGAAAATGATTACTAGGTTAGAGAGGCTTTACAGTTATTTTAAGCTTTGACCTTCTAGAAGGTGCACAAATGAAAGCTGGCATGGTTCTAGGATATGATAACAATGACTTCTAATAGAAATTAAGGGATTGATGTTGAAAGTAACCGTTTGAGGCGCATGGTTAAATTCAGTCATTTTTTAAAAAATATTTTTAATGGGAGAAAGAATATGTTATCTGTTTGACATTTCATTTAAGTGATTTTTGGATTTGTGTCCCTCTAATCTTCCAGCAATGTTCTATATATTCAGCTAGCAGTACAGCAAAATGTGGAGGGTGTCCTGGCCTCTAAAAATGCAAGAGAGGCAGAGTTTGGAGAAAGAGGATAAATCCATTATTACAATCTACAAGAAGGATTACCCAGTTTCCATAATAACGTTTTATTCCTAGTTGTTTATAAGAACTCGTCCTTGCCAAATTGAAACTAATTGAGCTGAAAATTTGACTGACAGCTGAATTTTTATCTTTCTCCAGACAACTTCAGTAAAATATATTTAATTTTTTTTCTGTCCATAAGTATTAAATTTTACTCATATTAAAAATCATAGTAACGCTATTCTCAATCACTCTAGTACTTTGGAGTATGGATGTGGAACTTTGCATTTTATTGGTCTTACTGGAAGTAATTATGCTTTTAGTCATCTTTGGGGAAAAGAACCCACATTTACACAAGTGGATAAGTTACTTAAAAACAGCTACTCATACTTTTTCATCATGTTCTGTAGCTAAATTCTTCAGTTTTATTCTTACTAACTGTACTTTCTCTTAGAGACACTAATATCTTTTTCACAGAAGAACTGCACAACTGAACATGCTCTATCGCAATCCAAATGAGATTTCCTTCTTACAACTGCTTCATAAAACTCAGTTTAACTGGCCTTCAGGGCTACACATAGGACCTCTCCTTTCTTTTGCTGATACAGAATAGTAGGGTTTGGAAAGGCCTGTGGCAAGACTGAAACAGAAAGACACGTAGATCGGTTGTGATGATTAGCTGGATGAGAGATTAGCACAAAGATCAAAGGACTGGGGGTGGATCTGGTGGTCCCAAAGAGATCTGGTCCAGCCTGGGAGTAGAAGGCAGGGAGAATGCAAGGCTTGTGGCTGCAGGAGTGTTTGAGCTTCCAGAACTGGGAACTCTGAGGACAAAAGGATGAAACTAGTTTCAGAAGGAAGAGATTAGGCTGGACACACATAAGTGGTGGTTGCGGAGAGGCTGGGTTGAGACTAAGTATCTAGCACTTGTTTGACAAGGAGGTTGCAGAGACTGTGGCTGCTTAGGCAAATAGATTAGAACGATGTTAGATGGATAGAGACTGAATAGATTCTGACAGGGTGAATTTCAAGTCTCCACTGAGAATGAAAGAAAGGGACAACAAAAGAGCCAACAGTAAGAAGTTTGTTTGGATGAACAAGCACATTAAGGAAACAGGGGAGGTGTAGATGAGGGGAACTGTGTTGGCTTAACAAGGATACAGGGATGAAAATTGGAAGAAAAAGAACTTACAGTGTAAGAGAAGACTGGGCCTTTTACAGAAGAAAAGATGGGTATGGCTGCAGTGAAGATTTAGCCTGCAGAAACTGGAAGAGAGAAGACGAAGCCAGCAGGACTAGAAGAATGAAATTGGGTTGGGAAGGAAGATGATTGGAACAGGGGAAGATAAAGACAAAAGTTTATGATAGCACATTGTATCAGATACAGGAACAGAAGTGTACATTTTTTTTTAATTTCGTCATGATTCTATCTTCAGCAAGTACAGAAAACACATTTGCAGGCTGACAATATGCTGCTGTCATCAGTTGCTGTATCAGCGCCAAACTACACTCCGGTATGATAGATCCAGTGACTCTGATAACCAGTGCAGGTGACCATATATTAAAAAACGTGTGCATGTTACCATAACATGGCTGACCTTACCCTTGATGCTGTTTGATTACTACAGTAATGATCATGAAAGGAAAGACCCCACAGAAATTAAAATTTTGAATGAGATGCAGTAAATAGGATGAGCAATGATGAAGTAGTATAACTTGTTAATTATGGGAACATCCAATGCACTTACCAGACAGAAGCTTCAAAGGAAAAAATAGCAGGAAATTAAATACTGTGTGATTACATAGATGTTGTAGAGTTAGATTAAGCTTCTTAAAACTACATTTAATTCTGGCACTTGCTACATTTTAATAGTTTGCCACCTTAATGAAGTCATTTTAATATAGCTTTCTGTGCAAAATATTTTTAAACGGATTTTTCTGCATGTTCTTAATTCTTCAGTTCCCTGTCTCCAGCTGTTACTAGGAAGCATCAGTGAGACAGTCATATTTTTCAGAGCACTCTTGATTCCAAGCAAAGTCAATGGGAGATGCAGTTGCTTTGGTCCCCTGAATACATATGCTATTAGTGCCTGAGTTTTATTAGAGCGTTATCCTGTGCAGAATGCTAAAAACTCTCAATGCCTGCTGAGATTAGTGGGAGTAACAAGCACTCAGCATCTGGTGGATGCAAGAAGGTTCTGATTAAACCTGACCAAAAAAAGAAAATCATAGATTCATAGAATAGTTTAGGTTGGAATGAATCTTAAAGATCATCTAGTTCCAACTCCCCTGCTATGGGAAGGGACACCTTTCACTGTACCTACGCCCTTTCAATTTAAACCCATTACCCCTAGTCTTGTCACTACAGTCCCTTTTAGAATTTCACCTCCAGCTTTCTTGTAGGCCCCTTCAGGTACTGGAAGGTGATATTAGGTCTCCCTGGAGCCTTCTCTTCTCCAGGAAGAAGGCCAATTCTCTCAGCTTTTCTTCATAGGAGAGGTGCTCCAGCCTTCACATCATCTTCCTGGCCTCTTCTGGACTTACTCCAACCAGTAGATAAACTTCTTATGTTGGAGGTCCCAGAGGTGGACACAGTACTCCAGGTGGGGTCTCATGAGAGCAGAGTAGAGGGGGAGAATCCCCTTCCTCGACCTGCTGGCCATGCTTTTCCTGATACAGCCCAGGATAAGACTGGCTTTCTGGGCTGCCAGCACACACTGCCAGCTCATGTTCAGCTTTTCATCCACAGGTACCCCCAAGTCCTTCTCCTCAGGGCTGTTCTCGATCTATTCTCCACCCAGCTTTACTTGTATTTGGGATTGCCCTGACCCAGGTGCAGGACCTTGCACTTGTCCTTGTTGAACTGCATGAGATGATTGGCACAGGCTCACCTCTCCAGCCTGTCCAGGTCCCTCTGAATGGCATCGCTCCCCTCCAGCATTTCGACTGCACCACACAGCTTGGTGTCATCAGCAAACTTGCTGATGACAAAAATGTTGAATGTGACAAATGTGACTAACAACAGTTTTCCTGAGAGGAAAAACACTCCTCCTTTTTGCTATTTATGAAAACATTTAAATACTCATGTGATACACCATCTCTGTTTCTGACATAGAGAAGTGTTTAAATAAAATGGAATCAGGCACTCTAGGCAGTTCTCAGCTTGTTGCTACCAAACAGAAGCAGATCCAGGACAGACTTTGTCCCAGTGAGACCCTTTTCAGATAGATCCTGCATAATGACCTTGTCTTGTCATATTCAAAAAAGGAACTGAAAAAGTAGTAATGAATAGTATGTGAAATAGTGTTCATCATGCCAGGGATTTAAATATCTGCAGAGTGCAAAGAATAATCCTGAAAAACAGGTAGCTCAGGAAAACTGAAAATAAAGTCCTAGAATTTTATTTTGTGGCCTTAATCACTTGACTCCAGTTTATTGCTAGGCTGTATAGATGCTGAGATTAGAGAACAGTGAAGGGCATCAATGCATAGATAAGTAGAGAGAGAGAGTGAGAGACTCTTACCAGTTTAAAAGGTGGCACAGTTTTCACAAGCTTTTACACATTCATACCTTCACCACACATATATACAAGATTCATTCACTTATCCTCATTGCCACTAGGTCTTGCCGATGATTGTCATTTAAATATTCTCTTTTATTTCCCAAATACAAGATGTTGTAAGTATAAGGAAGAGTGTTAGGGACGATTACTGTCAAACTAAGATTTTTTATTAACAGTAACAATATGCAAAAAATGCATAACGATGCATGCACATCCATGATAGTGATGTCAGGCTGAAAATTAAAGCATGTGTCGCCCTCTGGAGGCTCCAGTAACTTAAAGGAGGAACTTAAACCCTAATTGTCTATTTAATGACAGAAACCTGTACAACAAATGAAGTAGAGGGTAATGTATGAAATAATGCATTCATCAATTCGTTCAAGAACAGGCTGAAACAAGTAAAATATTAATGTTTTCATTGCCTTCAGTCAGAATGATGAAGTGGCAGTAAGTCCTTTTTGGCTAGCCTGGGCTAGTGATTTTTGTACATATTTGTAAGGCGGGTATATGATGGGTTTCGCCTCTCTGCTTAAAGGAAGTAAGTGATTATTTTCGTCCATCATTGACTTAGGTTATTGCGTACAGGTATGTCAGTGCTTTCTTCTGTAAACATTTACATACCATTTTTTAGAGCTGCAGAAATACTCTGCTTAGCACTTGCAAGAAGTTCCATCAAAAGCTGCATAAAAATAAGATCAGAAGCCTCTGCTGGTATGAGTGGGAAGAAAAAAAGACTAGACACCTTGTATCCTAACACAGTACATACAAAAATAAAATATAAATAAATAAGCAGGCAGGAAGAAACACATTCACATTGTTTCACAGCTTGTCAAAAGCTGACTTTTTTGACAGTATCAGCACATATCTATTTCTAAAACTAAGAAAGATGAAAAAAAATCATTCAATGTTTCTACCCAAAATGCTGGCTGCATTACATTTCAGTCTTTGTTTCTTCCACATCACACACTCAAAGAAAATAAAGAGACTTTTGTTTAAGAACATGAAACAGTACCGTGTCAAGTGTTGTCTTTGTCCACAGTACTTGCATGATCTCTGTCACAACAGAATTTGATCAATTCACAACCTGTAAAACCTGGCATCCAACACTACCAGTTGAGTAATGAAGTATTACATTAACCTCAGATCACAAACGAGTAAAGATTTCAGGTCAGGCTTTTCAAAGGCACCCAGAAGTGTTATCATGGTGCCTTTAAAAAGCATGTAGGTATCTCAGCTGTTGAACTTCCACAGGTTTTTTAAATTTGCTAATACCAGCTATGCCAAAGATACATCAGTTGAAATAGGGAGACAGGCCAAGATGCACTGGGTTACCCACCCTTCCTTAAACATCGTCTGTTATGTGCAACTACAGGAAATATTTTCTCCTATGTCATAGTAGGTTTTATGCTTCAGTGTTACAAAATACGTTATTTTGTTATACTTCCTTGTCTTTCCCTTCAATATCTTAATGGGTCCCTCTTTATTTCCTCAACTCTGACTAATTTACTGTGAGATGGCACAGTTTCAGACTACAACTAACAAAGATAAAATATCTGTAACCATGAACAGTCTAAATTTTATTCCAATTTTCTTTAACCACTTAACAGTTAAGCTTCTCTCTCATTCTGTGGTAATTCAAAGGAAAGATAGGCCTGTTAGAAATAATAAACTTTTTCTGATTACTTCCAAAACTAAGCCAGTGAAACACGTTTTTAACAACAGTCCTAATTTCGAGCAAGAATGTGAGAAAAACATACAAATTCCACTGCATTTCCTCCTACTTCCTATCTGTTTTCCAGCACAAGACTGGTCAGTCATAAATGACAAGATATTTGAAT
Source organism: Rhynochetos jubatus (assembly GCA_027574665.1). Lineage (NCBI taxonomy): Eukaryota > Metazoa > Chordata > Aves > Eurypygiformes > Rhynochetidae > Rhynochetos > Rhynochetos jubatus. Next base: position 32,667,713 of record CM050690.1, read on the forward strand.
TATCACAAAATTCAAAACATATCTCAATACTTCAGCATGTTATTATTTCCACAGAATGTGTATCCAGGTGGAATTAGAAAAAAACAGAACTACCATAGAAAAAATTCATGCTGCAGAATTTCCTCTGCTTAACTAAAGTTAATCCATTTTTCTTCATTTTTTTTTTATGTCACATGGTTTTCTTGTTGCTCTATTTTTTGTTTGATACCTTTTGTAGGCTAATCTGGAAAACACAGTTCTATATGTATTCAAATATTCTAGAATCATAACTGGAGTCCCAACATATATGCCAGTGTTTTGGCACCCAAGATCCACGTACCAGCTCAAGACTCTGGATCACATCAGATGATGACTACAATGCAATCAAAGGAAACAAGCAGAAAGACAGTTTTATATTACATATGTAATGATTCCAAGAGAGCCAAACTGGAGGTGCTAACCTTGTGGGTGTGAAGAGAGACACAGTTGCATATATTTGTGAAGTGCCTTCCTTTCAAAAATACCATAAAACAGTAAAAGCTCTTCTCCAAGTCTACCACGATGTTGTTTCCTTCCTTCCTCTCCAAACATTCCTTTGAAATAGATAATAATTATATCAGAGTTTTGGATCCAAGCACAGTGATGTTTTAATGTGAATTCAATAGTGGATCTCTTCCTCAAAGATCTCATTAGATTTGTTCCATATTTCAGTACCCAAGTATAGACACATATTTTATTCCTTGCAGATTCTTAGCCAGCATTTTTACTGACATGGATGCTTGCTTATGGAGCCATTCTGCATCCTTTGCCAAGCTATCCTCGAAAGCCAAAATCTAAAAGAGCAAATTCAGCTAAGTGACAAAACCCTTGTTGTACATAGAGAAGCTCCATATTTTTCCAACAAACACTAAAGGCTCAATGTATTATTGTGTGGATGCATACACAAATTTTTTTGCTGATGCATTTCAAGCTACTGATGTAAAATGTAGCTGAGATACCCATATCATATTTAGTGGGAAGACTGGATCTTTGTCTGACAGGATCACACAATAAACTCTGAGACCAAAAGACTTAAGCAACCCTGAGCAAAAGGAAGAATTGGATTAATCCAAAACTATCAACATGAATAAATATCATTTTGTTTAAGCACTTCTATTGATATTCAAGTTACTAACTCTGGTCATGTTCAGGAGAAAATAACGGATTCTAGACCATTAACACGTCATGTGAATCCTCATAAGATCTTGATGTATACAGAAAATAATCAAATATCTCTGTCCAATATATTTCCACTTGTTGGGAAATACTTATAGAGGAAAGCTTTAGGAACAAGCAGTCCTCTTCCTATTGCATGTAACCACGTTTTGGTACAAAATATTTACTTGGCTCAAAATACTGATATTTGTTTCTATGTCATTCCAAACTGAGAGAGAAGCAATAACTGGATTGGCATGAAATTGGATTTCGGAGATGGAAAAAGGAGGTAGCTCTCTTTTCCATTCAGTCACTGAATGTAAATGACTGGCTACTTGTACAGCGCTGCGTTACACTGAATGTGGCCTCTACCTTATCAGTTCTCAAGCATTTTATTTCTGCGGCAGCAGCTGAACCTGGTTCTCCCTCACTTGACTTTGTTTCCTTGGAACAATGCCAAAAGACTGAAATGGAAGTAATCACATAAGAATACTTAAACAGAGACAAACTGCACTTTCAACTTTAAAATACCCCTCCGTCTAGTTAGTTTTGCAAAGATGCAAAAGAAAATAAACTTTTCATAGGCAAGGAACAAGGAAGGAATAAGAGCTGGGAATATCAATTTGCCTTCTCCTTTTAGAAAGGAGAACTTATCTCCATTAACAACCTTAGGTTACTCCTAATAAATAGTCAGTTATCAAATATACGTTAATATTTAGTCAAGAATTTTTGAAAATACTTTAAAGTATTTTCAAATTTTCAAAAGTATGAAGTTCTTAAAGACTTGTGAAAATTTTATAATTTATAAAATGTATCTATGAAGATCACCACAGAAAAGTGTAGTATCAACAGCATAAGCCTCTCAATAGAATATTACATCTACCATTGTTTGATTCAAAGTTTTGAAAAAATTAGAATGACCTTATAAAGCCTATTGTTTGTTTTATTGCTGTTTGCAAGGATAACAACGAGGAGAGGATGAAATGCCTGTCTATACCTTGGCAATATGAGTACATTGAGTTTTATGCTTCAGAAACCCCTCTGAAGGAAAGATGTAGAGATCAGTGGAAGGAGATAATGATATCAGTAAGTGTACTTGAATATTATTATTGGTAGAAATACATCTAGAAGTATCTTTTAATTAATTGTTATTAAAATCTCAGTCAGCCACCAGCACTAGTTCTGACTACTCAGTAACCGTAAGATAGTTCTAGGGACAGAAGATTAGCAACTACTAAAATGTGGCACAGAATAATTTGTCCCTGATTTGCCTATAGAAACAACTGTCATGCTCCTGGTTTATTTTATTAAGTTATCCCTTGCTGTGGTTTCCACTTGCTTTAAAAGAAGCCACAAACTTCCAAGGTCCTTTTCTTATATAAGAAAGTGTTTCAAAGCAGATCCTATTAGGAATAAAATCTTTGGTGTAATAGCTTAGATGGAAATTGAATGTTGCTTAAAAAAAACAAATATTGAGTCCATAACATCAAAATAAATTACCAAGTAATTCCATTTCTACTCTTTGACATTTGAGATGTCAGGGAATGGCACTCTCTCTCCACTGTCTAGTGTTGATTAAACTCTAAACGTGCACCAGCCTGCATGAAATCATCTTCATTACCCTGAACTTTCAGAGAGAATTCAGGTACAAAGACGTTAGAAGCCGAGTGTGCCTGTACTCTGAAAACACTGTCCAAATCCATTATTCTTCCCCTACTAGGCAAAATCTTTTCTTTCATCAGCTGTAATATATATTTAACATATTTGTAATGATGCTGTAAGAATAAGATACCTGATGCTCTTTTCTTTCACAGTTCTATAGAAAAAGGATAATTCTCTGGACACAAGAAAATGTAGTGGAGTGTTGACAGCAGGCTCCTAGCAGATTCCAAATTCCACTGATTTGTACAGTTTCTAATTTAACAATCAGAATGTCTTTTGGCATTTCAAAGAGAATGAAAAAATATAAAAATATAGGTACACATTATGAATAAATATAATTTGACAACAGTCTGATCTTTATTGCATTGTTGCTTTTTTTTTTTTTATTTCAAAGTGAGATATGTATCCAGTTCAATGGTTTGAACTGGAGAAGATCTAGAAAAGGAACCGGAAATTCAGCACAGTTAAGCCAGATGTTGATCTTCATCAGTGGAAATGGTTCAAATGTAAAACTGAGAGAAAAAGAAAGTTATTACATTTGACATGGGAGTTATCTTCTGGTCAGAGCTATGAAGACTAGCATGGAGGAATGTTGTATTCTCCTCTGTCACTGGTAACCTGTACAAGACTGTACAAGTTCTTTAACCTTTGAGTGCCTCTGCCATCACCTGCTGTGAAGCTGCAATAATTCTAGCCAACACACTTTAGTTCAAGTCTGAAAAGCAAAGGCCCTACCTAAAAGAAACCAACAAAAGATAAAAAGGGTAGAAGTCCAGCAGTAAAATTGCCCATTAGGACCAAAACCAATAAAGATTCTTTCCTATATAGAAAAATAGCTAATAAATTCATTGAGGATCAATGCAACAAAATCAGATAACTCTACAAAGAAAAATTCAAGCTGTCTTCCATTCAGAACATATGTCAGCACTGGATTGCTTGTATTGCAATAAGAATCTTTAATAAAATAGGCAGCATAACCATGATACTGAGGTGCTGAAAGGTGTTGAACTCTACAACCCTGACCTAGCAAAATATTTCTGTACCTGCTGTATGTTAAACAAACAAGTAATCTGGAGGACTTTACTGGATGTATTAACACTTTATTGGAACAGATATAAGGAATTCAAAACCTGCAATTATTTTTTTTTTTTTTTAAATAAAGTATACCACATTTCAGCATTAGACAGGAGATGGTGCAAAGCACAAATGCTAAGACCTCAGAGGCTAGGAAATCCAAGCCTGGAAAGACAAGTCTAGAAGCAGTTATATTAAGAGATACTTTAACTTTAGAATATATCCAGCAAATATAATGGTAAATTTGGGGATGTTTTTTCTTTTTCATTAAAAAGAAGGCTAACATATTTTTTGAAAGTAAGAACTTGTTCTGTTGCTTATAAGCTTTCTATGGTAAAATTGCTTTACACAAAAGGAGTTCTAAAGTTTGCTTGAAAGCCTGAACTTTTCCAGCCTTCTTATGCTTGCTTGAGTGACAGAATGATATTATTCTGAAGGTTGCACAGTGACTCTTTGATCTTAAAGCTTGTAAAGGCCGCCTCACATGTGCGTGTTCTAATATTCGCAGATAATCTGACTTGAACTTCAAGGCTGTAAGACCTTGGATCATTGATTTGCAATTCAAGTGCCTTAGAAAAAAAATCAGCTTAGACTTATTAAGTGTTGTTGTAAAGCTATTACAGGCAAGTATTTTTTAAGCAGATTCAAAAGTTCAGTCCAGAAACTTCGTGCACATAAATACATATAAAAAGTTACCAATATCACTGTGGGCTCCTTGGAACTCTTTTCCTTCTGTCACTCAATAAGAAAACCACTCAAGATTTTAAGTAAGAGCTAATCAAAATAACAAAACACTCCAGCAAGTAACTTAAGAAAATAGGACAGAAGAATTTATTTTTCCAGCTGCATCCTGAAGCTCTGCCCTTTTATTGCTCTGTGTTGTTTTTACTGCAGTAGAACTTGGGAACCCTCGGGCAAGGATTGTCATTATGCAGTGTGTTGTGCAGTGAAATAAAAGGGAAAATTGTGTTAAAAACTGAAACTAAAAAGATGAGATACTGAGACTAAATTCTGAATGTAATGCAAATTGTTAAGAGACAACCTTAAATGACCTGGTATTTGTCTGTGTAAATCCATCTGGCTCAGAAGCACAGCCTGATTGACAAGAGGTCCTCCAAGGCTTGACCGATCCAGTCTGGCATCAGAAATGTCCTCAGTGGAAGGTGACTGCAGTGTGGGTGACTGCAGTTTCTAAGTCACAGAAATAGTGCATTGCTCTGAAGAAAACAGGGATGGCTGACTCTACAATTTGTGCTCTGTACAAAACAAGAAATGCCAAAGGTCACTCAGACTGAAGTACTATTTTATTTCTTCTCCACTTCTCCATCTCTCTTCTGTCTCTCCTTTGGCCTTCTTCATATTTTATATTGTTATCCTTTCTCAGCCATTGCATGAAATAATGATGCCACTTTGTCAGCTTGCATTTAATCACTGTTCCATCTTTATTTTAAAATTTGGAGTTCTCATCAGCAGTTTTCTTAATTACTGTGACAGGTGTGAGATTAAATATACTTCCCATTCAAGGGATTCAGGTCTTTCCTAAAGAGAACAATATGCATATTTGAACACTGCATTGGAAAGTGCATAACAGAATATAGAAAACAGTACTGAGTATACACAAAGAAAATGACAAATTATGGCTATTAGGAGACATACAATCTTCAACATCTTTGTTTTCATTTTCTTAAGTGCTTATACTAACAATGCATTGGATGTAAGTAACATTTTTTCAAAAATCTAAAGAATTCATTAGTTTTTGTGGTGATCAGTTTAAAGAAAGAGCAGACTATAACCCTTAGGATCATGTGTAACAGAAGTCATTAACCATTTAAGACACTTTTGAGACACCAAATAATAGCCTTCAGCCTTCGGTGTCACCAAGACTGGGAGGATGAATGTTAGGAGGGGAAGAGATATAATAATAATTTAATAATTAAATCCTGCCTGTGTTTCAATAACAGAGAATTCATCGGAAATAAAAGGTTTTTGTTACATCCTGCTCACAAATAGCAGGTTGTAACAAAAACCAATATAGTAAACAATAAGGTAAAACTAGAGTTTGGATTAAAATCAGATTATAAAAAGACTTTTCGGTAACAGATGATTCTATTGTTTCCTATTATACAAAGTTAATCAATAAGCAGGCTGCTTTAAGTTTCTAAAGGTACAAATCACATATATCTCTATTTGTTTTCTTGGATAGCTATATGTGGCCTTAATTCTTTTTGGAGAACAATGGCATATTGCAAATTACATTTTTCCAAGCTGAAAATCAGCATTGGCCCCAGGCCCACCCCAGCACATTAATGCAGAGGTTCAGCCCTGAAACTTGTCCTGGTGCCCCACATACTGTTGCAGTGGAGGTGGGGAGCCAATTCATCTATCAGAGACCTAGGGAAGCAGGTCCCAGGCGAAGTCTGCCAGGCTCACTACATCACAAGAAGTACCATACAGTTTAAGAAATCTGTCTCATTAATGGAAATACATCCATACTTGAAGTCATGAAAGAAGTATGTTTTTTCTATACATTTTCTCTGAGGAGACCACCCATGGCAGAGACTCTTAACAGTAAGAAATTTTTGCAGAGACATATGGTAGGAATATGATAAGTGTAAGATTACATAATTAAAAATTTTGCAAGTGCATTATAATATGTAGGAGCAGAAATTAAATTGTGTTCTCTAACTAAAAGTTACTGTACTGCTCCATTATTATAATTTTACAGATTTCGTATAATCTCATAAATGTGTGGTACACCTGTGATTTTCCTTCTTTTTTTCTTTTTAACTACTTTCATTAATTGTATTACTTCATTGTCAATCAATTCCAAGTGATAGCTGCTGTTATGTAGTACTGGGTTTTTGGGTTTTTTCCTTTTGTTCTCTCCAGCTGAATGGTATGTGATTTAATTTCTTTAGCATGTGGACTAGGGGCCAGACCTAAACATGATAATGTTCACCTTTAACTGTGTTTACAGCACACTATGAAAATAAGTTAGGTAGATAGATAGATAGATAGATAGATAGATAGATAGATAGATAGATAGATAGATAGATAGATAGATAGATAGATATGATGTTACAATTAACAACCACAAGGCTACAAACTGTCTATGCTATCAATAGAAATACCACATGCAATAGGACACAGAATGGTATCAGGAATTCAGAATGTAAACCCCTGCTTTAAATTCCACCTCATTACAGTTAGAAATCCATGTATTCAAGTCAATTAATTTTATTTACTCTTCAGAATAGGAAACAAATATTTTGCCCTTTTAATAGAGATTTTTCTAAGATAGTACTTAATAACATCATTGCAAAATTTTAACATACCATGATACTTCTTAGTTTAGTACAAACTAACAAAATTCTTAGACCTTTTTTTAATTGGAGGCTAAATATGGTAATCATCTAATAATTAACACAAAAGAGAAGACTTACAAGACATGAAGGACATGCATTATTAGGGCAAGATATGTAGCTTATATGCCTTGATAATGTGTGAAGGTCATATATGAAACAAATTTACTTAAAATGTGTAGCAGATGTCCACAATTGTTTTATCACATATATTTACAACGTGAATTTTCAACTGACAATTCATATTTTACTCACTCAAATAATCTAAAGTATGTATAATTTTTATCTTTGGAGATAATATGCTATTATTAGGTGAGCAAAATTATTACAGCTCTGAATATCCCCAGTGTTAACATTTTTTAATATAGAAAATATCATTATCCCTATTTTATAAGAACTAAGACTGAGAGGATAAGAAGCATGTCCAGAACCACAATATCGTTTAGACACATGAAAATTCGGGAGCTTAAATTCATCTGTAAATCACCACTTTCATAGAGCCCCACTATCTAAAGCACAAATAAACTCTGTAGTACCTTAGTGTTTACCAGGTGTTTAAACCCCCTTACCCTGGGGTTTTCCAGGTGTTTAAAGTTGTCTGTGACCAGTATCTAGTCCACCTCAACAGATCTCAGTATCTAGCTCCCATAACCAGAAACTATAAACTAGGCTATGGATCAAAGATTTCAAACAACAGACTCCCTAAGGCTTGAAAAGTTACTGGTCATTAGTCAAGACACATGAGCCATCATTTTCCAGACCACTGCAATTGCAACAGAAAACAACTTAATTTAGGGCACTTCATTGTCTGAAGGGCATGTGCAAAGATCCTCAGACAAAGCTAACAACTCAACAGCTAGGTGTCAGGTCTGTTTCAGTCTCCTTCATTTTTTTTTCCAATACAAACTGTAGCAAGAAAGCACAATCTATTCTAAATTGAGACCACTAGAATTCAAACCTCTTTGAACATGACAAATGACTACCAATAACTGTTTATCTGTAATCATGAAATACTTCTAAAATACCTGAAAATTAAATGAGATGTAGGTAGAATTGGCATTCTAGTCTTATATTGTGAAAAGTGTGTTATATTTCAGCCCCCATTTTGAGTATATACTTGATTACATCCTTCAGAACAAATTGCAACCAGCATATTGTATTGTACCTTTATGGTAAAGTGTCTGGCTTTTAATAAAGGTAAAATGAACTTTGTCTGTTTCCTGCTTAGCTGAAAGCCTAAAGGATGCTTGTGTTTCCACACTCTTTTCTGTCTCAGCTGGTGAATATCAGTAGAGGAGTTACAAGAGGAAGAAAAGCAGAGAAAAATCTTCTCTCGCACATAGCCTGGACCTAAGATTCAGAGAAGAGTTAAGTTTTGCTGCTGAAAGACAGAGTACACAGATGTTTACTGTTTTCAAACTGTGCCAAAAGGGAAATCATGGATGTAGGCTTGCCTGCCTGCAACACATTTGTTTCCAAAAAGGATTTTCTGTATTCTTTGCATGATCTGCCACATATTTCCAAAGGCAGCTGTGTGACAGACTGCTAAAAGGAGCAGAGCTCTGCAAAAAAGAGTATGCAAAAAGTATGCAAAGCACATGAGGAATGCTTAAGAAGACACTGTATTAATCCTGAGCAGCTAACATGGCTTTTTATATGCCAAAGAAGGAATACCTGTTAAGGACAATACGCTCCTGGGTGTTTCTAAAAGGCTGCACTTGAAGGGATTGTCCAAACAGTTAAACTCCTTGGTCTGGAAGAAAAAGTGGGATCCATCATCAAAGTGGAATAATCATCTACTCAGTGAAGATAAACAGGAGAATGTTTCTCTCTAGTGTTATTATAGGTTTCATTTGTATTCACCACATCAATATCATAGTATGATATTAAACTTCCACTGACTTAGGAACATGTCCAATGCTTCCCAAACATTTCTTCTAATCCTCTCTCTATCCAATCCCTTTTCAATAACATTATATCATATAATTGGTGCAGCATTAACAACATTGGTGCCATAGATTGGATTATTTTCCTGTTAACATTTACGATGATAATTTGTAAAGACTGTAACTCAAATTCCTGCTGGCACAGCTGTCAATGTTGAGTGTATTTAGTCAAAGGTGCTTTCCCTTGCAGAATAGGGTTTAGATTATCATAGTGAGAGGGTTTTAAATCCCATCCCACCCCTTGCTGTTCACAGAATAGAGTGTTCTTGTCATGACACACCCACCTGTTTGGCCAGCTACGCATCTTTCCGCAAAGGCTGAAATCAGCAGTTGTAGAAGGTATATGAAACACATTGACTAGTATACACAAACAAATCAACAATGCCTTACTCTAAAAAGCAATGGATTTCTGCTGGGCCTAACTCTGCCGTTTTGTGTGTCAACACCCATAAGATTTCATTGTGAAATGTAGATATTTGAGGATTCTTGATGAGGTTTGAGAATGTATAAACAATTATACTCCTTCTAAAATATCCATTCCACTAAAATATCCCATGGGTCCCAAATATTTTATAAAGTCAGTTCAGAACTGTAGTTTCAGCTCTGTACTGCAAAACCACCTCTTTATGTGAAGACCAAAGCTTATTTTCTAAAGAATAGCAATATTGTGACCTTCTGAAACACAAACTGTCATTGCTGAAATATTTATCAGATCTCAAAAATATTAAAAGTCAAAATCTGCCCACCACTCACCCATACCCAGAGATTCCTACACTGAACTGGCTTCAGCACACTGAGTGGTATATGGCTATAAGTGAATACCAATTTGAATGTAGTGGCAGTGATGTATGGTTTCCTATCCAGAATCTTATTATTTATTTAAGCATATCTTAGGATCCAGGACTAGTACTGAAATTGTTTCAGTTGTATTGATTGTCCTTACAGCACTGAGTACTTCTTATCTATCCAACTCTGCTGTTCTGTAATTAGCCACTCATCATGAGAAATGACGCACTTCAATTTAATTAGCTTTGAAAAACATCCGCATTAATCTGCTGATATTTTTCATGCAGAATGCCCACACAGTCTCACAAATATGTTACAAAGATATGCTTTTACCTTTTTGTTGGTGGTGGGGTTTCGTTCATTTTCTGCATCACAAGGCTGGTGCAGAATCACAGCTGGTAAAAGATATTATTCACTGCAAAAGGATTTTGTTTAATTATTTAATGTCTTCCCAATTTAAATGACCCATATTAATTATTTAATTAGCATTCTGCTATAATTAATTGGATACTTTCAAATCAATTTAAAGCTGCTTACCTTTTGTTAGTTCAGTAACTTCAAAGGAGCATTCTGAGAAAAGGCAAAATTTACATAGTACAGAAAATCCCATCCCCACTTCAAAAGACATGTTGGAAACACAGTAGTCTGTCCTAGGCATTGCACTGCCGTTCTGCGTAGTACAGCAGACAGCTTTCTAGCACTCAGAATTCACGGGTTCTCCTTTGTGAAACCAGTAATCACAGGGAATTCACTTAGCATTCAGGCAGACGTTCTCTGCTCTTCCATGTTTATGCCATGATAATTACTCCCACCGAAGAACAGAGAGGACTCCAGCAATGCTAACCTATTGATGTACCATGGATTAACATTTCAAACTTTCTGCTTTTCTGTGTGCATTTGAATACAGATGGTTTTCAGCAAGCACCTGACCCACCAAGCTTGAAAGCCAGCCAGGGGCAATATGGAGCAATTCTGCAGCAAAATGGTTCCTATTTCTCTGCATGTGGAGTTGACCTACTGTCTGGTCCTGCATCTAGCATTCTTTAAAATCCCTGACAATGAACCTGCCCTGTCACTAAAATAAAATAAAAAAAATAAAATAAAAAAAAAGATAAAAAAAAAAAAAGATAAAAACAGGATTTTGCATTGCAATGGCATTTTTGAGGCTGTACATAAAATCTTTTTCCCCTATTTAGGCTTTCACCACCTCGGCCAGCAAGGAATTCGTTTATACACAACCATTCCTAAGTCTATTGTAATTCTGTATTCTTCTTATGAGCTGCCTGTGAGAGAGTACATAAGACTTGCCAAGCCGCCTAAGCTTTTTGTTGTAGCCCAGAAACAGGAGAAGTGCCTTGGGACCTATTTGCTAACAAACCTTTTCTTTTGAGTTTAGTGGGATTGACACTTAAAAAAGATTTGGCCAGTGATTTTAAGCTTTATTCTGGAGAGAAATAACTGAAGATACAAAATTAAAAGTGACCGCTTTCATAAATGTTGATTAATTACCACCATTGAGAAAGGTCCAGGATAAGGGGAAATAATCAACAATACTTTACACAAAAGCAAATTTGTCAATTGTAAGTATAGGCTTGATCCCATGGATTTCTTCATTTGATCTCTATGGAATCAAGAAAAGGAGAGGACATTCACATTTCTTGAGTACTGCTAAAACAGTTAGACAATACAATGATCTATGTAACAAAAGAGTGTACCTCCTAACATGAAAATTTTGTCACATTTGGTATAAAGTCACTATGATACACACTAGCTAAGAAAGTGTACTCTAAAGGTGTTAACTCCTATAATCATCCTGAACCTGACCTTACCCCAACTTTTTATGCCAATCTCATCCATACTTAAAATGGTTGTGATATCCAGGGAGAGCTGCAGCATCAAGCACTTCCTCCCATCAGTCTTTATTTGGTAGAAGCTTCATTGCACAGATTGAATTTAAGGGTTTTTCCTAAAGAGAAAGAAATAATTAGGCTATCATTCTTCCTTAGATCCCTTCAGCTAGAACTGGGACCCTTTGATAGGAAGAAATATCAAACACAAGCAACTACTGAATGCAGTTGCTTAAACATCACACAACAGCCAATGTCTTAAAACAGCAGCACAACAAATTACCTTTTCCCTCCATGTTTCTTTTGTATTTGATGCCGATGAGGGTATTGTGACTGGAAAATAAATGTCTCCTGACAAATACAAGGGATCCCTTTAGTTCCTCGATGCACAATTTATACTTAAAGCAATGTAAAGGAGGGATATACATGCTAGAAACATACTTTTATACATGGTATGGGTCCTACCGTGTGTGGTCAAGAAATTTGTTACAACTCAACAGGAGTGTTGCCTCTGCTCTCAGGAGAGTACGCTGGTCTAGAATTGTTATCCACTATTAGGATAGAAGGCTTAGGTCAAACATTGTGATAAGCACAACTCTTAAGTGAAAGTAGATTGAAAAATCTGAAGTGAGCTATACTGCTGGTTAGAGATGTTAGTGTGTCTGAGAGAAGAGACGGTAGCAAAAGCGGTACAGTTAGCAGAATGAGAAGCAGTATTGGGAATGTACCCCAAGGGGGTAATACCACTAAAAGCAAAAAAGAGTTAGAAATAGGGACAAAAATCTCAGTATTTTATTCTTACTTAGGCTAAAGGAAACACAATCTTCCTATTTGAACAAATGAAGCTGTGAAAAATGCTAACACCAATTTATCGTCCCAACAGTGACATTCTCATTCAACCCTAAAGGCCCTGCTGATACAAGGAATGTGGCCCACCATAGCACAGATTTTCAGACTTAATGAACTACATCTTTAAGGTGTTTAGTTTTTTCACCCCAAACACTTCAGTTTCTTTGTTTTCCTAACAATCATAAACTTGCAGGCCACACTTATTTTAGTCCAACTGTTCTTCTACTAATGTTACCCTTTCACTGGAAGGTAAGTTTTCATGCTTACCTTCTAACATAGTTATGTTTATGTGTCATATTCCTCTCAAACTTTAATTTACAATACTATACACATCAAGATCTTTAAATCTCCTGCCATGAACAAGTTCTCCATTCCCCTTACCTTTCTTGTAGTCCTTTTCAGGTAATGTTCCAGTCTGAAATCTATCTTTCATGAAGGTCACCCAAACTGTATGCAGTACTCCAGATTTGTTTCACCAATGCCCTATAGAAAAACATTGGCTTTATTTCATCTCATCAAGAAATACCTTTCTTTATTCATTCCAAAGGTGTATTACAGGTTTTACAGTCTCATCACAACGACATTCAGAGAAGCATTTGAACTAGCTAGTCACTCCAGTTGTTTTCCATGGCCATCATTTCTAACTCATCAGGTTACAGCTGAAACAACTGTGATTAGATTGTCAGCACATAATTTGGCACTGCTACATTCTATGCCTTATCTACTTACAGCACTCTTCCTCCTTATTTAGTTGTTTCTTTTACTAAATGCTTTGCTGTACTGCTGATTCTTTCCAGTTGTGTCATCAGAAACCACATCAGTTTTCCAGCTTTTCTTAAGATGATTGGTGAAAATGTTAAATCAAGTTTTCCCAAACATCATTCCATGAAAAATTCTGCATTTGACTTTTTCCTTATTTATTTTTTCAATTTCAAATTTACCTATGATCTTTTCCTTTTCCTTTCCTTTGCATAATACTTCCACAATTCTGGATCTTCATTAACAGTTTTCCATATGAAATCACATATCTTTGTAAAGTATAGCTAGACAGATTCTACCATGTCTCCTATGTCTTGACTTATATACTAACTAATTCTGCCTCAGTTTGCGTAGTTTTAGTAAATTCACATTTAATTTTAAACCTATTCTTTCTTTACTAAAATTTTATGTCTGTAATGATGATTTCCTTCAACATTTATTATCGTGTTACATACTACTGATGTGTTATCAGCTTTGTATTCATGCAGGTAACTGATTCCCTCTGCAATCTCTTAAATGCAACCAATATTTGATACCATATGTTACCATCCTCTCTTCTGAAAAAATAATCACCGTATTGAAAATAGGGCACAATAGTCAATTAACTTTGAGATACCATGTTAAATTTCTATGCCATTCTTGGTACATAATCACTTTTCTTCATTTGTTTACTTATTGTTTCTAGAGCTAAAGAACTTGCTGATACTAGCTTTAATAATTTGCAAGGGCTAATTCCACGGAGAGTTCTCTACTCTTGTGTTTCAGATCTCTAAAAAATGGGGGGGTTGTGATGAGTATTGTCTTTATGTATGCACATTGAGGTGTTTTTTCTATTTCAGCATTTTATATGCTTCTTGAGAAGGCTATTTTCTCAGATTTTGACAAGTCCTTTCCTACCGTTTTTTTTGTTTGTTTGTTTGGTTTGGGTTTTTTTTTTTTTTGGGGGGGGGGGGGGGGGTGTTGAATACAGGTTCCTGGGAGTTTCAGCATTTAATCTTCCAGAATTCCAGTGTTATTTGCTTTCCAATTTCCAAACTCCATGTCTAATGCACCTTTCCTAACAAGTTCCTTTATCTGAGTAATCAGTTTTAATGAGTATTTTCACTGTCCTTACCACTTAATTTAAGCTGAATCCATCTCTGATGACTTCATCTAAACTTGTTATCCAAAGCTCATTCTTCTCTATTACCTAATTTCATACCAAAATCTGAACCTTGCGTAATAGCACTTTTTATTGGTTTAGCAATTACTTGCTGAAGTAGGTGGCTAGCAATCTCATCCAGGAATTTCAAGCACTACTAATATCAAAGTAATATGTTCTTTCAGTCATCTTTCTGGGAAGAATTAACATTAATGTAACAATCAGTAACATTTATTCCTGGCAATAGTGCATATAATCATCAATGTCTCATTCTGGAATCTACAGCATTACAAAACATTGTTCACCATAAATAGTCTTCAGCAAACTTGACCAAAGCTGGTTGATTCCTCTACTCCATCTATGTTCATTTCATTACAGTCTATCAGAATATAAACTTCCAATGAATCCTATTACCTGAAACATACCTTAATGCTCTCTTTCCTGGCAAATGTCTACCTACCTCGGTGCCTGTGTTCCCACCGATATTACTGTATCTGTATACCTTAGTTCTACTTATAATCATTATCGACAGTAGTTGGCCTGAGTACCTGTAGTTGACATTTATGTATAACTATTTCCATTATTTCTATTTCTATTTTCTCAGCTCTTTCCCCAGCCATAACATACACTTTATTGTTCACAGCAGCACACATACAGTCTTTTTCTTCTGGGAAGTGTGATCGGTGGCAAGTGATTGTTCAGTAGATTTGTCTCACAACAAGTATTGACACAAATCAATCATAGTGATATCTCATGATCTGTCAATCATCTAACATCCCAGGCTGCTACAGTCAGCTCTGAGGCCCATCATTTAAGACGAGTACTTTCTTCAGGAGTGTCTCCCAACAGCTCAACAGCCCAATCCTCTTTACAGCAACAATCAATATGATAAAAAAACCTGGTGTATTGAAACAAATAAAGGATTATGAATCAATGTTTTAAAAGACAGCACCAACTGTGTTGCAAGTTCCTCTAATTAATAGTAAAATTCTAAAGTTATTCCACACTTCTAGTTCAGAAACTGGAATGTTGGGGACTCACACATAGACTTTTCACTTCAGCCAACCTTAAATAACATTTTTCAGTTGTGCTTTTTTATTCTGCTATCTTATTTTGTTGGATAGCAGAGTGGGATAGAATATATACTTTCCCTATATAGTAGATACATAGATATATAGATATAGATATATTGCATATAACAGAGTAGATTGCCTCCACCAGCAAATTCTCCATATACTCCATATCTGGTTATTACTAGTTGCTGTAAGGCTCTCTGAAAATACTGGTACTGGAGTCATACTGAAACAGAAATGCTACAAGGCAATATTTTTTGTATAGTTCCATGTAAGCATTTATTGGTGTCACTCAGAGATTTTCTAATTAACTATTGATTTTAGTGTGTCTTGTTAGTCTTTATAAACATTAAATCAATCACCATGTGCTTTGTCTTTCCATTTTTGGCATTTTAAAATATGATCTTGCTAAATAAAACTAAAGATGTCAAAGAACAGAATCTGTGTAAAGTAGAAAAGTGTAGATACAGTCAGTGACAAAAGGCACTTGCCTTTGCAATGTTCTAGCAAGTATAAAATGAAACTAACAGGAAGTGAGCTCTATGTAATAAGTAAATACTTGGCAATTTGATTTCCTAAAGCTTTTTATCAATTATTAAAAAAAAAAAAAAGGACACTAAGCTGAAAGCATTTTCTAGGAAAAGAATGCAGCCATTTACTATATGAAAACTAAAAAGGTTTTGGTATTTATATATAGATGTTCTACTTTTTTCTTGAACTTCCTGAAACCTCAGACCAATATATTTAAGAAACTGAAAAATATAATAGAGAGCAAAGTAGCCATCATTATACTGAACAGGAGGCTTGATGAACACTCTAAAATTTGCAATAATTAAATTTCTAGTTCCATAATAGCTAGGTTAGCTTGGAAAACAGAAAGCTGAATAAATCATCCTCTATCAAAGTGGTTTTATGTATACCTACATGAAGTATTCTACATAAAGTATTTTTCCACTTGTTTCCCCTAATATAGGAGTGTGCTATTTCTAAGTTCCTAACAGTACTACTTCTGGTTTATAGCAACATCATAACAACTGGCAATGCTATCCATTCACTTAGGCACTCAAAAAGTGTAGGAAAATTATTATAACGTAAGTAATCAAATTCATTGCTAACAATCACACAAATAAATGTAGTCAATTTTATGCTGAAAATAATGTCTTGCCTGGTGAGGAAGGGTCACAAGGGAAATTTCCACAGCTGGCCACAGTATGAAGCTATTTCGAATTTCATTTATTGATATCAGATGAAAGTAACTTTATTGTGCCAAATCAGATGCTGCCAAACTAATAATGGGTGTCAAGGAAGAGAAGTGATGCCAGAAAATCCTAATGAAGAATCTCAGTCTAAGATGTATTTATTATCCTAGATAAGAACACAAAATAGCATGGAAAGTATATGAAATGCAATTATTCAGACCATAATATAAAGCCGTGGTTACAGTATATGCACTTATAAACCACTACATTAGAGATCTTTCAAAGAAATTTCAGCATTCACTGGAGGAAGAAATAGGCTAAATAATTCATCAAAGCATAAACTGACCTTTTTTTTATGTCCTGGGCACTGCATGTTTTGAAGTTCTCTGATAAACGTTTTGCTCAGCTGCTGTGCAAATGTAGTCAGAAAGGTTGTAGTTCCTGCCTCTTTGTAGGTAATTCATCCCTGTTCCTCTTTTCTTTTCTAATGGAACAACACAGAAAACTCCTTAAGAGCTTCTTATTGGCACATCAAAAGATAATTTTAAAATCCAGAGCCCACTGGGCAGTTGTCACGGTTCATGATTTTTTTTCATCTCTTCATCTCCATGTGGTTTACTACTGTGGTATTCCACAGGACTCTATATAACACACAACACAAAATGTGTTACCGGGCCTTGGGAAGTCTTCGGTTAGCTGACTTAGGCAATTACTAGTATGACTTAAAAATATGTCTAGTTGTTTAGACCACAGCACTGAAGGACTCCTTACATGACCAAGCTAGGAAAGCTCCTTTTATGTTTAAAACAGGTGGCTTTTGGATCATTTCTCCACTTAATCAGCTGCCTTTCCAGCAATCTTCCTGGTGCATTACAACAGGATATAGTAGTTCAACTTAATTCTGGAAGGACACAAGCTAATTTTAATAGCAGTGGCAAAATATCCTTTAATGGAATATTGCTGCTAAGTTATACAGCCATAATACTATTTCCATGCAATGGTGATAACTGTCATTACCATGCAGCTTATAACAATAAATTCTATCATAACTGGGTTCTTCACTGACTTCCAAGACACTGTGTTTTATCATACAGCTGTGTGAATGGCCTTTGCAGCAGCAGTTACATTCAAGTACAGAAATAACCATATCTAAACACAAACCTCCAAGTCATTGAGAGTCAACCCTTCCTCTCCACATGCTTGATTTCAACATGTTTTTCTATCTACCAATTTGACTCTTGATGTTTCCAATAAAAACTTTGCTGATTCACTCAATTTTATAAGACCAAGAATTATATCAACTCTCTGACCAGATGTCAAGCTAACACTTGCTCTCACATTCAACAGAAGTTTCTCCTTCTATGTTGGTGTTCAGTGAGTTTTTATTAATGTCATTATTTTCCTTTTGAAAGGGGGAAAAAAAAGGAAAAACAAAATATATTTTTTAGACATGAGAACTAACCATGAAAAATTCTAGAAAGAAGGTACTGAGACTATAAGGATCATCACAGACTTAGGTACTCTGCAGATAATCCACAGCTCCACTGAGAAACCTACAGACTCACATTAACAGATATGATAAATACCCTACTTTCTTTCTTGCAATTTATTACATCTATTTCTTCCAGACAGCATTGCACAAAAATGTTTGAAGATGAGCCCCTTCTGTACACATCATTTTATATTTTGACCAGCAGGAGTACATATAAAACTTTGATAAAAGAGGTCTCAGTTAACAAAAATATTTAGACTCGTACTTCTTTTAAATAAAATGTCCATTAACATCAAGGCTATATAAATACTCTCTGTGTTATATCGTGGCCTCCAATTCTCAGGCATGAAGTCTTCCAAGCACTTGCATCTTTCTAACTTTTATTTATGTCTGGATTTTTAACATTTCTGTACCTGTGAAGGAGTCATCAGAAACTCATCTCAGTGTACCATCCGAGAGTAACCTAATCCTCCAGTCAAACAGCAGGATAACTACTTGGTTTGAATAGCAATTTCATTAATAGGCAGACTGCTCTTTTGTATTACTTGGAAAGCTCAGGACATGCTAGGGAAGTTCCCAACGCATAATTTATCTCTGAGGGGATTTTGTCACAGTGGCTCTGTCAAAATCCCTGGCCCAGAATAATTTAGGGGATAGACAAAGTATGTATGAAAATTATAAACATAAATAACTGAGAAGTGTTTTGGTTTTTTTCTTTAAAAAAGGAAAAAACTGGTAGCTAAATTTGAAAACAACTTTTCTAGCTTTTTTTTTTGACAAGTGACTACTTTTCAAACCAAGATCCTCCCCTTAAGCTAAAGTGAAAAACTCTCACACATTTACAAGTCTTGTGGAGACAGTGCTGATCTGTTCAGTGTGATGGTTGCAATAATGCATTCACTGTTTTGGTTGGATGTCAGACCTAATAGCAGAGATATTGGAGGTTTTCTTGCAATGCAGTCAGCAAGTCTTAGGTTTGCTTCTTCTCTGAACCTAATATGTTACAGAGCACTCTTATATAAAAAAAAAAAAAAAAAAAAAAAAAAAAAAAAAAAAAGAAACTTTGAAATACACTTTCCTTTCTCTTTGTTTAGCAAGCAAAAGTAATCATGAGGTTGAATAAAGTATATTTATCTTGTCAAATGCTAAGTGCATGAAGTGGAAATGTATATAAACATACAGAATGATGTAAGAAAAGATTAAATGAAGATATAAAACTAATTGCCTCAAGGTCAGAGTGGACATTTCAAGCAATTTTAGGAATGCTCAGTTTCTACTCAAGAATGTAACCAGAGACTGTTTTACAGTCTTCCTGTTTACCATTCACCGTTGGTTTCTTTTCTGCCACCTCACAAATTTGCCAGTATTCCTAAATCTTATTCTATCCCTTACAATATTTTTGTCATCTCTATGACTGAAATTAATCTGAGACTAACATAATCTTTCCCAATAGGAGTTTCAAATTCAGTTATCACCTTATACCAACAGCTGTCTTTGCAGCAGCACCAATAATCGTTACCTCAACACTGAAAGAAGACACACCAAAGACTGTTTTCAGGTTGTACACATGCAGCCAAATTCTTATTTATGTCACTTTAAAACAAAACCGATATTAGACTTATTTAGAGGAAAATGGGGAGTGTTTGTCTATTTTTTTTTTTAAGAGATTGCATTTACCCAGCCTGAAAATGTGATGACCTTGATCCGAGGGACAAAATTAGGTACTTCACATTCAAAATACATGTTAAGTACAACTGCTTATTTATCCTCAAAACATCCATTTTGTAATTGAGAAGTTTTACCACTATAAATTTGAATGATCATTTTCTGTGTACAAAAGTGAGATTTGATAACCTTTTTCCTTTTATCAATCATTTCAGAACAGGTGAGAAGGGAATAAAAAACTTTCCCTGTGCATTTAGAAAAGGTTATTGTTTTACATCTATCACCGATGTATATTTACAATTACAATATACAAAGTGGATATATTATTTAGAATAAGCAGGACTTTTCTAAGCAAGTTCTATGACCCAAAGTAGGTCAAGTTTAGTTCTTGCATCTTAAACCATTTCCTTTTATATGGGAAAAAAATCAATATTCATTTTAAATCAGGAAAAAAA
This sequence comes from Rhynochetos jubatus, assembly GCA_027574665.1. Lineage (NCBI taxonomy): Eukaryota > Metazoa > Chordata > Aves > Eurypygiformes > Rhynochetidae > Rhynochetos > Rhynochetos jubatus. The sequence goes on from CM050690.1 coordinate 32,688,196, forward strand.
ATATTTCTATGCAGAAAATAGTGCTGAACATACAGATTTCTATAAAGAAACTGCCAAAAGGAAGGTAGCCAGTAAGACTGTATAGTCTTTTACCTGAAACAATATATTTAGGTTAACCATTAGCCTCAGGTCTTGACCAGTATAGTACTAAGGGTATAATACCAATTGTCTTACTTTAACAGACTTTAAATAAAGGGACCAAGAGCTTTAGGAAACCTGAGTTCTAGCAGATCAATAGGGAGAAAAAATGCCTTTTTGTAGGCAGTGGAAAAGAAACAATGCCTTTCTTTGGGGCTGCACACTTGGATTTATGCACCCACCACCCTATTTTCTCTATCTGCTTGCAGGCATACTAGCATATGAAAGCATTTAACTGGCATCTCCAAATAGCTTTCTCACCATAGCAGTTGGTCATCTGTCCCATATTGGAAAAACAATCCCAGGAAATATGCTTAAAGATTTTCCTGAAAAAAAAAAAAAACATAGGGAGAAGAGAGATATCAGGGAATTATTCTGGTTCTTGCCTATTGCTCATACCTGAGAACAATGTTGAACAAAGATTGGGGAATGTTTTTGTTTGGTTTTTGCTTGTTTTTAATGGAAGTGTGGATGTGTGCAATGAACTCTTCCTGAAGCAGCTACTTATTTGGATTCACATCCAATGAAGCAGTAGCAATACCTGTGGAGACAAATATAACTGAAGTTGCCAGAATTATCCAAGATGAGGAGAAGAGGAAATGAGATGAGAACACAAATGAAGTCTGAGCCCACATAACAGCCCAGTCCCAATTTGTCTTTTCTTGACTGGGCGCAGCAGTGTAGTCAGAGAAGCTCAATCCAAAACTGTTTCAAGCAGAACAGTTCCAAAAATAATACAGGTCATCTGAAGCAAAGACTGCAGCCCCAGTTAAAAACTCTCTCCCTGCACAAGATCTCTGTTCAAGTTTTCTCACAAGTGTTCCTGTGTCTAGAATTGCTCCTTTTTGGACAGAACCTGATGGAATGGTGATTTGTGTCTTTAGAATAATTTGAGATTAATAATTTTTTTGAATATAAGTTGTCTGTTTTCATTGTTTCCCAATCAGATTGTGTGACTAAGTCAGTAAGTTTCCTGAATAAAAGAACTTTTGAATGGTAACACCTCCAGCCATACCAAAGCTGAGGTGTGCTGTCTCAGGCATAACACACATGATACTCAATTAGATTTTTCAAACTTTGAAGTCTTTTCACAGATTTCAGTACCTTGAACATAGTACCTTTATTTAAAAAAAAAAAATAATAATAATTTTTTTTAGTCTAACATCTAGCTACCTCTTTCTAAAATTAAAAACAATTGCAATAAGGCAAGACCAAAGTAAACCCTCCCACTAATAGCACTGTCCCAGCACCAGTGAGACACGGAATGAATTGCATGTTATGAAAATGTTTGGAACTTACTTGTTGACAAATAAAAACACTCTTACACCAGTACAATCTACAGAATTATTCTTTACACAGTTGCCTTCATTAAAAAAAAAAAAAAAAAAAGTGTCCAACTCTACCACTTTGAGTCCACAGAAAAACTCAGGAGTAAAACATAAAAAGACAAAATCCAGCCTTGGAATGGCTGAAGAAGTAGGTGTGTTTATACATATATTCTGCCCTCATACTCCACATCTGCTCAGAATACTCTGTTGAGATCTGACACATTTCCGGAGCCAATATGACAAAACAAAATCAATCCATAAAAGAAAACAGCAGGCAGATTACAATCCTCAGTTAAACAAGGACCCTATCCCTTCCCCAACCCAACCTATCTTCCATCTTGATAAAGCCTTTAGAAGATTAATTCAGTGTCTACCATGCCACAAAAATGTTCCTCAGCAGGCTAGACTATCGTAGAATGCATGGCCCTGCCAGAAGAGCTGATGTGTTTCTATATGCTTCTGCCATATACATCTTAAACTATCAGTTCCTCCAGACCACAAGAGTCTGTAGTGACATAGTTTGCTTGAGATGCCTCCTCCACAGGATTCCAACAATAAAGACTAAATATTCCTGTAAAGGAAAATATAAAGGACAGTGCATCACTTCCAGGTGAGTGTTGATACACTGTGCCTGAGAAACGCACGATGCCCTTCCTCTGCTCCAGGGGTGTGCCAAGACTTTATTTGTTCACAAATATTCCAGCCTATTAGAGTTGTTGATGAGCAAATTGATGGGTGAAACTAAAGGTCTCCATACTCTCTTCCCCCTCCAGAAAAATATGTCAAAGCAGCTGCTGTGCCAAACAGCCCAGATCCTCTGGGTGCACACACACTTTGTGTGGGTCATAAAATGGGGAATAATGTTTTTTACTTTCTCTCTGTGGCACATGCACTCCTCCTCCCTTGGTAATATGGTCACACAACCACTGGGTAATCCCAAATTTTTCATCAACTAGTTATCTGAAGGCTGGCAATTATTTTTTATGTTCCACCCACAGTTGGTGAGGATTTTCAAGTATCCTGATCTCTGCACTGCCAAAGCCCTCCTTCTAAATGTCAGATGGCTTGCTTAGTAGAACAGAGCATTAGGAGTTGTGTTTTAGGGCAACGAATAATGTCTGTAATAGAGATGATCGCTAGCATGAGTAAAATGGCAATTAAGTTTATGAAATGTGTGAAATGCCAAATACATTTTATCACAAAACGCATTGAGAGAGATAACTTTTATTACCATGCAGCTCTCTAACAAGTCCATCAATTATAAATTTTGAATATTGCTGAGTGATAAATCACCATCTATGAGGGAAAACCACTGTGGCACTTTTATTGTGAATTTATGATCATGAATGATTAAGCATGAGGAATGCTCTTGGGTTTGCCTCCTGTCTGTAGATCTCCAGCTGAATTCTGCAGTGGAAATTGACCACTGAGCTAGTTCCTGACACCTTGCTCCACCTTTTTCTGCTGCTTATGGGACCCAAAAAAAAAAAAAAAAAAAGGTGGGATGCTGTATGAGGACAGTCTGGTATGTCTCCAGCATAAAACAGCTCTGAAGACATTTCCAATCGGTGTATGTGACTTCCACTCCTCATATTAGATTACTCCCCTAGATGCAACTGGCATAGCGCTTGCAGTTCCTCAAGGTTTGCTCTTTTTGTTTTATGTTAAAGCAGCAGTGTCAAGCTGCTCTGAATTTTGCCTGGGAGGATTCAAATCTGCATTCAGCCAAAGATTAGGAGGATGGAAAATAGTTGAGAAATTTTTCTTGCTTCCACTAATATCTTTCTTCTTCTACTTCATATACTGGGAATATGTTGGTCTGACAGCAACCAATAATGAATCCATCAAGAAAGTAATGCAGACAGTAGCTCTTTCCAATGTCTCTCCTCAGGACAGAATTCAAGCTAGGGTCCTTATTACCAGACTTTACTGCCTGACTAAGCCATGTCGTGGCCTTGAAGAGGACTCTAGCACTAACAAGTTACAGCAACATGGTGCTTTTTTGCCTGAAACTCACTCACAGAAGAGATCAGCATACCTTTACACCTCTTCTGCCTAAGACTGAGGCATTTGGACAATCCCACACCATCAGAGAAGCTTCATTAATGCCTTTGTTTAAAAACACGTTTTTCCTCCTCTGATTATACACACTGCTGCTGCTGTATTTCACATTCAACATCTGACTAAAACTGATTCTCTGACTTTTACACAATGCATTAATCCCAGAAAGAACCTGTGCCTTTGCAAGTATATTCAGTGGGTCATCCTGGGCAGGCTGTGTCATAGGTGCAGACCTTTTAGGTTTGTGCACAAAGGCAATTCTCTGATGTACTCTTTGAGCACTGGCTGTGAGCTGAGGGGCCTTCGCCAAGCATGGATACTGCGAGCAGTGTACCCTACACCCCTCCACTGTCACCATTCCCAGAGACAGTGTAATGCCTACAAATACAATGCTTCCAGCATTTCCAGGAAAGCATTTCCCAGACTTCTTCAAGACTTACCACATTGCTTCTTGCATCTGTTACACAGAATACTTACAAACATTATACTGTGCTTAGGTAACCTGTTTTTCTCGCATTTCCTAAAATGGAAATGCTAATTATTTTTCCAGTCTAGAATCTGAAATCAGTTACACAAACATTAAAACATTTTTTTGAAACAAGGAATTCCTAACTAAAATATATTAGAGGTCCCCTGGGGGGAAAAGAGCTTTTTCCCATGCCATCAGAATAGGGGGGGCACGCGGAACTAACCACAAACATTAATCCATTACCCTAATAAAAACTATAAGGAGAAATTTCATGCTCAGGTGAGCAAGAAAAGGATATGCTTGTGGAATGTCTCCTCTCGTATTTACCGTGCTTAGTTCCCAGTTTAGACTTTCATCTGAAACTTGGACTTTGACAGTCCTGCTACAGGCAACAGCCTGCTTTTATTAAATGGTTTTACCACTTATTAAAGCAGGATCTGAGATGTCCGTGCTTCAGGATGACGAAAAACTCATGAAAGACAGAGCAACTTTGTCAGGTACAAAAGCAAATTGCATTTTTTTAAACTCTTACTTGCTATTAAGTTGAAAAGAAAATAACATGGACTTGTAATTACATATAGGGAGAAATAACATTATATAGATATATATATATACACGTGTGTGTATATATGTAGTCACCATGTACACCTTCCAAAAAGAGACACCCAGCAACATCCAACACTCCTTAACCAAAAATAGTTTCACTGAAGAGAAATAGCAAAGAAGGCTCTCTCTAGTTTCAGAGCTGCTGCAAATACCATATGGGAATCCTTATTGTCCTGAGCACCGTCAATTAAAGAATGCATTGCAGTAATAAGTAACAGGTGCACGGGAGGTGGGAGTGTTAGATCATGAAGGTAGAGAGGAAGGTTTTTGTGATTTCTGGCAATGTTGACTACACCAGAGAAGGCTATAGAAGGCTGCTAGATGGTGGAAGGACTGCAGTGGGAAGATGCTTGCACTTATAATTAAACAGGTGTAACAGAGGGAATATTTCCATCATTCCCCCATGGAGGAAATTTACCTTTGAAAAACATATGGTTGCCAGGAATCAGGGCTCCAGCGGTGTAAATCCTTCCCCTTCCCAGCATGATTTAGGATTAAGAGAGTCATAATTGAGTACTCACAGTATTAAAGGAAAAAAAAAGTTCATCTGGGATCTGATCCAAAGCTCACTGAAGTTAATGGAAAAAAATCCCACTGATTGCAATGATATTTGTTTCAGTCTACAATGCACTTAGACAAGATTTTTTCCTAATTCTTTAACTGCGGATTTTTCCATTTGCAACAAAAAACACAGGTTCAGGAACTATGCAGAGGTGAAGCGGTGTACAGGTTACCTTTTTAGTCCAGGCATACTAACACTAAGAGAACAGTTTGGTTTTCTAGTGTTTATGTTCACCCAGATTATAAGCATGTGGAGAAAATAGGTAAATCTCGTAACAGTGACCTCTTCAGTTGTTAAAAGAGCCACCAAGTGACTTAAAATCACAAAAGTCTTGTCAAGGGAAGTAAGAGAAGCTCCCATGGGGCAATGAGTGGGGGAGCAGAAAAGGATTGTTGAGGTACAGACACTTGAAAGTAGAATTGGAGGCCAATGACTAGACAGGAAAATGAGAGGTGAAACGTTTATTATTTGAGAATGACAAAGAAGTACACAAAGGAAATTCTACAGAAATAGAAATGCAATGGACATCCTTAGAGGAAAAGAAGTCAAAGATGCCACAGAAAGTTTTTTACACATACAGTTAGACTGTATAGGAGAGGAAAAAAGAGACAAAACAATGTAGGCTGAAGCAGCTGATCAACACTGTCATCAGCCCAGTGAGGAGATTACTTCAGCTGGGAACACACTTAGCAGAAACACACCTCTAGATGAGGTGCTATGCATAAAATGGTAAGAAAGCTTTATAATATCAAAGCAAAATGTCTGATGATAAATGAGAAGATGGGATAAGTCATTGTACTCAAAGCTACTTGTAGATTCCCTCTTACTAAAAGGAGAGATTACCATAAATTACACTCAAAGGTTTGGTGCTAAAGCTAACTGGGAGCCTTGTTGTGCAGTGAGATTGTTCATCGCTTTATCACAGAGATTAATTATTTATATAACACTATTTCTTCCTCAGAAACAAAGGGCACAAGACTGAACCTGGAGTCAAACCTCATGACATACCTTCCAGAACAGAATACCACTGTTGGGCCTAAGTGTTTTAAGATACACTGCTTGGTGTACATATTATTTTTACTTATTCTTGGCACTGGGTTTTTAGTGGGTAAGAGTTTCAGTAGTCAGCTTACTTAACAGCAGTGCAAGAATGCATCTATTTTCAAGAATATAGCTATTAATATTTCATTAGGATTTCCTGATGTGAACTCAAAACTTTACACAACTTGCTGCGTACCTTTACAAATATGAAAGAGTAGATCGACCTGTCAACAGAAATGAAGCTAGATCTAAGCCCTGAATAACACCTCAGTTCCTAAGAGCTATGAGCTGAGCCTACAACTGTATCCATCAACCCCCCAGCACAACTCTGACAAAAGTAAACAGAAAATTCCTCAACACCCATCTCTCCATTCAGCACTGAAAAAGGAAGTTATCATCAGGTCACAGTTACTAGGTCGTTGCAGTGGACCTATCTAATACAACAGTCTTTTCATAAAAGTTCTGGGTTTCTAAATGGGAAAAGGGGATGAAGTGTTATATTTCATACATTGTCTTCAAGATTATTTTGTATTTCTGTGAGCTGAGAATTTCTTTAGGCTGCAAGAAGGAAAGATTTGATGAACTGCTTCTTTTACAAAGTGAAAGAAATTTTGTTATAAAATGCTACCAAGTCAGAATGCCCAAATGGAAATGACTACCAGGATATATAGAGGGTATGTTCTTGTTATTTCTTTTTCAGTCCTCTCACTTGGTCTCTTTGAAACTCACCTGGTGTAATCACTTTTTGGCTTTGACCAATTATGATAATCCTGTTCAAAAACTTAGCATAGAGGTAGAACTTTAGAGTAGGCTAAATTTATTCTCTTTCTGCCAACCCTTGTCTACTTGCCTATTTTAGAAAGAAACACTCCTGGATGGCATAGAAAGAATACCATATTCAATGAAAGCAAAATTTGTGCAGCTGAACTACTCAACATTTACCAAGAAGTCAGAGTGCACACAGGCAGTTACCTGGCTGGTTAATACACTATATACACTTTAGCTATGCCAAAGCATCATATTTACATATACATCCCTTTGCTGAAGAATAAGAAAACAAATACAGTATCTCCCTTCTGAGAAAGTCATTTGTCATGAAGACTCCAATGGTGACAATGATTCAAAGAAAGTTCAATGGATCCATAATTGAACTGACAACAGATATATGACCAGAACATATTAGGTGTGGACTCATATCTCTGTCCTTCTGTAAAGGAATACTATTACATATTAAACCATGTATTTTGCACTTGCCTTCCAGGTGAACTGCAAGTCGTGGGAGGCATTGCAATTATCCAGTATGAAGGTGACAGATAGGTGAATTCCCATTGCCAGACCTGCAGCCAAGCAATAAGCATAACTAAGAGAGGGAAGCTGGTATTTTGGTTACTGTTATATTGGGAATATAGAAAAAAATCCCTCATATACATTTATAACAACTTCTCCTTTTCCACCTCTAATGGAGTGCTGATGTGGCCAGAAGCACCTCTCAACCATAGACCTCCTCATATTAATTATCAATCTTAATGGAACATTAGAAGCAGCATAAGAGCACCTAATCTCTCATTGATAGAGGAAAACAAAAATCAGCATGCACATATTTCAACCAGGAGAAAAAAACACTAGTGTGAGTTCTTACACCATTTTGTCGTACATGTCCAAGCTTCTCTTGACGAAAAGCCAGGTCACTGAAGCTCCAGCAGAAGAGTTTTCCGGCAATAAATAGGTGACTATATCATCATTAAATCATCATTGTGCTTACATCACAAATAATATGACAAGAGTTTCCATTCTCTGACTCAGAGGGACTTTATTGTGTGGATGCAAAAGACAGAATTAAAGATTTTTAGATTATGTAAATCACAAAGGAACATGATTTGTTCTACTGCAATTACTAAATGTTCTACTTGCTTGATTTGAAACTTAACCTGAAAGGGTGCCTCCTGCTCATCAACATAGTACATAGTTTTAATCCTGAAGTGACATATCCTTTTCTATGGAATTTTGATAGCCTCCCCTGAGCAGGTTCCCCTGTATCTAACAGAGTCATGACACAGTAAGGCACATTGGGGAAAGCAACTTCCTCCAGCTATATCCCAAAAGCATACAGCAGTCATTGCAACAGTTAATACTTAAGTCGTATATAGCTAGTGCAGGAATATCTCTCTCTAAAAGCTTTAGAAAAAGTAATAACTGGGCCAATGTCAGCTCAACAAATCCATTCTTCAATCTGTTCTTTTATCTGCCTCCTCATTCTTACATTAACCTGCATTTAAATTCTGCCTCCAAGTTTATCATGTATTTATCCATCCTGAGAACAAATAATCTCATCCTAAAACTGGGTCTTTGAAAATCCTAACCATATTATTTCTATTGTTATTCATGATGGTTTAGAAGCAGAGGCAGGTAGCTCACAACTTTAAAGTCTCCTTCTAATATTTACAGGATATATAAAGAAATTCTCAGCCTTTAGTAGTTCTGTTATTTTCATTGTCTTCTTACACTTATTTCTTTAGAAAATAATGTTCATCATAGAAAAATTGACCTAAGCAAAAATTAAGGATTTGTATGGAAAGATGGTGAAAGTTTGAGGTGATAGATCTTAAAGTATTTGTTTTAATAAAACAGAGACTATATGTACCAAAAATCTTTAGTGCCCTCATACAATAAACCCCAAACCGCGATTGATTCTCCTTAAATAAATGCAACTCACAGAGCACAGAAAACTATTTTAATGCTATAAAGTCTATTCGTCATGACTAGGTAGAGACACCATAGAATTTTACTAATGGTCAAGATCTCAAAAAAACTGCCATCGAAATTGTCACTAACTGGTGTCCTTACTGGCGGACTGAGCAGAGACCACAGCTTAGTCAAGCATAGCTACCAACCCTCGTCCCTGGAGAAAGTCTCTCTGGGTCAATGTCGCCGTGTATCAATTGAACTGCATGGGCAGGCATGCATTGCCACAGTCTATTTTAGTTCTGTACTTGCAACACGTTTCTGTTTTCATGTAATTTTAAAAGAGCATCTGTGTACTCGACTGAAAATGGTGTGCCCTGATCACCTAAGTTGTACTAAAAGAGAAAGAGAGCATATATGTTTGACAGCGCAACTGTCAGAAACATTAAATACTACTGTGGATACTCTAAAATGTAACCAAACACTCTGCTGTAGATCAGGAGAAACCAAAGACTAGATTAGTGTGGTGTAATAAATCAGAGATTAGAGACAGGCATTGTTAAGAAAACTCTCCACTAGCTGATTAGGAGATACCAGTGGAGTTACTGAAGTTTGATTCAGTCAAAAGATCTTCAAGCCCCTGTTATCCTTTAAGCCCCTGAAACTGTCATTTAAATAGGAACATATCAGCCACAAGGATGCAAATTACACTGTCTTTCAAATGCAGATGTTATCCACGAGAGGTTGCACAACTCTGTCAGTAAACTGCTTTATAATCTAATCTAGAGCACCTTTATGGGGTTTTTTCCCCAACTTCTAATTCCAGGTAAAGACAACCATCTTAAGAAACATTATAATTCTCCATTCTATGATAAATACAGCCCACAAAAATAAATTCGTTTGAGAAGACTGGAAAAAAAAAGTCTGGGCTTTGCTGTCATAGTGAGATCAGATGCTGACTGAGACTTTCAAACATATCAACACAGACTCTACCAAACTAACTGACTAACAAGAGCTGTAACATTCACTTTCTGAGCCTCTGTTGATATTCACCAGATAGAGAGAGGATGCTGCTCTGGAGCAGTTCTGTGAGACAGTAAAAAGCCCCACATCACCCTGAAGTGAGCTCACCATTCCTATATCATGCAGGCAAGTCTCACGCTCCAAGGCCAGTCTTAATTTCTCTGGCCAACTTTAAATCAATTGATAAAACATTTGCTTAATACAGTGAGAAATGTTCTAATAAGCCCATTCTGCTTCTCATTATCTAAAAATTTTTAATGATGGCATCCCAATTATCTTAGATATGCAATGGATTCTACAAAGAACTTCAAATAATTGCTTTTTCCGTTGTCCTTTCCACCAGCCCCATACATTAGAGTTCCTTTAAGCATGATTTTTATTAAGATATTTGCCAAAAAGTGAAAACAATTTTCTTGATTAGATGGCTTTCAACTACATTAAGCTTCCATAGATTATCATATAGCTTTTAATAACAAAGATGTTGCCTCTCTAAATGATGAGGCAACTTAGCCTTCTCAGGCTTTAGTAAAGACTTTCAGTATTCTTGGTTTATGTTTTGGGGTTTTTTTTTCGGTTTTGGTTTTGTGGGGTTTTTTCTTTTTCTTTTTCTTTTTTAAAACAACACTTGCTCCATCTAGTGGCACTTTCTCAGTGCCGGGGGGCGGGGGAGGGGGGGAGGGGGGGAGCGGAAAAACACACCACAATAAGTATAAAACGCAGCACGTAGGAACAGAAATCTCATATCAAAATCAGGAACGTTTCCATTCAGATAATTTGGCCTGTTTCATAGCTGTTGCTTTTAACAGCCACACAGAAAGAAGTAAAAAAAAAAAAAACACCAACCACACACCAAAAAAACCACAAAATAAAACAATGAACTACTACGAGGTAGAAATTCACTGTAGCTTTTTGAATAGCATCATTAGCAAGTATATGAAAACAAATACTTCATGTTTTTAAGTCTACAAAGATTTATTGTAACCGTCTTTAACATACTGATTAGCATCTTAAAATAACCTACTTCATCAACAAACTGTTTTACCTTGCTGACCCATCCAGCTCTAATTGGCTGTTGGTGTCTATTTAGCTGGGCCTATTACTTGATAGCACTGTTTCAGGAACACAAGGGAGAGGTTATTCTTAAACTAATTACACTGACTGCATGATGAGCAAAACCTCTTCTGGCCCAGCTTTGTTTCACGACAGTCTCTTGGTAAGCAGCTGCCGGAAGATCTGTAAATTGTTTTTTGATGGCAATAACTGAAGTGTTAATGGCTGGAGATTACTGTTTGAACAATCTTTTTTTTTTTTTTAAGTATCTTCCACATTAGTTACAAGATGCACTTTTTTTTCCCATATGATAAAAGTAGTCATTCTTATAAAAAAAATTATCAGATGCTGAGGGCAAAATCAGGGGTTTTTTTTAATATTTTTCTGCGACAGCCTGCTCTGAAGAAACACAGGATTCATATAAATATATCTGTGCTCTTCTCGGTCCATTGATTACCTCTACTTGAAAACCTGGAGGAGTATTGCCCTACAATTCCAAACATGAAATCAAGCATTCTGTGTTACATCTTTTGACAAATTGGATTCGTCACTAAAGTTGTCCATATGTGTTTCTCCATCTCTAATATGCACTAATCATTGTAGAAATTAATGTTTGAATAACTATTGAAACTGACTGATATCAAAACCTCCCCTCTTTTTTCTAAAGTAAACCAGGATGCAACTTTACCTAGCACAAAACTTTGAAAAATCTGAGAAAAGTTAACTACTGAACATAAAATTTTTTTTTCTTTTAAGTTGGTTCCACATAATGCCATTTTAATTTCACTTGTTCATAATGCTGTTTTAATTTAATTTGTTCATAACACAGATCAAGTGAAAATGAAGACTACCCGGCTGAATAAACAAACTCCTGAGGAAGGTTGCCATAGAATATCATAAAAGACATACCATTTTACAGATGTGTCCATGTCCCTCCCTGACCACTCTACATGAAAGAAAAATGTGCCTTTCTGTTCGCACATTATGCCATACTCACAGCTGAGAGGAAACAAGAACTCCAAGCATACATTTCAGTGAATGCCTGACCAGCTAGCTCAGTTCAATTCAATGCCATTTCTCTGTAACTAGAAAATATATCCTTCAATTAGAAAGTCTATCTTTACATGCAGTTTGCCAGGTGCCAATTCTGACAATTCACAATATAATATTCTGCCCCACTGAGTACCATGACACTTGCTAAACTAAATGATTTAAAACTGTAGCTACATTTTTAATCCACATTCACTTACTCTAAGCTTATTGAGCCAAAAATGTTATGCTTGATTGCCTTGGGGATGTCACACTCAAAGTATGCTTGCAGATTACTAGAAATTCTAGTGTGCTGCAAGAACTACAGGCAATGACAGTCCTTCATTTACCATCTGTAACCATTTCAAATTTGTTTTCAAAGCTTCACACCTTTTGTTTTACTAGGTAACTGAATATCTCAGAAACACAGTGATACAAAAAGAGAGATAACAGTCAGAAGATTGCAACCAGGACTATTCTTCAAGTCTGCAGCTAAATTGAAAAAAAATATTGTTTGAGGCTTAACACAATTTCTTCTCCCTCTTCTTTGATGGCAGAAAAGGAAGTTTCAAGCTAAAAAAGGCAATATTTTAAATCAAAACAAAGAGAACAAGCACTAGAAAAGCTAGACATAAAAAGATTTCTCTTCCAGTCACAAAATGGTAGCAGAAACAATATATCAGGTGTGAATTCAGATAAACCCTTTGTCTGAAGATCAGAAGATTTGCTTTTAAGTAGCTGTAAGATGAGAGAATGCCCCAAATACCCAGCTACAACACACAGCATCTCTGCCAGAATTTGCATGGATATCTATGAATTAGTGGAAAAACCACCACCTGTCAATGAAATAAGGGATGGGTACAAGGAGTGAAACACATTTCCCTCCACTGCAATGAATATTTCATATACAATGAAATATTTGAGAAGAACAGGAAGAGATACTGCACAAAAATGTTTCATGATGCAGTATTTGGGACAGTCGTCTGAGATGCAAAGTTCTGGATTCCCATCTTTGTTCTAGTTAGAAGATTTACAGATAACTAAAGAAAATGGGGACAGTATCCCTCTCAAATGTATAACATCCACCTTCTTTATCAGTTCTAGCCAAATATTTATCAAATACACTGGATCAGGGTGGCAGATATCAGTGTTTTAGAGTGTATATATTTTTTTCATTTGAAGTATCTGCAAACTAGCTTAAAAGCACACTGTTGGCAAACAAGCAATCCACCATTTTAGGAGTGATATTTAGATATCTTTGTTTATTAAAACCATCCTCCCAGAACATAATGGAGATCTAATGCTCTCTGTCCTTAATCATTAATAGATTTATCTTAGGTTAACCCTCCTTCAAATTTTTATGAGCCCTTTTTGTACAAAGTTAAGCAATCATCCTAATATTTCACTTTCTGTGTGACTGTCCAGCAACGCAATTACCCACTATTTACACTGGAATGTTTTGACTGAATAAATTGATCAAGCCAAACTGGAAAGGCTCAGTCATTAGGAGAAGCAAGAGCAGTAAGGGTAACTACAGCCTTGCAAACTGAGTAGATGACCTCTCATTAAGTCTGTAAAGTTCTCTTACATCCATCTCAAAGGAATGCATCATATTCCCATATTTGGTCCCAGCTGGCACTAAACCAGTACAATTCTATTTTGCATTGCTTTGTACCAGAGTATACAAAGGGTTGCTGTAGCAAGTATAGCTGCAGCAGTTTTAAAAAGGAAAAACTGTTGTCGCCAAGAGAAATAAACCAGTAGTCTGTTTGTAGTTCCTATCAGATGAATCTCCTAAAGCATTTTTCCTTCAGGAAAACTGAAGAATTTGAGGCAATTCTTCTCCAAATACACAGCATTTTGAGCTATGCATATTCTTCCCATTAACCTTCAGCTTAAAATTCTGTTGTATTCCCAAACCCACAAAGAAAAACCTGTATGTAACCCTGTTTACTACCTCATTTGCTTCATTAAGTAGGAACACAATCGCTCTGCCCTGAGATGAAAAAGTAATCTCTACCTTTTTTTCAGTTACAGAAGCTTACAGTTTTTAATTCCAGCTGCCTGGAAAATGGCTGTCTTTCAATCCCACATGCATGCCAACGCATTTCTGCATGCACAAAGGCAGACTTCTACTTCTCAATTCAGGATGCAATTTTCAATTACCTTCTCATGGCTCCTAGCTACACTCTTGGTTTTCTGCCTGCATATAACCCCTGACCTGTTTTGATAAGAATCACTCCTGTCTCAGAAAACAACAGTCTCTCATTATCACTGTATTTTTAAACTTCATCTTAACACCTCTTCTCCTTTTCGTTTTCACTGTGGATATCTTTCCTCTTCTGGCCTCATGGCTGAAAGATTTCATTTATCCACTGAATAATGTTTTTTCTGCCATTTATCTGCAATTCATACCATGTTATCAACTTGTTTCTTCTCACATAGACAACTTGACCATTTAAATGTATTACTCTAAGTTTTAATTTCATGTATCTTAAAGCATTAAGAAGTTTATGATGATTTTTCTGCTGTATAATAAAAAAGAAAAACCAGCTCTTTAGCTTCTGTCCCTCTTTTTTAAGTTACATTTGACAGATATTCAATATAAGCTTCCTGGCAGTATTCCTGGCAGTATTAAAACAAATTCATTTTCCCAGGTTTCCTCCCCAGCAGTACAATGGTGTCTGCAAACTGATGCAAGAGAAACTGCAAGATCACCGTTAGTGTCTGAGTTACAGTTTATCTGGACAGATGTAACATAAATAGTACTCTTCTTAACGTGTCAGAAATGAGACCGAAGTATCTTTCGCATATGATACCACCTATATCACAAAGCTCATGGGGATGCCATATTGTAACCAGAGACTTATATCCACGTTGAAGGACTATAAATATATAATAAACATAAGTTTTTAAAGAAACCTCTCTCTAACTTTCCCTTTTGTAATTATCAGCAGACACTGGCACAAAACATGACAGTCAACAGATTATTCAGATTTTGGAAGGATCTCTGGTCTGAGTTCCGCATGAGATGTATGAAAAACCTAGAGCCTCTTAGTTGGGAGATGCAAGATTTTGCTATCATGAATGAAACAAGAAGACAAAAGATGAGGAATGAAATGTCAATTTTCTGAATGCTAGAAGGTTAACAGTGCACTGCCCTCACAGCTCATATGAGATCCTACACTTTTCAGGGGTCTGGAAACAGAGAGACATGAGATTTCTTTTAAATGGCAGGTAAGAAAAAGCAATTTAGATTCATCACACAAAAGATGCCGTAAGGAACTTCAGGGGCAGCCTTATCCAAGATAGGTGAACTGGCAAAGGATGGCAATGTAAATTCACTATTGACATATACAAATTATAAACACTTAGAGGGGAAAAAACAAACTATTCATGTACCTTATGAACTCATAAAAAGCACCTTGCCATCTCTTTGGGCAACATAATGAAAACATTTCTTCAGCAATTCATCTGCAATCAAAAAAAAACCCTAAAATTCAAAATGCTAAATGCAATGTTAGTCTACGTGGAGTGACACTGTGATAAAGCATATTATGCACTTATACTAAAATCAATTACTCACAAAGCCATTTAGAAGAAATACTTTTAAAACATGACCTGTAATTAGCTGCTGAATGCTATTGACACAACAGGTTGCAAAGGACAAGAATTCAGGAGCTAATAAAATGAATGAAAAGGGATTAGATATTCATCCGAACATCACAAATAACCAGTGCTGTAAATGTAGGCCTTCTGCCAAGCACTGGCTGGCACCAACAAGGATTAGAGTCAGATTCGAGGTCCTTTATTAAATTATGTGCATAACAGTGGGTAATAGCACCACCACAGAAAACAGGATGTTTCTCAGTGTGTAAATTACACCACAGACAGTGTAATGTGGGGATAGCACTTCCACAATCAAGGACAGTGTTAAGAAGGCTCCAGCGTTAAAAATAAATAAATAAAAGGTTTTTATTTTTAAGAGGAAGAGAATGAACAATATACATTGATTTAAACAAACCAACTGGTCCACAGAAGGCAAAACTCCCATCCCAGAACACATCTCCCAGTCCTGCAAATGTGCCTGACTATGGGCAGGCAAGTTAAGGTTACCTTTTTTTGCCTGGTTGCCCAGTCATATAATTTTGATCCTTCTGTTCTTCCAGTTCCGTCTGTTGTGGTCTAGTGGGCCACCTTTCACAGAAACCCTGCTAGTGTTTCAGGAATATGACAGTGTTGATTATTCACAAGCATCTTTCTTATTTCAAAGGAAGGAATACTAATTTCTGACTTTCTTTTCCTAAAGAACATACAGATGCACACACACAAGAGCATACACTGAAACAACCTCTCAAGAAATGCATTTTCACACATTTTTTTCATCCCAAGGCTTTTCAGTTAAGGAGAATGGGTAAACAAGGAAGATTTCCATAATACAATTAAAAAAAAAAAAATCCTAAGTATTGTCACCAAACCCACCTTTGATGTGTTTAACAGCAAAATCCTCCCTTCCCCAAGATCTCAAATGGTAAGTGTAGATTATGCTTGCAAAGATGGGTTCACTGGTTTGGTCACCAGCAGCAGTCCTTTCACTTAATGGACTTTCATTCCTCTTCCCACAAAGCTGATATCTTCTTTTGGACTGGTTAATATAACTAATCATAATTTTTGAAAGAATATTAATATTTTTTACTCTTTAAAACCTAAGCCAATATCTAACCAAAGCCTGACTGGTTTTTCGGCTGAGGCAATGTGCTGGAAGATGCACTGCAGTGGCTGGATACCTCTGTGCCAGTACAAAGAAATGACAATAAGGTATCCACAAAAATATCCTCAGTGCAGGGGAAGCTAAACACTTGTGCCTACATGAAACATCTAGAAACTGCAGCAAATAATACCAAGAACTTACAGCAACAAAGTTTCTACCTTACACTCATATTCCATGAAAGAAAGGAAATAAATAACTTCTATTTGTTAAATGTCATGAGGAGGAAATCAAACACAAGACCCCACCTATCTCTGTGTTATTCCCTGCTCCTGACGTCTCAGCATGTCTGCTGGAACCGCAAGAATCATGGCAGCACATCAGCTACGCCTGCAAGGTGACAGACCACAGACTAATCTCCTTTTTTAGATGTTTTCAAAGCATAGTCCCATACGTAGCACCTTTGTAACAAAAGTCACAGAAGTGATCAAGCCTTTCCTGCAAGAGGTGTTTGACAGGATCCCTGCATGAATATGATTATCCAGCTGTTAAAATATCTCCCATAAATCCATGTCTCTCCATATTCTTCAGGTAAGAGGATAGCTTACAGCAAAATTTACCTCATATTGTATGTTTTCCACTGGGATAGCATTTATTGCAAAACAGTTTCTACTTCTGTAGTCTTTAATAGAACAAAACTTCCTCACATTCAAATATTTAATTTATGATATAAAGGAAGTTTAAATACAACTGGTATACATCAAAGGCAATCCTGTTTTTATAAAATACTGACAATGCATTGTAATACTAACGTACAGGTCAGGCACTGAGTACAGATTATATGTTTCCATCGCTCCCGAAAACATGAAAAAGGCCCTTCTGCAAAATGATTAACCCAGAGAAACACAGGCATCAAAACCAGCCCCAGATGGAAGGCCCTGATCCAGACAAATGACTGATCCCTCTGCTGGCATCTCGGTCTAGTTAAAAGCTGTAGTGGTTCAAATGGTCTTCACATAAACTACAGACATTGACTAAAAGTTAAAAAAAAAAAAAAAAAGACGCCTTTTGCACTCTCAATTTACACCACCCTACAAAATTACAACTACTTTTGAGATGGTGAGCAAACCAGCTTTCACATTTAACATTACACTTGAACTGTAACAGACAAAAGTTTGAAAGGTAAATATTAGACATATATCCAAGTTTAGTGTTTTATAATTGTATCTTTGTTGTCTCTTACAAGAAAGTATCATTATAAAAAAATCTATTTGAACATAATTACTCATGAACAGCTCATATAAGCTGTGCTTGGAAGTCTGGATAAATAACTGTACAACACAATTAAAACTGATTTTGCAAGCAGATTTTCAGAGTCTAAATGTGTTCACAGAAACAAGTTATCAAAAAAAAATTAACATTATTTCACAGAATAAATATTTAATTTTATCTGTAGCATTTCTGCTTTAATCTTCTAGTTAAAGTTTAAAAATCCTCCTAACCTTATGGTGTTTTACAATGTGACTTTTCCTCACAAAAAACCTTTGAAACATGGCTGAAAAAGCATCTGACCTAACAAACTAACACGGTTTGCAAACTTTTAGAGGTACACACAGCTTTAAGCAAAAAAAGAACACAAAAAATATTTAATTCATCCACAGCATGTATGCAGATTTATGTTTCTAAAGCCGACTCACAATATACTCATATTTTTACATTATTTTCTTAAATTCCAAAATAAATACAAATTTAGAAATTTAATGGAATTATTTTAATAGTCAATTTTATCTCTTGTGCAGTTTCTGTATTTTCAGTGAACTTGGATTTCATCTGGTGGGAAATAATATTTCAGATAGCTCATAAAGTCACAAATGAGATTTTTTTTTTCCATCAGATATTTTAAAAATTAATACATACTGACCACGGTTTCTTTGAACAACTTTGCAGTTGTTCTTTATGCAATGATTTTAGATTAAAGCTTGAAACAGAAATTAGGCCACTGGAAAGCAGACTTCACAGGTGGATTTCTTTGCTTACAAGTCTTGATAATACATTCATAATATATGCAAGCATTCCTAGCAATCCATGAAATTTTTTAGAAAATAGATATTAAGCATATTGTTTAAATAAATCCATTTCTTGAAGACCAAAATGCAACAAGAGCATCGTGTTCTTCTGTAGCAACATTCTGACCCTGAATCCACTCATTGTTTAAAGAGATGTCCATCTTAAAGACAAAATTAATTCCAAAAACTTTAATGCAATTATGTTTTTGAAAAAGTAAGGTTTCAGCTAGACAGAGGGCTTCAATTCCTGGACAGTGTAACAGATCTAGGAAACCTTACAGCAAGCTATCACAGAAAACAAAAAATATTCAAGAACAGGAGGGACTCAGGATTTGAATGTCAAAATGCATTGTCTATCCTTTTTCACATGATATTAAGAAGTTCAGAAAACATTTTTCAATCCAGTTCTGCCTCTAGAAATTTGGTTTGCTGGGTTTTGTACTATTCTAGCTAAAGCAATATTGACACAAAACTGTAAACTTGTGTTGCTATTCTTTTCAAGTTTGGCACCAAAATAACTCCTTGTTCCCAGCAAACATGGAAAAATGAGTTACTATTCTGACGTGAAAACAAGACCAAGTGTTACTCTAAGCATGGCAACTGGCTTTTTTATGTTAAGCTTTATGTTATGACAGCAAGTCACAACGCAGATGTTCCCGATGTGCTTGTTCCCTTGATTAGCAAGTAACCTCTCAGCCAGGTTAACTCTATTAGATCATTTTGGCAGCACTTGCTAGTCAAAAGGTTTAGTTTTCTCCAAGGTGCATTTCCATCCTTCTCCAAACATTTAGTATCTTTATCAATTCATGTGCTGCAACATAAAATACTGGGGAAGAATATTATTCAAGAGGGAAGACAGCAGCAATCTCCAGAGAAGAAACAGAAAAAAACAATTCAAAAGAAAATATTATTTTATCAAATATTACATTAACATGTTCATTTTTCTTTACAACATCTGAGAACTTTTCCCATGGTTTTCAAAATACTTTGTCTAACTGCTTGTATTTAGAAATCTGTACAGCCATGTTTCATATTTGAAGACTCAAACTGAATACAACATTATGAGGTAAAGTCTCAGGAAACCATGCCTAGAATATTCCCTTCTCTGCTGGAAGAGTTGCTTTTTAATTCTGCAGGTTTCCGCTACAGGGTCAGACAGGCACCTACACAGGTTTTGGGAGTGTTTCCTCACAAACCACAGTACAGCATCATATTACAACCATTTGATTAATTCTGGCGCACAGGAAAGAAATTATGATTTGTTGCGATGGTACACTGTATCTTCTGACACCTCGTCAAGTGTCCCTGCAAATGCCACACTGCTCTGTAGGATCAACCAGCACATTCAGAAGCAGCTTCAGGCTGCCTGTGCAGTCTAGAACACCACCACTATGGTCAACTCCTTATACTGCTACAAGTGTAGTGCTTGTAGTACTCACAAAATTTGTTTATATTTAAATACATGTGTTTCCTTTCTTTCATTCAAATAAAAAGAAAAAGAAATCAATATTTCACAACAAAAAGTACCACTTGACTCACACTGCTCCAACTGAAGACAGTGTTACATCTCCTGTTAACCTCAACAGCAGCAGAGCTTAACCAACAAGTACTCTTCAAAAATCACAGCCTTCATCTCTAGTGCCTTGAGAACACAAACAAGAAGGATCAAGTTGTTACCTTGTGTGTGTCACAACATTTTCTACAAGATACCACTGCTCCTTGACTTTAATGATCTGTGACTTTTGGTGGTGAAATCAAACCTGTTGCTCTAAAGGTTCCTACTATCAAGCTCTGATGGAGCATGCAATTGAAGATTTAGATGGAATTTTTTTTGCTCCTTCATAGTATGGTACAAAAGAAATCTGTCTAAATGACACTCTTGTTTTCCAAGTTGTACTTTCTTAATCAACACTTCTCATAACTTCAGCTTCCCTTAGTGTCTTACTCTCCTCAAACATCAGGTGTACACCAGAGAAAAGTGACAGCATTTTGAAAAGATGTTTTTGGGTGGGCCAAAGCCTAAAGTGGGGCTTAAAATACTCCAGCTGCTACTCTCATCCACAGGACATTTCTTGCTTCTCCACTACAGTATGGTTATTAACCTCTCTTTATGTGCCCAGAGAGGTGGACAGCAGGCTTTTTAGATGGGCCAATGTCTGGTTGCCCACACAAGGTGTCCCAGCCTGACTTCTCTGAGCAGCCCTGTTCTCAGTACTCCCTCACTGCGCTTATGTTCACTTAGCAAGGAAGAGGACATTTGTCACTGGGAGGTGGTTTTCCACAGCAGCACTGGTGTTTTTTGGGCTTGATTTTGAGGGCAGAGGGTGGTGTGAGTGCAAAGCAAGGGTAGAGGAGAGGGAGGAGGCAGATGTCAGAAACTTTGAGAAATGTCAGTTCAGCTTAAAAATATCTTAGAAATCAAAAAATCCAGGAAAAATATAAAAATCACTAGGGACACAAAAAAATTGGATTAGTTTAGCCTGTTAATACATAATTAGAGTTATGGACAGAGTTGTTCAGGAAAATTCTCAGTGGGAAACACTGAAAATTCATAATTGAAGCAAAAAGGCACCTGTGTATTTTGGAGTATTTCCTGGCTTAAAAATGACAAAATCCAGGAAACATTGACTGACAGTCAATGCAGAACTTCCTGAAGCAAACTAAAAATAATCACAATTCCATATTGGCAATAAAGTTTTTAATATCTGCAGGAAGGGAACCTTTTCTTTCACCAAAGTATTAACAAGACACTATGCACCTCCCTCTCTTTACCTAACATATGTTAATTAGGTGATCAGCACATCAACAATACAACATAACTTGCTCACATGCTTAGAATGAGAAGACACTGAGGGACTGGAGATTGGCAGTGAAGGGCTTTTGTCTCTGTGCTGATTTTGACTAGGATAGAGTTAATTCTTTTCCACAGTGGCTGGTATGGGGCTCTGGTTTGGATTTGTGCTGAAAAAGCGTTGATAACACAGGGATGTTTTAGTCCCTGCTGAGCAGTGCTGACACACAGTCAAGGCCTCTTCTGCTCCTCATCCCACCCCACCAGCAAGTGGGCTGGGGGTGCACAAGAAGCTGGGAGGGGACACAGCTGAGACAGCTGATCCTAACTGGCTAAATGGATATTCCATATCATATGGTGTCATGTTCAACATATAAAGCTGGGAGAATAAGAAGGAATGGGGGGATATTGAGAGTGACGGTGTTTATCTTCCCAAATAATCATTAGGTGTGATGGAACCCTGTTTTTCTGGAAATGGCTGAACACCTGCTTGCTGATGGAGTGTAGTGAATTAATTCCTTGTTTCGCTCTGCTTGTGCACACTGCTTTTACTTTATTTATTAACCTGCCTTTATCTCAACACACAAGTTTTCTCACTTTTACTTCCAGTCCTCTCCCTCATCCCACCAGTGCAGGGGTGGGGAGGTGGGAGTGGGGACTGAGCAAGTGTCTGCGTGGTGCTTAATTGCCACCTGGAGTGCTACAGGTATTCACTGATGAACTGAAGTTTTCCTACACAATAAGATATATAAAACCAAAGACACTTCTTTCTCTAAACTAGTCTATACAATTTCAAAACTTGCATCTCTGTACCAACATATACTCTTGACAGATAGAGTTGAGATTTTATATTTCAAAATAACGTTTGTCTAATTTTAAATATTACTTGGGGACACTGCTGCAGAGAATACTATTGATTTCAAGCTTGAAGATAGATACTGAAATCCATAACAAAACTCTTTATGAATTTAATGGCATGATGATCAGATGTGCTAGTCTGCATTCTTCACTTCAACAAGAAAAATTGCCTGTGTCAGAATACATGTGAAGCAGCCAATTTGCAATTAAAAAAATTTATCTTAATATTGTTTCTACTGCTTAACTCTCTGGCTGCATTACAGCACAGGGCTCATTCTCTTTAATAGATTAAAAGTAAATAAATTATGTAGATAGTAAATCTAATTTAATGAGTGAGTAAAATGAAGATATCAGTGGGGAAAAGTTTGGGATTATTAAATTATTTGTGTGTGGCAAAGACAAGAGATAATTCTGTACATCTCACAGAAATGTCAATGGAAGTATGAAATTAATAGACGCTTGATCATAAGTTTTGTTTGTTTAGTCTGGATTTTGGAAAAGTTTAGTTAATAAATGCCAGTAGTACTAATGCTCATACATTTCAACTATAGAAAGTTTTTTCCAAATCAATGTAATCTAGTAATATTTCAGATATATGAGTTGAAAAGGAATCAGATAAATACTGATACATTAGAACTGCTAAAATAAAATCTTTTGTCATAAAGGAAACAAAGTGGTCCAGTACTTCACAACAGAGGCCAGAAGAAAACATTACTAAACTAGAAAAAGCCAGATCCCAGCTTTTCAGTGCAAATATTTCTAACACTGATCAACCATGCAACATGAGATAAAAGCCACTGTAGACCAAGCTCTGCTCAGTACCAAACTAGAACTGATAATTTCTGGTAATACATTTAACACTAACTTTCAGCCATCATTTTTTATGGTAGATCTTCTCTGTTAGAAAGGGAAAAAATTTAAAAGTAAATCAGAGGTTTTCTTTTCTTTGTGCCTATGAAAACAACTGCAGCAGAGATGTATTAATGTGCAGCTTGCAGGACAGCAGAGAAAGGGACAACCTGAATTTAACCTGTTACATGGGTTTATGAATTTTAATTTAAGAATAATTAAGGCTTTCCTAGAGTAACGTATAAACTGGATCCTTTCTGAATACCCAGAGTGGCCCATAGAAAAAGCAATCTGTATTAAACTAGTAACCAGTTTTTAGAGTTCAGCCAACTTACATAATTCAGAAAAAATTCTTTTAAGAATTTACAATAAACTGGGAGGCATCCTACATTTGTGCATTGAAGAAAACTTCATAAGCAGAAAAATGTTAGGTGTGAATACCAAGCATTTCCAAGCAGTACGTTCTGTCAACATGCACATTAGGCAATCTGTTACTGACATATGTTTCATATTTTGGCATACATATGAATGTATGTATCAACTGATAAATCATTATGAGGAATAAAGTTATTAATAGACAATGACAACTTACAAAGGTAAAGAATAGTGCAGATTAGATTCACAGTTTTAAAGTAACATTTGTGTATGAAGTACCATACCTTGTAGCACTAGTGATTGCAGACAGAGAAATAATTTGCAAAGGGGTTAAGCCTTGACAATAATTAGAGATTCAAGCAGGGATAATTGACTGAGGTGTCACAGAAACAGAAGAAAAATCACGCTGGAGTGGAAACTACAGACATTTAAAAAGAAATATTCAAAAATAAGAGATCAAACCAAAATTTTTTTACATATCTTTTGTGCAGAGATACTTTAAAGCGAATTTTAATACAAGTTTTAGGAATATTAAATAAAAAACATATTTTTACTCAACAGCCAAAAAACTGACCAAACCCAAACATGTGTCTTTTGTTATTTAAATTCATGTGGTGTACTTTTTTTCACATTTTATATTCTACACAGGAAATGTAAGATACACTGTAGAAACTTCTTTTTTGAACTGGACCAAAATAAATGTCAGAATATAAGAACACAATTATCCCTTTTTAAATCACCTCAAAAAATTGTTCTCCTTCTACCATCCTAACACTGATTTGTCACACTTTGCCCCCTGTTATGAAAAACAGACTTAAAAAATAAAACCAACCAAACAAACAAAAACCACCCATGCTGGTGGTTTTGTTAATAGTTCCCACACAACATTTTTGAAGGTGAGGGTCTAGGTTGAATTTCCCTTTAAAATAGTTTAAAATAATTTTAATGTCAGATACATCAACCCTACCATCCATAGGCTTACAACAGTCATTACATTTATAAACCTGTGACAAATTTTCCTCAACAAGACCATCACTTCTTAAGACACATTTATACCATAATAGCCCTATGAGAAAACAAGGTCTCTTCAGATGTCCTCCACTCAGCGGAAAGAACAGGTTTGATTAAAAAACTTGCTAAAGCAGCAAAAGAATTACTCAGAACACCATGCTTGCTGAAACCATTTGTTCCAAAGACTTTGGATTAGTGTTGTGTTACTTTTACCACCTTGCCCTAAGGCAATGATGTCAGAATTTAAAATAATTTCTTCTAGATTTACAACCAGCTGCAATCTTTAAAATCTTACAGATTTGTGGATTTAAATGGTTTCTGAAGCAGACAATATATGAAGACTGCCTGCAGCGCAGCAAGGCTCCAGAGAGTTTGAAACTGAGCAGAAAAAAATCATACCTGGGAGAGGTAACATGGGACTTGTTAGGTAAAAGAATTTTAAAGAATTTTAAAGAATTGTAATTATTCAATTTGCCTGAACAAACGAGAACTATGCAGTAAAAAGTAACAAAACCTTTATCCAAATTAGCATTTTAGCTAAAGTCTGATACATTCAAACTTGGATACAGACACTCATAGTGTTAGAATCAAGCTTATAACAATTTCAGAACAAAAAGTACAGAAAAAAGCAAGCCAGTCAACTCCATTGGTGACAGTCACAAGCTCCTGAAGGTAATTGTTTCAAAAATATTCCTCTAGGAGATTAAATGTCAGATCCAGAGAGGACCTTGAAGCAATGACTGCTCCCTCACAGTCAGAAACACACACCTAAAATATCTTGCCCAAGCACATAAGTATTTGATTTTAGGAGATTGGCTCCAGAGACTCCAGGAGATCTGTTCAAGCATATTATCAGAAGATCTTCTGTTTCGTTAGTGAGGAGTAGATCCTCTGAGAATGACAAAATAGATGGTCCTCATTGATCCCCACCAATGTCTGCCAAAACAGCAGGTATACTTAAAGCTGGCTAAACACACATTTACATTAACATGAGTTACAACAGGTGGCCTTGTAATCATAATTCAGAGTGAAGTGACTTTTCTCCCTTTTACTCAAAGTTGGGCATTAGGAACATCAATATGTAATGTAAATCACACCTTTTACTCAGTCACAAAGATTTAAGCCTATTGTTCCCAGAAGTATCATCTCAACTCACAGACCACCTAAAATTCCAGAAATGAAAGAATGTGGCCTTGGCCATCCCATCATTTTAGTTTTGTGCAAAAGAGTTCAGATATCCTTCAGCAGGGTAAGAAAGAGGGCTCTCTACCCTCACAGTGTTGATTTCAATGACAATTAAAAAAAGAACAGCAGTTGTGACTGGGCTGCACTGAGCTATTTCAGTGATGCAACTGTGTAATAAACCCAGCTGAATTTATTGGTTAGATTTGGCTTACAGCTAATACTTGTTACTGACAGAAACTCAATTTGTACTGCAAGTTCTTTAGGTTAGAGACTATCTTTTCCACATTTTGTCATGCAGGACAAAATGCTTGAGCTTCAGAAAAGAAACAACTGCAACAGCAGCAGACAGAGCCCACTTGTGAATCAGCCTGACATTTGCTCTAGACAGCTATTTCAGAGCAGTGCTGTTTAACTTTGGGCCACATGATTAGACTCATAACAAGTATTTACAGAGGGAGCCTCTGGTGGCTTTGTATCCTATCCAGAGCAGATAAAAGACAGGTACTTCTGCAAGGAATCTGCCAATCAAGTATTTTTGCAGGAAAGAATGAAAATGTCCATTCCTGACCAGTTTGTCAAGTCTTGTTCTCAGTCATTTCTAAGAGTTCGACATTTCATTATCAAATGTGCCAACCACTATTTTATTAGTCAGCAAAGCCTCAGTCATCAAAGCTAGTCTAGTAAGTTTGGCATTATGAAGAGTTAGATAGGGCTTCACCTTATGGAGCTGTAAATAACAATGTTACTCTTACCAGCCTTTTCTAAAATGCATATGACAGCTTTTATTTTTTATATGAAATATAATATGTCAGGTTGAAGAGATGATAGTCTAGAGCTTTAAATGTTTACAAGGTTTTCTGAAATATTAAATCTGAAAATTATTTACAACCTAAGCTATTTTCTTTCCAGTTGTAGTCAAAAATCTCAAAGCTTGAATAAATCTTATTTTAAAAATAAATACATATTTGTGCATGTGGGGGATGTGTGTATATATGTACACATATTTATAGTATGTATGGGGGAAGGGGTTTGGCATGCATCCATATATACTTGCGTATGTGGGTGTATACAACTTCTCACATACACATTCATAGAAATCTCTAAAAGTAGATGTTTGGTGTTGTTCGGGGTTTTTTAACTTCAATGAGAATTTGACATGCTTGTCAACTTCCTGACTCAGCATTCTTCCACAACTTCCTGTAAACTATTCTCAGGTTTTATTTTGTCTGAAATCAAACGGAATAGAATAGAATAGAATAGAATAGAATAGAATAGAATAGAATAGAATAGAATACAATACAATACAATACAATACAATACAATACAATACAATACAATACAATACAATAGTTCAGTTGGAAGGGACCTACAACGATCATCTAGTCCAACCACATGACCACTTCAGGGATGACCAAAAGTTAAAGCATATCATGAAAGACGTTGTCCAAATGCCTCTTTGGACATTGTCAAAGTGCCTCAAAGGCACTGACAGGCTTGAGGCATCAACTACATCCCTGGGAACCCTGTTCCAGTGTTTGACCATCCTCTCAGTAAAGATATGTTTCTTAACGTCAAGTCTGAACTTTCCCTGACACAACTTTGAGCCATTCCCAAGCATCCTGTCACTGGTCCCAGGGAGAAGAGATCAACACCTCCCTCTCCACATCTCATCCTCAGGAAGCTGCAGGGGTCAATGAGGTCATCCCTCAACCTTCTCTTCTCCAAACCAGACAAGCCCAGAGCCCTTAGCTGCTCCTCACAGGACATGCCTTCCAGCCCTTCCACCAGCTCTGTTGTCCTCCTCTGGACACATCCAAGGACCTTCACATCTTTCTTAAATTGTGGGGCCCAGAACTGCACACAGCACCCAAGGTGAGTCTGTTGTCAACCAGCATTCCCAGGTCCCTTTCTGCAGGGGTGAACTTCATGTGTATCAGTAAATAATAAGTCATAAGGACAAATACTGTCACAGATTGCTCCCTGGATAAGGCTGTTTTACCTTTATAAATATGTGCAGTACTGGTA
Source organism: Rhynochetos jubatus (assembly GCA_027574665.1). NCBI lineage: Eukaryota > Metazoa > Chordata > Aves > Eurypygiformes > Rhynochetidae > Rhynochetos > Rhynochetos jubatus. The sequence continues at coordinate 32,716,053 of CM050690.1, forward strand.
GATGGAAACATTTTTACAGAAAACCTTAGAACTGAAATACAGCTCCTTCTTCCAACAGCACACCAACTTACTTTCCAATCTTCCTTTCCCTCTCCAGTCAGCATCAATATAGGAAAGCATCTTTTGTCTTCAGTTTTGAGCATTATGAAATGCTAGAGGGAAGGGATATCATCCAGGGAGGCTTGAGGAGTAGGATAATGAGGTACTTGAGGTTCAACAAGGCCAAGTGCAATGTCCTGCATATAGATTGGGGCAATTCCCAATATCAGTACAGTCTGGGAGTGAATGAATTGAAAGCAGCCTTGAGGAGAAGGACTTGGGGATATTTGTAGATGAAAAAATACATATGAGCTTGCAGTGTGTACTTGCAGCTCAGAAAGCCAATCTTATCCTGGGCTGCATCAAAAGGCGTGTGGCCAGCAGACCAAGGGTGTTCATTCTTCCCCTCTACTCTGCTCTCATAAGACCCCACCTGGAGTGCTGCATCCAGCTCTGAAGTCTCCAGAATGAAAAAGACATGTGCCTCTTAGAGTGAGCCCAGAGGAGAGCCATGAAAATTATCAGAGGGTTGGAACGCCTCTCCTATGAAGGAAGGCTGAGAGAGTTGAGGTTTGTTCAACCTGGAGAAGAGAAGGCTTCAGGGAGAAACTTATAACAGCTTTCCTATATATAAAGGGGGCTTATGGGGAAGACAGAAGAGACATTTTACCATGGCCAGTAGTGACAGGACAAGATGTAACATTTTTAAACTGAAAGAGGACACGTTTAGATTGGTTATGAGGAAGAAATTTTTTACAATGAGGGTGGCAAGGCACTCAACAGGTTGCCTGGAGAAGCTGTGGATGCCCTATCACTGAAAGTGTTCAAGGTCAGGCTGGACAGGACTTTGAGCAATCTGATCTAGTGAAAAATGTCCCTGCCTGTGGCAGAGGGGTTGAACTAGATGATCTTTGAATGTCCCTTCCAACTCAAACCATTCTGTGATTCTTTGACTCTACAAAAGCAGACACTCAAGAAAGAGATTTGAAGTTAAAAAAAATTAACATAAATAATATCCAGTCAATTAGAGAAGCTGTAAATATCCATACTATTCCACGTTTTCTATTCCTTTCCATAGTCTATCCAATATGAAATTTGTCAGCTTACAGAAAAAAATTCAAACTGTAACTGTTCCAGACAAGTCAGCGCTACTTATGCAGAATACCCTGACCTGTGACAAAGCACAAGCATATTTTTGCTTAGATCCCCTAGTCTTGCAAAAACACTCTACATCCTTCAGGAAATGTACTTCTTTTCATTCTTTCAAGCCTGGGAAAGCCTGTTCTCTCAGCTGTGCAGGCACCACATGGAACTTATTTATGCCACTTGTGCCACTTGGGCGAGTGATATCTGTTAATCAGCTTCATGCTGAGCTGGGTTCAATGCAAGCTACCCAACAAACTCAGCCTGTCACAGGAAACAAACATAGGTCACCTGGACAGCTTACTTCTAAGGACATTTTAGTTGGGGGCATGGGGTTAAGGAAGAGAAAGAGACTGACTAAAGCTCTAGACAACTTCCTCATCTACAAAGTAAAGTGGCACATCATTATTCCCATACTACATTGTGCAAGGCCTGTATGTGTTATAAGAGGAAAGTATTACATGATTCCATCCTAAATAAGCATATAAAAGGTGTCTGCAGGGAAATTAAAATCTGCAGTCCTCTAGTTTCATGAAAAATTTCACTGCTGATAGAAAATCTTGCACAGAAGTAGAATCTTTTACTGAACATCTGCACCCCCTGCTAACCTTGGCCACATTTACCAAGGATGATCATCATACTCGCCTCATAAATATTTACATGACCTATAAAAATGTTTATAGACTCACTCTCAATTCCAGTAGCATCTTAGAATACATTCTCCAAAACATCTTAACCCATTTAGTGCCCTGTAGCTTAATGGCGAGCAGTACAAATTCTTGTCAACTATAAAAAATAGAGATAAAAGATAATTGAGCGGTACAGCTGTGCCTGTCATCTGAAAAACATAAAGAGTTTTATCAAGATGAAGTCTCTGAATATATTTTGACAGTCATGATCCCACTTAAGAAATGCCCAGACTCATATACTATACTTTAGTTTCATCAGTGGAGAAGCTGACCAATTATAACATGGAAATCATTAGAAAAAGAGAACTGAAGTGAAATAATATTCATTTAAGTTTTGTAAAAATAGAGCTAACTGGAACAACTCCTAGCATGCCTGTGGAAATCTGACCTACTTACTTGGCTTCAGAGCTGCAAAATCAGTTTGTTGGCCCTGAAAAGGTAACATTGCTTTTCAAGTGCTAGAATATCAATAAATATGGATTGTCATAGACAGCAGTTTTGCTACTTGAACTGCCACTAAGAAACTTATTCAGTAAATGCCAAGTACTTTAATACAAATTCTTCATAGTTCTACGTGATCATCAGTAATTCTGAGAGAAGAGAGGCTTTGGAGAAAAAAAAAAAAAAAAAAAAAAGAAAACAAATCATTCAGAGTGGTTTATCATAAACAGTGATATCTGACCAAAAAAAAAAAAAAATCTGCATTATTACTTTTAAAGTGAATTAAAAGAACATTATAGAAGCAGCTGGTGAAGGAAAGCCTACGAAAGTCAAGTTTAAGACTGGCCTGATATCTTCAAGAGAGAGCAACAGGTTAAATATATCACTATTAGACAACTTACTTTGCAGAACTGCAGCACTGCTGGACAAAGTTTGATTGCTGTGTACTTCATTTTTAAGAATATTTAAAAACAAGTCTATTACCTATTTTTTTTTTTCATTGCTAAAGTTCAAGTTAAACATACATACATTACAATCTAAATAGTTCATTTACTTGTAATTTCTTTTTTTAATTCATAGTTATAAATCACACAAAATAAAAAAATCATTAATTTTAATAGCCACAAATTGCCAATTCATGTCTCATCAGTAGGATGGAAAGATTAAGGGTAACCAGCCAGTCCTATAATTAACAAGAACAGCAATCGCGCTGCTTTTCACATTTGTTAGAAACATATTCCAGACGGGTTCAAAATTAATGAAACACTAGTTAATAAGTGTACATCAATGTGCCCTTCTAGTCCAGTTTTTTCATAATACCTTAGCCTGTTGCTATATTTCTGCATATTTTACTAAGCTACTGGGACACATTTTCACTTCTGTACAACCTGTCAATACCATCTTAAGACTTTTTTCTTTCTGCTTTGAACATCATCCACAGCTTCAGTTCAGTACCATCTGCCATACACCTTAGGAATCCCAAACAAAAGCATTTTCCTTCAAAACAACAATCATTTGGAGGCATAAAATCCCCTACTGTGTTGGTATAATTTGGAAAGCATTACACAATCACAAATTTCATTTAATGCTTCTCCACTGACTATTTTACTTACATTTTTTTCCTTCATTTTTATTAGCATTTTGAGCCAAAGCATGCTAGATAGAATTGTTCTCTCTTTTCCTGCTGGTTTGAAAGTGATAGAATGTGAAGAAGAGACAGTATAAGGAGGGCATGTTAAATTTTCTGTGCTGGTAATACTTTCTGTTGTTCAGAAGTTTACAAAGAATAAATAGCCATATTTCTGGGAAAACTTTTTCCTCAGTTCTTCAGTTTTTAAGGACAGTTCTTCACTTTTTAAGGATAAGGAAAATTCTGGTGCTGAACTGGCAACTAGTATGAAGTGGTGAAATGTTTAGAAAGATACTCAGGTTTGAATGGTCTGAGAGGAAATTATCTGTTTCAATTTGAAAAAAACCTTTCACAACCCTCTAAAAATACTCTAAATTGAAGAAATAAGGTGTAGTCACATTTTCAAAAATGCTTCCAAGGTAGCTTTATTATGGCTCTGGGCTAAGGCAACACTAAGCCTCATGGAGCCAGAGGCTCAGCACCTGAGATGTATGTACTTCAGGAAGCAGTACAAGCACATAAATTGTATCTAAACAAGCAAGTTCGCACCAGAAACATCAAGCAGTGATAGCACAGAGCTTCATGTGATAAACAAGGTAAGTCAGTCTGTAAGGGTAACCAGACATTGAAAGGACTGATTCCAGCATCCAATGTGGCTCAGGTAGCTCTTGTTTCTTCTACAGTCTGTACTGTAACCCATCCACAGACAAGCTGAGGTCTTGGGTGTTTTGTTTATTTTTCATTGGTACCCAAAGCATATCCTACTGTTCTATCTGTGTGCATACACAGTTTTTGCCTTTTCTACATTTCAGCATAACAGAGCACAAATACTTACTAGAATAGAATGCACTGCTGCTATATTAGCAGGGTTGCCAGCACATGACACTTCAGCGTGGCAAAATAACCCACACACCCACCTAATTTCATTTTCTTTCGTTTATTTATTTATGTAGGAAATAGCTAATGAAAAAAATAAATTAAAATTTACTCCAGCTCTGCTGAAAACATAACTGGATTCCTGATTGTGTTTTCAGTTTCTGACTGAAAGTGCACTGTACTATTTGTATATTATAGAAAAGAGAACAGCATAACATGATTATGGATTAATGTATTCTTTGAGGAGATATGACTGGATAAGCTGACCTTGTGTACTTGAAATTAACCAGAACTGTAGTTATGGTCCAGCAAACATGCTTCCAAAAGGCTAGCAGTAATCATGTGTATTTGGACACAACATACATAAAATCATAACAACACAATGTACACCACATGCTTTATATATATATATATATATATATATATATATATATATATATATATACACACCACACATACATGCAGTTTGACTGAAAAAATCAATTAAGTAAAATTCCAGGAATCACTACAGAGTACTGAAACCTAAAATAGGATCAAACATCTATTATGAGATGAAAGATAAAATTATCTCTGTTTGAAATTACTGTTCTGGATTTTCCCAGGTGTCATGGTGTAGAAATAGTAAATATATTCCTCATATTTTTATTCTTCTTTTTGGTTGTTTGGTTTTTTTTCTTGTTAGATAACAACTCTGCTACAAAGTATAATGAAGACTTTTGTACCTAATCTTGCTCTGTGCCATGTCACATATACATGGATAAGTCTGAATAAAAATCATAGAATCTTTGAATCACAGAGTAGTTCAGATTGGAAGGGACCATACAGATCATCTAGTTCCAAGCCCCCTGCCATGGGCAGGGACACCCTCCACTAGACCAGGTTGCTCAAAGCCTCAACCAGTCTGGCCTTAAAGACATTCAGGGATGGGGCATCCACAACTTCTCTGGGAAACCTATTCCAGTACCTCACAGTCTAAATCTACCCTCTTTTAGTTTAAAACCACTACCCCTCATCCCATCATTAGAGCCCCTGATAAAGAGTCCCTACCCATCTTTCAATAGACCCCCTTTAGGAAATGGAAGGCTGCTATAAGGTATTCCCAGAGCCTTCTCTTCACTTTGAAATGGCATAAATGTAAACTCAAAGCAGAATTTGTCTAGGTTAGAGAGACATGCACACATAGAAATACATGTTACAACCAACTTTAAAAACCGTAAGTCATTTTATTTGCAGCTTGATTTGCAGCAAAACAAAGATCCCTTTGATAAGTTGTTCCATTTGTATCAGGAAATTTTAAGGCCTATAAATAGTAATTTTATAGCAAATTAATGAATTTGACAACTTAGCCTTCAGAAGAATCTTGACAAGTTTCCTTGTATCCTCTCCAAAGGAAGCAGAAGTATGAAGAGGGGAGCATTTTGTTGCCTTCCTTTCCTCTGCCTCCCTTATCCAAAAGATGTAGGACAGCTCTAGAGCACAATCATAGACAGGAAGAGGAAAGATTTCGACTAGAATTGAAACACACCTTCCTTGAAACAGCCAGAGGACTCTGAGAGCCATAGCTCAGCTTTGTTTCTGCGTCCCGTTCTAAGTTTGCTACAGGTACACACATTGACACTACTGGATTTTCCTCTTCTTGCTGAAGAGCTGGCTAGATGTTGTTAAACTCTGTTTTGGAAAGATTCCTCATTTTTTCCCAACAGTTTTTTTTCCTTGTTGTGGTATCACTGTATCTTCTATCTTAATATTTCCCAATAAATGCTTCATCTCTCTTTGGAGCTTTCAGCCTATCAAACAGGAACACAATGAGCTACAGACTCGCTTCATTAACAACATTTACAAAGCACCTTACTTCCAGAAATTGTCTGGAATTAGATTTCTCAGTTACTTCAAGCTTTGGTTTTGCTGGTTTGCTTTTTCCCAGGAAATTCTTCCACTCTTCTGAAAGGAAACTTTGGATTAGTAGCAGGGAAATGGAAATATAAACTAATGCTGAAATATAGCACTACTGGGGACTGAAAGTTTGTGGAATCAGCAAGAAGAGAGAAAGAATTTAGCTCCTAGGTAATTTTTTAGCTTGCAAAACCCAAGTCAGCAGCAAGCCTGGAAAAGCTGCAAGAAATTAGTGCTTATATTAAAAGCTCATGGACTGCACAGGTACTTTTCCGACAATCCAGTCAGTACCCAGTACAGCACACTCTGTATCTGGTATCATAACTGAAATGTGTACCATTGTGGCAGCTTGAGAGATATCACTGAGCAGCAATGAAGGTTAGTCACCTCCAGAACTCTGTGACAGGGTCAAGATTCTACCGCAGGTTGTGATCTGTATACAGATTTTTTATTAAAAGGGGTGGGGAAAATAATTATTACCTATTTCCTGTAGCTTTCAATAGAAAAGGTGAAATCAAACACTGCTGCATTTTTATTAATATTTGCCTTTTGAAGCTGACAACTAAGTCAGTATTCATGAAACAAAATTTCCAAAAATATATATTTCATATCTGACAGAAGTACTGATCCACTAAACAAGTGTTTAGACACCATGATTTTTCAAAACTAGTTCCCCTTCAGCAGTGAAGGTTTAAAAAGCCTTAGGACTTAAGAGTTCACCATTTAACTTGAAAACTTTTGAGAAACTTTTGAGAAAGGTGCTTCCTCATGTTCTTGAAATAAGTTGCAGCCTTGAGCTCTTCGGCATTTTCATAGACATCTGTGACCCTTAGTATCACTTGCTCTTTATCATCTTTCACTTTTTGTTGCAGGGCAGTAATATGCAACCCATGTTGATTCAGTAGTTCTTTCTTTTTGTGTCATGAGCAAAATTTTTTTCTCTAAAGAGAAATACTACTTGTTTAACCTTCTGATACCCCTATTAAATGAAGACACAGCAGGAGATAGAAGAGAAATAGTGAAGCTGCATGTTAGAATCAACAACAAAACAAATTCTTTTTAATGGCTGCAGTTGAAAACATTCAGAAAAGGTGGAGGGGTAGGGCAATAAACAGCAGACATTTTGGTCTTATTTATGCAAAGACATAACCTTTTTAAGTTTTTGTGTTACACTATAATCTAACTTGAATTTTCCCATAACACATTAACATCTTTCTGGTTTAGTGAAAACTTCATGCAAATGCATCTTACTTTCAGCCACAGTGCCTAAAGAAGCATGGGATGTTTCAGCTCTATGACTTTGTAACTACATTTAGACCCTAAGGTCTTTGACACGTGTATTACACCTCTTAAGCAGAGGCTAAACAAGGGTTATACAAGGTGTCAGTTCAAAGAAAACAAACCTATTACCTACAAAGCTTCCCTGGAACATATGAGGTTTTCATACTTAGCATCTGAAAAACACTGCTTAAAGCAAAGAATATGTTGAAGTCAATTTCCATTTATCTGAAGTTGAACATGCGTTAATCTTTAATATCTTCATAAATTTAAAAAGTTATGTTTCGGGTGGTAATTCTCCCTACCTCAGAAATCACAAGTATCCTTGCAAGAATGCAAAACAGGTTCACACAGCATCCTGTGCACAGTAAGTCAAATCATCACGCTGATAAAGCACCAGTCATCATTGCATTGATGGAAACCATAGGAGTTGGCTACATGAGGGAGGAAATTGCATAGAAGAGGTTGAAGAGCATTCAGAAAGCAAAAAGCAAAACAAAGCAAATCAAAAACAAAACAAACAAAACAATCAACCAAAGAAAAACAACTTTAAAAAACCACAGCTAAATTAATCTGTGATTATTATTATTAATGTTGGAAAATAGCAAATTCTTTGTTTATTTTTTGTTTTACCAAGTTAAAAATACGGAAATCTCTTCTGAAAAGAGGGTTACCAACAGAGTAACCAATTCATTTTATAGACAAATTCTGTTAAGAAGGTAATAATAAAAGCAGGAAGTAATTCTATTTTGTCAACTTCAGGATAAATCTAGACTGTTCTGCCACATGTCTCGGGTTAGTCTGGCTCCTAGTACAAATAAGCACTTGTTGAAAACAAAAAGAGGAGGGAGAAAAAGAAACCTTTTACTAATTGCAAACAAGACTCTCTGCTCAATTAAAATTTAAACTAAGTGGAATAATTGTACATATGGCATGCATAATAATGACAGCGATAACATCCTGTTCAATTCACTGTAATGGAAAACTACTACTGCTGCTAATGGTATATAATAAACCAAATTAAAAGAATTGAATGAAGTAACAGGTAAAACATGCAGTCCCTCAATCCTCATGCAAGTAGGGAATCGGTATATGACACCACCTCAGAAATTAAGTTTATGACTGTAAAATGGAAGAAGGTTTAGCAAATAAGGACTACCTTCATTGCACAGGCCTGAATTCATATTCTTTGCAATAAACTTCTCCCAACATACAGGGCCCAAAATCTAATTGTACCAGTGCCATATTTCTGAACTTAATGCGTTCATGACTCCAACACAGTCAGAAAGAACTACAAATTTCAAGTCATATGAGATTACATCAAGGGAAAGACAGTCTGACGGCTGTAGCCAGTTAACGTAGAAATATCTGATAGACACTTCATGGTTACTCGGAACAAACTATCCAATAATTATGCAAATCAAACCTTCCTCAGTCAGAGTGCAGGGATTTGCATAATTGAGAAATAAACATACAATTATGGGTCAGTAGTGGCACAGCATCAAGGTACTTGAGAGAAAACATTTCAGTATCAGCTGTATTTAAACTGAAAATGTGAAGTAATTGAAGGGCATAAATGCAGCACACTAAGCCTAAGTCTACAGAAATATGAATCCTATGAAAAAAAGAATCTCTTTATGCATCAGAATAAAGTACCAACCCTCAGCTGTTGAAGGCCTGCAAAACTTCATTGATTGAAACACAGCTATACTAATTTCTATAGCTGAAAATACAGCACTGGTAGAATAAGCCAGTGTGCTATGCAATCGAGACGCTAAGGATAAGGATAAGATAAGGATATTGAATAATGGAAAAAATTCTTAGAGAATTACAGAAAACTTTTTCATCTTCTTTTGCATCATGAAACGTGGTTTAGAATTGGGATTACCTGTAATGTTATAGAGACCTGATCTATTCTCTATGAGTATCAAAGCTGCAGGTGCTGACAGCATCCCATACCCACTTCTCTGCGGGTGCAACACAACAGCATCCACAGGACTTGTATGATTTGGGCTTAGTGGCAGACATTTGGGCAAAATTCTTTTGCCTTCAGAAGATGGCATTCAATAGTTTAGTAATATCTTCTGTTATAATCTTTCTTCAGCTACAACAGGTAAGTGTCTCGCCTGTTTAGTTTGATTTTAAGTTTCACAAATGCATAAAAAGAAAGCTTTAAAGATAAACATTATTTGTCTTCACTGTATACTTTCATTAAAAGAAAAGAAAGTGGGAAAAACACAATAGAGCTGCCACTTGGCACAGCTTTTTTTTTTTTTTTTTTAAGAGGCTAAAACAGCCCTTGATACAAGACCCATAAACTGTATGAGCTAGTTTTCAGCTGGTAAAGGATTGCATGACCTTCTATTTATAACTTCAGACACTGAAAGTTTGACCATTAATTCCTGTTCATGACATTAAATTTGTATTTTCTTTTGGCAAAATTTTCATTATGGTTTCCCAGCTCACATATCCTAATTTCTAAATTATTTAGTTTCTTGTGCAAACATTGTTTCCATCTCTCTACTAGTCATACTAGAATTGATTCTACCATTCAACATCAAGCAAAAAAAAGGGAATTAATGAAGTCACATACACTTCTTAAACCATATAGTAAAAAGAAAGAAAAGCATGCCAGACTCAAGATAAAAACAAGATTTTAAATACCATATACCCTGTATTTGTCCACTGGGACAGGGAACTTTCGGAACAGGGAAAGATTTCCCTGAGTGAAACATGACAGTAAACTTTTGTTGACACCTCATGTATTAGATTACAGAAGATACAGGGATTCCTAACATAAGAATCCTTACCGTTAGCACTTTTTACTTTTCTGTTGAAATTTCTTGAGTGTACTTAGCCAATGAAGAGTTGTGTCCTTTTGTTCAATTGTTTGTTTTCTTGTTTGTTTGTTTGTTCTGCAAAAGCCTACATAAACCCACAAGATTATGTCTGTTTGTTTAGCTGAAATATTTCTAATGGTAACTGAAATAAGATTATGATGTCAATTAACAACATAGTGACAAGTTAATCTTGTTTATTTATCCTATGAAGGCTGTTTCCTACCTGTTCAGTTAACAGGAAGTCTTCCTGAAAATCTTTTTCTCTGTGTAGTTTCTACTCCAATACACTGTTATTCCATCGGCAATTAAAAACACACAACACAAAAGCATCCCAGAAACTGCATTTGCTAAAGAATTCAACAGAACTGTGTAAGTGTTCTCACATGTCAATGTATTCACAATCGTAAAGTATTGATTATGATACAAATCCACTATATCAAAATACATCTCTAAGGCAAACTCAGAAAATATAACTAATACAAAACAAAGGAATGGTAGAAAGTGTCACATTAAAACAGAGACTGTGGGCCATACACCATATGAGTTACACTTTATATCAGCACTGATTTTGAAAGGATTTTTTTTTTTAATTGAAACAGCTTTTCTTTAATAGAAGGAAAAATTTAAATACAAATAGATATTTTGGTCCCTACTATTCAGTTCTGTCACAGTATCTTCTTCTCCCTCCGGCCTTATACTTGAATTTTCCAACTCACGTTTTCATTGTACCAATTACATTATAGCAATTAATCCTACTAAGTTGCTGTAGTACACCTAGCAGAAGCACTAAAATCTAGTTTTACATGCACTGGGCCTTGTTTTCCTTTATTCAAGTGGTTTTAAAAATAAAATGAAGTAAAATCAACAACTGAATCAAAAAATCGCCCTTCTTAGTCCTGAGACTGGAATGCAGTGGCAATAACCATAACATAACCCCACCAACAGTGGTGACATAAAATCATAACTTAGCTGCTATGTTAACTGAAAGCTGTAAACATTCTTCTCCTCTTGCTTTTGATACTGCAGCAGATTTTGCACACCTCCTTAGTAAGCACACGGCATCAGTGGCAGTACCAGGCTGCCAGACAAAAGAAAGGAGAAAACCTCCACAGCTCCAGTATTAGTAGCAATCCAGACCTTGACAGTAACATACGACAGAGTCAGTGCAAGTGCTGGAAACTAACCCTAATGAATAGACTTTAAATCAAACCTTTCAGTTTTTTAATGAAAAGGGCAAGCTATTTTCTTGACTTTGCAGTGACATTCTGGCTAAAGTTTCAAAGACGAGGGAGGTGTGTGAGTGATTGGGTTTTACTATGTTTAAACAGGCTTATGTGCTATTCAAAACAGGCAGTGATACAAGCTGAATTAAGAACCCATAGCACAGCAATAAAAGATAAGTCTTAAGAGCGCATTATTACAAGCCCTTAAAGGTATTAAGACAATCTCTGGAGACAGAATGTCACATTTTTAACAGAGAAGCAGACATATCTGCACAATCAGTGTCTGAAGTCTCACACAACAACTGCAAATACTCTGCAGTAGTTGCCGTTTGTACAAATTCAGGAATGTTTGGACAAGCAGCCAGATTGTAAGTGTCTCTTTTTATCAGTAGGAAAGTTTGTTCAGAAAGCATTGTACTAAGGTTGAACTGGTCAGTCCTAAGTACACCTCTGTAAAACAAGTGGTTCAAAATGAGCTTGGCTATATGAACAATATGCTGAGAAAAGACAATTTTACCTAATTAATATCCTCTGAACAAAAATTTGACACCTGCAGTACAGTTACGTGCAGTACACATTTGCAGGCCTTGCTTCAGTAATTAAGAATGTTTCCTAAGGTTTAGAAAATAAACACTAGACCATGTACTAATGAAGACAAGGCAAACCACATCAAACATCACAGCATAATGTGATGCACAGAGCCAGAGCCAGTCTCATAAGTGCAGTGCACTGTTCCACATGTGTGTTGGAGATGACTTGTGGGTCTCCAGTCTACAAGGCACATTTCAGTGGTGGGTGAAATGCTGTACTGAGCATTTCAATGGCAGCTGAAATAGGAGAAGCTTTCCTTTGGTGAAAGTAGAGGGACATAAGATCCCTCAGATCTTTTCTAATTTGAGCTATTTTTAACAACTGTTAACTCAAGATCATTATCACATATATAAGACCTATTCCTGATCATCTTAGTGATGATGGTCACCATCTAGATGTTGTACATCTAGCACAGAAGTTTCTGTTTATTAAATCGGGTAGATCACATGTACACTACACAAACTCTTCTGATAACTGAGGAAGAAGAGTTATGGAAAACTCCAGACATGGTAAAATAAAAATGAAAGCCTTCAGCCTTTGGACTTAAAGCAAAAATAGCTTTATCCTTCATTAAATAAAGAAGAAAGCATAGTTGTAATTTACTCTAAAGTGTTCTCTGTATAGGCACGGATATTGCAGATGACCAAAAAATGATTACACATACCCAAAAGGTCAGGAATAAAGGAGTTGAGAAAAGAGGTGTGTTAACATATGGAAAGGGAAGACAGAGGGAGGAAAAAAAGCCAGGTCTTTAGCACAACACTGGTATGAGGACAGAACAAATAAATGTTGTAAGCCTGTATTACAAGGAAATGCAAAGGACAAAGGAAGACAAATGTGAGGTTACAAAAACGGATCTGCCTATATTAACTGGGATTTCTATACTACATGACCAACATCTAGGTGTTGCATCTTGAAGGAAAAATTTCCATTTCCTTTTTGATAGCAAGTCCCAGAAAAATAATGAAACTTATCTTAATGAAACTCTTGATTATTTTGTTCCAAAATGCATTGCTGTATCAAACTGATGAATTTTGGAGAAGTAGAAAACTTCACTGGATGTTCTTGTTATATTTTAATTGGAAAGGAGAAAAAAAATGTCTAATATTCCACTGACTAACAAATTTCATTCTGAAATATTGAGTTATAAAATTATCATTTCTATATGGTATTCATATTTATCATTGTGCTGAGTCTGGTCTGGCCAGGATGAACTGGCCAGTTACTTTCTGTGTAACAGCCCTTAGAGTGCTGTGCTCTGCATCTGTGGCTAGAACACTGCTGGTAACACACTTGTGGTTTGGCTATTACTGAACAGTGTGTGCTTGCATATCATTAAGGTTTTCTCTCTTCTCTCTTCTTCCCTTTGAGTAGGCTGGGGTGAGAAAGAGGCTGGGAGGGCACATAGCTAAGACAGCTGATCCAAACTGGCCAAACCGTTATCTCATACCACATGACATCTTGCTCAGCAATAAATGTTCAGGGAGAGAAGGAAGGAAAGACCCTTGTGGTTCTGGCATTTGTGTTCCCAAGCAACCATTGCCTTTGCTGAAGCCCTGCTTCCCAGGGAGCGACATCTGCCAGTGGTGCATGAATTCCTTGTTTTGCTTTCCTTGCATATGCAGGTTTTCTTATTGTCATTGTCTCTACCCGCAAGTCTACTCACTTTCTTTCTATTTTCCCCCCATTCTGCAAGATTGAGTGAGAAGCTGAGTGGGTGTTTGACCCATTTTATGATTTAACATTATTTTTTTGCACTGTGCCTTTACTTCAATATCTCCTTTCTATTGTTTGCTTTCTCTGACTAAAATATTCTCTGAAAAATCTTGAAAACACTTTTCCCCCTTCCTTCCTCCCTTTTTATATCCCTGGGGAAAAGTGTGTTTGAAAATTTTAAAAATAAAAAATAATTCAATCAGACAAATAAAACAACTAGGTGTGTCTTTGACTACACACAAAATAAAATTCCTAAACAGAATTATAGTAAGTTTTATTTTTACTTTTTTCTGATTTGAGGGTGGGAGAAGACATATGTTTAAGTTCTGAGAAACATTTAGAAGCATCCCTATATACTCTTTACAGTATTTTAAACAAGCATAAGGACTTACCTTTAACCATAAATCAAAACTGTTTAACAATATCCACTGTTTTAAGGTGGAATATTTCATGAGGAGAACATACTAAACAGGAACAACATTTTAAGAGCCATTGTGATAGTATCCCTTTTTTTTTTTCTTAAAATTTTTCCTAAAGCAAAAAGAACTCCTCCATCATTTTCTTCATGGCGAATGAATGGACGAATTATGTGTGGAAAGCTGAAACTGAGAAGATGGAGAGTAGCACAAGTTCTGTGAGGTAAGAAATCCGTTAAAATGGGAATCATGTGCTTTCTCATTGATCAGTTCCAAGAGGATGAGAAGAATACAGATTTGTCAGTAAGCAACAGGATGATGATAAGTCACAAGTGCAGGACAGCCATAGAAAACCAGCACATTTTTCTGAGACCTGGCAAAACATTCATGTTGCTGCACACAGCAGCACTGAAACATATACATAATTCAACGTTCTGCTTTAGTCACCAATGGAAAAAAAAATGGGGTGTTATTCAAAACAATCATACAGAGTAAAGCTCCTAGGATCAGTGCAAATACCATGAAGGCAGAGCAACAGATCTTATCACAGCAAATGAGAATGGTTGAAGAATGAACAAGGTTGCTGCCAGAGAGCATTAAAGCATTATTTACAAGGACAGAAAAAAAATCTATTTAAAGCCCACCTTACCAAATACTGACTGGGCAAAAATAAACAGGGAGAAGGAATTTTCTAATTGTCAGAATACAAAACTTGAAAACAGCATTTGAGAGCACTGATAACATACAAACCCAGGAAAAGCATAACGAAAAGACCTCCTGCAATTTTCAGCTGGAAAATGCGAGTTTGAAAGGAAGAGGGTTATGAGCATTAGTCATGAGCAAAGTAGGCATAGATTTGAAGGATATGCATTCCAGTGCTACATATCAAAACACCACGTTGGAGGTAGAACAAAAATTATAAAGGTCTTCTAAAAATAACAAATATGACGAGGTGCACTTCACTGAATTTTTAAAACAGCTTTCTGTTTCTCAGAAAAAAATAAAAATAAGCATTTTACCTCTGAAACACGTCTTTGTAATTACAAATGAATACAAGAATGATGGATCTACATCGTCTGAAATAAACACTCCAAGTTATTGTCAAAGTTAAATTCTATGCACACAGCACTGTACAGAACAGCACAGTCTCAGTTATTTTAGAAAGTTAACATGTGCAGTATAAAAGAAAGCTTTACTAAGAAAATACATATAGTGTGACCAGAAGATGCTTTAAATCATGTATTAGTTCCAGCTGAAAGAAAAAATTACCATTGTAGTAATAAGGAGCCCAGTAGTTAAACATTAAAAGAATAAATATGAAAACATTCATCAAAGACTGCAAAAAGAGAGAGAATAACATTAAAAACATAGATGTTGTGGCTGTTGAATTACACCAACACACCAAGATGTTATGGTATTTCAAATTCTGCTTGGCCAAGGACAATGTGCTAATGTGATTTAACTATAGCTGGCAACAGAGCACCACACAGACGCTTGCTCACTCCTCACACCCAGCCCTGGTGGGATGGGGAAAAGAATTCAAAGAGTAAATGTGAAACAAACTCATGGGTCGAGATAAAAAAAATTAAAAATGAAATGAAATGAAATGAAATGAAATGAAATGAAATGAAATGAAATGAAATGAAAGAAAAGAAAAGAAAAGAAAAGAAAAGAAAAGAAAAGAAAAGAAAAGAAAAGAAAAGAAAAGAAAAGAAAAGAAAAGAAAAGAAAAGAAAAGAAAAGAAAAGAAAAGAAAAGAAAAGAAAAGAAAAGAAAAGAAAAGAAAAGAAAAGAAAAGAAAAGAAAAGAAAAGAAAAGAAAAGAAAAGAAAAGAAAAGAAAAGAAAAGAAAAGAAAAGAAAAGAAAAGAAAAGAAAAGAAAAGAAAAGAAAAGAAAAGAAAAGAAAAGAAAAGAAAAGAAAAGAAAAGAAAAGAAAAGAAAAGAAAAGAAAAGAAAAGAAAAGAAAAGAAAAGAAAAGAAAAGAAAAGAAAGAAAAGAAAATGCTGGACCTCATTCTCACCAGCATGAAATAGTGGAGTTCAAGATCCTTAGGGCAGCAAGGAGGGCGCACAACCTTTCTGGACTTCACAAGAACAGACTTTGGCTTCTTCAGGGATCTGCTTCGTAGAGTCCCATGTGATGAAACCCTGAAGGGTAGAGGGGCCCAAGAAAGCTGGTTAATATTCAAGCATCACCTCCTCCAAGCTCAGCAATGATGCATCCCAACAAAGAGAAAGTCAGGCAAAAATGACGGAAGTCCTGCATGGATGAACAAGAAACTCCTGGACAAACTCAGACAGAAAAAGGAAGCCTAAAGAGGGTGGAAGCAAGGATAAGTAGCCTGAGAGTAATACAGAGAAATTGTTCAAGCAGCCAGGGTTCAGAATAGGAAAGCAAAAGCCCTGATAGAACTAAATCTGGTGAAAGACATAAAGGGCAACAAGAAAAGCTTCTATAGGTACATCAGTGATAAAAGGAAGAACATGAGAGCCCTCTTCAGAAGGAAAGGGGAGACCTGACCATCCAAGACGAGGAGTAGGCTGATGTACTCAACGACTTTTGCCTCAGTCTTCACCAGCAAATGCTTAAGCCAGATGACCCAAGCAGCAGAAGGCAAGGGCAGGAACTGGGAGAATGAAGAACCACCTGCTGCAGAACACTAGGTTCAAAACCAACTGAGGAATCTGAAAGTTCACAAGTCAGTGGGATCTGATGAGAGGTATCTGTGTCTTGATGGAACTCATAGATGAAGT
Organism: Rhynochetos jubatus; assembly: GCA_027574665.1. NCBI lineage: Eukaryota > Metazoa > Chordata > Aves > Eurypygiformes > Rhynochetidae > Rhynochetos > Rhynochetos jubatus. Next base: position 32,733,080 of record CM050690.1, read on the forward strand.
TGCCAAGCCACTATCCATCATATTTGAGAAGTCATAGGCAGTCCAGCAAAGTTCCTACTGACTGGAAAAGGGGAAAAATTACACCCATTTTTTTTAAAAAAAAAGGAAAAAAAGAATACCCAGGGAACTACAGATCAGTCAGTCTCACCTCTGTGCCCAGCAAGATCATGGAGCAGATCCTTCTGAAAACTATGCCAAGGCACATGGAAACTAAGGAGGTGGCTGGTGACAGCCAATATGGCTTCACTAAGAGAAAATCATGCCTGACAAATTTAGTGGCCTTCTAAGACTGGGATATGGTGTTGGTGGATAAGGAAAGAGCAACTGATGTCATCTACCTGGACTTGTGCCAAGTGTTTGACACTGTGCTGCACAAAATCCTTGTCTCTACATCAGAGAGACATGGATTTGATGGATGGAGCAGTCAGCATAAGGAATTGGCTGGATGGTCGTCCTCAAAGACTTGCAGTCAACAGCTCAATGTCCAAGTGGACACAAGTGGTGTTCCTTAGGATTCAGTACTGGGACCGGTGCTGTTTAATATCTTTGTCAGTGACATGGACCGTGGGATTGTGTGTACCCTCAACAAGTTTGCCAATGACACCCAGCTGTGTGATCTGGTCGACCTGATGGAGGGAAGGGATGCCATGCAGAGGGACCCTGACAGACTGGAGGGGTAGGCCCGTGCAAACCACATGAAGTTCAATAAGGCCAAGTGCAGAGTCCTGCACTTGAGCTGGGGGAAATCTCAAGCATGAGTACAAGCTGAGCAAAGACATTATTGACCAACCCTGAGGACAACTTAGGAGTGTTGGCTGATGAGAAGTACAATATGAGCTGGCAATGTGTGCTTGCAGGCCAGAAAGCCAACCTTATGCTGGACTGCATCAAAAGAAGCACGACCACCAAGTCAAGGGAGGTGATTATCCCCCTCTACTCCATCCTCATGAGACCCCATCTGGAGTATTGTGTTCAGCTCTGGGGCCCCCCAGCATCAGAAGGACATGGACCTATTGGACCACATCCACAGGAGGCTCACAAAGATGATGCGAGGGCTGATGCACCTCTGCTGTGAAGACAGGCTGAGAGAGTTGGGCTTGTTCAACCTGGAGAAGGCTCCAGGGAGACCTTATTGCAGCCTTCCAGTACCTGCAGAAGCCCTACAAGAAAGCTGGAGGGGGACTTTTTACAGGGACCTGTAATTATAGGACAAGAGGTAATGGCTCTAAACTGAAAGAGTAGATATAAACTGATTTACATTAGAGATCAGTAAGAAATTCTTGATGGTAAGGGTGATGCGGCAGTGGAACAGGTTGCCCAGAGAAGTTATGGATGCCCCATCCCTGGCAGTGTTCAAGGCCAGGCTGGATGAGGCTTTGAGCAACCTGGTTTAGCGGAAGGTGTCCTTGCCCGTGGCAGGGGGGGTGGAACTACATTATCTTTTAAGGTCACTTCCAACCCAAACCATTCTATGATATTATGCAAAACAAGTAATGAACAATGCAATTGCTCACCACCTGCTGATCAATGCCCAGCCAGTTCCCAAGCAGCAGCCCCCCTGCCCAGCTTTCCCCTAATTTATATACTGAGCATGAACTATGATATGGAATATCTCTTTGGCCAGTTTCGGTCAGATGTCCTAGCATTCTATGCCATCTATGTCATGCCCAGATTAGACATTTTCCAATACATTCCAATTAATCATGGTCACTTTTCTCATCTTTTGATATACCCACCCAGGTATTATTCATTAACCTATTGGCCATCCCCCTACAGTGTTCGTTCTGTTCATTTAGTCCATGACTTTGGGCTCCATGAGTGTCATAACCGTCCTTCAGGGCAGGAGAGATAGTGTGTGGTGTTTCACTTTTGCATGCTGAAATCAGTTTTGGTTCCATTATCACTGCATTTTGCTCGCTTTTCATCAAAGTTCATTCTTCATTAATCTGCATGATTCTTATTGTAATACCATTGACACAGATACAGCCACCATAGAAGCAATGGTATACAATGTTATATATCAATTAACACTCATGGAAAAAAGTCACAAAGACTGGTCCTTCCAGTGTTCTAACAAAAGGTGGCTTCAGCAGTGTAAGACACTCCACAGAAGCAAGAAAACACAGAGGACACCCGTTTGTGTGGAAGTGGGGTCTGTAAGACAGTTTGGGTAGAAATCAGTCACAAGGTACTTACATTAGGAGTTACAATGACTATGAACACAAGAAGAACTTAAAGTCTGCATGATACTCATTTCTTACAAATCTAAAGACATTACCCCATAGACCTGAAGAAGACAGTAGTAGCCACTGTGCAAGCTAGAGGTAAAGTGAAATATTTGTCCAATTCCAGGGCTGTTAAAAATTGCCTCATCAGTTGCATGCAATGTAACCATGATACTGGGACTTTACACTTTTTAATTTTGTCATTTTATATAAAAATTCTGGGGGAAAAGAAAAGCCCTAGTTATCCACCCACACAGGGCATTTGATAGTCTGTTCCATAGTGATGCATGTTTCATCTAGATACTTTAAACTTATTTATGCTGTCAAATAGTCTCTTTCAATCAATTTCATTGCTACAGGGTACTAACCGCTGTAGTCTTCTTCTTTCAACCGTTCTGCTCCAAACATCTGATTAAAAAAAATTTATGTGAACATAAAATTCATGCTATTTTCTTTAACTAATCTGGACAGACACTAAAATGTAGACAAGTGTCTAGCCTGAGGCTTGTTAATGCAAAAGAAATTAATGTCTATTAGTGTATGTAATTTCCTGAATATTTCTACTATAACTTCAGAAGTCCAAGTAAATCTTGGGAACCCTTCTCTATTGGCAAAGTGCCAATTTCCGAGGCATGAATTATATGGAATCAGAATAATCACCCCAGTGCTGGATAGCTTCACTTCTAATAAGCCTTTCTACATCCAGAGTATGACAAGGCTTTAAATTAAAGTGCTAAGTATTACAGTAATCTTCAGTAGCGGTAATACTGGGGAGGAAAATGTTTGTGTTCTACAGTGTACTTATTAAACATAATTCCTAATAATTTGATCAAAGCCTCTCTCAAGTAGTTGTGAAATAAGGAATAATAAAAGTATGCAACACATACTTGTTTACCTCGAGGCCCAAGGATAAAGCAGACAGCAGTACACCTAGCATTTGTGCTACTTTCAGCACCTGCATGCCAGTCCTGGATGCACACCTTTTCTCCAGCCAGGCAAGGAAAGGACATAAAATGCCAACAAACTGAGATGCTGGCAACCTGCTCTCCCCAGCCTGCGCTATTACCCGCGCATGTTGCAGAGCCACAAAAAGCAGAATAAAACAAGAAATTTTAGGGTTACTGGGTGGGCTGGAGCTCTGTTTAGTGACTCTGGAGAAGTGGCTAGCAGCAGGTAACAAGCCTCCCATGGCAAGGAAAGAAACATAGCATGTTACAGAGTAGTTGTGGGGAAAAGGGACTGGAGGATGTAATCTGGCTCCTACACGTGGCAGTAGCTGTCAATCCCGTCTGCTCAAGCCTCTCCTTTGTTCACACCACTTGTGGTGCCTAAATATGTCACACAGGAATCTCTGACCCAGACCAGAAAACAAGTCTCCCCTGCACTCAGCTGTCATTTCCTCAGCGCTCCACTGTCAGGCAGAAGACAGGAGACCAGCTAGTTTTCTTGTCACCACAAAAGTCATCCAGATACACCACTCTCTCACTACCTGCCCTTACAGTCAATCTCTAAACTACACCGCATATCTCCTATAACCAGGAACACTCTGCATCCAGCTGAGCTGCAAACAGTGCTGAGCTTGCTCTTAGCGCTCCTCACTCTGTGCCTGTGTGTGTGACATGCCTAAAGCCTTAAATGTTCTGTTCACATTACAAAGACAGAAAAGCTTAACTAAGCCATGGAAATTTCTACCAACAGGAGTAATGTCCACACTTTCTATGTACAAGTACAGCCTGCTGTAAAATTAAAATAGAAATCACTTTCCCACAGATATGGGACCACAGACATTCAGAATAAATTTCCTTCCTGCTGCCCAGACTGTACAACTTCCTAATATAATGTTTTGTTGAAAAATACCTGGCTGATTTGCATCTTGAAGTGACAGAAATGAGAAGGAGCAGCTAAGTCTGCATTAAAAATCTGAAACGTCAGAAAGCAAAGCTCATACATGTTTGGAGGCATGCTTTTTTTATAGACCACTGGAAAACAGTAAATTAATAAAAGCCTTTTGTGCCGAGTGTAGAGTTTAAGCTACCATGCCTAGAGCAGATGGCAGTCTTTTTTGCAAGGGACAACCTATGTGACTGTGAAACATGATACTTGTCCAGCAAAAACTGCACAGTTCCTATAACAGATACTGTCCCTGCATTGCAGCGCTTCTGCTAGCTGGTCAGTCCTTGTTATTTAACAACACATGCTACGATTTTACCTACAGAAATAACCACATAAAACCAAATTCTAATTAGCTGGCTGCACATTATGTTTTGCCACAGCTATTGCTGCATCTGGACACAGGCTTCCAGGATGCTCTTTTTGGTCAGAATGAAAATAAAACATTTGTTGAGAGAGTTGTTTAACCAAGAGTTTTATCCAGGTTTTGGTTTGGAAATGGAGCTAAAGTTGCAGGTTAGAGATGAAAAATATCAAACAACTCAAAAAAAACCCCCAATATTATTTTTCTTAAATTCTGGTGTATTTTAAAGCTACATAATATACAAGGAATAAAATAGTAAGAGTGCAATGTAGGATGAGGCATGCTGAAAAGGTAAAACAAGGAAAAAACATGTCTGACTAAACTTGTCCAGAATAGCCTACACAGCTTCAAAGTACAGTATCTCGTCTAGCCTTCATTAACCTGTTGCTTTTGTTCCATTATTGCTGCATTTAGTTTTCATAAAAAGTACCTCTGTTAGTAGGTTGGTAAAATGAAAATTGTGTTCACATTTGGAAAGACCTACATAAGACATGAAGCTGGAGATCTAGAAAAATAATCAATTTCTAAATAGAAATTTAACAACTTAGACAAGACAATTATAAGGAGGACAGAAGTGAATAACACACACCCAAATTCCAGTTAGTCTTTTAAATTAAAATTCTTTTTGAGGTATTCCAGTATGGACTGAGAATCCTTTGGACTTGGTAGAACACACTTATATATGTATTGCAACATTAGTAAGAACAGTAGGTCACAGGTTCAACAGACTTCCAGCCTTGTTCCAGCAAGGAACAGGTACCAGCAAAAACTACCACTCTTATATCAGAATAAAGAGTAGAATATTTTTCCAATTTGTCCAAGGAAACTTTCAGTCCAAAGTGACTGAAAAAGGAAACAATTCCAACTATGGTTGCCAGAAGTCACAATACATTTTGAAATGAAAATGTAGTACTAGGTAAAGATCTAAATTTCTGCCACTTTCCAAAACTCCTCTTTCATGCATCATTAAGAAATTTTTCCTATAACATTTACAGCCACCTAATAAAACAGCTGATCACAAAACAAGTGAAAACTTTGAAGTTTCAGACCCATGTATTGTATCAGTATAAATTAAAACCTTTCCAAAATACTGGTGTACAGTCATGTCTTCCAAACAATAGAAAGGTTCTCATTTCATTCAGAAACACCAAGAGAAACACCTGTTTTGTTAGCTTTTTTGAACTTTCCCTCTCCCAAAGCCTCAAGCTTCCCCCTCCAATCACATAATTTGTCCTGAAAATACCTCATATTGTCTCCTAGAGATTCAGAAAATAGAACAGGAGAAAAATACAATAAAACTGGAAGATCATAAAAAAGACACCCTTGTACTTTAGAATGCAGTAACACATTGAGCCATGATTTGAAAGTGCATACATATCAATGTTTCCTTTCAATCAGCTAACCCTTGATGCTGTACTCGAAATTAAAGCCTTGAACTTATAAAAAAATATTCAGGACGCAAGAATTTCCACCAGTTTTTCCCCAGACATGATCACCAGTTTTGATTAAGTTGTGGGTTTTATTAAGCAGTGGGTAATCTGCCTTGTCTTTTTTTTTTTGTTGTTGTTTGTTTGTTTCTCATTTTTATAGCTATATGGGTTTTAAATAGGTCCTAAAGAATTCTGTGTGAGCTTTTGAGGAAAAGAAGCAAAACAACCAACCAGATAGGAAAGCCCTTGAAATTAGAAACTGCACAGAGCATAAGGGATGGAATACAATTCCCAGAAGATTGCATGTAAAATGCAATATTTAAGTATCACACATGTGGCTGACATTTTGTTTTCCAGAGTTCATTCCTATTCCCATATTACAGAGGTGCCAATTACAATTGTTATTCTGATAGTTCACAGTGGCACTTCCCATGTGTACCTGCTACATTGATTTTAAATAGATCACACAATGTCAGGTCTAACTAGATAATGTACAACTCCTTCACAACCTGGTTGCTAACGCGACAAGGCTGTAGTTAGGTGAACATTTATTTCAGAGGTAGTGCTGGAGTTTCTTTTCAGAGGAAATGCTTTCCTAAGGCCCTTTGTGGTACAGTCAAACAGGGTGAGGATCTGATCTGAATTAAAAATAACCCACAAAATCTTAACCCACATCAGTTCCCTGAGGGGGCAGAAAGCAATAAGAGGAATTAATTATGCTGACAACACCACAAAATAAATGACTGTCACATTCTGACCAGGATATCTTATTAGTGCCTTCAGAGATTTCCTCTGAAATTGTTCTCCCCTTCACTTAGTCTTTTACATTTAAAATGACTTTACTTACTGACCTAAGTCTGTCAGTGCTCCTCATATTTCAAACTGGATTTTAAACAGAGTCAAGAGGATGCCTTTTTTTTTTTTTTTTAATACCAAAACCAACAAGCTCTAACAAAGCCTGTAGCATGCAAGCACACCAAACCAATTGTCCACTTAGACACTTGTTAACTACCTTCACCGGAAAACCACACAGTACCAATGAGGAAAAAGGGAGCACTGTAAAATGCAGGACATTTGGCCATTTACAGTACAGCTTCCACCAGCCTAGGGTAATAACAAACAGTAGTCCAGAGGTAATTCTTTAACAGGAAATCCAGGGTTATACAGGTCTTCCTACCATGGAGCACTAAGAGGTACACAACAGAGGCGTGAAACATTCCCACAAGGGTGCAAAATGACAGCATCATCGTAAACTGCTGCTGAATTTCTTTACTATACTCATATATTATTCCAAAGATCTGATGCACAGCACTGTGATACTGCTTTCAGCAGATATAGAGGGAAGCAATTCTAGCAGGGAGAGAATTGTTCTGTTTATTGAAGTAACTTGTAATATCTGCAAATGATGATGAATGCCATGCAGTATTCACTCATGACTCAAGATATTATTTCAGTCTAGCTTTCCTGAACACTGCTGCGTTATAGAAATATTCAATCAGGATTTATGCTTAGGGTGTCAGATTTGACAACACAGAAGATAACATTCTTCCTTTAAATCTGCCATATGCAACATGCACCCAGGCCACAGAGACTTACTTTTAGTAGTGCTGAAATATTAAAGCTGGAATTAGCCACATGAAGCAGTTTTAAGAACACTTGTCCTGTCTCTGAGTCACGGAACAGTTGAAGATGGAAGGGACATTTAGGTATCACCTGGTCTAACACCCATGCTCAAGAAGGGTCATCTAGAGTAGATGGCCTCAGACTATGTCCAGAAAGCTTTTTAGTATCTCCCAAAGATGAAGACTCTACCACCACTCTAGGCAACTTGTGTCAGTGCTCAACAACCCCTATAGTAAAGAAGTGTTTCCGGATGTTCAGGAAGAACATCCTGTGTTTCAGTTTGTGCCTGCTGCCTCTTGTCCTATTGCTGGGAACCACTGAAGAAGGCCTGGCTCCGTCTTCTTTGCAAACTCCCTTCAGGTATTTACACACTTTTATAAGACTTCCCTGAGCCTTCTCTTCTCCAGGCTGAACAATCTCAACTCTCTCAGCCTTTCCTCACAGGGACATGTTCCAGTTCCTTAATAATTTTAGTGGCCCTTTGTTGACTCTTTCCAGCATGTCCATACCTCTCTTGTAATGGGAATCCCAGACCTAGACACAGTACTACAGGTGTGACCTCATCAGTGCCAAGGAGAGGGGATGGATCGCCACCCATGACCTGCTGGCAACACTCCTCTTAATGTAGCCCAGGATACCATTAGCCCTTGCCTTCCTCTGGCAAGGACACATTACTGGCTCTTGTTCAAACCGGTGTCTACAAGTAACCTCAGGGCGGTTTCTGTAAAGCTGTTTTCCAGCTGGGCAGCCCCCAGTCTGTACTAGTGCATGACGTTGTTCCTTCCGAGGTGCAGAACCTGACATTTCTCTTCCTTGAACTTCATGAGGTTCCATGCTGTCAGCCCATTTCTCCAGCCCATTGAGGTCCCTCTAGATGGCAGCACAACCTTCTATTATATCAGCCCCTCCTCACAGTTTTCTGTCATCAGCAAACTTACTGAGAGTATACTCTGCCCCATCAGCCAGATCATTAATGATGTTAAACAGGTTTAGGTGCAGCATTGACCCCTGGGGTACACCACTTGTTACTGGCCCCCAATTAGACTTTGCACCAGTGATCACCACCCTCTAGCCTGGTTATTCAGCCAATATTCAGTCCACCTCATTGTCTGTTCATCCAAACCAGACATCAGGAGTTTGTCTGAGGTTCTAATGAAAGACAGTGTCAAAGACCGTACTGAAGTTCAGGTAGACAATATCGACTGTTCTCCCTTCATTTACCATGTTAGTGATTTCAATGTAGAAGTTTAACCTCTTGCTGAAGCCGTGCTGATGGCTTCTGGTGATTTTCTTGTCCATAATGTGCCTAGAAATGGTTTCCAGGATTAGCTGCTCCATCACCTTTCCAGGGATCGAGGTGAGTCTGACTGACCTGTAGTTCCCTGGGTCCTAGTTTTTGCTCATCTTGAAGATCAGAGTAATATTTCTTTAGACACTTCAGCAGAATTGACAGGGATACCACCTGTGTCTGACTATTACCCCCAGAACTCTGTATACTGTTATATTTCATATCCTTTAAGCTGTCCCTAGTAGTATCACTCATGGCCACATGGGAGTATAACAGGGCATCATAGAGTGCAGAACAAGCGTTAGCAGTCTCACCACAACATCCTGGATCTACACACCCAAGAAGCAATAAAATTATTTGGACAACAGGTCAGGTTAGCATGTGAGTGTCTCAGTCCCTTGCAGCAGAGAGATGCCCACACCTATCACTCGCCACTTCCTCCAGGTCATCCTGAGTGGTTCAGTTAGTCATCCTGATTGCTTTGCTTGAAATGACACCCACCTCCTCCTCAGTTTTCAGGGAAGCAAACCTGTCCCACAGATCCAAGGCTTCAGGTGGAGCAGGGGCCTTCCTACTAGTTTGTGGTGTGTGCTGAGATGAAACATGCAACATGTTTTTAACAAACCAAGGTTAAGTAGCAAATATCAGAGTGATAACATACTACCATAAGTACAGCATTAAGTGACAGACAGGCCAAAGGAGAAAAGGGATATAAATTAATCCCCTCTGCCAGGATATAGTATTTCTGTTAAGAACTTCTAACCAGCACTCCAACAGCTGTTATACACGTAGTACGTGCCAAATGTTAATTAGTCCAACACAGTTTAGCAGTTGATTGTCAGTACCAGGTAGCCAACAAGCTCTTGAAAATTACACGCTGATTTTTTTTTAGTTTATAGTAGAGATTCCTGATATTAATTTCTTATTTTTTAATTCTTAGGTAAATAAGAGAGTGAAAGAAAAAGAATAAGTAAGAAAGGAAAAGATAGGTGAAACAATGTCCTGAAGTCTTTCCCCATTTAACATAAGCCTGAAAGCTCCAGGTAGTTTGGCTTAATACAGTATAAAGTTACTAGTCCGAAGTAAGCGGGAAAAGTACTACAGGACATCTTCTGGGCAGAAGCTTTCCTATAGCATGACCTTGCAACTTAGGCAAAGCATACCTATAGCATCAAAGCAGATATATCTTAATCACTTTCAGCCATATCACAGTATTTTCAACGGTCACTTTACTGCAACTAAAATACTATTGCTTTCTTTAAACCCACATTCCTGAAATCATGTGCTACTTTAAAAAGCCAACACGTGCTTTGACGTACAGCTCCCATAGCTATAGACGAAGAAACCCTGGTGATACAGACCTTTATAATACGGAAGAACAAAGCCAGGTTTACATTTTAAAAAAAATAAAAGCTCAATCCCTTACCTACTTGGTTGTATCAAGTATTGCCACTGTGGTTCCTGAAGTTGCTAATGTCTAACCACTGAACTCACCTTCTCTGGATGCAGTCAGAGCATATAGTCAGGGCAGCACCACAACAAACTTGGGATCAACTTATTTTCAAATATTTATCTGGACAAAAAGTTATACAGATACCACAGGTGACATATCATTATATAGAACACAAAATAAGAATGAAACGCTGAATAACCTTTCATACCATTCATAAATCTGAAGGAAGTTTGAAAGAGATATGTTGCGGTGTTCCTCTGTGCAAAACACCACAACTAGTGTACACACAACAAATCTGACAAATCCCATACACAGACAGCAGCTTCGGTAGCTCAGAGGAGTACCATATGTATTAAGCTTAAGACCCCACAGTGTAACACATTGTTTTTTCTAAGCATATTATTTTATGCCATTACATAATACACAGGCCCAAAGGCTGACGGAGTCCCAACCTATCTGAACCTTTCTAATGTATGAAAAAGAAAATTTTGTTATATATGTAAATCTGGATTCAAATATTGCTCTTGTATAGATTAAAACTGATTTTTAGTTCTCTAAGCTGATTTCCTTCTTTACGGATCTATTCAGAATGTTTTGACAGCTAATTTAATTACTTTTTAAATGTCACTATTTTAGGAAATGCCTGGAAATTTTAGTGGAACATAGCAGTGGTAATATTTTTAAGATGTAATTGCTTTTTAGATACAAAATTCATCTTTACTAAGATTTTGCTGAACCTCAAGTAGCTATGCTGCAGTGGGCAACAAGAAAACAAAGTTCCATGGGGAGATAAGAGAGAGTAATGATCCCTTCACATTAGTGCCAGTCAGCACATGATGAAAATACTGTACAGATCCCCTGTTTACACTAAACAACACCCATAGTTGTTAATGAACCAGTGAAGTGGAGAGCGAGATGTAGGATAGAATATAGTCACAGATGAAATCAGCCTAAGTAGCAGATTCAGCTATTGGAAGAGGGTTCCCAGTTTATCATTTTGCTCAGTGATTCATTTGCAGAACAACACAGCAAACTAGTTCCAGTGGTGTGTAAATGTTCAAGGAGGAAAACAAAAAAAAAAGAATATATTTTCAAGTGTTAACTTTTAAACCAATATCTGATGAAATGCTGTGTTATTCCTAGCTACTCTTTAATTAAATTTCAGGTTATTTGCTTTCGTTATAATTTATCTTCCTTGCTTATACTTTTCTATCCTTAAAAACAAGGCCAAAACAATGTAGAACAAGGAAAAGGAACACTATGAAAAATAATTATCTGTTTTACTTTCACAGATTGATCCTGTGAGCATTCTGTAGTACACATTTCAATTGCTTCCCATCTTGCTGCTTTTGAATAGTGGCTACTTGTAAAGCAGAAGAAAAGAGAGGAGTTTTAGGAAGTCTAGTATTTGACAGCTAGTCACAGCCAATAAGAATGTCATACACAACACATGCATGTTGATTTTGCAGATCAGAAGAAAAACCATGTTGCTTTCTTTTAGGCATCTAGGTATCTGACATCAGAAGTTTGAAAACCGCATAAATTGGCATTAGTACACGCAATTAATTTAATTCATAAAATTATTCAATTTCAAAAATTGAAAAAGAAGGTACACAACATGCCAATAACAGAATTCTCTTCTCTCGAAATGTTTTTTTTTTAGTGAAAGTTAATAGTTTAAATTAAAAGTACTGGTAAACTAAGTTAGATAGAAAACCAATAAAATTAGACCAAATTAAAAATGAGTTGTCTGTTGGCACACAAATTTTATACAACAACGGATTTTTCACAGCATGTGATAAGTATGTTCTCACAGTATTTTTGCTGTATGGGACATAAAAGTATAACTCAAATGCAGTTATGCTGAAATTAGGACTTTCAGCTATAGCTGACAGTACACATTGGACACCTTAGGTGTAATGGAGGCACTTGAACATGTACACCATTTTCTGCTTAAACTGAGATACTTGACAAATTCTGTGACAAAAATAATCTTCTCTTTCTGTGGATAAGATTTTAGGAAGTAATGTTCTACAAGAACTGGGTATAAAATCTCTCAGCTCTGCAGGAAAGTACTTGAGGATACTGACAGATGAAAAATCGGACATGAGCTGCCAATGCACACTTGCAGTCAAGAAAGCCAACCGTATCCTGCATCAAGAGGAGTGTGGCCAGCAGGTCAAGGGAAGTGATTCTGCCCTTCTACTCTGCTCTCATGAGACCCCACTTGGAGTACTGCGTCCAGCTCTGGGGTCCTCAGTACAAGGAAGGCATGGCCCTATTAGAATAGGGCCAGAGGGCCACAGAAATGACCAGAGGGCTGGACCACCTCTCCTGTGAGGAAAAGCAGAGAGAGCTGAAGTTGTTCAACCTGGAGGAGAGAAGGCACCAGGGAGACGTTATTGTACCTTTTCAATATATGAAGGGGGCTTATGAGAAAGACAAAAGATTTTTCCTAGGTCCTGTAGTGACAGGACAAAAGATAACCGTTTTAAATTGAAATAGGGTGGATTTAGGTTGGATGTAAGGAAGAAATTCTTTACAATGAGAGTGGTGAGACATTCAAACAGGTTTCCTAGAGAAACTTTGAACATGCTACCATAGGAATTGTTCAAGATCAGGTTGGACAGGACTTTGAGCATCCTGATTTAGTGAAAGATGTCCCTGTCTGTGGCAGAGGGATTGCGCTAGATGATTTTAGAAGTTCCCTTCCAAAGAAAAGCACTCTGTGATTCTATGCAAATTAGATTCACGGATGTCCAAAGTCAAGTTGAAGAACACTAGTTTGATTCCCTGTATACCATTGACCTTCCATTTTCTATGGCTTAATCATTACAGCAATTTTTTAAGGAAAACATTGACCAGGACTTAAAAATTACTGGTGACTGAGAATTTAAGAGAGTTTTGTGAGTTGTCTCATGGTTACTCTTGTGGAAAATCAGGTGTTTGTTTCTAGTTCAAATCTGTGAATTCAAGTTTTAGTCTTCTGCCTTATGCTCATCTGCTGCAATAAAAAAACTGGGTTTAGGCTGTGATTTTTCATTGATAAATCTTGACAAATTAATAGACTTGTTTACTCTTCAATGAACTTAAAAATGCATGTTTTCTATTTATGCTATTGGTTTCTCCTGGATGTTCCCCGTTTTATCTGTATCACTCTTATCTGTGAACAGCAGAAATCTTTCAAGTATGATTAGCAGTGATGCTAAATAAGTACTAATATATCTTCTCTATTCAAGAACCTTCCGTTAATATATCCAACAATTTTGACACTAGAATTTGTACTGGGAACTTTTGTTTGGTTAATTACATTTGCACCCCTATTTTTTCTTAAAAGTTACAACTCTCATAATGCACATATCTATTCTAGAAACACACCAGTTGTGATTTCCATTCTTATGATTTTCAGTGGATTATATTAGACTACAATAGAATTCTAAAAATAGAACTTCAGGCAATGCCAAATCAGACATCTTACAGAAGTTTATTTCATCAGTATAAGTACCTAATCAACCAAATCTATAATTTCACTAAAAGAAAATTTGGTACTGTAGTTTCAGATAGCCTGATTTCTATAAAACCACTGTGATTGTTACTCTTTTACCATATTTCAATATTTTCACAATAAAAATTTTTAAAATATCACATCTTCCGTTATTCTGTTTCAGATCAATGTCAAGTTTTCTTGGAGTTTCTTGAAACTTTCTCTTTGTTCCAGTGCTCGTTTAAAACCAGCAGTAACACCTAGAGACCCACTCAAGAGGAACTGCAGGGGTTTGTGACTGGAATAAATAACACACCTAGTATTTACAAATTCTGTTCTTTCAAAAGAATGAATGCTGAAAAGTTAAAAAGGAAAGAAAATATCAAAAACAGTATTTTTGCAAAGTCTCAAGGAGCACCTCCTCTTTTGCTTTGCCTTTTAAATATGGCTGACTTAAGTGGTATTCTTATACAGAAAACTGGACATAGCTTATCTATAATAAAAAAGCAAGATGTAAATATCATTTACCCTAACTGTTGATTTATTAAACAAAAAATATGTGTAAAACTAGGTTTCTGAAACTCTACAGTATATACACTTACATAATTGTATATAAACAGATTATTAAATATCCAGCAACATAGCTTTTTATCCAGCAAACTCATTTTTATATAACTTGGAAAATTCCAATAAATATCCACAAAAAATCCTGTAATCTGAAACCAGTAGTAAAAGATCTTTATCATCATTTTGCTGGCAGTATCTGTTCACACTGTTTAGTCCTTAAAATCTTATTTAATACACTGCTACATTGTAAGACTGCTTAGCACAGAAGTTTTAGTCACATTGGCATTTGAATTTGCAAACAGTTAAAAGCTTATAATATGCTTGAAAAAAGCAGCAGAATTGCTACAGTTTCTATATATAAAGTTATTGAAACTTATCTAAACTGAATATCCCCAGGACACATTTCCTTGAAGAACAGAAAGTAAATGCAAACAAGTATGTGTGTGTTTGCACTTTAAATATTGTAAATGTGTTCTTTGGTCTTAAGAATACAACAGATAACCTTTATTTTCTAAATTAATCCTTCCACTCTTATAAAATCAAATCCCTTTTTGAGATGATGATTTATGTCCCACTCTTTCAACGACTTACAACGTCTTCCCCCTGAGGGCATCTGTGCCTGTGTATACTTTATTACAGTGAATATTTACTTTCAGCAGGTCTATATGTAAATTAGTGGCTGTTGCTGGGAACTTGAAAATAAATATGTTGATTTAAAAGGTGAAGAGGCATTTTATGAAGGCTCTACTGCTCTTTGTTTTATCTGTAGTACTGGAAGCAACAACAGTAACAACAAAATTCGCGATGATTTTGAAGTGCTTCTGGACATCTATGTTTTCCAGTGTTTTCTATACTGATGGATAAAAATAGAGTTATTCTGATATTCACTAGTGATTTAGAGATTTTTGATCTTCAGAGCTGAAGACTGAGTAATACTTTCGTAGTGTAGGAAGGAACAGAATCTGTAAAAAGAGAAAAAAGAAATATATGTCTAAACCTCAGCTATGTACTCCAGTACAAATAAATGGAGCCCTTGGCTAGAAACAGCTAGGTTTAGTTTTATTTCAAAGGTACTCTACAAGTGATCTCTGTGCTATCTATCAGAAATTTTGCTGGCTCATATTATACAGAAGCTATTCCTTCTCCAGTCTGCTTTTCAAAAACCAAGTATTGGCATAATGTATAGCACACAAGAGTTCAGAAGCAAGAAATCCAAAAGTGATTCATGATCTAACATCATATAAAAACCATGGAGATCAGTTTTGTCTAGGAAGGCAGAAAAGTATGCTCCTGGGCTGCTTTGCCCCAAAGGAGCATAAAGCTGGCCTATGACTGACAGGGTCAAATGAAGGGTTCTGGCAACATTATCGTAGAATCCATATTTCACAAGTATGTAAATACAACTCCATCACCACACTTCAGGAGCATCTCTAAAGCCAAATTACGATCTTCGTTTTTCCTCCTTTCCTTCTCTCCATTTTAACCACTGTTGCTACCATTATCAGAATCTGGCACTTTTACAGCAGACTTCACTTCAGAGGTAGACAGCTTGACTACTCAAGTGTGCAGCTTCTGCACATTAAGAAACAAAAGGTCAGTATCAGTACATGAAAAGTATTCTACACCTACATCCTGTGGCCTTTCTTTACGTTTCTATTTTACAGGGTCTCATATGACCACTATACAGATCACTTACATGAAATGCAAGGAATGAAAAGATACCATTAGTTTCATTCCACAAAAATTCATTTCTACACACAAAGTCTCAAAGAGATTTAAACAAAGCCTATAGGGTATTATGGCTTACAAGAAATTTTACCTTTGTTTCCTAAAACATTTTTCTAAACAAAACTCAAGATATTGACAGTTGGTTAGAGTAAATAAGAGACAGAATAGCAAAATAAAGTAAAATACAAACTTTCAGAAACTGTGCAATAAAGATGAAAGCAATGATTTTTCTACAATAATTTTACAGCAATTAAACAATTGCTACATTGATACAGGTACACTGTTAAAGAATGTTCTGTCAACGAAAAGAGTATTTCACATATATACTGTGTTTCTTTTTGAGGGGGAGAAGCACTTCTACAGAATTTCAAAATCACTAATGATAATCCCAAGACAGGTAAGTACATCTGGAGAATAAGGATAATCATTGCATCCATTATCATGAACTAAGGTTAATGCATGTACAAACAAATCACTGATTGTATACATTTGTTCTATATCAAGTGTTTTAGTTAGGGCCTAAACTTTTAACAAGCCACATTTGACATTTTCACTTTTATTTAATACCATAACAAACAATTTCAGTTTAAGGGTATATTACCTATACTCTTAAAAATTAATGTTCCCAAAGTACGTCTGCATTTATATCCAAGATAGGAGGAAGTTAATACTGCAATTTAATACATACCCCTTTCCTTTACATCTTCAATGTATGCTTTCATAAACTCTTTCTCAAACTGCTCGCGTTCACGTTCACTTTCTATAATTTCTTCAGTGTCTTCACATACAATAGTTTCAACTGGGCTGTCTTTGAGACTTATGAATCTAGAGGCAGATAACACAAGAATAAATGTAACAGGCTTCCCAACATCATTGGCCAACATGAATGACATTTTAAAGTTGCTACTGCAGCCAGAAGGGGAACCATAAAGAACATTTGCTAAATTTTTGCATTATGGCGTTGCATAATATCTATCTATTATTAGAAATAAAGATTGCAAACAGTGCCATCTTTACACTCCACTTTCCATATAAAAATAATTAGAATTATCTCTTTCTTTTCACCTATCTACATATCTCTTTTTTTGCAATAACAGGTACATTTCTTTATTACACAACTTCTGACAGACTACACTGTAATTTCACATCCGTTAATGAGCAGTATGAACTCCATCCTAACAACATTGCCTAGCAATCTGGAATTTTGCCAGCATCACTTAGCTGACAACATGTATCTTCAATTTTTGGTTGTTGCTATCTTAATTCTCTTTTACAATGCATGACTGGACAGGCGTTATGTCGTATTTGTGAATTTCCTAAAGCTCCACATTGCAGGTGAAAAATTAGATGGTTACATACATGACTTACATAGTATGTAAAATTAAATGCACAGCATTCTGAAAACCTCCAATGATATTACTACTCCAAGAAGGAAAAAATAATTTTTAAAACCCCATTAAATTGTTATTTTCAAAAGAACAAATAGTCAAACAAATCATATGGCTTTTTTAAATCTCATTCATTAATTGCTGTGAGTCAGTGGTCCGTTGACCTTGGCTGGCTAGGTGCCAGTCAATCAACTATCTCACTCACTCTCCTCAGCAGGACAGAGGGAGAATATAAGATGAAACACAGATAAGTTGAGCTAAAGACAGTTTAATGAAGAAAAGCAAAAGCCATGCACAGAAGAAAAGCAAATAAAAACTGAAAAATGTATTCTCTATTTCCCATCAACAGGCAATGTCCAACCACTTCCTGGGAAGCAGGGACTCAGTAAGTGCAGCAGTTGTTTTGGAAGACAAACACCTAACAGATGATCCACCTCCCTTCTCCCTTCTCTTAGCTTTTATTGCTGAGCATGACATCATGGGCTACGGAGTATCCCTGTAGTCAGTTTGAGTCAGCTGTCCCAGCTATATCCCCTCCCAACCTCTTTTTTATTCTCAGCTTACTGGTCTTTGTAGTGAAGGATTGGATAGACAGCCTTGACACTGTGGGAACCCTGCTCAACAGTAGTCAAAAACTGTAGTATGTTATCCACACCATTCTAGCTACCAATAAAAAGCCCAGTGCTGTAGGAAATGCTATGGGGAAAGTTAACTCCATCCCAGTGAGATCCACTATAGAGTCTCAAATGGTTTCATAATCAAAGATCTGAACATCACCTTCAGATGCAAGATCACTGTAATTGCAGGCTAAAAGGCCTTTTAGTCTTAACCTGCATGCAGCAATAAAGTGTTGTTTCACAACAAGGAATTTATGAACAACTAAATTTATGTGACACTATTTAGCCTTTCAACTAGCCACGTCTCCCACTCCCAGCAGCATACTTTTCACGGCACTGATCTTACTGACAGCGTACTTCCAGACTATTGGTCTCACAGGGGCATTGCTTTGTGACTCCAGAGTTAGAGCTACTATGACCAAGTTTACACAGCAGTAGTAGTTTAGGCATATAGATGCACCTTGTGGCAGATGAAAATCGAAAGATGAGGCTCCTCTGAAATTTCCAGTCTCTCTAGTGCCTCCTTAAGGGCTCTAATATAAATTGGGTCAGAATTTGACCACCAGGTGTGATAGAAACTGATGTTTGTGAGAGTATTTCTCCTGGGCGCATCTACCTTATCTTTTTGAGAACATATTCCTTTCTCTCTCACTTTTACTTACTTTAAACCTGTGGTTGACTCACAGATAGCTGTAGGTATCTCAACAAGGTCATCACCACTGACAACTAGCAAACTGAGCTTTGGCATATTGACCAGAGCTCGTGGTAGATAAGTCAACTTGTTTTTCTGCAGAAGAAGTGTCTCCAGTTGATCTAACCTGTAAAAATGTAAAATAAAAATTAAAATATTTTTTTCAGACAGGAGCATTTATCCGAATAGCAATACAGATTTAATCTTGTGTAAAAGAAGAACAATGACATGCACCATCTTTGGCTTCCAAAAAATTACTTATACCACACTTTTACAAATTGTCATCAACTTTAATGGAAATTTCCACTCATTGTTCAGCTTTATAGGTATTACTAGCATACCTCTGACAAGTATGCAGAAGTATGCCCAAAATAAAGGTTACAAAAATTACTGATTTAATACAGAAGATATGAAATATCATACAGAATATATGAAATATGAAATATGTCCATGATACACAGCATATTTCCATCTATTGTTTTTCACTAATAATTAGTACTGTGGGGAGCAAGAAGAAGACCAGCTCCTGGTCACAGGTGTCTTGCAAGTTGTCCCACTGAAATCAATTTAATGACAATGTTTTGTGGAAGAAGGCATTGGGCTTTTTTTACTTTATTTTCCCTGGCTTTTCCTCATGCAATAGTAATTTGTGGCTGACCACTTATTCCTTGGAGTAGATAGAATATGAAAAGCGTAAAAAACAATAACATAAATTTGTCTCATTTGACCAGAAGGGTCCATCGTTAAAATACTGTTGCAGACTGTTGCCTGTCAGGCCCATATGGGTTGTTCAAATTCAGGGAAAGATATTAAGGCGTCAGTCTACTGCCAAGTCATCTTTTTTAATCACAGACTTCAAGGTAGTTCACTGAGGTTCTTTGACACTGTAGGCATTGAAATCATGAGTCTGAATAAGATCATCAGTTTACTGGGGATGTGGGGGAGATATCATGATATTTTATAGTCTTCAGAATACACATGTGCCCTAAAGATCTCAAAAATCAAATCCCAGTGTCAAACAAAGAAAACCTTATTTTGTGGTGTCTGATTATGACGCAGTGCTACAGAGGATGGCAACTGAGTATGGAATGGAGAAGATGAAATGTAGAAAAGGAACATTTGGAGATAGAGAAATATGTCCCAAAGAGTTGATGGGATCAGTAGCCCAGCTGAAATCCACCTACACCAATGCACACAGCATGGGCAAAAAACAGGAGCTGGAAGACGTTGTGCACTGGGAAAACGACAACATAGTTGCCATCACAGAAACACAGTGAATGACTCACACAGCTGGAGCCGGAGTGCCTCAATGGACAGCTGTAACCTCCTCAGAAGGGACAAGCAAAGAAGGGGAGGTGGTTGTGTAGCCCTGTACGTTACGGAGTGTTTTGTGTATGGTTTAAAGATTGTGATGAAGGTGGTTTTGGATGAGAATCAGGGGGAAGGATAACAAGGCAGATATCATGGTGGGAGTCTGCTACAGACCACCCAACAAAGACAGGGAGGCAGATGAAATATTCTACAAGCAGCTGGGAGCTGTCTCATGACCGCTAGCCCTTGTTCTCCTGGGGGACTTCAGCCAGCCTCAAATCTGCTGGAAATACAACACAGCAGTGAGGAGACAGTCTCTGAGGTTCCTGGTGTGTGTGGAAGGTAACTTCTGACACAGCTGGTGAGTGAGCCCACTATGGAAGGTGCCCTACAGAGAGAACAGAGAAGATCTGGTAGGGGATGTGATGGCTGTAGGCCGTTTTGGGTGTAGTGATTACAAAATGATAGAGTTTTCAATTCTTGGAGAGGTAAGAAGCAGGATCAACAGAACTGCTACTTTGGACTTCCAGAGGGCTTTGACCTGTTTAGGATGCTGGTAGTCCAGAGTCCCTTGGGAGTCAGTTCTGAAGGGCAAAGCAGTCCAGGAAGGCTGGGCATGCTTCAGGAAGGAAACTTTAAAGATGGGGGAGCAGGATGTGCCCATGTGCCAGAAGACAAGTCGGTAAGAAAGAAGAACAGCCTGGCTGAACAGAGAGCTTTTGCTGGAAGTCAGGGAAAAGAGGAGAGTTTATGACCTTTGGAAGAAGGGACAGACAATTCAGGAGGACTACAAGGATGTCATGAGGTTATGCAGTAAGGAATTTAAAAGGGACAAGTCCCAACTAGAACTTCATCTGGCTACTGCCATGAAACACAAAAAAAAAAATGCTTCTATAAATACATTAGCAATAAAAGGAGGGCTAAGGAGACACTTCATCTTTGTATGTGGGAGGAACAGAGTGACTAAGGATGAGGAAAAGGCTGAAATACTTAATGCTTTCTCTGCTTCAGATTTTAATAGTACGACCCATTGTTCTCCAGATACCCAGCCCCCTGAGCTGGAAGACAGGGATGGGAAGCAGAATTAAACCCCACAATCCAAGAGGTAATGGTTAGTGACCTGCTACACCATCTAGACACAAACAAGTCTATGGGGCCAGATGGGTACTGAAGGAACTAGCAGAAGTCCTCAATAAGCCACTTGCATCATTTATCAGCAGTCCTGGCTAACCGTGGAGGTCCCAGTTGACTGGAGGTTAGTCAATGTGATACCCTTCTACAGGAAGGTCCAGAAGGAGGATCTGGGGAACTACAGGGCTGCCAGTCTGACCTCAGTGACAGGGAAGGTTATGGAGATGATCGTCTTGAGTGTCATCACATAGTGTGTACAGGCCAACCAGGTGATCAGCCCCAGTCAGCATGGGTTTATGAAAGGCAGGCCCTGCTTGACCAAACTGATCTCCTTCTGTGACAAGGTGACCCTCTAAGTGGATGAGGGCAAGGCTGTGAATGTTGTCTGCCTGGACTTTAGTAAAGCCTTTGACATCATTTCCCACAGCATTCTCCTGGAGAAACTAGCTGTCCGTGGCTTGGATGGGCACACGCTTCACTGGGTAAAACACTGGCTAGATGGCCAGGCTCAAAGTGTTGGGGTGAATAGAGTTAAATACAGTTGGTGGGAGGTCACAAGTGGTGTCCCCCAGGGATCAGAGTTGGGGCCAGTTCTGTTTAATATCTTTATCAATGTCCTGAACAAGGCGAACAAGTGCACCCTCAGTAACTTTGCAGATGACACCAAGTTGCACAGGAATGCGGATTAACTTGAGAGTAGGAAGACTCTTCAGAGGGATCCAGACAGGCTGGATCAATGGGCTGAGGCCAACTGTGTGAGGTTCAACAAGGCCAAGCGCCAGGTCCTGCACTTGGGTCACAACAAGCCCCTGCAATGCCAGAGGCTTGGGGATGGGTGGCTGGAAATGTGCCCAGCAGAACAGGACCTGGGGGTGTTGGTTGACAGCTGACTGAACATGAGCTGGCAGTGTGCCCAGGTGGCCAAGAAGGGAAATAGCATCCTGGCTTGTATGAGAAGTATTGTGGCTAGCAGAATTAGGGAAGAGAAGGGCAATGGACCTGGTGAAGGGTCTAGGGCACATGTCCTGTTAAGAGTGGCTGAGGGAACTGGGGATATTTACCCTGGAGAAAAGGAGGTTCAAGGGAGACAATGACATCACTTTCTACAACTGCCAGAAAGGAGATTGTAGCCAGGCAGATGTCAGTCTCTTCTCCCAGGTGACAAGTGATCACATAAGAGAAAATGGCCTCAAGTTGTGCCAGGAGAGGTTTAGATTAGATATTAGGAAAAAATTCTTCACAGAAAGGGTTCCCAAGCATTGGAATGGGCTGTCCAGGGACCTGCTTGAGTCACAATCCCTGGAAGTATTTAAAAGACCTGTAGATGTGGTGCTTAGGGCCATGGTTTAGTGCTGGACTTGACAGTGTTAGGTTAATGGTTGGATGCTGGTCAATGGTCTTAAAGATGTTTTCCAACCTAAATAATTCTATGGTTCTATTCTATGATATATAGGTTACAGGGAAAACATTACTCAAGCTTATGAGTATCTTTCCATAAAATAAAAGTATCCTCTTAGAAGCTCTTTAAAGTTAATTAAATATTTACTCAGCTGACCTGGAAAATATGTCATGTTTATGCTGTTGTGGCTAGACCATATGTATTACTAATACAAATTATGACTTCAGCCCTTCTGTCATAGAAATCTGTGATTACAAAATGTCCCAGAAAAGTCTTTTTGCCTAGCAACAAAAGTCTTACAAAAGCTAAGGTTGAATGAATTTTCTGTGAAGTTTCTTCTGCCTCAGGGATCTCTAGTCCCAAATCAATAAACAATCCTTTTTTTCTTAATAAACTTTAGTTAATACGTGTTTTGCTTTAATTACAGCTATGTAAAGTTTTGTAAGCCAAGTTACAACAAGATTCCAGAGTGAAAAAATGGGCTTAGGGATAAGAAAAGTGCTTTCTGAGGCTAGTAAGTCCCATTGAAGCGATCAGCATGATTTTTTTTTTAAATAGTTCTAATGGATCTCTAAATTGAGAGAGTGAGTATATGTGTGCACATGCATATATACTTCAGAGCAGGTGGAGGATTGTCAGTGGGTTTTTTATTCTTAACAATAGTCTGCTTTACCACCAATGTTTATCAGGTTCTTTCAGTAACTTAAATATGCTTTAGTTCATCTTTCTCTCCACCCCATTTACACTCCAGAAAGATCCTGATACCAGCTGTAGATGGTGAGAATCCTTTGCTGGAACTAGGACAGAATATGCCCCATGAACTTCCCAAATGGCATTGCCTGGATATAATGACAGATTATCATGAATGAATCAGAAAATGTTAGTTAGCTGAACAGTAGAGGCACTGACTGTGCAATCTGCCATCAGCAAGCTAGAAAATGTAGTTTCTGTTCTCTGACCTCGATCATCAATAATAATGGTAAAACTTACATTCAAAACTATCTGGTGTATTTCCAAATGTGATTTTTTCATGTGATTTTTCATTAATGGTGTCCCTTGGAAGCTTGTTACTTTCTAGATTTGCTTTATAGTTCACAAGCCTGTCAATGAATTAAAACATAAACTACCTGTCTATGTCTTCTGGGAGATCTTTCAGGTTGTTGCTGCTAATATCCAGCCACTGCAAATTAGACATCCGGAGTACACAAATTGGAATAGAATGAAACTTGTTTGCTGACACGTCCACAACTGTGACTTGTTTCAGGTTACTTAGCTAGAAAGAAGTGGTGTTTTATTTTAGTTACATAGTGCAAATACAAAACTCATTTCATTCATCAAACATTCTTATTCCGCTCAAAGCACATAGAAAAATAAGAATTGCATGATTTTTTAACTCAATTTTTTGCCGGCCTTATCTCTTAGTCATCATCTTATAGGAAAAAGGATTTCAGAAATAACTACGTCCCAAAGTGTTCATCACCTTCTTAAATCTGTCATGGTATTGAATGAAATTTTCATTCTACAAAAAATAAAGACAGTGACTTGGTTCCTTCCTAGATTACAGATGAACTAAGTTCTGAAGTGAAAAATACAATCAAATATATTTGATAATTAATAGATATCAGGTTACCATTCTCAAAATCAAAGATTTTATAACTCTCATCAGAACCATATAGATTTCCTTCTCTATAACTCTGTTATGCACTGAGAGTGTACTGCTAGGAGACCCCTAGAAAATGAACGAAACTACCAATTTAATCCAAGCGAAAATTTGGTCCAATATTTTTCAAAGATGTTTAAAAATATATTTTCCATACTTTCAAACTAAATATATAATAAGGTGCACTAGAGCCTTTTATTTGAACACTTTTCAAAGGAATTACATTTTTAACTAATAAACTTTTAGTGCAGTGAAGGTTAACTACAAATGTAGAATATACCTGTTAAAGAAATAAATGTGTTAAATAAAGCTCTCTTTGTATTGAATCCATTATTCACACTACCAGTGTTCATAAAACCATGCAACTTGTTAAAGTGAATGTCAAAGGAGCACACATGTTGACCAAAACCACTGCTTTAGAATGGAAATTATGTCTCTGAGCTTATAATCATATGCCACCATCACAATCTAGCTCTGTAGATCCTGATACAGAAGAGAAAGTAACACCAAAATTTAGTTGTTCTTTGCCTGAAGGTTTCTTGGAATGTAGAAAATAATGAGGAACCAAAAAACCGAAACCAAATATATTTTCCATTTCCAAAGTTTGAAAAATGCAAGCAATAGCATAAATTGTGAAAAAAAATTAGAAAGTATGGAAATACATTATGAATCCTTGAGAAGGCTTTTTTTATTATTATTTATTAAGGATCAAGTCCCTTTTTCTACAATTTTATGGTCAAACTTCTTACTGGAATATCGTCAGTCATCTTAATTTGACCCTTGCCATTTAAAATGCTCATATTCTTGGTGCTGTATCAGAGTCAGTTTTGTCTGTGATTTTCTGGCAGTGTTTTTTCTGTTTGGGGGGGGGGGGGGGGGGGGGTGTTTGTTTGGGGGGTTTTTTGTTGTCTTTTTTTTTTTCTAGATATAACCTAATATTGCTGCCAGACCTTAAAATTTGGGGAGGTCTTTTCAGGGAGACGTACTGAAGTTATCGTATCACAAATGACTACACAATTAAGTTTACCTTTCAGAAACATATTAGAGGTTCTCAAATCAAATATATAATTTTGAAATCTGCCCACCAGTGCATTAAAACAGCCCTGGTGAGGAATTACTATGGAAATGTCTCACTCCTGATTCAGAACAGGCAGACACACTTTTTATTCTGACACTTCTCACTTTCAAATAATTTTGTCATTTTGAGGACTGACTACTAACAATGAACAGTCACTCATTTATGGTACATTTTCCAGATACCGAATTTTTTTTCCAACAAAACAGAACTTCCCTTTGAACAAGGAAAGCATAGTGATTCTTCTAGATCATAGCAACGAGAGAAGAGAAAATAATTGGCACCATCTTTACACTGCATTTACTTTGTCATTTCAAATTATCATCACAATTCCAAATCTCAAGCAAATATTACAAGTTTCTCTGTACTCAGAATAGTTTGCTAAAACTGTTGATACATTTCTTTCAACAAAATTCCCCAGAAAGGATTTGTCAGGTACAGAGTTAAAACTAAGTTGCACAGTCTCAAATAACACCCAAGAAGTTATCAAACCAACCTCAAAGAAGAAAAGCCACAGTCTCTAAATATCACGTAGTAGGTTATTTTAAAATAAGCTATCACTGTTCACTCAAGTTCCTAAACACTTTGCTTTCACATGTAGTCACATATAATGCCAAATCAACTTGGTAACATTAACCTGAGGTGGTTAAGAGATAGTTCTTCAACAGCAGTAACTAGTTTTATATGTTTTCCTGAAAGTGCTTTATTACATTAAATAGTAAAAGTAACATTAATATAACCGTATTATGCTTTTTAATAAACAGAGATGTTTCTGACATTTTTCATATAGTATTGAAAATAGATTGTTTTAATACTTGATTATATGAAAATCTACATTTTTCAGGAGTTTGTACTCCCATAAAACTGTACCAACAAAATATACAGCCATGGACTCTCTTGATATAAAGTTTGGTTCAGCATGTCACAGAATATATGGAGTCATGATTATATTGTATAAGCTGCAAGCCTTCAGTACTTGTTCTTTAAGGGTAATATTTAACAAAACCTGTCCATTTTCTATAGTAAGTTGAAACCTAATGGAGTTTTTATTTAATCTGTCTCTGATATGTTACCAACAAACACCTATGATATATGATGCATTGGAAATTATGACAGCTATGTATTATATTTGCTAAAGAAAACCCTGTGTATTTTATTTCTTCACAAAGGACTAATGGATTTTCACACCTTCTATAACATTTCATTTTCAAACAAGCATGGGTCCCTTATCATTTTTACATTATAACTGATTTTTGCTTGATGTTGATTTTTGTTATTTTCCTCTATTATGTGACTTTGAACCAATCAGTATATAGGCTTTATGCAAGTTCCATTTAAAAATAGCTATATTTGATAGTCTAGCTACCTGGACCCACTTACTGTGGTCCTTGTGTTTAGTCACTGTTGTCATTTTTATTTGACAAACTGCTCCATTTTGCTTATCTTAATCATTTTGCTCATAGAAATAACCCAGATAACATTGTAGAACTCCACTGCTTCTCTTTCTCTCTGACAGTTAAGCCTTCAGTTGAAAGAAAAGGACACCATGTCCTGGGCTGAACAACTTATTTGATTAATGGATGTGTTTTTATTTCTGTTCTACTTTTGCCATGAAAGGGATTTACTGATAAGGTTGCATGCAAGTTGCCTACTACTTAGTATCAACAAATGAAAAGGTATAAAATCATGTCAAGCCTACCACAAAAATAACGTATTTTTCAATTGCATGTAAATATTCTGTAGCAGAAACAGCATCCCATCAAAGTCAATATATGACAAGACATACCAAGGATTAACCCAGAAATGTCTATCAATGCATTACAAATGTGCTTTTGCCCAGAAATTTCAGATTGAATTAATTCAAAGAAAATTTGTCCCACTTCAATAGAATCAGGTTATCAAATATGTTGTCTCCCAAAGCACAGATATTGGCAATCAGCATCTCATTATCTTGCTGAAAGCAATACAGTATATATGACAAAGGAGCACCCGAGTTGCAAACTGCACAGTTGCTCACTTAGGTCTCATGCATTCAGACCAAATCCCCAGCTTTTCTTTCACAGAGCTGTAAGTGTAACCTCTTCTGTAACCTCACTGACGTTCCTGGAGAGAAGCACGAATTAAAGAAACAAGTACAAGCATCTTTAGAGACAGAAATCATCTTTCATTAAGATGTACTTGTTCTTTCATAGCCCAGTCCACCACTGAGGGTCCACACTGTACTCTTGCACTTGAGAAGGCAAAGACACTAAACAGTCAACCCCACCCCTTCGTATCAGGTTCACATATTTTGTGACAAACCCCTCTGAAGTGTAAAAATGCATGACTTCAAACAGCACTTCATTTGGTGGTAACATGATAAGCTAAATCCAAGAAATGTATGTGGAAGCAAGTCTTCACCCAAATGGCATTATTCTGATTTTGCAATGCTAAAATCCTAAATCTTTTGCAGAGTTAATCCCCAAAGAGATGCCAAACTGGTACTTGAAAGTTTAACATTATCGCCTTTCGTATTTGGAGCATTATCATCATTCAAGCACCTAATGCTCAAAGTCTAATAGAGTATTTAGAGCTATAATGACCTCAGCATAAAAAGTTCATAGAAAGGAACTTGGCCTTTTATTAGAGAAATTTGTGTATACACAAATCTCTCATCAGGTCTGGAAAGAATGAGAAAGCTGACGGCATATGCAAGAGTCACAAAAATATCAGGTATTGATCATGCACAGGTGATTGAAGAACTACATGGCAGTAAGAGCAGGGCTATCTTCATGCAGTTAAAGTCCCTAAGAATGTCAGTCGTGTTTAATCTTAAGTGTAGGAGTTTTCCCAAACCAATAGACAAGTCATGTGCATGAAATTAAATACCTGACTAATGATTTTCTGGGCTGAAGCCAAAACAAGTCTGTTGTCTCAAAAAAATAAATTTATGTTGATTAGTTACATTAAGTTTTCATAGTATTACTGCTGCAGCTACACACAGTCTGCATATATTACTGCACTTTTCTATCATAAAGTCATCTTTTCTTCAAATCTCCAAAACTTGTAAATAAAGGATACAGGTTAGAAGGAAAAAATAGTCTCTACCAAAAGTCAATTACAGGTTTCTCATCAATTTAAATGGATCCAGTATCTCTTTTTGGGTACATACTCTTCAAATATTTCAATTAAAACCATAAGAAAAGGAAGGGCACTAACATCAGTACTATACAGGTATTAAGTGGCCTCCCCAGACTGTTAGGATAGGAAGTGTCCTTTGAGTATACCAAAAGACCCTTTCAAGATACATTCTGCTCCTTCCCCAAGAGATAACCAAAATTGCTCACTTACATAACAGAACAGAGACAAATCCAAAACCATTTTTCATGTCTGCTTTGAGACACAACAGCAGTTGAAGAGATACTATTCAAATAGTGCCACCTTAATTATGATTTAAACATATACAATAATTCTGTTTTGTCATGACGAAACACTACAGCCTATGAAGTTACTCTTGTGATTTTAAAAAACTGAGTATGCTTACTTGAGCTCATTCTAAAACCCAGAGTAAATCACTATTTGCCAAGTGGGGCAAGGGGAAAACACCAAAAGAGAAGAAAATTTTATTTTGTAGTAACTCAAAAAAGATACTATAAGAAAGATGACTGCAAAAAATAAAGAACCATAGCACACAGGTTGATGGGTTTATTTTAGCTTTATAAAATAGTAAGCATTCACTTGAAAGTAAAAAAATATCAAGGATACTTGAAGAAATATCTGTAGAAAAGAACCAGGTAACAACATAATATTGACAGAAGCAAAATAAATAATAAGAAAAATGAAGTGAAGAAACATTGAAGTGAAACAAAGAATGTGGTCCTATGATCCAACCTGTTACAATATCACCATTTTGATGACTGATGAGGAAATCATTTCACCTTATGTGTATTCATGCTGGGCAATGACAACAGCTTTCTACACCAGTTTGAACACATATAGCCTGATAAACTTGAAAACAAGACTTTCATGGAATGTCAGCCAGAAATCAGCTTGCTTATAAATGTAAGTGGAAGACAGAATATTAAAGTGAAAAATACATTTTTGACTTCAGCAGCCAAGGTCAGAAGTTTAGTGATCTGTGAGCTGCCTCCTATGATACTGGGAATAAGCATTTCCATGGTTTTTTTGCTTCATAAATAGAAATGGTAGAACTTCTTTTTGCCTTGGCACAGAGTAACTTTACTAAAATACACAAGATTCTTGCCTACTGTGGTGCTGGGCACTAGTGCAGTTTGGCAAATACCACTAATTGGCTACAAAGCAAGAGAACCCTGCAACTTGGAATTGGATTTATCTGTTCTTGAAGCAGGAGTTTCATAAAGAGAGTCCCCAAACTCAGGGAAGTCACAATGGAAATAAGTCTGTTTTGCACTCTGTGACATATCTGGTCTGGAATTAGAACTTATCTAGTTGAATAAACTCTTACAAAATGTCTATCACGAAAATTATTTTTCTTTTAATGTCACAGACTACATGTGCATGACACTGATAGTACACAAACCTACAGTTGAGAATACTGTCAACAATTGAACATGACAGTTCACAACTTTGTAGCTTACCAGGATTATAGCAAATTTTCTCTTTCTCTTCTTTTTTTCCTTTCTTATGGTGCTGTTAGATATTGGGGGGATAGGGGGTGGTGTATATACTTTGACAAACCTGACAGGAGAAATTTTGGGTTGATCTCTTCTCAAAGGATTCTTTTCTTCCTATATTTTAACAGTATTTCTAGGAGGCCTTATGTCTTGGTCTGATACAAACACGTAAATATTAGAAATATAGTTAGTATTAGTAAAAGATATGGGAGTGACCTTTTCCTGACCTGGACAAGAAATTTGAGGAATGATACACAGGTTGTATGCACAGTGGGCAGTTTTTATGTACGAACAGACATTGGCTACTTTCTAAGAACTTGGTGCAATTAAGAGCATGAAGCTATGACTTCCTGCATTTTTTAGTGCTTCATTGTCATTTTGCACTACTCTATCCAGACTCTGTTCAAGTAAACAGAGTGTGTCTAAGTAATTTAAGTTATTTAATTATTATTGTTCTTATTAAATACCTGCTAATAAAAATATAACTGAATACTTATTCATATAATTAGGAGAGCTTATCATGAAGCTAGGCTTTCAAGACTCATTTTATAGGAAGAATTCCCCGGCTGTGAAATTGATCGAGACCTGGTGCAGGCACTGGACACATTGCAACCCTCCAGTAATACCACCCAGCCATGTGATCTTTGGTACTGCCCCATGGATGAGAACACAGCAATCCTACAAGTCTCATCTACTTTTTACTGGAAATTCTTAAAGTTTCTAAATTTCTTTCCTTTCCTTTTCTTTTTTCCCCGCTCCCTTGGACACTAATAAACACTTGCAGGAATTGACTTGTTTAAAAAAAAAAAAAAAAAAAAAATTACTTGCATAGAAAATACTTGGCCACATCCTCAGTGTAGCCAAGAGACTCCTATATTTCAGGCAAGCTTCTAAGTCTAAATTATGTCAACAGCCCTTTCATCAACTCAGAGTATCTCAGGAAAAGGTAGGCATAAATACAACTGAAGGCTTGTTCCATAATGCTCCTTGGACTACTAAATTTTCTGCTGTGTCATTTAAACAACAAAGAAAAGAAGTCTAATAAAATTAGTCATCTGACCTATCCCAGCATAGTTACTCAGACAATAAATTATGTAGATTCAGGTTTCATGTTACTGAAATAGTATAAGCTCAGATACATTTTACACTTTTTCATCTCTGTCCTATATCAAAATAAGCAGCTTCCAAACAAGTGTTTTACTACGTAGTCCCCTTCAGATTGTGTCCAAGCAACTTATCTTTGCTAAGCTACTCATTGCTGCTGGAGACATATATTCCCCTAGTAATTTTTTTAATAGTAAACAACAAGCAACTTCTGCATATTTGTGTATATCTTGTACAATGCCAGATAATATTTTCTGTGAACATGACATTTTACAAATACCTATATAATGCTTTGAGCATATAAAAACATGAATATAACAAAGGAAACTATGACTACTGAACATATACTTAGAAGGAGGAACATTTATTAACAGCATGCATCTAAAACTGTCAAGATTTCAACAACTGCGAATAAAATCTAATATGGGGAAGTACAAGGTAATACAAAAACAGTGAAGCACACACATTTCTTAAACTGACTGAAACCTGGGAAAAGATAGAAACATAAAAAAGGTAACTGTATATAACTCAGTGAAAGTCATGTTCAATATCATTAGTGGTCACAAAAAAAAATAAATAGTTATATATATGTAATGTGATATAAAATATTGAACCCAGAAATTAATTGTCACTAAATAAGGTAACTGTACACCTACATACAAGACACCATACTTCTTGTTAGGTTTTCTCAAGGAAAAATATAGCAGTAGATGAGATTCAGAGACGAGCAACAGTCATTAATAGAATGGAAACTGTTTTGCAGTAGTTCTGAAAGACCTAAATCAAGGTTACAAAAGAATGTAAAATTTAGAACAGTTGAGCAAGAAAAAGTAAATTAATGGTGCATTCTTCCTTCATAATACAAGAGCAACATAGCCAAAAAACCTTGCATTTCTGATAAAATAAAACTTTTATACAATCATTCTGTGGGGTTTGCAACAACATGATCTTCAGTTTAAGAACATTGCAGAATTCTGAGGAAACTGACATTTACACAAATAATGAAAACTTGTATTTCTATGTCACAGTTCAAATAAGAACAATACAGATTTTTTTTCAACCTCAGATTATGGCACAAATACCACACTGTTGTTCTAGCAGAATAATACTGAACATTTTGTTCAGTTTGCTTACTAAGATTTCAAAGGTGAAAACTGCTAAAAGTTTAATTCTTTGGAAAGCAGATCTGCAACTTAGAAATGTATTACAATACTAGAAAACAAACAGAAACACAGTGGCAAGAAGTCACTTACCAAGGTCAAATATCACGCCAGAGAAAGTATAACACAGGCTTACTGATTTCTAGTCTTGAGATACTAAGGACCATTCCAGTTATATATTATGAAAAGTCTCAGGCCCCTATCAAGACTCTCTTTGATTATGGTAGTAAAATTAGTGGGAATTTAAGATGCTCTGTATTTTGTATAACCTTCTCATTTCTTCCTTTTTTAAAAAAAATATACTCTAGCATTCTACAAATATGAAGCAGCACATTAGGTGCTTGACTCTAGCCAACCTTTTTATTGCCACTAACCACCATTTCAAAGAGCATTTTGTATTAGTAACTTGAAGACTTGGATCCAGCTTCTGAGAATGAAAAATATTCCAACTGTATTAAAAGGAATTTGGGGTAGCCTGGCCTCTTCTTAACCATCTCCCTGCCCTGCAAAGAGTATATTCCAAGAGAAACCAAAAAAACCAACCAAATCCAAAAACAAACAAACAAGAAAAACAAACCAAAAAAACCAAACAAACAGCAACAAAAAAAATGCCACCAGCAAGGAAGGCAGAAAAGAACAGCGAATCATGAAATGGTGATGCCTACGTGTGATCCTGACACATGTATCTTCTAATCCATTGCAGCCCCTCTGCCACCACGATCATGCACCAGCGCTGCATTTCTAGTTGAGACAAAATAGCAACCTCCCAACAGCTTGGCAGCCAGCATACACCACCTGACAGGGTTGAAGCTAGGAGTCCTAGCCCTCAGCAACCACCTAGTGGTGCATACCCTGCCCACTTATATAGCCTTATAATCATGTATTATACAACCAGACACAGTCAGGGGAAGGTCTGTCACACAGTCATACACATTCTTCACACAAACTCTACATACAGGCCAGCATTGCCCACATACACGCAGCATCCACACTGCCCATATAAACTGGTGCATGGAGTCTCAAGTTTTGGGTCAAGGAATTTGGCAGATCAGGATTAACAGGATCACTGCAGATCAGTCCAGAAAGCTATTGGCAGATGTGGCTAGAGTAATGCAGGTGATGGGGAAGCAAACAAAACATATGTCAATTAAAAAAGGATAGGAAGTAGAGTATTACCAGGATCAATTCTGCAAAGTGAAAGTTAAGTCTGGGAAATCTCAGTCCTTCAAAGCTGTGTTTTCATCATAAAGCA
The DNA here is from genome assembly GCA_027574665.1 of Rhynochetos jubatus. NCBI lineage: Eukaryota > Metazoa > Chordata > Aves > Eurypygiformes > Rhynochetidae > Rhynochetos > Rhynochetos jubatus. The sequence goes on from CM050690.1 coordinate 32,766,554, forward strand.
TTGTTACTTTAACCCTACCATAACCTTCGTAACCTGTGTTTTTATTGTTCATAAACATTAGCCACCTCCTTCTGAACTCCATCTGTGGTAACCAGCTCTATAACAAGCCACAATGTGAATTAGATGGACAGTTTAAACAGCAGGTGAAGAAGCATCTCTTTTTTAATATTTGGCCTGAGCTTTCCAGCCATTCATTTCTTTACCTGAAACTCATGGTGCTTTGCATCGCAGTTCAGAATCATGACAGAGGTCCAGGTTCGTGATCTGTCACCTCTTCAATAGGAAAAGCAGGAACCACTAGGCCGTATCCTGCACTGAATTCCCTTGCACCTTCAACATCACTTCCACTTCACATTGGGTATAATACTAAACTCTTTTGCCAGGCACTAATACAGCAGAGAACTTACGTGACTGAGCTCTAAGACCAAAAAAAAAAAAAGGATGATATCCTATTTCAACTGATAGGGCTGGGTCTTTTCTTTATATCTTTCCCACTGATCAATGATGATGAATAAAAATTACAGTTGGCCTTACCAAGCGTTTTTTATAGCTGCGAAGAGTTGATCAATCTGTGTAACTACCTATAATTAGTTAAAACCTGATAGGAACGTATTCATAATAAATTAAACACATTAACTTCAGTTAGACTCTCAAGCTTTATTCTTCTTTCACAATAAATAATACCTCTCATTAGCTGTGCTTTATGGAATAACGAATAGCATGCTTTTTTCTCCCGTCACCTACGATTCTCTTCTGACTCTCATCAATCCATGTATGTAGGCACCAGAGACGTTCTTCTTTAAAATATGCAAATGTTAGACAGCTATGTATTTGTTCTTCTCTCTGGTTCTATTAAGTAGTTATATAAAATCTTCCTCAGACTATCTTGCTGATGAATGGAAGATATATAACCAGGATTTTGAAAGCAAATTGTGTGATTGGACTAGAGATTTTGAACTGTTTTCAGAGAAAGCAGATCCAGAACAGTACGAAACACTCTTTCATACCTCTGAATTCTTTTACACAATTTTTGGATTTTGTAACAACACAGTTATGTTGTAGTGTTCACATTATGACCCTCTGCTTATTGTTAAGTCTTCCCTTATACTATAAAAGTACTTCCCTGTTATTCCCTAATACTAAAACATTTCAGACCATGAAAGGTAATGCTACTTTTATTGAACTCATGTGAAAGGAAAAGGAAAGGTCACTCACACCACAGCACAGAGGTAGGCATGGGTTAGTTCTCCAATGAAGTGGGCTGTTATTATTAGCTGCTGACTTGCTCTGATGGCGGAGTGGTTTTGAAGTGGTGCTATATTAATTAGTAGATTTTGGAAGCACAGAGTCAAGAACAGGATCAACTAACACACTTCCCTGTGCCTAACTGCATAATCCTGTTTCCTAACATAGATCCATGCCCTTCTTTAGCCCCTTGTCTATTAAAACATTTATGAGAGCTCCTGCAACAGTAAGGCCTCCATGAATCTCCTCTGACACCTAACACTTTTGCACCTGCTCTTTTGGGTTTCACACCCCTCCTGCTAATGTTTAACGTTACATCTTATACCAGTTCCATAAAGCAGCTGTTACTTTTCATGGATTGACAGCACTTTGGCCAGCTATGGGAAAGCAACTCATCATGAACATCAAGCAAATTCAAAAAGAATACAAGCCCTGGACGAAGAAGAGCAAGATGAAATCTAGCCTAACAGAAATGTACCAAAGCCAAGAAATTGTAAAAATGTTTCTAAGACTGCAAAATGTATGCACAGAAATGCTGGTCCGATTAATGTCAACTGACTTTTGCCAGTGATTTAAAATGAAGAATTTCATGAGAGGTTGGCTAATGCTGTTGCCTTCACAGTGTCAAATTAACCCTTTATTACTCCTCTCTGATTTGTGGTCATGAAAAGCCCACACAAATAAAATTCAGTTTTTAATAAATCCAATACATGAGTACCTTGTAACTTTCTAAAAATTCTACAAAGGTGAAAATTTTACAGGTCCTTTAAAATCCGATTGAATAGAAGAGGAAGGAGCTATGTGTGAGTTCTGCCAGTGCCTGACTGGATAGTGAAACCCCTGGGAACTTAATGTCCTGAACATCTCCAGGATTATGCTTTTCATTTTATAATTGAAAAAAAAGGGGTGGGGAAATAAACAGGTTTGGAACATTAAAGCTTTGAAAAATTATGTGCTGGTAGAACAACCTGTCATTATATATTTCTATTGAGACTGCTGGTGTATTGCCTGCATAACCAGGGTATGGCTTTGGGAGGTGTGAGTCATGGATCACAAAGAAAATAAGTTAAATTGAAATGCTCAGTGAGGACTTATTTGATGTCTCCCTACGCTTGCACAGAGCTTGTGCCTCTGGCCTTTCTGCTAATGGTTTTCCTTTGCTGAATAAGACTGGTCAGAGAAACAAAACCAGACCAAAAGAGACTGAAAACTTTCCAGGTATTAAACCTCAGTTTTAAAATATCTTTTGAAATTGTATTAATGTATAAAAAGTTATTAATATCTGTCCTGGATACTGTTGTGTTTGAAAACCTTAGGAGACTACTGTTGAATCTCTAATCACATGAGCTTTTTTTTAGGGTTACATGTGTTAACATTGTTGAAAGATGCAAAGACAACTAATTATATTTTTCAGGTAAAAAATGCAGAGAAACTGCACCAGCTATAATTCCTGTAACTCTAGACAGCCTTACCAGAGGCAATGTATTACTGGACATGTTGGTCACCAACACAAGTGAGCTAATTGGTGACAAGACTGGAGGCAGCTTTGCCTGAAACGGTCATGCACTGGTGGAGTTGGCAGTCTTGAAAGACACAGGTCAGGTGAAGAGTAAAGTCAGGATCCTGATTTTCAGGAAAGCAAAATTCTAGCTGTTCAAGGAGTTAATTAATAGGACCTCCTGTGAGACTGCCCGCAGGGACAAGGGAGCAGAAAAAAGCTGGCAGACCTCTAAGGACACTTTCCTTAAACTGCAAGAGGTCTCAATACCCAAGTATAAAAAATCAAGAAATGAACGCAAGAGACCAGCATGGCTGAATTGAGAACTGCTGGTGGAACTAGGGGGTCAGAAAGAAAGGCACAGGCAGTGGAAGCAGGGACAGGTATCCTGGGAAGAGTACAGAGATGCTGCCTGGTTGTGTAGGGATGACGTCAGGAAAGCCAAGCACAGCTGCAGCTGAACTTGGCAAGGGATGCAAACAATAACGTGAAGGGCTTCTATAGGTATGTCAGCCAGAAATGGAAGGTCAGAGAAAGTGTAGCCCTCTTGATGAATGTGACTGACAAACTGGTAACAGCAGATGAGGAGAAGACTGAGGTTTTCAACAACATTTTTGCCTCAGTCTCCACTGGCAACCTCTCTTCCCAAACCTCTGGAGTGGATGGACCTCAAGGCAGGGACTGGGAGAGCAAAGTCCCTCTCACTCTAAGAGATCAGGTTCACGGCCATCTGAGGAACCTGAACATCCATAAGTCTATGGGACATAATGAGATGCTTCCCAGAGTCCTGAGGGAATAGTTTCCAAGCCACTCTTCATGATATTTGAAAAGTCATGGTAGTCAGCTAAGTCTCTGGTGTGACTGGAAAAAGGAAAACATTGCACCCATTTTTAAAAAAGGGTAGAAAGGCAGACCCTAGGAACAACTAATCTCTCAGTCTCACTTCTGTAGCTGGGAAGATCATGGAACAGATCCTCCTAGAAGCTATGCTAAGGCACATGGAGGACAGGGAGGTGATTCAAGACAGCCAGCATGGCTTCACCAAGGGGAAGTCTTGCCTGACCAACCTAGTGGCCTTCTATGATGGAGTGACAACATCAGTGGACAAGAGAAGAGATATGGATGTCATCTGTCTGGTCTTCTGTAAGACCTTTGACAAGATCCCTCGTAATATCCTTCCCTCTAAATTGGAGAGGATTTGATGGGTGGACTCTTTGATGGATAAGGAGTTTGGTGGGTAGTTGCATCCAAAGAGTCAATGTCAAGAGTTCAATGTCATCTCTTGATGACAAGTCATGTCCCTCAGGGATCCATACTGGGACTAGTATTTTTAACATCTTCGTCAATGACATATAGAAAGTAGGACCACATGCAACCTCAGCAAATTTGCAGATGACACCAAGATGAGTGGTACAGTTGACATGCCTGAGGAATAAGATGACATTCAGGGGAACCTGGACAAGCTGGAGAAGTGGGCCCACGTGAACTTCATGAGGTTTAACAAGGACAAGTGCAAGGTCCTGTACCTGGGTTGGGGCAACCTCCAGTATCAATACAGGCTGGGGAGTGAAGGGATTGATAGAAGCCCTGAAGAGAAGGATTTGAGGTATTGATAGATGAAAAGCTGAACATGAGCAGGCAACATGTGCTTACAGCCCAGAACGCCAACTCTATCCTGGGCTGCATAAGAAGTAGCACTGCCAGCAGGTCAAGGGAAGTGATTCTACCCCTCTACAACGCTCTGGTGTGACCTCACCTGCCGTAGTGCTTCCAGCTCTGGGGCCCTCAGCACAGGAAAGATACGGACCTGTTGGAGTGGGTCCAGAGAAGGGCCACAAAAAGGGTCAGAGGGCTGGATCACCTCTCATGTGAAGACAGGCTGAGAGAGTTGGGGTTGTTCAACCTGGAGAAGGCTCCAAGGAGATTTTATTGTAGCCTTTCAGTACTTGAAAGAGACTACAAGAAAGATGGGACCACCCTTTTTAATAGGGCCTGTAGTGGTAGGACAAGGGATACTGGTTTTAAACTAATAGACTGTAGACCGAAATTAGATGTAAGAAAGAAGTTTTCATTATGAGGGTGGTGAAACACTGGAAGAAGTAGTCCAGGGAGGTGGTAGATGCCCCGTTCCTGGAAACACTCAATGTCAGGTTGGACGGGGCTTTGAGCAACCTGACTTAGTTGAAGATGTGCCTGCTCTTTGCAGCAGGGTTGGACCAGGTGACCTTTGAAGGCCCTTCAAACACATTATATTCTATGATACTATGATATTGAAAGCTCCCCAAGTCTGCACTGGCTTATATCAGGACCTAGCTGAAACTTTCAATGTATCAAAAATACAAGACAATTTTATTTGATCTGTTGAAAACACAGTGTACTAAAACAGGCTGAAAGCTTAACCTTGCCATTCCTCTGAACTTCAAATATCAGTTTATGCAGGATTGACATGTAAATAGAGGCATACATACATATGCTCTTTCTTTCACAAAGTATTCATATGTTGTAACTGTCTCATTCCTTCACTTTGCACTACCCAGACCTCACAAAGAATACAGAAAACATTTCTGATCACTTGCTGCGACTACTCAGATATGATATTGAACACTGTTCAAAGTAAACTTTGTAAATCTTATTTTTAATATATTTTCAATATCAGAACATCTATGTGTAAGCATTTCTGTCTTCTTGTTACTGTGGAGTGTGTTTCAGTCCTGCCCTGTGACTGACAGCATTTGCCACACCAGATGGTACAGATGGAGGAAATGGGAATTTCTTCGTCTTCCCTCTCTTCTCATTAAAGTTCCTCCAGGTCACATCTACAGATACTCTTGGCTGATGTAGCATTATTAGCAGAATTTTATGGTATGGAAGAAGAACTGGCCCTTCAACACAGCAAAGCTGTCTGTTTGAAATATCAGCACAAAGCAGGTATTCTGCCATGCATAGGAAACGTTAATTGGGTGGTTCAGTAAATAACTGTAGAAACCTCCTTAAGGAAGTACACCTCAAAATGAAGCCAGAGCAGTTTTTCTACAAACCTGTATCAGAAAACATGTTATTCATAATACTATTTTTATTTCTAAAAAAAAAAAATCTGTTGTATAACATCTGAAAATATCAGTAGGAACTCTATACAACTGTTAAAAGGCAAATACCAGCATCATACCAATTCTTAAAATTCACACATGGTAGGTATAAGAAATTTAGAAACAAATCATCCATCCCTCCCCTTCTCTCTGCAGCTACAGAGCATGGTACCCAGTATAATCCCAGTGTGCTAGGAGAGGGACTGGATAACATACAGGACATGCCTCTCATGAGCATCTCAGCTAGAGGAACAAATTCACCTCCACTGAGGAGTCTTATCATACATGTGTGTCACCTCAGGGAAGTTTGTAGCCTAAACTTCATAGTGCACTTTCCCCTGCTGAACCAGGTTACTGAGGACTATAAGTATCTGTTACAAAGCAGCTGCATAAATGTAATGCCATGTTGGTTGCTTTCTAATATTTATATTTTATTTCAATTTATATTTTCACTTATGTCCAGAGAAAGGCATTCTTCATTTACAAACCTGGACAAAACACATTTGAATTCGACTGCAGATCTATAAACCTTTTCTGTTAAAGGAATTAGTTGCAACTAATACTAATCTAATATTGAGTTAAATGGAACTTCTTTAAATCTAAAAATGTTATACATCCAACAGTAGAACGGAGAAAAATATATTGAAAGGTAGACATTGAAACAGCTTGTTGTTCCTTAGGCATAGCATGGAATGGTATGAAAACCTAAGCCTTGAGAAAGTCAAAGAGCATGCACCCTAAATTTTTTTAATGGATTACCACAATTTAACATTCAGTGTGACGTCCCACAGAGTGCTGAAAGTGGCCCTTGAAAACAGGAAAAGAGCTTTCTACGAGAAATGAACAGACAAGCAAGTAGTGTGTTTGCCTCCTGATGGATGAACAAGGCACTCAAGGCGTGGCTCCAAAGCACACCTAGATAGAAATACTGACAAAAGTCCAGGTATGGACATACATGTTTCCAGAAGATTGGTAGACACAATCCATGAAACGGGTTACATTAGGCCAGGCAGAATGCTAGGGTTTGGGGTGGGTTTCCCCACACAATGAAAGAGGTGGATGTATCACTATCAGATATTGAATCTATTAACTAAGAGCGAAGATGCACAAGATTTCAGTTGTGCTAGAACATCTCAGTCATAACATACCTTAGTTTAGAACAGCTGTACTGAAAAATGAAATTGCTTTAAAAATGGAAGAAGTATAATCAGTATACATACTGGAAACTTCCTTAACTGTGGTTTATCTGAAAAGCAGTACAAAATAAAATTGCTTAACATCTTTTCTTTCCTGAAGTTCCAATGTTAACAAAACAACTTAACAGACTGTGAATCTCTTATGTGGCTGACTGTCAAATTCAGGCACAGAAACAACTGATAAGCCAGCAAAAATTCATACATATATATGATAGTTGTCTTCATAAATTAGAAACTTCAGTTCAGAATGGGTATTTGGTGACACTGTATGGTTTTGTGTAATAACCTATGTTCACCCTCTACAACTGCTGGGTAGCAACTGCAGTCAAATGTTATATGATCCATGTAATTGAGATTTCTCCCCTTAAATTAGCCCATCATGTAATATTTCGTGTCTATTCAAACCAAACAAACAACCAAAAAACCCACAACAACAACAACAACAACATAAATAAATAAACTTCTTCCTAAAAAAGCAAACAACTAAATAACCAAATAAACAAAAACCTTCAAGACTTCTCTGGTTTTTTGCACCTGTCATAAAGAAAATGGATAGAAACGGAACACGGAGACTGATTAGTGAAGATCTAATCCAGTCTCAGAGTTCTGATGATCACATAAACCTTTATGGGTCTGTCAAAAATTCGTGACTAAATTACAGGCATGTTATCAATCTCTTTGAATCCATTTTGGTACGTGTTATCAGTGTCTCTCTGGCCATTATTCTATGTAGAAAATGAAGGTAAAATTAGATTTCAATCATTTCTGCTGGGCTGGAGTTTGCCTTTATTTCTTCAACTAAGTTTTACACTAGAGAATACTGTTGCTGATCATGTATCTCTTTAGCATTCGCAGAAGACATTTTAAAGGATGTGAAAGTCAAATAAACATTGAACTTCCCAGAAGACGATAAACAGGAAATATTTTTAGCAACCATCTACCTTATTTTGTGTCACAGTCACCAAATTTTCTCTATACTGGCTATAACTCTCCCTCACCTACCTGCACCACTCAGGGCTGGAAGTGGAATCTGGAGTGAAGTTGATCGTGAGAGAGTGGGAAGATGTTTTACTGTCTTTGTTTCTCACTACTCAAACATATATTGGCAAGTACTAAATTAATCTTCCCATAGTGCAGTCTGTTAGTACAAAAGTAAATGGTAAACATTCACCCTGTCTTTTATCTTGACCCATGAACTTCCTTATCCTATATTGTCCCAATGTCATGTTGAGGAGGGGGAGGGGTGACAGGCTGGGTGTACATTTGGTTATGAGCCAAGGATAACCCACCACAACACTTCACAATCTGTTTTCCCTTTCTAGGCTGTTCAGACTAATTCAATATTTTAATTCATTAAAAAGTTACCTGCCACTGAATATGACCTTTTGTCCAAGGATAGCAAGGATGCTGGTGCAATTGCTCTGAATAACATCAGCCATATTCAGTACACTGAAGGCCAAACATTTTACAGTATTTTAAGTCATTTGACAAAAGCGTTCCTTTAATTGGATGTTCAGGTTTCAAAGTTGCCCTTACAGCATTGATTCTGGGAAACTAATTTTACAAACTAAATCAGAATAGTTTGTGTAGTCTACCACCCAAATCACTGCAAGTATAAATGAAGTCCTGGCCTCCACAGAAACAAGGAAACACCATAGACAATGCCAATATTATTTTTGAAGGTTTAGACCATACTGACATGGGGTAGCTTCTACTTTTTGCTGTTGCATAAAGTAATTTGCACATCTCCAAATTTTTTTCCATAGACTGTAAGTGAACCATTACCCAGTTGCCTACATTCAGTTTTAGTGGCTTTCAATCCCAGTGAATAAGAGAAGGGATTCTGCCAGAAGGGAACATTTTTGAGCTTTCCAAGAGAAACAGTGGTCTCCTAGATTCAGCCCTGGAAATACTTACATGCACCGTCAGGTTTACATGCAAAGCCTACCCATGATGCAAGAGACATGGGCAAGCATTTGCACTATAATGACTTTAAAAGTAACTGGGAAAATACTCATTGATTTTAATATACTAATGATTGGGACTAAATTCATCATTCTAGTCCACAGGTTTGAATATATTCACTTTTCCTAGAATCTTATATTTAATTCCTTGTCTGTTCAGGTTGTAATGTTTTCTGATTCCATTATGGTTCCTTTTCACCAGTTAAGTTTCATCTGGGTTGTTCCCTATCTTTGCTATCTGAAGGAAGAGGAGAGGAAGGAGGAAGGAGTCCTGCACTTCTTGTGCTGTTGCTACAATTTCTATGCAGTTTCCACCTATAATGTGAAGCTAATGTTCATCCTTTTTCTGTTTCATTCACATAATTTTTAAACAATTCCTTTCAGATAAGATACCTTACAGTGAAAAGTCAGAGGGAAAAGTTAATTACTGTTTGCATTTCCTCAGAACAGAACATAAACGTGCCCAAACCAGATCTCACGTAAGCTTAATCCACTGTGACATTGTCAGTAACAGATGTTTAGAGAAAAAGTAGGAATCAGTAAAGAAGAGCCTGACACTTCTCCCTAAATCTCTCCCTACTCATCCTCCAGGAATCAGTATATTAAGAACTTGAGAAATACATATGACATATGAAACTGTGGTTAGGTACCAGCCAATGGTTTCATTTCTCTGTGAACTGTAAGTCTCAAAGCAGCGGTGCCAGGGAGCAGTTAGGTATCCAACACAAGAAACAATGCCAGTGCATGCCTGGGAGTCCTTTTCTCAGTCTTTATTGTACAGTCATACCATGCCTCACACGTAATATCCCTTTCAGAGAGATATTTATGCTCATAGCAACATGCAGTGTTGTTTACAGAACTCTCCATATTCTTTTTAAAGGAAAACAGACACTGGGAACGAATGAAGGTTACTATGTGAATTTGACTGTCAAGATGCACTTTACTTTCACAGAAAACAGCTATTTGCAGCCTTCTCCTTATCAACACTGGCCAAATCCCCTTTGCGATCATGTCCTCCTTCATATATCAGAATAAATACAAGCAAAATATAGTCACTTGAAAACTGAAACAAGGAAACTTGGTCCCATGTAACTGCTGCTAAGTCATTTTCAGTGGTATTACTGCTAAAATGTTATTGCTAACACCTGCTAGGAATGTGACTTTATCTGTTAAGAGAAGGTTTTAAGACTGTGATAAAATACCTTAAAAGAAAAATTAAAAAAAAAAAAAAAAAAAAAAAGGAAGGAACATAGTTTGTTATCTTACTTCAAATGGGAGCTCTGTTATTTCCATATTTCCAGATAAATCCAGTTTTTCCAGATTCTCACAATCACCCAATTCTGGAGGGACTGATTTCAAATTATTGAAACTCAAATTGAGTATTTTGAGGTTTTTTAAGCAGCCTGTGAGGGAAAGATAATTAAAATCAGTACATTAAAAATACATAAATATATATATATATACTCAATAAAGTGGTAATGGTGAGAAAGAGATTCAGCATTTTCTGCCGCAATCACTAACACTGGGGGGAAAGGGAGAGCAATAGTGCTGTGTTGTACTTCTATGCACTTCCTTAATTATCAATGGTTTTGGCAAGGGTTTGAAAGAAGGCAGCAAAGACCTGCAAAGATATTTATTGTACCAGGGATGACATACCTATTGACCTCAGCTGAAACTAGAGAAGTTGAGTTTTGATTTGACCACTTTGGAAAGCTTGCCTGCTGACTGAAAAGTTGTTTTCATAACATTACATAATCTTGGGGGGGAGGAAGGGGAGGGAAACCAAAAAAGAGGGGTTTAGAAACATCATTGAAATGCAAAATGTATTATGCTGAAAAAATGCAAATTTTTTACATAGTCAAAGGGGAAGGAAGTAAGGAATCTGATGTATCAAATAGCTGATGTGTTATGTAAGGGATTCTTAAATACATACATAATAAAATGAAAACATTTTATGGACAGCTGTGCTGTTGTATTACATGGAAGATCATAGAATCACAGAATCACACAATGGTTTCAGTTGGAAGGGACGTTCAAAGCTCATCTTACCAAATTCCTTCCTTAGATCCAATCTAAATGTGCCCTCCTTCAGTTTAAAACCATTGTCCCTTGTTCTGTCACTACAGTCCCTGGTAAAAAGTCTTACTCTGTCTTTCTCATAAGCCCCCTTTATATATTGACAAGCTGCAATAAGGTCTCTCTGGAGCATTCTTGTCTCCAGGTCGAACAAGCCCAGTTCTCTCAGCCTGTCTTCACAGGAGAGGTGCTCCAGACCTCTGATCATTTTTGTTACCCTCCTCTTGACCTGCTCTAACAGGTCCATTTCTGTCTTGTACTGAGGACCCCAGATCTGGATGCAGCAGTACAGGTGGTGTCTCACAAGTGTGGAATACAAAGGGAGACTGACTTCCTTCAGCATTCTGGCCACACTTCTTTTGAATACAACTGAGCACACTGCCAGCTCATATCCATGCCACCAGCACCCCGAATCCTTCCCTGTGGGGCTGCTCTCAATCCCTTCATCCATCTGTCTGTATTGATATTGGAAATTATCCTAACCCAGATGATGCAGCATCTTGCACTTGGCCTTGCTGACTTTCATGAGGTTCACATAGACTCACTGCTCAAGCCTGTCAAAGTCCCTCTGGATGACATCCCTTAAGCATATCAACTGTACCACTCAGCTTGATACCACCTGCAATATTACTCTCTAACCAGCAGCAGAGTATAGCATTCACAAGGAAAAGCAGCAGTTGCAAATAGGGAGAGAACAGTGTTTTGTGTCAACAGGTTCTCAAAGGAGACTATGTATTGGCAAACCAAGGCAAGACATACATGAGATTCACTATTTCATATTCTATCAGTCTTCTATTTGTGATCAAATTTCTGAAAAGAGTCTGGTGTTTCATGGGATTTGGATGACACTGGAGAGAATTTCTCTACACTGCATCTCAAGTGCTCAAAACAGTGTCATAATAGTGAGATTATCCTTAAGGCACTAACACTTTGTTAAACACCCTCCAAAGCAAAAGTTGTTTTAAAGCTGTTCACCTTTTGCAATGTAGAAATCCTTACCAGAAGCCAGATGGTGCTTCCATAGAAAAGGACAGGGAAGAAACACAGTGAATTGAAAAACCCACTTTTTTTTTTTCCCCTGAGAAATTGCTGTCTTTAGAGGTAAAGGTATGCAGTTTGGTGGCCAGTACTAGCAAATCACACAACTACCAAATCACACATCATTTTATGTAAATACCAGAGTCTCTCTTGAACACAACATGTCTTCAAATGATGGCTGGACCACCCAAATCTTTCTCACAAGTGGCAGACAAGCCATATATGATAAGAACTCCATTATATTAATCTTTACACATTGCAACAGAGAAAAACACAGAAGCTTCCACTCAGCTTCTTCCCAGTTTTAGCTCTGCCAGAAATAGAAACTGAGGTGGTATTTCAAAATTCAGATGTCCTTTTAGGAAGGTAACCTTGTCTTTCCTATTTGCTGTGAAGTGCTCTTTTAGTTAAAATTACAGAAGAAAAATTTTCTGTAAGGCTACAACAGGCATTGTTTTAGTAGTACATTACTGTCCCACAGGTGTGATTGGGGCTGCTGCAAGAGAGTAATAGAAGCAACTTAATGGTGTACATGTGTGAACTGCCTTATTTCTGGATCTTTAAACACATAAAATAATAAAAGCGTATCCTACGCATGATGAAGCTTCACCACATTTAATACCATGAGGTAGACAAGTGAAAGCACTACATCACATGCTAAACAGCATAAACATCAACTTACCTCCTCATTGCAACAAAATAATCACTGAAGCAGAAATGCCTTAAAATAAATTAGGGAATCAGAGAATTGCACATTAATTCCTCATCCTATTAATCCCTCAGTGAAGGAGAGCAAATCTCATTGGAATGAAAAAGGAACTACTTACTCATTAAGCACCGGAATGTTTTGTCTTCTCTTATAGCAAAGGGCTATTGGATCTGTTTGGAATGGAATTAATTTTCTTCACAGCAACCCATGTGGTGCTATGTTTCAGATTTTTGACCAAACAGTAGTGATAATACAGCAACGTTTTTGTTGCTGAACAGTGTTTACACAGCATCCAGGCCTTCTCTTGCTTCATACTCTGCTGTCCCAGTGAGTCAGATAGAGGTGGGCTGGGAGGGGATAGGGCCTAGACACTAGACCCAAGTTGACCAAAGGAATATACTATAACATAATGTCACATTCAGCGGTAAAAGATGGGGGTGGGAGAAGAATGTGAAGGAAGGTTTCCAAGATGTCTATAGCTCAGGGGCTGGCTGGGCATTGGTCAGCTAGTCATGAGTGATTGCTTTTGAACCACTTGGGGGTTTGTTTGTTTTTCTCTTTCCATCACTTATTAAACTGTCTTTATCCTGATGCATAAATTTTCTCACTTTTGCCCTTCCAATCCTCTCCGTATCCTGCTGTGGGAGACTGAACACACAGCTGTGGGGGCCTAAGCAAGCTGTGTGAGGCTTAGGTTCCTATGGGTGTTAAACTACTACAGATGTATTTGCTAACTTTTCAGCCACTGAAATTTCTACCTCAGTTCCATTAGTAGCTAGGGAAGTAATGTAGACAAGCATCTTGTGTTACCAACATCATAGTCACCCTTTTGTGTAACTCTGCTCAGATGATGCATCATCAATGCATAACCAGGAGACATGGAACAAAAGTGCTTACAAAAAAAAAAAAATCACAAACATTTAATAGCCTTTCTAGGCAGAGTGATGGACTCAAACAGAGCTTCCTTTATTGACTTTACTGCCTTCTGAAACCATGGATTTCAAGCTTTTTCCTCCTTTCACAATTTCTAACATGTATGTCAATGTTCATGATATGTTTTGTCCCATGTTGCAGGAATGAGAAAGCAACTAAGTAGAAGATGCATCCCATTTTTTCTTGTCATATATAATCTTTCTATAATCTGACAAAATTTTGCACACTACAGAAGCTACAGACAAACACTAGTAATTGCTGTGGCCAAGATTATGAAAATTGCTGGAAAAAAACATGAATCTTACAGCCGAATTTATTTCTCATAACAAAGTCAGGACAACACAGACAAGTGCTATAGAGTTCACTGAGACTGCCCACAGGGAGCAATCTCTTGCAATTCTGTGTAATGGTTGTTTTTTCACCTCTGGGCTCTTCAGTGGATTAAGATCTGCCACCTGACAACTAAGCAGTAGTCAAGCATTAACCCTCCCTCTAGGACCATAAAACATGCATAGGACTCCCCAGGACCTTCTGGATAAAACCCTTACACCACCACTTCATATAATCCCATTTTTTGATTTATCATATTCTGTTTCGTTCTTTTACTTTCACTGCATTTATGGAAAAACAAAGCTATAGGGTTTCATCTTTTTCATTATTTGGATAGATATGTAAATTTCCATTATGAATTTATTTATACAAGTTCTATAACCATTTTGGAAATTTTATCTTTAAATAGCCCTTCTCTGTCCTTGCTGTTTACTTCTCTGATGTTTTCACAGGTAGCAGACATATCAAGATTTATTTTACTAGCCTGAATAAGCCAATTCTTCTAATCTCATCTCACAAAATAAAAACTGCCCTCCACAAATGGTCCTAATAGACCTTTTTTGCCTCCGTTACCATCTGAAGAATCTTTTTCTTGAATCTGAGTAACCACAACTTCATGTATGTATAATACTGGAATGTCCTTCTGTGACTGTTAGATTAGGAATTATGTTTATTCAATTATTTGCATTTAATGAGCTCATGACCTGCTGCATAAATTTTTAGCTTCTGAGTACATGACCTTGAACTCTGTAATCATTAATTTAATCTCTTTACTTTTCTGGAAGCCCACTTGCTCATCCATTGTTTTCTACTCTTTCTGCAATGACAATAACATCCCAATTTGTGTCAGCAGAAAATTTCAGCAGCCCAAATCCTCAAATTAATTAAGAAATAAATTCAGGATTGATCCTTGAGAAGCCCCACAAGTGATCTTTCTCCTGACTGATAGCTTCTTTTTCAAACAAGTGCCTTGCTGCCTCTGCTTTAGCAAGTCCTTTGCTCATTTTTACAATCGTTGCATCAAAGTCCATTTTCATAGATTCAAACATTCATTTTCTATAGTTCACTGTATGAAATACTTTATGGGATGACAGATAGGCAAGATCTACTACATGAAGCTCAATCATCTTCTCAAAAGACAGAAACCAAATGAGTTGGACACAACTTTCTTTTCCTTTATAAATTTTTAATTTTAACATAGTTTCCATTCAGCTCCACATGTATAATCACTCTTCCTCTAGAATATGTTTAAAATTCTTTCAGGCAACAACCTACACAAAGATTGAATTTGGTTGTACAAGTTTCCTGAATGGTAATACAGGTTACAGACAGATCTTTCACTTTCTCAGACAGAGGAAAGAGACTGTCACTCTCCTTTTCCCTACACCTGTTAAACAAGGCTGGTAGGCAATTTTTGTCAGAGAAAGAGCACAATATACATCTGTAAAACACGTATGACAATTCAAGATTCTCAGATCCAAGTATCTTGACTGAAGGATTGCAAAACCGGGAAGTAATGAATCCCTAAATAATCTTCAATAGCCATTGTCAGTAAGATTACAGGCATTCTCACCAACCTTTGGAATTTATTACAGTAACAGCTAGGGGATTGGGGCAGGGACATGGTGAGGAAGTGATAGGGCAGTATGAATGACTTTCCCTACCCTGTAATCTGTATTTAGGGGTTCTAGTGCAGAAGTTCTCCCGTCTCCTAGATATGGTGCCCAGCTACCACCAGGTTTAATGAGCATACAGTGCAGCCATTGAAGCAGCCTTAGGAGGAGACAGAGAAGGTGACACCCCCTTCACAGCTGCACAATTGTAGAGCAGAGTTCGACTGTCACGCCTGCCACCTGTACATTAGAATAAGACTCAAGCACAACTTCTCAATTAAAAGTAGTAGTAATAAAATTGTTGCTGCTACAACACTGTTGTTAATTGTGCTTAATGGCACTGAATTTTCTGTTGCATAAAAAATGCAAATTACGGAGTTAAACAGCGAACATCTCTGTGTTTTCCAAGGAGAGGCAGTAAAAGAGGTAATGAAATCCATGGCTTCCCTGGCAGTTTCAATTAAGAATATTTTCTTTTTAAGTGGGAGCTGCAATACCATAGTTGTTGCCTAAGATAGCATTTATTCCTAGTTTAGTTTTTTAATTCATTGTTTAAAAAAGTAAATCAGTAATTTAACTCCATCATTTTTGATGAGCAATGCAGCATAATAATAATAATGGTAATGCAACTTCACCATTTAGAAAAGCCTACATTAGTGCTGCTAACAAGATGTTAGAGACAAAATACAGATGAGCTTACAGAGAACCTCTATTATGCATGAACAGGAGTAAAACACAAAGCAAATTTTTGCATTGATCTACAATGATTTGATAGCAGTTTCCTACAGGTCAAGACAAATAGTCCCCTATTTCCAGTCTTCTCTGCTGGATAGTGACATTTACTTTTGATTTATCTAACCGTAGATACTGATGTTCAGATTCACAGGTAACAGTTAAAACTGGTGAGTTGTTTTTTGATTTTCCTTCTACTCAACTCATCCAGGCAAAGAAGGGATGAAGACTTCCTGAACTCCTTTTGCATAACAAATTTGAAAAATATTTTTCTGCCACTAGGACTTATAGAAGCTGAAACACAGTAACAGATTCACCCTGGGCTAGTAGAATTTCTTTCATTAACCAACATTCATATGTTCAGTTAAAAAAATTTAAATATTCTGAGACAAATTACAAGTGACTACTACAAACAGAATATAAAAAGGATAAAGCTTGGGATCTCAGTCTGTGGTCAGAAGAGTATTAGTACAATATAAATGGAAAAAAAAACCAGAGGCGTTTAATACTTCTGCTTCAAATGGGGAATATAAACAAAATTTTCCTCAGTTGTATGGAAACTGGGTTGTTGGACAATACTGAATAAATAGCAAGGGTAAGAGAGGAGTCTGCAACTCCTCAGACCTAGACTGCATTTAAACTGGGAATATGTATTTTCTTCTTGGAAACTCACACATTGGCACACAAGGAATCTTACTAATAGAAAAAGCTATTTTAGGTATATAGAAGTCATTTAAAACTCTATTACTTGTAGTTTTCCCCTCTGAGTTCTAGGAAATTGGATTAATGATATACACACAAATGACAGTTTATACGTTGATGTAGGAAGAAGTCCAAAAACATCCCTGTGATTTCTTAATACAGTACATCTCAGAAGCACACATGTATTTTCCCTTAAATATTTTGCATATCAAAAATGTGAGAGAACATAATGAGGTGCAAAGGTTTTCTTAACAGCTCTTTGGGATGTTTCATAAATAATCTGTGGGACAAAAAATCATGATATAGTCTCCCCATGCCATCCCAGCACAAAAACTTCGGGTTCACATGAAAATGCAGTTCACCACTTCCTGTGTGAATAAGGGAACAAATTCAAGTGGATATTTTCAATTATAGCAATTACTAATGTACTAGAAATAACAGATATACAGCAACTGTACTGCAGCCATACCATCAGATCCAGAACTGCAATCTCACCCAGAAGCCATTACCAAAGAAAATCCCCCAGCTACACCCCTGCTAATGATTATTCCTATCATTCTTGCGAAACCCAAGTCTGACAACTTTGACACAGGCAACTCCATTTTGCAGTTTTCTACATTTTTGTTTATTTGTTTCCCATGGAAATATTTTCTGTTCCACAAAAAGAATCAAATCAAAAGTATTCTCACCTGTCTTCTGATCCAGATTGGATCTGTTCAACTGCATAGGTGATTATAGATAAGAGTGTGATTTGAAATATCTGGGAATGGATTCAAACCTTTCTTCTCTGTGATTCAGAGTGGAACATTCCCTTCTAAATCAGGTAAAACAGGAACCTGAACTTCAGTTCCTGCAGATATTTTAGTCCAGAGACTGCTACTGCAGCAATACTTTTTTTCACTGAAAATATTCTTATCATCTCCTGTTCTCTCACACCTATGAAGCCCTCTTGTGTGAATCAAAAGTAGTCTGAACATGGTTCACTACTTTAGCTTCTGCTGGGAGATTTGTTGGTCTAAACTTGGCTTCAATTCTGTCTGAAGATTAAAGACTCAACGGCACATGTGTCACTGCCAACTTCAACCATCTGTCATTACTCTCAAGTATGTTTTAGGTGTGATATTTACCTATTTGCTGCTGTTTTGTAAACAGAACACAAAATGATGAATACCTTAGCACTTTTCCAGAGACTTTTCCTTCTGATTTAGCACCCAGTCCTCACCCCTTGCTTAGACAGAGCTCCCAAACCAAACCCACAATGTTTATTTTCCCTATGATAGTTCAGCAGTTAGATGACTAAAGTATGAAAGGTTTAATTTTGAAGCAGCATCCAAAAACTTCAAAATACCCAAGAACTTTTATAATATATTATTAAAATAATGAACATTTCAGATACATGTTAGTGTCTATATCTGTATGGATATATAGTACATGAAATAAAAGCTCAGCCATTTGCAAGCATACCACCTTAACATGTCGACAAAGTGAGCATTATACAAACTGAGATAAAAACTTCTCTGTAATTTATGCCATAACAACAAGGGCAGATCCATTACATTACTAATAGGTGGTTTATCAACACACGGAATTCACTAAGTCTGAAAATCTTTAGGACGTTTTGGGGAAAAGAAAGCGCTGAACAGTTCAGTTGCACAATCATGGAGTGGCTTTTTTGTATTATTTCTTTTTCAACTAAATCAGTGAATCTGGGTCTTTATCCGCGTAGGCTAAAATTACCGTGGTGATGTAGAATTATTGTATAAATAGCATCTATGGCTTACCAAATTTTTTTTATTTGGTTATGTAGTGTCTCAAAAGGAAAGATTCAAATCCAGGCCTCTTCAAATGAGTGTTTAGTATAGTCATGCCTGCTCTAATTTAGTGGATCTTGAAAAACAATTTCTGAACAAGAGTTCACTGTTAAGAGGAGGACAGCAAGTGCTATAACACTATGTCTGAGGCAGGACCTACAGCAAATAGTTTTCTAATACTCACTGGCCCTTCCAGTCAAATATTTGCATGAAAAATCAACAACAAAACCACTGAATGGAAGAAAACCACACCTTAGGTATAGACTAGAGGGATGAGGATATTAGAGGAAAGTGAATAAATGGGAATAACGAGAAAGCTACTGATGAGCAGAAATCACATCATACAAACACAGTGGAAAGAACAGTGATTGCTACTAGAAACATTTGAAACTTTCTTCCTTGTTTCCCAAGAAAGGCCAGATATGGCCTCTACATTACCCTCTACAGAGTATTGGTTATGTAAGAATGATCTGGGTTTGTGTCTTTATTTTGGAAACAGACTTTATTAGCCTTCATAGTATCTTTCCTGGGGATCATTTTCATTAATGATGCACAATATTACAAGAAGAAAGAACTAACTTTCTCAGTATTTATCTGCCTTGATTGTTTAACAGCAACCTCTTAAAACCTTATGTCTAATGGTTTAGGGTAGCCTCTGGAAGGGAACTATGTCCTTTATCCTTTCTTTCACATCACCTGGTAGAAGGTGTTTGTCCATTAAACTTGCTGACTCATGTGAGTTCCACAGTCAAAGTGCTGACAAAACAGTCAGTGTTTATTGTATGTTCACTATCGTCTACTTCTGTCTTCTTTACGATTTATTAGTGTATAAGCTGCCAGGTAGAAGCTATAAAATATATCTCTATGTCAGTGGGAAATTTTCTGCGTAAAATATAATCTTAGTAAAAAAATCAAAAGCATTAGTGTTACTCTACTAATAGAGTAGAAAAAGAGTAGAAAAGTCTAGCACTGACCTGCATTTCAAAATGCCCTCTCTCTTCCTGATTTTCTTAGTTCAACTTATGGTAAATACTACAGATCGTAGAATGGTTTGGGTTGGAAGGGCCCTTAAAGATCATCTAGTTCCACGCCCCCTGACATGGGCAGGGACACCCTCCACTAGACCAGGTTGCTCAAAGCCTCATCCAGCCTGGCCTTGAAGACAGCCAGGGATGGGGCATCCACAGCTTCTCTGGGCAACCTGTTCCAGTGCTCAGCACCCTCCCCAGGAGAACTTCTTCCTGATATCTAATCTAAGTCTCCCTGCGTTCAATTTAAACCCATTACACCTTGTTCTGTCACTACAGACCCTTGTAAAAAGTCACACACACACACACCCCAAGATTCCTTATAGGCCCCTTCAGGTACTGGAAGGTGCGATAAGGTCTCCCCAGAACCTTCTCTTCTCCAGGCTGAACAAGCCCAATACTCTCAGCCTGTCTCAATAGGAGAGGTGCTCCAGCCCTCTGAGCATCTTCATGGTCTCCTTTGGACTCGCTCCAACCAGTCAATACCCTTTTTATGTTGGGAGCCTCAGAGCTGAATGCAGTGCTCCAGGTGGTGTCTCACGAGAGCAGAGTAGAGAGGAAGAATCCCCTTCCTCGACCCACTGGCCATGCTTCTCCTGATACAGTCCAGGATACGGTTGGCTTTCTGGGCTGCCAGTGCACACTGCCGGCTTATGTCCAGCTTTTGATCCACCAGTACCCCCAGATCTTCCTCCTCAGGGCTGATCTCAAACTTAACTATGGAGATGGATGGCTTAGTCTACCATTTTTTTGAAAGCTGTTATCTCTTAATGTTCATAAGGAATACCAGTCATGGGGAAAGCTTAGCACTACTGTATTTAAAAACCAAAGTCTGAGTTATTAGAACACTTGGGTTCATGGACTCTATTACGGAGACCTCATACTGGACCCAGTTTCTTCAGCACTCAAAGATATCACCACTTACAACACTCTTTCTTGTAAGAGCACTACATCCCTCTCAAACTATTCCAGTCTTTCAAACAAGCTTTTTATATTGTAAGATCAGAAAACAGAAGAGAGCCAAACACTAAAATTCTTGTTATTACGTAGCTTAAAATAGCAAAGGCCAAAGTACATAAACATTAAGAATTTGTTTCTCTAAAAACCCTGATATCATGTTGGATATACTACTTCATTAAGTGGGGGTCATTATTGAGCTAATAAAATCCAAAAGATGGATTTTATGCAACATTATATTTTTATTCCTTTTTAATTCATCTTGTTTGAGGTTTACAGTTCTGTAATACTTTTTTACTTTTCTTACCCTGTAAACATAAACCACCACCTGTTTTCAGGAAGAACTCTCCATCTACTTCAATAGAAGTAATAACGGCCTTATAGTCAGATAACAAAAAAGTGTCAGTTTTTTCCCATGTTAAAGCCATACTACATACATGGTATTGCATACAATTCGTCAAGTATAATTACAGCCAGAGAACTGTAAAACTTTAGAGCTGACCCTTTACTGGAAACAAGTGAGAAGACAATTATCAGTAAATGTATGAGAATATCCAGGGATGCTCATTTCTCTGAAATATAGTTAAATGGCGTAAGTATGAATAGCTCAATATCTTGAACCAGCTTACCAATTTCAACTGGGAGATGGTTGATTTGATTTTTTGACAACTCCAGTACTCTCAGATCTTGAAATAATGCAATGTAGGCTGGAATGGTTTGTATGAATGTATTACACACGTGCCATTCTTTCAGATAGGTCTGTTCTTTCAGAGAATCTGGGAATTCCTGTAAATGAAATAAGAACAAGTAAATAGAAAGCATCAAGTTAGAATTTTTTTCTACCATGTTTCTAAATACAAAGGGGGGAAATTCCACAGCCTCAACACTTTCCCTTAATTATCTTGATGTAGAACAGCAGTCTGCCAAACCCTCATAGGAGCTGTTTGCTTTTGAAGAGGATTACAGCCGTCTGCCTCCAAATATTCTTTTTTTTTTTAACTGCTAATGCAATCATTTTGCTCTAAAACTGAAATGTATCTGAAGCACTCAACCTGTTTGGTGTCTTCCATATTATCTGCTTTTACCAGCTGCAGGATTTTTTTAAAACACGTTTCAGTGCTTTAATTCACACATCAAGAGGCAATAAAATGCAACAGAGAAGACATGAGTGTGTGTATGGAGAATAACTAAATAGAGTTTGTCACCAAAAAAAGTGGCTACATTCTTAATACCTGTCAAAGTTTTAGAATTTTTTTGTCAAGATGGAACATGGTCCAAGGAACAGAAACATTTCAGATAGGATAGACACATCACAAATACCACCTTCTGAAAGACTTTTTTCAAATAAGTGACTTAGCTTCCTAAGTTATTTCAGCAGTGTTTGAAAAATTTTACTAAATTTCTTTAGAAAAAATAAAAATATTCAATTTCTAAATCAGTCAACAATTGCAATTAATTCTTGCTTTAGTCAGGCAGAATCTTTTTTCTTTAAAAATTCTAGAATTGTTCCAAATACACAGCAAATAAATTTGCTTCTGGGTAGTTTTCAGACTATCCTATTTGTCCAAAATCTCAAATGTATAACGGTTACTGCAACTAAAAGTTTTAAAGCCTTTAACTCTCAAAAAAATTGCTTTAGCTAATTGGTATTCAATTCAAATGTAGCCATCCTTTTTTGAGTTATGTCATCAAATTCCTTGAACTTGAAACAGAAAAAATCAGTTCATAAAGTTGAAGGTCAGATCATTTAAACTCCACTTTCTAAAGCAGCAGGTAATTTAACAGTCTGTCCTGGGTTTTATATCACTGTGCATTGGTAACATCTGGAATAAATAATCTGGATGAGGTACTACCACCAACTTCCCTCCATAAAAAGAGATGTAAGATTTTCAACCTTTAATTCCTTTATAACTTCCAAATTTCTTTCCTGTGCATGAGGGATACGACACAGTAGGAATTATTGTTTTTTATATAGATGTTATTGCCCACTTTTAATTTTTCCCTCAAGATTTCATAGATCCCCCAAGATGTTAACAAGAGTGATACATTTTAATTGTTTTTTAATTAATTCTGAACTTCTGAACTAAAAATAGTGATACTTAATTCTTAGCTAGATTAAAACATGTAATTAAAGATACACTGGACAGTTGATCATAAGCTGTTCTTTGTTTAGTTGGTCCTGACTCTAATTTCAGTTCTTTTCAAATTTACACATGCAGACACTTAGCCTGTATGTGTGGTTCTGCCTTGCTACCTGCCCTTCTATATTTGATATGGATCATTTCATTTCTTGCTTCATCTTCCCACCAGGTGTATATTGCATTGTGATCCATCTTCTATATTTGCCAGTTTATGGCAGTTAAAAAATAAAACACCTGAAATGCCTCAGGGCTGGAAATAAGAAACCTCTCCAGCTTTCTGGAGTGGGTTTCCACTCCTCCATCTTCAATGCTACACATTTTTCTGCAGCAAAATAAAAGAATTAATACCAACTGCAAAATAAATTATTATTGACTTTCTCACCTGTACACCACTGAAAATGCAGCACATGGGGGATAGCATTTAGCGGGAGTGTCATAGATGCTATTCTAGGGAAGAATCCTGATTCACAGAGAAAGCAGATGCAGAATAGTCATACTGGAGGGAAAAAGGGCTCTGGGTAACAGATACCATTTCCAATTCTATTTTTCCACTGACCAGGTCTACTGACCTACTGCTTTTTGCACTTTGTTGTCACAACAGACCATCTCCGGCTTCTTACTGGCAGATACAGCAAGGACCAAAGGGGAACCCTTACCCCTGTGAATCCAACAGCCTTGCTGTTCTCTCAGGTTGAATGGGGTATTCCACAAACAACTTCTTAATACATTTAAAACAGTGCAGCACACAAAACACTCTCTCAGATTAAGATCAAACTCCTTTCTAATTTTAGAAAAATTAAGCCAAAATATTTTGAATTTTATTTATTATTGATGCAAAAAAAAAATTTAAACAATATTTATTTCTGTATTAAAGACAGTTTAAAGGACCAAAATAATCTTGTGCAGCAACTGAAATAAATTCAGTCGACTTCAAAAGACTGGAAGGACATTCCATTCTTCTACCAATTGCCGTGACTTACTTTTCTTTCTTGAGACTATTTCTTTATAATCATATTTACATATTTACATTTTGCTAATGTAAATTTACAAACCCTTTGCTATAATGTGAGGGCTTTAGCATTCTCCAACTCACAATGCATTTTATTCGTATTGCTAAAGCATAAATTGATGTGATATTTTACTTCATTTACAAACTGGATAGGTATGGGAACTGAAATTTGCACAAGGTTTATGTTTGTTTTACTCTCCAATTCCCTTGTGTTCTTTTGTAATCTTCTGCTGCCATGCTAAAGCTGGCAGCCTGCTGATAAATTGCTCCATGAAGACTGATACTTGGAGGATAGCCAGTCTTTTGCCTTTAACAGGAAAACAATACCTCAGACTCCTTTGATTCTTGGGAGAGGGGGAAAAAAAATAAAATTATTGAAAGGAAAAAAATAGCAAACCTACAACCATTGCTGATTATACTGTTTCTAATTAGCAGACCATTTACTAGCTAGATATGAGCCTGAACCTAAAACTGTGATGAAACCTCTGAGAAGTTTCAATTCTGTTTCTTTACCAGCTCTGTAGTTTTATCTGTCATGGGCCAAGCCAAAACCTTGGATCCAAATCTCCCTCAACTTTGAGAAAGTTTGAAGCTAGTTTCAAAACTAGTATATGTCAGGACCACCTCTATTACCTGCCCAGCTCAGGAATTTTATACATTTTGGGGGAAAAAATATCTCTTGAAGTTACATAAGCACAGGCAGGATTTTCTCTGTCTATTCAATGCAGCAATTCTATTTGACCTTTTGTGGCAAATAAATACTTCACTGTCACTAACAGTTGGGAATAAGAAATGGAAATTCTCTGTTCTCTGTGAAAATACACAGCTGTTAGATGATAAAACTGGGACAACAAATACAAATGTAGTAATTAATTTTCTGCCTTTTTCTGTGAAGAAATGATGTGCAAGAAGGTCATGATTTACAAGTAAAGAATTTCACCATCCCTCATTCATTTACTTGTTGTGCCTGTTTGACATCAAAGTTGTTTCAAGTTGGTATGCATCCACATTCTCTGTTTAAGTAAAGCAGCATAGCCAAGAACAGTCCTTCTTTATGTTTGACTGAGCATCATCACCTTTTCTTTGCCAATATTGATACCACAAAGTCAAAAATACTTTTTCCTGAATATTTTCTGAAAAACATTTAAAATTCACTGATCCACTAGAGAATAAACATTCATTAGGTAGAAGCAGAAAGTAAACACTCAGAGGGAAAAAACAGAGTTAAAGTGAATTCATTGAAAAATTCATATGAATATTCATGGCGTTATTTTGCCACAGTTTTCATTCTGCGCTAATAGCAGTGCTATTTCTCTGAAGAACTAATTTAATTTGGTAGATACATGTTTACATGTACAATGGATCTCAATTAAGTGTTTCCTCAACTCTTCATCATTCTCTCCTAGGCAACTGATTCAAACACACAATTTGAGAGTCCAAAGTCCTTATACTCCTCCTTTTCATGGTTGGTTTACCTAGAAAACTCTCAGATAAATAAAATTTTTTTCTGAAATTACCTTGGGAACCTCAAATCACTTGTGGCACAGTACACCGTTCTCATGCTGTCAAGTCCCAAGGGTTTTGCAAACACAGGAGGATTTAGGAGGCTTGCTGCTGGGACAATACAACAGGGTTCTGCCCATTTTTTATTAAGAGATGAGAAAAGCCTGTTTGATTCACAACACCAGAGATGAGACCAGCCCCTTTGTTATTACAGACCCTTTCTTGCCTAAATACAAATATTAGTTCATTGCTTTTCCCATCTGGCAGAAATGCACCACACAAGGATGCAGAAACTTGAGCATAAATATTTGGTTGGTGTGTAAAAGAGGAGGCAAGGACCACTGAACCTTAACAATGTTGACACACAGTCTTTCCCAGATGGAGCCCTGACAAAGGTAAAATCATCTCGTCACTGTCGTGATCATCTCACCACTGTCCACAGTCAGAGACAGGCATGGCCAAATCAGTACACAGTTCACAGGAGGACTTCCAGACTCAGAGGGATCCACTGAGTGTAGGTTCTTCAAGCATAAAAGCTTGAAATTAATCCTACTTAGAGCATTGTACTTCAGAAGATTTCCATTAAGTTAGTGTGACAACACTGTTAGAAAGCCATTGTGACTTGAGATGTCTAGAGGCTCAAAAGGCATGTCTCAAAAAATTAGCATAAAAGTGAACAATAACTAGTAAGAATTAATGATCAACAAGGAATTATGGATCTACATAAACAGAAAACAATCCCTTAAAATTCAAAATCGTCCTACTCTTTTTAGCTAGTACTTTGTGCCTTTTTTTTTTTCCTAACATAATATTCATTGTATGAGTTTTATTTTTCTTCAGATAGGTTAAAATAATTACTTTACAAGTGCAAGGAACAGTGGGTCTCCACGGACGAAAATACTTTATCATTTCAATGACATTTGAGAGGTGGGACAAAAAAGGCACAGAGGTCCTGAGGGAAAAAATTCCTATTAGGAATTAAAAATGTGTAATCTGCTCTGATTTTCTCTGTTACTGGACTAGGTTTGCATGGCAAGGTTTTGGTAGCAATGGTGAACACAAGAGAGTCTTCTGTGAAAAACTGCTAGAAGTCTCCCCTGTGTCCAACAGAGGCAATGCCAGCCAGCTCCAAGGTGGACCCGCCTATGTGAAAACATGTTTAAGAAGGTGTTGCAGCTAAATGAAGAGGGACAACTTGCAGCAGAGAGAGAGAAAAAAAAGATGTGGGAGCAACAACTCTGTAGACACCAAGGTCTGTGGAGAAGGACTCATCTTGGAGAAGTTCATGGAGGACTCTCTCCCATGGGAAGGAACCCAGGCTAGAGTAAGGGTAGCACATGACAAGTCCTCCCTCTGAGGAGGAAGGAGCAGCAGAGACAAGGGTTTGATGGACTGACTGGGAAACTCCCATTCCTCATCCCAGGGTGTCGCTGATGGTGGGGAGGTAGAGAAAAGCAGGAGTGAAGATGAGCACAAGAAAAGAGATGTGAGGGGAAGGTGTTTTAAGATTTGGGTTTAGTTCTATTTTACTCCGATTTCACTGATAATAAATAAATTGAATTATCCCTATGTTAAGTCTGTTTTGCCCACAACAGTAACTGGTGAGTGATCTCTCCCTGTCCTTATCTCTACCCACAAGCTTTTTCTCATATTTTCTCTCCTCTGTCCAGCCAAAGAAGGGAGTGATAGAGTGGCTTGTTGGGCATCTGGCTTCCAGCCACACTCCTCAGAAGGAGATCTGAGACAGTTTTCAGAAGAGCATTATCCAGGTGATTTTCAAAATAATTGCCCAAGCCATCCCAGTTATCCCAAGCTCAGGTGTTATACAAAATCCATTTTTAACCTTGTACTCAACAATGAAGAATGAGTGGGCCAGATCCACTGTCGTACTGTATGGATATGAAGCATGAGACAATAGCACCTTTGTAACATGCCTACATTTTTACCATCTAGACAGCCTGGGCACTGATTAGTGCCCCACACAAGCTGCCATTCTAATGGACTGCAACATTGCAAATAACACCATTAGTTGATTTGTGAACTCGGCTCATTTCCTGCTGAAGTTTCCAGTGAGAGCCCTTACACTGAGACCTATGGGAAGAATGTGGCAAAGCCACTTGCTTTGATCTTGAAAAATCCCTATGCTGAGGATATGCTTAAGTCTCTGTGAGATTTAACTTCACAGAATCCAGAAAGAGAACCAGTACAGCCAAGAAGCAAGCCCAGTTCTCAAAATTAAATCTGTAAGTCATACCAGCAACCTACTCAGATTTAGTTATGAACTGTCCAGAAGATATATTACTGCTTCATTGATGAGAGGAAAGGGGAAACGTAATAGAAATACTTATCAGCTAAAAGCAAGTGAGATAGAGGATTCAGCAGCTAGTTCCCAAATGGACACTGTGATGTTTGCTGCTGCCAAGGGTAAGTAGCCAGCCAACAGCAAACCAAACTGGTTATGTGCCTGTAAAACTGCATGGGCAATCCGAGCTCTGACTTCTCCTAGTGCCTGAGTCCTAAATCTTCCAAACTTTCGACTCATAGACGTATTTGTGTGCAAAACACATCACAAAAACTAAACCACAATTGATACCACAGCTTCCAGTTATATAACACACAGGTTTCTCTGAGAAAACTGTCACATGTACACAGACCTTTTCGCATGCAAATTGCCAGCCTGTGCAGCTTTGGTAGTATAGTCTGAAAATTCATTTTGCCTAAGTGCACTTTTTTTGTGAGAGAGTAAGAGATGAAAAGAGTGTCATGCCTGATCCTGGTTTCAGTTTAGATGTAACAGCTGAGATTTACAAAAGCAAAATAAGAATTATTTGCATAACCGATACAATTTTTACAATATTTCTGCAATAAGGGGAAAAAACACTTCTTTCAGAACTTTGTCAAACGGATTTTCACATTTTTAAAATAATCAGCTCTTAGAGACCAGCAATGTTCTTTGACTTCGAAGAAGCATTGTTCTTTTCTAAATAAAGCAGCTTTGATTTTGTCTCCAGATGCCTGAACTACATCACAGTATCTTGCTGAAACAGGAAGCCCGCTTTAATTAGGCTAGAAGTGGACAATGAGGCATAGTGGTTGTTTGATACCGCCAGAGTGAGCATATGTTAAGGAGACAGAAACCAAGTACATGGTGGTTGGGAGTGTAAGGTGGCATAATGTGCATAATAGTACACTAGTATCTCTTAAATGTGATCTTTCAGCATGTCAAATTGAAACTAAATGCCCTGGAAAACAGAATTATGTATGTTTGATTTTGTCTCCTAAAGTAAAGCCTTGTTTATGGTGATAAAATAAAATGTTAATGGTTTGACAAAAGAGAGTAAGCCACAGAGAAGTTTAGTTACGCAGCTCTCTGCTCCCTGATGCACTGAAAATATTTGCAGTTGGTACTGTATCGGTCTCTAAGGAGCTATAATATCTCGGTTTTTTCCTCCAAATGTACTTACAAAGTTTACAACACAAGAAAGTGTGTTGTAGGACTACACAGCTTTAACATCATTTTCAATAGCCTTTAAAAATGAGATATGATAGTTTTTCAGCAATCAGTCCTACCACATGAATGACTAGGGTCAGTTGAAAAAATAGCCTCTTTACTAGAGCTGGATGGAAACGAGGTTTTTCTGTTTTCCAGAAAATTCATCTATTTTATGTTTATTCAAAAAAGAGCTAAAGCCAGAAAAAAATGAAAGCTGAAAAAGAAAACGCCTTCATATTCAAGATCAAGTCTGGGACAAAGTCATGTTTGAGGTCAATCATTTAAAAGTAAAATCTAAGTAAAATTTAGCCAATTTATCAATTGACTTTTAAACCTGCATTTTTGGTAATGAAAATCTCAAAAATATATTTCAAAATTATAAACTACACAAAAGTCCAAATTTCACTTTCATTTTCTCATTAATGAAGTAGTGTATATTCAAAATACTTTTAAATTAAAGCTTTAACAATTCTACAAAACTTCAGACCAACACTAATCCATCTTTTGCTCAATTTTGAAACAGCATTCAGAGCTTACTTCCAAACTGCTATTTCACATCAAACACAACTGCAAGTAAGCATTTTTCACTAAGACCATTGTGGATTGATGCTAATATTAGTTCTGATTTGAACAGAGCTTGAGAAAAATGTTATCACACCATTAGAGCAAGAAGACAGATCTCTGAGTGGTAGAAGACATCAAAAAACCAACAAAGCTGAATATTATTTTCATCTCTTTCCACCCATTGGGGAATTTCAGAGAAAGATATCTTATTGCAATATGATTGCTAATACCAAAATCTTTGAGAGGGCTAAATTACATGTGTCAGTAGAGAATTTTAAATAAGCATATTGGAAAACCGAAACACTAGTTCAGGGTAGGATAGTAAATGTTTTTGTCACTTTTAACACTGTGAAAGAGCATCAACTTTATACGCGTTGGCCAAAAAAAAAGGTTTTGGGCATTAAATGTTATGGTACTAAGCTACCCAAACTCTTTAACTATAGAAACATATATTCCATTATATTTACCATCCACTGCTCTCCAGAAAGCTGAAAAATAAACTTGTTTTTTTCTTTATTTGCTTCATCTGACAAAACATGCTTCTTCTGGAGCTGAGGAGTCTTTCCGTAAGTGTCCAAGATCTTCTTATCTGTGTCTACAAAACCATTCTTGAGGTATTTTGATTGAGGAATGCCTTTCTCCCGGCACTCTAGTATGAAATTCCATTCCTGCTTTATCCTGAAATAATGCAAAAAAGGATTTCTATGAATCAGCTGAAACAACATGGCAAATAAGTCTTAAAGCTTTATCTTGATTTGCACAAAATAAAATCTTGCCTCTAATGAATTGACCATTTTCAAAAAATTTTAAAAAAGCATTCCTGGAGTCATGCTTAGATTTTCTAGACTTACATATAGATTTCAGATGAGCAGGATTTCATTTATTGACTATAAAACAGTGACACCCAGGGAATAAGAGAAAAGTGGAGACTGAGCGCACTGTCACAGAAAACAGCATGAATGATGCCCTTTATTGCAATAGGTTAGGAAATACATACCTACAGAACAAGTTATATATATAAACAAAACCAAAGACCTGGTGATGTACGCAAAAATTTTCAGTTGGAAAACAGTCATTTTAGAAAGTAAGAAGTTAGAAGTATTCCCTTTTCCCTGCCCATTCTTGCTCAAGTATAGTGATCTATTTTCATTTTTCACACATTATCTTCCAGTGTCATCTTTGAAAGTGGAGGTAAAGGTCAAAGTCACTACATGCCAACTAATTTCATATTCAATTTCAGTGTAACTTTAAGCTCACCTCCAGGGCAAACTTTTACTCATATAACTTTGGGTGTAAATTCAATTGGACATAATTAAACATTGCCAAAAACACGTGCTTTAATTTAACAGAGATTTATTTCAGCTTATTCAATTAAGGAACGGGTTGATTAACTGAAGTAAGCCTTCCTTATACCACAATAAGGCTGCAGTATCCCTGGCATCATAAATCTGACCTCATGCTTTGAATGTTAGATTCTTGTAGTACATGAGATTCGTTTATGTGATCTCCACCTCTGGCAGAAATTTTAAGCTGAAAACTTGAAGAAAACTAACAGGTGAGGAAGGTCACAAAGTCCAGGATAACATGTCCCCTAGAGAAAGTAAAAAAAGACACGTCCTAGAAAAAGAATCAGACATAAGTTTGTAAAGTTCAAGCAGGAAGTAACAAAACCTGTATACATCCTCCCAGCTAAACATGGGATTTTATTTAAAATGCTAGGATTTTAAAACAATGCCACATGTAATAGAAGGTCTGAGTTTAAGCCACATACAAGATACCAGTTACAAGCTTAAGTAAAAGAAGCATCTTCCAAACTTGATGAAAATAAGTAATTTTTGGACAGTCATAGCAAGGTATGAGATAGAAACTGCAGGGCAGGGTATATTTATGGGAATATGACAGCATAGATTAAAAGTCACATTTGACTCAGTGTTATCAAAATAAATATTTAGGTATCAAAACTCCGTGCCTAAATAGGAAAGGTATTATTGAGACAGCTGTAAACTGTCCAGCACAAATTGTGGCATTTATTGAAACCTTTGGGAATGCTAGAGAGACTTGAAAGCAGAGAGCACAGCAACAGCAGGAGACATCAGCTATCAACACACACAGGGCACATTGACACACTGCAGACAATATACATTTTTGTAAATTATGTATGACTCTTTATCAGAGCAGCTAGCCTAAGAGAACACAAGAGGATCTGATTAAATTCAAGGAGAAGCATACTGTACATGGGTCATTAGAGAACTACAGATAGCCCCTTCTGTACAAATGACTGCAATGTATTATCATGCAACATCTTTAAAAAATGAAAATAAGGAAAAACTTCTTCTACAAATATTTCAGAACGTTACATGCTCTGTGTAACTGTGAAGTTCGTTAAAAGTGAAGCTCACTGGGTAAAGTGATGGCAGACTGCATGAAGACAGCATAACCTAAGAGTAAGTACATTCTAATGAAGCCACTATAAGGACCTTTTTCTCCACTCATTTCCAATAAAAAACATAAAATGGCATTTATGTTCAAATGAAGAAATGAGAAGGCAGTATAATCTCTGAAAAATTAAATGTAAAAACACAAAAAAATAAGTGAAGTCTCTTACTGCAAGTCTACAAATGAATAGAAAAAGGATTTCTAGCACATCAGAAGCAGAAAGCTTCTCAGCAAGACAGTGGGAGCAATAACTTATCAAGGTATGAAAGGAGCAGCAAATGAAGTTACAAGTTATTGAGAGCTGCAGAAAAGTTACTCATCTTTGGCTTCAGTTTTCATTAGAGACACCAGTATGTCCTTTACAAGTAGGCACCTGGAGGACTTTCTGACATTTAAAATGTCAACAAAGGAGGCTTGAGAATAAAAGCATATGTATTTGAAGTAAATCTCCCAGTTTCTCTCAGTGTTTAATTGTGGACTGCTTTATACCACAGTTAGCTGCGATACATAAATGAATTAGGAAGAAAAAGACTGGACAGACAAAAAACATGTTCAGCAACACATTCAGCTCAGGAAGTCCCTAGAGGAGTACTGAAGTTGCTAGTACAGTCAAGGAAGATTCCACTACCAACACAACATCTCAAAATCTTTTCTGAAACTACTTGATATAACAAAGGCCAGTAAACACAGGTCCTTAGCCCATTTTGTGATCCTCCAGCATGCTGCATCTGATGCTTTTGGTTACAGAGGCAGAGACACCCATGTACCTGGTAGTACTAGGCAGCCTTATCAAAGGCTATCCCCTCTAGCTGCAGTCAGGAAGCACTCAGATGACAGAATTTTTCATACCAGCAGACATGGAAGTAGAAACACCTCTTTCAGATGCTTTCACACATAAGCCAATTCAACTTTTAGTGTTGATCTTGCCTATTCAAGTCTGTTATTTGAATCCCAGAGACCACCAGCACAGCTGAGGGCAAACAATACAATTGCAAGAGATCACTAGGAAAAGCTCGAAAATAACACTTTCATATACTATTGGAAAAAGAAACAGATCCAAATCACCTATTCATCTTTTTTCCAAAACTCATCTGCCAGTGAGCATAGCTAATCAACAATAACAGCTCTCTATTACTGTGCAAGGAGGGTGGGAGGTGAAGAGAGACAGGGGGAGGGAAATGAATTGAATCCCCAAGGAAGAAAACAACAAAAGGATCTGAACCATTAAAAGGCAAGAACTGAAATGGACCAAAACCTAGTCCATTCTTTTTTCCTATAAATCTTCTGAATAATTGTAGCTTTACTTAACCCCTGCTGTACTGCTGTTTCTCACAACCCCATCCAGTCCCCCACATACAGCTTTTCTGTCCCTCTATGAAGCTTAACTCTTCATTACTGTCCTCTCATTTCCATTGAATTCCTTCATTTTCCACCAAAGCAATAAACATTTGATCTCAGAGTATAATTCAATGCACTGAAAAATCTTGTCTCCAAGATGGTTTTTTTTTGTATTCATTGCTCTTCCCTTGTGCACAAAAACTGACTTGTTCCTTGAAGTATAAATTCTAAGAACATTAGAAACAACAGAAAGAAGAGGTCAAAAAGTTTAACTCCTGAAAATAGGTAAGGCACTAAGCTGCTTTCCTACACCTAAGTGCTGGCTCTGTCAGGTAGGCCCCAGGAACACAGGAGCAGAGGGCTCAAATCTAAAATTTTACTCTCTCACAGCAAGGAATATAGAAAATGGCAAGAAGAAAGCTACATTAAAGGTGAAAGAATAAATTGTCCTCTGACATTTTACTGATAACATGTACAAAACAAATCTCAGGAGGCCATGACACATTGTTAGCAATATAAAATAAAAAAACACAGAACAAAAGATGTTGTTAATTAAATCAGTCAGAGAAATACTGACCTCAGAAGAAAGAAAGGCAATAAAAATTAAACCTCGTTAGGAACTTAACATAGATATCATGCACCGATGTGGAAATCCTGTGTCAGATTTCTTCTTTACTCATACATTAAATGATGGCAACATGCTGTGTTAAGCTTTTAAGGAATGCCCACTTATGGTCACCATGCTAAGTACTATGTACAAGCACATTTTGAACAGTCAGGAAGTGAATTAATAATGGAGCATCAAACATGTATAACTTTGTACAGCACACCTCCAAATGAAAATATGGTATATCCCAAAGGCAGAGGGTCTAACAATTTACAACGCTTGTTTGTACCCTTGGGGTACACACTAACCAAAGGAATCAATATGAGCCTGCCTGGCATTGATGTGTGGCTTACATCAAGTCAATATGTATGATTAAGCAAACATTACAGAGCTGTAATTTATAATTCCTGTAACTCCCATCCCTGGAATTGTCCAAGGTCAGATTGGGTAAGGTTTTGAGCAACCTGGTCCAGTGGAATGTGTCCCTGCGCATGGAAGGGGGGCTAGAACTAGATGATCTTTAGGGTGCCTTCCACTCCAAACTGTTCTATGAAAAAGTTAATTCTGGCAAGTTATTTCCTAATACAGTGGGTTTTTTCAGTAAACTTTCAGGACAATACACTACAGATATGAAACAGGATCATCAGGGAAATGGAATATTCAAGTATTTCCATTTTGGTTAGTGCTGAAGTTGTCTTCAGTTAGTTGTTCTCCAAACATTACTTAACCATGCAGTATTTGTGCAACAAAGAGATTTGACAACATATAATAATTTTTTTTATTATAAAGATTTCCTTTCAAGCATATGGGAGTTCCTTGTGTTGCATTTTAGAATCTCCAACAAAATCAGGAATTTAATCAACCTGATGCACAGAATTACTGTAGAATAAATTCAGTGATTGGATCCTTCAAAGGATCGACCATCTTGAAAAACAAGAAGTTTGCATTAGTAAGGATCTCAGAGCCATCCCAGTAAATGAGGATTTTCTGGTTTCTTTGAAAGGGTTTTCTCCCTTCTGCAGTTACTCAGCTGCTCAAGGTCTGATTAGGAGATCTTGAGGGAAAGCTATGTTCCTTATGTAAAGAAAGGATGTTTCATTAAATGGCACTGTTTCCTCTAAATCAGGGTATAAGAAATAGCCAGGACACTATATGGTGACAACTGCTTAGTACTCCTGGGTGAAGTTTAAATCAGAAGCACTAGCCACACAGGATCATTAAATAATCCTATGGAATTTTTATAAGAGCAGCACAGTTAAACTGGAGCTCAGCCCAGACTAATATTCCTGATGGACAAGTAACATTTGCTTCAAATTCAATTAGATTGATTTAGTTTCAGTCCCTCTGCCAGGCTCTTCCACCGGTTATAAAGGATTGTGGCTGAACAGCAGCTTTTATCTTTCAACCCCTTTGTGTGCATTATATTAGACGCAAGGTCTGTATGCACAAGTGCCTAAGAACAAAGACAAATAAATAACTTAAGTGGTTATTAGTGTCACAGATCTATTCTCAACTTGTTGTCTATAATTTGTGTTTGGGGCTAAGGACTCCCAGCTTGAGTTTTAGTCTTGCTTAAAAGAATTCTGAATTGGGTATTGAGTGAGAGAATATAGATAAACATCACAAATAAAACTTTAGTTCAGGTACAAACAGAGTTATAACACTGAAGTTTGGCAGAGACATAGAGACAAATCTATTTTATTAAACAACCAATAATCTCTCAGGGGAAAAAGTCAGTGTCTGCCTGTAGAGCAGAAGTTTTCTTTTTATTTTTAACACTCAGGAAGTGCATTGCTCAGAAAAGTAATATATGCACATTTAACCACACCTTGAGAGGAAATTTTGGGAGAAGAGACACACTGGAAGAAGTGGTTGAACAAACTGTTATCTTTGTTGCATGTTTGGTTGGTGGCTAAGGGAGGTTGTGCCATTTCACAGCAAAGATTTAGATAGTATATCTGGGCAAACAGCTCTGGTATTTCCTCACTTGAATGTTTAATTTGTCAGCCTTCAAGTTTTACCTAACCTTCTTTTCACACAGGCAACAAACTTGTTGCAATCCTTGGAGAGGGGTGGGGGAATCTGTCTGTAAACTCACTCATGCCCTTTCCAAAAATAAATGACAAGTAGAAAGGAACAGATAAATAGGAAAATCATCGTACCATATCAAGTTAGTCTGACAGCATACAGAATTCCAGGGTACAATATTAGATTGTTCACCACTACCAGAGTATAGAAATTTAAATATGAAACAGTGCTATAAACACAAACTTCTTTCCATAATATGGACTGTCATAAATATGTAGATGTGCACTGAACAGTGCACATTTTTTGGAACAGTTTGTATTTCATATTTTATGAGAGATTTAGAATGGGCTTCTCTGATGGGATTAAGGGCATGAGGTAAAATGAAATTAGTCCTTATATTCAGTTGCTGGTTTATATATAATCCCCAGAAGCAGAGGTTCCTTAAACTGTTGTACTTCCACAGTTCCACAAAACCAAAGGGGAAACAGAAGATTGAATTAACTCCATCAGAAGTATCTCAGAGAGTCAGAACTGAGGGTCTCACAATATTCTCAGTAGACTGTTCTCCAGAATCAGCTTTCACTGGCCAGCTGCTTAACCATTTGTTCTAGACCTGTACATTTCCAGAGTATTTACAAGACCTTATCATTAATGCAAACACAAGTTCAATCTTTGTGCTTTTTTTGGTGAGTTTTTCCTCTTAGAAATTCTTGAGTCAATAAAAGAGAAATATCTTACATGTGACTGCTTACTGACCCTGCATAAATGAAATTACCTTGCCCTAAGGCAAGCAAAGTTCCCCAGAGGTTAATTGGGAGTTTTTCTTCAAATAATATATGCTACATTTCACTACATATTACCAGGTCATTTTACATAGCAACACAGCTGATAAGGAAGACACAATCTCAAGGGCATTCATGGATTGTAACCTCTTCTAGAAAAACTAGATTTGGGGTTAAAAATAATAAAAAGCAAAGCAGTCTCAACAGGCCAGATTCCAAACTCATCTCTTACACGAGTATATTTGCAGAGAAACTCTACTAATTTCACCCCTACTTGGGAATTCACTTTGGCTGCTGACAAAAGTAAATATCTAGAATCTTAAATGCTAGAATGCGTTCCTCAGTTTGGGAAACTGCTCTCTTTTAATGTCTTTCTGGAATTTTCATTTTGGGTCACAATACTTTCCAAAATACTTTCTTACTGTAACTTGAAAACAAGTACTAACATTGATTTCAGTAGGCCTACCTGACGGTGGTAAAATATTTATATCTGAGTAGAATACCAGAATTCGGTCACACACAGAACACCCTAAAATAATGAAATGTATTTCTGGAGACAAACATAATTTCTATTGAGCATTTAATTATCATTACAATTTTTTCTATATTTCTGAGCTAACAACAAGCAAAATCTTGTCCTATTTTTGACCCAATATTTGGAAGCACTGGAAACCATCTAAGAAATAACTTCTGATCTGACCTTTAGGACCTAAAGGCCATTGGTCACTGCACACCTCATAAACAAAGAGTATTTTTCTTTTAACTGAATTTTGCATTTTAATAACAATATTTTAATGACTTTGACCATTATTCTACCAGTTTTATCCATTCTATGAGGTCTGCATTGTAAGAATGATCATGAACCTTGACATTCATTTCAGTGGGTGAAATACTGATCACTCACATTCAAGAAACATTGTCTGATTAATTTCCTTCTTTTCCCCCCGAGCTCTAAAAGAAGTAATACTAGCCGGAAAGCAACCTGACGGCATGAAGACATGTAACAAGACATGTATGCAAATTGCAAGCTAAAGGAAGAAAACAAAAATGCTTTGTGAATGCCGAAATTGCAGTTGGAACCTTTTACTTCCCTGCATCATATCCCAGATTCCCTATCTCCAGTTAGTGCAGGAAGTTAGCAGAATTACTTTGGATCTCATTTGTGGAAAAGAGGAGAACAGATGGTCAAGCTCCACTCTTTCAGCTGTGCTTTTATATTTAGGTCTACTTTGAGACTGACCTTTCACCAGTTCTGAAAATGACTGCATGCACAGTTAGAAGCTATGGGTGAGGATTCGTAGTCTTCTTTTTATGAAGAAGGCTGCAGTGGCACACCAAGAGCCATTAGCTGACATAGACAGCAGTGGAGAGTCATCAGACAGGAGAACCAAGACTGCAACTATGGATATTTTGAAGGGAAAAGTCTTGTTGAATGGGCCATCAGACTTTGTATTACCTTCGTCTCCTCTCAGCCCAATTGCTCTGTTGTCAGTTTAGCTGCACTGGCAGTGAGAATCTGAGTGGGAGTTTCCTGAGACAACTGAAATACCATGTGAAGGTTCAATGCCATGGTGTTCTTGAACAAAGGCACTGCTTAACCCTGTACATAATATTTTTAAAGAAGAAAGTGATTTCTATTGCTTTGTTCTCTTCTCTGGGAGGAAAATTTTAAGTTTCCAGCATTGCCAGCATAGTATATTTTACTGTGTCTAATGAGAATGTTCTAATGAGAACATAAAGAAACCAAAATATTGCTTAAAGAAACCATAAATAAAATATAATAAAAACAATAACATGATTAGTGTATTATAATCAAGGATCTCTTTAATATTTGAACAAGAAAAAAATCTTTTGATAATGTCTTCATGCTATCTTCTCTCTCCTATTCAGAAGCAATTGTATGTGTCCATTT
The DNA here is from genome assembly GCA_027574665.1 of Rhynochetos jubatus. Taxonomy (NCBI): domain Eukaryota; kingdom Metazoa; phylum Chordata; class Aves; order Eurypygiformes; family Rhynochetidae; genus Rhynochetos; species Rhynochetos jubatus. The sequence goes on from CM050690.1 coordinate 32,805,285, forward strand.
ATTTATTTTTTTTCTCCTATCAACTCAACAAAAAGACTTAAAGTATTTCTTAACAGCAAATTTTATGAGCATGTTTTCATTAATTCCGTAATAAAAAACCATACTTTCCTATAGCATACAAGAAATAGAAAGTACAAAATGAGTAATTTTTCTCTTTAAATTAAATCTACACCGTAAATAATACAATATCCACTAGTAAATCACAATCTACACAGGAAAGAGCAGGAACTAATGAAATGCAAGCACAGTTTGTGTTGCATTTCTCTTACAATCATCTGAGGAAAGGAGGCAAGAGATCATTTAAGTCAAACCCCGAAAAAATAAAATTTGAATTGTCTGATAATTCTTAGTATATGGTAATATTAGTGGATAATAATAATGGATTCAGTTAAAATGAACAGCAGAAATGTTGACTTACTTCTCCAATGAGCTCTTTTCCAATCTTTCTTGCTCTTTCTTCTGACGTTCTTTGTTCTTCTTAACTCGAGTTTCCCACAGTCCTCTTATGAGAGAAAAGTCAAATATTATTACCTGATGCCCCATACTGTCGACATTGAGCTTCTCCTGCAAGAACAAACCATCGTGAAAGAAATAATGAGAAAATTAAGGAACTAAACTGTCATGTTTCATTAAAATTGTCTGGGGAGAAAAAGCAGAAGTCATAAGGAATATTAACACCGTTTCCATCTTGCCTAATTTGTCTAGGGTTTTGTGCTGGCAATAATCAATGCAACATACAATTAACTTAAATACATACATAAAATCCATGGCAACGGCTAAATGTTGAATCTTTTTTACTCTTTGCGCTTTTGCCTTTCCAAGATAACAACACAGTTGCAAGGAAATAGTAATTTGATTAAGTAACACTGATGAAAATAACTTTAAAGGCTTTGTATTTTTAACAATTAATGTAACTAATATTAAAATGAAAACTCATAAAACATAATTTATTAATTGTAAATCATGCAAAAGCACTTCATATTGGGGTTCCATATATTGAACTTTATGCACTCAAGTTATCCTGTTCCAGTGGAATTCATATTGGGGTTTCATATATTGATTTTTATGCACTCAAGCTGTCCTGTTCCAGTGGAATTTGAGAATTTCCAGTGCTTGTATAAATAGGTGCTTATCTGTGAAAGGCATTGAGAGCCCAGCCCTGTAACACAGAATGAAAATTTACCTAAGACAAAGGTAAGGAGAAGGGTTTGTGAACACATGGTTCCCATTTATTAGTAGGTACAGCACTCCCTTGCAACACTGGAAGGTTTGGTATCAATGTATTAGGTCCTGTGCAGTTAAGAATTGAGCTGAACTGGTCTGTAACCCGCCAAGCTTTCCATAGTCCGTTAAACCCATGGAAGCTTCTTGCAGGAACCTTGCACCTGCCAAAGTCTGTGACAGAGCTCTCATTGCCTTTAGCAGGCATGATGTTTCATCTTGACCCAATATGAACACTATCTTCTTTTTGCTAGAGGAAGAAAACATGCTGTAGTATCTTTAACAACCACAAGAGATTAATACCTCAGATGTACATCTTATGAAACAGAGCATGACCTGCAACATGGTGTCCTTTACTATACTGTAGCAATAGTTTGGTAGAAAAAAGGAAACAAATCACCTATGAAATCACTAATGCAAGTACAGATACAAATCTTGACAAAATAGATAAAACAAGATCATCACAATACACTCGTTTTCATGAAATGCACCTAAATCATCTACAGAGGACTTCTAACATGTTTGATTCTTTATAAAATGGTTTGCTGAACCACTACAAAAAAGTCTTATAAAACAGAAGTTCAAATCCTTTGAAATATAACTGCTTCTACAAAGATAAAAGCAGAGAAAAGGAAAATAATTTAAACTTTGTTTGAGGTTTCATTAGAGATCACATTTATTATACCATTCATAAGCTTCCAAAAAAAATAAAAAGGAGAAAACTCCACTGAACCATCTACTGATCATTTAAACAGCATTCTAACCCTTCCTTTACTGAGTGTTTTCAAGCTTGTATCTAATACTTTTGCCTCAGACCTTACTGTGATCATTTTTTCCAACCTCTATATCCTTCAACCAGGGCTATTTATTATCTGTCCTTCTGTAATAATACTGAGAAGGAAGGGGAAATTATTCTCTCTGCTGCATTTTTCCTCTTGTAGCTTCATAACTGTCCCTTTTCTCTTTCACTCTCCTTCACCTATACATCTCTCTATAACACATAACACGTAAAGGAATAATTTCTTCTGAGCCAGCAAAACAACCTCCTGTCCTCTGGAAAATGCACAATGTGGACTAAAAGGGATTATGCATAGGTACACCTTTCAGAGGAAAGGTTCCTACCTATTGACCTTATTTGTCATCTTGGTAAGAAACACCCTTAAAAATACCTCCAAGTGCTGGCACAGAGACTCATCAGAGACCAATATTTTTCTATCACAGAGTCTTTTGTATCTTAGGATGTTCATATAAACTGTTATCTTTGCTGTTCATAAAGATGCTCCCATTTCTTGTTTAACTTTATGAACACTAATAATGAGGCAAAAACTGTTCCCAACCTGTCTGGAATCAACTGCTGACAACAGCTGAGTCAAAATCCCATTAATAGGAGTGTAATGAGAATGGTGACCTTATTCTCAGTGGAAGGGTTCATTTATAATCAGCTGCACCCTTTTAAAACATATTCACTAATAATTCACAGGAAACTGTTTACCCTACAAAATAAAACATTCTTCTCTGCTGCCCAAATCAAGAAATCCAGTGACAAGGACTTCCCCTCACAGTAGCTGCAGACCTGCAGTCACTCTGCAGGATCTAATTCATTTTAATAGACCAATTCATAGCCGTGTGTTTTGGTAGAAGGGCTATTGCTGGAGCTGAATTGTTGAAAGACATTGAAATGGCAGCTGGACACTTGACCTCTGTTGGAACTAGATGACCTTAATCAAAACAAAGTCTGAATAAACTGTGAAACTACTCTATTTCCTTGATTTGTCCCCACCTTCCTGTCTCCCAGGTTAAGTCATCTGTTCTTTATTGAGACACTGATTTATTAGACACTCAGTTTGGAAAAGTTCTTACAGATTTGATCTACTTATGTTGGATTAGGCTGCAATGTATTGGGGTTTTTTGTCAACAGTAAAGCCAAGCAGAGGAGCAACGTGGGCGGGAGGTGAGAGGTGTCCATCATAACTCCTCAGGACTCATCTCTTCAGAAGGAGCAAAGCCACAAATCCTGATCCAATCACAGGTCTCTAAGGCTTTAGAAATATTCATCAGGACAAACATGAAACTTTGCTGCTACCTACAACTCCAACAAAGTCACCCAACAACATCCACAAGACTGTTACTTTACCACATATCCTAGTCCAAAAAATAGCATCAAGCACAATGGCAGAATATATGTTTCCCAAAGTTCAGATAACACCATTTTCCTGATGATGAGATGTTGCCCAGAGCAAAGGGCCTGGCAAGCTGGCAGAAACTAGACATACCTGATCCTAAATGTTCTGCAGGGTGTTTACTCATGCATGGAAAGAATTTGCAATAGAAGAACCAACTACCAATAATAATTTCCATTTCTAGAAATACATAGGGCTTTACCCATCCAAGTTCACATACAACAGTTGCTTTCTTCCAATCAGCAGGTTAGGCCTGCACAAGAAAACACAAAGCTATAATCTATTAGTCACAGGTGGGAAGTTATATTTGGGTAGAGAAATGCCTCATTTTCAACTTCTTTCTAACTTCTTCCTTTCAACTGGTATTCCACAGCTCTGTTCCATCGCATACTTAGGCTCTGTGCCCTATTATCGTCTTACCCGTTTTCAGAAATCACAGAACCAGTGAGGTTGCAAAGGGCCTCTGGAGGTCACTAGTCCAACTGCCCTGCTCAAAGCCAACATATGGTTATTCACTCAAATCTACACATACTTCAGTCCTCTTCCTCTTCCAAATTCCCCATCCTTTTGTAATTCAGCATTGCTCCTTTCACACCCCATACTTAAACATGCTCATTAAGAACAAGCACCGGTCATACTTGTGAGGATTACCTGACTCATTACTTTGGCAGTAAGTCAAACAAAAACCATACTCATTTCTCTCCCAAGAAACAGGTAAGCCTGCTTTCATTCAGGACAAGACCTGACCACAAAAGCACCAACCATCTGCATCTGCAAGGCCCTACTGCATAACTACCCTGAGTTCGCAGCTTAATGCCTCCTTCCTTGGGTGACATCTAAATTGTGCTGTAGATCAACAGCACACCTTTCTCGGATGATGCACAGTTATAACGTTCGTTCAGTCTGATGAGTTATTAGTGAGATAGATCACAAAAGCAAGGCTCTTCAGTAAAGCATGGTAATGAAAGCACAGTGCTTTCCAGGAGAAAAGGGATTCAGGAACATAAAGAGAATGCAAAGATGTCATTTACAAGAGAATCACTTGTGGAGAAAATAGTTCTGTGTGTGTCTATGGAAACAAATAATCTTATCTTAGCCATTTACACCTCCCAAGAAGTAATCTACAAGGCCTTAATCAATATCCTTAAAAGGCAACATACTGGGAAGGTAGTCTGATTTCTTATCTTTCTCAGCTCAGAAACAAAGCTAGCCTTGCAGGATACATTTCTTTTTTCATGATTACAAGATTTTCCCTTCATAAGCAGATACACGTTACATTTAAGGCAATATTTAAAGTAATATAAATTGTAAGTAATTAACTTTAAAAATAAAAAAGAGCCTTTTTGGTAATAAACATTTACATTGTTTGGCATAATAAATATAATAAAATAAACATTTACATTATAAGTGATAGTGGAGTTTCTAACCAGAGAAACTTCTACTAATGGCAGAGCAAAGAAGTTTCCTTTTGCTTCACTCTTTCCCTTTCTTTTTACTTTACTTATGAAGAGGAAGAAGAAAAAAATTACACTTTGAGGGAAAAAAAAGTTCCCTTTGAATGCCATGGCCTTTACAACATCTTCTCATCCTCAACTAGCAGGCTAGGTCCCCTGCAACCTTGTTCCAAGTTTCATTAAGGGACTCAAGAATTCTCATAACTAAAATTTCCCCTCTCTACATTCTAAACCACAAATTCACATTTCCCTCAGGGTTGCATTTCCAGTGCTGGATGCTATGACCTTCAAAGTTTTCCCAATTCTACCATTCCAGAACCCTGTACCTTCACTACAGCACCTTACAAAGCACCTGGCTCAGCCTTGCCCTACTGCAAACCCCATCTCAACATTGAAACCCATCTTTACTTCTTTCAAGGTGAATGTAATAATAACTACTTCTCCGGGCCAGCTGAGTCAAAAAGTGTTTGCTCACATAAGAGCACTCTTTTGCTGTCAATATTTGGGTTTAGGTCTCTGATTGCCATGAGCTATCCCTGTATGCAATGGAACAAATGCCTTCACAGACACTTCTGTAGGATTTCTTGTCTTAAAAAGAAGACTGTTCTTTTAGACTGTTCTAAAGGAACAACACTGTTCCTTTACAATCCTGCAAAAAGTATATTAATTTAACTGTATATATAAATAGGTCTATGAATATCAAACACGGTCATTATATGTAAAAGGATATCGACACTCTTAAGCATTTGGAGGATTAGGTGGCAAAAAAGCAAAATCTTAGTGATGATATTCATCATATGTTTTTCTGTAAATGATACAACATTAATGACAAATGTTATTGCTAGCAAAAGCATCTGCTGGAGTATCTTCATGGATTATTTTTAATTTATCTTTTTTTTTTTTTTTTAATAGATTCACCTAAAGGTACAGACCATTCTCTAGCACCTACTTCAGATTTTCTTCTTTAAATAGTAGGAGTACCCAGGAGTTCAAGGACATAATCTATTCAGTAAGGTGTTGAAAAACTACAGAATGTAAAAGATTCTGCCTTGGAATGTCTATAATCTTCATTATTTTACTTTATTTTTATTCATGTTATTGCTGCAAAGATAGGCATATTTCAGACCATGTCAACCCACCAGTACAACTGGAGAGTTTTAGTGTGTTACCCCTAAATGGCCTTGCTCGCTTCAGCTACTGGTATCTCCACCCCTTGTTTACAGCTCTGCCACAGACCTGACAGATGTTTCCACAGCCATCTTTGACAGCAGACAGTGATCTCGTGACCACTTACTTCTATTTGTACCCACTTGCCCTCTGAACCCCGAGCAGGCATTTCACTCCCTTGAGTTTGGTTTTTTTTTTTTTTCTGGGCTAATAAAAAGGGGTGGAAATGATGACTAGCAATACTTCAGGAAGTGTAACCAAGCTGGGATATGGAGGAACGCTCAGGCAACTGGGTTTTAAAATGGGACTGCCTTTTGGCGGCTCCTGGTATTTAATGCTGAAGGAGTTTCATCTCAGTTACCTGTGCTTGCATCACAAGAAGCCATGGTCTGCCTGACCTTCAATAAGTGAACTGAGGATACATTAGCTAAAAGTACACTGAATTCCAGACTGAAGGCCTTCCACAGAGAAGTGTCCTTCAGTTCAGCAGCTTCACTGAATGAACAGTTTGCAGCCTATCTCCACTCAACATCTGAGACACATCAGTGTATAGATGCACTGAGGTGCATACTGGGGGGAAAAAAAAAAGAAAGGAAAAGGCAAGGACTTTGGAAAGAAAGTAGTGGAGCACAGGGGACCACATATCATTCTTAGATATGATGATGGTGTGGCCTTCCAGAACTGACTGTACCAACTCTTCTATGGCTCCTTGCTCTCTACCGACCTTTTCTCTGTCTTGTCTGGAGTGAGTTGAACACAGTCAGCCATCAGCCAAAATTACATTGGCTTTATTATGCTACAGTCTAGCCTTCTCTGAACACAGCTGGCATCAGTGTTAATGCAGGTCAACCTGCCTGTGCACAGTGTATTTCATAGCGCAAGACCTGTGTCTTCTCTTGACTCTGGAAGACATTCAATGGATTTTTGATACTAGAGGTACAGCCAATATTAGTCTTTGTTACTGCTCTCCTGAGTTTGTATGGGGTCTGGTTGCCACCGATAACAGCACTGTGTATACTTTCCTTTGCTGTTTTACATAAGTTCACAAATTATTAGTATTTTTGTTTCTTCAATTTGTTTAACAGCCTTGTTCACTTGGGTCCTTTTTTCTTTCAGATAATCACTGTGGGAAATCTGCTGCAGTCTTATGAATATTACTGGCAGGATTACATAGGGGAAAATGTGGGTGAACATATTTCCTACCAACCCTGCAAATAATTTCTTAGGAGATAAGCTCGCTCACACTGTGCTTCAGAATGATCAAGTCATTTATCTCACAAGTCTTTAAATAATTCAAAGAAACCCTGACATTTGGATAGAAACTGAACACATTTTTTGTGTTATCAAGGAAAGATTAAATTACAGAAACATGCTGTGATTGAAAGAGCAATAGAATTGGTGACAATGTACATAGTATACAACCGTATTGTGCTAACTGTGCACAGATTGTAACTGGAATAGTGCTTCCCTATGCCGCTTGGGGAGTGGGAGAGGGCTGCATAGCAGGAAGCTGCTCTTCCCTACCCAGTCTTGCTGTCAGTAACAAACTCTTGTTGTTCTACACCAGCAGGGAATTATCCTCCCCACGAGTTTGGCTGGTTTATCTATTGCTAGACTTGCCGAATGTGCAGATTTCACAGTCAGAGTTTTGGGTCCAGGATCCAAGTTAGATTGAGCTTCTGATCATACATGCACGCATGTGATGGCTGGGTCCTGGGGAGCATGTGGGCAGGGCAATGCTATGGATCACAGCAGGTGCCCCCCTGAAGGTCTGAGTCCACAGGGATCCAGCAAATGCAGCTGCACCGTGGAATAAATAGAAGAGGAAAGGGACAAGCTGCTCCAGGGCTGGAGAAAGCAGTCCTGACACCTGGACATGAGCCCAGATGTTTAGGGAGTTTTAAATGTTCCCTCCTGCTCTCTCAAGAGCACAGTCTCAGCCAGCCGGCTCCTAAATAAACAAACACAGACAGACAGTGACACTTTCAAGCTATTAATTAGTCCAGCTTTCACTGACGTTAATTTCAGAAATTAGTGTCTTTGTATATCACCAGGCTTAATCCTGAATGCTATGATGAATCAAGTTCTTTTTTGGTTTTCTGCTTTAGCGATTTTATAAAAGAGGTGTTTAAGAACAAAAACTGACATTAGCCTCTTTCACACATAAACAACTTTTGCATTGTATGCATCCCACAGCTAAGAGAGCAAAATATGTCTTTTCTTAACCTACTCCTTCTGCTTCAGACAGAAATAACTATGAAAATCTAAAAATTAGAAAAATATGTAACTATAGACATGCAAAGGTTGAGCTTGGCTTCCACACATTTTCATGTGCATATTTCTTTGTCCAGTGTTGCAGCATGATGTCTTACTGACAGTTTTCATTAATCTGTTCCTATTCTAGATGTAAATTAACCAGTCTCAAAAACAAGATTCCTCTTTATCACTGCAGTCTTCACATCTTGATTTTTAGACAATTTTTCACAGGGTTATTCATTAATTAGGTCTTTAATTATGGATTAATTAGCAGCTGAATTACAATATTCATTATACTTCCTCAACTCTTGTAGCGCTAATATGTTTGCCATCAAGCATGATAGATGTTACATAAGCAAGGGGATTTATTACAGATGTATTCCCCTAGCACTTCAGTGAGCTGACTAATTATTCAAAGTGATTCTTCTACTGACAATGAAGCTAATGAAACACTGGACTGACGTCTGTGACATAAATCCATGCTTTCTTTTTTTTTTTTTTATCCACTGGGCATTGCTGAAGAGAGGTGTAATTCTCATAAGATTGAAAGAGGGCTGATGTATTTGAAATGGGCATGTATTTTAAGGCTGTTTCTTGTCAAAGGAAAAATAGTAAGCTCAAAAGTGTATTACATATTTGTAAAGGTGGTTGCAGTTATGAATGTAGCTGTAGTCAGCAGGTGAAAACAATTGTCTTAGGTTCCAGACAGCAGAGTCCTGGGACAGCAAGAACATGTGTTAAGAACTGATTAGATAGACCCCACTTAATTACTCATACAAAGACTCATGACAAATAAAACTGCATTCCATGCCACTGAACAAAATAGAGAGGCTTTCATATACAATTAGATGATCTTAAGTAAGCATAAAGTAACAGTCTCAGGTTTGTCAGACCTCTTTTATGCCACCCGTTTTTTCTGTTTCTTTGACTTATTCTCATTTGTCTTAATGATAATGGACCTGGCCCATTCCCATTCCCTGGGGCTACTACTGTTACCTTTCACATACAGGGTCCAGCCTCTGAAATTATCTATCTGTATGACAGCATCATGAATGTTATCATAAATATTCCATACATTGACCTAAGAATCCAGTCCTATCACCTGCATCTTCCTTTACTACAGAAGGAGAAATAAAACCTATGTCTGATATATGGCATCAAGCCTCTTAGTCCTATTTTCAGTGTTGAATACATGAACATTTTAGTCATATTGTGAATGAAATGTTCATAGACACTTCCTAAGTAGTCAGATTCTGTGATTTAAGAAGATATGGCAGACAATTTAGATAAGCAAGAAAAGATGATGCTTTTAACTACTTCAGCAGTCAAGTTATTTTAGCTCAAAAGGTCCAAAACCCACCACGTAGTCATGGGGTGGCAGCTGTATTTTATCAACTTTTTTCCTCACCACAGATGTGTTTTTAGACTTTTCCACAAAACCTTTTGGTGCCTGTGGATAGGAGACAGCTGGGCATCCTCCTTTGAATTGTTCTCCACCTTCACCTTCTGTCTGAGAAGACCAAAGCGGATGAAACTCTTTGGTAGGGTCTACCTCTTTAGCTAATGGCCATTATCATTCATCACTGATCCTTTAAATGGTGCTTAGTTAACTAGCATTGAGAGGAAGAGAGCTGGTCAGTACCTTTTACCCTACAGAAAGTAACATGTCAGTGATAGACAGCACATGAATACTTATGGTAGCAACAACAACAACAATAATGACAATATTTGACTTTAAATGATAGGCTTTGTTCACAAAAGATTTACCAGGCTAGTTTTCCTATGCCAGTCAGATTAGCTATAAGTGGCCTTCAGAAACAGAAGTTCTATAACTCTTTTTAAATTCCACTCTAAATTTTGACAGACAACAAAGATAAATGACCAAACCCTCCAACCATTTTTTTATGGAAGATAATTTTCACACCAGCATATGTCCTTGAGATGCAATAGCAAGGGCTTACTACAACTGAGTCACAGATTCAGTCTTGAAAGCTTTCCTAAATTACAAAGTTTGGATTTGTCACAGATGTAAATCTACTTGGAAGAACTCTATATGGGATGAATCTTACTGTCTTTAAATGTAGCCAGCAAACACGTCACTTTGGACTAACACACCAGTGTTTCAGCTATTTCTCCCATATACATTAGCATTTAAAAATCTACCGCATGGTAGCACCAATGAAGACCTGATAATGACTTCTCACTTTCCCTGCTATTTCCCACCTTGACCCCACACATCTGAGGAAACACAATAATCAGCAAAACTGTCACTTACCTACTACTAAAGAACACGAGTGTCCAGAGCTCCCGAGTGTGCTCTGCAGTTATTCAATTTGGGACACTGAGGTTGTTTATAGCAGCAGCATAGCTCATGGCCAGCCAGACCTGTTTGAACCCCACAGCGTGACTAGCCTTCCAGATGTACTAATATGCTATATTTGTAAAGCGATAACATGATCTGCAGTCTTACAGCAGAGACTCGGGCAGGATAAAGTATCTACACTGCATGACTCAACACAGGATGAGAAACAACAGCGCTAGGGCAGCATCCCATTTGCACCAAGGGAAGTGTCACAAAGCTAATGTTACTCATGCTTATGTAATTTCCTTGAAAAAGGGTAAGGAGAACAAAAAAATATAAACATTCCTCTGGTACAGACTGTCTCTCCCTCCCCACATGCGTGCAAGTGCAAGAGACAGACACACACACAATCAGACACTCACCATGCAGTTGCCATAAGTGATTCATTTACAGAAAATTCTGCTTTTACTTGCTGATGGTGGCTCAATTTTAAGTCCACTGCCTGGTTTGGATGGCAATATTCCTGCTTACTGTTAGTGTTGCCCCATGGCCCAGCAGGGTAGGGCTGGGGGTAGCTGGAGACGGTCCTTTCTGCAGCATCCCTGAGGCCGGGGCTAATGGTCCCAAGAGGCTAACATGGGGTCCTGGGCTGTTACTTGATGGAGAGGGACCCACTCAGGGCAGGAGCAGGGGGATGCAGGCAACAATGGGGGGGTCCATCAGTGCCCTCAGGGCCTTGACTATTCAGCATGAATGGTTGAAATATCCTGATTGTACCTTTGATTAAATAAGTCCCTTCATTCCTAACTACAAAATCGTTAGTCAAAAAATAACTGTTTTACACCTGCCTATAGAAAGAAGGAAAGCACTTTTGGTGCAAGGTTTGGGGTCAGAGTTTTTAAAAAATGAAGTTTCTAATCAGAATTTTTTCCAAAAACAGCTTTGATTTCATTTTCTTTTAAACTCAGCTTTTCAATGAAAATATTCAATTTTCTGACAAAAAAAATGGCACTTTTCAACCATCCTTGTTTATTATTCATTACTGCTAGTAATAATAAGCATTAATTATAACAGCTGGGCTTGGCTGAAACTCAGATACTAGTTTTACATTGCTGTGTTATAAGTGCCATCACTGAAATCATATCACATTAGTACCAATGAAAGGGGAATGTCAGGGAAAACTATGAACTGTGGATTTAAACATTCAATTTTGTCTTCAAGCCTGAAGGAGATAATATCAGGATAGACTTTGAGCTTTTTCAATGCAGCATGTTTCAGGGTATGTGACCTACCTGAAGACTCCACATCACAAGTCCTTACTGTTCAGTCATCTTATTCTTCACAAACATTGGTGATAAAAAGTGTGTTGATCACTGCTACCACATCTGAGTTGCCTAAGATATTTTTTTGATCTGATACATCTGCCCACCCACATGCACATTTTTGCCAGATAGCTATTTGGGTTTCCTGCAGCAGTGTTGCATGTCAGACTTCAGCTGCAAGAGCTGACAAAGCAATCAGTGAGGGAGACAATACTTTGAAGCAAACGAAGTGCATCCTTTGTGTGACCAAAAGCACACGCCATATTTCTGCTTCACGGTACACTCCCTAGAAAAACATGCTCCTATATTTTTGTCCAGAACACAATAACACGAAATAATTCTTAATTAACAATTATATTAAGAAAAGTTATCTCCACCATGTGGGTCTTTCAGGATCCACCTTTTTCTGTACATGTTTGATTTTGAGTAAGGAAGGTAAGAGGTCTTCTCCTCTTTAAATGTTGAAATACAGGGATGTGTCTTAGCAACAGAGGACTGACCTTGCAGTTAGTTCTCTCGCCCTAGTCAAGGAGTCATAGATCAGACATTCTTCAAATCACAATCATAGGCTATCCATGAGAAGGGGAGACTTGGGATGTGTGCCGGGAAGGGATAGAGAGAAAAATATATCAGCTGGTGAAATAGACATCTTCTAATTAAAAAGAAAATAAAAAATTTAAAAAACAAAAGCTGCACTATGAAGAAGACACTAATATTGAAATAACAATTGAGGAAGGGCATGAGAGATTTTGAGAAGGTATAAAAAGTGACTGAAAAGATGGAGAGAGAGAGAGAGAGAGAGAGAGAGAATATATAATATTGATTAGTAGTGTATCTCAGTATACTATACAACAAAGATTAAGGAAAAGGAAAGTTCTAAGTTAAGTCAATACCTAAACGTGTCTCCAAAACCAGCTTCGTTCAAAGAGTATCTTGCATCTAAGATTGTGCAAATCCAGTCAAAGTGCAGTCCATTCTTGGAGTCACCAGGTGAGCTACTATACCAGAAGATAGTGGGAAAAGCTTGGATATTATGGATAACACCACGAACAAGGGAGTAGTAGACAGCACAGACCTGTGAACAGACAGGAGGCTTGTTTGCATCCAATCAAACTTATTAGCAAGCTTGAACCAATTTAAGTTTGACAGCGGCTGGTTCCCTCAAAGATATTGCCTGCATACCACATACAACATCCCAGTGCAGGAGCAGTGTTAGTCTGCCAGATCCAAACTGGCCCTGGCAGAATCTCAGACATGGCACTGAACAGCTGTCAGTGTTCCCCTTGGGAAGTGCTCCTCATCCAGGTGACCCGGTACCTCAAGCAGGGTGTATGTACTCATGCTACTGCAGTCTACAGAACCATCTTCCTGGACAAGGCACACGGCCTGGAAGTAGTACCAAAACAGTCATTTCATAAAGAGGCAGGTCTGTTTTGACTGCTGGAGCTCATCATCCTCACTGGACTGAAGCTGTTGCCAGAGATGGAGCCTGCACTGAAATCCCTGCCATCCCAGTCTTGGTAACAACATACAAAAATGCCCAAGCTGTCACGGTGTGAAGCCAGCTGTTCCATGAGACAGCAGCTATATTGCTTCCAGTGATGAGCTCGCCCTGAAAGCAATACAGCCTTGGTCATGAATCACTGTACTCATCTAACCCTGCTACAGTCCTGAGATAGTAGATCCTCTACCCATGACACTGATAAATCAACATCTTAGATAATCCAACTGGGGGAACTGAGAGTTGACTATTGGACAAACCAAGGGATATTTCTTTTTTCCACATCCAGTATAGCTGGAGTTCCTCTACTTAAACAATCCTTTCTGGTGTGCCACTTTATAGAAAATTCACAAAGTAAAGGCAACAAAGTTACTAACAACACAATCTACTATATAAATTATTGCTATAGATAAACAATTGCAATAGATTTGCTTCTTTTTCTGGTCTCTCTTCCTTGTTCATTCTACTATAGATAATAATATGCAATTAAATGAAGGTCAGTAGAAGACTGGGTATTCTGGTGTCTGGTAACAGAGGCTCCAGCCAAGACCCAGAATGAGTAGAACTGGGAAGATCATTTACTGTAAGCAAGGCACCTTCACACTAACACTTCGGACAGAAAAGACACAACAGAAGTGTTTCTAGCATAGCTGTCATCAAAATACCTATTGGAAGGAAACACATGATAATTAACAGCTTTTTAGGGACGCATTTCCCATAAAAACACAACAAAGTAAATCTATGAGTAGACACACAAAGGCAGGCTGAAGAGGAGATAGAACTTGCTATACTCACCTATCATGTGCTGAACAGTACAGTTCAGCAAACCAAATATTTTTTTTCCTTTGTTTTCAAACTATCCATGTGACTTTCAGTCTAGAGCTGTCAGAACTGCAGAATGACTGTAATAATACTGCAGAACCCATAAGTCACATTACAAATCACTTCAGCAGAGCAGATTCTTATATATGTGACCTTTCATCCTTGAGGGATCAGACCTTTCTGTTACAATCTCAGGATGCACCAAGGGAAAGATCCAGTTTATTACTCCTGACAGAGCTACAGCCAAGCCATGACTGTTCTGAAATGTGCCCAGAGCATTAGCAAGATGGGCAAAGTCTCAGGCAATATTTGTAATTCTGGGTTGTGAGTCACACTATCTTGCTGTCCTACCTGTAATATGAAGCCTTTCATGCAGACTTAGCGCTGATATCACAAAAGTGCTTCAGCAGGCTTGGCTTATATCTCAGTTTATGGCTTTTTTGGCAAGGTTTCATAGCTCTGCTCAGAACAAACATTTCTTCTGCTTCATCAGGGACCCTGTTGGCATATCAAGTAAGTCGTCAAGAGTCACAGCTCCAAAGTGATGTGGGAATAAGCAACTTTCAAAGAACTACATGATACCTATAGAGTTGTCCTTGTTATTTCATAGAAGTCTTTGAAATAATTTCATCTCACTTAGGCTGTTTGTCCAGAAGTAATGGGCCCTCCAGTAAATGTGCATGGACCTTAAAATCATTACAGAAAGAATGTCTCAGATTTGCTGAAGGATTTTGCAGGCACTGTGAGGAATAAATATAGCACTTAAAATCAAGAGTTGTGCAATACACCACAGACTTTGCCAGTCTCTTTGAGTAGACAACAAGGCTGTGACTGGATAAATTCTTCCCAGGAGGTTGTTAACTAGGTTATAAGTGATTCCAAGATGAAACTGTGTCAGCCAATAATAATCTTAGCATTACCATTTGATGATCAGCCTTCCATGTGGAAAATGCCCAAAGACGTAAGTGGAAGCACAGCTTTAAGCAACCTCAGGCTTCTTTTAGATCTACTGTCCTGGTTTCAGCTGGGATAGAGTTAATTTTCTTCCTAGTAGCTGGTATAGTGCTATGTATTGGATTTATGATGAGAATAATGTTGATAACACACTGATGTTTTAGTTGTTGCTAGGCAATGTTTACACTATGTCAAGGACTTTTCATTTTCTTATAATACCTCATCAGTGAGGATGCTGGGGAGGAGGGGGCACAAGAAGCTGTGAGAGGACACAGCCAGGACAGCTAAAACAAACTGGCCAAAGGGATATTCCATACCATATGACATTGTGCTCAGAATATAAAAGAGAGGGAAAGCTATATGGGGGCTGCTGCTTGGGAATTGACTAGGCATTGGTCAGCGGGTAGTGAGCAACTGCATCACGCATCACTTGGTTTGTATGTTGTTGTATTATTATTATTGTTATTGCTGTTGTTATTGTTATTGTTAGTTATTGTTGTTATTGTTATTGTAGTTGTTATTGTTGTTTTCTTTTCCTTTTCTGTCTTATTAAACTGTGTCTATCTCAATCCACACATTTTCCTTTTTTTTTTTTTTTCCCCAGTTCTCTCCTCCATCCCACTAGAGAGATGGGAGTGGGACAGGGAGAGTAGAGGGCAATGAGCAAACAGCTGTGGTACTTCACTGCCTGCCAGGCAGGTTAAACCACAACAATCCTCTTGGTCTTGATGTGTTGAGATAATGACAAATCTGACCAGAGCGCGCTAGAAAACATTTGTTATAAGCATTCATTAGACTAGTTTAATAGTCACTGGTCACAATGTTGATTGATTTGCTCTCAAAGTTGTGCTTGTACTCAGAATTGTGTTACGTAACAACTTACTTGCAGTATGTGTTCCCTGTTGTGCAGTTCATCACCTCAGAGAGCCCAGTCAAGGTTATCACTTTGTTATACTTTAAACACTGGCTTATGATATGATAAAATTTCTAGTCATGTGACTAATCTGTTACTTATACTCAGTACTGCGATCATCTACTGCCATCGTCTCCATACTTCAGGAACCATGTCTCAGAAATCATTAATAATTACACTCCTTACTTTTTCTCCTTGGAAAGCAAATCTGTGGGAGACAAGGCGAGACACTTTCCCCTGCTACTTCAGCATCCCTTTCTCCTTCACCTGTCCCTTCTCCTCCAAGATAATTACAGTAACTCTTGGGAATGGTGAATATCCTTGGGATGTTCAAATCAGCATACTTCTGTTGCTGTCTACTACTCCTGAATGTGATTCAGGTCTTGTTTAAGGTTAAACTATTTAAGAACACCAACCATAGACCTACCCCAAGGCTAGTAGTTAGGAGTGTGAGTTAGTATGGGTAAGAGCTTGGGACAATGGGCACCTCCAATGTTTTAGAACTTCACACCTGAACAAGTGCAGAAACCTGAAAAGCTAGTAAAATATTTGGAAAAAGTATGATGTCACCGTAGTAACTCCAGAGAGAGACAAATTGCTGCAGTGTGATGGGGCCTGGCCATACCTTTAGAACCCTTTTTAACGCTGTCCACTACCCGCTGGGGAAGAAGTTCTCTGGATCTGACAACAAAACAACTGGCAGTGCAGTCACTCCAACCCCGGCAACAGGCACTGCACCTGAACCAGAGAACTAAACCATGACGGTACCATCACCCCTATACACAAGAAGAAATGTTGGAAGAGAAAGTCATTCTATGATCATATGATTCTATTTTATTTCAGTTATTAAACTGTTCTTATCTCAACACATTATTTTTTTCACTTTTACTCTTCTGTTTCCAGGGCAGTGAGTGAGCAAGCAGCTGTGTGGTGCTCACCTGGTGGCTGAGTTTAAACCACAACAGTCATTTATGTTAACGAACATGAGACTCAGAGGGTATGAGATAACAATTTATGTATGTTAACAGTTGCAGATCATGATACTGATTCTTCTGTTCTTGATATTAGTTTATCTGATCCGCCCCATGATTTTTTTTTTCTGTAAATGTTAAAGATTGGTGTTGGGTTTTGCAGTTTGCTGTGCTTTGCAGTGATTAGTGATGTTTTGTCTGGGAGACTTGTTATTAAAACAATGACCTTCAACTTAATCTGGTATTTGAACTTCGCACTGAAGCCATTACTGTACTTCATGCACCATCTCGTGGAGACAATTAGCAATTATAGTTCTTCCTCTGAGAGGTTTTTGTGGAGAAAATACAGAATGGCACCAGACAGAGTAGAACAGCAGATCTGATTTTCATGAAGAGAATTCTGACCTATTTACAAGAAGTGAGTAACAAATACTATAAGCAGTGAAGGGGGAAACTGCCTCCAGCTGAGTGAGGAAAGAGGCAACTGCGTTTACTGGACTCTGTGGATTCGATGGTCTGGCACATCAGACCTACAGGAATGTAAGGCTCTAGTGGACATCAGGCAGAGTGTACCCTTATGTCATCAGGCTATATAGGGGCAGAACCCATTTGTATTTCAGGAGCAGCAGAGGGATCCCAATAGTTGATGGTATTGGAAGCCAAAGTCAGCCTAACAGGATGAGTGGCAGAAGCACCCTGTTGTGACAGGCCCAGAGGCTCTGTGCATCTTTGATAAAGACTACCTCAGGAGACAATATTTTAAGGACCCAAAAGGATACTGGTGAGTTTTTGCTATATCTGCCTTGGAGAGGGAGGAAATTAAACAACTGTCCATCTTGCATGGTCTTCAAAAAAAACCCTTCTGTTATGAGGCACCTGAGGACCAAAGAACAACAGATGCCAATCACCACAACAGTGGTGCACTGATGGCAATATGGCACTCCTTGATTCCCTTCCATAAGCTGATCTGTCAGTTGGAAAGCCAGGGAGTGATCAGCAAGGACGTATAACTCACCCTTTAACAGTCCATATGTCCAACATGAAAGTCTAATGAAGAGTGGAGACTAACAGTGGACTGTCATGGTCTGAATGAAGTCACACCACTGGTGAGTGCTGCCGTGCTGGACATGCTAGAAAGCCAGTGCAAACGGCAGTCAAAGGCAGCCAAGTGGTGCGCCACAACTGACATTGCTGATGCATTTTTCTCAATCCCTTTGGCAGCAGAGTGCAGGCCACAGTTTGCTATTACTTGGAGGCACATCCAGTACACCTGGAATCAACTGCCCCAGGGGTGGAAGCACAGCCCTACCATCTGCCATGGACTGATCCAGACTGCACTGGAATAGGTGAAGCTCCAGAACACCTGCAATACATAAATGACATCATCATATGTGGCAACACAGCAGAAAAAGGTTTTGAGAAAGGGAAGAAGATAGTTCAAATCCTTCTGGAAAATCGTTTTACTATAAAACAAAGAAAGGTCAAGGGACCTGCACAGGTGGTCCGGTTTTTAGGATTAAAATGGCAAGATGGACCTAGTCAGAAAACAATGCATGTAATAACGTAACAGCTATGTCCCCATCACCCAGCAAAAAAAGAAACATACGCTTTCCTAGGAATTGTAGGTTTTTGGAGAATGCATATTCCAAATTACAGTCAGATTGTAAGCCCTCTCTATGAAGTGACACAGAAGAAAAATTATTTCAAGTGGGGCCCTAAGCAATGACAAGCCTTTGAACAAATCAAACAGGAGACAGTCCATGCAGTAGCACTTGGATCAATCTGGACAGGGCAAGTTATAAAGAATGTGCTCCACACTGCAGCCAGGGAGAATAGGTCTATAGGAGTCTCTAACAGAAAGAACTATGGGAGACTCAAGGTTGACTCTTACGGTTTTCAAGTCAGGCATACAGGGGATCCAAGCCCTGCTATTCTCCAACTGAAAAAGAGATACTGGCAGTATATGAAAGAGCTAGAGCTACATACTAAGTTGTTGGTACTGGAACACAGCTCTTCCTGGCACCTCAATTGCCAGTTCTGGCTGGATGTTCAAAGGGAGGGTCACCTTTACACAGCCTGCAACTGATGCTACCTGGAGTAAGTGGGTCGCTCTGATCATACAGCAGGCTACAATAGGAAACCCCAGTCACCCAGAAATCTTGAAATTGATCATGGAATGACCGGAAGGCACAGACTTCAGAATATCACTAGAGGAGGTGCTGTCACGTGCTGAAGAGAACCACTGTATAATAAACAACCAGAAAATGAGACGCAATACACCCTGTTTACTGATGGGTCCTACCATATTGTAGGAAAACATTCTAGGTGGAAAGCTGCTGCATGGAGTCCTACATGACAAGTCGCAGAAACTGCTGAAAGCCAAGGTAAAATGAGTCAGCTTGCAGACATAAAAGTCATCTATCAGGCTTCGGACGTTGCTGAACGAGAGAAATGGCCAGTTCTTTACCTCTACACTGACTTGTGGATGGTGGTAAATGCACTGTGGGAGTGGCTACAATAACAGAAGCAGAACAACTAGCAGCCCAGTGGTAAATCTACCTGGGTCGCTGAATTATGGCAAGATATTCCGCTTGGGTAGAGCATGGTTGTAAAAGTAGATGTGTACCTAAGAGTCAGGCCACTGAAGAACATTGAAACAACCAGCAAGAGGATCAGACTGCTAAGACTGAAGTGGCTTAGGTGAATCCTGACTGGGAACATAAGGGCGAATTACTTATAGCATGGTGGGCCCATAACACCTCAGGCCACCAAGGAAGAGATGCAACATATAGATGGGCTTGTGAATGCATTGAGTGGTGGACACTACTGCATAGGTTACCCATGAATGTGAAATATTCATGGCAATCAGGAAAACCAAGCAGTTAAATTGTCTCTGGTATCAAGGACAATGGTTGGAACAAATATGGGGAAGCCTGGCATATTGATTATA
The DNA here is from genome assembly GCA_027574665.1 of Rhynochetos jubatus. NCBI lineage: Eukaryota > Metazoa > Chordata > Aves > Eurypygiformes > Rhynochetidae > Rhynochetos > Rhynochetos jubatus. The sequence goes on from CM050690.1 coordinate 32,825,298, forward strand.
TCACACTCCTGCAAACATTAACAATCGTGGAAGCAACCACTGGATGGCTGAAAACACATCCCATTCCCCATGCCACCACCTGGAACACTACTCTGGGTCCTGAAACACAAGTCTTATGGTGACAAGGAACCCCAGAAAAAACTGAATCAGACAACAGGAGTAATTTCCAAAATAACCTCAAAGACATTTGTTCCAAGTGTCTATGGGCATTGAGTGTCTATGGGCATCACATCCCCTGTCATGCACCAACATCTGGAAAGAACAAACAATACAATGCACTATTAAAGACTACACTGAGGACAATGAGTGCTGGCACATTCAAACGTTGGGACACATGTTCAGCAAAAGCCACCTGGTCAGTCAACTTTAGGGAATCTGCCAATTGGACTGGATCTGGCCAATCAAAACATTTATGTACTGTAGAAGGGAATAAAGTCCCTGTAGTGCACATAAAAAATATGCTGGGGAAGATAGTCTAGGGTATTGCTGCCTCTGGCAACAGCAAAGCCATCCATGGGATTGCTTTTACTCAAGGAGCTGGGTGCACTTGGTGGGTCTGATGCGTACCTCAAAGGGATTTGGTTTTGGGTGAGACTAGCCAATGATTTTAATTGTGTGATGTTAATTGCTGTATAATACTGTATGTCATCACTACTATGGTTGCTATATGCCGTATCAACAGTATCACAGTAAAATCACCCAGATTAATGAAGAATGAATTTTGATGAAACAAAACAAAGTGCAGTGCTGATGGAAACAGGAAAGCGCAGCAGTGATGGAATCAGCATGCAACAGTCCAACACTGCACACCATCTCTCCTGCCTGAAGGATTACTATGACAGATGAAGCCCAAAGTCATGGACTAAATGAACTCAATGGACATTTTAGAGGGATGGAACATAGACTAAGGGAATGACATCTCTGTGTATATATCAAAAGACACTAACGGTAACAGTGATTAATTGGGACTTATTAGAAATTGTGGTATCCAGGCATGATGTAGATGGCATAGAATAAAGGGTGGATATTGTCCTGGTTTCAGCTGGAGTAGTCTTTTTCTGTCGTAGTAGCTGGTACAGTACTGTGTTTTGGATTTAACATGAGAATGATGTGATAACACACTGATGTTTGGGCTGTTGCTAAAGTGTTTGCACTACATCAAGCACTTTTCAGCTTCTCATAATGCCCCACCAGCAAGGATGCTGAGTGGGGCATAGGAGGCTGGGGGGGGGGGGTCACAGGAAGCTGGGAAGGGACGAAACCTCCTTTTACCTGATTTGAACTGAATCACCTCATTTAAGAAGCATTTTATGAGCAAAAAGAATGGGCATGTTATCTATTGAGCTCTCTGTTATCACATTTAATTGTGCAACAAATTAAAAGCACAGGATCACTCTGGTATGAATGAACATAAATGAGATGTATGTTACATCTTATTGACCAGAAGTTGCTGAGAACAGGAGGCTTTTTGGTAGGAGTCAGGCCCAGTAGACAGCCTTATTTGATATGTTCTTAAAGGGAGTGAACTACAGCTATCCATCCACCCTGATCAAGCAGCACAAGCACTTTCCAAGGGTGCATATCTTCATCAAGGTGTAATCGGGCAATATCTAGGGATACAAACCCATTGTTTTCCAAGGACAATTAAACTTGGAAGAAGACGAGGAAACACAGGAGAAGTCAGCTGCCCTTATAGTTATCTTTGTCCACCTGGAGTACAGAAGCAAACAGACCTCTGGGCTATCAAATTCAACACCCTGACGTGGCAGCCTATACAGGTAGTATGTCTGAGAGGATGAGGAGCCACAGATTTATGGCTCATGCCCTGTCACAGTCTGCTGTGGTACCCTAAAGAAAATCAATGAAATATTGCTACTCTGAGCCACCTATGAAGCAGTAATACACACTGTTGTCACCCCCTTCCTGCAGATCTGCTGCTTCAGGAAACCACAGCAGATGATGTTTTTAAGAATGAAACAAATGGTGCCATCTACTGTCCAAATGACTGTCCACCAGCTCCTCTCATCGATAACATTGTACCCTGAGGTTCTTCTGCCTTCAACAATACTGCTCCAGAGAGATGGATAAAAATATCTGCTTTTTCCTTTATTTCTGTGTGTTATGTGGAACATCGGAGATAAATCTGCTGTGGCAGTCTATTTTGCAGAATACATGCAAGAATATATTATTAGAACATGCTATGCTCTGATGTGACTGCCTTGTTCCAGTAGCCCCACAGTAGTCCCATATACAATATGCAGTACACAGGGGTCTGTGTCTTTATTACTAGGCTACAGGCAGCAATTTTGCTGGAGGAACAGCATGTATGAGTACTAGCTACAGAAAAGAGAGAAAAAGTGTCTCTGTCTTCTGATCCAGAAACGTATTTTTATTTTTAATTCCTGACGTGCAGCTAGTAAGACAGAAAGTTCTCCAGTAAGCAACCTTTGATATTTAACCTTGCTTTGTAGCTAGGATGCCTTGTAAGCATTCCTTAAATATCTCTTGCTTGGAATTAATTGTCACATTGACACAAAAGCAAATAAGAAAATAGAACTGGCCTTTGCAGAGTCCTTGTATTTGATTAAATTAAGTAATAGAGACACCAACGAATTAAAGAAAAAGACAAAAGATCATTGCATTTGATTAAATAAATAGAGACACCAAAGAATTAAAGAAACACGCAAACATCCATTGTAGCTTCCTTATGAAAACTCAGGAGGCTGTGACATGGATGAGGTCAGCAAGTGAGAAAAAACTCACATCAGAAAAAAAATTTGCCCTGGAGTGTTAGGTGCCCACTCCTGTCTTTAGAGGGGTAAAGGTATAATCTGTCCTCATATTGCCATTCTAACACATGGGATTGCCCATGTGGGATTCTTACTTATGACCAAGGATTGCCCATCAGGATAGAAAACATCCTTACATTGCCCATTGTCTGCTTCTCACTAGCTGTGCTGATGCAAGACCAGACCATGACTGTGTCCTGAAACATATTTGCAGGCAATATTTTGAGGTTATCTCTCACCAGTTTTGTTTTACCTAAAAACACCAGGTAATTTTAATGTTTTGTTGACTCAGGAGCCACATCTTGGACTATGCATGAGCCAGAAGAAAGAGTTAATTACAATAAAGGGGTAACCAAGGTGGCTTAAATAGAAAATATGTCTCAAGAGTTTCTAAAACTTGTTTCTTGCTCATGTATAGCCAGTCATCGCTTCTGCCCCTATCTGCACAATATTTTTGAGCATCTACCAAGTTCTTGTCATAACTTTATAAAATAAGATGAAGCCATGGGGAAAAGGACTTTTAATCCATACCCACACACTAAGAGTAGACGAAGTGGGAATCTGGACGTGATGATATATGCACAGGTTCTTCTTCAGCAGAGGCAACTTTCACATAAGCATAGCAAAAACATTGCTGAGTGACTTCACAACTCAGTGCCATGTTACTGATTATAGATTAAATATAGATGACACTGGTATGACCTATTTTAATATGACAATAACAGTTCAAGTGAATTTCCTATGCTTACACCCCAGATAAGTGGGCCATCAGATGAGGAAAATTTCTGGTTTCAGGTGACACATAAAATACCTCATACTAGTGCAATAAAGCTCAGTCTAGTGTAGCAATGAAAAGTTCATGGTCACTAGCTCTTGTGCCATCTGAGTTAAGCTAATTTTGTAGTGCTTCTCTCTCTGCTTTATTTCCTGCTCTATACAGCAGACAGAGCTGAAAGAAATTCACTGAATGAAAGTTCAGCCTCAGAAGATGTCATTTTAACACTGCAGTTGCAAAGACTTCAAGAAAGGCCCTGAAAGGAAGAGAAATAACTTAATTGTACCAGTCTGATAGGTTGTTAATGGTTTTCGTTCTTCTAGAGTGCTGAGTTTTGACTTAAAAGGAAATACAAAGACCAGGAATAAGAATGGAGTCCTGGAGGTGGATAAGGAGGATTTTTAATTTTATGAACATTCTTAACACACAGTAATATTGATAAGGTAATTCACCCAGAAACAGTCAGGCATCTCCTGACTCAGGGGGCTAGTTAACAGAAGGTGGATGCAACTGAATCAAATATTTATCAGTAACGGAGTACAGTCTCTGGCAAGAGACTTTATTCTGCAACTACAGATTCTCCAAGTTTGCTGACACCACAGTCTATAAATCTTCACATGGCCAAAAGCCACAGGATATATATCGCCATGCCACAAAGAGCTGAGGGCCTGGGGAGCTCTGGGAATAGTACACAGGATGGAGGTGACACCCAGTTCCAGGAGTCCCATCACTCAGCTGCAGAAGAGCCAGGACTGGATTTGACAGGTGCTTTCATTTGAGAATGACTACTGACACTGGTCCTAACAGCCCTTTCTGGGTCCCCCCTCCCAGTCAGATATATTAATTATCTCTGTGCCAGCACAAACCCACCACCAGTTGTGTGCTGTAGTCTCCAGTTGGAATACACACACGAAGACCTTGCCAGCCATGCAGATGAAAAGCTCCACACCAGCCAATTCTGCACCAGCAGCAGCGCACTAACAGCAGTGTTATCCATTACCAATACAGCTTTAAGCTGTTAAGCTTTGTATTGTCGACAACAGCAAATATTAAAGGTGCTACAACAATTAAATCTATATTACCTTTCAGTCTGTCAAGCAAACATTGCAAGAGAGGGCAGCAGCAATTACAGAAGGTAATTACAGGTGGAGACAAAGCAGTTTATCACAGCAGATGATAAATTGCAAGAAAGGATGAAGGACCCTTTTTCCGTCTGGGCAATTCATACAGATTAAACAATAACTTTAAAATAATTAACCTAGTAGAATGTAATGATTTTTAAAAACAGTTTAAATGGTGCTTAATTTGTTTAAATGAACTATCCCATTAAGACCCAACTTCATCATTTTGATTTGGAAGGGAAGCTTTAATAAGTTCAACCTTTAGTACAGGTTTAATAACTGTATTACAGATTTATAGATGAATGACTAAGGTGGAAAAGCTCCTAATACAATGAATTCACAAGCAGAGCTCATAACAACTTCTCAGAAAGTTTAAAATCAGAGTAATAATTTTAATGGAAATACTTTGGTATGTGTTCATTTCCAAAACCAGATAAATGTACATCTACACTAGGACTGAAGACATTGTGATCTGTAATTACAAAATTACAGGCTTCTAACATGGATATTCAAAAAAGCATATTAAGTGCTCTGTTACTGCAATGGAAATAACAAAATAGCCCAAAAAGAAACAGCATTATTCAAATAGTACTGCATAGATAGCCACTGTGGTGAGAACATCTTTTACGAAGGTCCTGTCTGCTCCAGGGTGTTTTGAATTTGGTCCCCTACTATTCCAGGCACCAGTCCATGTTTTTTCACCAGCTGATCAAACTCTACCAATGCTACTGAAAAATAAGCTCCCGCACCTAATTTCTGTGGAGGTGAGCAGCCCTCTTCTCCTGTCTTACCTGTAATTATGCAAAGTCAGTCTGAGTTGGGACAGATTGTTATGTTGTGCAGAGGTGTGCACAGCATTGATCCACAACAGGACAGGAGCTGAATAAAGGCTACTTCTATCAGATTCTCTGCATTACCAAAAAACATGGGATGCCAGGACTAAAAGAACCAGGACAATACATACTATGTAAGTAATGAAGGAGCATGGAAAATAAATGGTTTTTAAAAGGCAAAAAACCACTTTGTGACTGATTTAAGTAAGGATAGTTAGTTTTTTCACAGGTGGAGAGCTACATGAATCCCCTGATAGGAGGCAGAAGAAAAAGAAGCTGTAGGATAAAACCTGCCAGAAAAAGGAAACCTATCAGACCTGCTTCAGTCATCTTATCTTTTTCTCTGCCCTGGACATATACCTCCCCCACTTCTCTTCTGCTGACACTGCTACTTGCATTGTTCCAGATAGAGCAAGGTCTGGGGAAAAGAATCCATCTCTTTTTACAGTGCTAGTTTCTTCTTGGCTAGCCCCCACCTGGCAAACCTCAGCCTCAGGACAGCACTAGCAACAGCGTAAGGGATGTGTTGCACATGAGCATAGTTCTAGGTAAGCAGGAGCATGGCAAAGCCAACTTAGCTTGTCTCTTGGGTACCTGAAGTCTCAGCACAGTCTAGGACAACCAGCCACAACTCATTTGGACTGCTAGTAAGAGAGCTAATTTTTAAAAGATTGAGCAGATTTTTAGAAGAGACTTAAGGGTCTTCAGAAAAGTCACAGAAACCTCAAAGACCTTTCTGGATTTTATCAGGTGATTGTGGATAGGTATTTGAAATTTTATATTTTTAATATTGACAGTTAACTATAAATATTGCTAAGCTTGACTCAAATGTTAATTATGGTATCTTATAGAAGTTCTAGTACAGACCAGTGAGAACCACCTGCTGTGCTGTGCTTTCCTCTCCAGTGATCATCAGCTAAATTCGAGGCAATGTAAGCATCAGACCTTTGCTTTGCTCTAAGTGATTTGTAACAAATGTACCCATAACATCTCTTAGGAACCACTATTTCCCTGTCTGTGCCTCCTCCATATAGACAGTAATTTTCTGGTCTAAGTTTTGGGGAGCCAAATTCACAGTTTTCCTTATGTCTTTAATAATCTGGAAGAGAACAACATACAGCAAAGCAGTTTCTGCCTGTAGACCTAAGGTCTGAGTAGCATATGCAGGTGTCTGGAGGCTTTATTTCTCTATAATGTCATGTACTCAAGTCCAAATGCAGGGTTTAAGGTGTGATTTCATAAGACAAAGTGAACTGACCTGAAGCTCAATTTCATTAAAGGGAGAGGTCTTGATGTCCCTTTTAAAATCCTAATTCCTTCCCCACTCCCAGCTAGATACTCCTACCATTTACCTTGTGCTAGCTCTGGCAAACATCAGCTCTTCTCTGTGAGCTTCTTATTAACTCAGAAGAAAACTTTTCCAGCAAATATATTGGTATCTTTCCGAGAGACAAATGAGTTTATTACAGGGTTTCTGGATCTAACACATACTAGCATAACTGAGCTGCTCAGCTGGGAGTGCAGACCAAAAAAGCAGAGAGACAGAGAGAGGTTTCCCCCACCAGTGGCAGCGAGTTTTTATATTCAGTTCAGCAGGTCTTGAAACTAGTTTGAAAAAAAAAAAAGGGGGCAGGGGTGGGAGGTGAAAAAGAACGTCATAGCACTATTAGTTTTGTTCGAAGTCACAAATGCTTGGTACATTCTTGGAAGAGATGGCGTTCACTTTCTCCTCGGGAGTCATGTTACTTCCGTGTCTAACGCAGCAACATTTAACACTCCATGTCCATATCACCCTCTATGATTTAAACACATTTACAGTTCCACAAGGAAAAAAACTCACACTATGTTTACCAAGACAAATTATTTTGCCTGGATTTATATCCTGGTAATTGCAAATACAACTCTGGCTAAGAGAAAACACAGATTTGCAGGGTCCCTAAAATCCTAAACATATGATACATCCACATCATCTGCTCTAAACTGTTGCCTGAAGAACAGAGAAAACATGCAGCGAAAACCGGAGTATATTATATTCCAGTTTACATAGATGGGAAGTTAATTTATGTAGTTCCATTGACTTTGTACTCATTTTTTTAATTACTATCAGGCTAATGTAAAATGGTAATATACCTTTAGAGATATGAACACTATAAAAAAATGCTGTTAGCCTGCTGGTCAGTCCTTGTCCCCGCATACTCACTGGGAGGTTTTAATAATAGTGGATTATCATCACATTGAAGATTAGAGAGGCTGTGATGTTTCTGACCCAGTTTTTAGGATTCAACATTTCCTATTTACATATTTAGACAACTTTGTCCCCAAGACAAATTTCAGTGGGATTGCTGAGCTAGTGGTGAGCTGACACAACTTGCTGACAACAACAGAAGCCATGCATCCCATTCCTTCCTTTTCTCAGTCCCCTTCCCACTTTCCCTGCTTTTGACCAAGAAACACCCAATCTGGTATCAGTTGAGTCAATTCAAGTCACAGGACAAAGAAAGAAAAAGATACTTTTTCTTGTCCTTCAATGTATTTTCTGTCTGAAGGGATGGGAGAAGTTGATCACCCAGTGACTAGAAGCAGTTCACTGGATAACAGCAGCTCGTATATTCCCTATTAAACAGCATGACTTGCCCTGATTTTAATCCATAAAGAACTGCATCACATCAGTAGCAAGGAGTACAAAGGGAAGAACGCCCTGCCCCCATTCACACACCAGGGACCTTCTGTATTTTCAGCACAATATGAATGATGTCGTAACCAACATGTTGGCCTCACTGTTGAATATAACCCCTTCCAGCGCAACAGTGAAATGGTGCAGAGTATTCAAGATAGTAAGAATATGTCCAGTCCGAAACTGACTCAGTTGTTTGAATTCACTGTTCACAACGCACAAAAAATCAGTACATTCAAATGTAAACCCATCTGAAGGGTTAAAACTTGCAAACCCACATGAACTGCTTTGTATACATGTACATATATAAATACATCATATAGATATAGATATAAATGTAGATATTTAGAGATAGAGATACAGAGATGATATAGATATATAGACATATATATATATAAAAAGAAAAAGGAACATGAATCCCATTTCCCTCAGACTTGGAAAGGTTCACACAGCTGGAAACCTTGGACATTTGTGTGGAGGAGCTGATAACTGCTATCACTGCCTCCTCATTGACTCTTCATTGGCAGCTTCACACCTCTTGCAGTTCTGCAAGCATCGATTTAAGATGGCCTGTAACACTGCCAGCTTAATTTAAAACCAAGAAGCTGCGACTAGTAAAAGAAGAAGGTAAAGAAAAAAAATATGCAAGTGTTACAAGGGAGTCTATGATTTGAAGATATTTCTAAGTACATCCTAGAAGACATATTGCTGCTCCTTTCCTGTAGACTTCTCTTTTTGCTTTAGATGAAAACAAGGGAAATGCATATGTTCCCAAATAAGGTTGGTATCCCAGAGTAAAATTTTAGTAATCACCTATTTATATTTGGCCTTGAAAGTTCCTTCCCCTCAGGTTACCTGGGAAGTAATTTCACATTTTGCTCATGTAGCTTTCTTTGTAAATGAAAGAGAGATGCTTGTTTTTCCAAAGGCTGCAGTACAGTCATTCTGTTGTGCATTCAGGAAACTGCACAAATTCTGTGAAACAGTGGTTACCCAAGAGGCCATTACTAATTTCAACAGTAGTAGAATTGGCTGATTATTAGCCACCATATGAAATGACATTAATATTTCTTTAATGGAGGCATGGCTTCTAGCCCTTTATTCTCTATTGCCCTGACCTTGCGTTATGCCCTTGTGTTGCAAAATCAGCACATAAATCCATATTGTTATACCATTTCTCCCACAGGCCTGGGCCCTTTGACTTGGCAATTTATGTATAATTTACAATGCCCACAAAGCTTCAATTACTTGTGTTAGACTTAAAGAGCCTTGGCCACCTGCCTGACATTCACCTGAAGATTTGTCCAAATTTCAACTTTGCAGGTGCAAATTTCCTTGCAACAGGCATCCATCTGCATACAAGGCAAGGTTCACGTACAAGGATTTCGGTTTTGTATTGGCTAAACAGATCCTTAATCCTACCTAGAGATACTGTGATTTCCTGAGGCTTTGACAGGACTAAAGGCTTACCTGGTTGTAACAGCTTTCAGTTTCATGTTCAAGTAGCAGCTAGTGCCACTATTTCAGAAGGAAGAGATAGGATCAACTATCAAAATTATCTGCTACTGCATATATCAACCCTATGTAGACATCCTAGACTTAATGTAATTAGGATTTCTTTTAAAGATGAGCAATCGTTCAACTCATTGCTGCAGTGTTTCAGTTTTCAATCAGATATTTCCTTGAATGTGTTACAGATATATTTTTTTTTTATTTCATAAAAGTCTTTCTACACTACCCACTGGCTTTCCAAAAAGTTCCTGGAGCAATTATGCCTGCATAGGTATAAATAAATCTTCACCCCCATATATATCAGTGAAATCACATCTGCCTCTGACATGAACTGCCCAATGTGTGCAGTACTGGGGCAGTATGTGGCAGAAAGAGGCATAGGCAGCCTGTATCTGCTGTGACATATGTCCACTCAGGTAAACCGTATGGAAGATATCTATAGTGGGAGTGGGGGTTAGACAGGTGATAATTGCCTTTCAATTGCTTATTGACTGACTTGCTAGGCAGGAAAGCAGAAGTAGCAGCTTTTAAGTCTTACAGGACACAACTTGGAAAGCTGCTTCAAGTTCTCACCGTGATTTGTTCATGAAACAGATGATGGTAGGCAATGGCTAGAGGGACTTGACGACAGAATGCGTTGTTATTTCTCCCTTGGTTTTGAAAGGCTACAGAAGCATAATGAGTAAGAGCCTCCCTACTAGGCTAGAAAGGTCAAGATCCTCTTATCAGTTCTGTCAGTGTTCTTGACTGATTTTTTTACTAACTGAAGGGAAAAGATTTCTCTGGTTTTTTCAGTAGGTAAAATTCAGTTAATGTGAACTTTTGCTAATGTTTTTTAAATCATATATATACATGTTTTGAGGGATTCCTTCACCTTTCTCTCCTATGTTGCAACTTAGACTTGTCTTCATGCCTCTCCTGAGCCCCCCCTTTTTGTGACTTAGATTTGTTTGGTTTATGCTTCTCTTCTCTGGCACAGTGAAGGACTGGTAACTGGTAAGAGCCTATTTCCTGTCAGTATGCTAGGGAAGATTTGAAAATATTTCCCTTTTCTCTCCTTATAGTATACTTTCACTTTTTAAAATTAAGAGCACAACAGAAGACATCCACAGAACTGTAGAGAGGCAGTTGCTTTAGAACACAACCACAACTAGAATACTTTAGAGTCTCCCTGGAGTCAATTAATAGAACAAATATGTTTTCAAAGGTATATATTCAGCTACCTGTCCTTGGTCTTATGGACAGTAAATTTTTGTGATATCCTATAATTAAGAAATATGCACTGGAGCAATGTTTCTGCCATAGGAATTGTGGCAACATGGCTGAATAATTCACACTAATTACCTTAGTGACTTTTGCCTCTCCCTCTTCTTTTGCTAATTGTCTGTGAGCAGATTTCAGTCCTCTTCAACTAGTTATTAAACTAAGCTCTCCATCTCCATTTCTAAAGTTTTGTAGGACCGCTATACTTGCTCTGCATGTTTCTGGTCCTTAATTTAGATGAGTTGCTCTTATTTTAAAATCATTCTAACCTAAATGCTCAGGATTTCTGGGATCATTCTTGTAGGAAAGTAGTTCTGCTGCTAGTAATTTTTCTCACTTCAGAAAACTTACCATAAATAAGAATCACCAGATATGATAGTTCAAATGTGTAACCTTGCTATGTATTCACCAACCTCTACTTGACGCTGTTAAAAGCCTTCCACGTTGGAAGCCAGGGAGAGCTTGCTATTTCAAAGAACCTATTTTCCCATCACTTGAAGCAAATATTTTTTTAAAAGGAGAAGTCATGTGGGAAATGAACTATACATGCTGCGCTTTGAAAATAATATTTTCTGTATTAGAAGAGACTTGGTCTTGATAGGGAAAGGCCAGTAATGGGTGAGGGAACCAACTTAGCCTTTTCATGATCATATTTTAAAACTTTGGCAATATCCCAAATTGATCTCCCAAAATATTTTTTTTAGGTGCAATCTTACTTGAAAAGAAACTCAACAAGTTTTCTCTGTATCCTTGCCAAAGTGATGGTGGCAGTATATCAATCTAGCTCTCCAACCACTGCAGACTAGCATGATTTTTTACCAAAAATGGTTTTGCAGAGCCATTTCCTTCTTTCACCCTGACTTCAATCTGTGTTAGGCAATAAGATGAGAAAAATAGGAATGAAGGACACTCCTGTTTCCCAGCTTCTGCTGAAAGAATATCAAGCAATTACAGAGCCAGAAAAAACAGGGGAGGCAAGAAATAAAGAAGTCATCTTATCATCCTGCCCTGTGGTCCAGGATAGGATGAAGAAAGTAATACAGTCCTTGTACAACAGACATTTCCAATATCTCTTTGTTTTAAAATATCTTTTTTTTCCCCTGGTTTATTGTGATTCAGTGCAGTTGAAGGAACATCACTATTTATAACCCTCAGATGATGGCAGGTGTAGAAACACATACATATGTGAGGGTAGGATTCAGGTGTGTAACACTGCTTTTAACAAATGTTCAAAAGGATGTTCTTCAACTTGTTAAATATTGCTGCAAAAATTAAGAACTTGTGTCTGGGGCAGTTTTTTGTGAATGTCTCTCCTGGTTTGGGCTAAACACTTCTGTGGTGGATAACATAACTGATTAACAAAAAACTTAAAGGAAATATTTAAAAGCAGTCTATATTCTACTGGTTTCCCAACAGACTCCTCTTAAAAGCACTGTATTTTTCTACTCTTAACAGAGACCATGACACTACTATCCGTGGTAAAGGAACTAACTTCTCTCTGTACAAACGTGTTTTTAAGACTCTGCATAGCATAGCACATATTTGAAGATGACTGTGGTAAGTAAATTAGCTTCAGAGGCTGAGACAGCAGATATTCAGTATGCATTTTCTCACTAAGCAGGATCCTAAACCGTGAAGTTGCAGAAGGTGGCTGACATCAACATTACAACTGGGACATCAAACGTGCCAAAAAGCATCTCAGAGAAACCTGGTACAACAAGACCACTCTCTTGGTTAGCTGAGGTGAAAAATGCTAAATCTAAGGTCTGCGCTAATAAAACAACGAAAAAGGGAAAATTTAGGTTTATAACAAGATGAATTTAGTAAGCTACCTAGAAGTCCAAGAATCTGACTTTTGCCTACCAGGTAAAGAATAAACCGCTGCTCTAGCTTTTCTAGATTCCACTGTCCTCCCTCTTCTGAATGCAGCTGTTAGCAGCTATTCACACCTCCTTTCAAATTTCCTGCGTGCCTCAAAGCTACCGAGTGCCCGCCAGAAATGCATTCCAATGGCTCAAAAAGGTTTTTTGAATAGAAGGAGAAAATGTGCATGTCCAACGTTGAAAGAATTCCTCCTTTTGGTTTATGCTTGCAGAGGAAAGTAAGGATGAGGAGGAGATTCTCAAAATACTTTCCCAGAGTGCTACCCGCAGAAAACATCTGCGTTTCTTTCACATTGCCTTACGGTATGGAAGCAGGACAGAACATTTCCACTTTTATTTGGGCTTACAAATGAGATTTCGGAGTTGGGTTGTTTCTTTCTTTCAACAGAAACGTTTTGTAGAACCTTACTAGCAATTTCACCTTCTCCTGGCTGTTTTGACAGTCCTGAGAGGTGGAAGGAAGGAGGTATGTTTTGTAAAGCTGTGCCTTTCTGTACCTGCAGGAATCTGCTTCTACCATAACATAGGAAGCAAACCCACTGTCTGTAGACCTCAAGTCACTATCCAGGAATCTTCACACTCTTTTGCGGGGGAGGGGGGTGTGTGGATATTTGTTCCCTTAAATATCTGTAGGTTTTCTATGGACATGCAGACAAGCCTATTGGTTATATCTCTAATTCCCCAAATTATCTTCCTTGAGAGGAATGGAATGTGTTAAGGGTTTGTTGGGGTTTTTTTGTTTGATTTGTTTGTTTGTTTGTTTCCCAGGTAGTGCAAGGTAAAAGAGAATATAATTTCTTTAGGAAAGACTCTAGGGGTATAAAATATCTTTCAGTGACTGATATGAATGTTAAAATAGCAAATTAAATAATGCAGTACCCACTTAAATAGTTCAAATAACTACTTCTTAAACCTTTTTCCCTAGGCAACTAAGTGACTTTTCTTATGACTGTTCTTCAGATAACTGAGGTGACTATTTCTCTCACCTTGGAAGCTTGCCTTTCTCTGTCTCATCAGGAAGTTTAATTTGAATACCACTTTGTCTTACTTAAGGATTTTCTGTGTTTACATTTCTCCTTCATGATCAGAAGTGTTCCTGCCAGGCATGTGCAAATGACATGGAAGGATTATAAATTTAATTGTGTTATAACTTGCTATTTTAGCTACCTCAATTTCTGTACTTTGATCATGGCAAAACCAACAAATATTACCTCCTACCAAAAAATTACTTTCAATTAAAAAAAAAAAAAAGTCTTAGAGTCCTTAGAATTTTATGTTTTCCCTGGTATTCAATGAACCGTTTACAATTTTCAAACCACATTTTCTACAGTTGCTGCCTACTTTGTGCTTTAACAATATTTGGTTTGGCTGGGATGGAGTTATTTTCTTCACAGTAGCTAGTATGAGGCTGTGTTTTGGATTTGTGCTGCGAGTAATATTGATAACACACTGATGTTTTTAGTTGTTACCAAGCATTGTTTACATTAAGCCAACAACTTTTTCAGTCTTCATACTGCACCTATGTTTCCAGCTCTACAAGGAGCTGGGAGGAGACACAGCCAGGACAGCTGACCCAAACTGACCCAAGGGATATTTCATGCCATACAATGTCATGCTCAGTTTATAAGTTGCCGGCAAATTGGCTGGACCACTCTCTCTGGCTCTCACTGTTCAGGGTCTGGCTGGGTGTCACATCAGCAGTTCTACTGGTTTTTTCCTTCCATTGTTGTTTTCCTTTTCATTACATATTATTATCAATAGCAGTAGTATTTTCCATTAGATATTACTATCAGTAGTAGTACTAGTATGATTATTTTATTTCATTTATGTTCAATGATTAACTTGTTCTTACCTCAACAACCCATGAGTTTCCTTACCTTTTTCCTTCAGTTCTCTCCCCAGTCCCACTGGGGGAGTGAGGAAGGTGAGCAAGCAGCTGTGTGTTGTTTAGTTGCTGAAGGGAGTTAAACCACATCTGTGTAAAAGCATACCTATATAAAAGCATTTTTACAGCATAACTCTTTCTGGACTTTTTGCTGAACTGCAGTCTTTTAAACATGATTGATTTTGACCTCAGTGTGGCTATTCGTGATTTGCATAGTCCAGTTAATCAGACTTTTCCATGTGTGTACACAAACAGTGTCTTCTAAGAATGGCTGTAATGGGCAATAGCTTGTGCTCACAACTGCTAATAGGCTGTGGTTTTCCATGAAAAACAAATTGCCTCCTGCTGCAAGGCTGTAGGATGGCCAGTCTTTGTTTCAATCAAAGCAATGGCAAAATATAGCTACAAAGACCTATTGTGGAAGCCCTCTGATCCCCAGCTTCTAATAAGGATTCCCTGCAAATCAGCAACTACAGAATTCACATATATGTTTTACAATAACATCTCCTGACCTATAAAAACAGGAAGATCTCATGAAAGTAAGTCCAAAATAAAAAGAGGGAGAAACTGATCCTACCATTGGGAAGATGACAACTTATATCAGGAAAACCAGATAAATTAGGGATAAATTCAAATTCTTCATCAGTTTAAAGCTGAGCACCAGAGAAAAAGTAGCTGTGGAATAAAATGTACTTTTGTAGAAAGCAGCACTAGATTTTCTGAGGCCAAGAACAGTGCCTTAGCCTTAAAGCAGCAGCTGCCAAATTAGGAGCCTGATGGAAATTAAATTGCTAAAGCAAGTTTACACTTGATGTCATCAGTGAAAGTTTGGAAAGAACAGCTTTTAGGTCTTTGTAATCCAGAAAACTAGTTTTATTGCAAACACAGTGCTCCCAAGTGCTCGAGTTAGTCTGTGAGGAGGTTTCACTGAGGAGAAATGCATAACATCTTCTAATCATTTTGTATTATCTAGGCATTAGCCTCATTCAGAATCTAGCTATTTTATGGCTGTCTTTACATGATTATCTCATATCAACTGGCCAAACTCACCTATGGGACAGTATGACCCTTATTTCTGGTGCTCTCATGAAAAAAGCATCAAAATTTTTACCTGCTTTTGTATTTCTTCTTTTTCTTCCTTTCTAGTTTCTAATCTCCTTACTACTGTAGATACCATCTAAATAGGTTAATAGACTGCTGCTGTGGAGCACTGAAAATCCATCTAGGCAATCAGTCTTCTGTTTAAAGCAGTCAAGTGGAGCTTTAATTTAAAAGATGGGTCCTGAATCAAAATGTTAGGTCCAAGCACCTTTACCCGGCAGGACAGATTGGTTACAGAGTCATGGTTGTGGTCCTCCTCTGAGCTGTTCGGTTATCTCACCCTGCTTGCAACCAACAATGGGGGTTTCTCACTTGCTGTGCAAGTGTTTCTAGCTGAAAAACAAGTATTCAAGCAGAGCTATATTAAACATAAATGACTATTCACTATTTAATTAATGTCAAACCTAATCTTTTGAACAGGTGAACCGAAAGGTCCAAAAACTGTCTATGCATCACGTGGATAATTAGGTCCAGATTCTCTTTGGTGATTAGCCATTGGTCCCCTTCTTTTCAGGAAGAAAAATAAGATGTGGGAATGCCCTTGGGCAACCCCACAAATTATGTCAAAGAATGTATTAGGCCAAAAAATGTGAAATAAAAATCTGCTGTTCCCCTCTGGTCCTTTAATAGACCTTTTGTGCAGCGAACACCCCTGAAACAGGAACAGACACACTGACACAAAAGCACACAAATACCAGTGTATGTTCAAGTTTGTCTTCCAGCTGTTGAATGGTGGCAGTGGGAAGGGGAAAACAGCAGCACTATTATCCAGGCAGGCAGCTTCGAACTGAATACTGAGGGATGTTGAGAGCTTGTCTGAAATGACCCGATTAGTAACAGCATCTTTCATTTAAACAAAAACAAAGCAGTTTCCAGGGACAGAATGATGGTAAGGTTTCATTCAGCAATTCCTTCCAGGAGACGTGGATGGAGCAGGAAGTTCTGGCTATCATGCATCTCATAAGAGTCTTGATCACGTTATGATAAACTAGAAAAAAGTTCAGAGGAACTTTAATTAATACCTCACACTAAATCTAACATTTGTGTACCCTAAACCTGACCAGGACAAAAATGGCTTAAAGCCAAAGTCTGGGCCAAAGCCCACCTCTTCTCTTCATGCTTCTCCAAAAGGTATCACAAAGACAGATAATATCAGCAGACACCTGGAAGCAGAAAGAAAAAAATGTCACCAACATCCTTATAAGCATGAATAAGTGACTGCAAGGACATCCAACAGTAGCACAGTGCTGACCTTAAAGGGATTTTGGTAGTACATGTCTGGTGGAAGAAACTCTTTCAGACACTTCTCATTCTGGCTCAAGCATTTTGCTGCCTGTACAAAATTACCTTCGGCAGTATCTACCAACTTTTTCACTGCTACTCTGACCACAGCATGGATTCTGTATTGCTTGATCTCTCTACTGAATTAGCTGAAAATGTGAGTATAGGTTCTGCTGAATCTCAAAAGGGGGAAAAACAGAGGAGTATTTTACTGGTATGAACATACCTACAGTAGATTTTTCTCTTTTTCCACATTTCTAAGAAAAATCTCTGTACCAGTAGAACTTTTATACAGAGAGAAAAACAGGCAGAAAGAGAGGAAAACAACTTTACAGTTCTTTGGTTGATTTTGGTGTGATTTTTCTTTTTTTTCCTTCCCCAGCAAAAGTCAGGAACAGCATCTTAAAATCTGGCTCTGTGCCTGCCTTATGTTGGTTTTGTTGGCATTTTTCAATCCCATTTCAAGATGGATCTATATACGCTTGACAAATCCGGAGGTAATATGTGTTCCTCAAGGAGGAATAAGGAGAAATTCTGATCCTCTTTAGTGTCTTGTGAGTATATGCTCTACTTTGGAGGGGAAATGCCTGCTGTGCACAGCAGGAGCTGGTGCCAGCCTGCAAGCTCACAGGACAGTTTGTGACAAGGCCTGCTTTTTCCCATATGTTTAAACTTAACCCCCTCCCTGCAAAACCTTGTCAAGTGGTTTAACCATTCTGAATTTTACATTGTAACTGAATGACATGTTGATGTAATAATTTGTTGTCTGATTGGGTTTATTTTTCTTTCTTTCTAAGTTATAATTTTTTTTGTTAATGAGTGGCATCTTTTTCCAAAATCATCCATCTTATGAGTTGATTGGCTCTCTGAAGAGACTGAGTGATCATCTTGAACTGCTGATGCTGGTGTAAAGACTTAACATATATTGTTTGCTTGACCTTTTTAAGACTGAAAGTCTTATTTATTTTTTAAGATCGTAGCAATGTATTTATTTTCTAAGTATAAGGAAAGCTCTTCTCCCATTCACCCTTCACTCCAGAACGAGAAAAAGGGATATATGCTCAGGTTTTGTAATTTATATCACTCTAAACATCTCATTACAGATTGGTTCAGGCTTTCCAAAAACAAAAAAAGCATTCCTTCTTATGAGAGTCATTATCATTTATCCTTCAGTTTTGAAAGAGGTGCCATATTAACTACATATAGTAAATATTTATGTGTTACCTAGGCTGGTAAGCTAAAGCCGTAACAATGACTTAAAGCAGATGAGGTTACAGCATTGAAAAAATGTTTACAATTTTTCCTGAGCAGTTCTACAGTATGAATTATCTTTACTACAGTATAAATGCACATTCACATAAGCATTTTAGATCAGAAAATCACCAAAGTGATTTGTGGTAAGAAGAAAACGCTTAAAAGTTTAGGCCAGACCATCAAAGGGTGGGGTGAGGAGGAGGACAGGACTGGGGTGATGAGTAGAGGGGCACACGCTGTCCCTTGAGAGCCCCTGGCTGGAAACCTCTGCCCGGGGACCAGCTGCAGAGATGCAGGTCTGTTGTACGGTCACACAGTGACACAGTTAAGCTGTTGCACGAATGTCACTGTGCAGTTTTGGAGGGAGAATCCCAATATCCAGACCAGCAGCTCTTCTTCCATCCCATGGATGGTAAGGATGGGTAAAGACTTCATGTCAAGTCTGAACCTGCCCTATATACATCTTTGAACCATTCCTGTGTGCCCTATCACTGGATCCTATGGAGAAGAGATCAACACCTCCCTCTCCACACACCCTCCTCAGGAAGCTGCAGAGAGCAATGAGGTCACCCCTCAACCTCCTTTTCTCCAAACCAGACAGGACCAGAGTCCTCAGCTGCTACTCACAGGACATGCCGTCCAGCCCTTCCAGCAGCTCTGTTGCCCTACTCTGGATGCAGCCAAGCACCTTCACATCCTTCTTAAACTGTGGGGCCTAGAACTGCACACAGCACTCAAGGTGGAGCCGCAGCAACACTGAATACAATAAGATAACCACCTCTTTTGACCAGCTGGTCATGCTGTGTGTGATGTACCCCAGGAGGTGGTCTGCCCTCCTGGCTGCCAGGGCACACTGCTGGCTCACACTGACCCTGCTGTCAGCTGGCATCCCCAGATCCCTTTCTGCAGGGCTGCTCTTTGGTCACTCCTCTTCGAGTTTGTACTTGTGTCTGACATTGCTCCACCCTAGGTGCAGGATGTGGCATATGCTCTTGTTAAACTTCAACCCATTGATCATTGTCCAATGCTCAAATCTATCTAGATCCCTCTGCAAGGTCTCTTGCCCCTCAAGAGAATCAGTAGCACCTCCCAGTTTAGTGTTTTGTTAGCCAATTTACTAAGGGTGAATTCAACTCCTGCATCCAGACCATTGATAAAAATGTTGAACACAACTGGCCTTAGAACTGAGCCCTGAGGAACACGGCTAGTGATCGGTGGCCAGCCAGATGTAGCCCCATTCATTACAACCCCTTGAGCTCTGCTGCTCAGCCAATTCTTCACCCAGTGAACCATGAACTCACTCATCCCACAGCTGGACAACTTGTCCAGAAGGATGCTGTGGGGGATGGTATCAAAACCCTTACTAAAGTCGAGAAAAACTACATCCACCACCTTCCCTTCACCCTTTAGGCAGTTGACCTTATCATAGAAGGATATTAAATAAAACAGGACTTTCCCATTGTGAATCCAGGTTGTCTGTGCCTGATGGTGGTATTGTTGTTGAAATGCCTTTCAAGGATGACGACAGCTGCATAATGGCATATCTTAACTTTTTAAAAAATAGTTGGTAGTTAAAGATTACCAGCTTCAACTGCCTTTTCTTCCTTTGTATCTCCTGAATTTTGTAACTATCACACATATCCTATCATAATGTATCCAGTCCTGCTCCCTGATAGGCAGTGAACTGAAAATGGCAAAGACTGAAAAGCTGAATTCCACTCTGACTAATAACCTTTCCTATCACACCTATAAATATAAGCTACTTATAGATAATAAACTGATTGTCTAGTTCCTCCTTCCAACTACTTTTTCAGATATCTGAGCTATTACACCAGAGTAAGAAATCCAGACAGATGTAATTAATTTCAGCACTCAGGCTGGACATCCACAAAAAGGAAGCAGAATTTGGGTCTTTAAATATCAAAAATTTACACTGATTACGGTCTTAAGCGTTTGACCTTTTGGAACACTGAACTGTTACACTTGCAGAATTTACAAGTGCTTCGTAATTTCTGCTTCCTCCTATGGCACTTTCTCATATTTTATGAAGAGCCAAAGAATTTACTTCCATAAAAAGTTCAATACTTATCTTCAAAAAGCAAGTACTAAGTAAGAAGTCCACCAAAATGGATAAATGATAAATTCAAAATTCATAATTTCAGTTTTCTGAAACAGGAAAAAGAAAAACCTTAACCAGCTACAAGAAGATTTTTACTGCTTAAGTATGTATATGTAAAGCTATACCGAAAGCAAAATTTTCATACTACTGGTGGAACATTTCTAAAGTATATTTACTAATAAAACTTTTTTTTTTTTTTTTTTTTTTTTTAATGAAACAATAGGTTTTGACCTAAAGCAAAGAGGAGAAAGATCTCTGCAAAGGGTCTTCGCAGTTTGTTCACAACAAAGAGCAAAACAGTTGTTTCAGCACATCTCCGTTTGTATTCAGCTGGATCTCAGCAGGTGCTTGTGTAAAAGAACAGTCATTTCACATCTTTCCTACTGCTTGAGGAAATATCTTCTACAGAAGCCAATGAAGGGAGCTGAGACCATGGGAGATGTTAGTTAACAAGTGTTAGTCTCCCTAGCCAAAGACAAGCTCTGTCTAGGAACATTAATCTACAGTGACATTATGGATAAATCCATGCTGGGCATTAAACAGTGAATGTGAAAAATTATGCAGGTATAAAGAAGAGCTATAATCCATAGTGTAGGTTACCTGCTGTTGAGTTCCTTGTCATTATTCATGGCAAGAACTACCTAGATAAATGTAAAAATTGTCTTCTCAGGCTCTTTCTACCACATCTGTGTGTGTAATTCCATAAGGTAATAGTTTACGTACGAATCTGTGTATACCTCACAGTAAATATTAAGTAATACAAGCCAATGTGCATTTTATATCTGTTTAATTAGAACTCATTTAGAAAAGGAAGATACTGTTAATCAACCCTGAAATTTTTGGTGTCCCCACTTTCAGGGATATCATGACCTAGAGTAAAACACTTTACAAGGCATTGCCTGTATAAAGATGCATGGATGGAGAACCTGCCGGCCTGGTGAATTCAGGTTTTTAACCTGAATGCCCAAGTACAGCATGAAGATTAATACAATAAAAGACAAGTTTTACAGATAAGATCTAGCAGGACAGACACCAGGTTTAAGGGCAAAGAAGCACATTTACAGGATGTGCAAGGGGCAGCACCTCTTCTGCTTTCCTCCACTCTTTGTGTTCATACTGATTTCTCTCAACTCAGACTGCCACAAACTACACCCTGCAAGGAGAAAACTCCTGCAAACTACACCCTGCTTTGTTCTGACACCTGTGCTCACTTTTCCCAAACACAGTTGGGAAAAGTTGTCTAGAAAACAACAAAAGTTGTCTAGAAAACAGACTGGTCTCAAAGAAGCACCAAGGCTTTGCAGTTCCACTGCACTTCTTTATTTCCCTAATGGAAAGAAAGAAAAAAAAAAAATCCCTAAGCACCTCAAAATAATCTATAAACAGTGGAAGTAAAGTTGCATGACTGCACCCAAACATAAGCTTTTCAAATTTCTAACAAGATATTTAAATTTCCTTCTTCCCTCTGTCCTCAGGGTATTTGTCATCTTTTGTCCAAACAACACTTTCAAAAGGAAAAAAAATAAAATTAAAGTGCTAACTTCAAGGAAGATTTTTCCCCTACTCTTTTGCAAATATCCAAATGCAAATATGAACTGAACCTGGATTTCAACATTTTAGAAGTTCTACTGTCAATAACAGTAAAGCTCAGTGAGCGTATAAGCATGCACACACACCAAACTCCACAACTGACAGATCTTTCGTGATGGGAGCGAGGAAACCTGGTGGTTGAGAATGAAACAAACTAATTAACAAAAGTAAGTTTTAAAACTCTGTTTTTGGAAAGCAATATGACAGTAACAGAGATTACACTCCAGTTCAGAGGTCCTGCAGAGAGGGAAACAGATTAGATTGCATTTCATTGCCTGTAGGCTTTCCTTTAAGCCTTTTTTCTAAACTTCCAACTAAACATCATCTCTCGTTTCCCCTGACAGCTTCTGTTGTTTTTCATCATTATTTCATCCTCTATTTTATAATGTGGTTTCAGAAAATAATTCAGAGCCTTTTTTGTTTTCATAATTTGTCATGTTCTAGTACAGTGAGTAAAAACCTGAACTGCACTGACTCCAGCCACACACTGGAGCTGTGGTCTGTTGCTGTCCCAGTACTCACAGCTGGGGCATCGTTCCTGACTTTGCCCAAAATCACTGCCTAATACAACTCCAGGCCCACACACAACCCCAGCACAAATTGGGCACAACCTTGGCAATATTCTTCATGCACAGCAATTATATCACGAAACTCCATGTTCTTTCACTGCTGTGTTGCACTGCTGTTTGCCTCCCTCCACCTCCCCAAACGCTGCTTGCATCAAAATCCTTCACTTCCACCATGAATATTAACAGGTTTTCATGGTAGTCGCCAATTATTAATGAGACAATAACTTTTGTCTGAATTAGGCAGTTCTGTCAGGATGCAATGAGAGGAAAACAGAATCTGCTCAAATACCATTTAGTTGCAGTTTGTTTCTGTGGGAAGAACTGGCTTTGACTAACCAGCTCTGCATTTGTCAGACAAGTGTCTGACTGCATGCATGGGCACAACAAAGTCATGATCACTGATTTTTACAACAGTGAAGCAAGTAAATAAAAATAGAGCTAAGCGGTCATTTTTTCTCACGTTACCCATAGAGAAGAAACAGTCTACCAAGGTGCTTGACAATCTATTTATAACACATTTAATTATGCACAAAGCATGCTAAAAGAAACAGAATCCAAGTACTATGCTATGTATGCCCTCAATGCCAGACATGCTCTGACATCAAAAATGAAGAAGCTCAGAAATGGCCTAGACATGGCCAAAAACTCCCATCAGCTGTAATCCCACAGTCTGAGAGACTGTATCCTACCTCCTTTCCACCCCTGATTTCTGCAGTTGTTCAGCAAAGCAGTTAAATCAAATGTAATATTTGAAAAACAAAACCAAACTCATTATGGAAATAATTGAAGTCAATGCAGTGCTCTTTTCTGGATTTTTCCTATATTCTGATTCCAAAAATGGGCATAGAACTTATTTTTGGCTTTATGCTGCTCCCAGGTCTCATTTTTAGGCACCAGCAGTTTTTTAGCCACCCAGTGTGCATGTGAGATTAGAGAATTATAAAATGCTTGCGACCAAATGAAAGGCAAAGATTGTATCAGGGACTGTGGAGAGAATGGGAGAGGTTTGGAATTTAGCTGCAGAAACATTGAGAACTTTCTTTCCTTCTCTGTTTGGAAAAGAAAAAAACTAATTGATACCACTTGATAACTGTTATTTTCTACCAGTTTCTTTGCCAGTGTTTACACAATAACGAGCAGACATGGGTCAATAAAAAGATCAATAATAAGAATTAAAGCTAAGGATATTAAAATTGCCATAATTGCATTCCAGACAGACCTGGGCAGAAAATTGATTCCCTGTCCTGCAAATGTTGAGATGTAAAACATATTCTTGCTTTGCATCAGGACAAAGACAAGGCTATTCTTTCTTTTTATTTTTTTTAACTGAAATAAAATCTGCAAGACACAGAAGACACAGGAAGGCAGAAACAGATGAACAGAGATGGCTTCAAAATAGCTAATGGACTTTTGGCTAGGACACTAAAATTACATTTTTGTGAAAAACCAAGTCCATTCCTCAGGCTAAATCAGAAAAAGTAGGAATCCAAACGTAGGTCTCACAAATCCCAGCTGAGAGCTACAACTGTCAAGTTATTCCCCTTTGCTGAAGGTGAGTCCCTGTTCTTGAACAATGCTCTGTCAAAACAATACATTTCCACAGCATCTTATTTGGACATCAGGCCTTATCCAATCTGTCAACATTTCCAACCAGCCCTAGTTACAGGACTGCATCCTCATTGTCAGACTTGCAGAATGGTTGCCTGAGGCTACCTCTATGCAAGCCCAGAAATTCAACTTGGCGTAAAGACAGAGCATTTTAATTTCTTTTTTTTTTTTTTTTTTTTTTTGCATCCGAAGATGAGTCTTCTCTTTGCTAAATGGACACTAGGGAATGGACATTTTCTGACAGAGTAAGAGCTTAACACATAATAAGCTATACTGACAGTAAGACTCTGCTTTTAAAACAATGTAACTAACTTTATTTTAATTTTTTACAGTGGTCCATTTTTCAATGTGGTTGTGATTTTTCTGTTCTTTACTCCCTAAAAAGACGTTCAATCCTGCTTTCGGGAGCAATAACATCTCTTAATATTCCCATTTCCTCTATTCCTTTCTCCAGTCTTCACAGCACAGTACACCTTCCTCTCGGACATGCTGCTCAAGTGTTTGGGATCTGATCCCTAGGATGGTGTTTCATGATCAGGCTGACCACTCCTTTACAGGCAATGTAAAGCTCACATTCAATCCCTGTTGTCCCAAAATGACATCACACCAGCAATTCTAGCTTCTCAGAATGCCACCGAAGCGTGGTGCAATCCTGTGGCAAAAACAAGGCTGCAGCACTCATGCCACCCCCACTAGCATTGACCTGTGTGGGCTGAGCACCACTCACCTAAACGGACAAATGAACTACAGCTAGTATACATTAGAGTACTACAGTATATAGCTTAGGTGTGTTGTCCCCTTGGTTTCTCAAGCTCCCCTTTGCAGGATATACATTATTTTCCATTTCCTTTCTATGCATCGCTGAAGTAGCCCCTGTGATTTGGTTATATGGGTTGGTTGGGTTGGGTTTTTTTGGTTGGTTGGTTGGTTTTTTTCAGTGCAACTTCTTCATCAGACAACTCTTATTGCAACCAAATAGTAACAGTTTCTAGACAGAGTCTTTCTGAGTCTTTCCATAACTGGAGGAGAAGGGTGGTATGCAAAGTCTGTAGAGCAGTAGAAAAACCCTACAGGAGAACTGCCTAATACCAAATTCCTCAACATATTTTGAGTATATTTGGTATTCTGTCTTGTTAAAGTAAATATAAATAAAATTCTCCTGTTAGCTGGGAACTGACAGTGGATGTAAAGGAAAAGATGTGGCATGGCTCATTGAAAGGGCTGTTTCATATAAAATGAAATATTGTTCTGGTCCTTTGGTTTGCAGAGGTTTATAGATGCTTCCCCAAAGCTCCTAATGCTGCAAAACTGTCAGCTACTAATGAAGAGTTACACTGACAAGTCACAGAGTAATTCTGTACACTGAGAACTGCCACTTGTCCCTACTCGGTGGAGCTGCTCTGCACAGGCTATAGGGCAGCAACGCCTGCCTATGCTGGCGTTCATAGACACGCACAAGCCTGTGAAAGGCAGAAGCAGGGAACATCCAGAAGAGGTTAACTGGGATGAAGGGTGCACACTGCTACATTAAAGTATATGGGGCAAGATTGTGAGATAGAGAGAGAATAGAAAGATACAGTGCTAGAGAAAGAAAAACAACCAGACTGAAGATCAGGCTTATCAAGTAGTAGAAGTAATTGCTAGGTCAGTTCTTTGAAGAGCAACTATTAATTTAGCCTTTTCTCCTTGGTTATCTTAAAACCACGAAGCTAGGAGGTACTCCAAGACTTTCTTACTTGCCAATACTTGGTTGCACCTATCCCAACAAAATCATAGATAATGATGAGGCTCTGGCTGACAGTTTTCAGATTGAGCAGTGGTAATGCCCAAGAGCAACGAAAAATGCAAACTGTATCAACCGGTGAGAGGTTGGCCTCGGAGCACCGCAATGAGCCTTCAATCACAGCTGTGAATTCTTGCCAATCTGCCAGCTCACTCAGTGCAGGTAGGGGTAAAAAAGCAAAGTGGTCCCCAACGTAGTTCTTTCCCTCTTCGCCCAAGTGGAAAAAAGCAAAATTACTTTGATACCAAGTGTGTCCAGAAGACAAAGACTAACCTCTGTTTCCTGAATAGGACTAAAGAAAGGGTACAGCCCATCCTCATGGAGTGTATGCAGAACTCCAGACAGTGCCTACAGAGTTAACATAGCCATGTAGCTCCACCTCAGCAGATATGTATGGACTTACCTGTGGTATTTCTAGGGAAAACACAAGCTAACTGGAGACTGTTCTCACAGTAAAATCATAGTGAACACAAGACACATAAGAATTATTGTGATGTAGTCATTCAAGGTCAGGCACACATAGATGGGCATTGGATCAGATCGCTATCTGGGTGTTAAAACATGTCCCAGAAAATAGTGCTAGACTAGATATTTATTAATGTAGCTCTGCATTTAATTTGCAAATTAACTTGCCAGATGTTTTGCAGTAGTTTATAGATGACGGCCATAATTTTGATAAAAGCACATAAGACGTGCATGCAAGTACAGATTTATCACTGCTGGATCGGTGGGCACAGTCGCTTCAGTAACATTAGCCCCAGCTGCACATGCACTGTCTCCCTAATACAATACTTCTGTACATCAGAGGGTGTCTCGTGAAGGCCTGGTTCCTTCACCTAGATCACAAATTGTGTTCCTCTCTCACAATTTTTTTGTTTTTATTCTTGTGAACAGAATCTGTTCTCGTGAATAGATCTAACCTGTTAAAAATATACATGCATCCAGACAAAGGACTGTGTAAGAAATTGTATGCCACTAAAGAAACATCAACATAATTTACTAAAAGAAGAAAGCATATTTTTTCTTGTCAGTTTTTTATGTGTGGAATTAAAGGGCAGTTTTCCAAACTTTAAACTGTCATAGGTCCCTGGAAATTTGTGTCTCTGTAAAAAACAAGAAGATTTAGCAGAGAAAATGTTATATTTTCACTTAAAGAGGAAATTTATAAGTGTTCCCACAGCATCCATTAAGCACCAGTTGAAATGAATTAAGCTATGCCATGTTTCACCACAGACATTAAAAACTTACTCAAGCTGTAAAGTCATCCCAAATTCACGGATATCTTCTCTGCTGTCATTGCCTGGGATAAAGTTTACTGTTCACTAAAATTCCCAAATTTTTTTTTCATCTTTAGCCAAACAAAACTGCGTTAGCAAAATGTGTACACAACATGTTCTTATTTCAGGCCTCTACATCTCTCGGAGACTCAGGACATAGTGGTAATCTATTAAATTGGTTCAATCTTCTTTATCCTAAAGGCAGCTACAAGCAAACACTGCTGGAAAAATCACTGTATTTATAGAAGTTTAGTTTCCTTCTTCAGTCATTCAGGTGTGCCATATTCAGAGGACTACACAGGTGAAGGTTTCATTTAAATAATTACAGGAATTCAACTTTTTTGAGAGGCTGCCCTCTATGTTTGACATGTAAAAGGCTCAAATGTAAATGAAATAATTGGAAACCTGAATCTTTCTTCTGCTGTGAATGACAACCTGAACAATTTGGGCAGCACAACTGAGAAGACAGGAGTCTGTGAGAGGAGAAGCAAGGAAGAAGCTTATAAAAATCAGCTTTTCTATGGGGAAAAAAAAAAAGTTACTTTTTCACAAATATACATATGTATATCACAGTGTGAAACTTGTCTTGTGCCCTTTATAGTCTTTAATATCAAGTAAAACTTCATGTTCCAGAAAAATCTTCTATCAGTTTACTGTTCCTATCTTCCAGAGATTCCTCCTCAGTATGTTTGATGTTAGAGTAGTCACACCATTGATATAACTGCTTACAATATGCCCAGGTTAGGTTACTCAGACTATTTCTGCCCTCTTGTCTTCAGGGAATTACACTAAAAACATTCATGCCATAACCACTGCTTTCTGTGGCAGAGTGACTGTCCTACTATGGCTGTGTTCCGTTCTTCCTAACCTGCAGAATAACCAGAAAATTGAGTTTTCACAATGCATCTCTCCAGTTTCAACAAACAAATGCTATCAAGCAGAGTTTGTCATAATTAGTTATGTCACTCATAACTGTTTCTTCTCCTCACCATATATCCATACTTCAAATAAAAGGAAAATTTTACTATTTGCAGACACCTAGTAACAGACTATGGAACCACACGAGGCACTTTTCCTTAAATCTGTAATCACTCTTCTCAAACTGAAAGGGAAAATTGATGTCAGAACATTAACTCCCAGGTCAACCATACGTTGAGATATGTTCTGTCCCTAAAGAAAATTACTCTATCTGTGCAGATCCCACTGTTGCTTTTGCTTCCTCCCAATATTCATTCCACTGTCAACACAGAGCCCTCCAGCACACTGTAGTCAACCCTTGCTGAAAGAGAGATGGCTCCATTCCTTCTGTAGCCCCATGTGACATCTAACTGCTTAAAATAACCCATATATTCCAGACTTCACTCATGTGGTTTCTAGTTTGCTCTTTATCATGGGATTTTTGTGTCCTCAGAAGCGATTCATAGATTGTCCGTAACACCCACAGGCTAGAAACTTTCAAAGGAGATTTTTGATATGGTAATCCATTCTGAATGCTTGGATGAAGACATTAAAATTTAACCTTGGTTGACAAATGCATCTTTCCCCAAATATCATTATGTATGTGCTGGCCCTGGTATACAGATGTGTTGTAGAAATGCCGACCTATGCAGCTCCAGTTCAATTCACACAGTTCCCCGGTTATCATGGAGCAGAAATTAAGTCATTGCAATGGCAGAAGTTCAACTTTGACACATTCCTCACAGAAAAGCAACCTGGAGCACAAGAGATCTGCAAACAGTGGCACGTGCAGCATATTTTCAATCCCTGGGAAAAGGCCAAACTGGAACCCAGTGCTGGCACAAGGAACATGAACCCTCAAGTGGAGCAATAGACTGGAGACAAAAGGAAGGCCTGGACTGCTGACAGCAGTATAAATTATGATATAGTGTTTTGTTTCTATTTTAATAGTTACTAGCATTTAACTGCTATTGCAGATTAAAATAACCACTGGATCTCCATGATGCCTACAAGGATAACTCTCTAAGAAGCATCAGACCTGTTCCTTACACATATCTCACCACCAATACCAAGTTTTGCCAAGTGACATTTTTATATATATACAAACTGCTTTCTACTTTGTATTTCAAAGACTGAATTCAAGGAGGGGAAAAAAAGGATAAAGCAAGGCCCTATAGTTTTGAATGATCTAATAGCTCATAACACATGAAAAGGTGTCCTGTCCACCTCCTTCCTTTAATGCCTGGCTCGCAGCCACACATTGCTTCACTCCCGATATGTCAGCTCCAGTGCTCACTGGACCGCTTGCTGAGATGCTTCGTTCCATAAATCAGAAAAATACTTCAGGAAAAAACATAAGTAGGTTTATTCCAGGTTAACAAATAAATTCAGCTCCATGAGAGGTCCAGTGTCACTAAAGACAGTGCAAAGCTCAGTATATGCTTGACTTGGGAATTAGCCTCCTAACATTGACTCAGCTTTACAAGTAACTTCATCTTAAAGAAATACCAGCATCCTTGACTAGTTAAAAGATCAAAGGCAAAGTCTATGAAGGTGTTTACATTCACAGACACCTAGGATATACATCCCCATCCCTGAGTTAGGCTGTGGGATCACCACTTCATTTGGGACTCCTTCAATGTTGTTAAGAAATTCCTAGTTTGTATCAGGCCACATAAACCCAGAAGGCTTTCTGGGGGCATATCCTACTGTAGCACTGTTAACAACAGGCTAAGCCACTCCGCAATACGTCAAAATGAATACAGCAGGGGAAACACCTGACAGCTGTTCAACCTTTGAAATTCTTCTGCCTTTATGTTAGGGTGGATCACCTAGCTGAGTGAAAATTTCATTCTGGTTTCAGCTGACAGCACCAGACAAGACTGCTGAGCCAGGTGAAAATATGCCATTAAACTCAAGCAATTGCATTTGTATATGGAAAAGCTAGATTTTCAGATAGATGCCTAAGGTAATTTTGCGAGATATAGCTTGAGTGCATGACTGCACTAATACAGTGTCCCCAAATGTCCCCTTAGCAAGACAGCACACTTGATAATATTTATGCAGCCAAAAAGACCCCATTCTTAAACCTGAAATGTTGACAGAGCTTCCTGAATGGTGGACAAGACATAGAAACAAACCTGATAGCATGTTGAGGAGAACTGCATTCAGCCGAAAACCTCAGCACTCCTAACTCTGTAAAAATACTTCGTGTCTCTCTGCAAAGCCTGGTGTGGTTAAAAGCAACATCTTTTCAAACTTCACAATAAATAATTGTGCCAAAGTTCCTTTTCCTCAGTACTTCCTTTTTCTTCAATAAAACAATAAAACTTCTTTTCTTTGAATAAGAAGAAAAGAAGTCTCAGTCTTGCATCTCTTGGTGTTCATGCTGGTTCATTTGGCAAAGAACCTTACTCACAGCAGAAGGTAACTGGAATATGCTTAACACTTCCCCTGTGTACTGTCAGATTTTTTATTTGTTTGTTTTGCTGTACAAAAAGGACATAAACCACATTAATTTTCATTATAAAACTCTTTAATTCATTATCATATTGATTTTTTTCATCATGTTTAATGACTAACCGTTAGACTCAGTAGAAAGGAAACCTACGGGATGCTCTGTTACGTGGCTGATTTTATTCCATAAATTTATGTCAGTCTGTGACAGAGCCTTACATCTTTGTATGACACCTGCATAAGGTTCTCTCTCCAAGGACTGGTGTAGCTGTTTCATTTGCTAATATCACTCCCATCTTGTTTGTACAAACCTTCATCTATATGCTGTCACAGAGATGCAGGATGACTGCTCTGCTCCTCTGTATTAGTCAGTGCTAATAGAATGAGAGCTTAGAAGGTGGTATCATTATCATGTGGATATATTGACTGTGGTTTATTTCCCAGGGAGGAGAACACCAGTTTACATTTGTGAACTGAAATCTATTTACAAATTCCACAGTCAATTTAATCTAGCATACATCAGCTCTGCTACAGAAAGGGGCTGCCCCTCACAGGGCTATGTCTGCTTAACCCTGCCTTCTATTCGGGCCACCACTAGTGCTCATGTGAGGAACCACATCAGGGAACTAATCCAGCTGAAAGCTAACCACCTTTTTTTCCCAGGCTAGTTTACTTTTAGATAAAGTCCTTTATCTAGCTCACTCGTAGCTGCACAAATAGCAATGGGCAGTGTGAGGGAGGCAGTATGAACAAATAGCCCATGGTGTAAGACAGAGGGGGACTACATCCTTTTAGCAGCAGCAGCCATTTATCCTGCTTAAGCTAATCATGCCTGATCATGCCATTAGTTAAACTGGTGCCACTCACTGAATGGGTGTGATCTTATTTTCCTACTTCGTACTTCCTCAAGTCAATCAGTGGCAGATTCTAACTAAACTATTGTAAGCCATCCTTAACCTGGAGTGGGAAAAGCTGCTCAGGGCATTTATACTGCTCATCTGAACCACCACCAGCTCTTGTGCCTGTGTATAATTTCGACTTCATACATACACAGAAATGAAGAGGCAACAACAGCTATCCCTACATGATCATGCAGGAAATTCTTGACATTAATAAGAGCTGGTCTGGCCAGCCCCTGACAGGAAAGTTCTGTGTCACCATAAAAATCATTTGGTTTCACCGCTTAAGTTTTACATTGCCTTCAGGAAACAAGAACATCTGAGTAGCTGTCAGAAGTCTTATCAGCAGCTGTAGCCAATAAAAAATAAACAAATAAAAATAAAAACTCTGGCTAATATAGGTCTTTCTATCCAGGATCCTTACAATTTAATGAGTTAAACACTCTCTGGGAATTCTCAGGCTAGACTGCTTGAGGTCTGCCATTTCCTCAGAGAACTGTAAGTCACCCAGGCTGACAGTTTTGCTTCACCAAAGTCTCTATTCATAAGATTTCAATAAATGTCCAGGAGGGATAACTGCTTTCCATTGTTTTCCATATGCTCCATAACTGATTTAACATAGCCCAATCTGGTTAGAGACCTGGTCCTAGCCTTAAACAGGAATTTGGGAATCTAAAGCTTTCTAGTCAGCAGACACTTTGGCTGCACTGTCCGTCATTGCATACCCCTGAGCAGGCTTTTCAGCACAGCTCCCAGGAAGCCAGGGACACTCACATTTTCCTCAACCTTCCTTCTGGTTTTTTTTTTTTTTTTTTTTTTTTGTTTCCCATTGCTACCTCCAGTCCTTAGGCATCTATTGATCCTGAAGCTCTCAGAAATACCAAATATCTCTACAGGAACACAGTTGGTATGAAACACTAATGAACCAAAAAACAGCATGTATCATTCGTCTTCCCACTGTAGCAGTCCACTTGCACATCGGGAAACAGTGCCAGATGTAGGCTACAGACCTACAGTTTCCTAGCTGAGCACAAGTGGGGTTATATGGACTAATAAAGTAATACCATGTTTTCCTACTGCCCTTATCCATATAGGCTACCTGACCTGCTGTTGGAACTAATAGTACTGCATGCCTCTCACTAATGGTTAACCATCTCCTGTGTTCGAAGGGCTTGACTGAAATGCTCAGGACCAGCTCTTTAGTTGGCTCCTCTCTTATCTGACTTGAAGCTGATAAAAGGTATGGCTCCACCCTTATTGCAGCTCCTTGCAAGTCCCTGGGCAGAAGCAATCACTTTCTGGCAGATTCTGTCAACAACAAACAGCAGCACTTTTCCGCAGTGTCACTCCAATCTCACCCCTATACGGCAGTCAGGCAACAGCAGCATCCGAGCAATTTATGTTGTCCCCATTCCTCTGTGTGCCTTGCTGGTGAGGCTTTAGGCAGAAGGAAGGAAGAAGCAAGGTATCACAATGAGAAATGTTTACCGTCTGCTTTACAGTTCCCCAGGTTGTTAGCTCTTGCAGCTACAGGGATGACTTCTGATCTTAAACAAATGGCACAGAGTGTGAAAACTGATCAGTATTTCTTTACCATTTTGAAAGTTACTTTCAATATAAGGCTGAGAATCTGATACCCAGAAAAGGTCTGCAGGAGAACTATATTGACACTACATTTATTAAAAAAAAAAAAAAAAGTAAGTGCAATGTTTCTGTGTTTACTTATCTCTGTTTATTTTTTCTGCCTTCAATCTATGGGAATGGGAAAACCAACAAACTAGATGCTAAATAGTGGCATTTCAGCATCTGAGTGTTGCAACTTAAAGTGATACTATCAGTTAGACCAAATTGAAAATAAATGTTTTGTTCCTAATATAGTAACAAAACCCAACAAACAAATGTAACTACAACTGTTCTTTTTAAGCTTAAAATACTAACCCTGTTATACAGCTAGGGAACTCAAACGAAAGCAAGAGTTGTTTGGATTGTAAGTATTTTCCACAAGTAAACATTTTCATATGTTGATAAAACAAGCATACATGTTTTGTGAATGCATGCTAAAATGATCTCTCTTTCATTTTGCGTGAAACATTTCAGTGTCCTAATTCAGAACAGCATCTGTTGTCATGACAGTATTTAAACACATGTGATATAGGTTTTAAACAAGTACCTAAACCTTGACACATGTTTAGTTTAGAAGTTCTTGTGAATCACAGCAGGTAGAGACAGACAGCATGATGGTGAGATTAACCTGTCTCTGCAAAACTGTTGCTATTTAACATATGAAAAACAATATCCCCCCCCCCCCCAATTAACATGTTGTGATTTTTATCAAAACATTCCTTCTATTAAATATCTTAACTGCAAGAGTTAGCATTTCAGTTCTTCTAGCACCGATTTAGCTGAATTACACATGAACATACATCACAGACTCTCAATACC
The DNA here is from genome assembly GCA_027574665.1 of Rhynochetos jubatus. NCBI lineage: Eukaryota > Metazoa > Chordata > Aves > Eurypygiformes > Rhynochetidae > Rhynochetos > Rhynochetos jubatus. Next base: position 32,859,370 of record CM050690.1, read on the forward strand.
CTAACACATTGCACTTTGGTCTGAAACAAGAATAGCTTAATCTAAACCAGTTAAAATTCATAACGAACATAAAACACAACATAAAACAAGCTACCATGAAGTTAAAGGAGTTAGTTTACATCTACAAGAAAACAGTTGAGCTTACATCAATCGGAGTCAACAGTTGTACCAGCACTAGGAATGCCTTATCCACTAAGATTGATGTAGCCCAGCAGAGCACTCCCTGCAAGCATTCCCTGCAGAAACAGACATTTCACATCTCCAGCCATGCACTTCTATCCTCTTGTTGAAGATCAGTGTCCCCACAGGAGACATGAAAGAGCATGTCCTCAAAACACCCTCCATCTGCTTCAGTTTGAGTGGGTTGATTTAATTCGGACAACTCTCTTTGTACATTAATCCAGCCATTGTAACATATTGGATGAGAGGTGTTCACAGCTCCCAGATTATTGGTTTAGATGGGGCAAAACTGACAAGAGTTACAGGAAGTTACAAACAAGAGATGACAATATCTTTAGCCAATACAACCATTTCTTCAGTGAAGGTCTGACCCATATGTCTGATATGACCATATATCTAGCCAAGGTGCAATTTGTACTAGCTTGATTTGAACTGGCATCCCTCTTCCACATGCCCCTCATCCCACCACCGCCAAAAAATAATAATATAAAAATAATAATAATAAAAAAACCCCAAAGCTGTATTTCTGCGGTTTCCTGTTACAGCTTAGGTAAAGGTCATGTGCACTCCCAGGAGTAGGTAAAGCCATTTGAGAAAAGACTGCCCAGGGTTGCTTTTTCACCACTGCCAGCTGCTGAGCCATAGTGAGGTTGTGTGTTGTCCTAGCCCATTGCAGCACACATGTGAAGTTAAATCGAGGTATCTGCTGAGACCCATAGACTCAAACAGGAAATGCCCACTAATGGTCTAATTTTACTAATAGTAAAAAAGGTTTCAAAAGGCATCTCAAGAGTTTATTAACGGTTCTTATGAGACAACACACTCTGCCAAGAACCTTACACTGCTTTCTGTAGTACCTTTGGTAGAAATCTCTAATGCAGGCTCTAAGGACTGCAAAGTTGTACAGTTTCATAAAGTAGAACTGCCTGTGGAAAACCCTGGTAAAGTCATGTAGGTAGACCTGAGGCTTTTCAACCCTCATTACATACACACCACAGTTTATTATATACCTTTTGCAGTTCTGCAGAAGAGTTTTTTCTTCCCCAAGCAGCATGTGGTGGTACAGGTTATTTTGTGTTAAGAAGTAAACTGGAGTTGAGATTTTTCCAGGCTTGGGCTTTCTTGTGGTCATGGTCCCTTAAGTCTCCCCCGAGCAGTAGCTGCCCCCACTTTGCTCCACCCTTCAGCCGTGCGTGTAAATTGGGGGCAGGCCACAGAGTCCCAGCTTCGATAGATGGTCCCTGTTTGCCAGGGCCTCAGTGAGGGCTCAGCGAGAAGTGCAACTGGGAACTATGTCTTTCCGACGTTGTTTTAAGCTGGACAGAACGAGGAAAGTTTCATCCACCCTCCTTGTTCCTTCTCTTGCTGTGTACGGTGTGAGGACTGCTGCGTGCAACAGCCTTGAGTGAGGGGTTCTGGACCAATTCTGGCTGCTCAAGCTTTCCTGGGGGATCTCACGGGTATTTCAGGCTGCAGGAAAATGTACTGGGGAAATCATGTTAGGTAAGCCTGCCTGACCTGCCACGGACCTTCTCTAGTCAAGGATGCTTTTCATTTTAGCAGTGCTTTTTCTTTTTTTTTTTTCTTTTTTTTTTTTCTTTTTTTTTTCTTTTTTTTGTTCTTTTTTTTTTGTTACAATAGTCCAGGAAGCTAAAAAGATCAAATGTACCTGGAACCGCGGGTGAAGAGAAGGATAATGTTTTCCACTTGTTTTGCTGCTTTTGTAACTGCCGACAAAAACCCACTTGTATAAAAATGTACAGAAAGAGATACTTCTGAGTGGTTGTCAACCAGCAAATGCATGGAATCTGTAGCTTTCTGGCAGCAAATCCACTCCATGTCCCTTTTCTCCTCCCGTTCCACCGCCCCCCCAATTTTCGAGTTTAATTTGAGGTTTTTGATGTGTTGATTCGGATTACTGCTGACATAAAGTATTCATAGTTTATACTATCAATGATTGACAAAGCTTCGAAAAAGCTCTTTCCTCCCATCTTCGTTTTGTTGTTTGTGTCTTACTAGCACAAATTTATTTCATCTCTTTGTCTTGTGTTGTTTTGTTTGCTTGTTTTGTAGAATTCTTTTCACTGTGACTCTGGTCTGGCAGGCTGTTCATTTAGGAAAAGGTAAGGAAAATTTCGTGTCTCTCCCCACCACCACCACCCTCCCCCCTTGCGTTACTCTTGTACCTTTACAGTATGCATTGCTTCGGTACAAGCTAGCCTTCCCTGTTTGCATTTCTTGCCAAGGTCGTGCAAAAGAAGATAGTGAAGATGTGCAAAATCTCAATGCCACAGCACAAAAGCAGCAGCCCAAGAGCGAAGGGACCATCACAAATGCTCTCAGTGACCTGAATCAGAGTTACGAAAGCAGAAAGCAACAAAGTGCCAGGGCATTGATACCTTTCACCGGGATTACAGAGAGTAGGTAACATTGTTTACTTAAACAATGCCTTAAAATTGTTTTTTTAAAATATTATATCACAGTAATACTTTGACTGTTGTCCTGGAAGATTCCAGCCCGTTGGTTTTCTGTGGCTGCTCATTTAAATTGTTCCTGTGGCCACTTATGAAACGGTGGTAAAAATTTAAGGTAGAACCGGGGATCTCTTACCTGTAAAAGGTGTTAACGGAATTTAGGAAAGGCTACTAGGAATTAAGAAGGGGTTGGTCCCTCGGAGTTGCAAAAGCGTTTGTAAAACTTTGTAAAATTCTGTTCCCTTTGTCTAATCCACCATATTTTATGAGCAAAATATTTTTCATTAAAAAAATATATTTTGAGCTGTATGAAAGCAACAGCACTGACGAGGAGGGGAAGGGGGAAGCAACAAGAACAGGTATATGTGGGAGGAAACATAAATAGTTTTAGGCTGGTACTCAGTCCCAGGAGTTTGAGAAAGGCTTGAGGGAGCATTCTCCTCTCAAAATTAAGAAACTCCTCCCAGCAACAAAGCCTCCTTTCTTCAAAAGTAAGCACCACTTGCCGGTAACAATGCCCTATTTCTTGGTGTGACTGAAACCTGCCTCCGTCAAAGTGAAATATCTCACTTGTATACGAGCTGCCTCTGCCCCGGGACTTGCCAGGCGCTGCTTCTTGACCGTCCTGTAATCCCTGGTAGTTTGCTTCTAATCCTTAACTAAACAAACTGGGCTTAACTGAACAAACACTCCTAACAGGCAGATAATTTTACTGTCTCTAAGGACAATAAAACTAGATATCCTTAACATCCTTTGGCAACTGGAGAGACCTGAGAGAACAAGTGAGGAAAAGGGGAGGTTCGGAACCCCCTGTGCTGCTTGGTAACCTCTATAATAACGTCTTTGCAGGTAAAAAACTGAACAGACACTGCTGCCAAAACGGAGGCACCTGTATCCTAGGGGCTTTTTGTGCCTGCCTAAAGCATTTCACTGGCAGATACTGTGAACATGATGAGCGACAAAGGTAAAAAACAGACCAAACCCAGAGAGAGTGAGCGAGCTGCTCTGGATGGTTGTTTCCTGCGGTGGGACCAGGGAGGTACCAAATGTCTCCCTTGTCCTTGACAGCGACTGCGGCAGCATTGCCCACGGTGCCTGGGTGCTGAAGGGCTGTTGGCTGTGCCGGTGCGGCTACGGAACTCTGAACTGTCTCTCAGAAATAATGCACGATAAGTGTGGTAAGGAACGGCGTCAAATCAACCATTTTTATCTCGTGGGTAACAGAACTGTCTTATGCAAAGGTGGAGTAGCTGGAGGATGCTGTATGTGGTCTATTTAGACTTACGCAGTGGCCTGTTTTGCTTCAGAGAATGCATTAGTGAGACAGTAAATGATACTGCTGTTGCCTGTGTAGTCTTATCACATATAATACTTTGAGATCTTCATAACCCTGTGCAGCAGGAAACTTCTCCCCCGCCCCCATTTTAATTGCAGATTACCAGGATTAAATGTTTCTCTCTTCTGCAAAACCTGCACGTGTCTGACTTCCTACAATCTGTACAACTAAACTATATCCAAGCATACAAAAACCTTTGGATGAGAAAAGACGAAAAACAGTAGTGTAAGCTGGTGCGGTTAAAGTAGAAACCAGTAGTGAAAGTACACTACAGGTAGTGAAAACTTTCACATTCTTGCGTAAGCTGTTTCACACATAAATGGTAGAAAATTAGTATGAACCTTAAAATACAATCTGTATCTTAATCTTCAAAATATCTTGTACAGAGCTCTAAGACTGAGCACACTCTACAAAAAAAGTAGCCATACTGCTGACTAGTGTCAAGCAGCAGCACTCAGTGTCCTCAAAAGCACTGCATTACTTTAAGTCAAGTCTTTATACAGTAGGCTCTGAAAATCCCTGTAAAAATGTTTGAGTAGTTTTGAAATCTGTATATCAGTTAGACTAAAAAATTGAAGGATTGCTTTGCAGGTACTTATTTTCCATGGAGAACTAGCTACTGAGATTATTTTCAGTACTCTGAAATGACTAATGTGAGTTTAATACTGTTTTATCTGCAGTGGCAATGTTAGTGTAAACAATTTTTACCCTTCTCCATCCACAATTTCTCAAACACATCCTGCACTGCAATATATTTCCTTCAGTTGTGCCAATATCACTAGTTACCAGGGTAAGAAAACAACAGACCTAAATAGGTTCAAGATTCATTTGCACCATAAGGAACTACCAGCCTCTTCTTTCCTGAGCAGATTCCTATCTGAGCAGCAGTGCATTGAAGCTGTGACTCCTGAGTTATACCACCAACTCAGAAGTAAATACAGATTTCAAAACCTGAGCCTCTTAGGTCTCCAGAATATGCCCTACTGTGTAATAATCCCACAAGTCTAAAGAAATGAAATGCAGAAGAAAGGTAACATTCCTACCTTTGCTACTGGAGACACAGACACACACACAAAAACCGCTCAGGAATGGAGAAAGCAAGCTGGGGGGGAATGAAACCCCACCAAAGTGAAAAACCCATCACCAAAACCACTTTTGCCTTGAGGTCTTCTGTATTGGCTAACTATGTGTGGCCCCCAACTTTAAACACAAAAGCGTTAAACGCTCAAGTTCCCTTGGGTGTTCACCTTTGAATCAGTCCTATTATTTCCTATTACAGGAGCAAAAGACCTAGCAGGCACCACCATGCTCGGCAAAAACAGTCTACTACTTGCTGCTCTTGAGCTCAGCTTAACAAAGACAATAAAGGTGGCAGTGGAGAACCATCTATCTGCTCGTGTCCTGAGCCTGGGCTCCGTGGCTTTCACATGCATGAGGGTATGGCTCTCTGCTTGTGCTAATAAAAGCAGTCCCGTCTTCTTAAAGGAAGGGTTAAAAGGCTACATGCAGAATTGAGTGCATACCTCTTGTGAAGATCTTGCTCTTGCTTGGTATTTACTTTTGATTATTCTGAGATTAATGCCTGCAAGAGCTGATAAGTGCTATCAGTTGCTCCTCAAACGATCATTGATGGGACATCTATTCACATCTCTCTCCTGAGAATAGCTTCTTTGATTGGCTTTAACAGCTGATACCTTTAACTTAAGTACCTGTGAGATGTCGGAGGACTTTCAAAGTACGTTGAAAATCTTTGGTTTAAAATTTACATACTTTACTCATTAACCATTTTATTTTCTTGATACTTTTTGTAGAAATGAAATCAGAAAAGGAGGAAATTACTAGACTATATTCTAATGGCCTAAGATCACAACCAACAGTGTTTGTACTCACTTGCCTGCTCACCGCCCTCCTGGAGCTCTGCTGCTGGCAATTGTGAAACTGGACAAAGGGAAATATCTTAGGGTTGATGTAACCCTCACCATAACTCATACAACTTTTTAGTTCTGCAAGCTACAGAAGACACTGCTACCTACATGTTGGAGGCAGACTAAGATGTATTAGTTAATGCTGAAATGCTTGTATTATTATAAATTCAGATTATATGAGTGTGAAGTATTTATTATTATGTTATTATTTTATTAATACTGTCAATGTCTGATTCTAATGATTCTTTAGTTCTAAAATACTGTTCTTCCAGTGGAAGCAAAAAGCCCCCCAATGTTATATGCCTTAAGTATTGTATATTATAGAATTTTCCTTTGTACACAGTTCACTATTTTAACAAATAAAGCTGATTTAATTTCTGAAGAGCTTTTATGTTTGTCTTTATTTAAACCTGAAAATTCTTATCTACCGTTTGTCATTGTATTTTATCCTGTAATAAAACAGTAAGGAAAAGGGCAGGGTAGAATGAACATTTTCAAATTTGAAGAAATAAACAGGGCTTTAAGAGTAGGTATATTTCAAACCCTAATGCACAGCAGAGCACTAGAAGTTATATAGACCACCAGTTTTTGTCATTATTTGTTACAGCTAAACTGTACCTATGCACAATCTTGGGCAGGAAGTGTATAGCTTCTTAAGAACACATAGCTGACACTTATTTGTCTTTTGGGGAGTTATTTTATTTCACATCCTAGAAATGTGAGATCCTCTTTTCTTTTTAAAAGGACAGTGAAGAGCAACTTATTTAAAGCTTTTTCTATAGGAAATCTGGCTTGACTCAAATACTATTCAAATACAAGTATTTCTAGGCTATTAAAAAAAAAAAAAGGGTTTGGAAAGTGTAACTGCATTTGTAATGCAAGTTTATAAAACGCTAGCAACATGTTTGTGAAAAAAACCCCAATAAATTGCAAAGAGAAGTCTAAAATGTGTCCTTTATACTTTGAATGTGGAACTACCACATAGATACAACCAAGTTTATAATTTTTAGCCTAAAAGATGGTATCAATGTTTAAAATCCTTAAAGACTTTCTAAAGTTCAATACATTTAATTTCTAAAATTTCTTTATTGTTTTGGTGCCACATTCCAGGGCAACAATCCAGTTATTAAACAGAGAAGGGTGCATCACCAATAAATGTCACAATATTTGGCTGCCTTTTGAATCTATGACTGTACAGTAACAGACTTCTATAGGGAGTCATTGTGTAAAAACATATTCATGTTACTCTTCTTTTCCACACACTAGACTTGATTGGAAAGACTGAGGTTTCACACAAGGACAATAGACTAGAAATGGTCCTTTTCTCATTATTTCCCATAAACTTGTCTGTATCCATATGCCTGTGTTTCCACAGGCTTTGAAAAGGAGGTACCAACTTAGGACAATTAAATATCAAAGAGAACAGTTGGAGGAAAATAGTCATGCCTTTAGTTATCAGATGTTGAAATTGCTGGAATGGCATTGTGAAAACATCTTGGTCTGCGATAAAGTATACCTGAGAAGTCTGTAGGCAATACAGCTTGTAACGTGCTTCAAATAGGCTTTACTTTTTGAAGGAAAGCAGCAAGCTGTGTGGAAAGTACATAGTACAGTAAAAATATATCTGAAGTAATGCTTATTTTTTATCCCTACAGAAAACATACAGAGCCATAAAAGATTGCAATTAACAAAAGAAAAGAGTGGTCTAATACAGGTTTTATGGCAGAAGAGCTATCCCTGTTGTAATAACATCCACAGCAGATTTAATCAGGAAAAGCTGATCTAGAATAACTCCTTATGTAGATGAGCCTATGTGCCTGCAAGAGTCAACTTGATGTAGGTGTATGTTATTGGGTCGGTATGGCTTGATGGATTAGAGCAATTGAAAAGTCTAGCAAAGCAACATTTTCCTGCTGTACCAAAACATCAGTCCAAGGCATTTAATTAGAAGCAGCAAGGTACAGTTTCTACGGTTTCAAAGCATTGCATGGGGAACTTAGCCCAGTAAGTGATTCTAATTAATGTCAGTGTAAATCACTACTCAGTCTCAATGCTAGGATTTTTAAAATTTTCCCCTATGTACTTGGAAGAAGAGATACAAGGTTTTTGTTTGTTTTTAAGACTGCAGTTCCTTTTCTCTGTCTATCTTATGCCATTGCATTCTGTGTTACTGGAAAATCTGAAAAAGATTGCTTCAGGACTGGTTTACATCTACCATACTACGGCAAAAAGCATCCTCAGTGATGGTTATTTGTGGAAGAAGTTTGTCTGGTCTTTGTGTCACGGGTCTGGAAGTTGCCATGAGTAAGGCAGAAAGGAGCACAGTCTGTTCTTGCATACCTCTGAAGCAGAGGCAGCCACAGGAGTTGAGTTTGAGGAGAAACAGGAATCTCCTTAAGTCAAAATAAAAAAAAAGTCAAAAAAAAAAAAAGAGGGGAAAAAAAGGCATTCAGAAGCTAACCCATACATAGTCTTATTTGCAAATAAAAATATGACTAAGAAGGAAGAAAACTGAAAGCTCTGAGGAACAAAGGAAAGCACACATTCCCAGTCTTTGCTTAGGTTAAAACTGTCTCCGCTTTTATCTGTCTCCAGCTGGTTGTAAGAACAGATAAAAGAAAGCAATATTTTCCTTCCCTGCTACCATGTAGGCCTGGCCAACCTTCTAACACCGCAATTACAGGCACTTTGGAAAGGTTTGTTTATAGCAAACAGCGATGCTTGCTCTCCAGCCTCATGCTAACTCTTTTTATGGGCCACTTTGTCAAACATGGCACATCCCAGCAAAATAGACATCTGTTGCCACAAGTTCATGCATGTGCCCTCTCTATATGCAGCCACATTTGGGCAGGGGAAAGACTCTCAAAGAGAAATATTTATCAAATGCTTCACAGGCCTCAGAGCCGTTAGACCTTTCGCTCCTCACAGTTAACTCCAAAACTAAAACAAATGGTGCAGCCTGTGACTGGCCTCCGAGGCTTCACCCCTGCAATCGCTCCAGCCTCCGTCTCTCCTCAGGACATGCCACTGATAAGGACCCCAGACCAGGGGAGCAGCGTGGCGGCCTGGGCTACCTCCTCTGCTGTCAAGAGCCTCCAGAGCTGGAGCTCCACAGCTCTGGCGCAGGTCCGCAGGGTGATGCTGCCATCTGCCCCCAGCACGCTGCCCATTTAAAGGAAGCGATTCACTTTCCATAAAGGTCATCTAGTGCACCAAGGTTTCCTCATACAAACCTGAAAATCTAACTTCCAGGCACCAGATGCTGTGAAAGTGTCGCTCGTTCGGCTCTTTGAGTATCTGATGGTTATCTCTCAAGGTGACTTTTTTCCTAGCAAGGAGAGATGAATTTCTTGTCCCTGAGAAGTGTTAATGGTGCCCATAGGTGACAATAGCCTTCCCTCACCTATAACTGTGAAAAAGACCTTTTTTTCCTCCAGCCAGTCAAAACAGAATCAGAAGTAATTTCCCACTTGTTTACCCAGAGGGTTTTTTTAATTGTCATATTTAAGATTGTTAAGGTCTACCCCTATACATTTTGTTACTCATCTCTCATTGACTTTACCAGTGTGTCAGCAGCCTATGTGTCTGGATCATTACACCCACCGGTTTCATGCACTTGAGCACGTATAGAGCAACTTTATATTTTTAATTCCACTTATTGGAAGAGCGATATAGTACAGCAGGCTGACCCATGTACAAAGCAATCCTGTGAATTGCAAGTTACAGGCATATGTCCTCTGGAGGCCTATCTAGTCACCCTGCCATCATCTTCTGTAATTCACTGCCTGTCTCACCCTTTTACAGTACCATCATGTATGAGCGTGGGAGACTTAACAACCAAGCAGCTGTATATTTGCACCCTGCAAAATTACCTGAGCATCACAAGTACTCCTTGTGACTGCAAAGCACGTTCATGGTCTAAGAAGACATTAAAACATGTAATTTCCTCCATATTTGGCTGATTGACCTTGCCCTTGGCTGATGCTGCTGTGAGGGTGACTTCTTGTTAAGGGAGCAAAGGTGCCATTCGCCACTCGAACAAAACCGGATGCATTATGCATTTGTCTTCAGGTACATGCTGGCACAGCAATGGCTTTCATTAGTAACTCTCTCCATCTGCTGCAGCCCAACCACATTTTTATAATAGTACAATTTACAAACTACTTTGTGAGGCTTCACTTCAGGTATTATTTGTATGATAACGCGTGGATGAAATGCTGGGAATATACCACCAGGACAGAAACACTGGTAAAGGCTCAAAAGCAAACAGCCAGAAAGGCATCAGCATCATAGGCCCATGAGTTAAAGAAGACACATTGTCCTGGCTGAGTCTCCTGGCAGCTGACCCCATGGACTCAGAAGATCTTTTTCTGCCAGATGACACTTCTCTGAGCTTCACACATTGTCTGGGGCATACCTGGTCACTTTTCACTAGGCACAAATACTTGCAAGCACAACCAGACATATAGTCTATAAGGCCCCAAGTCACAAGACTGCATGTGGGAGGACTACAGGACATATTTTCAGCCCATCCATACAATTTTCATTCATTGGACAGCACAACAAAGCTGAATATTAATTTGCTTTATAGGCATTGCACATACTATCCTGCATCTCTTACCAGCAGCGTGTCTTTTGCACGTTTTCTTCCATATGATGCCTGTATCTGCCCAATAAACAAAAAGCTTTATGTGACTCATCCTACTCATAAAGCATTTCAAAAGTTTTTAATTGAGAAAACAGTCTCATATATAGACCAATGAACCAGACACTTCTGTCTTCGGTACTGATGGAAAATGATTAGTTAAATTCTAGAAAGTTCTGTGAGAACAGTTGTGCTTCCTGTTTATCTATCACCAAGATTATGTCTTTCCAAAAAGTACAGAAAGGAGTATAATGAAAAATTTAGTTGAAGTAGTGGTAAAATGCTGGAAAGACAATCTTTGCAAGACCATCTTTAAACAGAACAAGCAGCGAGTCAGGATCAAAAAGAATAGGTGTCAAATATCCTCCCCACATGACTTTGTACATGAAATCTTCTTTAGATTGTTTCTGGGACCAAAAAGTTTACAAAAATAAGGAATATTAATGGGCTTGTCAAGTCCAATGCTTACACATAAGCCTTGTTCTTTCAGTCACAACATGTTCCCTCACTTCAAACCTGTATAATGCAGCACCAGCAATGAAACTGCCTCTTGTACAAGGAGAAAACCCCAGCTGGAAGACAAAGTGTTAATAAACATTGCCCTTAGCTTTGACAGCAGAATATGAAGTCCGTGTGATGCTGAAAATGAATTGAGGTCTGTGTTCCACTCTGCTATGCTGGTGTTGGTTTGCTAAATTTAGTCAATAACATTTATGATGCACATTCGTAACACAGCTGGAAATTTCTTATGGCTTTTAACATCAGCCTTCAGAGGAAACAAGAAATATAGGATTGTGTTCCCTTTCTCCTCTGTGTCTCGCTCTTTCACTGTTCTTCACAGACGCTATACTTCAGCTGTCTGGGTGAACATGTGAGTAGCAACTCAGTGGAAGAAAGAGATGTGCAGAAATGCTGTGCAGTACATCTCCAGCAGTGCAATAACATGCAACAAAAAACAATTCAGTGCATGCCTATGCTGTGTTGTCCTTTTATCTGAGTACATTCTCTTAGTGATGTGCCTGCCATGAGTGATGGTAACCAAAAATAACTGCAGATGTTAACCTGTAACACATTAGTGCTAAAATATACATAGGCCAACTTCCAGTTCAACAGCTTCAAGAGGGAATCGTTATCATTATAACTAGGTATCAAATGAGAATTCGAGGTGCAAAGTATATGCCCAATGATGCAACTTTATCAAGTAGTTTGAGGCAATAACAAGACCACAAAGACATGTGTCTACTGTGCTCTTTGTACTGGTAACAGGCACAGCCATGCTGGTCCACTCACTTATCCATCCAAATTTTTCTTTTCTGATATTGTTGGCTAAGTTTCCAGCTAGACTGTCTTTACTGACACAGGTATGTGGCAGAGACGTCCAGCAAAGCTGAAGGGGAGCCCACAGTAAGGCAGGCCAAAAGTGGTTACATAATCATTGCTTTAATGATAATAACTCAGTTGGTCAGAAAAATAGTCGGTTCTATTTTCAAAAGAAGACAGCAACCTGGAATTCAAGACAATGGAAAGAAGAAAATGGCAATGGGCAGAAAATCTGCTCATGAATTCCCATTACAGTGTATAAGCAGTACAACTTCCCACCAGAACAAGAGAAAAATATAATTATGTATTTGGTAGTAGTGACACCACTAATGGATAGTTACAGGCAGTTTTGTGATCTTCACTTTGTAAAGGATCATAGAACCATAGAACGGTTTGGGTTGGAAGGGACCTTAAAGACCATCTAGTTCCAACCCCCCTGCCATGGGCAGGGACACCTTCCACTAGACCAGGTTGCTCAAAGCCTCATCCAGACTGGCCTTGAAGACAGACAGGGATGGGGCATCCACAACTTCTCTGGGAAACCTGTTCCAGTGCCACAACACCCTCTCCATGAAGAATTTCTCCCTGATATCCAACTTAATCTACCCTCTTTCAATTTAAACTTGTTAGCCCTTGTCCTGTCACTACAGGCCCTTTAAGAAGTCCCCCTCCCTCTTTCTTGTAGCCCCTTCAGGTACTGGAATGTGCTATAAGGTCTCCCTGGAGCCTTCTCTTCTCCAGGCTGAACAAGCCCAATTCTCTCAGCCTGTCCCCATAAGAGAGGGACTCCAGCCCTCTAGGCATCTTCGTGGCCTCCTCTGGACTCGCTCCAACAGGTCCATGTCCTTCTGATGCTGGGGGCCCCAGACCTAGACACAGCCCAGTAGACAGTTAGTTTTCTGCGCTGCAAGCACACATTGCTGGCTCATGTTGAGCTTCTCACCAACAAATACCCCTAAGTCCTTTTGCTCAGGGTTGTTCCAGGAAAAAAAAGAAGATACATGCATCATTTAAGATATGAAAATATACACTACAAAGTGCAGCAAGTTTAGTTCATTATGAAGGCAAGAACAACCAGTAACTTGATCCCCCACCAGATCACATGGAAAGATACTCAGTCCCATATCTTTGCTAAAGATTCAGATTCATCGAGTATTTGCAAAGAGGCTGCACATTAAAAGCCTATCAAGCCAATGAACTGGCACTGTTGCATGCACATTTATGTGTGCACATATGTGACAGTGAAGGAAGGCAATTCTGGAGCAGGCTTTGGTGCCTCTATCACTGAAAGTGCTACAAGTAAAGAAAGAAAGCCCTAAGAAATGCAGCGAAGAAGACGCGACATTATTAGCAAGCTGTGCACTGATTCATTACAAGCAATAACATTAAAAGTTATGCACATGAATTGCAAGCAACATCATTGCATTAAAACATGGTTATATTAGTAAAGAGCCTACAAGCCCTGACCAAGATTGAGATTTTGCTGTGCTAGGCACTGTACAAGTGCATAGGAGGAATGAACTGTCCTCAGCAACTGACAAAACCTGATGGATTATTTTCTGACAGTTAATAAAATATCTGTCACCATAGAGGCTGGGTCCCTACTCCAAGGCAAAAGCCTTAGCAAGCACACACTCCTACTTCAGTCATGTTTTTATCAGTCTTGTTGGTTTTGCTGTTTATATTCCATCTTCTCTGTACTTCTCCTAGATCATGACACCAGCACAGGCACCACTCACCAGGAGATGGCATCATTAGAAGTTAATAGCAGTAACTTTTAATTTTGCAGTCACATACAAGCGTAAGACTGAATATAGCACTAATGAATGACTTCCTGAGCCTCACACTACTGATCAAACCTAACATACCCAAAGCAAACCCCAAGTATTTGTATGCAAGGTGTCAGGTTTTTAAATGTAATTTTCAAAAGATGAAGCTCCTATTATCTGTCATTTTGGCTACAAACCATATATCCCCCTGAATGTACTAAGGCTGAGCATACTCACAGCACTTAGCAAGGCTGTTCTTACACTTACTGTAGAATCAATGAGAGACAGTTTTTCCTAGGCAATTAGGGGAAAGAAAATCTTAGGCTGGTAAAAGGAGCATACAATTATATAAAGGTTATCACAAAAGTAAAGTTACTGGCAATAATACATTAATTTTTTTCAAGTGTTTTTCATATCACCATTCGATTTGTGTTAAATCAAACTTGCAGTGGGCAAATAAATGTGATACGACCTACTGCAGGGATGAGGAATGATTCTTGTATCACTGTATGAAGACTTACAGAAAATGAAATAATTAACTTTAATCTTACTGTTCTATCAAAGAGACCAAGGAACCCACTTGCTGGGTTAAGTGTGTCAGAAAGACAAATTATACCAGCTCTGCGTGCATGGATTCTGAGGTGCTGAATACTAATTTTAAAGGAGTTTTATCAGATAGCCAGATGAAAAGAAGTAACAGGGACTTGTTACTTTTCAAGAGTATATGCTTTGCCTGGCTGCTGGCAATTAAAGTGTGACAGCATGCCAAGATACACGTATAAAAGAGGCTTCAAAATATTTGTTTAAAAAATGACAATTTCATATAAATATTCAGTTCTTAGAACATTTTGTAGAGTGGACACAGAAAACAGGCTATTGTATTTTGATAATACCATTTAGAGACACCATAAATAAGTAGATGATGATAGGTTAATTAAAGCACTCCACAGAACTCAGCCTTATAGATTGATGCTAAAGAGGAAAATGTGTCAGTGCGTGAAATAACATTCCCAAGAGATAAATTAGTTATCTGCTGCATTTATTTTTTCTTAACACTCTCATGCACCGACCTTGATATTCTGCATATGTGATTATCTTAGCTACAACATATTTCTTTAATAATTCAAAATATATTGAAACAGGTACTGTGGTATAAGCTGCCTAGTCTCCTTTACTGTATCATTCTGCTCCCGAATACTGATGAGAACTGCTGCTAGGCAAACTAAAGGATGGCTCTAACCTTAGTAAAAGCTATGGGTAAACAGCTCTGTCTGTATAATGTTCTAAGGAATTAAGAGTAAGAAGAGACCGGTAGTTTAGTTATGCCAGTGTACCCCCAGTCACAGAAACATTTAGGTCAGGAAAAATTATATGGTGCTCTAGGCAGTGAATTGCCTTCTTTTAATGACTTGAGGAAAAGTCATTATGCTGGATACCCATTTTCCAGCTTCATATAAAATCCTTACAGATACAGCCAGGCTAACACCATGCAGCCATTAAACAAAAGGCAATAAAAAACACAAGTACATATCTCTTCTGACCAGAGTCTTCCATGTATTGATATAATACTGTCTCACTCCCTATTCATTCCCGGCCAAAATCTACCTGTAAACCTATACACATGCTGCACATGCAACCCCTTCATTTCCAAATAGCATAGTCAACTCATTCTCACTTTCAAAATATAAAATGGTTTTCTGCACAAAACATTTCTAACCAGCACATGGAGTGGAAAAGTGCTCATGGATCTGTGGAGGACCTTTCCCCACAGTGCTCACCCTCTACTATAACTCCAGTTTGAAATCAAAATATCTGAGATCTGATTTCTACTCCTCCTGTAAAGAAAAGACACCAAGAAGAGCTACAGCAGCTAAGTTTCAGGAACAGGCTGAAGATAAAGTAGGCAAAGGTCAGGTCTGATAACAGGTTGATCAAAAAGTAAATTTGGGTAACTTTTAAGAGCGGGTCTAAGGATCAATCTAGAAAAGAAGAAATGCCAACTTGATAACATTCTTGAAAGCCTGGTAAATGCTACTTGCCATCCTTAATCTCACCAACAGAAACATAACATAACAGGAGATTTTTCAGCTGTAGCTGTTTATAGTAACAGATGATTTTACATGTAGTAGGTAAAATTTAATTTTGGTTGAAGTGTCTATATGCTCCTCCCTAAACTGGCTGACAGCACATTTCTTCAGTCTCCTCTTTATTTTCCACCAACACTTGTGATTCAGGCAGAATTTATTACTAGTAATGGATTTTAATCATTTTTGCAGTCAACTGGTTAAAAAACAACTCCAGACTTCCCCAGCACAATTGATTGTACAGAGACCACAAGCCTGGAAATTCATGCCAGAAGATAACCTGGAAAGGAGAGGCCAGTTTCCCCATGGTGCCTGATGAACCAGCTCCTGGAACATCCCTTCTTATTGGTTAGTGAGGTTCAAGAGCTCTGAGATATGGGCAAAACACATAGGAATATATCATGGGCACAGGTGTGCATGTGTGACTTGAAGGAGCCATTAACATGACTATTAGATTTGCACATTTCAGATGACCTTATATGTTTTATCTTGGTCCATGGAGCCACCTAGTGCAGCTAGTTAGAGGAACAACTCAATGACAGAGTGTCACACAGTTGTCAGTAGATAACTTCAGCATCAGCTCATGGGGAAGCCATGGCAGAAAAGGAAGAAGTGGTCATATAAGAGATGTCACTTTCCAGGAACATAATAGGAGCTCGCCAGCATGAAGAGAAGGTACCACAAATCAAATGCCCTAAAAAGGTTCAATCTTCTGGAAAATAAATGGTCAACTCCTTGAAGTCTTCAAAAAATCGCTTTAGAAATAGTGTCAGGACCACTGGAAGACACCTGCAAAGGATGAACATCAGCAAGATCTATTTTTGTAATGAGGATCACATATGTCTCCCAACTGCCTACACAAGTCTGTGAATATGAAGTCAAATGGGGGAGTTATGAGGGATTCAATCTGCATTCTCAGTGCTGGCAGCCTTCTTGCCAGGATCAGAGGAGCCATTGGTACTGATTTCATGGGGCTTACATTATAATGAAGGAGGTTACTATTTCAGTCCTATTTCTTTTATAGGGCCATTGCTTTACATAGTTACCTTAACACTGGCACGTAAGAGGGAGTTTTTGCACTCTCTCCATCAACAATCTCCTTTGCCCATGTGGCTTTTCATTTTCAGAGGTGCTAAGCACTCATGACTCATCAAAGTGTGTTCTGGCTGCCAACACCGAGGCCCCAAGAATATCTGCATGACTTGTGTTTGAAAAAAAAAAGGAGCAGATGCTCAAGATGACCAAGATAACAGAAGGATGACCCAGTTAAGGACTTCTCAGAGATTTCCACACTTTCAGGTCTTTACCCTACTAGTCCAAAGCACTCAAATTAATACACTTGCACTAGGAACTTCCTAAGTTATCCATTGCCCTTATCCACGAGGCACCTCCCTGAGAAGAAAGTCAGAGACCGATTCATCCCTGAGATCTTCTTGAAAGTCAAAATGTATAGCATTAACTGTATTCAAAGCCAGAAGGCAACCAATACCTAATACTGCCCACTAGGCCACGTTCTCTTGTCAAATTGTAACAGGTAGTTTCACAGAAGAGATTGACATTGTGTATTTGTACGTGTATATATATACAACATAATGGCCAGCAACTTTGAGCAGGTGGTGTATAGAGAGGGGACTAGAGAGAGGAGAAAAAAACATTGCTTTGAACATGAAGCAGAGCAGCATACAGCTTATTTGCTGAATGGTGAAGCCCAGTGGATATTGTGTTGTCCTGATCAGAAGTGACAATGACATGAACACTGGCAAGAATACTCTTCCCTTCAAGACAAAAAATTTCCAAACACAGGTGGAAAGTGGAAAGTATATTGCCTCATGCTTCTTAGATAAATATCTTGTTTCAGACATAAATAATCTTTCTTTATTTGGAAGTTTCCAATTTTGATGGTTCAGTTAATGAAGTACTAATTCTTCTGCAAACTTAGCAGAAAAAAGTTGTCTTTATCCTCTGTTGCCAGATGGAATCATAGACTCACAGAACCATAGAACCGGAAAAGATCTTTAAAAGTAGTCTAATCCAACCCTGCTGCAATAAGCAGGGAGATCAGGTTTCTCAAAGCCCTGTCCAATCAGACACCGAATGTTTCCAGAGGTGGGGCATCTACCACCTATCTGGGCAACCTGTTCCAGTTTTCACCACTCTCATCATGAAAATTCTTTCTTATATGTAGTCTGAATATACCCTCTATTAGTTTAAAAACAGTACCCCTTGTCCTACTGCTATAGACCCTATTAAAAAGGATGTCCCCATCTTTCTTGTAGGCTCTTTCAAGTACTGAAAGGCTGTAGGAAAATCCCCCTGGAGCCTTCTCCACATTGAACAACCCCAACTCTCTCAGCCTGTCTTCATATGAGAGGTGATCCAGTCCTCTGACCCTTTTTGTGGCCCTTCTCTGGACCCACTCCAACAGGTCCATATCTTTCCTGTGCTGAGGGCCCCAGAGCTGGAAGTACTACTGCAGGTGAGGTCACACCAGAGCGGAGTAGAGGGGTAGAATCACTTCCCTTGACCTGCTGGCCGTGCTGCTTCTTATGCAGCCCAGGATAGAGTTGGCGTTCTGGGCTGCAAGCACACGTTGCCTGCTCATGTTCAGCTTTCCATCTATCAATACCTCAAATCCTTCTCTTCAGGGCTTCTATCAATCCCTTCACCCCCCAGCCTGTATTGATACTGGAGGTTGCCCCAACCCAGGTGCAGGACCTTGCACTTGTCCTTGTTGAACCTCATGAAGTTCACGTGGGCCCACTTCTCCAGCTTGTCCAGGTTCCCCTGAATGTCATCCCATTCCTCAGGCATGTCAACTGTATCACTCAGCTTGGTGCCATCTGCAAATTTGCTGAGAGTGCATGTGATCCCACTGTCTATATGTCATTGACAAAGATATTAAAAATTCTAGTTCCAGTACAGAACCCTGAGGAACACCACTTGTCACCAGCCTCCATCGAGACATTGAACTCTTCACCACTACTCTCTTACTACATCTAGCCAATTCCTTAGGCACCAACAGTCCACCCATCAAATCCATACCTCTGAAATTTAGAGATAAGGATATTATGAGGGTCCTTGTCAAAGGCCTTACAGAAGTCCAGACAGATGACATCTGTAGCTCTTCCCTTGTCCACTGTTGTAGCACTCTATCATAGAAGGCCACTAGGTTGATCAGGCCAGACTTGCCCTTGGGGAAGTCATGCTGGCTGTCTCGAATCACCTCCATGTGCCTTAGCATAGCTTCTAGGACGATCTGGTCCATGATACTCCCAGGCAGAGAGGTGTGGCTGACAGGCCGGTAGTTCCCAGGGTCCTCTTTTCTTCCATTTTTAAAAATGAGTTAAATGTTTCCCTTTTTCCAGTCACCAGGGACTCAAACTGACTGCCATGACTTTTCAAATATCACCAAGAGTGGCCTGGAAACTACATCAGCCGATTCCATCAGGACTTTGGGATGCATCTCATTACATCCCATAGACTTATGTATTTTCAGGATCCTCAGGCGGTTATGAACCTGATCTTCTCTTACAGTGAAGGCACTTTGCTCCCCCAGTCGCTGCCTTGAGGTCCATCTGCTCAAAAAGTGTGAGAAGAGCGGCTGTCAGTGAAGACTGAGGCAAAAAGGTTGTTATCTTATCCTTCTCCTCATCCATTGTTACAAGTTTGTTGGTTGTGTTCATCATGTGGATCAATGCACATTTGTAACTAGAGTAATAAACAGCAGACTGGTCTCTTCTGTCAAAGATATTCTGGTCCCATATCCTGGCAGCTTTCCCCTGTATTTGAACCCTGTGCTTCATCCATCAAGACTTAATCTCCGTTATGCAGACAGCAAGGTGCTCAGTTGCAGAGTAGCATCACAAGGGAAGTAAACATAGGCCAGGAGCAGGGCATTTAGTGATCACCACCCATGTCTCTCCACTAACACTTGTGTTGTTACACAATTGTTAACACAATGAACAGGTAGGGGGACAAGTTGATAGTCCAGGGAGCAGACTTCAAACGAGTACAAGGATGTGCTTTCAGAACACCCCTACTCACTGACATAGTTGTGGAGAATTTTCTGAGTCTATTAAATCTTGTATGCAATTTCCTGCAAAGAGACATTTTAAATGCCTGGTCAGCTAAGATTATTTTCTGGATAATTCAACTGTGGAGCAACTTTAGCATAGGCCAAACTTATAGTGAAGAACTTTTGTTATCAAGTTAAAGACACTGGATACGTCATTTCATGAAGGTTGTTTTGGTACTTTCTAGGGATATAATCACTCCTTACATTAATTTGATTGATATGTTTGACACAGTAAATATTTATTTTTTTCAGCAATCCTTGTGTACACAACATGGAAAGAATTTATTCCGCTTTCATTCAGAAAAATGTTCTTAGCCAATGCAACATACAATTTCCATTTCTTATTCCATTTGAAGTCACTGTGGTCCTCTTTCAACAACCATGGACAAAAGTTTCAGCTCTTGGTACATAAGAATACACATTTAAAACCATACATAGGAAGTAGTCTAAGCGGTCTAATTGACCATAGCACTCACATTTAAAACTATTTATCATCTATACTAATTTGCATTAGCTATATGCATTAATGCAAAGGAAAAGGAACAAAAAAAACATTCCTATTTGCTTTCATCCCTCCTTCAAGTTTGGCTGTTTCACAGCTGACAGATCTCAATCTCTAAATTATTCACAAGGACACGATGAACAGGTTGGGAGACAAGATGATAGTCCAGGGAGCAGAGCTCAAACGGGTCCAGCTAAACAGTGGAGCTTCTGCAGTGCTCAGAATGCCTGAGTCAGCTACCATGTAATGGTCTGGGTTACTCCCTGCTGTCTTGTAAATATGTGATCTTAATCTGCCATGACTTAAATTTTACTTAACACATACCTGGTACCGTTGTAATCTTGTCAGCAATCTTTGCTCACTGAGGATTGCTTTAGTCAGAGACTTTTATAATGGCAGCTTCTAAGGGCTAATGGTCAGTTTGGGTCTCAGTGTTTATAAGAAACATGTTGGTGACAACCTTACACATCCGACATTACTTTCCATTACTAGATGGAGTGCAAGAGTTAAAATCAGATTTCTTTCCAGGAAACACATGTAGGAGGCAGAAGACACTCTCAGATCTCACATTCATGTCCTCCTAAGTCTCAGGCCAGCCAGAATGAAGTCAGGGCTGTCTTTTTAATGCTGTTGCAGTCTTAATAGGAGCCAAGAAGCAGTAAAGCTCAGTCTGCTTCTCAGTTCGGTTAATTGGCAGTAGTAAAGCACACAAAGGTGCCCTGAGATGTAATGCAGCCACATTCCTTCCCTCTGATACGCTGGTAAAAGGAAAGTGTGTACATGTAAGTACATCTCTTCTAGGTACTAATTCAAGTTTCAGTTAAGATAAAACCAGGGTTCAGCTGGGGTACATCAGGGGTACAGCTACATCATCCCTGAGGCATTTACGCAGGAACTCCAAACACAGTTATTCATGACCATGAATTTTACTTAAAATCAAATAGGGGTGTATAAGCACATTAATCACCCTTATTCTCACCTTATCTTCTTCCCAAGTAAAATTGTTCAAACGCATCCAAAGATGATGTTGGGGAAGACTTGAGCTTCCATAAAGAAAACAGTGAAATAGTATTCATCACAAGTACAGAAGGTGTTGGGCACTTGAGTTCTGGAAAATATTAAAAGATAAAAAGGTATGCAATTAATATGCTACCTTAACTCTCTACTTCCCTATCACCATCTGGCATCATCCCATATAAATTAATACCAATAGCAAAATCTCTGTGGACCTTTATTAATTTTCTAGCAGCAAGTTTGAAGCCTCCAACAGCTCCAGTTCATCTCATTTAACTTTATCTAACTGAAGCAACTAAAATTTGGCTATATAGGAAGTATAATGCTATAAAAAGATACAGAATACTGTGTTACCCCACTGAGATACTGTTCTCTCTCCATGGTTTGTATGAGGGTAGAACAACCCCAACCCCAGCTGAACCAGCATGTGCACTCGAGCATGCTCTGCATTGGCTGATTTTAACAGAGGATCAAAAATCTCTTTCCCACACTCATTAAATTGATGCCTGAGGGTGTCTAGAGCAATTGAGTTCCTAACCCCAGTGCCATAAATGGAAAAAAATCCAGGTCAAATTTACAGACAAATTCAACACATCATCCTAGAAGCCTTTCTGGACAGGTCACTATAGAAGTTCATTTGATGTAGACTTTAAGGTAGTTTCAAAGACGTGAAAATGCTGTGAGAGAGCAGGTGACACCAGCAGCTTTTTCATTCCTTTGTAGCAGAATTTCCCCCTGCAGTGCAAGGAGCCAGACTAATTACACTTCCATGGGAAAGCATCTGTGTGTCTAGCAACTCCAGTGGGTAGATTTCAGCCTGATGCAATTTAAACTTCTTGAAAACTTTACGTTCCTGGAAAAATAGAATCATGAAAAAGCTGCGGGCAGGTAACTAACAAGAGAATTACCGAAAGGCACTAGTGGATCTTACATATCTAATTTTTCTGACCTGTGTTGCAAAGCCAATGTCACAATTGCAATAAGCACTAAACAACCTCTCTAAGAGTTTCAGATATCATGTGAGTGTTGTCAATAAGAAGTTTCATTCAGCTAGTAAAACATGTCAGCTCTTCAATCTGCTACTTCACTGACCTTGAGATTGTCCCATAAGAGGTATTATAAATAAAACAGTCATATGTCATAGGCATGGATGTTGTGATGTATGCACCATCCAGAATGCACTCAGAGGAAAAATCCAGCATAGATAAAAGGTATTCTTGTGTGTTAAGTGGAATTCCAGTTTCTACTTAATCCTGAGGGTTTTCTGTTATTTAAACAAGTCCCTGCTGCTTTCTCACTGCCCAATCTAAGGCTCAGCCCAACAGAGGAAAAATGGTTTTCAAAACCCAAGTAAAATGAATTGACTTGTTCAGTCATCCAGGCGTGACAATTTTTCCCATATACTTTACTCCAACACTCAGTGTCATATCCAGTAGGCAGGGCTCGAAACTTCTAAGCAGACTTGTTTTATCCAGATGCACCTTGAGAGATGGCAACGCAGCATAGCAGGGTTCAAACCAATGCATGTGCAGCAGGAAAACAGGGAAACACTGGGCTTCCAGGCAGATGCACAGCATCGGCTGCAGGACAGTCCATCGAGGATCCTCCTCTCACTCTGGAGTACAAGACCCATTAAAGGGCCCAGTCTGATGGTTTTCAAAGGCAGATTTGAAAATCACACTGTAAATATACACAGAAACATCAAAACCAGTTAACAGCCCTCTTTCATGGTAAGATAGACACCTATACTGATCAGGCTCTTACTTACCCTCTGAGTCACCTGCTTCATTCTGGAATTTGTGAAGCTTGGGGAGGACTGCTAAATCCTCTGTGACCTGGACCAGTGAGGACAAGGTTCACTAGTGGCAGAAATCCTTCCTCACAACTTTCTGACTATCAGTCAATAACGAGAAGGATGTGAATACCAGATGCACAGTGAATACAGAAGAAAGCCAACCCAACAACATGGTACAGTATCTGCTTTAAAAACTTACCTCCCCAGATTTTATTTTCTTTAGCATCAAAGAGAAAAGAGATATAAGATGTTTACTTAATTAGTAAGCTCCTATAGATTTTGTATAATGTCTTCTCCTTTCACACCCTCCTTTTTATCATCAGATCCAAGAACACACACCGTGAAGGAACCATACTGACAAAATAGGAGCAAAATGTACCAGGATCACTTGTGTAAGAGTAAGAGCTGATTAATGTTCTTATTTCCAACTCTCCTACACAAGAGCAACAGCACAGTCAGAACTCAGAAGCAGAATTTTATTGCTGCAGGTAAGTAACACCTCAGGCCCTCCAAAGGTTTTCACTTTGTCGGTCATTTCACAGATTCTTTTGTGACCCCCGCTAACGACATTAAGTAAGTATTTACAAGAACTTTTGCAAACTAGAGATGAGTAGTGTCTTACAAGCAAGTTATGGTAAGCAGCTCTGAGATTTGCTTATAAAGTAAACAAAGACTGAGGTGCACAAACAGCCTAAATAACTTTCACTACTTAAAAGCTTACTTGAGACCTGCCCTGCTTTTGAAGGTGAACTATGTCTTTCCAGTCACCCCTCACTTGACTGTTTCTTCAGATATGGGTAGCCCAGCAGAGTACTAGTTCTGCCCAGGTTTTCTGGATGATGGGTACCCTTTTATCTTGCATCAATGGTTACTATGAACGCACAGATGAATTGTTCACGTAAATACAGTCAGTGTGTATCATGCAGGATGTACCTAATCTATGCCAGATGATCAGTGTGTGCAATGCCTGTCACATTTTTTCTGTACTTTACACACAGTATTTTGTCCGCACAAATGCAGAAATATCAATGCGTCTAGAGCATATCAGACCGGAAATACATGTTCTCATGTGATAAAGCCTGGACACATCCTGACATAGGATGTTTGTAAATATTTAGAGAAGGTATTGCCTTCATTGTAACATTAAAAAACCAAAACTCTGATTTATTGTAAATTTAGCTACATGTGTGTAGGGAGAAGTTACACAAGCTCTGAGTCAAATAATACTGCATTATTCTTATATTCACCCACAGATTGTATTTGTTTGTGATTTCCAAATCCAGAGTTTGATCTGACTTTCCAAAAATAGAGAAGTCAACTTTACCTATGATATGGGGTCTTTTTGGGTTTGGGGTTTTTTTTTTAATGCTATGCATGTATCTAGGATCAAAAGCTCTGATATCACATTACCTTTGTTAACATATGTGTAGAGGGAAGATTCTGTGGTTTCATATGATATGAGTTGGGACAACACATTGAAGAAAGTTAATATCTTCAAGTTTTTAAGGAATTAAACAAACTGACCAGTATTTGGAAAGAGTTGAAGTTTTCCTTTTGCAAGAAAGTCTGTAGCTGTTTGGTTTTGATCAGGGTTTTCTGCTGTAAAGCTGACTGCAGAAAAAAATATGTAAGTAAATACGAACTACAGAAAGCATCCATCGAATGGCTGCTGCCTTTGCTACTTGGGTTCTGAAAAATGACAACAAAGGAAGGTTAAAATAATCAGCAATGCTATAAATACTACTTAAGCTAGCAGTCACATATGGTATATTAGCAACGTAGATGGATTTAATGAAACCTGAAATCAGTGCATACATCTGTCATCAACCAAACCTACAAAATATTGTCCTCAGAAAATGAAATGTAATGATGTAAGTGCTCATCTGTAACAGAGTTACAGCAACTCCAAATGGTAAAACTAGTACTGATTTAATACGTTTTGTCTGCTAATGTTAACCAAACAGACAATTCCTATGACAATTGCCTTGAAGAGAACAGATTGTGATAGGTCATAATCAAGCACACATCCTTAGATTAACAGCTCCAAAGTACTGCATACTTCTGTAAGCCACCCTGTAATGTAAAACCTAGTGTGATTTGTCACACTATTTCAACATCCATTACAACTAAGATAGTAGTGTAAAATTTTTCAAGCTTCATGGGGGAATATTAAAATGGATAATACTAGCATGCATTTTAAAGAAAATTCTCAGCACTTGCCAAGTCATGCTCTCTGAGGTATCTGCCAGTGTGGGAGGGATGCATGCTGTCAAGGGGGCCTGTGTTTCATGGTCATCTCAGGCAGGGGGCTGCAAAGTTCATTAAATGATCTTATCTTGCTACTGGTTCTGTTCAAAATAGCCTTGATACGATGAAGGATTTATGTTACCCCCACTTCAAATAAAAAGTACCGAGGGATGCATTTCATTACTGCCCTGTGACACTGGAGAAGCCAGGGCTGCAGTAGTAATATTCCTCATTTGTTTGTGTCACACAGAGGATTTATCTGCAGGAAGAGTCCAACTCCAAAGGTAAGTAAGTGTTTGGATTTTGTAGTGAGTTTTTCATAATAATTTCAGCAAGAAATGCCTTTGTTCTCTAACTTTAATTCTCACAAAAGTAAATTCTAGGAAAGATGAGAGTGTGAGAAAAATGCCAGGGACGCGTGCCCAGTTTAGCAGCATTGTAAGGAAGCTGAGTAGCATTGATACAGAAAAAATATTTACGGGCAATTTCCATGCCACAGCCCCAAAAAAAACACCAGGAGATGTGGCCATACATTCTCAATTGATGGGCTAAACGGTAGCCAAGGTTACACACACACTCTTCTCACAAAGGTTTTTTACCAGCGATCTGCTGCAGAGAGGCTTTTTAATTTAATGGTAGTCACCTTCACATGAATCAGGATCAGTTTCTCTTGCATGTTTTGTCAGAACTGGTTGATCTAACAAAGAACATGAGCCCCGGGTGGGATTTATCTTCTTCTTTGATCCTAGACCTTCAAGTACCCCTGTACTCCAAAATCAAACAACAAAACAAAATATGTTCAAGATCCTTGACTAATAAATATTAATTTATGCTATATACTTAATCTTATTAATTCAGCAATTCACAGCATCAGGCTTCAAAGGTCTCTGGCAGTGGGGAAAATCTAGTGATCAGAGACATTTGATCACACAAGCAAACTACAGCTGCTTTAAATACGCCTTAGATGTTGGAAAGTGAAAGCTGGTAAGTGTTGGACAAATCTATGGACAGCTCAGGAAAAGCATTTGGACATTCTATATCGCAGGATGCTTATGACTGCCTGTTCGCTTGATGCTCACCTTTGTGCGACCGACAGCCACAGTCCTGTTTGTGCCTGCCTGTGGCAGGATGTGTGGCAAGGCAGGCAGCCACCACGGAGGAGCAGGGAGCGGGAGAAACTTGTGAGCAGAGGGATGCTGAAGAGATGCTCCAGGGAAAGTTTGGTGAGATCAGCCTGAGAGGTCGGGGAGAAATGTAGCTACAGCAAGAACTGGAGAGAGATTTTCCAGAGGCAATAATAGAGCTGAGGAAATCAGCCAGAAATATGTTTGAAAGCGGAGGTGTGAGTCAGACAGGTTAGGCTGGAGGGCTGTCATGGGAGATGAAGGGGGCAGGAGGAAAAGCTCAACACGAAGGCAAAGATGGGAAAAGTGAAGGGACCTCTTGTGGAAGCCCGTGGCTGTGGGCTGAAGGAGAGTCAGTGAGAACTGCAGTGTGGAAGGGAGCAAGTAGTTAAATAAATAGGCACAACAGAAGAAATAGGATCGTAACAACTGAATGGATGACCCAGAGGGAAATAAAATTATTGATTCCTCAAGTATTTTTCTCAAAAGGTTTAAAGAATTTTAACTCTCAGCTGGAGGACTGCTAAGCCCTCTTGTACAGAAAAGCAAGGCAGAGAATCAGTTCTCTCCAGTTCGATAATTACGTCTTTTAGGGAAGACTGCAAACAGATAAAGAGAGACCAAACAGATGAAGAGTAAACACTTACAGCGCATGGCGTTCAAAGGTGTTGATACTGCCACTGTAGCAGTATAGATGAAAAACCACGTAGCTGCCACAAGTCTTGCCTTAATATATTTCTCTGTCATAAAGGCATCATGAGAAAAGGTCCAAGTTTTGTAACACTTCAAAGCATTTCAAGAATAGCTGTTCTCCAGATCAGAAAAATATACTCAGATCCACATGCCTTTCACAGAAAAGCAATAATGAACTGTGGGAATTAGGAACAAGGAGAATGGTTGAACAGAAACTGGTGCATAGTGCCTGAGTGCAAACATTTTAACTTGCATGTTAAAATTGCTTAACCTACAGGTCAGAATTGATTTGCTAAATGCACACCTGCAACCCATGAACACAGGTAACTCCTGCTAGTTTTCCTCAGTCACGTCTGTACGTTTGTCATTTCCATACACAGAAAATACCCATTGCATGGAAATGTTCAATTAATTTGATTGGAGTTTATATGCAGAGAAGGACCTCCTGACTGAGCACACATCCCATGTACTTCAAGTTCTGCCAGACTAAGAAATACTGCTGGTAGAATAAATCTCTTGTCTAAAATTCCCTTATTTCATTGCAAACTCTAGAGAGTACTGTTTAGAAAATTATAGATTGATAGCCTGTAATGTCAAAGGGCAAATGGAAAGAGAACAGTACAGTCAGTATATATGCAAAGCCATGCAACTTTGCTGATGAGATACAATAATGAATTTTTGAAAGAGACCAGTACACTGTTAGGCACCTGCATGCACCAGGAAACCATGCCAGCCTTGCCCCATCCACAGGCTGGTGCTCCAGATTAGCTCCTAGAGTTCCAACTATGTAACTGGGGACCAGAGGGACAGTCAGAAGGAGCTGTGAGAAACCTCTCTCCATGTCGTTCGTGAGCAGCACCAAGGCTCAGGCTGTCCATGAGAGAGGCTGCACTATGCGGCCTGCCAAGAGAAGGGTACAGGAAATTAAACTAAACTGCTTTATTCTGCCCCCAAAGAGTTCTACCCAAGTTCTGTAGACCCAAGTTATACTTGAAATTGGTATGCTTCCTCAGACAGGATCTCAAAGCAAACCTCAATCAGCCCTTTGAGATGTGAATTGCTGCCAGCTGCAGAAGCAGAAGATAAATGATGCATCCAAGATCCAAGGAAAAACAGGGAAATCATGTCTGTGATTACTAGTCCTATTTTCTAAAATCAAAGCAGATTTCTTATTTTTAAAGTCAAGCATCAGCATTAGCATGGATAGGCTAGTCTCCTATACATTGTGCAATTTTTTATTAATCTAATGAATTTATATAATAAACACAGTCACCGAGCAAGGTCCATGAAAAGGCAGATAAACACATTTTTGTATAATTTCTAGGAAGATACATAACACCCTGAAAACTCTGACCAATTTTGCAACAGAAGAAGCACAAGAAGGGGGAAAAAATACCTTTGCTGACTAGTATAGATGTTTTGTCAATTTTAAAAAGCATTTAAAATAACAATTTTGGTTCCATTGCAGGAAAAAAAAAATACATTTTTCTTTACATACCATTTTCTAGCTAAGAAACCTGTGACTTCCAATTCTCTACATGAATTCTCTGTATTTCTTGTAGTGGTGGTGGTTTCTCATAGAACCAGTGAGTTCCAGCCTGATACTATTGATTTTTTTACTTACAAAAAAGTCAAGATGTCACATCGAATTGATCTTAGATTCATCTTGTGTTATACCAACATTATTTTTGAGTTCCAGATAACAGTGATACTGTCACAGCTTTGCTACCTTTGTAAGATCTCCTTTAGCAAATTGAGTCTAAATAATATCAAGCTGCTCTAAAAATATGAAATCTAAAAGTAAGCTATGATCTTCATCTTGTGCGGGATAAAGCCTTCCTAGAGTTTATTCAGCTATTTCTTTCATTTCAGAGCAGCTACATTTGTTCACCAGCTTGCAACCAGGGCACTGTCAAAGATGATTACCAGAAAGAAGCTCTTGTTATTGTCCTCATGAAGGATTGTCACTAGAGGTTTAACTAAAGCTTCATTTAGTCCTAGATGTTGCAGGCTGGTTTAAGTCAGACCTAGCTGTGAGGTCTATAAAAGTGCTATTACTGCCTATTGTTTTAACAATATAGTCCTGCACACCTTTTGTATCATACATAGATATTACTTGTGCAGGTTGCTTCCATGAAGTATTTTCCATTCTTTTCTTTCCCTGTTAAACGAGGTCCCTTTTGCTAAATACTTTGAATCAAGTTCCAAGGCATGAAAATAAACTGTACCCAGGTGATAACTGCTGGTGCAAAGCCACAGCACAGGCTTCAGGTCTGTTATTGTCCTCCAAAAAAAAAAAAAAAAAAAAAAAAAAGAGGGAGGGGAAATAAAGAGTTTCTGTCACTGAGATTTTAACACAGAAACTTTATCCTAGTGTAAGTGAAATACTGATAGACAGGGGTTGATATCCCTGATTGCTCACATAACCCTGAAGGTTTATGGCAACAGTTTTCAAATGAATGGCAGGACAGAGGTGAATTCAAACAGCTATGCACATGAAGCATAAAGGCAAGGGAAACCAGGTGGTTTATTTTAACAGAGTTATTGTGCAGTCCCTACAATCACTGTGTGAATGGGCTCAAATAGAGTGTTTGAAATAAAAGGTAATTTAAGGTAGGATGATTCTACAGTTCAGAGAAGCAGACGCTGGTGCACCGACACATTGGTGTGTATCAAGGATGTACGAGGATCAGAAAAACAACAATGCAGAAATTCTAAGTTCAGTTGTTTTTATACATATTTGACTGTTCTCTAGTGTTAGGAGGAAAGAAAATAAAGGGGAAGATTAAGGGTCATGTAAAAGAAAATTCAGCACCACGGTATCCATATGCTAACACAAAACAGAAGGTTAAGAAAGAGGGACAGCCTTGGACAATGTTCTTAGTCTGCCTGCTCAAGTACACACAAAGAAACTTTCACAGATAATAGACAGAGAAAATCACTAATTCTCACCCCCCCCCAAAAAACCCAACACCCAAACCTGCATTGTGTAGTACTGTACACAGTTTCAACAGGGTTCTAACATTCTCATAAATACTGCCAGCATCAGTTATAATGTGAATAACAATGAAAACGAATTTTTGAATTTCTCTTTTACTGGATATAAAACATATTCCTTGGGATTTTTCTGCTGCAGGGAGGGGTGTTGGAGAGATGCATCTATAAAATACCTTCAAGCCAGCACCAAGAATATATGCAATCAAACCAGGAGGCAGGATGTTTAAAACCAATAAAGGATATGCGTATTCTGAAAGCATACACTTGGGCTCAGTTATACGTTGTGGCAATGAGTTGCACAACTTTTCCTCATTCAGGAGAGATATTCCCCCTCATATATATAAAAAAGATACATCCACAGTATATTAAACAGGAATTCTTAATTATTCAGAAGGATGTAGTTCTTACACTTTGGGATCATTTCTGATTTAAGAAAAAAAAAAAAAAAAACAACACCCACCAAAACCAGGAGACTTTATTTCCTGGTGGTTTATTTTGGAGCCTCAGGGATATCTGGAAATTTTGCTTGTTGCTCTTCAGAAATATTGTCATTCTCAGAGATTAACTCCTAGAGTGGAAAGTCCACTAGTCTGAACCAGATGGTTGTTGTCATATATTTTTTTATATATTTCTAGATTAGTCCTGGTACACAAAAAGTTAAAAAGGGTAGTAACTGTCACCTGGGAAGAGGGATTTTGATTGGCATTGATATATATATGGATATTTATAGAATACATATCATTTATTAAAACATATACTCCTATTAAGAGAACTTTTGACCTGGAATCTGTTATCCCCTACCACAGCTGAAGGTGTTCAGCTGTATTTGCAATTCACATTACAGACTGATGCTACCACTTATACATGCAGATATAATTCACATAGAAGTTGAAGAAATGCTCAGTAAATTCCTCCTGCAAAACTCGGGCTTTGGACGCTATGAGTGGATATATGGAGGTTTTACAGGGAAATCCCAGCAAGAAAGGGACCTCTTCAAAAGGTCTGCTTTTGTTCTCTGCTCATAGTGTCTTTATAATGTGTTTCACGGTTCTTCTCCAAATGGAATTATGTAAAGATTACCAGTTCCCAGTTTTCCTTTTCTTATGATGCCTGGCAGGGGAATGGCAGCAGTTTCTTGAAGCTTTTCCAAGCTAGCCTTGAGGGGCTTGTTTACTAGCTCTCTATGGCTCTGATTAAAATAAATTACAAATAATTGCCATGAATTCAAATAACGCATGAGAGACCCCTAAATACTTGTTAAAAAAATTAAATGTTCTGGAAAATATTGTAATGGCGTGTTCATGCAAAACCACACTAATTTGGAAGACAGCATGGATATACTCATTCCATATTTAATGACGTTTTGAAAGTAATGGCACAATTCTCGGCTGTAATGTGGGATACAGCAGCTTGACTCTTAGGCCATGAAAAGTCATCCTGAGACAGATATTCTTGTACTAGGATAAGATTAACTCAGAAATTCCTTTTTGAGATTACATTAAATGAAGGGGGTACAGAACAGGCACAGGTATATAAACATATTCAATAAATCTGTTCAGTTTTGAAAACTGCAGAAAAGGGAGGGATATTTAATGAGCAAGGTGGCTTTTACAAGTCAGCATTTTATAAAATTATGTACATACTTTTATACATATAAATTTTCTTCATTCCCAAATAAAGTTCAGCAAATCACCATAGCTCTTTTTCTTCATTGTTATAATCTTAATCTACAATGGTCACGTTATCATTTTATAGACATAAAAACAACAAGGAAAAATCCCACTAAATCAGACAATTTTCATATTTTCTTTCCACTTATGAGTACAGCAAAAGGCATCTGAATCGTTAAGCTAGAGATTACAACAGAACTGTCCTGCATTGTGAGCTTAAATGTCACAGGCGGATGGAGGTGAGAGATATTTGAGGTGGACAAGTAGGAATTCAAATCACTGTAGACAGCCTATCCTCAAGTATCAGAGCTAGGAATGAAAAGCTTAGATAATGAGTCATACCCACTGTTATTCTGATCCTACAGAAAAAAAGACTGTGTGACCCTAGTGCTGTGAAAATCCAAAACAGCAAGCGTGTGCTTTCGCCATGAAAACAGATAAGGAACCAATAACGTGTCTTATGGTTGTTTCAAATTTCTCCTTCAGAGAAAATGAACAGCCAATACATACGTCATGAAGTGCGGGGATGCGAAACTAGTGACCTGAGGAACTTCTGGGAAAAGACTATCGAACAACAAGCTCGTTACCTGCAAATTGAAAAAGAACGTCAGCGAAGAAGTGCTCTGACAAAGTGGGTAGTTTGCATCTGGAAAGGTTATTTGAGAGTGCATTGTAATTCTTTTTTAAAGAAAAGTGATACCTATATTTAATTGCAATGAAAGCTGAAAGTATTTTTCTTTGATTTTTAGACAATAATAAAGCTTCCCAAATTGATATGCTAATGTTAACGTGTCTAAGATATGGCTTCACGGGATAAAAGAATAATTCAGTCTTGTTATGTAAATGGGCACAAAGGTGGAACTTCCTGAAGTTAGCAGGATGACAACATCTAACATCACAGTCTTGTCTTAAACATCAAGGCTTATGTTCACGGCAGAGCTAGTACAGACGTATAGCTCGCCCACATTCTTTCTCTGTGGCTCACAATAATATAGTTTGAATTCATTAAGATGACTTAATTTGCACAATGTAGATCCATAATAAAGCAGACGGTCAAGTGTACCGAACAAGGCAATCATCATCCATAGTCATACCTCAACCAGTTGTATTTAAATTAGTCAACCACAAGGAGAAAGACCAGTCTGTGGCAACATCAGTACAATTTTACCTCTCATGAAGTCTCCATGAGTTGAAGGCATATGCAAAGATGGCTATTTTGGTTTGAGATCATTCAATGAGAAAGCATTTTTTAAAAATCTCCCTCATAACTGTCTTTGGAGTGATGCTTGAAAAAAACAAGGGCAAGGATGCACTTGCATTAATAACCCTGTATGAAGGAACGCTGAAATTCGTCTCCGGCATGTTTTATTCATTTGTAGCTAACCTAATTTCAACATCTCAACTCCTTAGCTGTGAAATTCCTGTCTTTTCTATTTGAGGCAGTCTTTCTGTGCGACCTAGATACTACCACCCATCACCTAAAGCAGTCTGCTATGGGTCTAACAGTTGTGTTTCCAAGCCCAACAGTGCTCAGGAACCTCTATGCCGTCCCCTTTCCAATGAACTCAGGAGGAGAGGGGCTGGGGAAATGATGGGTGATGCTACCCAGCAGGTGGCAGCAGGCCATCTCCAGTGGAGGTGGCAGTCACTGGCACACGGAGGCACTGGACAGAGGGCACACTGGAGACGAAGATGAACCATCTCAGGTCAGCCCATATCAGAATTTAAGAGCTAGTCCCAAATTGCCATCCAACAAAGTCCTCTAAAGTGGCAGGACAGTTTGCATGACCACTGGGAAAAAGCACCAAAGGATAGCACTGGTGGGAAACATGTAGAGTATAAATATGTTCCCTGTAAAAATATGGGGACAAGCTGATCCGTGTTTCTGTCCTTAGGCTCAGAAATGAATGGATGGAGAGGCTGGAAAAACGGATAAAGATGTTGAGGACCCAACCCGAAGACCCATCTAGCTGAAGATCTCACACACATTACTTGTGCAGGGGGGAAAGAAAATTATTTTGTAGGAAAGTGTGATGATGTGATGCAAAAGCTTAAGTCAGTTTTACTTTGTGGATTAAATGAGCTATAATTAATTAGCTGTCATTGTTAGAAGTTTCATATGTGAAATGCCTATTGCTGCTTTTAAGATTGTGCATCCATCCCTTCATTTGATAAATGGAGATTGAAGTACTCTGAAGTCTTCAAGACTAATAAATCATGGTTCACTGAGCTGTAGATGCCTGGAAAAAGACTTTAGTTACAGAGTTAGTGCTTAGCAAAAGCATTTCCTGGACATTTGAGGTTTCCGTATAAATTGATTGCAATCTATTAAAGTTATTTTCTTTCAGAATTGTTTAATGAATAGTTGAGGAACATTTTTTTTTAATCACAGTAGAGCCCCACTCAGACTAATGAAGAGGGGAAATACACAGACAATGCCACTGCATCCCGTATCACTAGTGGAGCCAGATTGGGTGGGAATTACAGACTTAGCTGCCATATTAAAGGTCTGTGAAGCTGCTAATATGCATCCTGAGAAACAGGCTCTGTGAGACACCAAGAGTCACTTAGTTAACTCACATCAGCTAACTTGGGACGCTACTTCAGCAAAGACAAAACAACTTGGAGTTTTGAGGCTATTTCTGATGCTCAACCTGGCGTGTCTAGAGCTGGACTGATATCGCTGTGTCACAGAGCAGCTTGACAATGCATCTTCACAGCTGTCTGTCACCATGAGTGACAAGCACACTTTTTCCTCTAACACTTTTTCTCTCTAAGACACAGTGTATATTTCTTAACAACCAATACCTTCAGAAACACAGCAATTTCCTCTCCTACATTTGCCATTAGTCAAAAATGTTTCAAGTTCCCTTCCTAATGCTTCATGAAAATATGGCATTTCCTCCAACTGTAGCAAAGCATTTCAACAGGCTGGTGTAATAAAATTGCTTCCTTCTCGGGGTGACTGCTTTGTTGCCACCAGAATGTTTGGGGTAATGTACTGCAAAATGGGTTGTTTTGAGCATGCTAAAAATCTCTCAATCGCTTAACCTTTTAGTCCATTTTTACAAGACTGTTTTACTAGTTCTCTGGTAATTCATATTGTTTCAGAATAAAGAAGATTCTACCTGCCAGTGCAGCAAGAAGAGAACAGCAGAAGGATTTGGGTTTTCAAAATATTTAGATTGTCTGTTCCTTGTAAAGCAAAACAAAAGTTTGAAATGTTATTTTTTTCTCTCTCTATCCATCACTTTTTGAGTGTCCCAAGGTCAAACCAAATATATTAAGGTAATTTAAACATGTAAATAATGTTTGGGAAGCCTGAGAAATCCATGAAAGCAGGAAAAAAAGATGACCTTGCAACATGTATTCAGAAATCAAGGCATCAGCAGGTATGTCACTGAACTTAAGAGTCGAGTTTGCCTGTCAGCTGGAAAAAGCCGCTAAGCACATGTCCTTCAGTTGAGTCATTTTCTTAACCAATTTTTCAAATAACATCATCTGGGAATATGCAGGTTAACAATATAATTACAATATAACTTTGCTTTAACAAACAATCACCAGGTAGGCATACAGCTTAATATTGGGTTTTAGTAAAATAGTAAAATTTAGATTTCTTTGAAAATGCCAGTTCACATACTTCAATTCTTCCATCATCTGTCTGTGCTTACTGAAACTCTGCCTGAACTCCATTGTAAAACAGCATTGATTTTTGTACCATTTTAGCTGAAATTAGGACTTCAACTGGCCTAAGTGAAGCATTTTGCACCCCTTCATTCATTGTGTAAGTGATAAGGTGTAAAACAGAGGGAATGAGAGTTGGTATGTTTTGAAAATGAAAGATAGACCCCTGGAATAAGCTTTTTTTGCACCTCACACAGTTGAGATCCTTCTCCTGTTCTCATAAAGTAAGTCAGAATGAGGAAAATCCATGAAGAGTCAGGAAAATATGTGCCAAGAGGTGGCTGCCATCTGAGGCCCTCACTGCACATCTTGCATGGTTATGCCACTTAAGAATGCTTTGGAATAGGTTCTATTAAGCTAGGACTCCCAAGAAACATCTCTTCAAAATTACAAAAAGGAACCTTTTTTTCACAGACTGCATCTATTCCAGCCAAAGTCCAAGAGGAGTTCTGAAAATACAATTCTAGAATTAAGCCACTTTTCTTCCAAGCTTTGCAATTTTACCTTTAGTGTCCAGATGAATTACTTCAGGCTTAGGTTCCACAGCTTTAGATTCAAGAATTTGGGCCATGTAATCTTTATTTGTCTCAGTGCTAGCAACATGTTTTGATACAACCTTCACAACTTTTGTGGGAATAGTACACCTAGGAGTTTTGTAAATTACTGCCAAAAAAAGAATACCTATCCGGAGAAATAAATGTAATTTAGAGTCAATCAGCAAAAAATAAAGGAGTGTCATAACATAAAAATGCGAATCTCAATGTCAAGAAACAATCTTAATCAGAAGCTGGAGCAGACTCAAAGATGAAAATAGTTCTGGCAATTTGGAAACATAAAAATATAAATCTTTAATTTACCTTGAAGGTCATAAGAGAAATTAAAAGGAGGCAAAGTAAACTGTAATTTTTGTGAGACTCAGAAATGAGGCATAGTATTATAAAAAGGAGTAGAGAAACCTGACTGTAGGATTGGAAAAGTCATCAGCTAAAAACTGATAAAATCAGCTGGGTTTTATAAAATCATTATGACTAGGGTAGATGCTTAGATGCTCTTCAGACTATTTTTCATCAATATGCTGTTTCAGAGGAATACAGTGTTCAGTTAAGCAGGTTAAACTTAATAAATCAAATGTTTATAAAACAGCTCCTTGAAGAAACACTCCATTTCTCCTGAATTTTTTCTATCCATATTTTCACATTGCTTTTGAGTGTAGCAGCAAGAAATTTTGAGTTATGCCAATCTCATTTTATTAGTTTTGTAATTAAAATGTGATAGATACTTGCTTATCTTCCCAGCTTTCATTATTTTAGCATTCTTTTACTTCATCCTGAGACCGAATAGCAAGAAAATGCATGTTGCTTTCTTATTATGAATGCATGGTACAGAACTTTTGGGAAAAAATCTTGTAACAGTCACAAAAATGAAATGTAGTAAAGTTTTACCTTCCTCTGAAGCAAAGACTAAATAATCTGGACCAAAGTCCTTTTAAATACTCTTTATGGGAAGTACACTGCGTGTTAGCACAAGTGTGACAGTTACTCCGTTTTAGACATATTAATGGTCCTTCTAGAGTATGGATAAGGGCTGACAGCTGTGAAGAATGATTCTGTCAGTAACTTAACAGACCTCTTAGCAGTTTAGCTCAAACTGAGACAGCTTAAATACAGTTCTTTGCTCAGTAGTCCTTCCTGAGGAATGTCCTTCCCAAAACAAGGAGCTCCTCTCTGGATCTCCCTAATTAAGGTGCAAATAAGCATAACTCAGTCACTGGCCAGGTTTTGAATTTGAACAACTGATGCACATCAGGCAAAAGGCAAGACACCTTTCCGGTGAGATGGTAGAGGCAAATCAGGGAAACGGTTCAGCTATGCCCACAGGAAGCTCCCCAGCCCTGTCTCATCAGCCTTTCTGCAGCCCAGTGCAGGATCACCCTGCAGACTATCTTCAGCCTGACACCCAAAGGTTCTGTGTTCCCTGCTGTGCAACCACTTCTTGTCTGTGCCACTATGCCTCCCTGACTTTCTGGACACACTAACTGAAGAGGAAACTGAGCTGTTGGACAATTCCGAGGTG
Organism: Rhynochetos jubatus; assembly: GCA_027574665.1. Lineage (NCBI taxonomy): Eukaryota > Metazoa > Chordata > Aves > Eurypygiformes > Rhynochetidae > Rhynochetos > Rhynochetos jubatus. The sequence continues at coordinate 32,896,977 of CM050690.1, forward strand.
CTTGAAGCTGTCAGCACTGAAATAGACCGACCATCCAATACCAAGTTCACCTACCATATTCTGTATTTATTGCAACATTAAGCTGAGGTGAGTTATTTTGCACTATAGAAAACCCACAGGCTACCTCTGAGATTTTGACCCCATGGTATGTGAGTAATGTGAGAGATAATCCCAGCCACACAGTGCTCACTGTGTAAACAGACAGAAACAGTGGAGGGGAAGGGGATAAATGAGCCAGAGCTAGAGGTCAGGGAAGACCCATGGTACTGGGGTTGGGTATGTAGTCAAGGCCTAATTGCTCTGTGTGGATAATGTGATCCATATACACAGTAGTCAGTGCTTCAGCTGGAACTGAAATACATACATAGTTTCTTCTAATGAACAGGTCTGAAAAATAAAAGCATCCTGAACCAATCCATGAAAGCTGCCATACCTGTGGCAAAATGCACTGCATGTCAAGAGAATCACTACTTATGTAAGTGGATTTTCACCACAGAAGTTTGAGGAAAATGAAGAGATGTTATCTCTTCTAAGAGATGATGATACCTCAAATCCTACTGGGATACCAGATTCGTAAGAGAACCAAGAAATCATTGACTCTGGAGGGGTGGGAATCTTTGGGGAGAAATATTAAAGAAGGGGAAGAAGAGGTAATGTCTTAAACTGCAAGAGTTTTGAAGAGGTTCAGCTGAAAGCCTAAGAGTGACTACAGGTTTTATTGTTTTGAACTCATCCTCTCACCTTCCCGTGTTACACATGGAGTCTCTCCCAGACATTGCTGCTGGTACTAGCTCAGCCACATGCACTTCAACCACACATGATGTGCAGCAACTGCTCAGAGGAAGTTACATTAGAGAGAGATATGGAGCCTAAGTCAAGTGGTGTGAGCCTTTCTATACTCAGAGAAGACATTGTCCCATGCTAAAAAGTGAAGCCACCCTCTTCTTGCATAAAGAGGACTCTATTTGGGCCAAACTGACTGACATCCTACAAGCAGGACTGTTAAGAGAGTCCTGAAGTTTCAAGCTTGATGTGGAATGCTCATAGCCATTAAAAGTATGTCAAAATATAGAAATATTTTTGAATGGCCTCTGAATTTACAGGTCTGCATTTATCTCCCTTAGGATAGGAATCCCATTCTGAGAGTGGCCCTGTGGGTTGGGACAATCCACCTGTACTACTTCATCCGGATCTGGGGTCCCCAGTACAAGACAGACACAGACCTGTTAGAATAGGTCCAGAAGAGGGCCACAAAAATGGCCTATGGAGAGAGGCTGAGAGAATTGAGATTGTTCATCCTGGGGAAGAGAAGGCTTTGGGGACACCTTACTGCAGCTTTTCAATATATGAAGGGATTGTATGAGAAAGACGGAGAAAGAATTTTTACCAAAACCTGTACCAACAGGACAAAGGAAAACAGTTTTAAACAGAAAGAGATTTAGATTTAGATTCAGATTTAGACTGAACATAATGCGGAAATTTTTTTATGATGGGTGTGGTGAGACACTGGAACAGGTTTCCCAGAGAAGCTATGGATGACCCATCCCTGGAAGTGTTCAAGGCCAGACTGGATGAGACTTTCAGCAACCTGGCCTAGTGAAAGATGTACCCGCCTGTGGCAAGGGTGTTGGACTAGATGATGTTTAAAGGTCCCTTCCAACCTAAACCATTCTGTAATTCTATGATTCTGTGATTTTCTGATTCTACAATTAGAGCAAGGACAGAGCAGTGCCTGCAGTAAGAAGGGGAAAATCAAACCAGAGTACCCAAAGACATGTCCTGTCTGAGAGCCTCCAGAGAAGACAGCTGTGACACAACTAGCTCACAGCTCTTTAGGGTGAAGCCTTACATTTGCACTTCTCTGTTGGCAACCTGCTGCCTGTAGCTGTTGGTAGCCATCTGGAGAGTTGGCCCAATACAAGCACATTTTATAGCATGTTGTCACAGGATACTCTACTTACATGTCTTAACTTGCTCTTCTACCAACACAATCTGCTTTTTGCTAATGATATCCTTAACCTATCCTACACTTCTACAATTCCTCCTACTTCTAGGATACGTATTACTAATGCAAGCACATCCAGAACATTCCTCAGAAAGCAAAAACTCCCTCAACTCTTCATCCTCCTTTGCAACCATTTTCTTATTAGTGAACACAGTGTGCAAGATCTTGGTTGCATCTGTTTTAAAAACACTGAATCTTTCCCAAAGGTTTGTTTTTATCCCCACTTCACTGCTTGCACATACTCCTTTTTCTAATCTCACCACTCCCCTGTCCCAGAGGAATCACTGCAGGAGCCTTGGCGTCAGAGGTCACTGGCGAAGTTTACTCTGAGATTTGAGTGCTTTGTATTTGTGACCCTTTGCCCCTTCTCTGCTTCAGGAAGGAGGAAGAACAAATCCACCAAGCACTCTAATAGCAGCCTGCCAACATTCACTGTAGAAAATAGAGTTGGTTTTGAATTGTAAAACCAGTAGAGAATTTTCAGGCACTGACTATGACTGCTTTAAAATTCACATACTATCTCTAAAACCAGGGAGCAGTCATCAAGTGTTTAAATAGTTTTTCTTCTCCTTATCCCAGAATGAGAGCTTCTATTCCAGAACAAATTTTTATGGACAAGTAATAAAGTCCTTTGAAACTAGGGGATTATAACAGAAATGCTGACACAGCCTTACCCGTGGACAGGAAGGAACAGTGCCAGCATAATTATTGTATACAACCTATAATCTTCATGGTGCTCTAAGTCAAAAGGAAAATGAGAGGCTTTGCATAATGCTGAAAATCTATGAGGGCTTTGATGTTGCTCTAATCCTACACTACCTAATAGTTCATTTAATGTCCAAGCAATGTGATTGAAACTTCATGTGGCATATAAGATTATTGTAATTAGAAAGGTTAGAGCAGAAACCAACCAAAAAAAAAAAAAAAATTGTTCTCTGTTTGATTTGATTTACCTAGATTAAATGCTTTTTTCAGAATATCTAAGCAGTGTTTCACAATTTAGGTCATGTTTTAAAGGGATGGTATGGGAAATCGTCAGGTAGTCTATTGAAAAAGAAAAGCAAACAGAAATCAGCTCATATAATCCTTACATTGTTTGCAGGTTATTAATAGGCAATGTTACATTGAAGGCCAAATCCTGGGATAGCCTTTTTACCCACAGAGAGCAGCTTCAAAGCTGAGGATCAGCTGTACCAAAAGCAAGAGTAGTGGGACTCTGTGGGTTGCCGAACTGTCCCATGAATGGTATCATCTGCTGCTCCATAAGGGAGCTCTGCAAATGGTTCCTCAGTGGTTACTATAGCTACACATGCATAGACTTGCATACTGAAACGGTACCAAAATCCCTAGGCACCCCTATTTGGTCCTCACCATATAAGACAACAGCCCCAAAGGAGTCATATAAACAAGAACCAGTGAGTCAGAAACACTAAGACTTTTTTTACAGTCCTCGAGGTCCTACTGACCCATGGGAATACAGAGACCCTGGTGCACAGTACAAAGAGGGGCTGCTGAGCTTGAGGGAGGCAGCACAGCACAAGCCCTCAACACATAAGACATCCTACTCGCTCCATGTCCATCTCTCAGTTCGATGCCTTTTGTGTTTTGCAGGATCCTCAAGAACTTTGCTCTGATCCTCAAGGTTTCACTCCACTGAACAGAAATCTTGGAGAGCCAGGAGACCAGTCTTTTCCTGAAGATTCCTCAGCACAAGCTCACAATGTGATCTGTGGTCAGCAATTTAACGAATAAGTGACCAGGCAAAGACTAGCAGCTCATAGCCCCTCTCCTAACCATGAGCTGTGCCCTCTCCTCTAGCCTCCCCACCTCCGTCCTGTGCTCGCAGTGATGCTGGGGAGCCTGCGCATTGAAGCAAGTCAGGGAACCCATTCAGCCGAAATAAACAGACTCACACATATTTTTGCTTGGGTGGTTTTTGGCTAGATCTGCTCCCTGATCTGATTGTCTCCCTGCTCACGTACTTGTGCAGGAGATAGAGGGGTGCCAGCGGCATGGCTGATGGAGAGCAGTGCTGCACAGCACACCACTCATCCTGGCTATTTAAGACTCCATTCTGCCCATGTCCAAGATATTTAACATGCTAACTGCTCCGTCTGTTTGAATGAAAAAGCATTTAGTTAATAACTGCTTGAAATGGTTTAAAAAAAAAAAATAAATAATCTAAGCCACTAAACAGTAACATATACCTAAAATTTAGATAGTGATTTTTATTAATAGGTCTCAGTGCATTTAAAGGGGAGACTCATTACCTCATTCTTTCACTGATAGAGAAAATAAGGCATGGAAATGTTGTGTTTTAGGGCACATACCTGGCCAGTGCTGGAGCTTGGTTACAAACTCAGCTCTGTCTACACCTCTATTTGCCAGGAAACACTGCCTGTTTGCCAAACACAATCAAAATGATCGAACTGCCCAAAGTATTGTAAACCTTGAGTGTGTATGGCTTTGGCCCATTCATAAAGTACATGTCCCAGTACAGTGATTTACTCCACTCATCATTTTCCAGAAAACAATACTCTCTATCATAATCGGACAAATAGCAAACCTGTCCTGGACAAATTCTTCAGTTGTCTTTAAAGCCACGTTTCATTCTCATGCCTTGGTGGTGAGGAAACACCCTTTTTCCATCATTTTTTTCTAATCTAACTCATCTAGAATTTTTGGGAAAAGCAACTGAAAAGGAAAAATCTACAATGTATACAACATGGAGTGTAATAACCCTTTATGAATGTTGATGCAAGCTGAACTTTCTGAAGACTGCCTGTGAAACTGCTTGCACAGAAGCTCTTAGTCTGGGATGTCTTCTATACAAAGCATTTCTTCATCCAACATATGTTCACATTAAAATGGGTTTTTCAAGGAAGTGGCCGTCTCAGGTCAGAGACTATTATATTCAACCAAATAATCCTTTACACATAAGTTATGAACACTCCAAATTAATTTTATTATTATCATGACCTTGATCTCTTCTTTTATCATTTCTTTCAGCTCAAGAGCAATATTTTTTCAAGAAAATGGAAATAAACCCCTCCTTCGCAGCACAAATGACCTGAAAGAGACTTTGCTTTACCTGAAGAGATCGGCTTTCAGGAGCAAAAGATTGCCTCCTAGTGTAGTATTGATGTAACATTTCTCTACTTTCATTCTCCAGAAAGAATGAGACAACACAGCTGAGCTGGAATAATTTTTCAGCTAAGATGCTACTAGAGGGGTTGGGTTTGGGGCTTTTTTTTTTTGCCAGAAATGTTCAAGTCATCTTGGACTAGTTCCTTATTTAATGCGATCTTTTTCTTCCAAAGACTCAGGAGACCTAGCATGCTGAACCAAAAAGACCAGGTTAAGACACATGAAACAAAACAGAGCAGCTGCATAGCTCTAAAGGAGATATTTCCAAAACCTGTCATTTTAGCCTAAATGTTCCCCCACGAGCCCACAGCTCTGTTACTGGACTTCCCAGAGGTTCCCCAGCCAGGACCATTAGGCACTTCACTCATGCCCCAGGCATGAAAATAGTCAAGGCAGCAAAGAAGTCCTCTGACCAGGCCAGTGTGGTTGGCATATTTCTCACATGTGGCAAGAAAAACATCTCTCCTGGAGAGCATAGCAGAGACAGAATACCAGTTTGTACAGAAGGGATACAGAATAAAAGGACAAAGAAAATCCTTTCTGTTTCATTAGCTGAGGTACTCTGCCCAGCAGTTGGGGCATTTCCAACAAGAAGGAGACATAGATTCTCCTCAGCCTGAGCAAATTCCTGACTGAATCTCTGTGAAAAAAACTTTCACATTTTTATGGTATTCGAACTCAGTTTTAAGAAACAAATTCACTGATGTGAAGCTGAGCATGTGTGTATGTACAAGCAATATGTGAAAGGAAACCAGCTTTCCTGAACCTGTAGGTTGCTTACAAAATCTTTACATTTGTATAATATTTGTCCTAGGAAGCTGGTGGGAAGGGGACATCTGGGATCTCCCAGAAGTATCACAGCTGAAATGAGGCACAGCTGCCTTACATCCCCTACAGGCAAGAAATCACCCTACCTGTCTTCCCTTCCAAGCATAACCCTACTGATGGTGACTGGCAAAAAACCAGACTCAACCTGTTCATGAGGTCCAGGATGAGGTCAGAAAGTATTAGTATTAACAATTTATGACTGGTTTCAGAGGCCATTTTCCTCACTTTCATTTTATCCCTGCTTCATAAAAGCGGTCAGCTCACCTACAACAGCTAATTTTCATTAATGGATAAACAGCAACTTTTAATCAAATAATGAATGTGGTACTCCCCATGATAGTTTAGTAATAAAGATGGTGACACAGTATAGTGTTCTGACATAATCTGCCTCCTTAGAAGACTCTAATCCTCATTAATTGCCATGTTAAACATGACTCAGAACTCACTCTAAGAGACAATTAATAAAACACACCACAAACGAATGACTAGAAGCTTCCTACTATTAAAATCCAAATTATATTACCCTTGGCTGTCAGTCTCTGAGAGAGGACCTGCTACACCTCCATCCACTATCATCTGATGTACAGTGGAGAGGAACTGGCTAAACTGAACGTGCTTCTGATTAGTACAAGAGCAAGACAGAGAAGAGTAATTGCAGCTCATTCATGCATTGCAGTCATCGAGCCTGTTACACCATTTCTGTAGAAGGAAATCAATGTTGCTATTTCTTTGAATCTCTGCCCAGCTCTCTCCTTCCTGGGCTCTGAGGCATTTCCCAAATCCAGTTTTAGCAGGTGACTACTCTGTTCTGCTCACCAAATTGGAGTCCCTCTCTTCTGATCTTCATCAGGGGTCACTGACACACCCTCGTTTTCCAGCAGGTCTTTGAACCACGACCTTCCGGATTTGGGAGGAAAATCAGGCGCCAGTAACTTAGCTGAACTCCTTATCAAGGTCAGGCTCACCCCAGCCCAGCCTTTTGGTGGTTATCAGGCTCCTCTCTCCTTCATGGTTCTGAATGTTTCTGACATGTGGGGACAGCATGATGATTTACTAAACTGAGACTAAGATCAGTATTATATGAACCTACCTTCCTCACTTGCAGGAAACAACAGAAAGGTTAAGCATAGCAACATCACCTCACCTTATCTTCCTATGCATAGTCTTCTTGGTAATCCTTTGCCTCTTCCAAGTTCTGCCTTTGTTCATATTAACTGCTTTGTACTACAGGCAGATGTCTCAGGATGGGAAAGTCATCTCTTGCCATTTTTCACCTCATGATTGTACCATATCTACAACAAACTATAAAAATTATGTGAGATGTAAAACTAACACATTTCTCTGATTATCTTCTTGGCATTCATTATTTTTCCAGTGCCACTTCCGAACAGCTTCTCTGGCAGCAAAGACCCAGTCCTGAATGATGTGAATTTGACAGCCCTTAATAAGGAACAGATGGCACGTGTATTTGCAGTGATGCAGGTGGCTGGATTTGACTCTGCTGTTGCATAGGGATGCAGATGCTATTCTGACTCAACTAATGGAAGAAGAGGAGCAGAGGATTTAAATTTACTGTTTACTTTGGCAAACTATATGTCTGGACCAATCTGACTTGGGAAGTGCTGCTTCAGGATGCTGTCATGTAGAACTGATTTAAAGGAAAGGATAGTGACGCAGAGTCAAAAGACAGAAATAGAAGAACTTATAGGTCACAAAGTCCAAACGGAAATGTACAGCAGGCTAAGTCTGGAGATGTAGCAGCAGAACGCTAGTCATGAAATCTCTTCTTAAATAAAACAGGGACAAGGACAACTCTGCCTGTGAGCTGAAGTTGTACAAACTAGCTGCAGCTGCACTATAGAGACCTTAGCCTCTTGCCATGGCCTTAAGACATAACAACTCTTGTGGGGTGGGTATAGGGGGGAAGGGATTGATCTTGTTTCTCTGTTAATGTGCGAGCTGGTTTGCAGCCAATTGGAGAGAAGTCTTCTTCCCTTGGCAGAAGTGGTGTCTTTGCACACCCTGGATAAAGCATTAGAATAGGGTGGGAGTGTCTGGAGAGACAAAGTCTCTGGGGACAGTGTTGGAAAATTTTAATGTAGAAAGAGCCAAATCTACAGGCACCTTGTCCAAACACTGAAAAATCCTGAAGACAGATAAGACTGGCATGGAACAGTATCATGTAGCCTCAGTATGGGTAAGAGGAGCAAAGAAAATAGAGGCTACATGATCAGTCTGAAAGAAAATGTTTTTTCTTGCACAGCTGTGGAAACACATAATATTATCTGTAATTTCAGCATCAATAAGCAGAGTTCCTCGATTATTGCTCCAAGTTAAAAATCTCTGTAGTGACATTGACTGGATAAATGTTTTTCATGGAATCTCAGCTGTTCTAAAGGCTCTGTGCATTAACAGTGTTTGGACTCACAATAGTTTTAGATCTAATTTTTAAATTAACTTTAAGATCTTTCTCTACATCTGCTTATTCTTTAAACATAACACCAAAAGATATAATTCATTGTCAGACCTGCTAATACGCATTTTCTGAACACATGTGGGCAGGGATGCAGTGCATGGGATGGAGGTGCCAGAACAGGCAAGACAAGAAAAAGCAAGTGAAGGCCATTAAGTATAAAAAAGGTGAAGCTGGTATACCAGGGAAATGGGTATGAACCTTCAAGAAAACAGTGGAGATACCATGTCCATCATTAAGGTTAAAGCATTGAGTATTCAGACAAATATTCTTACCTCTGTCTCTTACAGCAGTGTTTAATTAACCCCGGAAGGAAATAGCTGAAAACTTCAATTATCCTTATCCCATAATATTGCACAAATCACTTGGAGGAAAAAAAATATTTCTATACCATTTTCACACTGGCTGTTAAGGAGCTCTCCTCCACACTGTTTTCATCCAGACTATGTGGAAATTTTTTGTGTGCAGCCAGCATGTCACGACCTACAGCCCTGGAGAGATGCATTTACACAATTCCCCCAGTCAGCCTCATGCGTACAGGTGAAGAAGGCAGTGGCTTATCATAGACATGTGGACACTCTTCTGCCTTCTCTTGGGCTGTCTGTTAATTTGTGAGACAAGACACTGCTTAGGGTGACAAAGGCACAGAGGTACCAGGAGGTGTCACTCCAGGTGTGGAGCTGCAGGGTGTGGGATGGCGTCCGGACACAACTAGGACTGGGTAGGTAAAAATACTAAATTGACACGCTCTTCTCCACTCTAATCTGCTTATGCAGAGACATTATTGAGCCTCAACGTTATTGTCCTTTTGACATCTTTAACTCATTAACAACAAATTAACTCTCACTTTGTGTCAGTAGCAGACATGATCTCTCATTGAAATATGCAGCTCTTGCAAAACAAGGCACTATATTATCATTTTGATCTTGACTAGGAAATGGATTTTTTTAAACACCAATTAGTAAGTTACAATCTATATTTGCTTGACTGGACAATGCCAACAAGAGATCAAGACACATCTACTATGATAGTGTGGCACACCATAACCAAACAGCTGGAGTTTACCTGCATTGAAAACAGACATACTCCAAAGAGTAAATACATTAGCACCCATTCTCAGTTTTATAAAGTGAGACCTTGTACAGATTGAATATACCAGTTCTTTTTATTGGATGAGTTGTTTGTTCCCATCACAAAGAAAATCCTCTTGGTTCAGAGAATCACATTGTCTGAGCAGTGTCAACAGACTTTTCCAGTGTGAGACAAACCTGGGAAAAAAAATGAGAATCCCAAGTATGCACACAAAGAATATCTCTCTAATTAACCCCACTGAAGGGGGATTTTTCCAATTACCCCCAGATTTTTGACAACAGGAAGAATCATAAGGATATACTTAACGTATTATCCTAATTTCTATATACGATTTTGCCTCTCAGTTTTAACCTTAACATTTGATTTTTCTTGTTTGTTTTCTTTTGCTTGCCTTGACCTTGGTTTTACCTTGCGCAAAGAACCTACATTTAGACAATTCCAGTCTCTTAAAATTCCCTTTTCTCCTGCTCTTTGACCCTGAGTGCCTCAAGCATCCCAGTAGTCTTCATTTCCTTCAAAAAACACATGCAGAAATGCCTACATAATGGTGCCACTGGGCTACACAAAATGTCCAGGTGAGTCTATAAATTATCTCTAGCCAAACATAGAATATGAAACTGATATTTGACAACAGTGACCCAGGGTAAAACTCCATGAGCTTGTGGATAAGAGAGTTATACATCATCTTTACAAGATTCAGACATCTGCGTTTTCCTGGTATAATATGTGTATCAAAAAGATGAAAACCATAATCTTAGTAACTGTTTTGAAAATGGTTTTAACCATTAGATAGACAGGCCCATTTTCCTGAAGCCATTTATAACATTACTTTCTCAGCAATATGTTTATGAACATCTTTATGTAACTCATCACGTTTATGAATGTGTGTAGGCTCATAATGCTCTTCTGATGCAAGGGAATGCTTTCATCTGTGTTTGATAAATGGGGAACTGAACCACAGAGGTATGAAACAACATGCAGGTAAGGGAACATTAGCACTTTCTGGGTGATGTCTTTCAAAGAGGTGTAATTTACCAGCTTTACTCACCTTACTCAAGCTAAGTTGCGGTTAGAATGCAGCTAAGGGGTTTCAGTCACTAATGTGCTATAGGAATACTGGATTTGATCATACCCTTGGCATAAATACACATCAACAGGAGAAACTGCAAAACTCAATTAAGAAGTAAGGAAGTTGAGAAAATCTGTAATTTATATTGGTAGAACTAAGCAAACAAACAAACAAACAGGTTTATTATTATGTTCTAATGTTCTTGAGATTTAATCCATGGTTCTGAGAAACCACAAGTGTTCCACAGAGTCAGACAAAGGGTAACATGATGGTCTCCCCTCTCTTCCCATGAGCGTCAACCCCCAACCTCCCCTTTGCACACACACCCCCACACCAAGAGCCATTAGGTTTTTAAAAACTGCTAAGTTTGATTGCATCTAACCAGAAGCACTGCCTTCCAATTTTGCCTTGCAGAAAAATTAAAAGAGAAAGCAGGAAATAATTGGGTTTATTTTAACAAGAAGCATGGAAGGACATGTTTATCGCTGAGGTTTACTGCTACTGTTTGTTTAATTAAAAAAAAAAAAAGACAACAAAAAAAAAAAAAAAGAAAAAAGAAAACGCCCAAACTTTAAAACTGTGGTTAGTATTTCAAAACAATCTTCAGTAAGCTGATTTTACATGAAGATTCCTAAGAAAACGTTTGGTCAGAATAAATTCCCTACTAATAAATGTTAGCAAAAATCAAACATTAAAGAAAGGACAGGATAGTAAAGAAAACAGGCTTTGATTCAAATAGCATAGCAAGGACTTTGAACTTCCTAGTAGTGGACAGTAACTAAGTGAGATCATTTCACACTTAGTATTCCTGTGGTAATCCGAGACTTCTCAGGGCTCACTATAGCAACTGTATGTTTATTCTAATTTTTAATTAAATACAATTTTAAAAACATATATATTGAAAGAAACAAAAAGAAAATGTTACATTTAAAAATTATTCATCGATCGTGTGCTGCCAGAGTTTTCATCTTGAGGAGGAAAGTGGTGAAACAGTAATTCACACAAGACTGGTGTGATAGAGTGTATAGAAACACTTCCAGTGGGATCATTCAAGGCATGCAAAAGTTTAAGGCATGCTCAAGGCCCTAGATTTCAGCCACAAATCCTGCTCATTTGCCTTGGAATGAGCGGAACTGCTCATATTAATGACCTAGGTGTGCTGTAATTACTGGGGAGCTTTCAGTGACAAGGTGTTCAAGTATCGACTACTAATTATTATTTACAATCATTAACCTAAATCAAAGTTGATAGAGATGACCACAGCTTCAATTTGCAAGTCTTATTCTCCACAAATTGTCCCAAGATGATGAGGATGATAATGGTTTCAAAGTCATTTGTATGTATGTATGCGGAAGGTATGGTGGGAACAGATAGCATCAGTCTTGGGGAGTAAATCATTAGAGGAGCAATGAATTGCTCTGGGAGATTAGTCCAATAGAACAAAGGCCCTCCTTGCTCATTATGCCTCTTAAACAGGCACTCTTTCCCGATTGGACTCCAAGGGCAAAACCATGCAAGGGGCAGTGGGACTGTTGCACTGGCTCTGATCAAATTTCCAGAGTCCAGCAAACAAACCTGGAAAGTATTTCCTGTGCATAAAGCCCATGTGCTTTCTTCCTTCTAGGTCAATCTAAACTCCCGGTACCACATTCGCTTGGCAATCCTGGTCCTCATTCAGTAGGAGTCCAGTGCCTGGTCTGTGAGTGCAGAGCAGTCTTTGGGAAAGCAAAGGTCAGAAAATAAAAGCAATTGGCAAGAAACAGAATGCAAACCAAGTGAAGGCGAAAGGCTCAGGCCCAACTCAGCTGTTCAAAGTAAATTATGTGAGGCGGTCAACCAGTTGTTTCAAGACAGCAGAGATTTGGCCGTACTGCAAACGATGTATGTTGCTTTGAGACATGCAAATCTCCAGTAGGGTAATAGGTTTCATTTTGACTGTTTCCACACAAACTCCACCACCAGTTCAGCGACATGAGTTAAAATGCTAAACAAGGCAAATTCTGGCACATAATGTCTTTTTGGTTTAGATTAGGTCGCAACAGCCGAGATTCAAAACTTCTTTTCCCACCTCCCAGGGCAGCAATATTGAGACCCTAATACTGTTGAGCTAAAATAAGACAATCTTGAAAATACTGCGTGTAACATAAAAAATACACTCTAAACCAAAAAGCCATATAGAAAATAGAAATTATTAAAGTAAAATCAAGTTCAAAATATTACCTTTCTGATCAATTCCTGATTTATTCTAGGAATTACAGTATGTTGACCACATAGCTCTATATTTATGTCATTAACCAGACCTGAGTCATGGCAACAGTATTACATTTTAAGACAACAGAAAACAAGAAAAGAGAAAAAAGAAAAAGAGGCCTTTACGTAGGAAATTCAATTTAACTTTAGCTCTGTTGCCCCCAGAGACCACTTCAGAGCAGGTCCTGTGATAAATCCACCACCCAATGCCATTGCAAATTGCTGGGTTAATGAAGAGAGGTCAAGTAGGGAAATGGGAGGCTAGAGTAGAAAGGTGTTGATCGTCTGTAAATTACTTGCTGCAGGGAGTACACTGTTAAAGCTCAGAGAGTGAAGTACACCCATTTTTTCTTGGCTGATAAGCAGAGGATTGGCTTGACTTCCATTTCTATATTTCACCAAAATTTCCCTGTCAAACTAATTCTGTTTTTGTGTACCTAGCAGTGTTAAGTTATAGCAGAGGAATTTCATGTGCAAAGAAAGGAGTGAAATACAGGCAGACCAGAGAGAAAAAATATGAAGCTTTTTAGGTAAGAATTATATTTTTTATTAATAATAAAAGTACAGTCCTTAAAATGTTTGCTACTGCTTACAGGGGAAAAAATTAAATCTGTCGATTTTGTTTAGTAAATTCTTGTATTTTGTACCTTTCACACTTCTTTTTCTAGTAGTTACTTAAAACTGCAGAGTCGCTTCTCCTATAACATGTGTGGTACCTAGATAATGGCTTACTTCCCTTCCACTTATTGGTTCCAAAATTGTACTTAAAATTATGTTTCACTAACTTCATGCTATAATTTAACAAGGGTGTTTTTCTGAATTCATTATTCTCGTATCTTTATTTTTGCCTTGCAGATCTCTTTTAAGTATGTCACTACCTTTTCAAGTGATCCAGCTTGAAACTGGTAAGATACAACCTTTATTTCCTGTTTTGTTTTTAATGGACAGTGATTCTTTGAAGCAAAGTAAATACTGAAGACTGTTCCCTCCCCCTCCTGTAAATAATTAGCATTAAAATAACTACTGTTCTGTAGACTCAGCTTCCAGACATCTTCATGCAAGAATAGGGTTCCTCTTGTGATTGACATTACCCTCATGTTTGTAGGTTTAGGAATTTCTGAAACGTTGCTCTTTGGTGTCTCCAGTAAGCCAGGCTCTGTTGCATAACGAAAGATACAGGACATTCACATGGAGTTTGAGAGAGCGGGATCTGGTTATGGGGTCTCCCTGCTGCCTGTTCAGGAACCACAGTGTGTGCCCTGATCCCTTGTTACTCTTCATGCAAATAACAAAATTAACATTTCAAACATTCCGGGTCTTTTTTGTTATTACTTTGTCATGGCACCACCTCCTGAACCGATGTAATAACACTGGATTGAACTGTGAAGCAGAAAGATAAATACCTAACATAAGATACAAAAGACACATCAGCTTCTCTATCACTTTCTAAAATTATAGCTTTGATGCTCATTACTTTCATAAGAAATAATTTTATGCTGTCAATTTTTCTAAGTAGCGTCATGTGTTAATTCTGTGGTTCAGTTGTTCCCAAGAGTATCTCTTTCCTTTTTTAATTTGTATGTTTAAAGGATGTGAAGGGGAAAACAGTAGCAATTCCCCAGATACCCCAAATCAGGAAAATCAGAGCACGTCTTTAAACACTTTCAAGGAAATGAACAACCACAGTTCCAAGAGGAAAAGAAAAAACCCTTCTGATGTCTTACCTTTCATTGGGATACCACGTGGTAAGTTGCTCGTCACATGAGGATACAATTGATTTTCATGTCCACTGTGAAAGTGTGGGGGGTTTTTTTTGGGGGGGTGGGGGGGTGGAAGGGCATGAAGGTGATATGATAGTCTGTTTTCCAGGGGACACCTTCTGTTTTCCAGGGGACACCTTCTGTTCCTATCTCTTAAATGGACAACGAAATGCACAAAAGGTGTTGGTACCTACAGATAGCTATATTAGTTGAAAACAAACAAAAGCCCTACACATTAGTGAAAACATTCAGACTCTGTGCAAAGGTGCCTTACACCACAGTGTGCTTTCTGCAGCAAAGAGCAGGGAGCCCTGTGTGCAGGCAGCCATCGGCAGCACAGCTAGTAAGACCTTCGCGTGAACACAAATGCACTCTTCCGCGCTCCCGAAGACATCGCCTGCCAAAATACCAATCAAAGGACTTGAAACAGGTTGGTCCTAAGGAGAAAATGGGAAGTGCCACATCATCATTTTATTGGTTTTGTTAACTGGCGCAGAAATCTAGAAGTGGCTGATAATATTGTTTAAAATTAGGAAGCAGATGTAGGTTCCGAAGCCTGTGCCAAATCCTCTCCCCCTTCAGAGGTGATACAACTTCAGGATGTATGTCCAGGTAAACACTAGATGGTCCCTGATCAGAAAAACACTTTTCACCTCATGCTCATGAATTTGAGATGTGAGTAGCTTCAAGCTCAAGAAGCCTGCTTGTAAAGAACAACTCTGTGTTTCATACACACAGTCTGCAAGGCCAACCTCAGACACCCCAGTTAGTGCCGTGGGACACTTGTTACTACTGCCTATAAATTCTCTTCTTTCCCTTGCTTGGGGACCAAAGGATTTCTAAAATTATAAATTTTTTATTCTGAATTTCTAGAGGAAGAAAGAAAACGGTTGTAATAGAGATGCCTCCCTTTGCATGTTCTCAGTGCTATGAACGATGTTGGAGCACTTCATTTGCCATGGGAATGGGAAAGGATCCATGCTGAAAGGTATTGCCCTGATTCAGAGAGACCTATTTCCTTTTATGTATCCCAACATTTCCCTCAGCTCCAATGGAGAGTATAAAGAACTGATACCTTTACACTTGATGTAAGATGTGTGCTACCAGCTTCAACTATAGTTTACGTGCAGTGCCTGCTCACTAGATATATGAGACGTGTCTCTCTCTGCTCTCTGGAAGCATCTTCCACAACATCTCTGAAAATATGCACTATTAAAGAGAGTTTTCTTCTTGATGTCACCTTCCTACCCACTCCTTGTGATTAAGAATCCAGACCCATTTCGTCCAGAAATAGTCTGATTGAGAGCTGTAGTCACCTGTTCACACACCAGGGTTTGCATGTCTTTTCCAGACTTGATAGCCAGAAAACTGGATCAAAGAAAGCAATTCTTGCAATATTTTAAAGAACACATGGAAGGTCAGGTCCTCAGCTGAGTGGTCTACAAATTTTAATCTCTGACTAAGCACAGGAACAAAACCAAAAGCCTGAAGGCAATTGTATCCATTACTGAAAGAGTAATTAGAACTTATAAGGATGCTTCTTAATTTAGCCTTTGACATTTTCAATCTGCTAACAGGTTGGGATAACTATGCAGAGTCTTTGCAATAGGCAAAGAAAGCAAATTTTAAAAACGTCAGGCTTAAACTGGCGTCCTGGCTGTCTGCAGCTAAAGTGGGTGCCTTAATTACTCAACAAATTTCCTGCAATAACTTCTTATTTCTGACTGTAGCCCATGAGCTGAACAGGAACTGCTGCCAAAAGGGAGGAACCTGTTTCCTGGGGACTTTCTGCATATGTCCAAAGTATTTTACTGGTAGACATTGTGAACATGATAAATGTATCAGGCGAGCAAAATGTGTAGTGAGATTTTTTTTCCCAAAACTGGTAACAAGCTTGTTGTCAAGACATGTAATTCCACTTCCTAGGCATTTTTTTTTTTAACTATTGTTGTTATTTTGTAAAATCACAGATTCTGTGGGATGGTGAGGCATGGGGAGTGGACCAGAGATGGTTGCCTGTTCTGCCAGTGTGTCCATGGGGTTCTTCATTGTTTTTCCTCATGGTCTGAGAGATGGCTGTAGTAAGAGACACAGGATGCCCTGTTTCTATTTATAATGTTAACTTCAGAAAGAAATAGAGATTTGGGGGGTTATTAGTGGATTGAGTGAGGATCTTTCTTTTCACATTAAGTTCATTGTGAAGCCTTAAAAGTTTGGGTAAATATTATCTGGAGTTTGTGAGTTTGTTCAAAGCGTGAAACTTGCCCTTTGTGGGTAAGTAAATGGAGAAAATTTCAATTTTCCTGCTCTCCCTGGTGAGTGATTCTGATTTATCTGACCTACCAAAAACTTAAAGGGAGATCTGTTGTACACGCACATCCATATACATATGAAGAAAAAAAATGATTACACATGCAGAGATATGAATACAGTTATATTCATCTATATACGTGGTTTTTCCAAATACGCACACATATACTAAAACACAATATACTAAAATGCAAAAATAATGGCTTCTTATATTCACACGAAGTGATGTTGATGGATTTTCATTCATGAGCAGCCATGATGTATTTCTTTCAGAGGCTCTTCAATTTATACAGAAGTCTTGTAAATGTGTGAGCTTTCCTATGTTTGTGTGACAAAAAAAAAAAAAAGGAGGGCTCTTCTTTGTTAAACATTTACCATGTTGAACTATTAATGCTAGAATTAAGCAAACAGAAAAGAAAGGACCACATTCTGATTACCAAATTTGCTAATTTACTTAATGGTTTTACCAGGTTAATTGGATTTTGTTAATCTCTTTAGAATGAATTTTTCTATCTGTGTTCCCTTGAGGACTTTCTTTGCAAAGGAAGAAAAAGCCTGAAAAGCTTTAGTACTCTGACATTTTTGTTTCACATTAAAACAAATTTCTGAGTCTCTAGAGGGAACATTACCTCCAGCTACTCACTCCATATGCACTTGCAAAGAAAAATATGGCAGTACTTAAAAAGCAACATTCTGGTGAATATCTGAGATTTACATATGAATACGCAGATATTTTCTCTCCTAAGCACCATAAAATCTCATCAGTCATTTCTTAAACGTTCTGAGTGCCGCTGTTTGCTGCTCTTTCAAAACTCTGAGCACTGTCTTTAAGGACCCTCCATCACCGCCTGTTCAGCTGAAGTAGCTTCTGGGAAGGCTGAAAGGAAGTAGTTGAGAGCAATAAAGGACTTGAAACAACCCAGGAAAATCAGCCTCTTTTCGGCTTAATTTAAATCTATTTAAATGGAAGGGTTTTTCTGTTTGTTCAGGTCTCACAAAAGAAAATCCGCCTGACTGGATGCAGGTTGGACCCAGGTCTGAAGGACCGAGCCTTCAGCATAAAGCCTACCTCCTCTCTGCGCCAGCCCTGTTCCCACCGCTCTGGCAGCTGCTCTAGGAAAGGACGGACGGCGGCGGGAGCCTGGCCGGCACCACGGCTCGGCAAGCCCGCACCGGCTTGACGGACCGACCCTGCCGCGGGCACCGCCGGGCGCCGCCGGTTCCACCGTCCCCGGCCGCGCGAGCGGAGGGGCTGCGGCACCGCAGGGCTGGCACGTGAAAAGGCAACCCACGCACCCCCTCCGCACCTCGGAACCGCCTTATTGCATCCAACGCCTGACGGGTTGTTTAGCACTGGGAGCTCAGTCCTGCCAGTGGAAGAAATTCATGTGGTTGTTGCCTATTTTGGTAACTTGCTGTTAGTTGTTTGCCCGTTTCAGCTACCGAGCAGATAAGCTTAAAACTTGCCACAGTGTTACCTGTCAAGTTGTTTTGGGGGGAAGGGTGACTTTGTTGATCTTGGGGTGGGGTTTTTTGTGTTTTGTTTTTTTGTTGTTTGTTTTTCCCCCAAAAGAATGTTTTCTATTGAATCACGGTTTTGAAAATTTGCATCTTAAATATTTATTGGTCTTTTTTAGCTGTATTTCACCATTCTAGTTACTATTGCCATGTGTAAATAAATTTTTATTTCAAAACTGGTTCAAACGTCCCACATGTTCCATTTGGAAAGTGCATTTCCAGCATCTAAATTATGTAGAAAACACCTTGTTTAACCAGCTAATACAGAGTAGAGACATTTTGAGATACCAACTCTTCTTTTCAAAAACAAACATCGCATTATTGATTTTCTATCCTTTAACATTTTTATCTCGAAGGTCTAAAATGACAGTGACCTGGGCAGGCTGGAGAGCTGAGCAGGGAGAAATCTGATGCAGCTCAATAAGGGCAAGTGTGAAGTGCTGCATCTGGGGAAGAACAACCCCAGGATCCAGTACAGGTTGGGGGCTGCTCTGTTGGAGGGCAGCTCTGGGGAAAAGGACCTCGAAGTCCTAGTGGAAAACAGGATGACCATGAGCCAGCAGTGTGCCCTCGCGGCCAAGAAGGCTGATGGCATAGATAGACCACTGTAGCAGGATTCATAATATTTATATTTACCTACAGCACACGCAACATCTTTGGGTCGGGGTTTTTTCATTAATTCTCAACATATTCAGTGACTGGTTTCTTTACTCCCAATAGCAGGATTTTTTGGGGTTTTGGCTTTTCGTTTGCTTGGGGGTTTTTATGGTGTTTTGTTTCATTTTCCCAGAAGGAAACAAAGGAATAATATACCTATCCTAACACAGGAACTTCAAGGTAATCTTGTATGGTACTGTATCTCACAATAGACTTCTACACACAAAAGAGGTCCACATTTACCAGCTTATATACAGTCAGTGAGGCAGATATATGACAAACAATATACATTTATACCCTGGTGGGATCTATTGCCCAAGCAATAGTTTCTCTTTCATAAATCTTTCCTATGTTGGGAATTTTAGCCACATAACTGCTCCTGCATGGACCACCAGGAACTTAGCCATTGCCTACAGCAGAGAAAATACAACTCTATCCAGCACAAAAGTAGACATTTTGCTCCTAATGTGGACTACAGAAATCTTGCCAGAAACCTGTTAGCTGATCATGACAGAACTGATGTAATGGAAGGTCAGAAATGTCTTAACCAGTATTTTCTTCAAAGATTGTCTGGTTCCCCATAGGGCCTAAGAGTTTTTGTCTTCTCCTCCATTAGGGCAACCTGATTAAAATACTTTAATTCTTTCACGAAAAGACAAAGAATTCATCAGGAGTTCAGAAATGGAGGTTATTTTCCCACATAGCCTAATCTGGGACAAATTCATCTTCAGCCAAATTTTCAGAAGCAATGTATACAGATGCACTCAAATAACTCTGCCAACAATATCTGGCTCTACACTTCCCTTCCCCACCTACACAAACACGTAGCAATATCCCCAATCTGATTGATCTAATAACAGATTGGCATGGCTCCAGACTGAAAAAAACACGCCATAAGGCATCCCATAAAGCCCTGGCTCGCCACCACCCGTGTCTCACCTTGTGGTCAGACAGGAAATTCTGGCATGTAGTTAAGATAATAGCAGAAAGTTGTCTTAATCCTTTTTGACAACAAACAATTTTTTTTCTAGTAAGGTTTAAGGTCTTAAGGGGATACATTTAATGTACATTTTTTCTTACCCATGTACAAAGAAATGAAAATGAGAAAGCAACTAGAACACTAATCCTCCACTCGGTCATTATATGTAAATGTGGGAAGAGCAGTTCAATGGAGTCCAGTTTAATCCTGATATCTCCTCACAAAAGGAGAATTAGAGCTATCAGAGAGAAAAAAATGCTACCTACCTTAGTCACAATTACATTATATTAAACACATTATACCACTGTACATATTATCTCATCATGGAAGTGATCATTAGGTTTTTATTAAGCAACAGAAGGGGATGGGAGTGCACAAGATTGTGAAGTATCAGTCAAGACAGCAAATATTTGTACTTCTGCTTTTCTGATGAAATCTATTCATTACAACCGGTACTCATTAGCAATTCAATTACCCAGGTGACTTCTTATTCTTCCAAAACACAGATTTTTTTTTCTATTCATTACCTTACTTTAAATATTAGTCATACTCAAGTACATGGAAGTTTTCAATTTTTCTTAATGTTTTTCTCCCTTCACTTCTTTATGGAACTGTGAGAAAAGGCAAATTTCACGACAGTCATAACTACAGGCTTGTCTCTTCAGCTGGAAACAGCTGGCCTTACCCTCCTTGTCTCTCAGGGAAGCACTGAGTCCATTTTGCCTGTGCAGCTTGTCATGCTCCTGCACAGGGCTATACAAACAGAACGATCAGATGTGGATTTGAACCCCGAATGTATCTGTGTGTGCCTTGCCAATGACCCAGACATGCATCGGCTCCTGAATTCTCTAGAGGAGCTAATGCAGCACGCTACCATAATTTTCAGCCACAAATGTATCCTGAAGCACCTGGTTTGCTCCGTGAACCTGGAACAGGCACACTGCTACAATGATCTTGGTAAAATTATAGCCTTCGGGAGACACTAAATTGCCCTGCTCAGAGTCTTATCTGCTGAAACAGCACGAGCGGCACAGTCTCTGGTTATGAAGGCAGTGTTGGCAGCTGTACACAAGGTCTGTGCTGTTGGTGTATGTAGAGTTTCCCCCTCATGGAGGGGCAGAGGAAGGGCTGCCAGGAATCCCAAGGAAGCCGCAAAGGACCTCAAAACTGGGACCAAGTCTTTCTGGCTGACTCAGGCCTTTATCACGGTGCTATGAAATTATGTATTTACATGAGAACATACATTGGAGTTGTCACCAAAAAAGCCATCAAGACAATGTCTCTCTTACCTGACTTACCTCAAAACAGCAGAAATTTCAACAAAAATATAGTATGTTCACAGGATAAAATCTGTGACACTTCCTTCAGTGAAAAGCAGTTGTGAACTAACAGGCCTTTGGTTTCTTGATGTTCTTTATGCACATAACATTACAATCAACCTGTGGAAGTCATTTGAGATCCACACTTAGTAGTGAGGTCTCCTATCAGGTTTTTACTGTGCACCAGTTAACCGCTGCCAAGAGCTGCAGCCCATCACATTTCAAACCCCCATCTTCCGCAAAGTCCAGCTATCAGGAGGACAGCTAATTCCCTGTGCCCGGACATACTAATTCTTTATTTTTCCCTTTGTGTAGCTATAAGTCTGATTTCAAGCTGTACTGGCACATTTGTTGCTGTGAAGGTCAAGCAGGATACCGATTTTTATGATCAGTCTAAAATCAAAGCTCAGCCCCACAAAATTTCCATGTTCAAAACTCCATGTCCTTCAGCAGGACTTTTGCAAAGCATACAGTTGCAGGTTTAGACCCCAGTAAATGGTACTGTCGTTATTATTTATACCATATCTGCGCTGTTGGACACTGCGATAACCAGAACGAACAGATGCTCAGGAAATTACTCAGTGGCATATGGCTGACCTTGCCATCTCGTAGAAGGCTTTGAAACGTTGCTTATATTTCTTTTTTATATAATTACAGAAAACTATTTCATGTTTGCTCATGCTTGCTGAGAATAAGGAGGGGAATAAATCTGGATTACAGAGGAACCTGAGAACGGCCCACAGCAACAGTGCAGTTTAAATGGAACATCTTATCATTTGACTTGAAATTACATTATTGTAACATTTCAGAGGACTGAGTGAGCAATTATAGAAGTAGTATTTCTGTAGCACTAGGGAAACACAAGTTTTTTCAGAAAAGTAAAATAAACACAAAACAGAAAAATGTTCCTGAAAACCTTGCCCTGAAAGTATTACCTATAATTTCAAACTCGTCATAAAATCTGCTGTTTCTTGTGCCTGAATTGAGTACCAAGGATCACCTCACATCGTACAGCAAGTTTGACCAGACAAGAGAACAAATTTTGCTTTAAATATGTACGTCAACAGAGAACAAAAATTATAGAATGTAGTACAAAAATCTGTTCAGAGAAATGGTATTAACCTATGCCACTGGTGTGCATTGTTTTGACACTCATCTTGTGTCTTTATGGACATATGACAATGGATTACTTCTCAGTCACAGAAATGCCACTATTTTTATACCAATTATCTTTGACTGATTGTCTGTATCATTAGCCATTCATTATTTTTTCTGCTCTCCTGTCAGGCTTTGGTCACTCAGTCAAACAGTAGATAGAGAGTTGTGGGACTTAGGTCCCTAGTCACATAAGAATAATTAAGAAATTGGAACTAATAATAGTAATATTTCATATATAATGACCTGAAATTTATTCACATAAACTGTGTGAATCTCTTCTTAAAAGGTAGAAGCACAGTTGGCTACTTTTTCTTAGTCTTATTACTCCTGTCTGAAAACTAGCACATCCTGAGATGGTGATGAGTGAATATGAAATGTAAAGGTTGCCAACTGTAGTGAGATCAAAGCCCTTTTTCCCTGTCTGTAAATTGCCACCAGAAATCTACTGTCACACACCACAATGCTGCAAGACATGTGTTGGCATTTCTCTAGTCAAGAAATTATATAACCTCATATTGGTTTTCAACACCTGCACTATTTACAAGCATTTGAGTGCTCACTGTCTCAGTCCCTAAGGACTGCGATGCAGTCTTATGACCTGTTAACCATGAGGATTCATTTCGTTGTCGTGTTTTACTATAATTAAAACTGCCTGTTCAGTCATTTATAGTAAGTCTGAAAACCCAGCTCGAAACAGAGGAGCAGGGAACACACACTTTCCAAGCCACGCACGGGATACTCAGGGTTTATAAATAAAACACTCACTTCACTTTTTCCACTTCTATAGTTCTGGTTTCATCCATCTCCTTGTTCCCATTCTCCTTCATTCCCAGCACTTAGATACCTTCCAGTACGTACACCTTCCTATCCTTGTTTCAAAATCCTAGAAATTCCTGTTCTGAAGAAAAAGAGGATGAGTATCTCCTGCCTATGGTGGGAAGCGTTGCAGGATTTGAACTGGTCCAGGAAACCCACAAGAGGTTTTACCATTTTTTATAACATTCAGACCAAATTCATTGACATGTCTAGATAATACCATAATCTGGACTGAACAAAGAATTTCAATTACAATAAAATATGATGTTGGTTCCAGCTATCCCTACAGATTTAGGGCTGGGTCTTTAAGATGCCCTCGCTGGCTTAGGAGAGATCTGGTGGAGATATATTTACAAAGAAAACCAAGGGGAAAAAGAAAAAAAGACAAATATGTAGACAAGATAATGTGCGGTTTTGTGGACCTCAGACAGATAAATAAATTGTCATAAAACAAATGCAAAACATGCAGATTTTGTCTGGAATTAAGTCAGATCCCATTAGGAATTTTGAACAGGTTAAGTGAAGGTCTTTCACAGGGTTATTTGGATTAAGATCTTGAACACTATCTGGAAATAAAGGATAGCATGAAAAAGGACAGAGTACAATGTGAAAACGTGTTAAGAAAAAATTACAGAGCAAGCCAGTAACTTCTTATGGTATGTCTGTAGAAGATATAGAATGGTAATAATATGTCAGTACTTTTACACCCCGACTTCCCACAGTACAGCAGAAATAAGTTTGCTTTCATAACACACACTGGCATTCTCTAAAATACACATTAAAGGCTGTGAAGCCAGTCAGGTATTATGTTGAAAGTTTTCTTTTTTTCCCCTCTCTTCAATATAGGTTATCAAAGTCTAATTATGGCAATTCAGAAAATAGTAGGCTGAATGAGATTAAAAGATAGAAGAAGAAACAGAGAGAAAAGTTATTACTCACTTGTGACCCAGCCACCCTAGCCTTACTCACAGGGCTACTGAGCTTCTACTGCAAAAGAACACGAAAAATGTGTGACGCTTCCTGATTTTTCCTGCATTAGAAACATCACAACAACAGAGTTCATCCCAGCATTTGTTCATTCCCAAGAGTGGCCAAAAGAAATCACATTAAGAAGAAAAAGGACATGTGGAGAAAGGGAATAACTCAGCAAAAGTTTCTGTCTCAATCCCCAGTGTACGTATGGGATAGGGCATGTTCACTGCATTTATTTAATAAATGGATTCCTGGATCAGCTATAGAATTGCTTTGAACAAATCACTTCACTCCTCCAAGTTTCATTCTTCCCATCTATAAAATGGAAACATTAACACATATTCCAAATAAAATGCTTCAAGGTCTGTAAGTAAAAGGCTCTGTATATAAGCAGAGTATTTCTTATGCTTCCACTACTGACAGCTCCGCCACTCTTCCTTTCTACAATTTTCTGAAAAAAGTTACATCTCCTCTTATATCACCTCTGCACTGTTAGCTTACCACTTTTTTTTTGTTGTTGTTGTTTATTACTTGAGGTGTGAATGCAAAGGACAAGTTTTGATTTGATGTACAGTACTGTGCTTTCCAGGTCAGCTGGTTACATGCGCTCCACATTTTACTTTCAAAACTGACAATTTAACAAGAGGATTTTGGCAAAGGCGTTCACATACAGCTTGCAAATTATTAAGCAGTCAGGTAATCATGGTCCTAACAATGGAATAAAATTACAATAAGCATTGCATCAATGCCAAGTTTTCTCAGCTAAAACTCATAATGACTATTTTTCAGTAGAATAAATGTGTGTGCCATACATACCAGCTCATAAACTAGCACAAGTCCAGTGCTTTTCCTATGGGAGCAGAAGGTGATTTTACTTCATTTCTCTGCTAAAGAAGTCCTTACACATAGGCTTCAGAAACTGACAACCAAGTACTTAGAGGAAACATTTCAAGACATAGCTTGACTAGAAGAAACACAACAGCTGAGAAGTTGCATGATGGTCTATATGGTTTTACTACAGAGGAAACAACAGAGAAAAAAACACCAGTCTCTTTTTCTGTCAAAAGAAACTTAGCCTAAATTTTTTAAAATCTAAGTAAAGAAATTATGTCTTTCCTACTGATGCTTGAAGCGAACTTTCATTTGTGTCTGCTAAGATATGAGAGATGTCTCTCTGTCTTACACTAGGATAACTCTGACTTAGTGTAGTTATCTTCGATTTATGTTGGTTTCACCAAGATTAAAATTTGACCCCTTTTCTTGTATTTGTTTATATAAGACATGAAAAATGACATGTTTTTCAAGCAATTAATAACTGAGAGACCAAACTAATAATAAAAAGCTTGTAAATTAAAATGTCAAGCAGGCTAACGCAACATTTGATAAATTACTATGTTGTTTCCGAGGATTACATTTTAATGTCATTCTAATAGCTTGATTATAAAGGACAATTACAGCATTTAAAGTAGGCTGGGTAAAACATAACTAGATTCAGATCTAATTTTAAACTAACCTGGATGTAACTTCCCAACAGAAATATGTTTCTTAACAAATCAAAATTACACTGGATTATTAGAAGGGAGAGGGGGATGGGTGTGGGGGTAGGTGTTCCTTTTTTTTTTCCCCAATATATCTATTAATTGACTTCCCTTCATACGTCTTCTTTTTGCTATCTGTGCTTTCCAACATACTTAGAACCTTCCCCTTCTGGGACAGTTTACAGATTGCTTGACCAGCTCTAAGAAAATTAATTTTAAAAACTGACATTCATTGCCACCTGAGGAGCTCTTACGCTGTGAAACAGGAGACCCTGAAGTACACATCCCTGCCCACAACCTTGTACTCAGAACATACTCCAGAGACATAGAAAAGGATTAAAAGTGAGATGAAGGCAGAAAAGACCAAAATCAGAATGTTTGGATTGTGGGAAACCTATTTTCTAAAAAAATAGCTCTTTCAAAAAAAGATTTCTCCTCTTGCTGCAATTTTTTTCCCACAACGAAAGTTTCAGGATACAGATTCTTCAAAATGGCCTTAGGGTATCCAAAACAAAACACAGTTTTTAGGACCCAGGATCAAATTAATAAGACTGGTAAAGTTGAAGTCATTTTCACTCACCTGCTGGCAGATTGAAGGAAGCTCATCGGGCTGACTGTCCAGGGCCCAGGACCTTGGAGTTTCAAATTCTACAGCCAGCATTTTTTTTTATTTCTCCAAAACACCTTACTTTTCTAAATCACCTGCCTATACTCACGAAGACCTAACTCCTCATTATCAATCTGTGCCTTGAAAAAGAATCAGTGGATGGTACCGCTTAAATATGTTGTTAGACATCATCAGTACCTTTTGGAAAGCATGTCCAGCTGTGATATAACTCTTTTCTTCTTTATTCTCAGCCTTTAGGCTTTCACTTAATTAAAATTAAAGATGCTTTGGCAACAGGGTTCTCACTGCCTTATCCATATCTGCACAAAACGCAGTGTAGCAAATGCTTTTGCCATAGCCTTTTCCTCACCTAGAAACATCCACCATGATGATGGATGTTTGTTCTTTCTAAATATTTGTGAACAGTTTTATTTCTGCCACCTTCAGGTGATGTTTTGCTCACTTAAATATACTTGTCATTTTTAATATTTCCTCCTAGATTTCTGGAGTTAAGTATTGTTCTTAATTATAACTGGGACAACAGAAACGTAGCACGTAGTTCACCAATGTGACCAGAGAGGAAGTAAGAACACTAGGAAAACACAGACTTATGTTCTCCTTCACGTCTGAGAAAAGACAATCTAGTATAAGTGGGTTTTAGCTTCAGTGAGCTGGCTCTGTGACATTCCTCAGCATTCCTCTCTTCAACCCACCAGATGAACTTCTCATGAGATGTCACCCCAAACCATTTCCATCAAAGCATTTGCGTGAGCAAGGACCTACTCTTCAGACTCCTTAAACTTCTGGGCTGCATTGGATGAAGAGCTCAGGGACTCCTTTCAGTACTGCATCTGGCAGAGCAGGAGAGGAGGTTGCTGCTAGGGCAGGGGAAGTGATGAGTAGCTGAGGCAACATGGTGGTGGCCATCACCTTAGCCCGTACGGCTGCATCCAGGGTGTAAATCCGTGGAAGTGTTGAACATGCATAATGAGGTGCCAGTAACACATCTGACCTTGATAGATAATGTTAAATAAAACCACAAAAGGGGAACAATACAGTAAAAATGAAGCCTAAGAGCTCTTGCACATGTTAGGAAGAAGCTCCAGAATGAAACATTTTACGACTTTAAGATTAGCCAAAACAATTTCACAACACAAAATTCAACAAGTCATCTGCTGGCAGCAAACTGCTTTTTAGCTCAAGACATCTACCACTTACATAGAAAGAGACAGAAAGCTTTTGATATTTTGTGACGCTTGCATGGCAGCCAAAAGCAAGTGTCCTCATTGTGATATCCGTCCCTTTGTCCTTGCCATAGAGGATGAAGGGATTCTTGTAACGTATAGCTGGTCAGAAAATGAACTTTGTTGCCACCAGAAATTTCAACCTTGCCAGTGTCTGTGTATAAAATATTTAGAACCTAAGTACTCAGACGTCACCTAAGATGGGTCTCACTATCAAGAAAAAGTGTTAGCTGGAACTCATAAAATTCCCAAATTACAGGAACCGGCAGAGTAACTGTAAAGCTACCACAAATACCATTATAGAAGGTATGGGAGGTTTGCCTTCAGAAAGGGCTGCTGTTTGGAAGTGGCAAATTTTCCACCGACCCAGCCCTGCACTTGAGTCACAACAACCCCCTGCAAAGCTACAGGCTTGGGGATGAGTAGCTGGAAAGCTGCCCAGCAGAAAAGGTTCTACGGGTGTTGGTTGGCACTGGCTGAATATGAGCCAGCAGTGTGCCCAGGTGGCCAAGAAGGCCAATGGCATCTTGGCCTGTATCAGGAACAGTGTGGCCAGCAGGAGCAGGGAAGTGATTGTCCCCCTGTACTGGGCACTGCTGAGGCCACACCTTGAAACCTGTGTTCAGTGTTGGGACCCTCACTACAGGAAGGACACTGAGGTGCTGGAACATGTCCAGAGAAGGGCAATGAAGCTGGGGAAGGGTCTGGAGCACAAAACCTCTGAGGAGCAGCTGAGGGAACTGGGGGTGTTCAGCCTGGAGAAGAGGAGGCTCAGGGGATGCCTTATCGCTCTCTACAACTACCTGAAAGGAGGTTGCAGAGAGGTGAAGGTTGGTCTCTTCTCCCACATAACAAGTGATAGGACAAAATGAAATGGCCTCAAGTTGTTCCAGGTAGGTTTACGTTGTCTATTCGGAAAAGTTTCTTCACTGAAAGCGTTGTCAGGCACTGGAACAGGCTGCCCAGGGAAGTGGTTGAGTCACCATCCCTGAAGGCATTTAAAAGTGTGCCTGATGTGCTTAGGGACATGGTTCAGTGGGGACTTGGCAGTGTAAAGTTTACAATTGGACTCAGTCTTAAAGGTCTTTCCCGACCTAAAAGATTCTATGATTTCAGACTCCTTGTTTATTTGTCATTGCTCTTACTGTTGCCAGACTCATCATTTCAGATCAGAGCTTTCCTTCATCAGATCTCATATCAAATTTCAAGGACGACAACGACAACAACAACAACAACAAAAAAAAAATTACACCTGCCCAGATGTTAAGTTCCTATACATCATCTGATTCATGTTAATTATGTGGATCCACTTTCTTAGCCCCTAACAAACAGTAGTTCAAACATACTTAGGTTGCCTATAGTTTAGCACTGGTGCTTGAAACCAAAGGACACTTTTGAAGTGAATTCCCCAACTGCCTTCACTTACCAGGCTTTTGTTCACTTCTCAGATCACCAAAAAAAAAAAGGCCTTTTGGGTAAGGCTAAACCAAAAGGTATGCTCCAAAAGCTCATGCAGTACACATCAACCAACTGCTAATTGTTTGATTTCAGACCAGAGCAGAGCTAGTCTGTAATAGAGACATAAGCCTGTTAAAGACCCTGAAATGCACAGACTGTGGACCTTAGGGTCTCATCATCAATTGTTTTGTCCTACCGATGCTTTTTTATTATGCAGTACTCGTTACTGTAGAGATTGATTTAGACAGCCCTTTGCACATTAAGCAAACTCAAGGCTCTTCACTTTTGCCACAGCCTAAAATAAAATGTAGTAAAATTTACCAAAGATCATGGGTGATTTGTCTGTGTATTTAGGCTTTCTCATACTTCTAGACAACAGTCAAAGATTTAAAAGCAGGTTAATATTTAATTACTATTGAAAATAAATAAAGTTTATTAACAGAAATATTATTCATTTGTATTATAATAGAATATCAAGGATGAAGCAGCCCATTAGGACTAAGAAATTATTATGCTAAATTCTGTGATCTAAATGATGGGTTTCATCCTGAGCAGCTTGCTGTCCTGATGACAGAGAATATGGTAAGTCACCCAAGAAACAAGTCAAAGGAACAGCTCAGTCTAGTAAGTAATATGGAACTGGGAATAGCTTACTCATTTATGAGAAAGTATTTAAATTTTAAAATGTTTTAAATGTTCATGTCCATAAAGGGCTTTCCTGGAATGTTATCAGAACATGAAAAGGTTGCAAATACCATGAAGCAGAGTTGGCTTAAAATTCAATGAATTACTAGCAGAAACTCCTTTTTTGTAGATGTACTAATTAATTTTAAAAAATGAGGAACACACTACACTACTTCCTTAGCAAGTTGAAGAGTAATTAGTAGTCCTGAACCTGTTAATATGAATAAAACATCAACCTGGGAAATAGCAATTCTTATACAATTCCTTTCTCACTGTCAGCTGAAGTATAAGTTCATCTACACTGGCTATTTTCCCAGATTTTATGGGTATAGTAATCCATCCACTGCTTCTCTACTTTGGAGAGTTATTAAGTTATTAAGAATGTATTTTGGACAAACTGGGTACCCTGATACAGCCTCTTAGGCAAGCATTTCTAAGCCACTTTTCCTTGCAATAACAAAGCCATCTTTTCTGTTCTGGTCATACAATTCCACAGTGCAAAGCACTGACAGACTACAAACTCAGATTACAAGATCAGATTAATTCAAAACATTTTGACAGGTTAATATTGCACTGGTAGATTTTATGTTGGTCCCCTGATGTCTGTTCATGCAAAATTTCAATCAGTCTTTTCACAAATACTTCTTCTTTGATAAAACATCCTTTCCATTCCTCTCTGGACCCTGCAACCTCCCTCGCATAGGGACCCTGTGTTCCACTCCGGACACTTTCTGTACTTAGACTTTTGCTTCACATTGGTCAGTCCATCTTCCTTTAAGCTGTTGATCAAGGTAAAATTACAGTATGTCCTAGATTTCAAGATATCAGGCTTCTCCAATTGCTTTTCTTGTCCAATAATTTTGCATTTCTTCAGTTAACTTATGCAGAACCCATGAAAAGATTCAGCTGCCTTCATTGGAGATACATGTTTGTCAACCCGGAGCAATAAAGATTTAATAATGCCACATCATCCAGCATAATGTCTCTCTACATGGGCTCAGAGATATCATTCACAGGGCCAACACACTGTGCTGTTTTCACCTTGTCCCTTACTTTTGCACTTTCTCTGGCATGTTTCTCCTGGGAACTGCCCATGCTATTTCTCCCTTTCTGGTGCATACAGAGAGCATCCAAATAGATCCTAGCACTAGCAGCATTGTCCCCTGTCACAGCAGGGAAGATGGTAATAAGAACCCTTAAAACCTATCGGCTTTTTATATGTCTGGTTGCAGAGAAAAGATTCATCACCCTGATTTTCAGGTTTAGGGAGACTTGACACTGCTGGCCAAGGACACACAACTGAAGACACATCCATAAAGCACAGACAAAATATTGGGAATAAAGAAAAGAAGGACATGGCAGAAAGGCAAGTTTCAGCAAGTGAAACATAGAATCGTATAATGACATGGGTTGGAAGGAACCTTTAAAGGTCATCTAGTCCAACACCCCTACAATGACCAGGGACAACTTCAACTAGATCAGGTTGTTCAGAGCCCCGTCCAGGCTGACCTTGAATGTTTCCAAAGATGGTGCTTCTACCACGTCTTTGGGCAACCCATTCCAGTGCCTCACCACCCTCATTATAAAAAAATTCTTCATAATATCTAGTCCAAATCTTCCCTCTTTTAGCATAAAACTATTACCCCTTGTCCTGTTGCTACAGGCCCTATTAAAAAGTTTGCCCCCATCATTCTTATAGACCCCCTCTGAGTACTGAAAGGCTGTGATAAGGTCTCCCCGGAACCTTCTCCAGGCTGAACAACCCCAACTCTCTCAGCCTCTCTTCACAGGAGAGGTGTTCCAGCCCTCTGGTCATTTTTTTTGGCCCTCCTATGAATCCGCTCCGGCAGGTCCATATCTTTCTTGTACTGAGGGCTCCACAGCTGGACATAGTACAGGTGGATTCTCACCAGAGCAGAGTAGAGGGGGAGAATCTCTTCCCTCGACCTGCTGGAGATGCTAGTTTTGATGCAGCCCAGGATACAGTTGGTCTACTGGGCTGCGAGTGTACATTGCCAGCTCATGTCCAGCTTTTCATCCACCAGTACCCCCAAGTCCTTCTCCTCAGGGCTGCTCTCAATCCACTCTCCACCCAGCCTGTACTTGTGTTTGGGATTGCCCGGACCCAGGTGCAGGACCTTGCACTTGGTCATGTTGAATCTCATGATGGTCATACGGGCCCACTTCTCAAGCTTGTCCAGGTCCCTCTGGATGGCATCCCTTCCCTCAAACGTGTCAATCGCACCACTCAGCTTGGTGTCATCTGCCAACTTGCTGAGGGTGCACCTGATTCCACTATCTATGTCACTGATGAAGACGTTAAACAGTACCGGTCCCACTATGGAATTCTGAGGGACACCACTTGTCATCGCTCTCCATCTGGACATTGAGCCATTGACCACAACCCTCTGGATACAATCATCCAGCCAATTCCTTATCCACCAAACAGTCCACCGATCAAATCCCTACCTCTCCAATTTAAAGAGAAGGAAGTTGTGAGGGACTGTGTCAAAGGCCTTACAGAAGTCCAGTGAGATGACATCCGTGGCTCTTCCCTTGTCCACTGATGTAGTCATTCCATCATAAAAGGCCACTAGGTTAGTCAGGCAAGACTTGCCCTGCCTGACCTCTGAATACTACAGGGATGTCCTGAATACGTATTTGATGGCTGTGTTTGTTGAGTAGCAAAGCAAGAAGAACAGTGTTGATAGAGTAACACTTTCCCAGGAATTAGAAAGACTGCAGACCTCATTAGCACCTCCCACACTGTCCTGTTCCATGCATTTTGCATCCATAACTGCAGTCCCTGCAAGTTGGGAGGAGCTTTGTGTCAGTGAAAAACAGAAAGCAGCTGCTGTAGTGCGATTTGGTCTTCATTCCTTTTGATATCTGCTTCCCCTCATGTTTGGAGGTAGTGTGCAATGCATAAAAGACAATCATAGTCCTGATAAGGAAATGGAAGTGAAATAAAAATCTAGGACTGTACACCCGCCCCTTCAAGTAGCCAAGTACATATGGCCAAGCATAACTTGGGAAAGAAATAGGTATTTTGCAGTTTTCTACACTATCCAGAGGTCACTGCAGTTAACTGACCACAGAAATCCTCAGTGACCTGTAGCAAATGAATTCTCTTCCTTTCAATGAAGGATAAGTTTTGGTTACCTAATGCAAACAAGCATCTTACTGACGGCATCAATATAACCAGAGAAGCCTATCTTTGTAAAATTTACTATAAATCATTTGTGTAATTATAAATAACTTAGAAATTACTTAGAAATAATTTAGAAATAATGTGAAGCAGAGAAATTTATGCTTATTCAAGCACTCCCTGAATCGTTTCAGCAATTATTGTTTTTTAATCACAATTTGACTGGTAACAGATTGAGAAGAGTCACTGCTGTCAGCCTACAGTCGGAACAGTAACAGTCATCTCCATGCTCTGTGGCATCATGTCTTGCTCATCTGCATTGTTAGCAGTGGAGCTAATCTCCACAGATGCTGCCTTTCGCAGCCTCAAGTTCTCCCACTCTGACAGTCTTCTCACATCTGCAACACAATCCATGTGTTCTTGTCATGAGCTCAGACAACGCAAGGAAATATTCTTGGCTTTAGGAATCTACTTTCAGGTACCTAGTTTTGATGAAGGTATCTACACAAATGACGACATGTAATATTAGAATCCACTAACCACCACGAGATATTCCGTGTCCAACTGTCCTCCACCTTATTAATGTACTTGACAGCAATAAGGTATTCCTTCAGTCAGTCAGGTGAAACAAAAGTGTTCTAAGCCACTTACAAAAGTACATCTCAAACACCACAGGAGACGGGTTCATGGATTCTCAGAGCATGAGAAGGTTTAGTGACTGTCTGCAGGTATTAGCACAAACTCCACATCAACAAGGTATAATGTAGTACTGCCAACCCTAGTATTTTTGAGTATTTTTTACAAACTTGCGCAGGAAATAGTGAGACCCCAGCTGTAGGCAAGGCAGTTTTCCACACTTTCCTGGGTTTACATAGCAGTATTCCACCATCTTTGATGTGCCTATATTACTGTCACCCGTGGAGTTGCATGCATGGTCATGGCTAGGTAGAAACAAAAGCTGGGCTGCCCCATGACAGGCGAATGAGCCAGGAGCCAAGTGTGACCCCTGCACAGGCAGTGCTTTCACCAAGAAAAAGTCATCCTCCTATGGGATCTCAGAATGGCAGGCCAAGCAGGTTCCTACACCAGGTGTTGGTAACAGCATCCATCCACAGCCCCCAGAATGGCAAGGGGATGAAACAAGTCTAGGGCTCATCAAGGAGACAGGTGCAGAGACAAGCTACCTACAATGCTGTCACTAAACACTTCTGCTAGATGCCTGCTGTGCCATGTAGGTCTGAGGCAGGGTGAGACACATGGCTGGAGATGGGAGTTTGTCTGACAGAGCTCAGGCAGGAACCAGATTCCTGGGCCTGAGCTGAAACAGGGTGCTTGGGCAGGGGTGTGGGTCCCAGGTGAGGCTGGGCAGGTCTGTGAAGGCCTGCTGAGTCCCTCCAGGCCCTGACAGTAATACAGTAAGGTAACACTCCAAAATACACTGTTATAAACACCAACAGTTCATACCCATATTCTGCAATTGTTCACATAAAGCAAAAAAGCCCCATAGAAGTGTTGATTTCTGTACCAACTAGCAAAAAAATATACAAGGTGACGTTAGAGTAAGGAAGAGTTACTATAATACAACATCCAAAACACGATCAGTTATACCAAAGCTTATGTCAGTGCAAGGCAACACTGCATGAGACCTCTAAATCATTACAAATGAACAACAGCAACTGTCAGAGCCATACTGGGATGAGTACAATGTAGACTTGGCAACTACTCAGGTGAAACTCTCAGGTTAGACTATAAACCTCCAAAGGTATAGCGGTATCTATGTGCTTTTTAAAATTAAAATAATTTACTCAAAATACTGATTTCTCTGGCAAGTCTATAGAGTAAATCTATGCAACTTGTAAAGTCACTTAATATTTGTGCAATTGACTGTACTGCCAGAAGGCTATATTGTTGATCTCTAAGTACTATCAGGCTGAGTCTTGCATGCCAACTCTCAGCCACTTTAATTACAAAGATCAAAGAGCTCTGATTATTTGTCTGTGTACCTTGTAGTGGCCTAGTCCTTTGCCTAGAGTTTCTTTTGTTTTCTTGCCACTATGCACCACTGTAATTACACAGCAGAGCTGTTAGTTCTCAGACATGTCGAATTTGGGACGTTTCAAACACAAGAATACAAGCAGGACATTGAGGTCTGTTTTATGTCAGGGTCGTGCTGAAATCAAGATATTACAAAAGAAATTCCAAGTAACTCCCTTGCCATGAAATAACTTGCCTTAGAATAGCTAGTAGCCAAAATGTGAGGCAATCTACCCAATATGTAGGAAAAGTGCAAAATCCCCCTTTGAGTAATACAGGAGATTAAACAAGCCTGCTGCTGACTCTCCTAAGCCCAGAGCATTGTATTATTTATATACAGCGTAGCTGCTCCAAGAAGAGAAACTGTAAGAGTCAGACAACATCATCCGTGACTTCGGCATTTGCCTAGGGTCCAGGATCAGCTATCAGACAGAGCAGTCTGTCCTGAAGCAGTGAATTACCAACCTCATGTTACATGTCATGGCTACCTTCCACTAACAGTAGTGGTGCTGAGTGTCTTATTGAATGATTAGTGGAAAAATTAATTTTGGTGTTCATCTCAACTAACTATGGACTCAGTAGGGATACTTAATTGCACATTACAATCTCCCTCTCTCTTCCTTACTACCATCTACTAACCGCAACCAGCAAGCAATAAATAACCTGTTTCTCTTTATGGTAAGAGATAAGGTGAACTTTATTACCTCTCTTTTACTATCTTCTCTTTCCTACAAAGGAACCAACTTTTCTCTCTGACAGTCTCACAGAGGTTTATCTGTTTTAACTTAGAACGGTTTTTCCTAGCTGATATTTAGCCTTGAAGTTTGCTGCTTCTATTTCAGACCTTGTGCAATTTTCCCCAGCTTATACTAGCTGATCTAAGAAAAGATATTACCTCTACATATGAATCGCATCCAAACTTCAGGCATTGACAGAGAACTGGAATACAACCTACTGTGTTATAGGTGGAGCCATATTCTGTCACACTGCAAATAGAGATATTGGTCAGACCTTACACCATTTAAGGCTTTCAGACAAACTTTGGAGAGTTAATAATTATAGACCTGAAGGCAAATTAAATAAATACAAAGTGGTTTTGCCAAAGTTCAGCCATGGCACATTACATCAGTGCTTCTCTTCAACCAAGATAAATGTGGGTAGATACTCATGGACCAGATATAAACTGTGAACCTCAGTAAAATATTTAATATAGTGCCACAGGAAAAATATTAGACAAGATGTAAAAAAAAAACCCAACCCTCATACAAGATATTTAAGTGGATAAGGAGTGGTTAAATCAGATAGATAACATCTTTTAGCGAAAGCTCCCTATGTGAGAGAAAGGTAGAAAAGGAATTCCTCCAGAGCTGTCTTAGAAGCAGTCTTACTACTGGTTTGAGCAGTGACATTTGGCATAAAATGAAGCAGTGAGTTAAAGAAATTTTCTGAAGGACACAAAGATTGTCATCAGCACAGGGGACTGAATTTCAAAGACAAAAGAAACACATGATCTCAAGGACTGAAATAGACAAAGTGGCACAAAAGGCAGGTCATGAACTTAGGATCTGATTAAAATTTCTGTTATAAGCTGGAGCTTATCAGTTGGAAAAAATAAGAGGAGAACTAGGTCAGTGCATTAATCAATTAGGGAGTGTTTATGAGCACGGAACATCTCTGGAAAATATAAATGTGGTTCTAGATTCAAATGGTTATATCCAAACCAAACAAAGAAGTACTATAAGGTACTAGTACTCAGCTGGAATATGTCACACCATCCTCATCACCTGTGTTCAATGAGACTGTAGAGAAAGGCCATGGCATTTACAAAGAGAATGGCTAACGGAAGAGTCCCAAGTCTTTAAATCTTGACAACAAGGAAGTAGTCGGGAGGTGATTTCTGCTGTATATACCATGGAGCCAAGGGAAGGGTAACTTGCCTCTTCAATAAATTCAGGTTGTAAATTAGAAGATAATTTATAGTACTTTGTCCAGAAAAGTTCTGGAGCAACCTTTCACTGCCAAAACCTGTAGTAAGAAACAGAACTCATTTCAAGGTAGAACTTGCCAATTTATCAGAGGGGTTATACAGTCAGGTTGCCAATAATAGCTGAGAGCAGGGGGTCTCTTTCGGTCTGCTCTCCTTTTGTCAGAGTAAGTAGCACCTTATTTCCCCACACTTTTCTGTTCACCTGGTGGTACCAGTGGAGGGAGGAAGAATCTGTCCAAGAAGTGGAAGTGCTAAATTCTGTAACAAATTATATACGCTATGATTCCAGCTCGCAGCTGGCTGACTTCAGATTCCTGTGCTATTCAGCGTATTAACAGCTTAGCTGGAATCCTGTCATGTAGCCTACCAGGTGCTCTTAATGACCTACACTTCAAAAGGGGTGAAAAAAAATCTCTTTATCTGTCAGTCACTCGGTGGCACAATCCTGAGACAAGCTGTGTTATTAACATGTTCTCTTTGGATCTATCCATTTTCTTGGAAGGGACAGTACTGAATTCATGCAAGTCATATGGAAGTTATGTTCCAGTGATTTGCACTTGTCAAAGAATAACTGTTTCTTCAGAGCCAAGTTATGACATCAGCGGCACCTGCCAAAAATTATAGAGCAGATCAAATGTGGCATTCAGAGTTTGTGCCCTGTAACTGTCTGGTCATCCTGCTTGGTGTGTTGCACACTTCACAAAATGAGGCTGTGGGTTTGGGTTTTTTCCCCCCCTGCCATTAAAGTAATTCATAATAGCAGATGTCATCACTCCCAAATAAAAATGAGTGACAGATGAAAAGATTTCATCAGTTATTCCTGGCAGTTGGAGTCCTCTTGAAAAGGGGAACCCAGAGGTAAAACTGACACTATTCAGTAATCACTCAAGAAATCCATACTTTGACAGAAGAGGAAGCTACTATACTATCAAAGTAAGCATTTATATTCTTGTATTTTGGCCAAAATAAGATTTTATCTTCCTATCTTGATTATTAAACACATCTAGACATACATGCATATATATTTCTTTTACTTCTTGTTAAATTGTGTGAACTAGAATCATGCTTTCTTCTTCTTCCCTCCATGACCTTAAATTCTGCATATTAAGGTGTACTTTATTGGAATATAATCTGATCATGTCTGATTTGTAAAATAGGAGAGAAGGGTATTTGTTTTACTCTAATCTTAACTTCAGTTATTAACCTGTTATTTGTTCCTATGTCTGATTTTCCTATTACTACAACTTCTGTATTACACATACTTCAGCTGAAAAAACACCCACCATATAATGAACATGTAAGGGATACTCATCCTAATGATGTATTCTGTAAGTGTAATTTAAAACTTTGTGAGCATAAAGCTTTTTTTTAAAAAAAAAAAATATCTTAAACTCATATATAGTACTGTAATGATTCTTTAATGCTGGAAAATGTTCTGTGCTTAGGGAAACAAACCCCAGTGAAGGGCAAAAGGAATAGGAGCCTAATTAGTGGCCTGACAAAGATAAAATAGCTCATGGTCATGATATGACCCAAGGGACTGAGTCCAGTTGAAGTCAAAGATAATATTTCCATTGTTTACAGCAGTCTTCAAAAAACTTTGAAGTGACTACAGAAATTCTTTCAGAACCATGTTCACATTCAACATTAAAATTGACCAAATCCTGAAAGTCATTGAAAGTGTTGAAATTAGCCCTATCTCCATCTTTCAGAAAGGAAAAATTTTTAAGATATAAAAACCCAATAATTCTTGTTAAAGATTTTGTTCTTTCAGCAAATATTTTGGAAATGAAATTTTTAGATATGTTCAAACATTATTTTATCTTCCTGTTTAAACTATTAAAAAGAAAGTTGGTTTCTTTTTATTAGATAAACCAATTAACTTTTTTAATTATACATCATTTAGATTAAAATTATTGTGACATTTTTCTCTATATATGATCAGTTAACAACTTCACTGAACGCGTTAAAATACTTCTCACTAAAAAGTTAAAGCTTGTCAGAGAATCTCATTGTATGCATAAGTTGTTTATATAAAATACTGTATGTTATAGACAATGGCCAGCTCAAGCCATGTAATACATAGAAAGAATGAAAAAGGGTAAAAAATGCCTCCTGCAGTTTCAGACAAGATTTTCTTGCTTTGCTTGTTTATTTTAGATAAAGGTTACTAAAAATAGCACTTTTATTCAAAAACACCAAGAGTGATTTCTGACTCCAAAAATTTCTCTGGCAAGAGTCAAGAATAAGAAATACAATTACAGAGTATGTAGATGAGAAATTCCTTGCATTAGCTATTTGTTCAAACTCCTTTTGGTACCTCAGTGGAGGTTGTCTGAGAATAAAATAAATCAAGAGGTACAGACCAGGAAAGGGCTAAGACCAGTACATCTGGAAACTTACTTATCTAACACCTTTCCAAAGCATGTTCAGCCTGCAGATCAGATTAAAAGACAGAAGGTTGTACCGCTGGCTGTTTCTATATTACTTTTGTGGCAGTGAATAAAAGCTGTGCATATACTAACTTCCAGTCAGAAGTAGAAATTTCTTCCCCCTTGCACAGGAGAGATCTGTTGAGGAAAAACTACTCTTCATTTACGCTTTGACCCTCCTTTAAACACGGTCTGGGACAGCACCTCAAAGAGTTTAATCAGTGTATTGTGTGTAGAGGTTACCTATGTATCATGAGTGACTGGCTGTCTTACAGATTGCTGCACAGTCATGTGATTTATTATTTGATTGTAAATGCAGAATATTTTTCTTTTACAGTGTTGTCAATTTTATTTACCGTTACTTCTTCTTGTTCTCTATAAATTAATACTTCATTAAGACATAAGTTAATTCCCATAAATGATGAATGCTGTAAAAAACCCTTTTCTACACACATGCACATATTTCTGACGCTTGAGTTTCAGAGATACCAATCACATAAGCCTTTTTAGCCAAAATCTAGCTTTATCTTTATTTAAGTGTTGCTTTATCAGCTTGGTTCCAAAAAGAAGCAGGCAAGTATACTTCAGATAGACAGGTAGAACTGCACAACCCATATGAAAATAGTCCTTCCTCAACCATCTTAGTTGAAGATTTAATAAGGGACTCTGCTTTGCACCAGTGTTACGTACATTTTAGTGGTCCTTCATAGGAAACGTACTGCAGAAAGCCTAGCAACATAAATTTTCACTTCACAAGTGATACTTACACTGATTCAAGCCTTCTAAATTAATCATTTTAAACCTATGGAATTGTTGGTTTTCTTATTTTACTTTCATATCAGTGAATTGACATGTTAAAACAACCTGCCACTAGTAGCCAGAAAGATTCACAGATTCGCAGATTCACAGAGTGTTCGGGGTTGGAAGGGACCTCTAGAGATCATCCAGTCCAACCGCCCTGCCAGAGCAGGATCCCCTAGAGCAGATCACACAGGAACAAGTCCAGGTGGCTTTGGAAAGTCTCCAGGGAAGGAGACTCCCCCACCTCTCTGGGCAGCCTGTCCCAGTGCTCTGTCACCCTCACAGGGAAGAAGGGTTTCCTCATGTTCAGTTTGAACCTTCTGTTTTCCAGTTTATGGCCATTGCCCCCAGTCCTGCCACTGGACATCACTGAGAAGAGCCTGGCCCCACCCTCCTGACACCCTTTATATATTGATAAGCATTGACAAGACATACACACACCCCCAGCCTCCTCTTTTATTTCTCTGGAGTGATATCTGGCTATCCAAAATGAAAATAAAGATGATAAAGAAAGAACCTCTTTTCCTCGCTCACTTTCCACCCAGGCAAAACTGCCGGAGTGACTCTAAGGAAGTGGGTTTTACCTACAGAGAAAATATAGCTTTCCTGCCAGTTTCTGAACCCTGAGGTATCTGAGCGAAGGAATCAAGGACAAGTGTGCCAGAATTAAGGTCCAATTGCCAGTGTAACTCCAACGTATGGCTTTGGGACATCTAAAAACAAAGCAGAAAATCACTCAGCAACAACAACAAAATACGTTTTCTAGAGCAATAATAAAGCATTTGTTTGATACAAAGAAAACAAACTTAGAGGATTACTAAGAAATCCAAACCAAGCTCCTAAGTAGAATCTTTCATTTAGGAAAAAAAAGCAAGTATTAGACAGCATATGCAAACTCTAATCTAATGCCAGGCTTAAAGAAAGGATGCTTCTGCACATCACAGCATGAAAGATGCTGGCTAATGATGCCAGACAGCACCATGTTCAAAAGTCTTACCTCAAGAATCTGTCTTAGCAAGGATCATGGCAATACCTTGTGAAATAATTCACTGCCACTAACATTCCTAAGAACTATTATCAAGTCTAATGTTCTTGGCTTGCAAAAACTCCCATAGACATACCAAACTAACAATTGCAGAGGTACCTCCATCTTTTGGGAACCTTTCTGGCCACGGCTTGTTCCTCTGAGTGCATCATCCAAGATTTAAGGCAGCCAAAATCTTCATGTACTCCAAAAAAATTCTAACTAATTTAGACCTCAGATAAAGACTGGAGGCCCTCTTTGTGGTGCTTCAAGAACATCTACTAGAAGTTCAATAATCACAAAACTTAATCTTTAATGAAAGGTTAATGTGTTATGGAAGACTCTTACATGAGGCAAAGTATAATAGGGTTTGGAGGGCAAACCTACTCAGACAGTTTGTCAGCAGCTTGCACTTGGCTTCTGAGGCAATGGGATAATTATCTGAAGAGTGTCAAGTGGGCAGCTGCTGCTGATAGGAGAGCCTTTAAATGGTGCAAAGACCCAGGTGACCTGCTGGTCTAGGAATGATGAAATAATCATATTCCATCACTCACTGTAACAAGCTATTATCAGAGCATTTATTCTAACACTGCTCAAAGCCTATAGAATTAAGAAACAGATAGGGCATGTTCTAGTGTGTCCGTGACACGCATGCCTTTTTGCAAGATGAAGCCTTAAATAATACCGTTATTTTAGGGCCTCAGAGTGAGGCAAAAGATCACTAAAAGATTATCCATATTCCCATTTAAACCCTACCATTGATAAACAAAGCACGTTTAGCAAAAGGCGGTAGTAGAACTGCTGTACCCACACTGGCGTAACAACTCCTGCTGTACCCCTCTGTGCTACACCTACAGCATCCCCAGTCCACAGCATGGGAAACACCAGGAAACTGCTATTTGCCTCCAAGGAAAATATCTTCTTGCTTGGGGGATATTCCAGCTCTTGCTGACCTTGCTGTGAAGAGGACCAGTATCCTAACCACTCAAGCATGTCTGATGCCCTGTAACTAAGGATATTACCTTACGTGGACTAACCAGTTCACACTTAATACTCCAGTTGGACTGTGCTGATCTTGAAGCAACTGGACATCTCTGTGGAAAAATACTGCATCTGGAAGTGGCAGAGATTTTTCTTTTTGTTAAGCAAGTTTTTCATTCCAGTCAGACTTAGCACCGAGCTTGGCGAATTTATTTAACATTATTAACCTTTCTAAAAAAAAGGTTTGTGAAAATGATGCCAAATCTAAAATGCTCAATCTGGGAAGATACCAAGACCTTACCTGTGTGCCCCTTTAA
Source organism: Rhynochetos jubatus (assembly GCA_027574665.1). Lineage (NCBI taxonomy): Eukaryota > Metazoa > Chordata > Aves > Eurypygiformes > Rhynochetidae > Rhynochetos > Rhynochetos jubatus. The sequence goes on from CM050690.1 coordinate 32,939,585, forward strand.
AATTTCAGGAGTTTAAAATACAGTATTTGATAGGAAGACCTTACACAAGTCTACCTTTATTGTGTTGTGCCTATCCATTTCTTTCCTCTGATCTCCTGCTTACAGCATTGCACAAATCAAAGGTTTCCTCAGACTGGCCTACATTAGCATAGTCTTTGTTGTAGTTATCAAGAATAGCTCATAAAGTATGACATTGCCTACGAAGCAGACTCACAAGTACATATCAGGGTCTATGAGGCATTAATTCGTCAGCATTACAGGGTGGACAGCTGGCAAAAGTATCCAGTGACAGCAGAATATGGATGAACACAAGGAAGCAAGGGATTTCATAGGAAGCCTTAAATTATGTGCTGACCTAGTCATAGAAAACTCAGAAGCATGAGTTTGGGGTTTTTTTCTTTCTTGCATGCTCCCACTGGCTGTAGGAGCTTAGTGGAGGAGACTGATTCAGGAAATCCTGCTTTACAGTTGGGGTAGAAGCGTAACACGTTGTTGGTACCTTATTTAACATCATAGCAAAGCCATATTTGGCCAGCAACAGATACAGCATATGATGCAATATTTTTGATAATTTCCTTTGGGAATAAACAACAGACCTTAATTTTTCAAAGTAACATTAAGATCTAATAACCAATGAATATTTGGTAATATCTAGCAAACGCCTCAGGCATGCTGAGAATTTCAAAACTCTCCATGTCTGAATGCCATGTACTTAGCAAGAAGAAATTCTCCTCATTTCTGTCTTTTTTCTTATTTATTGGAGCTCATTTCTATATTTTAACGAGCTCTACTTTTAACAGTATTTAAAACTGAATTTTGATAAATTGAAGAATAAGGCCATAACAAGCTCCCCAGGGCTTTGTACTCTGTGTGCTTCAAGTTTAGATTCATAATTCCCCTGCATATTTTGTGCTTGATATCATTTGGAGTAGTAAAAGGAATCGTTTTAGAGCAACACTGTTCCCTTGGATAACAACCATCCATGATCTCTTTTAAAACAACAGGAGATAGAAAAAGGGAAAGCCCTTCACAACTTCTCATCTGAACTTCAGTGACGATGGCACTACATTTGAAAGTATTTTTTCCAAGATCTTACGAAGTCACTTAAAATCTCACACATGCTGAGGTCTCCACAATATTTCAGTGAACTGTGCCATGCATAGTCACTACCCTGTAACAAAAATCCATGTATCCCATTTAACTATCACCCAAGACCTGTTTAAATGCCTTATATTTTTCTTCAAGGCAGAATAAGCACCAATTGCCTATTCTTCTCAGGCAACATACTTATTTTATTAGCACTTCATGAAAAAAAAATTGCAAGGGGATAAGGAACACTGTATCCACCTCAGGTTAGGTTCCTGACTGCTCTGACCTCCAAATTCCTTTTCAGAAAATGAGCAAGCATACCAACTTTAGACGCCGCAAGATGGGTGCTCATGATGCCCAAGAGCTGAAGAACTTCTGGGAAAAAGTCATCCAGGAGCAAACTAAGCAACGAGAAGGTGAAGAGTCTAGGCAAAGCAAAAGCGCCCTGAACAAGTAAGTGGTATTTTTTCTTTTGCACAAGACAGCACGGCATGTCATCACGTGCTTTAAAATAAGGTAACCCGTTATTGTACTGCTTTATTCATAGCACAGATTGTGTTCTGGATCTTTGGCACTTTTCCTCTCACAGCTGCTTCTTCTCAAATTTCCATGGCTCTTCTGCATGGAAACTCAGACACCCTTCACCCCTGAACCTCATGAGCATTCTTCAAAGGCCGGGGAGCATAGCCACATAAAAATAAAGCACCTTGGCACTATGGCTTGTGACAGCCAGAAAATATCAGGATTTTTACCTGGAACTGGTGCAGCTACACAAATAAATATAATAGTATTACACTAAAGGGACAGGCAAACCACCCATTTCATGTGTATCATAAAGAAATCAATAGCATCTTTATTATGTTTAACAGCCCTTTGCATCATATAAGCCTGAAGATAGAAACAGTACAATAAGTTTTTCCTGTCCCATGAAACACATAAGCATTCTTGCTATACCACAGACAAAAAATAAGGCTATTCAAAGTTACTTAATTTTTATTTTTCTTTCTAAAACAATATTAAATAACAGGCACTACCCAGAAAGAGCTGTGACTGTGGTATAGATACTCTGCACAAGTGTGGCAGACTGCTTCAAATGCTTCCTCGACCCATAGCACTTCAGGAGTTTGAACCAGTCTCTCCCATACATGAAGTGAATCCCCTAACTAATCACGGACAGAGGAAAAAGGATAAGAAATACCTGTGCCCCTTGTGGTTTTCTGATGGACTTTCCTTCTGAGGTCGACAAAGTTTTTCCTGCATAAACCTTCCTGAAAACTGGGTCATTCACATAAATTGACTTAAACAGACTGCAAAGTGCTGGTAAAATGCTGTTTCTTTAAAAAACATTCAAGGTACTCTGACCCTAGTGCTCAAGGACGGCGCTATTATGGTCATTTTAAAGTTGAGAAAATCAAAATCTGGACAGGTCTTGTGTCCCAACAAAATCAGATATAGACAGTCCCATTCCCGGTATCCTACTCTGGCTAGCCAGTAATATTCCCAAACCCACATGAACAAGTTGCTGGAGAAAAAACATGTATAATAAAACCCAGCTGCCCTGGAAACCCTTGTCACTCTAGCTTCACAAAAAAGTAATGCCAGAAAACATCGCAAACCAATGGCAGTTAGGGGTATAGATAATAGTTTTAACTTCACAGAGTTAAATATGTTAAAAGCTTTTATAAGATCTCTGAATAGAAAAAAATGCTGCAAAAGAACGTTGACTATATCTTAATTTATATTTTCAATATGTCTTAACTCACTGAAACAAACCCAAGCAAGCTCCTTCAAGGTCACTCGACCAAAGGCCACAGCGTTCACAAAATGTTCTCTAACTTGAAACAAACAAAAAGGTACTTTCAGGAGGTAATAGCATTGTCATTAGAAAACCTACAGGTCCACTACTTCATGTAAGTGGCACCCTGGAGAATTAGATGGCTCTAAGTTTAGGCAAGTGCTCCTTCTGTGACACCAGTTGAACTCTGGTGCTTTCAATGGCAGATTTTAACCAATTAATTGCACTGACGTTCTGAGGCGTAACTGTACGCACAAGAGAATATTGAAGCCAAGACACAGTAGACTAAATGACACAAGTTTAAAACACAATCAAACTCAGAAGCAAAATGAACATGAACATGCATGTGAAACAGCTACTGGTAAGCTAGTCTCAGATTAAATCATTGGCTGCTGCTCTTTTTAACACACCAAAAGTAATATAAAAACCAATACATCCCATGATACATTTGGCATTACCATATGATATCTAATCCTATAGCATTACTGGGTCAGGTGTTTCATAACACTATTTCCTTTGCAAAATGACCCAGCCAACAACATCTTGCAGTGGTCCCTAGTGATTTCCTCTTCTGTCTGTACTATACTTGTGCCTTGAAGCTATGTGGCTCCTCTTGCATGTGACATCAACTCCTTTCATTAAACACATACAAGGTCTTCAGAGGTCTTGGGTACAAAATGGTTACATTTTTTTTTTTTTTTCTCTTCAGAGTAAACCCAAATTAACATACTTTAAGCTCTGATTGCTCTTCTCCACAATATTTTACAGTAAATTTGGGGGCGGGGTGGGGGGAGGGCGGACTGTAATTGTGCTTTTAATTTACACACTCAATGACCTTACTGGATAGACAGTACTTCTGTGTGGCTTTGAGAATACCCCAGAGGAAAAAACAGAGCTGTTCACACTGACAGTATTTCAGCAGTTGTTTGACTCATTAGGAATCCAGCAATGTCACCCACTGATAGCATCAGCACTATCGCTTTCTCCCCTGCATTCCCAGTCTAGCGAGCTAGAGAGATGTGTAGATGGTAAATAAATACGGGACAAGTGCTACAGTGATGAAAGAGAGGAAAGCTTCAACCCTGCTGAAAAGCCCTGGATGCATTTGGAGGATTTGGCTCAGTATTTGCTAAGCGCTTGTCCTCCCTTTGCAGGCTCCGCCACGAATGGATGCTGCGGCTGGAAGGCCGAGCAAGGCAGGTCCAGGCGCACACGAAGACGCAGAAAGAACAGACACTGTTGTCCATCGAAGCTCTTCCCTCACCAGACAAAACTGTTGCTTAAAGTTACTGTGAAAACAGAAAAAGCATTGGGCCTGACTCTGACCTTCTGCATGCACCTATAAACCAGCAGTTACACTGCTGAACAAGCTAAAGGTCAGAATCTGACCCTTTTCCAGACTACTCACCAAAGCTACTAATAAAGTCCTACCGAAATCCAGTGCAAGAATTAGGCCACAGTGCATAATCGTGAAAAAATTGCAGAGGGATAGATGAGAAGCAGAGACCTTTAATTCTTATATTATTACTGCGATGCAGCAGGACTTTCTTACGTAAATCTGCATTTCCAAGTGACAACAGCACATTTCTAGGAAAGAGGATGACTTGTTTGATAGGAATAATACGTTCAGACAGCTGCATGCAAAATTGCACTTTTCCATTTGCAGAGCTCACAGACTCCGGCTTAATGCAGATATAAGCTGTTCTGCCTGTCTAGATTAGCCATACTGAAGGGAGCTAAGGATTAGCTTGATCAGCTGGACAGAGGAGAAATATATTCTTTAATGGAATCAGGAAAAAAAAAAGAATTCGTTTTTCTGATCAACATATAAGAAAATTTACAGATATTAATGATTAAATTAACTAGGGAAAGGATTTTGACTTTTGTGGGGTAGGTAAAAAAAAGACTGCTGAGGTTATTATGAACCAGTCTGAGGAATGTCAGAGCAAGTGAGTATGAAAGAGGGTTTGAAATAGAAGGCAGTGAATCAGTTCATTATAACAGCACAGGGATGTTCTGCAAGGTATCACTTGCTATACCTGGTGTGCACTAATCCAGAAACTTGCTGCATTTCATCTTCTTCTAGGTCAGGTGAATTACAGGGAGGAATAACTAAACATAGGGCAATAACAGTGTGTCCTGTTTATCTATATGTCTGTGGATTTAAATACCATATCTTTTGGATGAACACATTTATGTGTTATCTCTTCATTTAATTTCTTTGACATGCAAGAGAAGAGTCATAAGTCTCAATAACTGTTTTTCTCTAACAATATTGAGACAGACAGAATTTTATCTTGCATCTTTATTTACACTGGAGAACTAGATAGGAATATATTTGATAAATTTCAAAGCAAAATAAAAATTAAATCGTTTTGACCTCTCATAAATTATTTTTTTATCCTTTTTACACAACATTTTATTAAAACACGCAATTTTACAGATAGCTTCCACTTTTATACAGTGACATTTTCCCATGGAAAAAACCAATATTATCACAAAAATGTTGTTATTTCATGAAGGATTAAAATAATTAAAATCTTATAAATTGTTCTTTAATTATTGAAAACTGAAGGGAATATAGAAGCAGTCTCTTTTCATATAACCCAAGCCGAAAAGCAATTGTTTCTTCCAGTGGTTTTTTTTTTTTTTGCTATTAGAAAAGCAATGCTGAAAAATAATAAAGTTGTAGCTGCTTTTGCCTTTGCTTACTGGTCTCTTCTGCGTTCATTTATTCCCACTATTCCCTATAAAGGTCTTTTGCTGGCACTCGAGTTAAAACTTATCTCTGGTGAAGAAGACCAAACAGGACTTGAACCTGTTGCCACTTTACATAAAAAGCATATGTAATTCACTGTTCTGTAGCAGTAGCTAAAGGACATAGACAGAGCCTATTGAAACAGAGAAATGCCAGAATCCCTACTTCCGAAAAACAGATCTACCAGGTTTGCTAACTTAACCATTGTTCCACGGTGTTATAGTGCCACCCATGTCAGTGCAGCTTTACCCTACTCTATGCCAACATGGTAGGATAAGATCAATGAAAAGCTGGCCCAATAAGCACTTATTGTTCTTTTACAGTTAATATCAACATTTTTAATTATTCGGAACACATATTACAGTGTATCTGACAGTTTATGAAGATATGCAAGACACAGGGAAAAGACCACACCAGCAGATGTAATACAAACACTGGAATTTTCAGCATTCCCAAGAGAGTACCCAAAGCCCCCCTAGGTGCCCAAGCAGTAGCTTTTCCATCAGGAGCCCTGAGGAGGTCGAGGGATGTGTGAAATCACTTCCACTACAGGCAAGCGGCATCGCACCGACCACATGCCGGAGAAGTGTCGCAGGCACTGTTTATCTCCACAAGTACACAGAGGCCATTTCAGTTGTGAATGGGTTTCTGATACATCCACTGCAGCGCAGAGTATGTGTATCAAAAGTGTGAAGGACTAAAATCCTCCCACTCTTAGGCAAAACCAGCCCTTTGCAAGTTGTTCAAGTGCGTATGCATTAGTCACACTTACCTATTCTAACACATATTTTACAGGACAGCAGTATCCTGACACTTCCATGATATTGAACACCAGATGCTTTCTGTTCCCAAATGTGGGTGTTCATCCATTTTCACTGCTACTGCACATACAACCAGACTGAAAAAGGAATCAAGTACTAGAAATAATAAAGTCTAGCAGCAGGATGTAGCCAGATATGCTGCTTGCAAATTGCAAAGCTGAAGGCAGACAGTAAGGTGACGGATGGTGTTTTGTCCTTTTGCTTTATTTACTGAATTGGAGGAACTCAAGCCTGAATTTAGGCATTTCAGATATGCCTGGAAATGTCAAACTTGGCTTCCACTAAAAAAAAAACAAGCAAACAAAAGTCAGTTCAAGTGGAATTATTATATTAAAAAACATCTTTTTCATTCATATACAGAGCTCCCATTAGTAAAACAGGATATCCAGTGAGCATAAGCTGCTGGGAGAGCAGGCCCCTTAAACTCAACACAGGATTTTTTTCCTCCTTTGTCCCTAGTTTCCCCCCTCTTTCCAATGGAAAAAAAAAATATTCAAATGAAAATTTAGAATATGATAACTATAGTAAGAAAGTTGGACTAGCTGTTTGAGAAGAAAAACTAATTGCCCAGATTTTTTTTCCTTGAAGTTTATTAATTTTCCTAATAGAAAAAGAATGGATGTTGAGTATCAGTTCATCTGCATGATCGGTACCACCCTGAGCCTGCACTAGCAAGACATGACTATGTCTTACAGCCACATATAAACCGATCCAGCACTTGACTGAGCCAGTAAAGAATGACTAAAATTGTTCAGGATATGGCACTGATATTTTTGGTCATGCGACTTCGATCGTATGATACATGATGCAATAGGTGTGGATCATATCTATGAGGTAATGCACTTAAGCTGGCATACTGATGTCAGCTGCAGAACACCCACTTAGCATGCCCAAATTTATGTGCATGGCAGATAATGTGAGCACAAACTACACTCATTCACATGGTTATACTTAAGCGCTGTGTCTGATCCCAGAACCAGTGACTAACGCCTGAGAGGCAGCAAGGATTGCTTCCTTAAACTGCCTCTGAGCTGTGGCCAGTTGTCCAAGTCTGGCTTACTCACATAAGGCTCATTCAAAAGGTTGAATACAAACCACACTGAGCTGCAGTCTGGCTTCATTCGGACACCATCCAGAAGCACTCACACAATCAGTTACAGATAGGACATGTTTAAATAAGCAGTAACTCAACACCTGTCAGCTGCTACACTTGAATTAGCACTTAAATTCAGAGCAGGAGAGACTTTGTTAAGCAAAACCCTTGATTGTCTGCCCTTAACCACACACTCGTTTGGATCAAAGAGCAAATTTAAGGCGTGCAAACCGGATTTCTGTCAGAGGAAACCAAACCAGACCAGAAACCTAAGAGACAAGCACTAGCTTTTCAGACAGCTTTGAGTCACCTGCATAGTGGGGATATTTGGACCAACAAACCCAACTAGATTGGGTCTGACCTAAACCCCTGAACCACTCTTAGCCTGATGCAAGGACCTCAGCAGCAGCCACTTGGATCTACTGAGCTGCTGGTGATGTGCTGAGTCACTTGCTAATGAAGATGCGTATAACCCAAGGAAAACAATAGAGGTGGGATCAAAGCACATTAATATCTTTCATGTAGTTCTAAAGGTGGACCTTAAAATATAGGAAGACTGAGCTCAGGAATGATAATTTAATTATACAGCCATGCAGACGTGCTAGCATGTGTAACTATGCACAGCTTGGTCCACTGATCTACCAGAGCTGAATGTGTTGGAACAAAGTTTACCCATGTTACAATAAAACTTAGCATATATCTGGCTTCTGGAACCATAAAACGGCTATGTGTGGTTCACTTCTACAGTTAAATGACAGGAATATGAGCATAATTACCAATTTCCAGGCCCAAATGTCTCCTAATTACAGACTGGCTGTGTCCTGAGGGATGCTGTTCTCTACCTTGCCTATTAAACAGCACTTGACTGAGGCTTCACTGCCACAGCGTGAATAAGGAATAGTAAATCACATAAAACTTGTACATAAAAAAATACTTGTGGATTGAAAAGGGCATCTTTAGATAAACGAGGATGAAACAAACAGTAGTTCTAGAAAATCTTAAACTTCCTGAAGATGCTGCCCTTCATGAATTAAACATTACTGTACTACTTATTTCTTACAAAGAAGGACAAGAGTTATCCATGGTGTTACACATTTCAGACAAAATTGCACACAAAAAACTCAGTAGTCAGTACTGACAATACAAAAATCTATTTCTTTCTCCTATTTCCCATCTATTTCAGCTGTATTTATTTATCTGTGTGTTATTTAGTGGCCAGAGTTTTAAACATATTCCACATTAAGGTGGGAACAAAGCAGGTAAGATTCCGGCCCCAAAAATGTCAGGCTGGCAAATAGCCTAGAAAAGGGTTATATGACCAGGGAAGCCAAACTTAACAATAGGTTTCTAGGTGTTACCTCCATAAATAAGTGTACTTGTTTCAAATGCCATTCCCTAAATGAAGTAATAATTTCCTACTATTGACTATTGGAATGTGAGAGACTACTGGCCTAATCTTTACCTGGTACTCTGTGACGGTTCTCAGCCTCAGTGGGCCTACTCACAATGCTGTGTATGACGTCAGAGGTTCACAATTAGGGTCACTATTTTTTTCATAGCAAAGAGCAGCAGCATCATGGAGAGTTACAATTTCAAACAAGTGCAGTAATAAAATAATCATCTGATAAAAATTAAAGGGGCGGGGAAAGATGCAGCAAAATCTGAAAGATAATACTTTGCTTAGCTATTTTGGCCAATTCTTTAAAGAATAGCTCCATGGTGTTTGGTTTCCACTATGATTGTATTGCATATCCAACCTGAATGTTGGTGCCGTTATATTTTGACTGTTCAACCACAGGGAACAGTTCAAAAACCAGACTTAATACTGGAAAGTTCTTGATTCTATTAGATTTAGTATCTAACACAGAGGAATCGTATCTGCAAAATACTGACACAAAAAGCTCAGTCTGTATTGAGCAGCAGAATAATTATGTTTTCAAAGAGATTTTGCTATAGAGGTCTTTTTCCTTCCTCTAATGTGGTATTCCAGTTAATGATTGCATCGCTACTGTTAGAAGAGTTTGAGGTTGCATTATAGTCTATGAGTCTACTTAGACAAGGAATACATGACATTACTGGAGTGGTCAACAATGTTATTTCAGAAAAAAACCTTTCAAAAAAATACCTGTGTTTGCTCTGATATCTTAATTTTAGTGTTTTTCAGGGTGATGTTGATTCCACTGCAGCTTCTCTTATAGCAATTTATACTGTAAGATTTCTATCAGTGCCTTTATATGACTTCTAATAAGTAAACAAACCCACACAATTGTTCCTTTTTATATGTAAAATGTTCCAAATTACAATGCTGTCTCATTAATTACTGGATATTTTTGCAGAAGAGTTCTTGTTAGAGCTTAGTTAATGATAAAGTGCTAACTAATGAATTGATACTTTGCAGCTTTTGGGCAGCACACAAGTTTACTGATTTTGTTGATACTGCCTCCGTCATTAAGTATGTATTTATAATAACAAGGCTAACAGTCACTGAAAATAAGCCCTGCAAGCAGGAAGGGCAGTCTAATCTGAAATATCAGAAACAGCAGTTATTATCCACCATCTCAAATGAACACTTAATAACCTGGAACAAAATCCCTTCAGGCTCCATTTATGATATGTACACACTTCTGCTGCAGTGATGACAAATACTCCATTTTCTCAGAACTAATGACCCCTCTATAATATGTACTAGGGGGCTGACAATTGCGTGGAATGAGTCTGTCAACAAACTAACAGAGTGCAGCCATGTTTGAAAAGTTTTATGCCTAAACCACGGTCAGATTTCAGTACTTCCAAACCATAATAAGCCCCTCTGGAGCCATATCAAAATTCCGTAGCATGTGTTTGGTCAAGAGAGTTTCTGCATATGCTTTGTTTATTTTCAGTTTGGTTACCTTTGGCCACTACAGATAATTAGGAGCACTACATGAAAGTAATTAATATGTAACACTTCGCTGTGTTTTGACAAAACAGTGGTTTCTCATGGTATGTTTTATTGCTTTAATTGGTGGATGCACTAAAGGATATCCTCTCAAAACCAAACCATTTTTTTTTTAAATTCCAAGGCACCTCTTTAAGAAGATCTTAAGGTAGGTACAGGTGTATCTTACAGCTTTACTGCAGGCATTTTGACAGCTCTCAGTTAATGTATCACTGCAAAGATTAAGGATAAGGAAAATAAGTACACCTACAACTACATTAGCCGCCGCATTTATAGTTTAACTTGGACACTACCGTTACACATCCCGGAATCACCAGGGAAACAGCCAGCCCCAGTGGATGACAAGGATAGCGTCTCTCCCGGCAAGCTGACTTTGAAAAGTGTAATATTGACTAGCCCAAACACTGCTAGGTTTGAGCCACTGTTTTCAACAAAAGCCAGCAAATCTGGGCAGGTACAGAGAGCAGTTCTATTACTGCCATCTTCTCTTTCAGGTACCCCCTTACATGGAATCTCTGGCACTCCACAGTAAAGGTTCCCATCCAAGTGCAGATAATCCTGGTTGCCAGTCCTCAATGCACCTTAAGAATATCTGGTATTTCTGTCGGCAGGTAGGCAACAAGGATTCACAGCTAGGCTTCAGGATTTTTGGACAAAGGACCTTTATTTATGTGGTCAAGGCAATAGCAAAATTTCAACTGGGAAAAATACAGCCTTCTAGCATGAATTCTGGACAATGTGACAGGTTTCTTGAGCTTAGCTCCGTTCTGGCATGTAATTATTACGTTTCCCTGATCTGCAAGCAGTATCTCCTAAGCTGCAGACTTGCACACATGTATTTTCTAACATGAAAATAGTACCTGAAAGACTTGTCTCAGAAAATAAATTTTTAATCATTGAAAACAAATAGAAATAAGAGCAATCAATTATGCCTTCAGATTCTTCAAATTACTCCAGATTAGCTCATCGATTGAAAAGTAAACCGAGCTGAAGACATGCATGTGAATTTTACCTGCATGAAATGTAGTTTTTCTAGCAACATCATTTAATCAGTTGTAACCGAAACAATGAGCCTTCCACACAGAGGCCTGGAATTACAGTTAAAAATAAGCGTTTCTGTTGCAAAGTAAAGCACACAGAGACACACTATGCTAAAGGCTTCAGCAATTCCAATCTCAAGTTTCGTAAAATGTCAGTTTGTAATGCCCCATCTCCAATATGGATGCAACACAGACACAGTGGTCTGTCTCCTGGTTTATTAATATTTGGCGTTCTGCACAATTTCACCTGGCTGTTTGCCAGCCACAGGAGGAATGCATCAGAGAGGAATACCACGCTAGGAAATGTAAAACACTGATCCAGCACATCCCCCTCCAGCAGCCTCAGTCACACAGGTTCTAAGGAAGTTCTAAACACAAAACAAAGCAGCTTCCAGAGCAAAATATTTTTGTTCATTTATTGTGGTTTTCTGTTGGTTTGGGTTTGGTTCTTTTTTGGGGGGGGACACGACTGTCAGAGGAGCAAGGTCAAAGCTACTTAAAGCTGCCTTCCAATTAGCAGCAGTCAGAGCAACAGCCTGCTAAGTCTGTGAGCAGCGATGTGGGAAGGGGCTTTGAGGAGAGGAATTTAGTACACCCAGGTCTCTTCTCTGTCATCCTGAAATGGGGTGTGGCAGATGCTGCTTGAGAACTGCCAACCCCTCTCATGTCTGACCTAAATGCAACCAGCTGTGGGAGCAGAGCAGTCACAGGACAAACCGCGGTCAGTGCACGTGAAGCAAAGATTCTCACCAGTGTTCCCATTCAGCTCTATGACAAGAGGAGGGATGTATAAGCAAGAGAGAAATGGAAGATGAAAATTAAAGACAAGGCAACAGTACTAAGCAGATTAGCAGGTGCTCTGGAGCCAAACAGAAGATTTGGAGAAGAAAGCTTCTAAACTGGTTTTGCACATTTCTCTAGGCAAACAAAAGACTGCTTAAATGCAAATGTTGAATACGTTCTTCAAAGGTTGCTTTCTCAGGTGCCCTTTTTCCCTATGTTAACATTCCTCAGAATTTATTCTAGAGTCCCCATTAAAGTCATGTGAATTTTTAACCCAAACAACACAGAAAAACACTTGGTACTGCCAATCCCTGGAATTTAATAAACTTCACGGACTATCCTTCCTGAAACTCATAGTACTTTTAAAAAAAAATTTAGTTCAATCACTAAAAATGCCGAGTTCTAATTGTCCTGGAGCTTCAGACTTTGGGGCCTTTTCCTACAACTTCACATGCTTCGAGTGTCTCTTGCATCTTAAGGCCCCAGTCACCCTTAAAACATTATTTTCTATCTGTCTTCAGTCTTTCAAGCTCTAGAGGTTTTTACCAAATGAGCATGAAGCATCCTGGTATCTGAGAGACAATCTGAAGGGCTGTCAGTGACGATTAGGAGGCTCTGGGGAGACCTTATGGCAGTCTTCCAGTACCTGAAGGGGCCTACAAGGAAGCTGGAGGGGACCTTTTACAAAATGTAGTGACACGACGAGAGGTAATGGGTTTAAGTCAAAAGTGGGGAGATCTAGGTTGGATATCAGGAAGTTCTCCATGGAGAGGGTGGTGAGGCACTGGCACAGGTTGCCCAGAGAAGCTGTGGATGCCCCATCCCTGTCTGTCTTCAAGGCCAGGCTGGATGAGGCTTGGAGCAACCTGGTCTAGTGGAGGGTGTCCCTGCCCACGGCAGAGGGGTTGGAACTAGATGATCTTTAAGGCCCCTTCCAACCCAAACCATTCTGTGATTCCATGATTCTATGATTATCAGTTAAAATAGTGAAATTCTTACATTGCAAACAAATTATGACAAAAGACCATTTCTTAAGGGTCTTTTCCAATCTAAATGACTTGATGATTCTATCCTGATCCAGGAGCAAATTGCTCTCTAGGAATACTTCTATCGAATAGAGGCTTGTGCCACTTTCACCCTCTGAGCTCGCCAAATCACATCAAACGATTGAACCACAGAAACAACTCACTGCTACCAGAAAGGCCATGTTCCCTGCACTGCCTGTGCATCCACTCACAGCTGCAGTGCTCCACATATCACTAATTCAATCTTCTTGTGTACCAGAAACCTAGCCAGGGTTTTCCTGGGTGAGATTTTGTTGTTTAGGGACACCTAGCTCACCCAGGGGATCTGACAAGGCCCCTCAGGAGAGCACACTGAAACATCACATAAGTGAAACTGGGAGTCAACCTGAAGTGGGGAAGAGGTAAGAGGCGTATCTTCATGTTCAGATTGCCTAATGCCACACCTTAGCAGTGGCATTAAATACGCTGCATCTACACCAAGCAATTTCATGGCACATGTTGCAAATATGTGTGCAAAAAACCATTTTGGTTTCATCACTCTTCAGTATCTAGGGCTACATCCACAAGGTTCACCTACCTCTTTGCTGCCTTTAGCCTTGAGAATTGTGCAGGGTGCTTCCAGACACACTGGAAGACCCACTGGGACATCAAATCAATGCAGTGTATGGCTTCCTGCTTCCAGCTTTATGTTGGTGTGAACATACAGCCACGGTATCTTGTCCCCCTGCTTTTTTCATTCAATTATTCATGTAACTTGAGGATGATCAGTCATCTTTCAGCTAACCTTTTCTAGCTCTGGCAAGGCTTTGAGGGTTGACTAGGAAGCCCTTGCTTTTGGAATATTCAAAACACTGAGACTAGTTCTGACTATGCCTGGCAGCAGAGGAAATCCAGAAAACTGATAATGAATCTCAATCAATTAAGTGTGCCTCCTTCATCAAATTAGCAGGACTGGTGAGGGATCCTGACTTTTAAAAATTCTCTCTTCATTGGCAGTTTCTCAGAGTCCAGCTTTAATGACCTTCAAGTCACACATAAATATCTTAGTCAGCTAGCAGAGCAAAGGTGCCACAGAAATTAGTAAAATAATAATTCACTGTCTGTGGAGTTACTGAGAGTGCATGAAGAGAGAGACATGGAGGAACAGTCATTTGCAGTAGCTTTATGTTTCCTCTAGATAAAACTCAAAAGATAGTTTGAGATCCAATTTACAAGGAATTGAGATTTCAATAAAATTTGCATCAAGGGAATAAGTAAAAGCATAAAGTTATTCAGAAAGAGCTAAAAGAGAAACTGGGAAGAAGGGTACTGGCAACATTTAACATTTCTTTTGTCTCCAAAGAGAGGAAGCATCATTAAAAGATGCAGCTCAGCAATTCTCACAAGGGAAAAGAGTTTAACACAATATAGTTCAGTTCCCAAAACTCAGGGGGCTTTTGACTTGTTAGTGAGGGCTAGGCTAATAAGCTCAGGTAACCAAATTCATGCTTTAATTAGCATCTTTCCCCAGCTGCCAAGTAATATACCGACATTATTTTACTTACTCCCTGAAGAAAGGTTTTGTTACATCATAACACAGAACTGCAAAGGCGTACGAAGTATTGCATTTCTGAGGTAGTCTTAAAAAGATCCTAAAACTTCACGTCAAGTTTTATTTATGACAACTGCATATTTTTTAAAAACCTGTCAAAAAGCCCCAATCCTTCTTTCTAAAGCACAGGCATTCATACAGCGTAGATCCTCAATACAACCAAAAGCAAGATATATGTTCTGTTAAAAATTAACTTTGTGTAGGCAGACTGTCAAAAAATCACATAAATACATTTGAACAAAATAAAATACTGAGCAATAATTAACAAAAATATTATTTGTATATTCAATATATTAAACATAATTTAGTACTGCAACACCTAATTGTTGGTCCTAGTTGCCTGGTTCCCAGGCTCCCAGCCCACCTAAGTATACAGCTATGATTTGGTGAACTAGCTTAAGACAAGAGTGAAGGTTTTTGCACTGAAACACAAGTCCTTGACCTGGGACAACAGATGATGTGACTTCCATTCTGTCATTCTGGCCAGCAAATGCAGCAATTTGCAGCTGGTAAGTAGAAATGGGCAGGTGGGAGTGGTAACATCCAAAACTTCTGCAGCTAAATATGCCATAGCTGATCTGTTGGAGTCCTAAGCCCCCAGCTGAAGCTGTCACAGAGAGCCCAGCCTGTGAGAGCCACTTTTGTCAGCACTGAGGAAACGTCAAGGTTACTCTACACAGCCCAATCAAACACTTTTCAGATTTATTAAAGCAAGCAAATTATCAAAGGAGCCAATGCCTAGCCCTTGTGGGACAGCAAGAAGGATGAACAAATGAGGCAAAGGAGGAGTTAAATGTTGAACCCTTTGCCAGGGAGGCACAAGAAGAAATTCACTCTTCTGTCTGACAAGTATCATCACATTGCTTTGATATCTGAAACCAGGCAACAGCAAGAATGTAACATGATAAATAGATGGGCTTTTCAAACCTTTGTGAGGCTGAGAGATGCTTATTTGTACATGGAAGTTATCTGTTTTATACTCCCTTTAAACATGCTTGTTTTCTCTCCAGACAAATCAAGGACAAGTAAACTGGAACAGAGGGAAGAGTGCCACAGCTTTTGAAATCCAATCTCTCTTACCTTATACTGCTAATATGGGGATGGAGGAAATTATGTGGTTCAATTTACAATTAGGATTCCTCCATAATGATGCCTTTCCTCCATAGCTCTCACATACGACACAAACCTTTTCCAGACACCTAAAAATAAAGTATATTGCACAGTCCAGCTGTAGTGTTGTTTAACTTGCTGTGACAGATTGATCAACACAAATATAGACAACACAAAAAGACAGTGAGGTGCTCTGACCAAACATGATTTGAAGGGCATGGCAAAGGAGCAATCTGAGCAGCTGTCAAAAGGGTAGGCTTTCTACAATGCAGTTCCAAAAAGTTCACATTTATGTGCTCATAAACAGCTCCTCAAAATCAGGCCATGTTTATTGTGTTGGTTTTGTGTATTGATGCTCACTCATCCCATAAAATTAAAAAATAATACACAGGGTAAAATTCTCTGTGTTACAAGTAAACCTGCAGTGAAAGCCAATCCTGTGCCCTTTACTGCAAAAAATGAAATTAAACCTACACAATACCAAAACTTCTTAATTTATATTACCTCTGGATTTGGCTTGCCAGATTTCAACAAGTTTAGCTAAAAAACACTTCCACCCTTCAGAGATTTTGGTTGCCACTTCCATTAACTTTGCCAAACTAAATGGAACTAGCAGTTTGTTAATACACTGTATGTTAACTCAGAAACATTGTCTACCTCCAAATTTGTTTCTTTTGGGGAGAGAAAAGGATGAACGGTTACCCAGAACAACAGACTGAGTATCTAATATAGCACCCATAAACTAAGAAAACACTAATGCATTATTTTCCACTTTGCCAAAGTTTCACTGTGTAAGATTGACTATCCTGAATAAAACTTAAGATCCAGGGAAAACACATATACCAGCAGCATAACAAGGGCTCAGTCATGATGCTGCTGCTTGGCAGATCAAGCTCTTCTGGAATGAGGTGCCCCAGTCATTTGTATTGTGTGCCCTTCCTCTGCCTGGCACACAAACTGAGCGCACCGAGTCACCTAATTTGCTTCACGTTAAAGCGAAGCATATGCACTCTTATTTGGCTAAACTAGATTTAAAGAACATTCAGAGCAAGTCATGCTTTTTCCCATAGCTTTACTATTCCCTGTAGCACAGGTGATGGCTATAGATGGATGGAGGATAAATGCCACAAGGTAAAATCTCAGCCCTTTCATCTTAATGGAGCTCTGCCATCACATTCAGTGTTGCCAGGATTTCACACCAGCTTCATTCATCAGCCAAAGAATGTCAGGGAGTTGGAGTCAGCTCAGCTTTGGGAGTAAGCACATCGACCTACTCGGAATATTTTACCTTTATTGTGAATTTAGATAAATCCAGCTTCATAGCTCTTTCTTGTGTCCTCCTGTAACCTGGTCTCTCTCTCAACTCTATTCTTTCCCTTCCTCTCTCGCTGGCAGCAGCTCTTCTGAAGGCCAGAAGAAGCTCTTCTTTGTTGAATCAAACGCCAGGGCACCCCAGGCAGAAGGGCTGCCTCCACTCCAGGCAGTCCAGACTTCTAGGGCAAGGACTGTAGTAGTTTCAGGAGATGACTGGAGAATACTAAATGAAATTGCCATAGGGCATTTCACAACGTTCTATAAACCCACAATTCCACAAAATTTTTTCTCCTCCTCCCCTGTAATTTCCCCAATTTACAGCCTTGAACGTGTAATTCGTAAATACATAAGAATTTGGTGTGATGTCTGAAATAAAAAAATTACAAATCATTGTTTCATTATTTGCCCAGACTCTTCTGCTTTTGCAGTTCAGGCTCAAACAGCTTAACATTTACAGAAATTGTTGGAGTGCCACCTATTGGAAATAGATGTAGACATGAAAAAGGCCTTGTTTAACCTGCATAAAATAGTAATTTATTATCCAAGTGTTGGTTTAACTATATCAAGTTAAAAGGCTTTAAAATGCATACACATCATGTTCTCTTCATAATTTAGATCAGCATGTAACTTAAAAAAATTATTCTCTCTAAGGGGTAAAACACTGGAAAGTAGTAAAGATCTATAGTGCTGGAGTATAAAATAGCAAAAATCAGGGCAGATCTACTGCAATAACCATCTGCTTAAAACCTGAGTCACATTACTACCCTCTATATCCACTGATGGTGTAAATTTTATGTCAGATCCTGGTTTGAACTCTGCAGACAAAAGTAATGTTTAGGCTTAAACAGTTCAGCTGTGGTTTAGACTTTGAATGTAAATGATTCATTTTCCCCATGGAAAGCAATCGCCTTGGGATAAAACCAGCCCTGTCCTCCCATGAAGAACTTTCAAATCAGTGTTGGGACAGTACAAGCAGTTTTAATAAAATCATCTTCAGCTGGCATTTCTGCTCAGAACATACTTGGGCAGTGCCACCAGTGATTTCTCTCCTCCTCTCTCTCCCAGGAACAGATAAATTTATGGGTTTTTCCTCACTCCCTCCTCAGCTATACCTTCAGGCCTTCTAGCCCCTATTAAGTGAAAATGTGCTGATTTACACCTGAAATTGAATGTGACTGTAAAGATTTTAACTAACTGAAAAATTTGACCAGTTTTGAACCTTGAACTTGATCCTTGATGTCTCTGCCCTCTCTCCTTCCTCACCACCCAGCAAGCAGCAGGCTGGGACTGGCACTGCCTGAAAAGCATCACTACTGAAATCCTCACACCTCTGCTTCATCTCCTCTTCTTTACTATTGCAGCTCTGTGGCTTTACAAGCTCTCACACTGGAGAAGCAACTGTGTTGCCTTGCTCTTTTCTGCCTGAACATCCCCAGCTTGATCTCAGAATCAGACTATTCCTCTTCCGAGTCCTTCTATTAATTAGCACTGACCCCTGCCCAGCTCCTGACAGCTTTCTTGACAGCTCTTTTCATGGATGTGCTTAAGAAAGCTACACAGACACACAAAGTGGGAGCTTTTGTAGATGGCTCTATGGAAAACAAAAACAAAAACAAAAAAAAAAACCAAGCAACCACACAACCAAACTGCAGTTAATTATACCTGATAGCACAGAGTAGAAAAAGAAAATGAAGACTGACACAGCATAGAAACAAGTAAAATATACAGAGTGTGGGATAGTACATATGCAGTATTTCATATATTCTGTCTTCTGGATTGCTTCAGCAGCCAGCCGTTCCAATACGTTCAGTCACCCTTGGTGGTCTAAAATTCCCAACTCCAATTCTTTGGCTAAGTAGTATTTTATAATATGTTTAAGAAAAAGACATTTGGAATTCAATTACTAAAATACATGTTATTTTCTCTTATTCGCAATAAAGTCTAAAAGTACCTTTTGCATTTGTGTTGCTTATGAAATGATTTAGATAGCTAGTGACAGGATCCCTTTTTAAATCAGTTCCTAGTCTGTCACACCTTTATTTCCAGCAGGTGTCTGATATATATTTTCATTCTTCACAACCACTTCTTCTTTCTCCTGGTAGCTTACATCATTCTATCAGTGCAAACTTCTTTATTCCTTTGTTTTATCTCTTCCTCCAGATCCCACAGAGTATGCTCCAGGCTTCTCTGTGGTTTATAAAAGACATTTTCTCCTATGGCTTTCTCTTGAAACTTCAATCATTCTCTGCCTCCTCTTGAGGCATGCTCTCACATATAATTTCCCTCCCTTAACAAGAATATTTTCTTCTTCTGGGGACGTATTTACAACAAAAGTTCAGGGGAATCAGAAAGAACATTTCTTTGGTGCTACAGTTGTAGACCCATGTCAGGACGTGTCTCATGCCCGCTGTAGTATCTGCACTTATATTGCATACTAAGAAGAAGGAAACACAAGGAGAATAAAAAGACAACAAAATTCTCGGTGAAATCAACAGGTCTGACACAGGTTTTATGCCACATTTTCAACTTCAAATGACTATGCTATAAGTATTTTAGCTGAGAACTAATAGGGGTAAGCATAGCAGTAATTCTTCGCTGTTGACAAAAGTCTTGGAAGATGTGTTTGTGACCAGATTTTTCTAAGTCCAGACGCTGGGCTCCTCTTAGTCTTCTTTCTCCTTCCAACTGAAACATTTAGGAAACTCCAGTAGTAGTAAAGTGAACCTGGGCCCATACTGCTGCCCAGTGTCTTTCAGACTGTCAGTAAAGTGCCTTTCAGACTGTCTGTTAAGACGTAGCTATGAGGTCACTTTGTTATTCTAAATATTCATGTACCTAAATCTCAATTTCAGTAGATTTCTAAAAAAATTTGTGGGGGAAGGAAATGTAGTCTGCTGATTCTTTTTCTGCTGGACTGCATGAAATGTAAATTAGGTCAAGCTAATCTCTGTGTTGTTGTTTAGATACCAGGACTCACTCAAACGGGAAAAGAAAATTGAATATATTAAATTTTATCCATAGCTTGGAAGAAATTACAATTTCACCATGATCTTCAATTGTAGATAGCTTATTCTAATCATCTCCTAAAATTTTCTCAAAAGCCTTTCTGAACATATTTTGAAATACTGCAGAAAGAGGAGCTCAGCTGTGTCTATCAGCTAAAGGCAGCAAAGGAAGATTTAGGAGTCATCTAGGCCAGGGCTATACAAGAACTCTGGACAAGTGACATGGCAATTGTGGATGGAAATTAAATTAATAGACATATTTTTCATAAGCAATTAAGGTAGCTGGATGAAAACAGAACAAATAAGTATACAACCACCTCCTACTCTCCCCCCCAAAAAACCAAACCAAAACAAAAAACCCCACCACACACCAAATAAACCCAAAAAACTGTAAGGCCTGAAGGCTCTTCAGTCATTTTGGGGTACCACTGATCATTCAATTTAACATGAATAGGCATACTAAATGAATGAGGGGATTTATAATTTCCACACTATGGATTTCTCCCCTGTGATATAAATATCTGTAAAAAGTTCCCATGAGGTACAGCAAAAGACTCCTTTAACCTTTGCATACATAATTTCAGATCAGCTTAGCATCATTTTTCTCAGAATGAAACCATATGTCACCTAATGGCTCAGGGGAGATACTGGCATATGGAGCCTTTCATGTTTTAACCGCCAGTTTGAATCCAGCCCAGGTCAGCAGCAACAGGCACTGCTCTATCTGAAGGCTGTCAGGTAATCTACGTGAAACGAGTTGGCCGTATCTGCCCAGATCCTACAGCAAAGTTGTCCACCAGAACGCAACTGACACAGATGGTCCTTCTGTCGGCAGTACCAGCAAGTCAGCCAAAGATCAAATGAGCGTTGTACGTACATGAGCTTTGGCGTTGCAGAAGTCACTCTCCCAAGCCAGGGATAAGAGATGCTGACATGCAGGGCAATCACTGTGCGACACTACCCTGGAGAAGGACCTGTGGCAGTCCTCAGCCGGTCACCTCTAGCTATTTCACATTAGCATTACAACACCTCCTCTCAGCTCTTTCTTCATACAGGACAGATCAACGTTTAATACTCCATGCAGGATAATAGTTGAGTAATGACAACTCTGTTGGCTAAAGTGAAGATTCAGACCTGTGAGAAATCTTTTTAAAGAGAAGGAGAACACAGAATTATACAGAGTCACAATAAGGAGCGCTTTAAAAATGCATTCATTTTATTAAAGTTGAAGAAAATACTGTATGTTAACAAACAGTTAACTTTCTTTGAAATATTATCCAAGAGTAGAGAAGAATTAAATAGTAATATTAATACATACATTGAGGTGGAGAACACTGAAGGCCTGAGAAAAAGAAATTTTAAAGCCTCTTAAGAAAAAAATTACCAGGGAGCCCGTTCCTAATTTTCAACAGGAGGAATCTTTATCAGTATGAAATGCAAGTTCTGTCTTTGCAGTGGCGAAAACATTGTATGTCTATATTATCGGTTCTCAGTTGGACTTCAGAAAGTATCATCCTGTTTTTATTTCTTACTGGAAAATTTATGAAGACAGCTATTTTAATACATAGCATGACACTGATGTACAGCTGGGAAATGAAGCCAGGCAAATTAATTGATAATGCAGTTCTTTATGCGCTCTGTGGGAGCTGTCACAAAGGAGGCTAACAGTAGGTGTTTACAAATAAACCAGTAACTGAGCGGTGATTTTAAAAGCACGACTGTTCTTACTGATCAGGTTTTATTCCACATATTGCCAGGTAATCAAAGAGCTTACATGAAAGCATTAGTGTTAGCAAGTCATTTCATTGACAGAACAGCTCATGTGTACCTATTAATGCATTTTTTGTGAGTTACCAGGCTTGATATTTACCAAGTTTTTTCACGTTGTAGCTTTGTGAAATAAATATGCATAAACCAGAAAGCAGCATACACAGCTTACACATTTGTCTTTTTTTTTTTTTTTTTTTTTTTTTTGCTATTGTAAATTATATTGTTATTTTAGAAAAGATACGTATTATGTCAAGTGCTGAAAAGGACACTGTCAGATTCAATATATACTCCCCTTCGTCACTATAGTAACTAGACTGTTATCTATATCTCAGCTGTTCCTCTTGTGTCAGACTTGACTCAGTTCACTTACAAGGCTCCACACTCCCGGTCTCCTGGAGTATCTTTCTGCACCTATGCTATGTTGTTAAGTCTCATAAGCAGAACTGTAGCAAAGATGTCAAGAGGGGGTACCACCCCTGGTGCAACTGTGTGTGAAAAGATTTCAAATGAGGGTAGATATGTTCCTGTAATCCGCAGACTGCTGCGACCCAAGCGATGAGCCGAGCAAGCAGTACTGCAGAAGATGAAGAAGTGACTGGTGAGAGCTGTGTGCTGTGCAGGGGGCTGCAAGAAGTAGGAAAGTGGAGTGTTGTGGAGGGATGATATCCCAAAGCCACAGTACATTGCCTTTTCTGATAAACATTCGGCCGAATGCCACCCGTTATTTCTTGAGGTGCCCAGTGATACATCACAGGAAGTTATCTTGACTTCCCCCTTAAACACTACCCAGCTATCAGCACTTATACCCAGCTAGACATCAGAAGTTGATCTGATAAATCTCAGCCTTTCTTATAAACTCAAGCTATGTCTTCTTCTAAAGCATTTGTTTTCAGATAATTGATATAAGTACAATATGCTCATGCAATATCTATTACATTTACTTTTTCCTTTTCAAATGTTAACTTTTGCTTTGTATTTCTACTAGGCACGGAGTTCAGATTTGCAAAGGGTTTTGCAAATGGAATACAGACTAAAGTTTCTTCCACTTCCATTTTCTTTATCCTGATAACAAGGCGTTCTCCTCCAGGTTGCAGAAAATGGAAAGGGCAGTTTAAAGCATATGGATTAATCTCAGTTTTACTAAAAGAAAATTAATAACAATATGCTCATGATTGACTTAAGAAATTAAAAAATAGTACTTTTTAACCCCAAGTTAGGTTCAGCATAATAAGAATACATGTTTTTCCATAGGTACAGTAATGGTGACAAATCATGAAAACCAGACATTTGTCTCAGTAGGCTAGTCTACGTGAACATTAGAAACTGTGCCCTGTTAAAAACACAGATATGTGTAATACCCCTAATGCCGTTAAACTGTTGACAGTTTCTGAAAGTTTCCAAAGAGAGAAAACACTGTTCTGAGATAACAGTTTAGTAGTATTCTATTCAGAAGTGCCATTGCTCTGGCTAAGGAAGTGTTACGATATAATTGGCATGAGAGGCTGGGATATTTCAGCCAGCTAAGGTAAAACACAATCAACAGAGAGGCTGACACTTGAACTGGAGAGCTGGTTTTACCTTTTTTGTACCTTCCATTGTACCTCTTCGGTACTTCAAAAAAAACCCAAACACAGCAGTTAGGCAAATGGTAGGTAAAATGCAGCCAAATGCAGACCTAGTGACAGTCTTTCGATACCTAAAGGGCAAGGTGCTGAGGAGGTGGGGGTGCTATCTGCACAAGGATGCACGGTGACAGAAGACACAGCAGACACAAGTTGCATCAGGGGAAATTCCATCAGGATATAAGAAAAAAATACTACACTGTGAAGACACAGTCCTGGGCAACCCATCTGAGCAGGAGGGTGGCCCAGATGACCTCCAGAGATCCCTTTCCACCTTAACTGTCCCATGATTCCGTGACAACTAAATACTGAAGGGGTGGAATCTCCTTTGCTGGAGACACTGAAGACTTACCTTGACAGGGCTCTGGGTAACCTAATAAAGGGCCCCCTTTTCAACAGAAAGTTGGACAAGGTGATCTCCAGGGTCCCTTTCCATGTAGACTTTCCTATAATTTCTATCCTACTGGAAATCAATGTTGTTTTAATTTGCTTGTAACCAGATTGGATCAAAAGACAAATTATCAAGAATAATTATTACCTTGAAACAGAAAAATCAGAAAAAAAGGCATACTAAACAACAGTTTTGGCTCAAATTTATTATTATTCCTGCTCAGTTCAGCACAGACTTGTGTCCACTCTTCTGCCATCCTGCCTCACTGTAGTCCAGAGGCCACATTTCTCCTTTTCCTCCTATGGGTCAGATACCAAACCAGATAGCAGACTGCTGCCATCACAGAAATTGTGGCCAAAGTCTCATGAGAAGAGAACTAAGAATGTCGCTTGTGTTCAAACTATACCTTTGCATTGAATAACAGTGATATCAGTACATTTCAAAACCACAGTGCCACCAAAAGTGAAAAAAATAGGGTCTAGCTATTCAGACTCTGAGAACTACATCCTTGCCCAAGATAGCACGCATTTCTTTTGTGGAAAATCTCTGTTTATACAGACTCCTACAGAGGGCAATAACCATTCTGAGAGTGCTGTCGAGTAAAATGTGAGTATCCTCATTCTTCTCTGGGAGTTTTAAAAGGATGATGCTAGGACAGGACAATGTGCCTATTGCTTTGTTTAAAATGCAATATAATTACCTTTGGCCAAACATTATCGGCTACATTTAAAAAAATCACTACAGACATTACCTTTTTATAAAGCTTTTATCAGTGCACAACATTTCTTTCCTTCACCTCAAGGCTTTTTACAGTTTGAAACACCCTTGTCTGGTACGAAGTTACCCGATTTCCAGTACTTCCATCTCCTTAGATATTAGTGAGGTACCTGCTTCTCCTCTTTGACTGAGTCTGAACTCTGTGTTGCACCCTTCCCCACAGTTGCAAACTTTCCTTCCCATGACAGCTAGTACCACACATGCTATTCCTCTTAGCTTGCCAGGTTCCAGGCTGAGGAATACTCCTAAGAAATCACAGTTCTAACACAATTTAGCCTAAGGAGCTCAAAAATAGTTACGGTGCAGCCCAGACAGCTTATTTTCTCTGTCCCCCCCTGCTATTGCATGCAGGTCTCCACTCTCATTTATTTGTTGCTTCCACAATTTTGCTGTTCATCACACTTCCTGGTAAGTTTTCCAGACTAAAAATAAACACATATTAAACATTATTTGCTAAGAATACTAACAACTTGAAATATGCCGCTGATGTACACAGCTTGTTCCATCTTTCTAAGTATGCCATAGATCAAGCTATCTACCTGCGATGGTGAGCATATTAAATCACTTGAAGTTCTATTTGCATGATCATCTTTCCAAACACTCTTGCAGTGTTGCTGACTCAAGCACTTTGAAAGACTCACTCGAAATTACTGTTTAAAAAAAAATGTGAACATTGTCTCACTGAGTATGCAGGAAATGAAATGTGTTAGCACTTATCCATTTCAAATTAGATTCAACACATAACTGTCTGACGTGAGTGCACCTAGCTACAGTTTACATTCATCCCTCCAGTAAGCTTTTTAATCAAAAGTGGTTTAGTGTTAAGCATATGGAAAAGCCGTTCATTAGCCATCGATGGGACCCGATTTATTCATATGCTGTGTGACATATGTTGCTGATGCTATTGTCTACCACATCTCCAATTTTAAGTAAGCGTTACAGTTTTGGGTTGACATATTTGAAAAGAGCTTATCTGCAGTTTTGCATCGTGCACGGCAGGAACGTTCAGTGCACTCAGGTGTCTGGTTTGCATTGGTGACTGAATTTCAGAACTAGACATAGGACCTCAGGTGGCAGATTGGGGTTGGGGGTGTGTGTGTGTGTGTGTGTGCCTGTCTTCTCAGGTCATACTGGGTTTTGTTTTTCCCAAGTAGCTTCAGGGCATGATTTTCATTTGCATGGTTTTGTAGCAGTTGTAGGTAACTCCCTGCAGGACTGAGACACAGTTCTGACCTTTTCAAGTACACAACAATCAAGATCACAAGGCCTTATTTTGAATGAGGCATCTATCCTCAGTAAGATGTTTCATTGCACAGTCCCACTGAAAGGGAAAGCAAAGCTCAGTCCTTTTGTCAAAACATGGCTGTGTAAAGCGGTTCAACGCCTACATCCATCAAGGTGTCATTAAGCATTTCGCACATGATCAGAGTTTTTAGAGGTGTACAGGAAGTACGAGGGTACTGCTGAGAACCCTGCTTAGTTTGGCATTATACATAGGCGTTTCTGCTAGCTCTCAGGTAGCTCCCCGTATCAGCTATGCACTTTCAAAAAGTCCCACCTAGCTTCCTTGTATGTCAAGTTGACATACAAGGTAATTTTTTTCTGTGTGTCAGGGAAAAGAAAGCAGCATCTTTTCATGCCTCCTTTTGTCTAGTTCATTTTAAGTCCTTCAGAACAAGTTTCTCACATGGTATATTTGAAATCCTGGCCACTATTGAGGTAGGTGAGAATTTTGTTTAAACTCCTCCACTGAAGTCAAAATTTCACCTCTGTTTATAGAGCAAGAATCAAGAAGGGTCACTTTAGGTTTGCATCAGCCAGATACTGTCACAAAATGAGAATCACATTGCCAGTCTCCTACCAGTATGGAAACCAGTTATGCCACCAATCAGACAGAAACATGAATAAACGTGCATTTTTCACTGGTGACTCAGATAACAAGCCCATGTTACCTTACACATTTATTTTACCAAAAGACATGTTTTGAAACACTGTTGTGCAAATGCTCAATGCTTTTAACAAATTAACGACTGAGGTGTTACCATATATTGCAAAATTCCTAGATATTTTCTAAAGACAGACTACCACTAGGCAGGGCAACAATAGTGTGCAAGTGGTTTCTTACCTGACTAAATTAACCAAAACAAATGTAACAACATGCCAGAATTAAATCGTTAAAGATGCATACTTACAGCTCATAGGTTTAGTTACAGAGAAGCAAGTCTTTCAAATTCCCTTAGTAATGTGCACTTCTACAGAGCTGCCTTTATTATAGGAAAGTTGGTGACCATGTCTGATTGATAAGAACTGCTTAGGTGCTCTAGTAGTGAAAACTGGCAGGGGCTTGTTAATTCAGGAGGCTAGAAGAAGTGTAAAATGAGAGATAAGCAGACCACCAGCATGTAAAACTAAGTCCATTTCCATTCACCCTGAGGAATCCAGTACACATGAATATGCAAAATATTTACATCTTTGTTAAAATACATGTCATGTCATGTGTGGCAGGGGTGGCAGGGGATACAGCTCAGCCTCACTTCCTTCAGTACTGACCTTGTGTCTGCTCAAAAGCTTAAGGTGAGGAACAGAAACCGAATTTTTTTACTCTGTTCTTCCCCTCACCACCATGAGGAATCAAAACCTGCTTTTACGTACTCTTGCTATGTGCCCATACCTCAGTCTCTCCCTCCGTTTCACAGTATCTGAACCTTATGTGCAATTTCAACCAAATAAGACAAAGGGGTCTCAAAGGAAGTTGCTTGGAAATAGGCAGGCAGCGAAAGCAGAGAGACCGCACTGCTGCCCCAAAGATGGAGAGGCTGAAGCTTGCGTTCTGACATTATTAGTCACCTGAGATACTCTTTGAAAGAGAAACTTGGTGTTTCTCAGCAGCCGCTGAATATTCCAATTGCCAGCAAAGATTAGATTGGAGTTCATACCTATTAGACCCCATAAGGCACAGCCATCCACTGGGAACAGGGCCTTAAATAGTACTGAGTTCCGGAAGGGACTGGTTTTCTGTCTCTCCCACAGTCCTGCTCCCTCTTCCTTCATTGTCTCACAAATGAGCTTCATTTTGTGTATCTGTGTGAGGAACTGCCAAAAATCTGCTACAGCAGTCTCCCCCAGTATCACCCTGATTCCACTTCGCTTCTGTGGTGAAACACAGCCCTCTGTGCTCTGAGTCCTTCTGCGCCCCCACCATGTATTACCGCACCCAGCCCCTGGGGCCAACTGCCTCTAGTTATCCATTACTTCATGTAAAGAAGGAAGGCACCAGAGCCCAACAGTAATAAAGGAGTGAGGAATATCTTGTATGCAGGTTGAAAAGGGAGTTATTCCTGCCTTTCATCACTGGGAAAGTATTTCCTGCCTATCTCTTTTGACAAGAGCAATGCACTGCTCATCTCTCTGCCCCACAAAGACTTCCCTAATCTGCAGGGGACTGCCCGATGGTTTACAATTTAGGTGTATGAGCCAGGATGCTCCCAAAAGCAATCTCCAACTAAGCTAGAGCCAAGCAGAGAAAGTGATACAAAGACAGACACAATTAGCTTGCAACGTTCCTGTCACTCAAAAGGGTACTGTTTGAATTATGAATGGGCATAATTACTTGTATTTGCTATACAGAGTCATCCGTCTCAATAAAATAATGCTGTGTGAACAAAGCTGTATTTCATGGTATGGGATGGGGCAGGGAAAGAAAACACACGTTTTACAAAACCGCGCGCTTTTTCCCCACATTAATCTGGCAAGATGAAAACAAGGCACGATGGTTTTAATTCAAACAAAATAACCGAGATTGTTTAATTAAATAAGGTTTTTGTCACGAAGGACTCACGAACCCGTTACCCCGCCAGCGAGACCGGCTGAGGCCCCGGGAAGGTTCCGCCCCGCCGCCGAAGGGACGGAACCCGGGCGCACAGCGCCATCTAGCGGGGCCCTGGCGGCAGAGGCTGGCTTCGCCCGGCAGCGTTCGGAGCCGGTGCCCGTATCCCAACGGAGGAAAAGACAAAAATAAGTTAGTTCAAAGACACATGAGCCGCAGAGAGTCTTAAACGCAGGTTACACAGCCAGAAATAACGTTACGGTGTAGGTCAGCTGAATCTCTGTTGGGATATCTGCGCTGGGAAGTAAGACAGAAAAGCTTTCACCCTTAAAGCGCTGCTTCAAATCACAAGTAAAACAAATAAATACGCTTGTCTGTTCCGTTTTACGAGAAGTACATGAGTGCTAAAGTGCTCTATTTCACATTTAGGGCCGCGCTCAACAAGCAAGGCGACGGAACGTGTACTGCGCTCGGAGGGGGGGACCTTTCAGGGCAGGTGGGACCTTTCAGGGCAGGTGGGACGCGCGGCGGGGCCGGTGGGGCAACACCTGAAGCTCTCCTGCTTAAGACCTGGCGACTTGTAGACACAGACATCGTACACTTTTGTCAACTTGGCGACTTTCCCAAGCATGAAACTTCCTTCAAAAATTGAGATGTTTAGCTTCAAGCTTAGATGAGTCAGGGAGTAATTTGTGGAGTGATTAATGAATACCAAATAAAGCAAGCCACAGACGCGTGAGTCATATCACCAAAGAATTAAAAAATATAGCCCTTCTGGTTCTTACTTCTTTTGTGGCTTTTTATATGCTTGGTCTCTGTTTTTTCTCATCGTTCAGAGTAATTTCCAGCTATCGCACTTCAATTTTAGTTTAATTATTTTTTTTTTCCAGAGCTGACTCAGAGATGAAGCAAGTATTCATCCTCCTGATACAGTATTAAACAACCTCCAAACTGCCATCTCCCAATCTTTTTTCTCCTGAGTCAACTCATGTTAGCCCTAAAGACTTTTCATTATGAAGTAACAAAGTCCAGCCCCCTCCCTAGCATTATCACTCCTTAAATTTATCAACTGGGACAGCTGGTAAGTTACAGCCGTGCCAAAGACAGCAACAGTGTAAGAGATTGCAACTCCTTCTGCTCTTTTTTTAATGACAAAGAAAAGGCTGTCTGCCTCATACAGGTTTCATGATACTTCACCTAAATCAACACTTTGCTGAAGAGCTGATAAAAGCTGAACCCCAACCTGGTGAAACTGATGGACAATCACTGTGTGGTCAGGATGACTAATGTGAGAGGGCAGATAAAAATCATCACCACGTGGAAATGAGGCAAATGGGTGTCCAGGCAGATAGCATGATCATCTGGCTGAGCAATGGCCAGATGTGGCTGCAGTTAGAGAAGAAAGAACAAAGATGAATCCCTTGCAACACAAAAGATGGCTTCAAGGTCGCTCAGTGACACCCTCAAGGTTAGGTAAATATAAAGACATCCACTTTTAATGAGTGCAACAGATTGTTGCTGAGTGCTAGACCGCCAATTAATCTGTTTAGTACTCAGCCTAGAGTACTAAACAGATTAATTGGTGGTTGCAGTCTGTTTTGTAGACTGCCACCAGTGCAAAGGACAAAAGCAGTCATTCTTTGTTGCAAGGTCATGTCATTGGAGGTGTCAGGGAGGGATGTCACAGCAGCGTGCTGGTAAAAATGACAACATGAGTATCACTGTTCAGTAAGCAGAAGCTTGGCCTGACCTGAAGTTGCACTTGAGCAATGTCTGTGAAGAAGAGCTTGTAGGTCGCACACCACAGACAGTCACTAAGTGCTTACTGAGGGTTTATTCAGTTGCTTTCATGTAAACAAGAAGTATTGCAACCACAAATGGAAATTCCAGGAGCACATGCTAGTAGTGATATGTACTTGTGGAAAAATATATAAAATGTATCTAAATTTCACCAAACTCCTAGCCTAAACTATGCCCACTGATTGCAATTCTGTGCAGATCAATTAAATCTTGCATCATACACTTTCATCAATTTAATGTTTTCTATTCAAGTTTATATTACGGTGTTTTTTCCTTAACCTGTGCCCCAAGGAGGGAGTCAAATAACCTTTTTTTTCCCATATGCCTTCATTAAGATTGTCATTGCTACCAAGCAGGATGGGGCCACTGAAATTAGGAAAAAATTCTCAGAATTCAGATCCCAGATTGGGTTGGCAGCTAGAAAAAACCCCCACACCTACATTATGAACTGAGCAAATTTGCTACCAGCATCACTGAAAGAATAAATATACAGTCACATAATGCCAGTGATTCAGAATGAAGTGTTATAAATGCCAATTCTTATAAACTGTGGTGGCAGAGGTTAGAAAAATAGATTATTTTTCCAGGCACTGTATAAAGGTGATTCAATATAGTCTCCTAATTCCAAAAGCTGTATCTAAAAATAATACATCTTTGTCACATTCACAAAGCACCTCTTATAACTGTCATACATTACACAGTGAACTAGTTATCGATGATAGCTGGCATAAAAGTTTTCTCCATATTTACAGACAGTTCCAAAATGATCTGTTTCCAAATCCCAAGGACCATGAAGTAAAGAATCTTAGATCATACGTGCTTTATTAGCATCATTTCTACTGACAACACACATACAGGAACAAACGAAAATCACTTATCCCAGTAACATTCTTGTGCACCTCAGTCTCCTTCCAGTATAGCTCCATATAAAGTTAACCCTGAAACTACTGTGGCTATAGGAAGAATCATATCAATGCTGTGTAAAATAAACTAAGCAGATTTGAAAAGAACTCAGGGTAAATCAAAAACAGCATCAATTTATCAGACCACCTGACATACATCTCCTCTGCAGATGGTGGTGTGTTCTGCCTAGGTAGAACTGGGCTTCATTCTAGCACTCAGCGAGGAAGTACAGCAGAATATACACAGCAAGAGGTGATCTTGCAGTTTCTAAGATGAAGTACTTTAAATACGCTGATACACTACCAGGCAAAAGGTTTACCTAGAAAACCAGCATTACAGTCAAGAAAATCCAAGAGGATCTAAGGCTCCGACACTGAGGACGAGAGAAGCTCTTGGGGAAGTAGGTGCATGTAGAAGAACATGGAAGGTTAGGGACCAGGAGGCTCTACCAAATAATCTTTTTTGAAATCAGAGGAGGCTGGCATTCATGCCTTTTTCTGTTTTGTTTCTTCCTAAGAAGAGTCTCAGTGCAGTGTGTTTATTTAAAATCAGCAAATTGAATTGAGACTGTTGTACAAACACCCTTACAGGCCTGTAATATCATTAAGCACAGACCATCACCCGATCACAGAAGCCAGATACAGCGGGCCTGATCCGCCTCTGCTACCATGGTGTAAACAGGGCATCTCTGTTTTTAAAAGGGTGGAATTTATCCAGATTTTTAACAGTGCAACTGAGGGCAGATTTGGCCCAGCTCCTTCAGTGGCCACCAGGGCCTACAATACACATGCAACGATGCACAGATGTGCAGTGAAGTTTGAAAAACATGTTCTGTCTTTTTTCAAAGTGCGTACAATGAATATTAAACAACCCCCTGAAGTTCACGTTGCCACTTGCCTAGAATCAGCACCGCAATCCCTATTATATGCTGCACTATGTGGAATGCTAATGACTATTTAAACTAATTCAGAGAGGATGTGTAAGAGTCAGGGCAGTGACAGGGATATGGCATATAGTAAGTGCAAGATTATTCTGTAGCGTTACATATTCCTTTTCTGTCTTCTTTATTTCAGGGAGACCAGACGTTTTTTCCAAAACAGACTATTTTTGATAGCCTTGGAGGACAGAAAATGAGATTTCCACATCTAAATGGTTAAGAAACCTGCAAGCCAATTTCAATTTAGGAAAAAGGAAAAGCTGCCAAGTACCAGACTACCATGTCAAAGGCTGGGGTGATCAATTGAGTTGTAAAGGAAATGGGTAAGAAGCCTCATTAAAAGTGTGGTATATGGAAATTCCCTGTAAGCCACAATGCTTTGCAACTTCATACTCGGGTTCTAAACACATTTGCAATAGATTTCAAAGAATTACAGCACTAAAATATCAGAACGCTTAAATGCATATGTTCAGCTAGGAGGTAGCAAGCAGGTGATGTGACAGCCAATTATTTACATAACTAGAAAGACTGTATACACAACAACATACAATCCTCATCAGCCTATCTCACTTTTGCCTGGCATTTTCTGAAAACTACCACAGCTGATTCATCAGTCAGCCATAGAGTCAGAGGACTGTCACTTTCTGGAGTTCATAACACTTTTCACTTATTAACTGAAATGTGTCCTTAAATCACTTTTTTTTTTTTTTTACAGGGTTGCTTGTGGCTTGAAAGAACCAGCATTCAGACAGTATTCATCTTAGGCTAAGGTAAACTACAGCTATTGGGATCTCTGTTTTGGTTTTGTGCCTCTGTGCTCTCAAAGGGTGTCTTCCCCAAATCATCTTCAGTAAATCCCAATCTAAAGTTAACTCTTTATTAGACAAATCCATATTCTAAGGAATGTTCCCTCGAAGAGGCAGTCACAACCTAAATTTAATTTTTGTTGTGCAAAACTGACACGAACTGTGGATCCTCTGACTAATATATTGGCACAAAAAACATGAGCACCTGAACTACAATTGACTAAGCAACTAGACAACAACTGAGTATCCAGATGAACCTACTTGTTTCCAGAGTAAGTCAGGACCTCTGTTTAACACCAGCTGGTAACTCAACACCACGCAGCCACTCACTCAGTCCTCCTCCTGGGTGCAAAGAAGAGAATATCAGGAAAGGCTTGTGGGTTGGGACGAGGACAGGGAACAATCGCTCACCAGTTATGGTCATGGGCAAAACAGACTCGACTTGGGGAAGAAACATCAATTTAATTTGTTACCAACCAGATCAGAGTAGGGCAATGAGAGGGAAAAACAGATCTTAAAACTTTCCCCCTACCCCTCCCTTCTTCCCAGGTACAGCTTTGGCCCCGATTGCTCTGCCAGTGGCGCAGGGGGATGGGGAGTGGGGGTTAGGGTCAGTCCATCACACGTTGTCTCTAGTGTTCCTTCCCCTTCAGGGGAAGGACTCCTCACACCATTCACCTGCTCCAGCATGGGGTCCCTCCCACGGGAGACAGTCCTTCATCAGCTTGTCCAGTGTGAGTCCTTTCCACAGGCTGCAGTTCTTCATGACCGGCTCCATTGTGGGTCCATTCTGCAGAGTGTAGTCCTTCAGGAGCAGCTTGCTCCAGTATACGCTTCCCACAGAGTCACAGGCTTCTTCAGGCATCCCCCTCTTCTGGCATGGGGTCCTCCCCAGGCTGCAGGGGGGGTCTCTGCTCCCCTGTGACCCTCCATGGCTGCAGGGGCACAGCCTGCCCTCTCACCACGGGCTGCTGGGGAACCTCTGCTCTGGCCACCTCCTCCACAATTTTCCTCAAAGACCTGGGTGTCTGCCTGGTTGTCTCTCTCACATTCCACTCCTCTACCCACTGCAGGTTCCCCAGCATTTCCCCCTCACCCTTTAAATATGTTAATTCCAGAGGTGCTGACTGGTTTGGGTGTAGCCAGAGGTAAGTCCGACTTGGATCCGGGGAAGTTTCCATCAGCTTCTCACTGAAGCCACCGCTGTGGTCCCTCCTCTGCTACCAAAACCCCCCACACAAACCCAATACAACCTCTAAGAAGCTGTAATACTTTCAAAGTTGAATTCAAGAGCTAGATTTTAGATATTCTAAAATACCTTGACACCGTGACATTAGATATGACTCTGTGTTTTAATCTGAGATACAGGAAATATAACACATTATGTATATCCAGGGAAGTTCTTGGCTAGAAATGAGCATACTACTCCACATTTGTGTTTCATCCTTCCGTGCTCGAAGCAGCACAGTGGCAGGGAAATGGTCTGCACCATGTATTGCTGCTGCTACCGTCTGTGAAATGTTTGTAAGGTGAGAGGGATGGAGACAAGAGTGTTCACTACCTTCTTGAATGCTTGGGAAAAGGTTTGAAACAATGTAATACAGAGGTGAAAAAAAAAAATCAAGCTCATTTAAATGAACATTTAAAGGAACATCAGGTTGTTATCTAGCTGTCCCTGATGTCCTTCACTCAGTTTATAGCATCCTTTTCCCTAACTAGAACAGTGGGGAGTTTTGTTAATTTTTGAGTAGATGGATAACCTACTTCTTTTCTCCCCTGTATAAATCATGTTAAGGTCCGAGAACTTCTTTTAAATATTCATTCTTTCAGGCTGCAATTCTGGGGGCAAATTCTGAGCACAGGAAATAACCCAGGAAGGGCTGTGTTTCTGGCACCAACTCCTGCCACACACATTCCAGCAGGATTACTTTTACCAGCATTTTAGCAAACCAAAATATGTAGCTAAAGAGCAAGATAAAGATGGGGGCATGGTGATGGTGTGTGCTAATAATGAAAACCTAAAGATTGAAAATGAGAAAAGAAAATTAAAAATAAAGAAACAGAAGAGCCAGCCTTTTGCTGAAACCAAACCTTAAAAATAAGTATACACAGCCCCAGACAGTCTGATCGGCATCACAACATCCGAGCAATGCTAGGCTATGCTTTCCTGACACCAAGTGGTTAATCTGTAAAGGTGCATTCTGCTGCTCTTGTGCACATGCTCCTCTGCGTTCAAAGGGCTGTTAAAAGGAAGCTGTTAAAAGGTGCTTATAAAGACAATCCTCCTCAGCCCACCCTTGGTTGGGTTGCAGGTTCTAAGATGGTCTTTCATAGGAATGCCACATAACGTCAATTAAACTTTTATTTCACTCCAGTTCCTTTGCCTTTCAAATGAATTTTCATTTATTCATACTCAAAATAGTGTTCAATTCAGAAGTCAGATTAATTATTTTAAAAGATCCCATCTAAGAGACCGTACCCACATTCTATGGAGACTACTAAAAACACAGATAGTATATTTCAAAAGGAACTCACAAACAAAAAGAGAGCCCCAGCAGGAGTTAAAACTAAGCCTGACATGGAACAGACGACCCCCTCCCCTACTGCTATTACAGAAGCACGTCAGAAAACAAAACACACCAGCATGATTGTAATTTTGTTGAGACCAATTGTTTCTCAAAGTGAATGATTTTTGTGTCCCACATGTCTTTAGACCCTTTCAACAGTAAAAAATCTGCTCCTATTAACTAACTGTGACCAGTATTCAGGAAGAAACAATCCCATTTTCCTTTTAAATTTCTGTGTCTAATTAATAATTAAAATGAGTACAATTATGCTTATTTCTGCTTCCTTTAAGGCAGTCATCACAGTTCCTACACATGTGCAAGTCTTTAGGATATTCAGCGAATGCTTCACAGTGGACTCTGCTCCCTCTGTGTCCCAGTGGACATTTAAGCCAAGTATGTACAAATCCCCATTTGGTTGCTGATTTCTTTCATTCCTGACCTTTCTATTAATATAATTCTCTCTGCAGTAACATAGAAAAAGATCTTCCTAGCAGGTAAACATTGCAAATTGCACTTTAAATTAATTTTTATTTCATCCATTAGCTCCCTCCACAGTCAGGTGACTCCTTCAATAACCTTCCTCATCTGCCCAGAGCTTTTTAACTACATCAAGCTGCAAATGAAAGAAAATAGATTAAGGGCTCTTGAATGGATACTAGAAGTCAAATAAGAGACTGTGGAGGATCCTGGGAACTATAGCAGCCTGCTGGTAGTCTATTTTTTATAAAATGAAAATTAACTGCTGCATTTACACCAGGTAAAGCTGGTGCCTACCACAGGCTTCAGATATAAATCATTACAACGGTCTTTGCTGTGGTGATGATCACAGAGACACATTGTTGTCAATAGATTCTTGTGATAAAGAAAAACAATTTTTACCTAACAAGCTAGGTATGAAAGAAAGCATCTCCTCAGGCTTCATACTAACTCAGAGCTTTGCAAGACTCATGTTTGGCAATTGAAGGCAGGTACCTTCAAAGAAAGTCAGTGTTGTGACAAAACTGTAACACATTTATTTTCTGAATAGCCTCACTTCCAATTCCATTTTCTTTGATTTTTGGTCCTCTGCTTTCAACTGTTACGTCCAGTGGACACTCTGACATCCTTGAGGAGAAGCCATTTCCAAAAGAGACTTTGCTACTAACAAACAAGAAGTGCAATTGATTTCTCTTTCAGTTTTAAGTACATCATCGACATCAAGTAACAAAACATAACCACAGGATAAACGAACCAAAGGCAGCAAAACAGAGTTTGCTATTTAGGTCGACCCTGAACTACCTTGGCATGTTTTGGAAGCCCACTCAGTCAGGTTTTGCCTTGCAGGGGCACTGAGAGGCTGCACCCTACTCGGATGTCGATGGTTTTCTGTAGTCAGTGGCTGCAAGGGTGCCCTGCAGGGAGGAGTCATCCATCAGCTGCCCTGTGCAGTCACAGCTGCTTCCAGGTGGCTCTGAAACCAGCGTGTACCCCAGATCACAGACCACAACTTCAACCAACCACATGGTACCTCTGTTCAGACATGTTTAAGAAAGAGTGGCAGCTAGTGAGAGAGGAAAAAAGGAGGACACACATGTATGGGGACATGGCCGAAGGCACAAGTGGAGATGTGCTCTTCAGAGAGGCGCCATGCCAGAGAACATGCACCTCTGAAGAACGGCAGCCCATGGAGGAACCTACACCCAAGTGGGGGTGCCCTAAAGGGACTGTGGCCCATGGCTGACCTGCACAAGGGTAGGGACACCCCTGAGCAGGTACAGCCCATAGATGATCAAAACTGGGCAGGGAGATTCCGAAAAGCAATGTGGCTCACGGAGAACGTATGCCAAGGAAGGAACTGCCCCAGAAGGACTGTGACCCATGCATAAATCATACTGGAGCAGAGGAAAACAAGTAAGAAGAAATGATTGGCAGAAAGAAAACCCCAATTCCCCAAATCATGGCTGTTTTGCTTGTGACACCACCTCAGCTGGTGCCCAGTGTGCCAGTGAAATCCCACTGGCGCAAGATGTTCTTACAAGGTGCAGTGAAGGAACAGACCCATGGAGCTTGCAACTGAGACATATTCATGGGGCACGAGGGGGGTGGGATGGGGGCTGTATAGGAGCAGTGGATTCTTCACCAGCTCTTCCTGCACACCCAGAGATAACGGATTTGCCTCAGTCTCAGCATTAGAGTTTCACAAGTTCTTGTTTCCTCTAAGTGCTACTGTATATGCTAATCCTCTGAAAGACTGTTAAATCTGAAAGACTGTTAAGTGCCAGTTATATAAAAAGTATGCCGTACGGTTTCTTCTTGTTAAGGTAACAAAAAACTGCCAAATAGCACCTGTTTCTAGGTAGACAGAAGGCATTAACACAAGTGACTCCATAGGTAGTATCCTTACACCTGAGGTGGTATTAAACAATATGCCAGCACAGTGTCAAGCTGAACTGTTGGAAGCACTGTCTTTAAGACGCAGTATTGAACCTATATCTGAAGTGTTTACAGTCCTCAGAGATCTCCACTGAACTCTGAGCAAGGTTATCCCTGGAGTTCTGACTAAATCACATTTTTGAAATTGCATTCTGTCAACCTAAATTTGCACAGCATTTTTGTTTAGATACTGTACACTTCTTTGCCTCTCGTCTTAAACTGTTGCAGAGTATTTGTGCATACTTTTAGAAGCCCATATATCAGTAAGTGCTTGGAGAGGAAAACACAAGGTCCTGCTGCAGCTTCAATGAGAAAATGGCTTTATGTCATTCAAACTTGAGTGGTACAACCACATCACACCATTCAAGTACACGCCATGAAGTGTTAGTTTGAAGGGAGACAAGCTAATCACTGCAGCATCTACAGGAAGGATTAGAAAGAAGTGGCCAGTCATAACTTCAATGTTGCCAACTTCAAATAAAGGTAGCTTTTGACCCAGAATCTTTTCAAGGGTGGCACATTCGGGTATCTTTTTAAACTGAATTTGAATTCTTAGGTACATGAGTACTATTTTCAAACTTTTGTTTATTACAGAAGCAGAAATACTAACTTTTTAGTGAGGCCCTGTGATTTCAGGTTGACATTTCTAATTCAAATTGTCAGGAGAACCGGTAACAGAAACTTAGAAGATCTAATAACAGATACTTCTGTACCCATAACATACTACTTTCCCATTCCCTCCATCTTTTACAAGCCTTTCAGTACAAGTTCTAGTATGTCTTACAAAAATAGAGGACCAAATCTTGTGGCACGTTACGCTTAGAAGTAAACCACTGCCTCGATCCCACAAATGCCTCAACAATGCACAGAAGGAGATGGTGCACCCAGGAAAATGGAATATTTACACCCACAACAGACAGAATTTCCCCTTTTCATGGGAAAAATCTTTCTGGGACTCTGGAGGAAGGTATGACCTTTGTATGAGTATGAGTATGAGTATGAGTATTATACTTAAATTTGTGTGGGAAACTGCAGACATAAAGTATCACCCTTTTTGTGCAAAGACTTATCTACCCATCATTTGGCACAGTAAGCCAGCTGCTGACTCCCTCTTCTTCATGCTTTTTTTTCTGAAACTGGAATCCAGTAAATAACTTGGTCTAAAAGATTATCATAAGTTTTCTTTAAAGAAAGTAGTCCTCTGGGTTCAATAAATAAATAAAAGCTCTCTTATCTAAGTGACATCAGAGATAGCCAGAACAGACTTCAGAGATTTTTATCACCTGAAATTCTCATTGAAAGCTAAAATAGAACCATACTAAAAGACTTCTCACAGCTTGTCCACAGTATGAGGTATAGATATTCTGAACAACGTCATGTTTTTACATGCCTTTTCCTGCAGAATTATCCCTTATCCTGATTTAGTGCCATTGTGTGAAAGTTATTTCAGATAAGCAAAGTTCATATAAGCACATCCACAAGTGGAGTTACTCAGCAATAGCTGTAGAAATTAAATTAACATCTACTTTAATCAGAATTAACTTTCAAGTGTGAACAACCTCCTTATTACATTGTTGGAAACAGAAGCTCAATTACAATGATCTAATTACAATATAGCTGCACAGATATACAAAGAAAAATAATTACAAGTGTGATTTTTAAAAGTATCTTAGTAAAGGACATAAGGACACAGAGGTACAGGCCACAGAAGCAGCATTCCAAAGTAGTTACACACACACCCTGCCCATGTGAAGAATGGATTACGGAGAAAAAGAATAATTACACATTCACCTCCCAGGTGGACCATACTTCCTGAAGAAGACATTTTTAGAGTAGAATAAATATGCCCACAGGCTAAGCCGATCAAAAGGCATTTTATACATTTCTTTAAACACATACATACATACATCACCCCTGCTCAGACTCACTGGCCTTAGCTATTAGCAGCCTACTAAGCAGTAGGAGGGGAGTAGAATGGGATCCAGAAAGACCACCCCAACAATTCTGATTCATTTTTCTCTGACTTAATGGTCTTTCCACTTAAGAAAAGCAACAGTAGTTATAACTGCTTAGAAAGGAACACACAAATTAAATTAGCAAGAAGTGATTCCTGCTGGCATGGCAATTTCAGACGCTGTACTGATCCCACTTGGACTGTCAGCAGATTTCTTCACTCATCTGATACTTTCAAGCAACAACTATTGCTTCTTTAAAGAATGTCTCTTTGTAGAATTAATGGTAGCAGCAGCGTAGAAACAACACGTTTTACGGATTGACTGCTGCGATACCTAGCTAATTTGTTTGGATAATCAAACCTATATTGAAGTCACCAGAGTTCTATGTCAAGACCTTGGAAGCTATGGCAGGGCCATGGCTTGAATGTTAAAGTGCCTAATGAGAATTTTTAAACAGTGGCTGTTGATCACTGTTTCTGGAGAGAGCATAAAAAGCAAGTCAATTCAGCCCGACAAAAACCCCAGTCTGACTCATGTACTCTATAGAAGCTGGTTTTAATTGTTAATGCATGAAAATCAGCATCAAGGAAACTAAGTTAAAATTGTTGTAAACATTTTCTAGAGGAACAATGAGGAAAATTAAAAAAAAAAAAACCACCACAATTAGAGTTTTTAAGAGAATGTAATCAGCCATTTTTCACACCTTTACCATTCTTTTATTTTGTTTGTTTGTTTGTTTGTTTTAATTTGTGGGTTTTTGTACTTTATTCTTCAGCTCTTATGTGTGAAATCTTTGGCGGCAGACAGAATTATGTTGCACATGCTAACTGCTAACATGAAAGACAGTGGTGTAATAGGACAATAGCATATAAATTGGAACTAATTTAAATGAACTTTCACCACTCTGCAAAGAAAGATAACACTTTATTTTAAATTTACAGATGCTTCAGTTAAAGAAGTTGTGCTTTAGCTGATATGTTAATACATTTTTATTTATGGCTGCCTGTAACTAAAGTATATTTAATTTAATATATCTGTATTACCCCCTTTTATTCCATCCTTCACATTTCCTGCTAGCTTGATGCATAAATAAATGACTGTATTAAAATGTATGTATAAAGAGAATTGAAAACAGCAATTGAAAAACAGGGAAAGAATAAATAGCTTCATGGAGAACTAAAAATCCTCGGAAGCAGGCTGACATTTTTGTTGAAGCAAATAACAGAATTATGATGCAAACAGCGGGAAGAAAAACAGCTTTCTTGTTTAAACACTGGAAGATACAGCAGGGGCCAGCTTCTTGAGCCTGACGCCAAGGATCAGCTCTCAAAGTACCAAGTGCGCCGACATCCACAGAAACTCCAGATCCAGAAGGCTTTCAGGGCTGGGCCCTCTGCCTCAGCTCTGGCATGAATTTCACTGGCTGTGGTGGAAGTTTTCATTGTTAACAAATCAAACACATTATTTCCACTGGAGAGGATTTTAAAGGCGCTCTTAGGAGAGCCAGCTGGAAACCTGTGATCTGACAGAGGATTCACATGATGGCCATTAGACGGACAGTTTACCTTTGGACTCCTTTTTCTTATTTAAATAATTTCTTTAGGAAGGCCTTACGAAATGAAACCCGTGGGTTACTTTGTCCAAGTTTGGCACATACATCATCTCAGTCAGACACAGAATAGTAAGAGATAATTAGGCAACACATTTTAGCCATTTTGGAAGGGAGGAGGGTGGACACAGGCCATGGATTTGTAGTCCTCAGGATACAAGCAGTCAGTCAAGCTTAAGTGCTTGCAAAAAAAATCCAATCTACCCCTACATGGGAATTGGCCTAGGTTCCTAATTGATCCCTCTAGCAAAGAGGCACAAGAGATATGTCTGATACTACTCTTAATTATATAGCAGGAAATAAATGAGATCTGTTTCAAGCGTGTGTTAAAATTAGCTCAAGTTATTAGCCTCCAGGAGATATATTATACCATCCACAGTCCTCAGGAAAGGAATTCCTAACTGTTAGCTAAATGTCAACGTTGCCATATGTAAAGGAGCCATTTGAACTGAATCTCCAGCTCTGTATGAACACAGAAAATAGAAATAGCAGCTGGCAACTGCAACCTTCTTGCAGTACACTTTTCCTGCACTGGCGAAAACCGGTAAAATACGGGGCGGGGGGGAGGGGAGGGGGCAGGGAGAGAGGGAGAAGAAGTTTGAGATTGTCTGCTGGAAGTAATAAAGGAACAGTATCTAAAGCTTTCAAGAAAGTTTTTGTTGACCTTGTAAGACAACCAGTGCCAGAGTCTCAAATAACCAGCCTTGATTTGGCATCAACGCTCCATGAGATCACCTCCGCTTTTCTTCACATTCTTCATCTCTTAATTCTCTAATGCAGTTTACACTATAATTTAAACACTAAAGATAATTAGCTAACTTTCTAAGAGCCTTACTTGTAACAAGATATAAGACAAGTCTGTTTGGCCAGTTCGGATTGCAGTATGTCTTTTATTCGCTTTTTGACTTCGTCTTATCTAAGTAGTGATTTTTTCAGGTGAGAGACTTGTTTTCTCTTAGTTCTTTGATGAAAGATTCAAACCTGTGGCACTTAGAGTGCAATTAAATAGCGTCTTCACATATAATTTACTATTCTTGACATATAGATGGTCATCTCTGTTTTTCATTTGCAGCACACAGAGTAGGTAGCTGCAAACCAGAAATAGATCAAATAGAGAGAGGTCTTACTAAATGCATTAAAGGCTCTCTTATGCCTTGCAGCTGTATTAATCAAAGTGTGGGCATTTCACTTAATATTATTACATTTTGGTGTGTAGTAAAGTTTGCAGATACTGCTCTCTCTGTAGGGTGTGTGTTAAAAAACTACATACTCTGAATACCACAGGAGAAATTTTTTCTCTCCATATGTCAGTATGATCGCTAAACAATTAGAGTAGATTTTAAATTACATTTACATTGTGTTGTGAAACAGCAGTTAATCAGTATGCAACACATACTGACCCTGCAACCAGACTTGCAAAGCTACCAGTCTTGTAAATAATCTTGAATAATTATTAAAAGTACTGAAAAAGCAGAGTGCAAAACCTAAGAAAGTTTTGAAACCATAAAATCTCCTCCCTCAGCAAAAAAATACAAAGTAAAACTAAAGAGAAACCACATCAGGAGATAGAGAGCACATACCAGGTAGAAAAAAATGGAGATGAAGCCAGCATTTGGAACATGACTTTCAAAGGCTGCTGATCAGAGGAATCAGTTCCATGACACTATGCCAAGAAGTCTAGGGTACCCCCAGTATATCATGGCACTAAGGAAACAGTGAAAGGCAGCCATAAAAGAAAAAGTCTCTTATCTATAGGACAGTGCATGTTTTATTGCTTTTTAATTACAACAACATTTTAAAAACAACTCATTTTTAGCGAACACTTAGCATGACGGTTTTGCTCTGGAATTGCAAACACTTAGGTTTAGCTGATAATAACCATGTTATCTCTAGCTAAATAATACTTAGATCAATAAGAACAACAAATATACTTGTGTTAAATAAACAATACATCTTGCAGTAAATTGGTAATAACATGTTGCTTTACAAATACACAACGCATACTCCAGACAGTGTTTATGCTATTGATATAGTCCACACCTCTCTTGTCGGATATTTTGTTCAGCTGCTGTAAATACAGGAATCCAGGTTGCATAATTACAGATGGTATTTTGTCTCACTAGTCAATACAGAACAAATGAATTATTCCACATCTGTGTGCAATTATTTTTCTTCATCTTGAAATGGTAGGAATCTGAATTTCCTATCCACTGCACAAGGTAACCCAACCCTCAGTTTATTAAATATTACCTGAATTCCTCTTTACAACTGCAAATTGCACTGCAGTTGAGAAAGTGACTTGCATCTTGAATGTCACATCGTGATTAAAAATGCCAACGTACTAACTGATTCTCCTTAAGACGCAGAAAAAGACATCACTATGAAAGCTATGCCTTTTAAGTTATCAACATTCCTATATTTAAGAGGTATAAAGAATAGAGGAGAAGGGGAAGAAAGTGAAGTTTCCCTAATCACAGCTCGCACTGAAGAATTTTATGGACTTGTTAGGCTGCACTCTTAGACAGTCAGTACTGTCCAGAGTGTCGGCAGATATGGAGTATTTATTCCCATCTCAGTCAGTGGAATTTATATCTGTATTTTTGTTAAGCATACATAAATGAAAGACATTAAGCTTCAGATTTCAAAAGTGACTGCTAATTTTGAGTGTTTTCTCTTTCAGAGCACATGTCAGTGTACAACTGTCTTTGCTTCCGTGCTTTCTCCATAAAACTGGGGGTGTTAGCAATTTATAATTATATTCCAGCAACACTTAAGAATCTCCATCAGAAATTAGAGCCACATCGTTTGAGGGGCTTTAGAGAATGCTCTGGCGAATATCCTCAGAAG
The DNA here is from genome assembly GCA_027574665.1 of Rhynochetos jubatus. Taxonomy (NCBI): domain Eukaryota; kingdom Metazoa; phylum Chordata; class Aves; order Eurypygiformes; family Rhynochetidae; genus Rhynochetos; species Rhynochetos jubatus. Next base: position 32,984,169 of record CM050690.1, read on the forward strand.
AAAGTTGCTACGCCTCAGGTGTATATTGCTGAAACCAGGTGTTCAGGATATGCTTCTTCAGCTAGTTTAAGGCGGCCAAATAGCATGAAAGAGCAAAGTCTGCAAGGCAGTATTGATTGGCTTAGTAGGAATATTTACTAACTCTCCCATATGGGCTGGGCTCCTCGGAGATTTCGTTTCAAGTGAGCTTTCTGGACACTAGGTGAGCTATGCGCAGACTTAGCTGGGACAGTAGCCTTTAAATTTGCGACACCACCCTGCCCCACTCTTTTTATCACCAGGCTCATCCCTGTCTCTACTTCCACTCTAAGGCTGGGGCAGCAGATCGCCCGTAGCGGTATGACTGCTGCAGGCTCTGATTTCCAGCTGCGATGGCAAGGACCTCACAGCTGTGCTCGTCCTCGTCCAAGCCGTGCTGACAACCACGTGCCTGTGGTTGCCCTGCCCCACACAGTCCATGCTACCTGGAGTTTTCACTCGCAGCCGTAACACAGTACGGTTCTATGCCCACTTCAATCTCAAGATGGAGAGCGAAACATGTCAAAAGTGGTTAGTTGTCCCTGTGTTGCCATGTCCTGCAGTGGTCAGGGTGGGCAGGCCGTTCCCAGCAACACCACCGAGGGGCCGCAGAGCCGTGCTGCACAGCCCACATTTGGCTCATAGGCTGCTAGCCGAAGAAATCTGTCTGACAGCATAATGTACAGGTAACTGTTAAGTGAACAAAGCAGCCTGATGACAACAACAATGGGGAATTAATACTGCCCAAATTCTTAGCTAGCAGAATGTACGTTTCACAATTTTTTGAAATTCTTTACTGATTTGAGCTCATTATTTTTAAATCAAAGTCCCTGTGAGGGTATACTGGACTAGAAGATTAGTTCTTGAAGTACACAGCCATAGGCAAATACACAAGAAGTGCTTTGCTAACATTCAAACACTGATTTGCCAGCTCAGCGAACTATTATCATCACTGTTAACCTGGCAAAACCACAGGCTGGATCCGTATCATGAAATAAACTTTCATTACTGAAACAACAGGGCTGTACTAGTGGCCAGATAGTTTCACCTGTGCGTATGCACTGGAAGCTTGTGAAGAGCTATCAGTCAGGGACCACTTTCCCTCGTGCTGTTATTTATAACACAGAGCTGACTTGTCTTCACTGTTGACATGGCACAAAGCACCTTACGTGTCCTGAAGGCCTTTTTGACATGAGTTTTAAAACAGAGCTGGGAGGTATCCCACCTGAAGGGCCAACTACGTTGTATCGTACTGTGTAAATGTCCTCTACATAGCTAATTTGACTTTTCAGACATTGAGACATTAATTTCCTTCACTGAGTACCGCAAGAGAAATGGTGGTAACGCACTCCCTTCCAGGGGAGGTCTGGAGCAGAGCAACTGGGAGTGAGAGTGGTTCTCAGGCTGAATGGGAATCAATAAAACTGTGCTGTTACAAAAAGCACAAACACAGTCGCCAGCATGTGTAAGTGCGTGTGCAGACCCAAGCCAGGAAGAGAACCTAACACTTAGCTAAAATACTGTGTCTAGTCTTAGGCACTGATGTGTCTAGTCTTAGGCACTGATGTTCAAGAGTGACAGGAACCACCTAGAAAGTCCAGAGAGAACTATAAAACCTGTATTCTAGAAATTCTAGAAGACATGACCTATGAGAAGAAAGGATTGGGGGAAAAAAAGGCGATTATTTAGCCTAGGTGACAGAAGATTAAGGGCAACATAGCAATAGTGTGTGTACAGTTGAAAAGTTGATGCAGTAAGGGAACTAACGTATTCTGTATGCTCACTACTGGTAATAGAAAAGCACTGGGCTTAACCCAAAATACAGGGGATATAGATTTGAATAAAATCAACATTATAGACACTGGGACAGTTTGCCAAGAGAGACTAACATCATCGGAGAGCTTCATAAAGGAGAAAAACTTGCACAGATCCCGCAGCCCTATTGCCTCTGATACTTCCTTTTCTCTGCCTACCGAGGAAAGGAAAGAGCTCTCCTCCTCAAAAGCTTTCAGCTAACACAACAATCCTGAGACACTCTTCAACTGTCCAGCGCTTTTCTTCTTCCAAGAAGATCTATTCTGTTCATTCATTTCTGTGTGCACTCGATGCACCCGCAGGAGCATTTGCACTGCTCGGCACCCTCTGCTAAGTCACCTGCCAACGTCCCTTGACGTTCTGCTTTTACTTCGGTAAGGGAACTGGGTCTGGTGTTTCTGATCAGCCGCCCCCGGTCCCTCCAGGTCAGACTTCTCTAGCTCGCTCAGAGCACAGAATTCCCGTGGCATCCTGTGAAGCAAATCCTGGCCTTGAGACTGGAGAATGACACTCCTTCTGCGGGCACACAATTTCTGGGAGGCTGGGTGTGATTTCGTGATGTTTTCCAGGCACAAATCGCCCAAGACTTCTCGCTACACCTCGAGGCCCCGAGCTCACCAGCTCCTCCTTCCGCCAGAGGCGCGCACCGCCGCGCTGCCGGCCCTGGGCCTCTTCCAGCGACGGGAACGGGCCCGCGCCCTCCCAGCCAGCCCCCCCCAGCCCGCCCCGGCACTTCCTCGCAGTCACACAACCCCCGAGCCTTCCGCCCCGGCTCCGCCTTTCTCTCCCTTCCCCTCCCCGGCCTGGAAGGCCAGGCGGAGGCGGCGGAACCAGAGCGGGCCATGGCCGGGCCGCCGCCGTCCCCTGTCAGGCAGCAGGTCGGCCGCACGCGGGACTGCGGGCAGCGGCCGGAGCCGGGGGAGCTTCGGGAGGCCGCCCGCTGTCTGGTGGTGGACGCGGACGGGAGGAGCCTCCCTTTCCAGGCCCTGTACGGGGAGCAAAAAGCGATCGTGGTGTTCGTGCGGGTGAGCAGGGAGCGGCTGCCCGGGTCCCAGACAGGCTCCCTGCGCGGAGCCTCGACTTGGCTGTGGACGGGCGGGGGGGGGGGGTGGCGGCGTTGACACAAGTTAGGCTGGAGCAGGGAGTCGGGAAAGCACCACACAGATCAGTTCTGCTTCCGAGAACCTCGGTTCTTTGGAAAAATGGTACAGTATTTACCTGAAAGGAAATAATTCTTCAACTGTGCGTTTAGGGGAAAGAAGTATTGTGTTCCCTGGTTTCTCAGCTGGCGAGCCAGCTCTCGCATCCCTAAAATACCCAGAGATAAAAATACTAGCAAGGCCCCATTCCCAGTGTCCGCATGTTCAGGCTTGAGTTAAACCAGGACCCTAGTGCAAACTGGGTGGCTGCAAAAGAGCTCCAATCTTTCCTGCCCGCAGTCAGCAACTGATGCTTCATTGCTATGCAATTATGTCTGTTTCTGACACATCCAACTGGCTTATGTTGCAGAATTTTTTATGTTACGCTTGTAAGGAGTATGTAGAAGACCTGGCAAAAGTCCCCAAGGCGTTTTTACAAGTAAGTACTCTGCCTTTATTATGTACATGGGGTTGCTGTGGTCGAGCAGATGTGTTACATCCCGCCACAGGCTTGTGTGAGGCCTAAACCTTCTAGGAATCAAAAAAATGCTCAGAAGAAAGTTAGCGCTTCCATTGTTTGCTACAGTGGCCGTAATGTGTCTGCCTAGGAGACAGGAAAGGATCTATTGCACTACGTGCTCTGTTGCAGCAGCATTATTTCCCCCTGCCCTGTTAGCTTGGTGCTGCTTTTTCTGTTGTAGTCTGAACAGGTAGACAACATCTGACAGGCATTTCTTTCGGTATTAGTAGTGCCCTGGGCAGCTGTCTTCTCCTCACCACTGACTTAACTACTGCCCTTTCCATTATGACGGTATGGCTGACTGATGGTTGTGCGTGAAACAAAATCAGAAAATTGATCTGGATTAAAAATAGTCTCTTTTTTCTATGGTTATTTGTAAACTGCATCAGTTGTGTGACCTGTTCTCGAGGCAGCTGCACAAACAGGAGTGACATAGTGACAGAAAGGAGAAATGGAGTGGGCAGGGGTTGCTATGGATGGTATTTGTTGGGTGGTAGGAGACACCAGAGAAAGACAATGATCCCCTGCTAAATGTGGAAGGTCAATCTGTCTCTTCTAGGCTGCTGATTGAAATTCTGTCATATTTTATTCCCAACAGCAGCATAGCTGCTGACAGAGACTCAGCTCCTTGCTGACAGGAAGCCTTAGATGGACTAGGAACTTGGGGATGTAAAGGCCAAATTTCTTTGGCAGCTGCCCTTCTCAGGACAGATTTTTCTAAATTGCTCAATCAGTGTTACTCAGAATTACATTTTCTTAATTTGGCTGCTCAGATACATGTATACAGAGTATAAAAACCATCCATGCCTTTGTTAGTGTGAGTATTCTGCTCTTAGGAGGGCTCTTCTTTTCATAACAAGCAAATGATTCTATATAGAAAAGGCAAGTATTACACCGTAATATTAAAACAACATTCCATTTTATTAACCGCTTTCTGGCATCTAAATGCACTGAAGTTTTGGCCTCTATTTTAGACTCAGGCCTAATGTTGCTCCTGCAAAAGACAGCAGTACATGCAGATGCAAGTTATATCTACTAAAGGGCATCAGTATATGTAATCACGGATGTATGTGCATGCTGCTTCTTTAGGAGTGGAAACTTTGAATTTCCAAAATCATAGCAGGTTGCAGTCAATTGAAAGGACGATGCTATTAATGCTACAGAAAAACTGAAGCTTATGCATATGTAACTTAAAAGTTATCTTTAAAAATAAATTTTCACTCAATAAATCAAGGCAGCTGCTAGCTGTGGGTGATAGTCAAAGGTGCAGGCTCTAAACATGTCAGTGATGTTAATTTCAAATAATTTTTAACTCGGTGCACTGTCATCATCAACGCAGGACACCAGATTCTGCTAATGCTTTGCAGCCCTGCAGAAACACAGCCCTCTTCACAGTTTCAATACCCATGTTCTGTTCTAGGAAGCAAATGTGAGGCTTATAGTTATTGGACAGTCATCTTATCATCACATCAAGGTAAATAAACTAGTCATTAAATACACTGTATCCTCTATTGTGTCTTAATGGTCTGCACTGAGTGATTTCGATTTGAGTGAAAAGATGGTCATTTGCAATCACAGAAAAAGAGGACAGTATTCTTTTTCATGAAGCAATTCTAATAGCGGTACATGAATAAAGCACATAAGTGAAACTTTCAGTTTAAAAACTACCCGGGCTTGCTAAGGAAACATCTTTTCTTGAGTTCACCGGAACCTTTGTTCTAGCAAAAGCTTTGGGGTTAAACATCTTTGGCCTTTGACATGACAAATCCACAGGTTTACAAATCCGGTGGGAGGGGGGCTCAGGGTGTCAGTATTTTTTTCCACTGTCAGTAGATCCTAACTAATTACTGTCTTAACCTGAAAAATACTACCTTTTTTTTGTATGCGTATATTTTGCAGCCCTTTTGCAGTTTAACTGGGTATACACACGAAATGTACGTAGATCCATATCGGGAAATTTATAAAACGCTTGGCATGAGAAGAGGTGAAGGCAATAACACATCAGGTAAGAATAATTTTCTCACCTTGTTTGGACTTACACAGAACAAAACCAGAAGGCTGTGATAAAATAGCGAGGTCACGATGTCACAGTGTAAATAGGGAGTTACCCAGAGGCCCTCTCTTGAAGGCCGTATACTTTTGTATCTCTTAGATAACAAGTATCTTGCTCTTTTCTTCAGTGCGGAGCCCTCATGTGAAGTCAAACACCCTCCTGGGAAGTATTAGGAGTGTGTGGAGGGCAATGACTGGCCCAGCTTTTGATTTTCAAGGAGACCCCGCTCAGCAGGGAGGAGCTTTGATTCTAGGCCCAGGTGAGGTATGCTGTTTTGTGTGAAAGATACAGTCTCCCCCTGCAGCTGTTTGCTTTAAACGCTACCATCTCGGATGCTGTGCTTGCTGATCCCAAGGAGACCATCTTGTGTTGAACTGTGTGATTTTGCCAGCTGAAGGAGCCTGTGGAAGTGTCCTTGTGTAGTCCTGCCTCCCACAGATATGGCACAGAGGTGATTGCAGGCCTGCAGAACTGGATAGGAGTGCTGATGGAACAACTGCCTCAAACCCTCAAAGGAGGGATTTTTTTTTGACATCGTGGGTGGTTTTGACACTGTGGTGTTCAACTATGTTCTGCTTTCGCATCAGATTGTAGGCATTTAATGCAGTTTTAATAGAGGAATAATGTGTAAGGGGGGGGCTGCAACATGACAGTCATGTCTAATCATTAGAAAACATCATGCTACAGCAGATTTAATTCAATTAGATGCCTCAATGTTCCTTGCTTCTATAGCTCAATTAAAAAAATAATCTGTCGTTGTTTAAAATACAGTATATTGTGCAATCTAAAGAGCCAGTACACATTTGTACAAGAACCAGTATGAAATCAGAAGGCTTTTTAAGATTCACTTAAAAATAAGTGAATAAGATAATAAGATTCACTGCAAAAATAAGTACTTTATTCAACCACTTACGTGTTTATTCTCATTCCATTCCAGGTAATGAAATTCATTTTTTGCACCTCGATAAAAGCAGGCTGGATCACATTCCCATTAACACAGTTTTGCAGCTGGCAGGAGTTAAAACAGTAAATTTCACAAACAACCCCCAGATTATTGACATATGACACCGACACAGTATATAATTTTCTTTATTTGTGCTGTACACGAGCAATTCTCCTGAGAATTCCCACCACCATCAGTACTGTTGTGTCTTTGTGGGAAATCCAAAACCCTATCTACAAAGTCTGAGCACAGAATAAACTACCTGGCACTGAAGATGGGCACAAAAGTGCTATTTCCATCGCGTATAAGATAACAAAAACTAAAACACAACCTAGGCTTATTGCAAAAAATCCTGTAGCTTAGCATTTCCTCATCAAACAAAGACCTTTGTTCAAGATGCACTAAACTAAAAAAATCTGGTTTTGCTTAGGAAGAGCTTGTGATTCTTGCCTTCAGCAGATCCCACTGGCTTTCAATCCCATGCTTCTCGGCGATGTTTTAAGGCTTCCAACACCGTGTCACAATCTTGTATTAAAATATACCTTGAAAAATCACAGTCTCGAACACTGGGACTTAAGCTGATGCGTACTTTTGCATCTGGCACTGGCAGACATTATGAAATACATTTTATAGTTTTAAATAAATATTTTAAATATGTCGTCCATTGTCCGCAATTCTTTTGCATCATATGAAAAGGTGGGTCTGTAAGACCAGGAAGGGGTGTGTCTTAAACGTATTTCCGATCAGACTGCCAGTTTTGGAGTAGGTCATAGTTAATTACTTGTTTTCCTATGAAGGTATGGAGCCGAATATTGTCCTGTGGAGGTGTGTACTTTCTCTTGGAGCAAGAGGTCTCTGAAAAAATGTCCTTAGTTATTTCTCTCTTAGACAACCGAGCTAAGGACAACAGCAGTTTGGTTTGCAGCTCTGTCAGATTTCATTGTCTTCATTTTTCTAGAAATGTTTGTGTTCAGAATCTATTGCTTTCTTTGAAGTAGATGTGCCCTCTTTCATCCATGAGCCACTTCTTTTTAGCCATTTTAAAATAAGATTGTCCAAGATTTATGGAGGAGCATATCCTCCTCTGCAGGTTCTCATCTTTGGCCTTCACTGACAATGCAACTATTCACACACACCTCACCCTCAAATTCTCTCCCCTTTCAAGCCTTAACACTAATGCAATCGTAAAACAGTGTTGTGTGAAGAGGTTTCTACCTGCATCCATTAAGGTCACTGGCAGGCCCAGAACAAGCTCCATAGAGCTCTATACCATTAAGAGCATGTGAAATTAAATGCAGCGTTCCTTGACGAAAAATAAAAGGCTTGCTTAAGAAACATAATGGTAGTAAGCAATGTAATTCCACTAAAGGTACTATGCCTTAGCACCTTATTAATTACATACACATTTTGATACGGGGTGTTTAGAAGGAGCATATTATTAATGTAAAAATGCTGTGTTCAATACCCTGCTTTGACTGAACAGCACTTGGCACAGGGCTAAAAGCAGTCATGTGCAGACTCTGAACCCGCGTGATTTCAGGGCTGGCCAGAGGCTTCCTCAGAACTTGGCGTAACGACTGGGACAGACAGCTGGGGCTCACAGGGGAGTAAAGTCCGCGTTTTGTAACCACTGTCACTACGTTCATACATAATGAGCTGCCCCCTCCCTCCAGGGCTCCCCCAGCTCACCATTATTTTTGAGTAAGTCAGAAAGTCTGGAATGCGGCTGCCCCTATGTCACTTAAACCACCTCAGAAAGCAAGCTAGACAACCCGTCTTATATCTGTAAAACAAAGACAAGAAAGGCAGAAAAATAATTTTCAAAGGGGAAAAGCGATGAATATTCAGTTTGTTTGTAATGCTTCCACTCAGCTTCATCCACCTAGTCATCACTCCCAAGGACACTTGCTCTCGTTCCACTTTTATTTTGCAGCCATTTCACTTTCATGTTCTCGGTGCTTTTGGTTTGAAAGGAAATGTTTGGCTAACTGCTTTTCTGCTTGCCTTGCTTTCAGTGGAATTAATACACAGTAGCAACGGTTCTATGGCCGCATTTTAAATACATTAAATGAAACTAACCATAGCTAAAAGAACTGCAGATTCTTAAAACGGATCGAAATGAAGTAAGTTGTAGCCTGACAGCTCTGCAGGTTGAAGTCATCCACCCTCACTGACAGGAATCATACCACGGCCTCTGCGTTATCCCAGCAAAACCACTTCTTCAGAAAGAATTTGCAAAACACAGACAAACAAAAAGAGGGAAGAAGTCAGGAAGGTGGATTCAGCAGCAGAACAATCCTAATTAAGGCATCGGCCTTGCATTTGTTGCGTGGAGATGGACTGCTGCATCTGGCCACAGCCTCGCCGCGTTGGCTGGCGCCCTGCGAGACGACGATTCCCACACGCGTGATGAATCGAACAGCGATGGCCACGGTCATCCACGGCAGAAATGTTTCTCGAAGCGTCAGCGGAATTTTAGGTCTCTGGCGCTAGTTAGAACAAGTGTTTTAAAAAAGTTACGCAGTGAAAGGTGGAAGCCAGCGGGAGATCATCACTGACCCCAGACTCAGCAGATGGTAGAACACTTCAGCAAGGGCTTTTGTCACGGCCAATTAGACGGAGGCGCGGAGGGAGCGGTTTTCAGAAGTTTCTTTAAATACCATCTTGATTTATTTCAACACCTACTTAAAATAACGGTGGTTTTTAAAGTACCGCTGTGTGCGCGAGGCAGACCCAAACCCAGCCATTTTAACTTTCCAGATAAAGCCATCTAACGTTCAGACGAGGAGGCGGCTGGGCGTGCCGGGCCGGTTTCAGTTGGCCTGACGCAGCGTCTCGTCCCCTTGGGACCCCCGTTCGCTGCGCGTCGAGAGAAGACCCCCGAGCGCACACGAAACGCGACCTCACGCACCCGCGTGCGAGGCGGCAGCTTTCTGCCGCTGCTGACGTGGCGCCGGGTCGGGGCGAGGTGCCGAGGGTCCCGCCCGCCGCCAGCACCCCGGACGCGCCGGCGATGGTCCCACCTGTTACAGCGGCCACTATGACATCACCGTCCCCACCGTTCTGCGCTGGTGACGCCACACCGCGCTGACCCAATCAGAGGCGGCGCGGGGTGGGGGGGCGTGGGTGCCGGGAGCTGCCGCCGACTCGGGGCGGGAGGAGGTGGCGAAGGTGCATGGGGCGGTGGGAGGGGCGGCGGCCGGGGAGACGCGTCAGCCGCAGTTGTCGTCGCGGGGTCCCTCCTCTCCGGCCGCCCGAGCCCCGCGGGGAGCGGGGATGAGGCGGGCTGCCTCCGCACCCACCGTAGCGGTGCGGCCGCCTCCGCCATGAAGCGGAAGAGCTGGGCCGAGGCCCGGCGCCGCGCAGCCCCGGCGCCGCCGGCTCTGAAGAGGACTCGGGGTGCGGGGTGCGAGGCGGAAAGGCGGCAGCCGCCCCCCTCCTGTCCGGACACCTGCCTGAGGATCGCTGGTGAGGGGGGCGTGCCGGGAGGTGGCGGGGGGGTGGGTTGGTGGTGGCGGCGCGGTAGGAGAGTTGAGCCGCAAGTAGGGGCCGGGCTGCGCGGCGGCGGGACGGGGCGGGGGGCGTCCCGGCCTGTCCCACCCCGGGACCGGAGGTGGGCGCCGCGCCTGCCGGGAGGCAAAGTTCCCCCTCGGCGCGGGGTGACCGCGGTCCCCGCCGGGAGCCCGGGGCGCTCGGCCGGCGGCCGCCGCTTGTGCGACGGGTCAGTTCTTGCGTCTCACCGGCCGTTCCCACAGCCAAAATGTTCTTTAAAAAGGGCATCGCCGGTCCAGCCGCTCTTCCAGAAGAATGCACGCCGTGCGTTTTCACCGCGCTGGCTGTACCGTGTGCTGTCTGCTTGTGAGAGGGGAAAGGGAAAGTGTGTTTGCACCAGTAAAGCCACGAGGGGAACGAAAATAACGTATTTCTCCGTATATTGAGGATAGAGATGTTTGTCTAACGTCGCGCTGGCCGGCTGATGGGTGGAGTGATGGACACGCGTCGCACCTCTCCCCACCGCCCAGTGCCGCTGGCTCCTGCGGGCGGGTGTGCTCAGCTCCCCCCCCCCCCCCCCCCCCGCCCCGTCCTTCTGGCCCTGCGATTTGAGCCGTGCTTTGTTTTGGCACGCGAACCTACCTCTGTGGAGAAGCGTATTGGGTCACAGCCGAAATCATTCTGGTTTTGAGTTCCCCAGCTGAAAGACGTGCTCGAGTTTAGTTTGCTTAAGAGCACACCAAAAAAAAATCGTTTGGCTTTTTGTGTACTGCGTCAGAAGCCGCGAGTGCTTGTATTGACAACTTCTCCTAAAAAAAACCCCAAAAGTAAACCTCGCTTGCCACTGCTTTGTGAAGAACACGGGAAATTTTGTGTAGACAGAGCAAGCAAAAAACCGCCAAGAGCAAATGTGGACAAAAAGCACCGGTCTTGGCCGTGCCAAGCAAATTGTGAAATTTCTAGACAGGATGTCTAGAAAATGCAAGGTTTTGTTTGAAAATCTGGCACAGCATTGTAGGAAGACTCTATACTCCCAAAGCATCCCAGATTCCTCTTTTTAAAAAGCTCTAATGCTGCCAGGGGATAAAATCTTAAATACTCCAGCCTAAAATACAGCATTTTAGGCCTAATCTACACAGAGAAATATAATGGTGTACTTATAGGCAGAATTATAACGCTACAATAATTCCGTATGTGTATTTTTCTATAACTACAACCATTTATATAGGAAATGATGATGGTATAGTGTTAAGGTTAAATGTAGAAACCCCTCATTTGGCAGGTGATGACTTTTCGATATCAAAGTAATTCACTGCCTGGAATACGGTGCAGCCCTGTCCAGCTCAAATCTCCAGCAAACAGGTCTGTCTAACCATTCTTGCACAGCAGTTGCTTGGATCTGATGATACACCTCTATCATCGATAGGCCCCTCAAAATACTGTATTTTGTCCTCCAGAGAAATGTTCACCTTTTTAAATAATACAGTAGAGCACCTAGGCTTTGACTTTTTTTTTTCCAGTGGGATCTCACTACATGCAGTAGTACACGGCGTAACAAACTTGATTAAAGTGCAATAGATTATTATGTTTAATAATATTTCATTTTGTCTTGATCTTTTCTTCCTGCACACAGTGGCTGCTGTTTACAAGCTTCCAATAATAGGATAATTATGGTCTATTTTTTATTACATTATGTCATACATATTTTTAAAAAGCAAAACCTTAAAGAATAAGCCCACAGGCTTACCTTTTTATTTAGCTGGTTTTAAAGTTATTTCAAGTTTTGAACTGTCAGTTCTGCCTTCTCATAATGCAGTTCTGAGAAATGAATTAACAGTTCTGGACTGGAGATAGATAAAAGCATGAGGCCTTACTCTTGCAAATGGACAAACTGGTAAATATTTTAGCCTCTATAAAGGCTGAGAGATCTGCATTAGCTTATCTGCTTACAGAAATAGTGCCAAACTCATTAAGAATTTTCATCTTTGCTGAAAGACAGAGGCAGTAAGTAAACCCAAATAGCTGTAAAGGTTCATGGATCTTTTCTTGTGTGGTTACATTCATGGACAGCAAAGTTTGCAGGGATTTTATGCTCAAAATACTTAAGAGTAATCATTGCATTTCTTTAGTTTCTAATGAATTTTATGCTTCAACCATATGTCAGAATAATTTTTAATCAGAATCATCCAAATATTTTTGTTTACTGTTAAGACTGGTTCAGGAAAGCTATTATTGTAAAAAAATGTTTGTTTCGGTCTGTTAAGCTGCATGGTAAGCCTTACCCCTTTCTCTTTGTCAACCTTTGCATGAGGCTTGCTGGTATGAATTCAATTTTCTGGAACTGAATGCATTTCTTCTGTTTATTAGAAGCATATTCCCATATCCTTCAGATGTCTGAAAGAAGTAATTTATATGATCTAAAGAAAATGTAACAATTCTGTGTGAGATGCTTGAAAGCTGTTGATTTCCTTTCCTTGGCTGCTTTTCTTTGTCACTGTTCTGATTTTATAAATAACATTTTAAAGAAGATGTGGAATTATAATGCATAAACCTCAGGCAAAAGGTGTGTGTTTCTCATGTCTTTTGAGCAGTTAATTCTAACAGGAAGTAACTACAGGAACTATACATGGAATTAAATTTCAAGTTATATAACACAGTGGGGCATTTCTTGACATTTGTTTGTCCTCCTGCTAAATGTATATCCAGTTTGCTTACAGTGAGGAACTGACATCATAAAGATGCTCTAAGCTGTGCTGTATATGCCTTTTTTTTTCTTTACTAAAAATTGTTTTTCTTACACTGGCACTTGGAGTTTTTATGAAATAGCATTTGATTTAATATGTTCATTGGTAGGGTGGTGTTTTTCTGTTTTGTTTTCGTTGTTTTTTCCCAAACCATTGAGTTGTATTTGGTTTTTGCAGTATTGTTGGCTTGTTATTATAAACCCTGTGTGTTATGTAGAAAACTACGTTCTGACTATCAACATGTTTAGTTAGTTTTCAGTATAGAACTACCTCGGTACAGAAGTTGTATTTACTCTTTTATCCGTATGACCTTACTTGTGAGTCTTTCTCAAAATTAAGATTTTAAATATGTGTTTAAGGCCTTTAGTATCTAATGCAGCACTGAAAGTGCACAAACATATGTAGTCTTGTGTATCAGACAAGAGCAGCAGAGTGCAAGGACTCTGTTACAGTGGTGTTGATCAGTCATGACGTGGCCCTGAAAATAATTTTTTCCATGGTTTTCTGTTAAGGAAAAAGTTCCTTTAGCTTTTTAGTGTGCCTTCATTTTCTTTTTCAGAGGCCAGGCTGCTGTTCAGTGGCCACGCTATCATGACTTAAATTTGAAGTATCATAGTGATGAGTGAGTGAATCTTTTCAAGGATATAATGACTAAAAAGAAAATATTGTACAATTTTGTTTTTCATCTTTACATTGCAACAGAATTCCTCCTCTGTGTGTCTTCCTGATATTTTGGAGTCTTCTAAATCAAACACAGCAAAATACTGTGTACTAACTCTGAATTTAGAAATACACTCCTCTTACATTTGTAAATAATGCTGGGGTTACGTTCCTGGTAATTCAAAACAGACTAACGTCGGGTTTTGTTGTACTGTCAGTCTCCTCTGAATTTCTCATCTAAGGCATCTGTTTAACAATAGGACTGTAGAATTTCTGGTTTTATGAAATAATCTTTGCTGATCATATGCAGACTTGTCCTGCAGCGAGTGCCTGTTTGGTATTTAGTTGTCTCTTGAATTACTGACATTTCTTTCTCCAAGGCCTGTGCAGCAGATCCCGAGAAGCATCAGGCTTATTGAGAGTAAAGGGCAGGAGATGATTTTGTCATCTCTGTATTCACATTAACATGATTTTGAAGTGAGAGCTCTCAGTTCTCTACATGTCTGTTTCCACAGGACACTGTAGATCTGAAAAACAAGCCAAATGCTTTTCCTCCTGTACGCACACTGCAGCCAGATGCATGATTATTATAGCTTGTGTAGACATGCTTATGCTGGCTTTCATCTCACTAGTTCATGTACCAGCAGTAGCAAAGCCGTGGTAACATAGTCCTCCGTTAGGGGTATGCATTTTGTTGCCCATTGGATGCTGGCTCAAATGAATTGCCTACAGTGACGTCCGTGTTTCTGTATTTTAACTGTTTTGTTATAAGAGGCTAACAAAATTAGGTGTAATTGAAGTATATCTAACATGCTGCAGTCTTACCTCCTAATTGCGGTGCAGATGCAGCCTGTAAGGCAGCGAGCCCTACTCCGTCATTCTTCTTAGAGACGATTAGAAAGGTCTGATCTAGTTTGATAGTTTTAGGATGACCTTTTATCAGAAATGTGCAGGAATGGGGAAGGACTCTATCACACTGTACGTAAATGAAATACTAAAAAGCCAAAATAAGAAAAGGAAGCATAAAAGTAATGAAATGAAAGCCTTGCTCCTGCAGTCCAATCCTTTGTGGAGTCCTAGTGAAATCAATTCATCAGTGCTCCGGTGTATTTGATGTATAAGCCCTCATCCTGCAATCAGATCCCTAATGAAGGAGTTCTCCTTTCTCAGCATGTATTACTCCTGTTCAAAAATCAGCACACTAATCCCTGGCTGCTGTAAACGGAACTGGCAACGTGTTTGCAAAGAAAAAACAAAAAAACCCAGGTGAAAACAGAGATGGTGGGTAATAGAGCATTTTCCTGCTCCATCTCTCACTGGTAAGCCAATAGAAGGGTAAATACAGGTATGGGAAAGGACTTTTCTGTGTAGCTCATTTCTAAAATCTCCCTATAGGAAACGTTAAAAAGATGGAGCCTGCTGTTTACATAATAGGGAGCGATTGTTAGCGGTGCACAGGAACTGACAGCTTGTCAGGGTGTTGGCATTTGACACACACTGCTCTTACTCTGAGGTAGCTCTGTAAATTCATTAAACTCAAGTTTCTTTGAGGTGTTTTTAAGAATAGCAGCAATTAACACGATCCAGAGATACCAGTGCAGAATTGAATGCCAACAGCAATTCAAAAGGCCATGTACACACTCTTTGCTCAAGATAGGAATTCTTATTCTTGTTGGACATTTTTGCAAAAGCTGCAGATTTTCAGTGCAAGTAGGAGTGCTGAGGAAGCGAGTGATTCTGTTAATCTAAATCCTGTATAGGAGAAAAATGCTGAATTATTTTAGGTCTTTGCCCTGTGCAAATGTATGTCTTTTCATTTTGCTTCTCCTTTCGTATTTGAGGATTTTGGATTACTCTTTGTGTACTGCTTTTGTATTTTCAAAAGTGATGTAAAGTTTGTGTGAAGCAGCTGGTGTGCAAGAAGGTAACCTGCCCAGACTTCCATGTGGATGTTGTTTGTGAGCGTGGAGAGCTCAGTCTAAGTCAATAATTAGGCTGGATCCCAAGGAGAGATGCCATTGAGGGAAAAACTTTGGAGGTGTATTCTCACTGTTAACCCTCAGTGGGCTGCTCCAGTGAGCTAACTCAGAAGACTTTTCCTTGTAAGGAACCTGGTGGCAGCTAGCCATGAAATCAGTTTAGAAGTGGTGTGAAATCATAGCTTGGGGCTGTGGTGTGACATGTGTTTTATCTAGGAATGCCAGTTTAAACACAATCACTAGATGTCATATCCTCTCAGTTCTCCTTTCTGCTTCCTCCTTTGCCCTCAGCCCTCTACCCCACGATGTTAGTTCTCATTCTCAGAGGGAAAGAAACCAGAAAAAGAGCTCCTCCACACACCCCACCCCCCCACCCCCCATTTTTATTTTTTTAATAGTGTGCTGAGATACATGTTGCAGTCTCAGATTCACACAAATCCACCTTGGCACAGCACAGGGAGTAACAAAGTGGTGGGAACAAGTGCAGGGGTGTTGTAGGAAGCTGGGACTTCCTCCAGCCCCAAAATGTTGGCCTAAACACTTTCCCAGGACTGCCTTTCTGGAAGCAGTTTTCCCCAATGCATATTTTGCATCTGGCTGGGATGCACTTGCTTCTCCACATGTATTTCCCTTCATGGGCCAGTTCAGTCACTCCTTAAAAATGCACAGCGTTACTGTAATTTTTATCCTTTGAGTTGTTTTCAGGAGATGCTTTGGTAAATGCTGGGAGGTACTGAACTTCCTAAGTGGGTAATGCACTTCCCAGCTATTACTGCAGCTGCTGTGCCTACAAGATGTGACTATTAGACGTTAAATAAGCAAGTTTGGTGCCTTGCTTCTGCTGAGAGAGTGAGGAAGTAGGTGCCTGACTTGCTCAGGTGTTACTGTACATCCCGCAGGTTGCACCTGACTCATAAATGTTTAAGCCAAACCATTCACATCACACTGCTGCTGTACCAAAATGTACACTTTCTGGTGGTGTTACCTGCCTCTACCCCCTGAGATACTGCTGTACTTCGGTGAACACGGAGCATGTGAGTGTTGAACTACAGACGTGGGGACTCCGTCAGTGGCACACTTCACTGTGTGTTTTCAAGATAAAAGTGTTGATTTCTAGGTGTTAGTCACAGAGGACTTTGTTTTAAAGCATAAAGTGTTTGGTTGGTGTTGGTTTTTTTTTCCCCCTGCTCTCTGAAAAAGGAGATAGGTTTTTTTCTTTATCAGAAATTATGCTCTGAAATTACACGTTTATGTGCAAGTGATCTGTTTTGATATTTAGGTAATATGTCAGTTCCAGGCAACTAGTTTGCAAAATACAAAATATTTCCTTTTAGGTTTGAATTTTAATCCACGTATTTTATAATGATATCTTTTCAGCAGGAGGAAGAAAAGTATTGCTGTGGTGCTGCAAGGCCTCAATTTTTATTGACCAATTACCGCAAGCACAGCAATTTACAGCAGCAGCACAGTCAGTGCTTAAAGTTCACTGGGGCTGCAGCTCCCCTGGCCATAAAAATAATTTATATCTGTGTGAATATCGCTGGCATTTGTTCCCCCTCAGCTTGACAGAGGAAGCCAGGGCAAGCACAAGGTGCCTCCTGCCTGCATCCACAGGCTTTGAGGGGCCAGCCAGGGTGGTGATGGGGAAGGGGATGTACAGGTGGTGCTCCTGCAGGGGAGTGGGAGCAGTGGGCTGCCGCCATGCCCCCTCGCACCCCTCCGGCGTCTGTCACCTGCAGGCTTTAATTGCGCGCCGCTACCATCAAAATCATCATTTTATGAGAAGGTGGCAAGTGCCCATGTTTTGGGGTGAGCAGGCTTCACTATTTAGTTTAACATAAGTGCTGTCAGGTGCTGAGGGATTTGTGGCTTGGTTATGGGGGAGGTGGTTGGTATTTGAAGTGCAACAGGAGTGCAGCAGGTGGGTCTGCACTGTGTGTGTGGGTGCAAGTCGGGCTCCTGCAAAGTCATCAAGCAGGTAGCTTTCCTGGGAACACTTTGTTTGGGAGAGAACACTAAAGAGCTGTGTATTACGGGAACACTGCTGAGCAAAAAGTCTCAATCTTTGTATTCCTTGTTGCTTAACACTGGAGGAATAATATCCAGTTTGTTAATACTTTAAACAAGACTTGGTTCATTTTAAACCATTTAAAGTTGTTCTGTTGACAGGTAATACTTCAGACTTTAAGCAGGAAAGTGTAATGCCTTAATTTTCTTGCATTGCAGATCGCCTTTATTTTGCAATTCTGTGCCAAAAACCAAAGAGTGGAGCTGCAAATACCCATTATTTCTGCATAGATGATGAACTTGTATATGAGAAGTAAGTACAGACTTATTTTTTCCTGTTTCTTACAGAAATAAATTAGTCAGAACAACAGCAATGAGGAACCAGTCTAACTGACATTCTGTTTTTAAATGTAGCTGAGGGAAACATACCATTTCCATTATAGAACTAATTACACAAGTTTGGTCCTCTCAGACTTAATCTGGCATGATGATTTATATGTCTTACAATGGTTTCTTGGCTTCTCATCAGCATTTCTTCAAAATCTTTTCAAAGCAGAAGTTTTCATTGTACCCATTCTTGTTAGAAGACACAGGACCATGATGTAACAATATGTATTCAGAAGTGCACACTGGACTGCCGTGCTGAAGGGGATGTCTGGTTGCTCAAGTATTAAGTGGAATGTCTAAACTTCCTAGAATAAGAGAAAAAACTGGCAAAATCAATTCAAGCCTTTATGAGCTGACAATGGATATATTATTGCCCCTGTAGTGAACAGTGTATGCCTTTGTATGTGATCTGGAATGCTGCTAATTGTTTAAATATTTTTGACCAGGCGTGTGCTTACTGTTTTTGAAAGTACTAATCAATCTTTATTCTCGGTGTTCACTTTTCTCTAGCAATATTAATTGTCTTCTTGTAATGTAAAGCTTTTGGGTTGCTCTTAAAATAGAGTTTCTAACCTATTGTGTCACAGAGTGATACAGTAGTAAGATTTTTCAAACCCTGAGCAATCCAGTTTGGTTTTGAGTGGTGGTGTGTGGAAAAAAGTTTTAGTCCCTGTTTAAAGATGACAGAACTGTTTCCTCCAACAAATAAGATGTATGTAAGAAGGCATTCTTTTAGAATGATGCACATATATCACATATATATATATATTACTCCTTGTTTTGTGCATCTGATTAAAAAAAAATCATTTACAGAGGTCATGTACAATTTTTCCCCTTTCTCCTACCAGCTTCTATGCAGACTTTGGACCACTCAATCTGGCAATGGTCTACAGATACTGCTGCAAGCTAAATAAGAAATTAAAGGTAATGCTTGGGGGTTTTTTATTCAATAATACTGACTTTTTCAAGGCCAAAACCAAATGGGCTATAAGGTTTTTTTGTTTTGTTTTGTTCAGATGCTTTCCTGGGTTCCTAATCCAGCCAAGTTTCGAATATAACTGCTAAATTTTATCAAGGTGAATTTAGGGAGGAGGAGGATCAGGAGGTAAACCGCACTTACTTTTAAGATCCAGTAGATGCACCACTGTGGCAGTAACTAATGTTAAGCTCCTAAACGATCAGTTGCTGAAGGGGTACCCAGACCTCTTTACTGAAAAGCTCCCCTCCTGGAATTCAGTCTACTTGGCAATCTGCCAGTATTGAATTAGCTTTGAGCTGCAATGCAACACTTTTTTTTTGAGGTGGTTTTTGTTTGACTTGAGCTTCAATTCTGGTCCTCACGTCTCTTTGGTAAGAAGAAACATTTGATCTTTGACACTGTTTATGGCATCGTCCTAAAGGAGACTGCCGTGTTTCTAATGTGATTTATCTTCTCTGAAGGGTGCTCAGTAATTTTTGGGATTGGGCTCTTCATAGAGCATAACGTCTTTAAAATAGAGAGTTCCTATACTAATTAACATGAATGACTTCAAGTTAGTTGACCTCTAACAGATGTTGGAGTATAAAAACCTGGTAGGAAGATAAAAACACTTATTAGCATTAATGTGGATCACAGTTTGCCTCTTCAGAACTGATTAGGTCTTGAAACTGCCACTGAACTGTGAAAATTGGGAAGTATGCAGAATGTTATAGAGATAATTTTTTTGTCCCCATTCCTTGATGTCTGGTCACTGGTATTAGTTTGCATAATTCAGACTTGTTTTGTCCCTGTGGCACTATGAACAGGTTTGCCGGAGGCAAGATTTTCTGATTTTTGTTTACAGGATGCTCTAAAGCAACACAAGCCTCTGTTATAATCCCTTTGATAATCTTGGGTTTGATTGCGGAGAGGTGTGTTAGGATTGCTGAGAACATACTGCTGCTAGTGATATGGGGTTTGTTTGCCTTGAGTGTGTTGAATAACATCTGAACAAGAAACATTGGTATTTAAATATTGACATTTTATGATAGCTTAGCAGTTGATCAAAGTACATAGTTTCAAGCACTTCAGAATTTGTTTCAAGGGCAGGTTAAGGGATAGGTGTTTTCTGCCACCACAGATATAAGTGTTCTTTCTACTGTCAATGCCATTTTAAGAGAGTTGGAGAAGTTATATGCCAAGTCTACATGAAATTTTAAAAAGTTATTTCTAATAAAGTTTAGAAATACTTTCAAAATACTTTAATCATATATTTTCCAGTGGTTCCAATCCTTAGAAACAACTACTAGTTGATTTATCTGGAGTCAGGATTTCTCTAAGAATAAAAAGTCTGAATTCTATTTTCAAAACTCCTGTGACTTTAACATGCCTGTGTAATTACTTTGCTGTAATTTGTATCAAAAATGGTCCTCTGAATACAGGTGCCTGAATGTAGGTGAACAGACACTTCCATTCCTCTAATTTTAGAAAAGAGGTCATGGAAAATCTAAAATGCAAAATCATAATCCTGTTCATTTTCTGATACAGTCATTTTCATTGATAAAGAAGAAAATAATTCATTATACTGGGTTTGATCGGAAAAAACAAGCAAATGCTGCATTCCTCATAGGCTCCTACGCAGTAAGTATTTAAATTTTTACATTGCATCAGCTTGCTAAACGTATTCGTTTTTTCATACTCAATTTCAAAAACAGCAAGATAAACCCAATTATTTTCTCTTGAGTAATCTTCCTATTAATGTATTTTATAGTAAGGTACCATATACTAAGACAGTTTTTACGTTCTAGCAAGTATGTGAATGGAGTTGTATGTTTTTGGGTTTTTTCCCCTCTCTACTGCAGTCTGTGCTTCTAAGAAATAAAAAGCACCACTGAAAAAAAATGTTTATGAATGTTTTAATTTGGAAAAAACAACTGCTTCTTGATGTTCTTCCTGTCCCTCACCCACTCATACACTTTTTTTCGTTTTTTAAATAGATAAATATTATCTTGCACAATTGGATGCATGTTTAAATATACCTTTTCTTCCTCAGCTGCTGCTTTTCTAACATAAGGTGTTGTCTTCAGTTAACCTAGGAGCAGAAGTGAGATCGTGTGGTAGGCTTAGAGCTGGTACAAAGCCTGAGAATATATGAAGTGGCTGAAAACAAACTCAGCAAGGTCCCTGACTGCAGGGTAGGGTGGAAGGACTGACTTTACATTGCAACTGCATCTAAAAAAGCAACATTTGGTACTCAAGAGTGTAGTCAAGGAATAAAATGCTGAATACTTCAAAATGAAGCTGTGGTGTACCATATTCATATTCTGCTTTGGCTGGTAATACACCTTGATTGTAACTATCTTTCTTGTTTACCGAGTAATAAAATGAAGTGAGAACCTATGCATTCTTTGTTGTTGGAGATTTGAGGGGTCAGAGTTCATGTAGCCTTAGGTCATTCCTATTTATTAGCTGCAAGGCTGTACAGTACTTGTGATTCTGGCAGTCTCTTTGCACATCATGCCTGAGGTCCATTTCCAACTCCCCACGGTTTCTCTGTTTATTTTCTACAGTACTTATTACAAATTAAGAACTAGATTTCAAAATGTGTCACTCGTGGAATTTGAAACACAGATGCTTAGCAATGTTGCTGTTGACCTTTGTATTCCTAAAACACATGGAAACTGGCTACATGAGTTACTAAACTTGTTTGCAGTTAAGGCATTACATGGACAAAACAGCTGCAGCTTTTAGGAAAACAACTTCTTCCTGGTGACTCGATCTTAATGGAGGCCCAGAAAATGGGAAGGGCCTGGCTTCAGTTATCAGCCATTATTTGGAAGGAGGTGTCGGTTTTTTTTTTCCCTAAGCTTTTGTTTCGAATACGTGTAGTAGCATGGAGCAGCACAGCAGCTGACGTTTTGAGCAGAATTGAGACTATGGAAAATTAACTAATGGCAAAACAATCTGGTATGAGAAAATGTGGTTGACTGCATAAAATTATACAAAAAAAACTAATTGAAATTTTATTTCTCATCATGGAGTACTCCTGCCACGTTGCAGTGACAATATGCAGCTGAAGGGGAATGCTTGGACAGACTTGAATAAAGCTCTAAGATTAATGTGTACAGGTTATGGCAATCCAAAACTGGGTAATTAAAAATAGGCTGTTGGACAGAGAATTAGACAGTTTTTGCTTCAGAGAACCACAGTGAAGGGGGTGGGAGTTGCAGAGTATGGAAGGGATGCTAACACAGACCCAGCTGAAGGATCACACAAGACCACGACTGACTCGCCAGTGCGTGTGGGAGGGCTAGCTGCACACAGCTGGCGCATGGCAGGAAGAGGATAGTCAGAGACATTGGTAATTTTCAGAGCCTTGTGCTTAGGTTATTGTATTGTACAGGTTGAATATTTCGGCTGTTTCCGTTAAAGACCCATGGCAAAGTGAAGCGCTATGTGAGTATCAGTACCCTTCTTGAACAGGGGCTTGCCTGTCTTGCATAATCATACGTTCTGGATGGTGAGGTACTTCTAGCTAGGTGCAGATTTTCTTTCCTGGGCAACAGACTTCGGCTTTGGTACTGCTTTTTCTATAAAGTAGGGTACAGTTTCTCCCCAGATTGATGTGGGAGGGATTCCAGTGAAGGAAGATTACAGGAGAAAGGCTGTGCCCCTGGGGCTTACTTTTTTGCCTGGCGCCCTTTGATGATCTTTCATGAAGAGACAGGCTTAATTACAGCACTCACTGTTGAAGTGTTCAGACTACACATCCCACATTTCTGCTTTCTGCAAGGAGAATCGGATTGTTCTCTGTGGGGAGGGCAATGGTATAGGATCTGTTCAGAATGCATGATAAATATGTCTATAAACATATTTCCTGATGGAAAGGAAATACACTGAGGCCCTCTGTATTTTAAACAAATGTAGGCTTAAGCATCCACTTACTTCTTCAGAGTGCTTTGCTTTTTTGATGAAGAAGGATCCATCCAGCTATTGATCAAAACTTTAGGAAGCTTCTCTGTAATTTTAATTAATCAGACCGTGTCCTGTTGGTAATGCTCTCTGCTGCTTGAACGATCATAATTTCATTTCTGATCCCTTACACTGTAAGTGGAAGTTTGCCACTGTATTTTGTTTTTTGTGGGTGTAACGTGTTTTCTTGTTTGATGCTGTTTTTCTAGCTTCATGATGGCTTCCTCTTTCAACAGTTTATCTTAGGTTGACGGACTGCATGGCAGTGCATCAGGTTGGAGGAGTTCAGGTGGGGATAGCAAGGAAGTAGAAAGGCAAGTTGACCTTTGGAGAGTTAGTCATGAAAATAGTGCTTGTGTATGTTTGTTGTAAGGTCTTTGATAACTTCAGCATAATTTTAGGTTCAAGGTGTTCTGTAGATGCAGGTGCTTTAAATTACTTGTTAGGACAGGCTGCAAGGTTTTGAGGAATAGCTTTCTGGTTTTGTTCTTTAACTTTTTTAAACACGGTCACATTTTAACACATAACTACATTAAAGTCTGATGAACTGTATGTAACTAATTCTCCTCTGAAACTTTCATGACCTCATAAACATTCAGTATTTTTGTGCTAGCAACTTTGAGCCTGTCATTTTAATGGCTTGTTGACCTTCCATTTTTATTCTTAAACAGAATATTATGTAATTTCTGCTTAAAGGAATTAGGATATATAAGCATGATTTATCATTCAACATCTTTTGTTTAAATATATGTGTGTGTATATATATCATGTGGGGATATCCTGATTTTGACAACTAAGGCGATTATGAAGGTCTTCAACTGTGATGAAGTGTAAGGGCAGCCGTTAGTGTTCTGGTTTACAAGCAGAGTCTGTTCCCAGTCTTTTCTTCACAGTTGGTGTGTTTTAATGTTCCCCCACACCCTCCCCTGCCCTTCATCTAACTTGTGTTTCTTTCCTCTTCAGTGGAGATAGTTTCTGAACTCTCCAGGCTACACAATTCTTTCTCCCCTCTCCTGCATCTGCTGCTTCCTTCCAGGTGTACTTTGATGTGACAGCACAGCCAAATTCAAGCTACAGGGCTCTTCAGTGTGACGAGGCCTTAAAAGTGAAAAACAGAGTTTTCAAATAATTTGTTATATGTGTAGTTTTAGAGTAAAATACAAATTTTTAGACTAATTCTTAACAATTTAGATCTCAGTCCCTTTATTGTTCATCTTCCACCTATTCTAATTCTGTATTTTGTTTCATTTTTACAGATGTTATACTGCATAATGGGAATAATGTTCTTCTGTGTAGGTTAGCATAAATTTGGCATGTTCAGCTGCACAAAGGTTAGCCAGAATCTGGTGTGTTGGGGTTGAATGTTTACACTTTATATGGGTGGAGGGGGTGAGGGGAAGGAAGGGAAGGGGTGGGAGAAACCCCTTTGTTCTTCACCTTTTAAAGAAACATTGCTTTTCCTTGGAAGCTATCTGCACTGTTCAGGCCTTACCACTCTACCAAAGCAGCAGTGATCTTCTGAGTTGATCTCTACAGTGGCTTCTCTTGATTTACGCCAGGACTTGGCTGTGGGTGAGGAAAGTGCTTCTTCCATCATTGATCCTTCTGTATTAAGAAAGAAAATGTATCCTCTGTGCCCTGTCCACCCAATTCCCAAGCTCCCCCTCTCTCCCCTTGGCTGCATTAACTTAGTGTTTTTTTTCTCAGGCCTGGCACTAATTATGTACTTGGAGGGTGACCCTCCGAGGGTACCGCCCCATGAACTGCTGTAATTCAGGTCATCTTCTCCAGGACTCATCTCTGTACTTTGTCTATTTTCTCATCTTGTTTCTTCAGGGTAAGCAGCGTTTCCTTCATCCGTTCTGATCAGTAGTACTGTTTTTTCGCCTTTTCAATTTGTTAGTGTCCTTTCTAGGTGTGGGCCTAATGCTGGGTAGAAGCTGGAGGTTGCAGAAATAATTGGCACCCATCTGTGTGATGTTGAACTGTGATGTTGAACCGCTGTGTTCTTTGCCGTGGCATTTGCAGAATTCTCTCTGGCTAAGCCATGAGAAAGCAGGCAAACCTGTTTGTTTAGTGGTTCAGGCTGAGTGGTGGTAAACGTGTAACTGCAACAGCACTCAATTACAGGTGGGTAAACCGTGTTTACCCTCAGCTGCGTTTTGAGGAGAGGTGCTTGTGCTTGACAGGCGAGTGACAGAAATGAGGTGGACAAAGTACAGGCCTTTCATTTAAGCGAAAGTTGGCTAGAGTCTTTTTGGCTTTCGCTGTGTTTGTGTCCTCTAAAAAGCTACCTTCTCTGACCTGTATTTGGGAAATTATGATTAGCCTCCATAACAGCAGCTTTTCCTGCTGTTTGTATTCGGTTGTTACTCACCAAGTTCTTAGCAGACTGCTTGTCTCCGTAGGAGAAAAGAAGGGTTGCTCTTTGGGGTTCCCTCACTATAGTATTAGCTGGCTCTCTCAGCTCTCCTGTAGTATTGATGCCTCCAGCCTGGTCAGTTCCCAGCTAATAGGGTTTTCTATACCTCCCCTCTGCTGTTGAAAAGCTAATTGGAGATTTCTTGCTTTTGTTTATGATGAACAAAGAGAGTTGCCAGAGACAGGCAGTTATTCCCTCTCTGCCACTTTCATCCACATAATGACTGTGATTCCGCTAATGAAGGGACTGTTGGCAACATGTGCGTTTCTTCAGTACACCACAAATCCATACAGGAAACTTTTTATTCTAGTATATTCTTATTTAAATTTTGCTGCATTTAACCTTTTTTTCTAAGGAATATTGCTAGAAAACTTAATATATTTACTGACTAGTATATCCAATGGAGATTTTAATGGAATAAAATATTTAATACAATTCAGCTATAGTAAAATTACACACGTGTGAGCTTGTGTTTGAGTCTCGTTGCACACAGTAGTTAGTTGTATTTGTTCAGAATGGGTGGAAAGATTATTTGCAGTTTACAGCTGTTCAGGCTATTGGGTTGGTGACATTTTTGGAATATAGTTTTATCACTTAAAATTTGCTTGTAAGCGTTTTAAAATTAATAACCTCATTATTTTCTTGCTTTTAAGTCAGTATAGTTGGCAAAATGTGTGATTTACTTAGCAACCTTAAGTAGACTTGGCAGTTAAGGGTGAGCAAGTGGATAAACTTGATTACACTAAGCACGTCATAGACGTGAATGTAAAGTGCTGTTTACAGACTTGAGTTGATACAGTTTCTGACAGTACAGCCTATTTAAATATCCTGTTTAATTTTCCTGAAAAAGCAACAAGGTATATCATAGGTGATTATTATCGAACATGTTTTGTCTTGCATGCAGCATAACTGTTCACTTGGTAATCCTACACACTGAAGATTAAGATGCCTTTTTCAACCAGAGCCTCCTTTCCTTTTCTACCAGAAATACTTTTCATCCTGTTGTGAATAATGTTGTCATGGTTGTAACGCTAATCTAGGAAGCCTTTGTTTAAAAAAGAGGTCTGGTTTGAAAACACTAATATGAATCAGACAATAACATGGCTTGCTAAAAGGACTCTGATTCTATGCTTGATTTTAAATGCTCATAAATAAAGACTAGGTCGCCTAGTCCTCCAAGCCCTTCTGTTTCATTCAGTGAACATCACAGCGGCTGTTGGACTGCACAGCGATGTTGGCAGGAGCGGTGCTTGAGTGCACCTTTCCCAGTACTCAACGCTTGGATGGTTCTTGACCATTCACAGAGCTGCCTGCAGTCCCTTAATTAGAAACAGATGTCCAAAATGAAAAGAATGATTAGAGCAATGTTAATGGTTCAACTGCTAATAGCAAATTTCTGGCTGTATTTTGAAGTTCAGTAGGAATTTTTTTGTATGTATAGAGAAAGCACATTTCTGAATTGTTGGTACACAAGTGATTACACAGTGTAATAGAAAGTGTGTATTATTTTGGCTTGAAATGTGTCAGTTCCTTGTAGTAACAGTCTTCCTGGAAGGTACTAAAGTGAAAGATTTGTAAAAGAGTTTTAAGAGTTTTTCCATGAGCGAGTGTTTGTGTGTAGATGTGTATGTACACCCATCTGCGCTTGGATACGATTGTAGGAATATTCTAAAACTGATGCAACTGTACTTGCGGATGATTTATTTCAGGTCTGCTGTATTTTCTAATTTCTTTTTAAAGCTGCATTTTTTTTTTAAACGTCTTCCTGACCTGCAGGAAAGGCATCCCTTGGGATATCAATGTAAAATTCTAATAGACTTTTCTCCATGTGTATGCACAAGAATGGACAAAAATTGTCCCAGAAAGTACCTGCTTCTGCTAATTAACACTTAATATGATTGCTTGAAATTTATTTTAGTATTTTTCTTCTTTTTAATAGTAATTGTTGGTTGCTTTATTGGCATAAACTTAGAATCATAGAATCATTTAACTTGGAAAAGACCTTTAAGATCATCGAGTCCAACCGTAAACACATCTACTTGACTTTTAAACTTTTTAAACTTAAGAACAACTTTATTTGTGAAAGTTTCTGTCATCTTAGAAAGCACAGCAGAAACATAACTTATAATCAGCATATGGGCAAACTGGTTTCAGGTGTTGCATATTTTGTTTTCTGGAGGTTATGTCCTTTCCCATTTCCCCTCCTTCCCCCAGTACATACCTTGTGAATTTATAAATATGTCTTTATTTTGCTTTTCATGAGATCAGCATTTCCATTCTCTTCTGAAACCTCAGTTCTGCTTACTGCCTTAGAAAGTCCACCTCTCTTTCAACACTTCTGTCTACTACAGGTCTCTCTGATCACTTCTACTGTCTCTCTCCTTGACCTAGCCTTCTTTAGTCCTTTATTCACCTGCATCATCACAATGAGATTGTTCATCTGTAAGGCTTTAGTGTCCTTCTGGTCAGAAACAGTCTTATACACAGTTACATATGTAGTTATATAAAGCTATATTACACTTTCGGTTTGTATCAGGATTATGTTTTTGAAGTGAACCTTTCCTGAAATCCTGTTCCCTGCATTTTGGTTCATCTCACAGAGCCCTCTAGGAGCAATCCCAACAGGCAATGGTGTTCAGTCCACAAGACCAGACTAGGACTAAGGTTAAAAACTGCTGAAAGCATACAGTGCAGATGCCACAGCAGATGCCACATCTTCAGTGCTGGCTCTCAGTCTGCAGATGCATTTCTGCTGTTGCACATTACTTCCTAATACAGATGTGGCCTCTGCTGCCTTGACTGTTGCTTTCCTGGGCTTTGCTGCTCCTTCCCTCACTCCTTCAGTATTACCTGTTTCCATATCTGGAATTTGGTTCACCTACAACCTGAACCCAGGCTCTCCCATGTTCAGCCTCCATCCAGCCTTGCTTGCATCCCAGACTTCCAGCTGCATGCTCTGTTATGATCTTAAGCTGTGACAGAAACTGACCCCGTCTCCACTTGGACTGTCACAGCTTCTTGTGTTGTGTTACTGCCAGGATACTTTTCTTGTGAAGTATCGGTTTATAGCCTTTCCCGTCCTGTGTAGACAGAATGCCATTCTTGCTTGTTGGAGCACTCCACAGTATTGCACCTCTCCAGGCACCCTTATACTAACCTACCTTTTCACTGAGAACACCATCTGGCCATTTCATCAACTGCTCTCTCTGCAACTGTTCACATGTACTATCTTTTGTGTGTAGTGGTGTCACAACTGAAGTTTAACAGGATCTCTTAATTTCAGAAAATTCTGAGAAACCCAACTCAAAGAGCTTCCTTCTTTGGTGTATTGCTTCAGTTGTACAGTTAGTACTGCGTATGTTTGCTTAGTAGCTTGCCCACATTGAAAAGTGCCATCCTCTTGCCATGTGCTTTTGGTATGTACTAAATGATGGTAGACATTACGTTTTTGTGTCAAAATCAGGTTGGCTTTTTAAAGTATCCTTTTATGTAATAGCAAGTGCTCATGAACTGTATTAAGGGAAGTCCATGCACATGTGCATGTATGCTAAAATGGTGTTTCTAGCAACTTCACTGGTAATGTAATTTCAGAAGTTGGACTTATGCTTAAGAACTGATGTGGTTTAGTATACTGTAACATTATTTAGATTTATTTTAATACAGCACTTAACATTATTGAAAAAAACTTGCCTCTTGCAGCCGTTACACTTGCAAGCACTTCTGCATTGAAGCTTGTTTTCTTTATGAAGCTGACAAAAGCTCAGCTAAGAGACGGGAGAAATCCTGGGCCTTTCTGAGCTACATTCACTTACAGGATTAGCTAGTATTAGCTGCGTTTCTACTCACCTCTTGTACAAGTAGTAGTCGGTATATTACCCAGCCTTGCAGCAAAGAATCCCACGTTTTTTCCATTTGACTCATTTTTGGCCACAAACTCTGTTTCTGCTGTTCAATTACCTTCTGTTTGCTAATGCAGTTTCATGTCTCTGGTTTCTAAGTTTTTCTGGGGCAAGGCTCTTTTTCTGATAAGCAGGCAGTGCTAGATTTATATGGTTGCTAGGAATACATGTTCCCTCTGCTGCAAGATGCGAAGTATGACTGTACGAAAGCACACAACATGAAATTTCATGGAACATAACCTTCATATCCATTTCAGGCAGTGAATATGCCTGCAGAATAGAAAGCAAACTGACATCTGAGGAGCAGCTATTCAATATTTTAGGGGCATTTAAAGTCTCTTCTATTTTGCAAATATAAATGCAAAAGTCACTTACCTCTCCCCAGTGGAAGCACCTACACACACAAAACATGTGGTTTTAATTACTTAACTAAACAAGACATGTGTTTTCTTTGATTTTGCTAGTTGCACAGGAAGAATGCTCAGAAAATACTTAACAGAGTAATAGAATCAGAGGAAAAATGAAAAGAGTTACATGATGCCATATATATTTTACCTGTCTGTTTAGGATATGTTTCAAACTGTTTAGTTTTGGGGTTTTTTTTAAGCAACATCTGTTCAGCTTCCCATTCTTACTTCACAAGAGTGCGTGTGTGTGGAGAGAAGGTGTTGAATGTGTGTTAAGCCATTTGTTCAAATTGGCTTTGCAGCAGCATCAGAGATTTAAAAGGCAATGTTAACTTTTAAAAGGAAAAAAAAATGTCACAAGCAACAAAAAGCAAAAATGCCACACTTAGATTTTGGGGATATTTAATTGATACTTATGAAGATTCTTACTCTCAAAAAACCTCTGAGGAAAAAGGTTGTTAATGTAAGAGTTGTAAATGATTTTACTGAATGTAAATGAAAAAAAGTAACTTTCTGTGGTTTGTTAAAGCTTAGTTAATGCAGTTTGAAAGAAAAAGTGTTAACTTGAAATTACTGAATACTGATCTGTTAGTTACAGCTTTTTATTAGCAGTTGTTATCTCCTGGCCATGCTGGAGATGGTGTTGGATGGTACTGAGAGATGGATTTGCACAGAAGAGTTTTACCATGTTCTTTAAGGAGATCTTAGTGTTAGAGGCTGTCAAAGAGGGATCAGGCACATCGTGATGGAAAACCATATGGTATTTGTTGTGAGTTGGTCCTTTGTGAATTCTTTTCTGAGTGTTTTTGACAGTAGAAAGTTTGAAACATGGCGCTTCAAGTATGTTACTTCATTCTGTTCTTAGATTTTTCTTCTGGAGCTACAGATTCCTTTGTTTTTTTCCTTTATGGCATCTGGATTTAGTTACTGGATGCTGCCTCACCAGTGCGAAGGAGGAAGTTCAAGATATGGGATAATGCAAATGTACTGTTGTAGAGAAGTCAAAACATATACAAATTACTGTTTTAATCTTGTCTGCTGAGTATACACACTGTTTTGTAGATCAGCTGATTCATAGCTTTGCTGATCTCTCTGTGGGTTTTTGTGTTTTGATTTACATCTTAAAAGCTTAATTAAAAAATATACAAACTGGTCCAGCAGAGTTGCAGTAGAAACATGCAAGAATTTAGAGGGAGGGAAGTTTTTCCACTGTAGCTTATAGCTGAATAACTGCACAAATCTATAGATTTTGTGTAAATTATATATTCCTGTAGGTTAACCAGTATTTTATATTGTTTATGTTAGTTTTATTATTCATAGAATCACAGAATAGTTTGGATTGGAAGGGACCTTAAAGATCATCTAGTTCCAACCCCCCTGCCACGGGCAGGGACACCCTCCACTAGACCAGGTTGCTCCAAGCCTCATCCAGCCTGGCCTTGAACACTCCCAGGGACGGAGCATCCACAGCTCCTCTGGGCAACCTGTTCGTGCTTAACCACCCTCTTGGGGAAGAATTTCTTCCTGATATCTGATCTAAATCTCCCCACTTTCAATTTAAACCCATTACCCCTTGTCCTGTCTCTACAGGCCCTTGTAAAAAGCACCCCTCCCCCCCCCCCCCCCCCCAGCTTCCTTGTAGGCCCCTTCAGGTCCTGGAAGGTGCTGTAAGACCTCCCTGGAGCCTTCTCTTCTCCAGGCTGAACAAGCCCAACTCTCGGCTTTACTGCACGCTTAAATACATTTTTTCTTGATGTCACTCTTTCCCAGAACTTCTGAGCTCTGTGATAATTAATTATGCATTCTGTAGTAAACAAGGGACTTGAAGTTATTAATATTAATATTAAAATAATATTTTTCTTTTCTGTCTTTTTCCACAAAAATAGATAATATACCTGAGAGAATCCCCAGAAGACGTGTACAGGCTTATATTGGCTGGAAGCATTCCCTATCTTCCTTTCAGGTAAATAACAAGTTGTTAGGGCTTTCTGTACCTCAGTATTTTGAAGAAGAATGTAGCATTTAGCAGTACAAATTTTGGGGTTTTTTTGCCTGAGATTTTAACACATGACACATTCACCGCTTAAGCTTGACGTGCAGACTGCTGAACAGGGGGGTTAGCAGCTGGTACTGAAGGTTAATGACAGAAGGTGAAGCAGCCACACTGCTTTGTATGCACTTTCATTGAGCTTTTTGACCTACATTGCTTCTCACTTGGCAGTCTGGTTTTGTGCCACCAGTTGATAGTTAAACATATCAAAATATCTGTCATTCATCACAAATGGCTTGTAATACTTCTAGCACTTCATTTTCCCCACTTGTTGAATGTACGCAGCAGTCTGCAAACACTCTTTTGTGCATAAAGAATGCTAGCTAACCTCGTATGATTTAGTGTAACTTGAAAGTATTTCTTTTTACCAGTGAGGAAATGTTTAAAACCCTTGGTGGTTCATGGTTGCCTGACCCTGAGGGAATGTAATCCTAGCTGTTTCAGACCACAGACTTCTCTTTGTGGTATATGCTGTGCTGCTTAATGTAGCAAATAAAGTCAGTCCGTGATGCAGAGGAACAACTTCTTACAAGCAAGAGTTTCTAAAAGTTAGGCCAAACTAACGTTCCGTTGGCTGCCACAGTATCTAGAAAAGAATGACCGAAAAACTTTTTAGGAGGCAAGTTTACTGTCTAAACATAATGTCATGGAGTGATTAATTCAGTCACCTGGCTTGTTTGTGTTTTCTAGCTCTCTTGCCAAGAGATAGGCTTTTGAGGATTTGAATTGCTGTTACTTCCCCCCTGCCACCACTACTGTATAATGGTGTCGTAGCATGTCTCTTTATTTGCATACTTCCATCATCCCATTTCTCACTTTTAAATTCCATTTTTATATTCCAGGAAGAGCGGAAGTCCTCCTTAGGAAGACTGTAAAATTTGTTTCTAAAAATCATATAGGTGTATGTGGGTGGTGGGGATAGTAGCTTTTCACTCAGGTCGTACAACCTGCCCAAATTCCCAGGGCATCACTTCAACAGCATAACCGAAAGAAATGCAAAGATGTGTTTTATATAAGGCTTATTGAGAGCTGACCTCTGAAGATGTGTCCAGGTTCTAGGGTAATGGATGTAGTCTGCTGAAGTGTCTGCAAACTTAATTTTCTAGAGTTTACTAGTGCACCTAAACCTGGTGCAAATAGAGGAATTCAGATTACATTAATGATCAACTGATGTGTTGGTCTGGACTTTGTTCCTTTAAGATCTTCTTCATCTCCACAAAAAAACAGTACCTTCCAACAGGAGAATAAAAAGTCAGTCAGGTAGTTGCTGCTTAGGGTCATTACCAGTGTGAAAACTTGTTGGCAGAATGCAAAGAATTTTTTTTCCCTTACAGAATCACACTGAAGTTGGAAGGGACTTCTGTAGGTCATCTGGTCCAACATCCATGCTCAAGCTGGGCCAGCTAGAGCTGGTTGCCCAGGTCCACATCCAGATGGCTTTTGAATGTCTCCAAGGATGGAGACTGCACAGCCTCTCATGGCAACCTGTTCCAGTGCTCAGTCACACTCAGAATGAAAAAAATGGTTCCTGATGTTCAGAGGGAGCCTCCTGTGTTTCAGTTTGTGCCGATTGTCTCTGGTCCTGTCACAAGGCACTACTGAAAAGAACCTGGCTCTGTCTTCTTCCCATCTTCCCTTCAGGCATTTATATACATTGATAAGATCCCCTGAGCCTTCTCTTCTCCAGTCGGAGCAGTCCCAGGTCTCTTAGCCTTTCCTTCTATATGAGATGCTCCAGTCCCTTGACGATCTGTGTGCCCCTTTGCTGGATTCTCTCCAGTATGTCCATATGTTTCTTGCACTGAGGAGCCCAGAACTGAACACAGAACTCCTGGTGTGGCCTCAGTAGTGCTGAGGAGAGGGGAAGGATCACCGCCCTCGACCTGCTGGCAATACATTGTCTGATGTGCTGCAGGACACTGTTAGCCACCTTTGTTGCAGGGCACATTGCTGACTCCTGTTAAAGCTGGTGTCCACCAGGACCCCCAGGTCCCTTTCTGCAAAGCTGTTTTCCAGCTGGACAGCCCCCAGCCTGTTCTGGTACTGGGGTTGTTCCTCCCTAGGTGCAGAACTTTACAATTCTCCTTCCTGAACTTCGTGAAGGGTCCTGTCAGCCCATTTCTCCAGCCAGTCAGGGGTCCTCTGGATGACAACATGACCCTCTGGTGTATCAGCCACTCCTCCCAGTTTTGTGTCTTCAGCCTTGATGAGGGAAGTTTATGCTTCATTATCCAGATCTATTAATGAAGATGTTGAACAGGATCAAATGCAAAATTGACCGCTGGAGTACACTGCTAGTTCCTGGCCTCCAACTGGACTTTGCACCACTGACCACCACCCTTTGGGCCCAGCCATTCAGCAAGTTTTCAGTCCACCTGTCTGCTTAACCAGACCACACATCACTAGCTTGTCTGTGAGGATCTTACGGACACAATATCAGAGGCGTTGCTGAAGTTCAGGTAGACAGTGTCCACTGTTCTCCCCTCATCTACCAGACCAGTCATTTCATTGTAGAAGTTTATCAAATGGGTCAAGCTTTACCTTGACTTTACCTTGGTGAATCTGTGCTGACTAGTCCTTATGATTTTCTTTTCCTTAATATGCCTGAAAATGGTTTCCAGGATTAGCTGTTCCATCACCTCTTAGGGAATTGAGATGACGCTGACTGACCTGTAGTTCCCTGGGGATTCCTTCTTGCCCTTCTTGAAGTTGAGGGTGACATTTGCTTTCCTTCAGTCTTCAGCACTTCTCCCAGTTGCTGTGATCAATCAGAGATTACTGAGAAGGCCTTGTGATGACATCAGCCAGCTCCCTCAGCACTTGTGGGTGCGTGTCACCAGGACCCATGGGCCTAGGTGTGTCTTGTTTGCAGAATTATTCCCTGACCTCATCCTCCTCTATCAAGAGTACATCTTCCTTACTTCAGCCTTTCCCCCTGGTCTCTGGGACCTGGGATTCCTGAAGGCTGGTCTTTCTAGTAGATATTGAGATGAAGGCAGCATTCAGTACCTCAGCCTTTTCCATGTCCTGTGTAACAAGGTCCCCTGTCGCATCAAGTGGTGGGCCCACATCTTCCCTAGTCTTCCTTTTGTTGCCTATGTACTCATAGAAGCCTTTCATGTTTTCTTTGACATCCCCGCCAGACTCAGTTCCATTTGGGCTTTAACTTCCCTAACTTCATTCCGGGATGCTCGGACAGCGTCTCTGTATTCCTCCAAGGTTACCTGTCCTTGCTTTCACCTTCTGTATGCTTTTTGGTTTTGACTTTGGCCAGGAGTTCCTTATTCCATCCACTCAGGCCTCCTGGCATTTTTGCCTGCTTCATATTCACTTGGATTAACTGCTCTTAAGCTTGAAGGGGGTTAATTTGAATATTAATCATCCTTCTTGGGCCCCTCTTCCTCCTAGAGCCTTATCCCATGGTACTCTTCCAAGCAGATCTTTGAAGAGGCCAGAGTCTGCTCTGCTGAAATCCAGGGTTGTCAGCTTGCTTTTCACCTTCCTCCCTGCCCTCAGGATCCTGAAGTCCACCATCTCATAGTCACTGCGGCCAAGGCTGCCTTTGACTTTCACATCCCCAGTGAGCACCTCCTTGTTGGTGAGTATGAGGTCCAGCAGACCACTGTTCCTTATTGGTTTCTGTGTCACTTGGAAGATGTCACCAGTTCACTGGAGGAACCTCCTGACTTGCTTAGGTCCTGCCATGTTGTCCCTCCAGCATATATCAGAGTGGCTGAAGTTCCCCATGAAGACCAGGGCCTGCGAATGTGAACCTGCTTGTATCTGTCTGTAGAAGGCCTGATCCACTTGTTCTTCGTGGTCAGATGGCCTAACAGACACCCACTGCAATGTCACCTTTACCTGTCCTCTCTTTCACCTGGATGGGGTTCTGTTACTTCCTTCCCCTGCTGACTTTTTCTTCCCCGCCTTTCACACTGATGCAAACTGATCCAGGATAAAGGATGCAAACAAATTGTAGAGGCAACCATCCAGGTTCTTCAGAAGTTTTTCCTCCTCCGAGTTGAAATTTGAACATTAAATATTTTGTAATTTTTTGAAACATTAATGATTCTCTGCTACTGAGGGCCGCATGGTCTCAGAAGAAGGTGTTCTGCTGAGGTATAATATTCTTTAATGTAGATTCAGTTTAAATTTATTTTTTTACTTGGCTTTAGTATTACTGTTGAGTACTTCTTTTACAGTGCATATGGAATCTAATAATGGCCGTGTACTTAATGCCGCTTTAGGATCAACAGAATTTTAAAAATTGTAGTTGAAAGGAGGGATTTAAATGAAAACCAGTTTTTCCTCATGTTTAAACATAAACTATTTAATGCATCTTAAGGAAAGTCTTTTAATATACATACACAAATGTGTATCTTGACACTTTTATTAAGAAGATACAGTTCATGCATACATAGAAGGTACGTGCACGGTGTCTGTTTCTTTCAGGTGGAGTTTAAAGAAAAAATTTTCAGTGTGTTACAATTTGACTTTTTTGAAAGTGTGCTTCAGAAGAAAATGTTCTGAGAGTGTATGTTAGAATATGATACTAATTCAGGCATTAGCTTTTGCACACAGAGTTTGTGTTGTCTGCTCTTGAATCATGCCAGTCTCAATGTGCATGTCAGAAATTGAACATGTCAATTTTATCAAAACTGTAACTGGAGTAGTTTTACTCCAGGATCGTCTGTTAACATTAATAACTTCTTTTATGTTTTGGTATTGTTGTAAGATGCAGGGTAGGGGAAATGAAGTAATAATTTGACATAATTATTTCACTGTAATAGTAATTATCTTGAAGCAATTTTTAAAGGTGTTTTAGAGAAATATCTTCAATTGCTTTCACTTGGATTAAAATGGGGTAATTTATCCACTTTGGTCATCATATGTTATAGGGATGCTTCCTTTGGTACCTGCAGTTTTCATCTGACACTGCTGGACTGTTTTCATGCAATAAACAAGGTCAGTAAACCAATACTTTTTGTATTGCAAAAGGTCAGCTAAATATTGCCCTGCGGAGAAAGAGGCCTTAGCACACTAGGATCCAATTAGAGCTGTGCAGTAGCAGATTTTCTGATTATCACCTGGCTTATTATGCGTTATACATTGTAACAAAACTTCTTGATACCGTATCCATAGAAGTCAACCTATACCTTATATAATCACCTAGTGAAGATTTTAAAGAGGGAATTTTGAGTTTTATTTATGTAACCTTTTGGGACAGTCATTCACACCTTTAATCCCTAAGAGTAGTGTGCTAGGTTTATCATGTGCCTCTCTCCGCCGGTGTTCCATTTTAGGCTGAATAGAGCCTTAGAAACATTTTTTTGAACTGGTTAGTCATACTTTTCAGGCATTTGCAGCTTGTGCTAAGGACTTGAAGTTTTGCATCAGTAACACAAATATGACAAATGTTAGGATGCTTTTCTGTTTTTTATCTACACAAATTACCATAATCTAGTGTTTCATAGCAGTACAGTGGTGAGCTAACGTGGCATTGAAGGACAAGGGCATTTATGTACATTCTTTTTAGTCTGTATGAGTAGTGAAATGAGGAATTTTGCAGCTAGACATCCTACTGCTGTCTTTTGTATTATGAGTGTCCCTGCCAAATACTGTTGTTTTTACTGACTAAGACAGCTTCTAGCAGATTTGTGATTTTCAGCTTTTTTGGATGTTTTGGCACTGGCTGCTTGTATGCCAAGAGTGGTGAATTGCTATTATTCTCAGTATCAATGAACAGCAAGGAAAACTATGGAAGATTGTGCAGTGAAAGAGAAAATTAGAATGTACAATTTTAAATATCTGGAGATACGGGATTATCTGTGTTTGTGCTTCCTGCAGTTACGCAAATGTTTACATTTGTATTAAATATAATTGTTGTGGGTAATTACACGACATCTGGGACCACACTAGTGTGCTTAGAACTGTGTGTCTGCAAACAGTTTAAAATCAGTGAAGATAATAGCATCATAATGAGAGCAAATAGCATTCCATGCACAACTTCACAATGTACTCATAATTTCAAGAGATAAATTTTGCTGGTTATTTTTCCCTTTTTAGTTTTGTATTCCTAGCAGTAATAGAAAGATTGAATGCTTCTGCAGTCTGGAATTTTGTAGTGATTTGGTAAAAACACAAGAGAGTGGATTTGCTTGTCTAAGTTCACTTATATTAAAATTTACAAATCTGTTTTGAGCCAAGACTGAGTTGATCTGTATTTTTTTCAAAGATATCAAGAAATTTCTCTGTAAAAATAGAACAGGTATTAAGGGTCATTCAGCAACTTAGAAGAGTGATAAACTGTCCTCACTGAAAAGATGTTGTCCCTGTTAAAAGCTGTATTCTGAATTTTAGGCTTTGCAGTATGGTTTCCTGGATTTCAATACATTTGATGTAAATGAATATGAACATTATGAAGTAAGTGTTCAGTATCAGTCTTCTGGTTTGTTTGCTGTTACTAATGCTAAGATTGCTTATAATATGTGCTGCTTTTTTTTTTAGCATTAGATTCCATTTCTGGCTTGTCTCTTTAAATTTTGATTGTTAAATAAGGGTATATGGTCAGAGAATATTAAAATTCAGATTTAAGCATAGTTAGCCTCAGACTTGGGAGGGAACCAGAAACCAAAACGGAGGTAAATACTTCTTTTTGGTCATTATTATTAAATCCCTAGAAGATGATTGGGGAATGGGAATTTGGCCACCTTTTAAGTCATGCACATTCTTCAGCAGTCTCGATGAGAAACTTGAGGGCGCACAAGTCCAAGTCTAACTGTTCTGGAGAACAATTAAAGTATGTTTCTGTGAACACAAGGCAAAGGTAATAACACTCTCTGAAGGAAAGAAGGAAAAAGGGCTGGGAAACTCCAAGCCTATAAAATGTACTTTGGGCCATGGGAAATGAATGTGACAATGAAGGACTGCAACTCTTGACTATATGCAGTCTCAGAAATACAAAGCTGCCAGTTATCTGTAAAGAGAAAATTAAGTGTTCTTAGAATCTACAAAATCATGATTTAAATTACAAACAGGGATAAAGCCAAGGTCACAATTTAGAAGCCTATAAAAAAATTAAAAATTGGAAGTTGCCCTTTGTCTGAAAGGCATCATTTGTGTTGTTCTACAACTCTTAATTTAGAAAGAGGAGAACATGGGCAAGAAAGGTGAGGTTGAGAGTATCTGGCATCCTCCCGATGGAACAGAAAGCAGGCAACTCATGTAACTTCCTTTGACAAAAGTTGTACATCACTTCTATCTAGCATGTATTTTGAAACAATAAGGAAAAGCCTGAAAATACAGGGATAATGATAAACCAAGCATTTTCTCTTGACAGAGAGCAGAAAATGGAGATTTTAACTGGATAATACCAAACAAATTCATTGCCTTCAGTGGACCTCATTCAAGAAGTAAAATTGAAAATGGTATGCTTAAAAAAGGAGGTGGGGGACACAAGCCCACTGCTTTCTTAGTTGATTGTTATCAGTAAGAACAAGCTTTAAAAATTGTTCCTCAAACAGTGTGTTTTTTCCTTGGCTCTTTTTCTTTTATAAGAACCCTGGCAGTAGAATTTTAATGCTTGGTTTAATTGTATCTGACCTAGGTGATTATGTTAAAATTCCATTTTCAGTTAATCTGTTTCTTTATGTTGAACATGAGTTCTGTTTTGAAAGTGTTTTCATCTCTTGTTTTTGAGTCTTTATTTCTGCAGCAGTTTGAGCCTTATTGTCTTTTTTTTTCCCCCCCCCCCACCTTCTTTTTTTCAAATAGGCTATCCCCACCATGCTCCAGAGGCTTATTTCCATTACTTCCGGAAACATAAGGTCACCACTATAATACGCCTCAACAAAAAACTGTATGATGCCAAACGATTTACAGATGCTGGATTTGAGCATTTTGACCTCTTCTTTGCTGATGGAAGCACACCCAGTGATACTATAGTTCAAACTTTTCTAAATATCTGTGAAAATACTGAAGGTGTTGTGGCCGTTCATTGCAAAGGTATAGTGTAACAACAATCTGTATTACAAGTGATGCTTATAGTTAGAGTTCCTGAGGTATTTTGCACTATAATTCCGTTATATCTGGTTATTAACATCTCTGCCAAACTGCAGCTTTTCCATACAAATTCTGTCTGTGCTTCTGTTCTGCACTTCATCTTCTAATTTTTTTAAGTTCCAGAAAAATCTTCCCAGCTGTTTCCAGGAAAGAATGAGGTTGGAGAGAGTGAGCTTGCCAGTATTAACAGCTCTTTCTGCTAGAAAGTGTTAGCACATTCAGAAGATGCTTTTGAGTGGAAATTTGAAGTCCTGCCAAGGTTTACTGAAAATACATGGTTAAATATACCAGGTCATAAACTTTTGAAAATTTCTGTACAGCTTTTCAAGGAGATTCATTATAAAGTGTGAGTGTTCTTCCAGGACCACAGAAATCTTTATCCCTCAGAAACCCTTTATACTAGCTACTCTGGGCATGCTCTTCATGTCTGTTCCTCCAGATTGCCAAAGAAAAGAGATCCAGAGCATGTCCAGTGCAGCTAGTATAAAGATACTGTTTTCTGTGGCTCTAGGGGAACTATGTTTCCCTTCCCACACTATCTTTAACAGTCCATCAGACCTTTGTTCTCCACAAACTTTGCCTCACTAGCATGTCTAATGTTGCTGTGATTGAAGGAGAAAGGCCTTTTCCTAACCCAATTGTCTGGAGCCTGCAAACACTGCATTTTTGTTCCTGGATCTGCCATCCATTTCCTGTGTGTTTAAGAGGATTATCCAATGAAGTGGAAGAATTGGTAAAAACATCATCTGGACTATTGGGAAGCAACAGTTTCTTACTCTCCACTGAGGTGATGAGTTTGGGCATATTGCTTAATTGATTACGCCTGAATATTGAGTATCAGTGGTACCAGTACTTTGTTTTCATTCAAATTAGGATGCTCTTCGATATTCATCATACTAATGGTGTCTAGACTACTTTATGTTCCTCAACCTGCCCTTAAAAGAGTAGAATGCTGCAGCCTCTTCTTAAAGCTGGGCAAGGCACGGAAAATACTGTGAGCTTGTCTTGGCTGCAGTTTGGCATCTGCAGCAGGTGGTGAGAGGAGACACTAGCTGGTGCATCCTCCTTTCCTTTTCATGTTTCCCAAGGTAAATAGAACTGTTTCGAGGGCCATTGCAAAGAAGGTTCCTCGTCCTGGAGTACCTTTTGCCTGTGTCAGCTAGTACCCAGACTTGCTTATTGCAAAATTTGTCTTTTCATTGGAAACTAAAGTCAGGGATCAGTTAGAGGAGGAATTGGAAAAGCAACTGATTTCAGTGCAATAGATGATTACTTTGCAAGAAGGTGCTTTGAGAATTTGGAAAAAAGCCAGCTGTTTTTCATAAAAACATTCTCATACCTCTAATAATATTCATAAGTAGACAGGTAAATAAAGATAGATAGACTTACAGATATCTGTGAAGTTGCTGGCTTTGGAAGGTTACCTCACTCAAAAAACATGTGAACAATTTGTTAGTCACCTTGTACATGGCAAAAAAAGTTCAAAAAGTGAGTTGCACTTACCAAATTTGGTCCATAACAGGTTTGTTTAATAAACTAGGAAATTAACTGTTCGTCCAAATAACATACTTGTAGCTACAGCAGATTCCAGATGAAGATGGATATATAAAAGAAGCCATTCTTTTATCTTACACAGCTGGTCTTGGACGAACTGGCACACTTATTGCCTGCTATATCATGAAGCATTATCGGATGACAGCTGCTGAAAGTATTGCCTGGATTAGAATAAATAGACCTGGTTCAGTGATTGGACCACAACAACACTTCCTGATGGAGTAAGTAGATTGACTATGAATTATTTCAGACATAGATGTAGATGTCTTCTATTATACACTTAATAATCTTTGGTGTTGATTTGGTGTATTCTGGACCTTTTTTTCCATGTTACGGTAGCAAACAGGCAGAACTGTGGACAGAAGGAGATATTTACCGTGCAAAGTTGAAAGGAAACCGTAAAATTGCTGTAAGAAGAATTCTGTCAGGAGTAGATGATATTTCAATTAATGACACGAGAAACAGGAGAACCATCCGAAAGGACGTTGAACCGGTAACCATCCAAATATTGTACTCTTGTAAAAGTTGTAACTGCTGTTGAGAATCTTTCAGGTTCTGAAGAAACCTGTGGGTACAGTAAAACTGTGTTAGATTCTTTTTCTGTTTGCCCTTTTTGTATCAAGAGGTATGGGGGGAAAAAGGTTGTAGACAGCAGGTATGAAAAATGAAGTGCAGTATACAGGTGAAGTAGGACCATCCTTATCATACTTTAGCAAGTATTAGAACAAAATAAGTACTCACAATTGGCAGTTGGAACCACTGATTTTGGTTTGGATTGTCTGTTACTTCATTGTGTGTGTTTAAAGGGAAGGTTTTTTCTCTCTTTGGTTTCTAAATAATTGCAACTTCTGTAATACCTTTTGATGCTGTCTTTTAAAAAAACCAGTACTTTTGTTTCACAAAGGCAGGTGAAGGAGGGGAATGCTGTACTTGAGTGAAGATTGTACTGTACATAAGCAAAGATTTGATAATATGTTTCCACTGTTTTAAAGGTAGACAACATTCTGACGCATGTAATTCATGACACCACTTAATGGTTTACAGGTTTAAAAGCAGCAAACAAGAAGCTGGAAGGAACAGAATTGTATTTATGCAAGTGAATTTCCTTTAATTTTATGCTGACAAACTTTCCTGATGGCATAATTCTAACTTTCAATATAAGGTTAATTCTTAAATGTTTAAGTGTCTATATTTTAATCTTGGTTTATCCCTTCCCCACCTCCACGTATCCAGTACAGTGATGAAGACGAAACAAACTGTCTGACGCAAGGTGATAAGCTTCGTGCTCTGAAAAGTAGAAGGCAGACAAAATCTTCAACTGGATCTACGCTAACGTAAGTCTGTTTCTGAATGTATAAATGCCAGAAGTACTTCTATCCTGTTCTCTATGCATGCTTCCCTTTGCTCCCAGAAGTTTGTTGCAAAGGCTGCTTTTACTCAGTCAAAACAGGCATGAGATACACTCTTTCTCTGAAGGCTGGGTGAGCACTAAGGAGGCAGGATAACTTGGTCGAAGAACTGCATTATTCAGTTTCTAGTTTTTTGAATTGTTTTTTATTCCAGTAGTCTGTGGTTTACAAGCTCTCATTGTATTTCTGGATGTCTTACTTTTAGTTTATTTGCGAACATTCCCTTGTCTTTCCTGCGGTAGTATAAAATGGAAGAATATTACTCTGTGTGGTGATGTTTGATTGCCTGAAATAAGGTACATGCTGTTTTTTGAAGTCAGCTACCTAAGAAGAAGAGTTGAAAGAAGAATCTTTAGCTTCCTTTCATTTCCTCTTCCTAGAAGAGGAACTTTCCCTAAATCCTTTGGGCCTTGGGATAACGTCTAGTAGATCTGGTAGGCAGCGAGTAGCACTATTTCAGCATATACATTCAACAGGGGTCCACTTGTGTCACGGAACGTGGTATGCTAGTACTGAAACACTACCTGTAAAAGAAAGTTCCTACTTACCTTTGCATCTGTTACAGCTGGTGATAACTGTAGGTAGGAAACTCTATGTCTGCCCTTAAATAAATTTCAAGAGAATGCAAGACTTGCAAGACAAATTGCAAGACAAATGTGGGTCTCATGAAGTTGCTAGGAAAGGAATGGTAACCCCTGACTGTTAGATTTTGCAAATAACACAGCACCAGAGTCATAGAAAAAAAGCAGCTTGACTTTTGTTGTGCTGTCTTTCTGTAGAGGATGATGCTGCTAGCTGTTGGCCTGTTGTTTGGTTTTTTTAAAAGACTAAATAGTGTCATTCTTCTAGAAAAAGTGAGAGCTACATAGTAAGAATGTGCTGAAGGTAAAGGAATATGTCCTTGGATATGCTCACACATTAC
This sequence comes from Rhynochetos jubatus, assembly GCA_027574665.1. NCBI lineage: Eukaryota > Metazoa > Chordata > Aves > Eurypygiformes > Rhynochetidae > Rhynochetos > Rhynochetos jubatus. The sequence goes on from CM050690.1 coordinate 33,027,580, forward strand.
TATGTATGAACTACGCTTTTGTTTTAAAAGATTCTCTTTAGTTCATGCTCATGATTGCAATCATGTAAGAAACAAGATTCAGGTCAAAGCAAGTGACATTAAAACAACCCAAAACGCATCACCGCTGTTACCTCAACAGGTAAAAAACAGCTACCTTGCATATTAGTTTCTAAGGCACGTAATGCTTTAGTTTCCACTTTGTAATATTTTTTCATAGAAGGCACGTTAAGTCATGTAGTAAAGGTTGTGTCATTTATTGCATGTTCCATAGAATGAATTTAGAGTGTGTAATAATCTGTTCAGAGCCGTCATCTCAGCATGCAGAAAGCCTGTCAACTATTAAAATCTTATTCCATTCAAGAAGCATTCTGCAAGATGACTGCTGTAATTAAAACTGGTTAGCTCGTACTTCTGTAGGATTAAATTAATTGAGCTAGAGCTTATAGTTGTTTTTTATAGTGCGCATTGTGACATAGGTAGTTGGAATTTCCCTCCTGTTCCCCAGAGTTATTTGTGTGATTTGCAGGTTGTACTGAAATAATTCAGTGAAAAATGAATATATAACTTCTTACATTCTTTGTGTTACTGTTATTAAATCAAAATATCGCTAGGAATATTAATTGCCCTACCTGAGTCAGAAGTCTTCCCTACTAGAAGAGGTGTCAGTCTTTTTCCCTTTAGTTGAGACCATTAAAAGTAATTAATCTTGCAGTGAAACTGATGTAATTTTACCTAAGCAAACAAAGAAGAAGCTTCTAAACCTCTGTGTAGTTTTTATGTCACAGAAAAGAGGGAGAAAAAAAGAGAAAGAAAAAGAAGAGCACCAGTAGCTGGGACAATTACAGTCTTTGAGAGCTAGAGCCATTTCTTATGTTTAAGTCGCAAGGGATTTGTGTGTAACTTTCATGGTTTAGCCCCAGCACAATTATGTTTCTTCATGTTTATTCAAGTAGGTTGTATAAACTCTATATGCTTTGATGAATGGATACTTTGTATATGTGCTAATTAGCAGTATTCTGTGCCTTCGGCAAAGGATTATGCATTAGCTTTTGCTGCTTGGAACACAGGAAGATCATATACCCCATCATGTAGTTGTTTACATAAATTGTTTGTTCCTACAAACTGATTTAGCTCTGATCTAATGTTTTAGTATTAAAACATATGATTGTGAAGTCAGGTGTATGAATAAAGGCTGATCAAACTGCCTAAGAGATGGGAGCGAGTGGTCAGAGATGGACTGCTCCAGCATGCACTTGTTTTCAAATAGTGGAACAGACTTTCTTTGGAATAGATGATTTCAGTGAGGATTTCAGAAAATATGCTTTGGTTGCAGCAACATGTGGATACTACATTTGGCAATTTATGATTGCATGGATTGTTAGCGGCCATAGAAGGTTAGAGAATGCTTGGCAAAGGTTATAGAGCAATATGCTTTTGAAGAACTTGAAACAAGCTGAAATGCACCAGTAGCTTTTGCTTTTGAATTTTTGTTCATCTTTTCCTCCCCCTCCAACCCCCTTTTCAGATGGCTCCCAGCTATGCTGGTGTCTGCACTGTTTAGCATTGTCATCTGGTGGATTGTATGTGGCTCCCTTCTGCCCAGCCTGCTATTCTGTCTAGATGGTTTCAGAACATAGTAACCATCAGGACGCCCTGAGAGAGAGCCACTGTGTAAGTGTCCCATTCCATTTCTCTGCAATAGCTCATGCTTTCGGTCTAGTATGTCTCATAAATGCATGTTTTCATATCGTGTTTCTTACTGGCTTTGTTGCAAGAGTAAATTTCACTGCTCTGGCTTTGTTGGTTTTTTTGTGTGTCTTATTTGGAATAACAGTGATTTTTATGGCTGGCTTGCAATACAAAAGGTGCAGAGCTTTTATGATTAGGATAATTTATAATTTTGAAGCTTTTCTTCTCCGCATGCTCCTGCAAATAAGCAAAACTACGTAAGGAAAACTTTTTAAAAGAAAAAATAATGCTTTAAGATACGACACAATCCTTTGCGCATTACCAATGATGAAGATGTTGGCTGAAGCTTTACCTTGAAATTCATGAACTTGCAAGGGAACTTAGTTTCCCAAAGGATGGTTTTACTCACGTGAAATGCCAGGAATTAGAATTCATTAGAAATGTCAGTAGGTCTTTGTTTTCACTAAGAGATTATAGTATTATATGCTGTAAGAGGCAGTAAAATGAGACTTCTTTTTTCCTTTTTAACATAAGATGAGGCAGGTTGCAGTAGTAGGTCATGGCTCACTTGTTTATCCAGCCAATATGGTTTCATCTTCTTTTGTTCTCAATTATGTTTTTTTAGGGAGCTTTATGAGACAAGTTAAATCCCTTCTTTCTGTTACATGGATTCAGGAGCTGAGTAAAACATTAAAAACGTCTTAGTTCCTTGAGCACAGGTTTCACTCCGTCTCCGCTCTGCTTTTGTCAGAGAGGCTGCAGTGATGGCTGTGCCTCAGCAGCACACAGAACTGCCAGGACACCCAAACAGGAACTTTTTGCTTCCTGCCATGTCTCTCTGGAGCTGCTCCACCACTACCCTCAAAGTGAAACGGTTACTTTGGGTGAATGCTTGAAACTTTGGGGCTCTCAGAAAAAAAAAAAAAAGGTCAGAAAGATTGTTTGACACCAGATACTAAGTACAAGAAGGCGTTCTCTCCTGGCAGAACATTCAAGTTGGGAGTTTCTTACCCTTGGCCTTGCAACTTTTTGTCCACACTTTTAAAAAGCATGGGACTCTTTTCTGCTAAAGTAAATGATGGCATAACTGAAGAATGAAAACCAGGGGAGTTGTGGGCAACTTAGCCTGTTAACCTTAGCTGTGGTCATCTTAATCTATTCTTTTGGAGAACTAAAAATACCAAAAACTGAACATCAGTTTAGCTGGTGGGGTTTTTTTCATTGGTACCTAACTTTGTCCAAGAACATTCTTAAATAAGAGACTTGTTTTCAAAGTTTTACACTGAAATAGCAGTATTTCTTGTCTCAGTGTTTTCCAGAACTCAGACCTCGGATTTCTAAACAAAGACTAAAAAGCTAAAGTTAAAAACTTGTTTAAAAAAAAAAAAAAAAGAAACAATCTGTCCTTAGTTTACCTGTACTGTAAGATCAATTTCACTCAACTATCATCCTTTCTTTTTCTTACAGTGTCTGTGTTCTGTCTAAAAACTCCCTTGCTAGAGGGAAAGAGAAAAGACTGTTTCATGTTGGTAAATGTGTCATGATACAAGCAATTGGGTTACTGGTGCTGCTGCCTCATATCCAGGATTGACAGTGTTGGTTTATGTCCAGGAAGAGAAAACGCTTAAACTGTTTGTCAAAGCTAAGCAAATGTTCTCTTTGTGTCCCTTGAGTTCTAAGAGATCAAATTAGGATCATGAATCTCTGTGGGCTGGCCTGGCAGTCCTGCTGGCTGGAGCCTTGTAGACTAAAGAGTATCAGTCATTTTTTGCCTGTTGATGGCTTGGAACAGTGGTAGACGTCTCGGGCCTGTATTCCTGAGGTGATGAAGGAGAAAGCAATTTTGCATTTCATAGACCTCATAAAACAGCTAGCCATGGCAAGAATAAAATGTCCATCACAGGTTGAGAAAACATGTTCCTGTATAACCTCTCTTCCCCTCATCCCTCCCTATAATATTGTAATAATTTGGCTTTATTAAAAGGTTTGTTGTGTTGATTGATTTCTCTCTGTGATGTATCACTACTGTCATGGTTTGACCCCAGCCAGCAGTTAAGCACAACATGGCTACTCACTCACCTCCCCCTTCCCCCACTGGGATGGGGAGAAGAATCAGAGGAAAAGAAAAGGGTTGAGATAAGAAGAGTTTAGTAATTGAAAATAAATAAAATAATCCTAATAATACCAATAATTTTAATATTAGTACTAATAATATGTAGTGAAGATACTAATAATTGTAGAATTATACAACTGCTCACCACCCACAGACCAATGCCCAGACAGTCGCTGAGCAGCCAGAGCCAGAGAGAGAGAGAGAGCACTAGAGACCTGAGAACCAGTCCCCTGGCCCACTCGCCCATCTTATATACTGAGCATGACGTCTTATGGAATGAAATGTTCCTTTGGTCAGTGTGGGTCAGCTGTCCTGGCTGTGTCCCATCCCAGCTTCTTGTAGAGAAGAAGCTGGGAACACAGGTGCAGTTTGGAAACTGAAAAAGCCCTTGACTTGTCTCGTGGTTTAACTCCGGCTAGCAAAATACCACAAAGCTGCTCTCACCAATCCCCCTCCCCTCCTCCAGTGGAGGGGAAGAATCGGAGGAAAAAGAAATAAGGACACTGACAATACCACACAGGGGTTTGCATGGCTGTATGACACCCTGCAGTGTGTAGAGCTGCTGTGGGAGGCAGGGCTACAGCAGAAGGCGGAGCTGTGGTGGGAGGTGGAACCTCTGTGGAAGGTGGAGCCGCAGTGGCAGGTGGAGCTACAGTGTCTGTCGAGGGGAGTTGATGTTGCTGTGGGGGTGGAGTTGGCACAGAGAGTGCAGTGGCTGCAGTGTCTGTCAAGGAGACTTGACATCGCCGCGGAGCTGGAGTTGGTGCGGGGCTGCAGTGGCTGGAGTATGGGATGAGGGGAGTTGATGTTGCTGCAGGGGTGGATTTGGCACGGGGGGTGCAGTGGTTGCAGTATGGGACAAGGGGCATTTATGTCGCCGTGGGGGTGGAGTCGGTGCCGGGGGCAGACTACTTGTGAGCGGTGATGTAGCCATGGGGGGCGAAGCCGGCACACAGGGCCTGCCTCTTCCCCAAGCACCGGTAGCAGATAGGGCAGTATTCCAAAACATTTCTTTAACTTTACACAAGAACCCAAGAACATTCAGAAACAAGCTGATCCTCGGCCACAGGTCACCCCAAGACCATGAAAAATTTCCCAAATACTCACACACTTGTGCCATTGACCAGAGAGAAGAGGGGGAAAATTGGAATAATTTCCACACATCCACCCAACTGAATATTTCCTTCACATCCGACCCACTGAATAATTTCTCCTCTACAGGCTGTGTCCCAGAGGAGAAAAGGGAAAAGGTGTAATTAGTGAAAGTCCCCATGAGATGACTCGTGAAACGTGCTCATGCTGCCAGTACTGCATACAGATACATGATTACTCCCCAAACCAGTAGTATACAGCCCAGCCAAATCAGACTCTTCGGTCTGGTCAGGGCATACATGATCAGAACACCAGATGTGTTCTTAGCTCAACCCTTCGAGCCCCCCGTTGGGCGCCAAGAAGGACTGTCGTGGTTTAACTCCGGCTAGCAAAATACCACGAAGCCGCTCTCACAAATCCCCCTCCAGTGGAGGGGAAGAATCGGAGGATAAAGGATTAAAGAAGCTCGTAAAATTGAGATAAGAACTACTTACTAATTAAATCTAAATTAATGTATACGAATACTACTACTAATAAAGAATTAAAATAATAGAAAATAAAACATATGATACAATATGATACAGTTTCTCACCACCACTGACCAGTGCACACCCAGGTGCTGAGAAGTGAGAGTCGGAGCCAGAGAGCCTGAGAGCTGCAGCCCCAGAGCAATCGCAGCCTGAGAGCCACAGCCCAAGGGCTGGAGCCCAAGAGTGGTTGCAGCAGACTCTGAGCAAACCCTATCAGTAACAGCACGACTGGGAAACCTAAGCAACCCGCCAACTCCCTTACAAATGAGCTAGCACAGGAGTTAGCAAAGCAGCTAAGGCAGGGAGGGTTAGCAAGTGCCCGGGAGTAAGTGAGGAAGGGAGTAAGGGAGAGGGTAATGGCTACCAGACCCTGTTCTCCCCCAAAAACACGGAACATGACTTACTATGGAATGAAATACTTCCTTGGTCGGCCTGGATCAGCTGAAGTATTAGAAGCGGAGAAAGACCTTGAATTCAGTGCAGGCATACCCCAGTGCCAGCTAAGAACTTACCAGTACTGCTCTCAGTGTAAATCCAGGAACACAGCTTCATAGCAGCCACGGTAAAGGGAGTTACCTCTTTCCTGACTGAACCCAGCACATTCTCCACCCCTTATTTCATACCACTTATGTCATGCATAAGTTCCATACTATCCATAAATTCACATTAACCAGCTTCCCCTTTCCCATCCCATTGCACACAGATATCATTCCCTCAGTGTGTGAACCATATTGGCAAAATACCCATCAGGTGGTCACGCAGGACAGAAAAGGTGAAGTGTTGCGTGGGACCATTGGGCGCTGATGCCAGCTCAGGTCAGCTTACTGCTGTGCTTCTGGCAAGGCTGGACCTCTGTAGATTCACGTGATCTCTGCCAGAGTGATTCCCACAACACAGAATTCAAAACAAGGGTTATTTTGTTATTTTGCAGCAGTTAATGTACATCATGCAATGTTGTTCATGGGCTAGTTTCACCCAGAATCAAATCTCCATGAGGTAGATTGGACTTGCCGTTCTTCTCTCATTACCCACCAAGTACATCCAGGTCCTTGAGCAAAAGCAAACCCACAGATGGGTTTGCCTTTGCCTGAGGCAGAAATAACCTAAACTGTTTTTCCCAGCATATTTTTAACATGCACTACAGGGACCTTATCTCCTTCCACAGTGTGCAGAAGTTTTGATTGAGCTGGGCCAGCACGGTTGGCAGATCCTCTGGTGTTGACTAACCAGGTGGCCTTTGCCAAATGTGTATCCCAATTTTTGAAACTTCCACCCCCCCATTGCTCTCAGGGTGGTCTTTAACAGCCCATTGTACTGTTCAACCTTCCCGGAGGCCAGTGCATGGTAGGGGATGTGATACACCCACTCAATGCCGTGCTTGTTGTCCCACGTGTCTGTGAGGCTGTTTCGGAAATGAGTCCCGTTGTCTGATTCAATCCTTTCTGGGGTGCCATGTCGCCACAGGATGCGGTGAAGACACGAGCCAGGATTCAGTGAGCTGACCGAACTGACTATTTTCCCACACGGATCTTTTATAATCACAGATAAGGATTGGACTATGCAGCCAAGAGCAATGCTCCACGTACAAAGTGCACACACCACGCATCAGTCCCACGCATCCTCCAGAGGCCAGCGTTCTGGTCTCTGTCATCACGCATTCCTTTCTATGATTACTTGCTTGTACTTTTGGAAACATTCTGCAAGGCTGGTCCAAGATCCTATTTAATGTTTACTTTAATACATTCAACAGCACATTGGAGGCAGTAGCTGCTTCATCTCCCCCTTTTTTGTCATGCCAACCACAGGGTGCTTGGCCTGCTCTCCCCTCCTAGATGGCCCTCTGGTAACAGAGGATGCCATCCCTCACATCAAGGTCTGGCATGGCGTGTGTCCCCACTGCTCAGCACCTGCTGGATTGCAGCCAACGGTGGAGCTCAAAGATCTTCTTGGTGGCAAACACAGAGGCCAACCCAGTCTTGCCCTTGATGATGGTAGGAGGTGCTTGGCCAGCCCCAGTCCTGTCACCTGGTTGTCAGTGTAGAGCTTCACCTGCCTCATTCAGTAGCAAGTCATTACCATGGCAAAGCACACAGATTTGTATTAGCTCTATGACTACAATTAAAGGATCGATTAATAACATTTTTCTGATATTGTTGTGAAACCAAAACACAGGTAGCTGGTATCTTGACAAAGTGGTCAGTATTAATAACAGAATGATTCTGTAAACCAGTTGTATATTCAGCCCATGCCGACCTGTTTTGTATTTCTGTAGCGTTTATGCAATCCAAGATACTAAGTGTAGCAAAGATTTTATCACCACTACTGCTAAATTCACACGAACTCTAAGTATTACTACAACAAGACTCATATGTCAGTCAGGGCGAGTATATATGTTAATAAGAGAAAGATTACAACATTTTATGGCACTAGCATTCAAGGCAGTTACGTCGTCAGCATTAGTTTGGTATTGTGTTTTGTAATTGAAGGATTGCCATGCAGTGACTCCAGGTGAAAAGGTCAAGTTCACTACTGGGCAGCATTGATTCACTTTACAGTTGTAATTATCTTGCTGTCATGGATTGTTTTCCCAATTCCAGTGTATGGAATTATTCATCTTTTCCAAATTGCTTCCTGGGGTAATGACATTGCCCAGATGGACCATAATCAAAGGATGAAGATTGTGGTCATGATCTGAATCTGTTGTTTCTGCAAAACAAAACTAGATAATCATAATATCATTCTCAAAGGTAACATTTATGAGCAGAAAAATATTCCCAATTTTCCCGTCTGGATCTGATTACTAACCCGGTGTTAACTTTTTCTAGTAGCTATAACTTCTGCTGCTTCAGGAGGACCCTTAGGTCCTTGTATCCATACTTTAACTCCATTGTTAAAAGCACTAGTAGATCCAAATCCTTTGTCACCTCATACAGTTATTATGAGTGGGGCTTGTCCTTTAACTGCCTTGGATTTTAGAACAGGTGAAATTTGGGCAATCCTAACTTGTGGCTGAATTAGTAGGTCTTGAATGCCACTATTTAGCAACATAACTTGAATTTCTCCTCAATACAAACATCAATGACTTCCTCTAATATTTCTATTCCTTTTTCATTTTGTGGTGTTGCAAAATCCAAAATTTTCTGTTTGGCTTTTGACAATATTTCTCTATGGCCTTGGTGCCACTGTAACCCTAAAAATTTTACTGTTTGTGCTGGTCCTTGGATTTTGAAGTTACTTCTAGTTCGATTGAACACAGTATAATACAGAATTTAGAGGAATTTTCTTCTGTAACAGAGATGGGTAATGTTGCAGTATAAAATTCTGCATCTTGACCATGAAACCGATCGGAGTTAATCTGTAAGGTGCCTAAGGGTGATATCCAGTGTCCCCCAGACCAATGTGTATCATTATTAGAGATAGGTGTCTCAGGATTCCACCATGTTAGAGGTTTAAAAAGTGGCGGATCAATTATATGGGCCTCGTGTACTTGTGCTTGAGTTAAGGGAGACACTGTAAGGAGACAGAAAAGCATGCTCACTCTTGATTGATTAGAAATTATGGCAAGATAGACCAAAAAAGTGTTTATCGCATTAGGTTCTGGTCCACATTTTCACATCATACTACTTGCGGTTTCATCAGGCTGTTTACGTCGACCCCATGTTACACCATCCTGTGTCCTCTTGCACTTGTTGAGGTTGATCCTCAGATGTTTCATCTGGGGGATTGGATTTGTTGTCATGTCCTTCCAGCTCATAATACGGCTTGATGTGTTGGGCTGGGATCCAATGAGGACCCGAAGGTAACAGAACACAAGCATACCCTCTTCCCCACGTTAGTAATTCTGCAGGACCTTGCCAATTAGCATAATCAGGTAAATCCTTAAACCACACCTTTGCATTTTGGGAATGCGTCGGAGGAATGCTGAAATGCTGTTTTGTCGCAGTTGTCTGTAAATGCTGAGAGGATCGATTTAAAAAAATTCAGGTATATGTTGCATTATCTAACTGTTCTTGTGGGGACATATTCCCCCTTTTTTGTTTTAAAAGCATATGTGTGAAATTTCTATTATTACGCTCAACAATTGCCTGTCCAGTGGGTGAATGCGGAATGCCTGTTACATGTTGGACCCCCCATTGCTGAGGAAATGACACAAGGCCCTTTGCGGTGTAAGCTGGGCCGTTATCAGTTTTAATTGTACGTGGCACTCCCATGATATCAAAACAGCAACTCCAGAGTCTTTTGACATCCTTTAGCTTTTCTCCAGTATGAGCTGAGGCACATAGGTACCCTGAAAACGTATCCACAGAAACATGTACATATTTCAGGCAACCAAATGAAGCAATGTGTGTAACATCACATTGCCAGATAACATTAGGATTTAGTCCATGTGGGTTGACCCCAATACCAAGGGAGACCGTTATTAATTGCTGGCAATCAGGGCATACACAGCTAATAACTTTAGATTGTTCTCTGGTTAAATTAAATTCCTTTTGTAGTGCAGTTGCATTTTGACGAAAAAATGAATGAGATGCAATGGCCTTTTGAAATTGAACAGTCACGTCCCCAAATGTAAGAGAATCAGCACACCGATTACCTTCCATCAAGGGTCCTGACAAAATAGTATGAGACCAAATATGTGTAATAAACATTTGATGTTTCCTTCGGTGGATTACCTGAGATAATTCCATAAACATTTGATATAATGCTGGATTTTCAATCTCTTTAAGGTGAGAATTAGGCAGTCTTCGTATTAGTTGAACTATGTAATGAGAATCAGAAGTAATGTTTAAGTCTTTAGGAGGAAACAATGTAAGGGACAGAAGAACTGCACCTGGTTCTGCCACTTGTGCAGAACCATCAGTAATTGCACTGAATGTTGCCAGGTGCCTTGTTCTTGCCATGCAGTCACAGCTCCATGAGACTTCCCAGACCCATCAGCATAAACTGTGCGTGCATCAGGAATAGGCGTAGGCACCACTGTTGGTAATGGTGTCAAATCAAAAGCGTGTGAAGATTGTAACGATTTACGTGATGGCAATGAGAATGACATTGAATTGAGATAATCAGCTAGAGCACTTTAGAATGAAATAGATTGTTTCATTAATTGATCGAATTCTTGTTTGTTTAAGGGTAGATAAATTTCATCTGGAACCTTACCTGTCAGCATCTGTACTCATTCCCGAGCCTTAGCAAGCAAAGTAATCAACAAATCTGTGTGGGTAGTAACGTTCTGCGCAGGCTGTGTGGTAAAAATACCCATTTCAACCTTTTTACTGAATTCTCACTAACATCATACTGCCCTGTAAGCGCAAATGGCTGTCTCTTGCAATTGGGCAGCTACAATGTGACCGGATGGTGTGTACAAAAGCGATCTGCCGCTTGTTCTTGTAAATGATAGCTGTCTTTCTCCAGTGCTGGGGACCCGTCGCACTGCTAACAATGTGAGTTTCGTAGCTTATTCAAGCACTTGGTGATTCATACTGGCTTGTGCTGCCACTGTCATATAACGTCCCTGACCAAGCAATCCATCTGAACCTGTATTAATCTCCTGTGTGAGATTTTGTATTGCCTGCTCCATCACAAAATCATGATATTCCGTTGCCCATACAGAATACTGCGCAGCTGTTAACACAGTCTTTAACAACTTCCAGTCATAAGGGGTCATTACATAACTGCCCCCACCCACTAGCTTCAAACAAGCCAGCAGTATATGCGCTTTGTAAGCCGTTCTCCTTTATAGCCTTCCGCAAGTCTTTAATCATTTTGTAAGGCAAGGCAGCATACTCCGGAGCTCTTTGCGGCCGGTAAATTACAGGACGTGCTCTAAACGTCTCCATATCCCCTTTAGCAAATGAGGCATTTCAACGTTGCTGTATTAATGATTTTTCAGTATGCGCTGTCTTATCAGGAGAGGTAAGCTCAATCAAAGGCATACCCTGTAACAGTGGAGCAGCAGGGACCACAGGCTGACCCTGGACTGGTATTGTTTGGACAGAGGGTGCCGAATTAGCAATAACTTTTATGGAAGTGAGAGGCGGATATAAATCAAATTCCTGCTCAGGATTTATTGGACCGGGATCAAAAGGATTACCAGGTTCAGGCGATGCAGCAGTCACATATTCATTTACTGACTCTCCTTCTTGTTTCCTTTGAAGCAAATTTTCAGCTGGCTCTGAGTTTTGCAGCGCTGTAAACACAGTGCGCCAGGTTACGATAACCTCAGAAACTGTGAGCTGTAATTGTTTCTTACTTTTTATCTTTTTGCCAACTTTCGCCCAGAGCTTACTGTCACAGCTCCCTTGTGAAGGGAACCAGATGCAATGCTCCTTCATCCAAAATAATAAAATAGCAAGCCTAACGGCTGGGATTTTAAAACCCTCTTCCTTTAAAATAAGTTGCAGAGTTTCTACAAACAATTTATGTTCTTGGAACACCAACTGTCCCATGGTTCCATAATCTCACAATTTACCTGCCCCTCAGGTCTGGTCGCTGATTTCTTGGTAGCTCCAGTGTAGTCCTGTTGCCCCTTGTTAGCTTACGGTGCCGGTGCCGGTGCCGCAATTGTAGGCCTCACACATGGGGCACCATTTGCGGCGGCTGAAGACACGAGCCAGGATTCAGTGAGCTGACCAAACTGACTATTTTCCCACATGGTTCTTTTATAATCACAGATAAGGATTGGACTATGCAGCCAAGAGCAATGCTCCACGTACAAAGTGCACACACCACGCATCAGTCCCACGCATCCTCCAGAGGCCAGCGTTCTGGTCTCTGTCATCACACATTCCTTTCTATGATTACTTACTTGTACTTTTGGAAACATTCTGCAAGGCTGGTCCAAGATCCTATGTAATGTTTACTTTAATACATTCAACAGCACATTGGAGACAGTAGCTGCTTCAACAGGACTTGCTTTTCAAGGCCCAGGATAGTATTCCAGGCAGTGGCATGGGGCACAGGATGTGTTTCCAGCCACCCCGTGGTTGCCTCCACCATCGTGAGCACGTCACTTGCCCTGGCGGGTTTTGGGCAGGGTGAGGTAGTCAACCTGCCAGGCCTGCCCATATTTATATTTCAACCACCCCCCCCCCCCATACCAAAGAGGCTTCACCCTCTTGCCTTGTTTGATGGCAGCACAAGTCTCACATTCATGAATGACATGAGCAGTAGCGTCCATGGTCAAATCCACCCCTCGGTCACGAGCCCACCTGTACGTGGCATCTCTCCCTTGGTGGCCCGAGGTGTCATGGGCCCACCTAGCCACGAACAGCTCACCTTTATGTTGCCAGTCCAGATCCACCTGAGCCACTGCAATCTTAGCAGCTTGATCCACGTACTGATTGTATCCATGTTCTTCAGTAGCTTGACTTTTGGGCATGTGGGCATTGACGTGACGCACCTTGACAACCAGGTTATCTAGACGGGAAGCAATGTCCTGCCATAGCGCCGCAGCCCAGATGGGTTTGCCTTGGCGCTGCCAGTTGCTCTGTTTCCATTGCTGCAGCCACCCCCACAGAGCATTTGCCACCATCCACAAGTCAGTGTAGAGATAAAGCACTGGCCATTTCTCTCGTTGAGCAATGTCCAAAGCCAGCTGGATGGCCTTTACCTCTGCAAACTGACTCGATTCACCTTGGCCTTCTGCAGCCTCTGCAACGTGTCGGGTGGGACTCCACACAGCAGCTTTCCACCTACGATGTTTCCCTACAATGTGGCAGGACCCATCAGTAAACAGGGCATATTGCTTCTTGTCTTCCGGCAACTGATTGTGCGAAGGGGCTTCTTCAGCCCGTGTCACCTCCTCCTCTGGTGACATTCCAGAATCTTTGCCCTCTGGCCAGTCCATGATCACTTCTAGGATTCCTTGGTGACTGGGGTTCCCTATACGGGATCATTGTGTTATTAGGGCAGCCCACTTACTCCATGTAGCATCGGTGGCATGATGAGTGGAGGAGACTCTGCCTTTGAACATCCAACCCAGCACTGGCAGTCGAGGTGCCAGGAGGAGCTGTGCTTCAGTTCCAACCACTTCTGAGGCAGATCGGATTCCCTCATAAGCTGACAGTATCTCTTTTTCGGTTGGAGTGTAGCGGGCCTCAGATCCTCTGTGTTCCCTGCTCTAAAATCCAAGGGGTCGACCTTGGGTCTCTCCTGGATCTTTCTGCCAGAGACTCCAGGTAGGGCCATTCTCCCCAGCTGTGGTGTTGAGCACATTCTTTACCTCTGGCCCTGTCCAGACTGGTCCAAGGGCTACTGCATGCACGATCTCCTGCTTGATCTGTTCAAAGGCTTGTCGCTGCTCAGGGCCCTGTTTGAAATTTTTTTTTTTGTGGGTCACTGCATAGAGAGGGCTGACAATTTGGCTGTAATTCGGTATATGCATTCTCCAAAAACCCATGACATCTAGGAAAGCCTGAGTTTCCTTTTTGCTCGTTAGTGGGGACATGGCTGTGATTTTGTTGATCACATCCATTGGGATCTGGCGACGTCCATCTTGCCATTTTACTCCTAGGAACTGGATCTCTCATGCAGGTCCCTTGACCTTACTTTGCTTGGTGGCAAAACCAGCTTTCAGGAGGCTTTGGATGATCTTCTTCCCTTTCTCAAAAACTTCATCAGCTGTGTCGCCCCATACAACGATGTCATCAATGTACTGTAGATGTTCGGGAGCTGCACCCTGTTCCAGTGCGGTCTGGATCAGTCCATGGCAGATGGTAGGGCTGTGCTTCTCTCCCCGGGGCAGTAAATTCCAGGTGTATTGGATGCCCCTCCAGGTGAAAGCAAACCGTGGCCTGCACTCTGCTGCCAAAGGAATGGAGAAAAAGGCATTAGCAATGTCAGTCGTGGCATACCACTTGGCTGCCTTTGACTCCAGCTCGTATTGGAGTTCCAGCATGTCCGGCACCGCAGCACTCAGTGGTGGTGTCACTTCATTCAGGCCACGATAGTCCACTGTCAGTCTCCATTCTCCATCAGACTTACGCACTGGCCAGATGGGGCTGTTAAAGGGTGAGCGGGTTTTGCTGATCACCCCTTGGCTCTCCAGCTGACCAATCAGCTTCTGGATGGGAAGCAAAGAGTCTCTGTTAGTGCGATACTGCCGCCGGTGCACTGTTGTGGTGGCAACTGGCACCTGTTGATCTGCAACTTCAGCAATTCCACAACAGAGGGGTCCTGTGAGAGACCAGGCAAGATGGACAGCTGTTCAGTTCCATCAGTCTCTATAGCAGCTACCCCAAAAGCCCACTGGTACCTTTTCGGGTCCTTAAAGTACCATTTCTTAAGATAGTCAATGCCAAGGATGCCTGGGGCATCTGGGCCAGTCACAGTGGGGTGCTTTGGCCACTCCTCCCCGGTGAGGCTTATTTCAGCCTCCAGCACAGTCAGTTGTTGAGAGCCCCCAGTCACACCAGAAATGCTGATGGGCTGTACCTCCCTATAGCTTGATGGCATGAGGGTACACTGTGCACCCGTGTCTACTAGAGCTCTGTACTCCTGGGGCTCTGATGTGCCAGGCCATCGAATCCATACAGTCCAGTAAACACGGTTGTCCCTTTCTGCCACGTGGCTGGAGGCAGGGCCCCTCTAAAAGTGACATGATTCACAGTCACTCATGTCTTGCAGGAATGGATTATTGCTCCGCTGCTGTTTGGATACAAGAGCAACAGTTTTCCTGGAAGAATCTTTACTTGTGAGTTTTTTCTCTTTCAGTTCACATACTCGGTCCTCTAAGTACGAGGTAGGCTTTCCATCCCACCTCTTCATGTCCTCTCCATCGTCACATAGGTAGAACCACAGGGTACACAATGATGGATACCTTTTATATTCCTTTCTTTGAGTAGAGGAACACTTCCTCCTAATAGCCGAGACACTGGCTCGTGCAGGTGGGGATTGGAACATCTCCTTTCTGAATTGCTTAAACTCCTTGGACAGTTCCTCTATAGCTGAGACACAGGACTGTATGGGTGAAGAAACAGTGTCCTCATATTCCCCAAAGTGTTGAACCAACTCCTCCACTATTGATTCTAGATCCCTATTGCCAAGTCAATATTGGAAATACAGTGGCTAGTGCGAATGGTCCATTCTGCATTAATTTCCACCACATGGGTCATGTGCAGTTAACTGCATCTGGATCTGTCCTCTTCCCATCGCCAGAAACCAGCTCTAGCACAGCTAGTTCCCTCAGGTACTGGATACCTTTCTTTATGGCAGTCCATTTGCGTACGGGATGTGGCACACTTTCCTTAAAGGGATACCTTTCCCTCACACCATCCAGGAGCCACCTCCAGAGGCTTACATTCTGTGTCTCCCTCCCAATTGCACTGTCAATGCCACTCTCTCTAGCAAGTGACCCCAGCTGCTTGGCTTCTCTACCCTCTAACTCAATGCTACTGGCCCCGTTATCCCAGCAGTGGAGCAGCCAGGTAATAATATGTTCACCTTGATGATTGCCAAAATCGCTCTGGATATCACAGAGCTCCTTCATGGATAACGATCGAATGGTTACATCTGCATCACCATCATCACCATCATCCTCTGTGTCTGACACTACAGCTGTATATAATTTCTCTATCTCCTCTGCAACTGTCCTTCGGGATGGCCCTGTGTCTCCTCGTCTCCTCCTCCCCCTTTACCAGATGGCCTGATTTACGTTTCCCTTTATTTTTCTGTACTGGGGCAACTAACACTGGTGCTGGTTGACACTGACAGTACCACACAGGGGTCTGCACGGCTGCATTGCACCCTGCAGTGTGTAGAGCTGCTGTGGGAGGTGGAGCTACAGCAGAAGGTGGAGCCGCAGTGGCAGGTGGAGCTGCAGTGTCTGTCGAGGGGAGTTGGTGTTGCCGTGGGGGTGGAGTTGGCACAGAGAGTGCAGTGGCTGGAGTATGGGGTGAAGGGAGTTGATGTTGCTGCAGGGGTGGATTTGGCACGGGGGGTGCAGTGGTTGCAGTATTGGACAAGGGGCGTTTAGGTCGCCGTAGGGGTGGAGTCGGTGCCGGGGGCGGACTACTTGTGAGCGGTGATGTAGCCATGGGGGGCGAAGGCGGCGCACAGGGCCTGCTTCTTCCCCAAGCACCGGTAGCAGATAGGGCAGTATTCCAAAACATTTCTTTAACAAGAACCCAAGAACATTCAGAAACAAGCTGATCCTCGGCCACAGGTCACCCCAAGACCATGAAAAATTTCCCAAATACTCACACACTTGTGCCATTGACCGGAGAGAAGAGGGGGAAAATCGGAATAATTTCCACACATCCACCCAACTGAATATTTCCTTCACATCCGACCCACTGAATAATTTCTCCTCTACAGGCTGTGTCCCAGAGGAGAAAAGGGAAAAGGTGTAATTAGTGAAAGTCCCCATGAGATGACTCGTGAAGCGTGCACACGCTGCCAGTACTGCATACAGATACATGATTACTCCCCAAACCAGTAGTATACAGCCCAGCCAAATCAGACTCTCCAGTCTGGTCAGGGCATACATGATCAGTATCATAAGGAGCACCCAAGGCAGTAAATCCCACTGTTCCATCAGCAACTGAAAGATCCAAGAACTTAACGTGCTGCTCAGCCACCACAACATCTCTGTAACCAATACTTACCACACAGTCTGCTTTAACACACAGTAACCAGATGTGTTCTTAGCTCAGCCCTTCAAGCCCCACGTTGGGCGCCAAGAAGGACTGTCGTGGTTTAACTCCGGCTAGCAAAATACCACGAAGCCGCTCTCACAAATCCCCCTCCAGTGGAGGGGAAGAATCGGACGATAAAGGAATAAAGAAGCTCGTAAAATTGAGATAAGAACTACTTACTAATTAAATCTAAATTAATGTATACAAATACTACCAATAATAAAGAATTAAAATAATAGAAAATAAAACATATGATACAATATGATACAATTTCTCACCACCACTGACCAGTGCACACCCAGGTGCTGAGAAGTGAGAGTCGGAGCCAGAGAGCCCGAGATCTGCAGCCCCAGAGCGATGGCAGCCCGAGAGCCACAGCCCGAGAGCAGTCGCAGCCCAAGAGCCGCAGCCTGAGAGCGATCACAGCCCGAGAGCCACAGCCCGAGAGCAATCGCAGCCCGAGAGCCACAGCCCAAAAGCAATCGCAGCCCGAGAGCCACAGCCCAAGGGCCGGAGCCTGCGAGCTGTCGCAGCACACTCTGAGCAAATCCTATCAGCGATAGCACGACTGGGAAACCTAAACAACCCACCAACTCCCTCCCGAACGAGCCAGCACAGGAGTCAGCAAAGCAGCTAAGGCAGGAGTCAGGGGGAGCGTTAGCAAGTGTCAGGAAGCAAACGAGCAAGAGCGTAAGGGAGAGAGTAATGGCTCCCGGACCCTCTCCTCGCCTAAGCCCCGAGCATGACGTACCATGGAATGAAATACTTCCTTGGTCAGTTTGGGTCAGCTGCCTGAGCTGTGTGTCCCCTGCACTGCCTGTAGTGAGACAGCAAGAGCTGGGAATGCAGCTGCAGTGTCGGAAGCGGAGAAAGACCTTGAATTCAGTGCAGGCATTCCCCAGCGCCAGCTAAGAACTTACCAGTGCTGCTCTCAGCATAAATCCCGGAACACAGCTTCATAGCAGCCACGGTAAAGGGAGTTACCTCTTTCCTGACTGAACCCAGCACAACTTGATACAAACTTTGCTTGGCAATAGCTAAAAACACTAGTATGCTATCAATATTCTTCTCAGCACAAATCCAAAACACAGCTTCATACTAGCTACTTGAGGAAAATTAACTCCATCCCTACCAAATCCAGCACAATTACCTTGCAGGTATTTCAAGTTTTGTGGATTTTGTCTTTGTCTGTGGGGTTTGGGCTTTTGTGTCGGGGTGGTGCAGCAGTCCCACCACCTCTGCATTAAACAGTGAAGACAAGTTGTGAACTGTTGACGAGATGGTGCTACTGACCCAAACACTGTTCCCTTTAAGTGGGTTTTGATTTGTTTGAATGCCAGTATGTTAGCTTGAATAGGAACGTATGGTGTAAACTGTTGTGGTGTTTGGGGAATATGTTAGGTTCAGAACTATCGAGTGATGCTTCCGTTACAGATCAACTGGATAAGAAAAATTCTTATGATACATGTTATTTGTTTTAGTAGCATGGCTATTACAGCATCCTGTAGCCTGCGTTCAGAAAATGTTCTGCTTTTTCTTTCCTTTTTTTTTTTTTCTTAAACTGTATTTAATTGAGTTAGAAAACCTTTGATTACATCAGATGCACTTTCTGCTGGTGTTTCTGGAAGCCAGTTTTTGCCATGAACAGCAGAGCAGTAAGGTAGGTGTCCTGAGGATCTTGCCCTTCACTAATATAGTTTGGGATGTTTTCTGGTGATGAGATTTTGGGAGGATTTCCTCGGGTCCATTATAAAACTTACCTCGAACCTGCTATCAGTTGTGGTAACCTGCTAATCTAATTGTGTTAAATCAGAATTCCATACATTAAAGATAGTTGCTTCTTTTTACCTTGAAAATGTATGCAGCAGCATTTTAGCAAAAGCTCGGATAGCACTGTTAACTCCTGAACTGGCAGTTGTTGGGTCTGAAGACAACTCTGGGAGTTTAGTCATAACACCATGTCAGACAATAGCATAAATGGGACCTTGTCTGTGTTCCGTGGAGTGCTATCAGCTTTGGAAATCTACCATTCTAGTCTGATTTAAGCATGTCTGTTTGATTGTTCAGCACATGTTTTGTTCACAGGGATTTCAATTAATCTTTACTCTTGGATAGCTGTGTGAAGTTGTGTATCACTGAGATGTAAAAATGACACGTCTGCTGAAGGGCAGATGATGTTAAAGGATCTTATAAGCCAGCTCCTTCTCTTCCTACCCTTTGGTAGATAATAGCAATCTTAAGAGGTTGATACTGTGGTTGGTTTGGGTTTAAGGTGCAGTTATATAGGGTGACTATTTCTGAGTCACGTTCCAATTTAGAACCTCTTTTCTTTCTTTGTTTTGAACAGATAAAATGAAATACTGTGGGAAGTAAGGACTTCCCTATGACATGTTGTAAAGATGAATATTTAAGTGTGCAAGATGCTATCTTAGCACTTCACAGTGTTTCAGTTCATATTAGAGAAGTGTATGGGTTTAAGCTGTGTATACTGACCTGATTTCTGAACTTCTGGTGTCCGGAAGGAATGGACACCCATAAGGGAAAGATTGCAACCATTAGATCCCATTCCAATAACGTTTGCTTTCTTTTATATGTACATTACATGCATTTTGTATACATCACTCCCTACACCTACCTGAAAGGAGGTTGTAGCGAGGTGGGTGTTGGTCTCTTCTCCCACCTAACAAGCAATAGAACAGGAGGGAGCGTCCTCCAGTTGTGCCAGGGTAGGTTTGGTTTGGGTATTAGGAAAAATCTCTTCACTGAATGGGTTTTGAGGCACTGGAGCGGGCTGCCCAGGGAAGTGGTTGAGTCACCATCCCTGGAGGCATTTAGAAGACGTGTAGATGAAGCGCTTAGGGACATGGATTAGTGGTGGGCTTGGTAGTGCTAAGTTAATGGTTGGACTTGATGGTCTTAAAGGTGTTTTCCAACCTATATGATTCTGTGACTTTATGCGAAGAGACCTGTATGTCTGTATTTAAGGAGAAAACATGACTTTTCCATAGTTCTGTCTGCATGAGCACTAATAAACCCATGTGCAATGAGTTGGTCATACTTACATTTCAGTGGCTAAGTGCTACAGGGTTAAGCCAGCTCTGTACGTTTCTGTTTAGTCCTGGAAGTTGCTAGTGGCACAAACAGAAGGTACAACGCAAGTCTTTTTTCACCACTGGTGTAATTTTTAAAGCTTAGTTGAAAATGCGGTCGCCCAAATTTATTCATGTTATTTGACAACTGTGGCACAGAAAAGAGAATTTCAAGTTTTGATATTAAAACTTGTTAGAACCAGTTTATAAGCACAATAGGGATTATAAAGCGAAAATCCAGATTTTGAACCTTTTCACCTTGGGAATGCAAGTAAACCAAATTTTTATTAGAAGAATTTGTGTTGTCTACAGAAGCATGATACGATGTTGAAAGTATCTTTTTTGTTTTCAGCCTCTCAAATAACCAGTTCCTCTGAACTGTTGTGTTTACAGTAGAATTTGCTACGCGTTTTGATAGTACTTGCCTGTACAATCTTTTATCTTACCTTGGAGGAAGAGAAGACTGTTTGGTTTGCGCATTTGCAAATCAACTCACAAGATTTTGCGAGTCTGAAATATTAAGTGAGATTTGTTCAAGTAGAAAATTAAAATCCTTGAACTTTGTAGTTCTGTAGTCATCTGTTTGCCAAACAATCTAGAAGTATGTGGTAAATAAGGTTGTTGATCAGTTTTACTGATGTAAAGAATTTATTTTAGATTGTTATTTGCAATGCATATTCTAATGTGGTATCAATCCCATATAAAACCATGAAAGGAGCTTTTAGATTACTGTCTTTAGTGAATAGGTTATGTGAATATGAATATACTCATATTTTCTCCCATGTATGTCTGCCCATTCTTCCTCCAAAAGTTATGCTTTGTGTTCATATCTAGGTTCCTTGAAAACAGTTTCTTTAGGGTGTTAATCAACCAGACTGCAGCTTATAGAACTTAATGAAGGTTTTGATATCCAATCTAATATAATCTTCTGTCATAGGTGGACTCAGTGAAGCTACTGAAAATTAGAGTCTAATAACAGCGGGGGGAGGGGGAAATTAATAGCTAAGTTACTCTTTGCTCTGAATTTCCCAGATGATGTATAGCTTTATAGTCGGAAACTTGCACAGATGGAATGACCAGGGAATAGATGTATGAAACATTGCACTGAATAGGTGTATCTGTGGACTCCACTGACCATTTGTCACTTTTTCTCTCCATAGTATCATATTTTCACTAAAGTACTTAGCAACACAGAAGACATTGTGTCCCAAGGAACCAGTTGGCTGGTGGCTAAAAACAGCTGTTTGCTTTTCTGGAGTTATTTTGTTATTGATGTAAGCAACACTAGGATTTATCTGCCTTTTTAGGTAGTAATATATTGCTCTAGAGTCTTCCAGAGAAGCTGCTGAGCACAACCAGCACGTAAAGCGGAGTTTTGAGTATGGTGTAGAAACTCCCTGTAAACACAAATGCCAGCATATGCAGTGAGTTTCCTGGCCTGCTGTATTTGAAGGGCATATCTCATGGTTAATTGCAGCAGGTTTAGACATTGGTCTTCATAAATAGAATTACCTGAGGTTTTTTCTAAATTCCTTTCTGTGCAGTCTGGAAAATAAAGTATGTTTTTGTGGCATACTTCTGATTTTCTCTTTCTCCGGTTTTGTTGCAGTAATTTAAAATACAGTTATTTCCAAAAACCTAACAGGAAATTCAGAACCATTCATTTAATCCATTCTTCGAAAGAAACAAAACCAAAACCAAGAAAACAAACCGCTATATTCCTAATAAAACAATTTACATTACCATAATTGTAAGAAGGATGTTGTAAAGAGAAGGATGTATTTCAGGCAAAACAGTTTGCTTTTCACAACTTGTGAAAAGCCAGCTGATACTTGTTAGCTCTGCTACAACTGTAATATCCTCTTTTCAGTGTTTTCCTAGAAACTTTCAGGTTATATAATCTTTCTTTTTTCCTACTCTTTTCAGAGTAATTCTGCAGTCCAGTGTTCAGAAAAATAAAACCTCTGACCCTAGCATTTCTGACAGTGCAGATATTACTAAAAGAACTACCAGGTCTGCTGCGAGAAAAAACAGTTTAAAAAGGTGAGAGTTACCCTCTTTACAGATCCAGTAACTGTTCTCTAGGCAAATACTTGGAGATGGCATATCCATTGCTGCTGACAGGAGCTTTTTTACAACAGTTCAGCTCCTCCTCCTAGCAATGGGAAACGAGAAGCAATTTTATGTCATGTGCTGGGAATATCTGGAACATCAAATCTTATGTCATTTGTTCATGTTACTCAGTCTTTCAGCTTTGAAAATTTCATATTGTAATTCCTAATGTGAGTCAGAATTACTGAAGGTGAAGCATTTTGGTAGCAAAAGAAAAGCCTTTCTTTTCCCAAGCCTCTGCCTGGAGCAAGAGGTGGAAAAGCTGTTTATGGCAGTAAGAACAACTGAAATGCAGTAGTAGTGGAGGGGTGAATGTCTAAAATACAAGTGTGTACGGGAATGAGATTTTGTACGGAGAGCGTGACTGATAATCTGGACTGAACCTTTTTGGTAAAGATGGATGAAATTTTAAATTTACATGGATTTATGCAAGACTGAAAGTGCCTTTTGGCCCAGAAGCATATAGCCACGCTGCCACCATGTTTCTTTCTGTGTGCATGTGTTCATGCCACTGTGGGCAGCTCTCCAAGTCGTTATCAAAGATGAGCCTGGGAGTGTAGCTGATTCCAGGCAACTTCCAGTGGCTACAGTTAACCAGAATTTGTCTTGTGCTTATAGTGAAAAACTTTCCAGTGGCTCTGTCAGGTGCTGAAGAGACTTACTTTCGTTGGGAAAAGTAGGTGGTAAATAACTACTTCTGAAGTTATGTAGCTTGATTTCTAAATGCTGCCAAAACTCCAAGTTCATGTGCAGCTTTTTCTCCACAGAAAAAGAGCCTTCTTTCCCCTTCCTCATGCCGTTACCTTGAAGGTAACAAAAGTTATTAAAAATCTACTCTATCAGGCAATGGAAACAGTCATTAATAGTAGACTGGTAAATTCCTGTCAAAGGATTTTTATCGGTGGCTGTATGAACTACGTTTTAATTCATGTAACAGTATGTCAACAATTAATCTCTTTTTCCTGAAATGCATGTTTTACTTTTGAGTATTTCTCAGCGTTTTCCTGCTTGGTTTGGTGGTTTCTTCCTCCATTTTGCATCATTTTCACCATGTTGGTCTTGGTCCAAACAGATTGATGGAATTCTGCCTGCTGTTTTCATTCTTCGTGTTATGTTCTTCATCCTCTCCCCGGTTTTAGCTCCTTGCAGCTCTTGGTTGCTGTGTACATGCACACATGGAATTGAACAGAGATTTTCAGTTCCTGGAAAACACACCTCCAAGTTCATCTTTGTGTTGTGTGAGATGAGAATATCTATCCATAGGAAGAAACAACATCCCTGAAATAGAGCGCATAGATACTTCAGTTATTTTGAAATAAATCCTTTAGGTGTGTTGACAGATTTAAGACTGAGGACCAAGGATGAGGTTGATCTCAAACTTCATAAATTACTTCAGATTTTAAAGTTTTTTCTAAAACTTTTGTCCCCAACATTTCATTCCATATGCGGTTTCTTTTCTTGTAACTTTTGATATCAAAGAACCTCATTCACTTCATGCTTGCATCCAATAATCAAATTTATCCTAAATAGTTATGTCACAGTTTTGGAGTTCTTAATTATCTTGTCATCTGAAAGGGTTGGGCACTGCTCCCTCTAAAGGGTGTTCTGGTGTGACTGTACAATTTCATGGACGTAGGATGCTGTACCTGATTGTTAATCTTTTAGGTGTTCTTTTATTTTTCCTCTTTTTTTTTTTTTTTTAAGCATCCCTTTGTTTTTTCTTTTCTTTTAAGTTTAATTTCTTACAGTCTGCGGAGTTTGCATTCCCTCATAGTGCTCAGATTGATCGACCTATGCCAAATCAAGTGGATTGCAGGGTAGAGAAGAAATTACTACAAAATTAAGATCACATCCTAGCCAACATCTGTCTTTGTCAAGACGTAGTTTGCCTTCTCTGAATTTCCAACATTACCATGTACCCTTATTCTTTCATTTTCTTGTCTGATATATTCCAGCGGAAACATCTTGCAGTATTTTTACATAAATCTTATTTGTTGATCCTTTAGGTCATTTTAGTCAGTTCTTACTGTAGAGGAATCACGTTCGCGACCCATTCCATCACGGTATAATCTGCAGAGCTAGGTAATTCATTTGCCATTTCATCCTTCAGGCTGTGGGAGACACTGTCATCGAATGCGCCCCGAATGATTTTTCACCCAAACCAGCCATTTACAGGTGAAACACTCTATTCTGGCTTTGCAAAGGGACTTTAGGGAATTTGAAGCATTTGCATTTCCTCTGAGGACCATCTCTACGTGTCAGCTGCCATCTACGGAAGACGGGTATTGGTGGACATAACACATTATATCTGGTGATTGAAACAGCACTGTTACTGACCTGCAAGAAATCGTGTGACTAGGGCGTTATCCGCCGTCTTTTTCTGTGGATGCCCTTGTTTCTCCAACTAAGACGTCTTCCTTGTAAAGTTGCCAATTACTGAGCATTTCGTGGTTGTGTTTTAACAACGTGCGTGCAACAAACCCAAACCCAACTGAATCACAGTAAGACAGAAATGAAACAGTGTTACCACACATACAGAAGAATTCGGATTGTGTATATAGTAAGTAGCTGGTTAGAAATGCAATCTGAGCGCTGAAGGAATTTTGGTAGGTGGAGGTGCTTAAGGGAATGCAGGTCCCTTAAGTTATTACAAAAAAATAATTGGGAATATGGGGGAAAACGCCTAAAACCTGTATCATAGAGGTTCCTTTACTTCTTTTAACTAGAGAGGTTTATCACAAAGACTAATTACACTTTAAAAATCTAATATGCTTTTGCTTCGCTGGGAACTATAAAGCAGCCTTCTGCGCCCTTGTTCAAACACTGAAAACTACCTGCAGATTTCAGAGCTTGTCTCTATGTAACCTAAACCTAGCTTTAAAAAAATTAATGTTTCTTTGCTGTTCTTTCTACTTTTCCTACAGTCTGATACCTCAGAGGGAGAGAAAGAAAAGGAATGCTTTACAGCAAATGCACTTAATGAAATTACGGTACTTTGAATCCGTTGTTTTTCTGTATGGACAGTACCTTTCCTTTTACTGTCTGCGATCAGATCAGCCCGTGCTTCCTTTGGAACCAATATTGCTGTGTTCTTAAATGCAATGACTTTTATCTTCCTTTTCTTTCTTTGAAGTATTGTTTGCTCATTTTACCTTGCCAGAAATGTGTGCGTAAAATACATGTTGAGTACATTCTTAACTTTTTTCCTCAAATATGTTTTATTTCAGCAGCCACACCGTCACAAGGACTAGGACAGTATTGCGTTAAATTTCAAACAAGCAACGAGTGTTGAAGAGGATATTCAGGAATGAAGGGGATATGACTAAAGGGGACTTGATGCAATTCTAGGAAGATTACCTTGGCTCCATTTTCCAGCAAAAGTGAAACAGAAGAAACTCTTCTGTACTTGTAGAATAAAATGAACTGTCAGCGTGCTTGGTAGTCACCTTCCTAATGTGCTAACACTTCCTCAAACAAAACCAACAAAATCTGTGTACATTTAGTCTCAGGTGTAAATACTTAAGCTCTCTATTATAGAGAGGGCTTGCTAGTATGTATGATGCATGTGTATAAATTGTGATGGCAATCACTTAGCTGCTGACCACCAGAAATGGAAAGATGGTGGGAGCTTTTAAATATATAAAGCTGTGTTGTCTATTCAGACTGGGCTCAAGTCTCCACTTGAGACTGAAAATCAACCACAAAAGCTTTTTTCTTATAGTATTGGTACTCTCCTGTGTTAACTGGCTATTCTTTCTTATTTTGTATGAAGTTTTTTATGAAGTCGCAGTATCGAGTAAACTTAACTATTGTCCACCAAAGAGTGCTTTACTTTCAAAGGTTGTGTGGTTTGTTTATTTTGAAAAAACTAACGATAAGCAATTAACTTGTTTTTAATAGTAATAGATTTTTAGTTGTTCACAACCAACGGCTCTTCTAACTAGTTGTAATTGCTTTAAATCTGGTATGACTTCAAGGGGGAGGAAAAACAGCTTACCGTTTAAAGCAGTGCTGTCATATTGAAACATCATTACTGTTTCTTTTCCTGTCTTCAAGTCTTTTAGGTGAAACTTTGGAATACCATATCTAAATGGTAAGAATTTTTTCTGGATTTTATTGATACGCCTGTTAACATGTGGATGTCACTGTTTTTTAGCTTTGAGACACTTCATGAGTGCAGCACAACAAAAAAGGGAAAATAAGCTTGCTGTACGGCTGAGATCAGTAGTGGAATTCAGGGGCAGGTATAGTTTTTAGCATCTAATTAGCAGTTTAAAAACTACAGCTTACCTCTGTTAAAAAACAGTATAATTTTTAGAGGAATCTGTCCGAGACAAATTTTCATCCACTACAAGACTGTCTTCAAACACTGGCAGCGTTTTTTCCCTGCCACTTTTCACATGATGCAATCTCAAAGCTGGCTGTGCAGTGATGTACCCTTGTCTGCCAACTGAAGTTTATAGCTGCATATCCCTCAGATGAGGACTGTTACCACATAGCCTTAAATATGATAAAGTTATCTGTTCATTTACTGACTCTTACAGTGGAAAGTGCAAGAAATGGAGAGATCTGAAATGTTAGCAGTGGAATAACTGAAGTTTTTAAAGATACAGATTACTTCTTCAAGGGGGACAGTTTTCTTTTTATGAATGTAAATTGGCAGGTTCAGCGACTAGTTACAATCTACGTCCTTTAAAATTAAGTTTTCTGTTAGGCTGGTGGCTTTTGACTGCAAATCATAGAATCTTTTAGGTTGGAAAAGACCTTTAAGATCATCAAGTCCAACCGTTAACCTAACAATGTTAAGTCCACCACTACACCAGGTCCCTAAGCGCCTCATCACCGTGTCTTTCAAACATCTCCAGGGAGGGTGACTCCACCACTTCCCTGGGCAGCCCATTCCAATGTCTGACAACCCTTTCAGGAAGAAATTTGTCCTAATATCCAATCTGAACCTTCCCTGGTGCAACTTGAGGTTGTTTCCTCTTGTCCTATCACTTGTCACTTGGGAGAAGAGACCAACCCCCACCTCTCTGCAACCTTCTTTCAGGTAGCTGTAGAGAGCAATCAGGTCTCCCCTGAGCCTCCTCTTCTCCAGGCTAAACACCCCCAGTTCCCTCAGCTGCTCCTCACAGGACTTGTGCTCCAGACCCTTCCCCAGCCCCGTTGCCCTTCTCTGGGCACGCTCCAGCACCTCAGTGTCTTTCTTGCAGTGAGGGGCCCAATACTGAGCACAGGGTTCAAGGTGCAGCCTTAGCACAGCCCAGTACAGGGGGACAATCACTTCCCTGCTCGTGCTGGCCACACTGTTCCTGATGCAGGCCAGCATGCTGCTGGTCTTCTTGGCCACCTGGGCACACTGCTGGCTCATATTCAGCCACTGTCGATCAACGCCCCCAGGTCCCTTTCTTCTGGGCAGCTTTCCAGCCCCTTGTCCCCAAGCCTGTAGCTTTGCAGGGGGTTGTTGTGACCCAAGTGCAGGACCCGGCACTTGGCCTTGTTGGACCTCTTACAGTTGGCCTCAGTCCTTCGATCCAGCCTGTCCAGATCCCTCTGCAGAGACTTCCCGCCCTCCACCAGATCAACACTCCAGCCCAACTTGGTGTCATCTGCAAACTTACTGAGAGTTTACTCGATCCCCTTGTCCAGGTCATTGATAAAGACATTGAAGAAAACTGGTCCCAGTACTGATCCCTGGGGAACACCACTGGTGTCCAGCCACCAACTGTATTTAACTCCATTCACCACAACTCTTTGGGCCCAGCCATCCAGCCAGTTTTTTACCCAGCCAAGTGTGCACCCATCCAGGCCACAAGCAGACAGTTTCTCCAGGAGAATGCTGTGGGAAATGGTGTCAAAGGCTTTACTCAAGTCCAGGCAGACAACATCCACAGCCTTGCCCTCATCCACTTAGCGGGTCACCTTGTCACAGGAGATCAGTTTGGTCAAGCAGGACCTGCCTTCTATAAACCCATGCTGACTGGGGCTGATCTTCTGGTTGTCCTGTACACGCCATGTTGTGGCACTCAATACGATCATCTCCATAACCTTCCCTGTCACTGAGGTCAGACTGGCAGCCCTGTAGTTCCCCAGATACTCTTTCCAGCCCTTCTTTTAGATGGGCGTCACATTGGGTAACCTCCTTTCCACCGGGACCTCCCCAGTTAGCCAGGGCTGCTGATGGATGATGGAGCGTGGCTTGGTGAGTGCTTCCACCAGCTCCCTCAGTGCCCTTGGGTGGATCCCATCTGGTCCCATCGACTTGTGGGTGTCTGCGTGGTGCAGCAGGTTGCAAACCATTACCTCTTGGATTGTGAGGGCTTCCTTCTCACCATCACAGGGGGCTGGGTACCTGGAGAACCACTGGCCTTGCTATTAAAGACTGGGGCAAAGAAGACCTCAGTACCTCAGCCTTTTCCTCACCCTTCGTCACTGTTTTTCCCCCTGCATCCAGTGAAGATTCTCCTTAGCCCACCTTTTGTTTTTTATTTCCTATTACAGCAGATGCCAGGTTAAGTTCTAGTTGGGCTTTAGCCCTTTTAAATTTCTCTCTGCATAACCTCACGACATCCTTGTAGTCCTCCTGAATTGTCTGTCCCTTCTTCCAAAGGTCATAAACTCTCCTCTTTTCTCTAACTTCCAGCAAAAGCTCTCTGTTCAGCCAGGCTGGTCTTCTTTCTCACTGACTTGTCTTCCGGCACACAGGGACAGCCTGCTCCTGCATCTTTAAAGTTTCCTTCTTGAAGAATGCCCAGCCTTCCTGGACTGCATTGCCCTTCAGGACTGCCTCCCAAGGGACTCTGGACTACCAGGGTCCTAAACAGGCTGAAGTGTGGAAGTCCAGAGTAGCAGTTCTGCTGACCCCCTCCTAGCTTCTCCAGGAATTGAACACTCTGTCATTGTGTAGTGCCCGAAACAGCCTCCAGCCGTCACGTCCTCCACCAGACCTTCTCTGTTCACAAACAGCAGGTCCAGCGGGGCACCTTCCATAGTGGGCTCACTCACCAGCTGTGTCAGAAGTTACCTTCCACACACACCAGGAACCTCAGAGACTGTCTCCTCACTGCTGTGTTGTATTTCCAGCAGATTTGAGGCTGGCTGAAGTCCCCCAGGAGAACAAGGGCTAGCGGTCATGAGACTTCTCCCAGCTGCTTGTAGAATATTTCATCTGCCTCCTTGTCTTGGCTGGGTGGTCTGTAACAGACTCCCACCACGAGATCTGCCTTGTCCTTCCCCCTGATTCCCACCTAAAACCACTCAACCCTGTCATCACGGTCATTAATCTCTAGACAGTCGAAACACTCTTTGTACAGGGCTACCCCACCGCCTCTCCTTCCTTGCCTGCCCCTTCTGGGGAGTTTATGACCATCCGTTGCGGCACTCCGGTTGTGCGAGTCATCCCACCGTGCTCCTGGGATGGCGACTGTGGTGTTCTTTTCCAGCTGGACAATGGCTTCCAGCTCCTCCAGTATGAATATGAATAACGGCGCGCTGCCTTGAAAACATCCTGCGGCTAGCGCATCAGGAGTTGGAATGGAGGCAGGGTGTGAGGTGCAAACAAGCGTACAGGTAGCATCTGTGAGGTTGGATAGTCAAAATTTGAAAATACAAATACGGAGAAAACAGGAGAGGTTTGTGTGGTGCGAAATAAGGGCCCGTTGAGGCTCAGGCCCCAAATAATTTTTGGTTTCCTCTTAATCTTCACACGCACTCCCTTTAATCCAGGTGAAAAGCAGCAGAAAGTGAGGGACAGAATCCACGCCAATACAGTGATTAAAATTTCTTTTGTAAGCAAGCCACTTGCCCAAAGGCTGAAGTACAGATAAGCACGATAGTAGGCACATTGTGCAAGTACGGAACTGTGTTTATTTTTGAAGAAAATTCTTATCCCGGAAGGCAGAGGAGATGAAACGAGTGAGGTGAGAGGGTCGGAGTCAAAACAAGAAGGATTTATTGTGTTTGCCTTTGCCCTTCTCTCAGCTGAGCTTCCTCTTTCAGCATCTTCCTTTTAACCTACAGGTAATCAGTCTGTTTCACAGCCCTTCCAAATTGGAATTCGCCTTTTTCAGAGAAACCAGCAGAGCCGTTAGCACTTTCAGGTTCATCAGAAGTAAATTTGCACGTAACAAGTGCACAAACACACACAACAGCAACGCTAGCTAAACCAAAACTGCGTGTTTGGCATGAATGTGTTTCAGGATACCCCTTGCCCACCACCCTGTGGTCTTAGCGAGAAGCACATAAATGTCAAAAGGGATTTTAAATTTGAACTCTCCAAACAGCCTTATCTGGAAAATTAACTCATTACCTCGTTGTGTTCCATCTAATTGTATCGTTTAGTTTGTTCTTCTGGATTTTTAGTACTTTGCCTAGCATTGTTGTACCATGCCAAAGCTGTCTTAAGTACAGGAGCGAAGAGTGGGCGTGGGGGAGGGCGTCCTCGGTTTCCGCCTGCTTTTTGGAATTGTGAAGTATATTACGTGCCAACGTGGAACGTGTGGTGGCAGCTGCGTCACCGCTGTACCCCAGAGCAGCTGAAGGAAGTGACTTCTGCTGTCATCAATTCGGAGTGTTTCCTTAGAAGTTCCTTCCCCTCTTTCAAACACACGAGGGATGGATTCTCCCTTGACCTCTGATCCAAAAGTACGCAACATGCTCAAAAGCTGTAATACCTTGGGTCCAACTGCTCCGGTCCGTTAGAGCATCGGTAACTTAACCCAGACCTTGTCTCTTTGCCCCGGTATGACAACAGAGGAAGTGCTGCTGCTTACAACAAAACCCAACAGTATTTGTAGACTCATGCATTAAAATGGGGAGGGAGGGGGAGGGGGAGAGAAAAATGCGACGTTCACTAGTTTGTTGCACTGCAGTTTTTATATTAATGGTTTGCAGACTGTTTGTCTTGCGTGAACTCATGTACAGACTATCAAGGTCTAAAATTTCTTGACTAATCAGTACTGTTCATCCTGATTATTTTTAAATTGTATATTTCTAATCATATTTTTTTAACTTGGATTGACAGAATGGGAGTTTATTTTGCTGAAGGTATTTTTAAGATAAAGCTTCATATGATCTTGTAATATTAAGTAGTTCAATATACATTTGTGTCTCATTTGAAAATACTGCATATTGTATTTGCTTTTATACAAAATACTGAATAGTGACGATTGTAAACATGAATTGTGGAAAATTAAAAATAATTATAATCAGAAGTTTGTTTTCTCAGTTTTATTGGGTTTTCTTCCCCCTTACTTGAAGGTGCCTTCCCTTCCTCCCGCTGACAGACCTTTCCCAGCCTATGGTCTTCTCTCACTTCCATGGAAGCTTCACTGAAAAGGTTACTAGGTTTTATTTTTCCCGCAATGGCTTCCACAGTCCAGAGCCTTTGCTAGAGCCAGGAAAATACCTGAAAACAGCATTCCATCCGTAAGTATCAGAAATATAACCAAACCACTGACCACCACCGGATTCATGGATTATAGTATGTCAACTTGCTTTTTCTCTTGCAAGAAAAAGACTGAGTCTGGCCTCTGCTGCTTTTCCACCTTCTGGCAGAGCTCTGCTGCTTACTCAATGACGTTACGCCAACCTTGGTATCTTTCATTCAAACGGTACCTCCTGTGCGAATCGAGACCGAGGAACTGTCGATTGCCCAGAGAAGCTGTGGGTGCCCCATCCCTGGGAGTGTCCAAGGCCAGGCTGGATGAGGCTCTGAGCAACCTGGTCTAGTGGAGGGTGTCCCTGCCCATGGCAGGGTGTTGGAACTAGATGATCTTTAAGGTCCCTTCCAGCCCAAACGGCTCTGTGAGTCTGTGGTTCTATGAACTACCATTGCTGAAAGCAGAGACCAGCTTAGGGAGTCCCGTTAACTCGCGGTGAAACACTGTAGAGACAACGGGACGCAGAAAAGGGACGTTCGGGCTGGCTACCGAGCAGAAGGGCAAGAACGTTGCTCAGCTCAGTGCCTGCTCGTCTCCATTAAACGCGATTCCCTATCTAAAGCTGCTCTGAAGACATCGCTGCACATTGCATCCCACCTTCAAAATGGCATTTGTTTGCAGACAAAACCCAGCTGAAGATTTAGTGTATTTCATATTAAATTTTAAGTCAGGGCCAAAGTGGAGCAGTTGTTACTTCTTCCAAGGACTGCAGGTTTCCCTGCTCCCAGCACGAACTGTTCGGTACCTGCCCGGCGCACGGTGCTCGAAGAGAAAAGCTGTAACTCCACGCCTGTCACGTGCCCGAAATGCAATTTTTTCTGCAGAGATAACCATGTTTCACATTCCGTTCACGATCCAGTGTCACAACTCGGTGTTCACTTTCAACACACACGTACGTGCGTGTTACGTATATTTTTATGTGGCTGCGCACATGTGCCTGTGCCAGCTCTGGAGGGAAAAAGAATGGCCTGAACATCATGGGAGAATGGTCTTCATGACGGGGGCGTACGAGGGCTACAGGTTTCGGTTTGGGCCCAGAGGCTGCGCGCACCCCCAGGCCTGTTTTCGCATGAAAACGTGTAACCAGAGCTGAAAGCTCAGCTCCCATGGTCTCCACTGCCCGATATTCCTATTCATCAACTCAAGTTTTTGACCAGGGCGTTTCACTTTCGACTGGGCGCGGGACGTGTCGGCGGCAGCAGCTCCTGCCACGGCTCGGCGCTCGGTTGGGGCAGTCGGAGGGGTTCTCGGACCCCTGCGAGCAGAGGAGCTGGGCAGCCCTCCACAGCCATGGTGACCACTAGGAGGAGAGCCACTGGTAGGAAGAACGTGGCAGCCCAGCCGGTGCTCCCGCTCAGGGATGCCGCCATCCAGGGATGTTGCCGTCCAGGGATGCTGCCGTCCAGGTGTCCGGCTGCAGAGAGTGCCTCAGCCTGTCCCTCATACCCGAGGGCAGCGGGGACAGCCCCCGCGTGAGGGGTGACCGGGGCGAGGATCTGCTCAGCATGGTGGCCCAGCTGAAGGAGGAAGGGGAGGAGAGGTCCTCGCTCTACCAACCAGCCACCCCAAAGGAAAAGGCAGCAGGTGGAGGGCACACAACTCCCAGTTAACCCCATATCCACCAGGCAGAGGGGCAGAACCCAAGAGAGGGAGCAGAATGGAAATGGGTACCTGCTCGGTGAGGGAGGCGCACCCCCTCCTGCACTCCCTCCTCTTCCCAGTTGCCCCTGCAGAACAGATACGGGGCTCTGGAACTTGAGGGCCGGGCACTGGCAGAGGAAGGTCCTTCCAGGGGGCTGCCTAGGAGAACCCCGTCAGCCCCACACATTACGGTAGCCTCCGTTAAAAAAAGGAGGAGGGTCATTGTGGCAGGCAATTCCCTTCTGAGAGGAACAGAGGGCCCGATAGGCCACCCAGACCCATCGCCCAGGGAAGTCTGCTGCCTCCCTGGGGCCCGGGTTAGGGACATCACCAGGAAACTCCCTGGTCTGGTAAAGCCCTCGGACTATTACCCTCTGTTGGTGATGCAGGTGGGCAGCGATGAGCTGAAGGAGGGGAACCTAAAGGCCATCAGAAGACACTTCAGGGCACTGGGGAGAATGGTTGCAGGATCGGGGGCACAGGTAGTGTTCTCCTCAATCCCTTCAGCAGCAGGGAAGGATACGGAGAGGGACAAGAAAGCACGTCTGACCAACAGCTGGCTCAGAGGCTGGTATGAGCGGTTGAGCTTCGGGTTCCTTGAACATGGGGAGGTTTATATGGCAGCAGGCCGGCTGGTGACAGGTGGGGTGCAGCTGTCTCCAAGGTGAAAAAGGATTCTAGCCCATGAATTGGCAGGGATCATCGATAGGGCTTTAAACTAGGTTGGAGGGGGGCAGAACCAGCAGGGACACCAACAGAAGCCCAGAGCCTGGAGAAAATTGCTGCTCACCAGGAGAACACCTGGCGGTCAAAACAGGGAAATTCTAGATGCTCCAGTCAGCAAGCCAACTCCATCAGGGGCCCATCTGAAACGCCTCTGTGCAAACGCACGGAGCAAGGGCAATAAGCAAGGGGAGCTAGAGGTGTGCACACGCATGAGGGGCTGTGACCTCACTGGCATCGTGACGACGTGGTGGGATGGCTCCTGTGACTGGAGTGTCAGAATGGAAGGGTACAGGCACTTCAGGAAGGACAGGCAGGGGAGACATGGAGGGGGTGTTGCTCTCCATGTCAGAGACCAGCTGCAGTGTGTGGAATGCCACCTGGGGATGGATGAGGAGCTGATGGAGAGCTTATGGGTCAGGATTAAAGGGAGGGCAGGGAGAGGGGATACTGCAGTGGCAGTTTGCTACAGGCCACCTGGCCAGGATGAGCAAGTGGATGAGGCCCTCTACAGACAGATGGCAGCAGCCTCACGGTCACAAACCCTAGCCCTCATGGGGGACTTCAGCCACCCTGATATCTGTTGGAGGGACAACACAGCAGGGCAAAGCAAGCCAGGAGGTTCCTGGAATGCGTCGATGACAACTTCCTCCTCCATGTGACAGAGGAGCCTATGAGGATGGATGCCATGCTGGACCTTGTTCTCACCAACAGGGAGGGGCTGGTGGGGAATGTGATGCTCAAGGGCAGCCTGGGCTGCAGCAACCAGGGAATGGTGGGGGTTGAGATCCTTATGGAGGCGAGGAGGGCACGCAGCAAGCTCACTACCCTGGGCTTCAGGAGAGCAGACTTTGGCCTCTGCAGGGAACTGTTTGGAAAGGTTCCTTGGAAAGAAGCCCTGGAAGGAAGAGGGGCCCAAGAAAACTGGTGAGTACTCAAGGACCACCTCCTCCAAGCTCAGGAGCTGTGCATCCCAGTGAAGAGGAAGTCGGGTGAAAGTGCCCGGAAGCCTGGATGGATGAACAAGCAGCTCCTGGACAAAGTAAAACAAAAAAAAAAAAGCAGCCTACAGTGAGTGGAAGCAGGGACAGGGAGCCTGGGAGGATTCCAGGGAAGTTGTCTGAGAGGTCAGAGATCAGGTTAGGGAAGCCAAAGACCTGACAGAATTAAACCTGACCTGGGACATAAAGGCCAACAAGAAGGGCTTCTACAGGTACATAGGGATAAAAAGAAAATCAGAGAAAATGTGGGCCCTCTGCAGAAGGAAACAGGAGAGATGGTTTCCCAGGACCTGGACAAAGCCAAGGTACTCAATGCTTTTTTTGCCTGGGTCTTCACTGACAAGGGCACAAGCCGTACCCCAGAGTCACGGAAGGCAAGGGCAGGGACTGGGAGAATGGAGTCCTGCCCATGGTTAGAGAGGATCAGGTTTGGGAGCAGCTGAGGAACCTGAAGGTGCACAAGCCCATGGGACCTGATGAAATACATCCACAGGTCCTGAAAGAACTGGTGGATGAGGCTGCAAAACCTCTATCCATCATTTTCAAAAAGTCACGGTGTTTTGGTGAAGTTCCAACTGGCTGGAAAAGGGGAAACATAACCCCCATTTTTAAAAAGGAAAAAACAGGAGGATCCAGGGAACTACGGGCCAGTCAGTCTCACCTCTGTGCCTGCCAAGATTATGGAGCAGATCCTCCTGGAAACCATGCAAAGGCACATGGAGAATGAGGAGGTGACTGGTGACAGCCAGCATGGCTTCACCAAGGGCAGATTGTGCCTGACAAGTACGGTGGCCTTCTATGATGGGGTCATGACCTTGGTGAATAGAGGACAGGCAACCAATGTCATCTATCTGGACTTGTGCAAAGCGTTTGGCACTGTCCCACATGACATCCTTGTCTCTGAACTGGAGAGACATAGATTTGACGGATGGACCGCACAGTGGATAAAGAACTGGCTGGCTGGTCGCACTCAGAGAGCTGCGGCCAACGGCGCAGTGTCTGAATGGAGACCAGTGACGAGTGGCGTTCCTCAGGGATCAGTGTTGGGATTGGTACTGTTTAACATCTTCATCAGTGACACGGACAGTGAGATCGAGTGCACCCTCAGCAAATTTGCCAACGACACCCAGCTGTGGGGTGCGGTCGACACGCTGGAGGGAAGGGATGCCATCCAGAGGGACCTGGACAGGCTGGAGAGGTGGGCCTGTGCCAACCTCATGAAGTTCAACAAGGCCACGTGCACATGGGTTGGGGCAATCCTAAACACAAGCACAGGCTGGGCAGAGAATGGATCAAGAGCAGCCCTGAGGAGAAGGACTTGGGGGTAACGGTGGATGAAAAGCTGGACATGAGCCAGCAGTGTGAGCTGGCAGCCCAGAAAGCAAACCATATCCTGGGCTGTATCCAGCGAAGCGTGGCCAGCAGGTTGAGGGAGGGGATTCTCCCTCTCTACTCTGCTCTCATGAGACCCCACCTGGGGTACTGTGTCCAGCTGTGGAGCCCTCAACAGAAGAAGGGTATCAACCAGTTGGAACGAGTCCAGAGGAGGCCACGAAGATGTTCAGAGAGCTGGAGAACCTCTCCTATGGGGAAAGACTGGGAGAGTTGGGGTTGTTCTGCCTGGAGAAGAGAAGGCTCCATGGAGGTCTTACAGCACCTTCCAGGACCTGAAGGGGTCCTACAAGGAAGTTGGGGAGGATCTTTTTACAAGGGCCTGTAGCAATAGGAAAAGGGGTAACAGGTTTAAACTGAAAGCGGGGAGATTTAGAGGAAGTATCAGGAAGAGATTCTTCCCAGAGAGGGGAGTGAGGCACCGGCACAGGTTGCCCAGAGAAGCTGTGGATGCCCCATCCCTGGCAGTGTTCAAGGCCAGGCTGGATGAGGCTCTGAGCAACCTGGTCTAGTGGAGGGTGTCCCTGCCCATGGCAGGGGGGTTGGAACCAGATGGTCTTTAAGGTCCCTTCCAACCCAAACCATTCTGTGATTCTGTGATTCTATGACTCTTTTTAGTTCCTCTTTAGCATTCTTACGTTAAGCACACACATTCCTCTCTCCTTTCCGCTGAAGGCGCTTTCCGAGTAACTAACACTTGCCAGCCCTGTACCCCGGTACTACATACAATTCAGATGGACCACAGCGGCGCAGTAAGTTCTCTTTTCACAGCGAGGCAAAGGAATCTGATCGGTCACCACCTGCAATTAGTAACTTCGATACCATCAACTAGTCTCAAGTAGTTGATGTTCAGTTCAACTGACAAAATCGCCACGACCAGCTGCTCTAAGACACTTTAATGAGCAGTAACGAACTACGCTAAACCTGTCACAAAATGTTGGGTTGGGTGAGTTCTGGTTTTGTTTTGTTTTTTTTTAACTAAATAGTCTTAAAACCAGCCCGCCTTTTTTACCCAACCAGGAGGTTTTGAACGGTCTGCTGACCAAACGCTGATCATACAGGTACATTTTCTGCGTTCCCCAAAGAACCTGTTTGTCATTCTGCTCAAAAAGCGGACCACAGTTAGAGGAGTAAGCAGTAACTTTGCAGGAACCAGACTGAAAAATAACCCTTTCAGCCTTCCCAGAAAACAGAACTGAACCAGCTGTGTTACACCAGATTCAGCTCAACAAGGTTTCAAGTTTTTAGCAGAAAAAGGAAGCGTTGCTTTTAAGTATTATTTCACCGCTTTCCTTAGCAAAAAGAGCTTAGTATAAGAAGAGGCTGCACCTTCAAAACACAATGGAAAACAGATGAGCCTTGCAAAGCAGCTCTCCACACCTACACATACACTCACCCCTGCAAGCAAACCACAAAATTTCAGACACATTCCTCCCTGTCCCATGTGATAAGGGGAACAGGAAGACAAGGACAAGCAAAAAAATTCCAAGACCCACATAGGCAAAATAACTTCTGTTCCACCATCATCGCCACTTTTGTCAGAAACACCCAAGCACCTATTAAAAGAGCATCAGCAGTGATTTCCAGTAGCAGCTTGCTCCTACAAGGCGAGAGAGTCATCTACGTTACTTCCTCCCGCTCAGTCACTCGAAAAGCAGCAGCCCCGGTCCCGCTAACACCAGCGCTTCCTTTGCTTTTGCACGTTCTTTCTGCTACGGGTTGCCAGAGTCTCTCTACGCCACCAGCATGAACTCCTTGTGGAATCTGAAATCCCACGTCATAGCAAACTGCCATGTGAGCGACCCAACAATGCAAGAAGAGTCCTTTGGGCAGCCCTACCTTGCAGACCATGTTTGGAGCATACCGAAAGGAGTCAGTCGTCTGCCTGGGATGATTACAGCCCACTTCTGTAAAGCCTTACCACCGAGATAGGAGTTACTTTAAGTTTCCGAATAACCTTAGAGCTTACTCCAAAGCAAACCATATTTTTTATTCAAGTCTCATCCACTCTTTGCTTTCAAATGAGGTTGCTTACAAGTGATGATACAAAACAAAGTGAGACAAAGAACAGGGAAAAAAGAAAGCTTTATATTCATCTGCTTTCCCAGTAAATTGAAAAAAACAAGTTCAAGTTGAGCAGGCATTTGAAGACTTTTTTGAGGCTGACAGCTGTTTCCAAAAAGTCCAGTGTAGTTGTCCTCTCTTTTCCTTCCCCCATCATTTCTGGCACCATTTTCTTGTGCCTCACAGATCCCGGAGAGCAGCTCTGAGTCGTCCCTTCGGCAGGGAACAAGTCAGGGCATCTGGCTCAGTTGAG
Organism: Rhynochetos jubatus; assembly: GCA_027574665.1. Taxonomy (NCBI): domain Eukaryota; kingdom Metazoa; phylum Chordata; class Aves; order Eurypygiformes; family Rhynochetidae; genus Rhynochetos; species Rhynochetos jubatus. The sequence goes on from CM050690.1 coordinate 33,066,352, forward strand.
GAAATGTTCAAGCTGCAAGGAAAGGACATCCCCCCTCATCCCCAAGGTCGCACAAACTTAGTGGTAAGGCGTGAGACATTTTAGTTTGTACTTGCTCCTGCTGAAATTAAAAGTGTCCTTAACAGTGTAGTTCTGCCTTTAGCTCAAAATTCTTATTTTACTTCACCTTCAACATCTTCAAAGTAGTTGCGGATTCTATCTTGTTACTGCAGCAAGACTTCTGATTAGCGATCAATTAAAAGCATCTGTGCTGCCTTAATTTTGAAGATCGCTTATGTTCAGAGAGACGCTCACTGTTCAGCGTGAGGAAGGTCTGCTGTTGATGTTGGTTTGGTGGATTTTGTTTGGGATTTTTTCAGACTACATCCAAATAGCAAAAGCTTCCATCTGCTACTCGGAAAATAATAACCCCAAACCCAAACCAATGAGCAGGTTCCTTTATTTGCCAAAACTCTGAAGAACTGCAGCTTGTGACTGGGCAAAATACACGCTTCGCTCAGAGACAGGGAAAGCAGCTTTCAAACGTACAGTGGAACAGAACCCCAACGGCAGACCGTGTTGTGCAGTCTGTATTTTACCACAGTGTCGTGGAGAACTTTATATAACCTCTGTATAAACATTTTTAAGCACGGTAACCTTGAACTTCGTTTGAAGCCTTGCAGCGCAGTACTGTAAGCCTTCACACAGCTTTGACAAACGAAGGCAGGCAACTGGAACCTGTGACATTATCCCAGCGCACCAGCACATCCAGAACCCGACTCCGCTAGCAGGAAGCTGAAAACATTCCGCACCAAACACTCAAAACAGCTTTTCCAGTAGAACAGACTATTTATTCACACCAGCATAAAACTGGTCTCTTCACAGCTACATTAACAGCTACTTTTGAGATAAGACCATGAATGATTCTTCAAGCTAAAGCCGGAAAATCCTCAGGATCATCAGGATTTGGAGCAACAAGCTGCACCTATGAAGTAAGAAAGGAAGCTCTGTAAAAATTAATGCATTCAGAAAGCATTTGGCAGTGATGTGCATGTATTTTACCCTGAAGAGGGTTCATTCTTCTATTCAAGTGAAATGCTTTGCATCCATCACTATCACAGAAATGATAAGCAGTTTATCTCAGAAGCTACGACCACTGTAATTTTTTCAGTATGAATGTATTTATAATGCTGATCTATTGTCTGGAGAGGACCAGAAGATCACAAGTTTTGCAGCATTGAAGTGAAGAAAAAGAAAAAAAAAAAACAAGGTAAGGCAATCTCACCCAAAATACTGTCTGGTTTTAGAAGCAGCATCATTATCCTTCTACATTCTAGGGCTGCTGCGTGTGTTGTGGCGGTTTTACACTCTATGTTCTGTTATTATAAAGAGCCTTTCTCATTCATATGAAACAAATGCATCGAATCACTTCTGTATCATTCTGTAAGTTCAACTTCAAAGTATTTTACTCATGCTAGACAGAGGTAAACCGAGACCTCCAGTTAGTATGAAGCTGTTCTTTTCAGTGCACAGATGCTTTTCTTTGTTGAAGAGAAAAAGGTCAGTAGAATTTTTTTAACGGTTATATTAACACTTGAATCATTCTGTAGGATGCTGTAGGATTTTGTCTTCATCTGTAGGATCCCAGATTTACTGATCTCACCCTCAGTAATCAAAGTAACATTACTGTACTACACTGAATTTTTTGGTAAGGCATAACAGACTTTAGACATTTTAATTACTTCCCAGTCTGTATCAGAAACGAATCTTCACTGCATCCTTTCCTCTCGTTATCATTACAGCAACCCGTAACCAGACCTTTTGATATTTACGTGTTAAGAGCTGTGAGCCTGGACTGGTATTTAAGTAACATGACACGGGTCAGGAACTCAAAATAACCAGGCCAACATACTATGAGGCTGGAATCAGAAACAAGTCTGTCACTACAGAAATCAATAATTCCACACAAAAAGGGGTAGGGGACACCACCCCCAACAAACCCCCAAGCAAACAACAACAAAAACCATAAAAAACGTTACCACTACTTCTGGTTGATGTCTTATCTCCTCAACTTGTCTCCCACGGCCACGACCACCTCGTGCTCCTCTTGATCCACGGCCAGGGCGAGGAAGATCCCCAAAATTAATATCCAGCTGGTATGTTATGTCATTCACTGGTCTTCGAAAGGCATGAGAATCATCTTCAAAATCGTCTTTCTGCAACTGAGAAGATCAGGTTAAAGCCTGTAGCTTCCACGTACAACCATGTACAGTGGGACCCTGTTGTGGTTCAGCCCTGTTGGGCAGTTAAGCACCACCAGTCGCTCTACACTCCACCTCTCCCCTCTCCCAGTGAGGAAGGGTCAGAGGAAAAACAGGGGAGGCTCACAGAAGTTAAGAACCATTTAATTATATAAATGAAACTTATGAAGTTACTAACAATACTATTGCTAATAAGAAATTAAAAGAACAGAAAAACAGAACAAACGATACAGGATCTCACCACCCATGGACTGACACAGCCAGGTTCCAAAAACAGCAAGGCAAAAAATAAATCCAAAACACCAAGCCCAAAAGCAGAGGGAGAAAACCCCCTCCCTGAGCCTAGGATCAGAGAACAGGGGCAAAGAAACTTCCAACTGCCCTTTCCCAAAGCAATTTCCCTGACAAAGGATGCTACCTCTCTGATAATCACCCAACACCAGGTCTGGACAAAGATCACACTGCCAAGAGAAAAAAAACATGCTGCCAGCAAAAAAACCCACACTGCCAGCAGGAACCTCCTAGCCAACCCCTCCACACCTTCTGGGTCACCTTGCAAAGTCTCCCCACTGCGCTGGCCGGCTCCCATTGCCCCGCGTGCGTGTGTGACAGTGACCACTCAGCTTGATGTATTATGGAATGAAACAAAATCCTGTAGACTGGCCAGGAGAGCAGCTCATCCCTGGCTAGGATATGTTTCCAGCCATGCCATGGTTGCCTCCACCATCGTGAGCACATGGCGCTTGCCCTGGCGGGTTTTGGGCAGGGTGATGTAGTCAACCTGCCAGGCCTGCCCATACTTGTATTTCAGCCATCGCCCCCCATACCAAAGAGGCTTCACCCTCTTGGCTTGTTTGATGGCAGCACGTTTCGCACTCATGAATAACCTGAGCAATGGTGTCTATGGTCAAATCCATCCCTCGGTCATGAGCCCACCTGTACGTGGCATCTCTCCCTTGGTGGCCCGAGGTGTCATGGGCCCACCTAGCCATGGACAGCTCATCTTTATGTAGCCAGTCCAGATCCACCTGAGCCACTGCAATCTTGGCAGCTTGATCCACGTACTGATTGTATCCATGTTCTTCAGTAGCTCAACTTTTGGGCACATGGGCATTACAATTTTGCTGTAATTTGGTATATGCATTCTCCAAAAACCCACAACACCTAGGAAAGCCTGAGTTTCCTTTTTGCTAGTTGGTGGGGACATAGCTGTGATTTTGTTGATCACGTCCATCGGGATCTGGCAACGTCCATCTTGCCATTTTACTCCTAGGAACTGGATCTCTCATGCAGGTCCCTTGACCTTACTTTGCTTGGTGGCAAAACCAGCTTTCAGGAGGCTTTGGATGATCTTCTTTCCTTTCTCAAAAACTTCATCAGCTGTGTCACCCCATACAATGATGTCATCAATGTACTGTAGATGTTCGGGAGCTGCACCCTGTTCCAGTGCGGTCTGGATCAGTCCATGGCAAATGGTAGGGCTGTGCTTCTATCCCCGGGGCAGTCAATTCCAGGTGTATTGGATGCCCCTCCAGGTGAAAGCAAACCGTGGCCTGCACTCTGCTGCCAAAGGAATGGAGAAAAAGGCATTAGCAATGTCAGTCGTGGCATACCACTTGGCTGCCTTTGACTCCAGCTCGTATTGGAGTTCCAGCATGTCCGGCACCGCAGCAATCAGTGGTGGTGTCACTTCATTCAGGCCACGATAGTCCACTGTCAGTCTCCATTCTCCATCAGACTTACACACTGGCCAGATGGGGCTGTTAAAGGGTGAGCGGGTTTTGCTGATCACCCCTTGGCTCTCCAGCTGACCAATCAGCTTTTGGATGGGAAGCAAAGAGTCTCTGTTAGTGCGATACTGCCGCCGGTGCACTGTTGTGGTGGCAACTGGCACCTGTTGATCTGCAACTTCAGCAATTCCACAACAGAGGGGTCCTGTGAGAGACCAGGCAAGATGGACAGCTGCTCAGTTCCATCAGTCTCTATAGCAGCTATCCCAAAAGCCCACTGGTACCTTTTCGGGTCCTTAAAGTACCCTTTCTTAAGATAGTCAATGCCAAGGATGCCTGGGGCATCTGGGCCAGTCACAGTGGGGTGCTTTTGCCACTCCTCCCCAGTGAGGCTTATTTCAGCCTCCAGCACGGTCAGTTGTTGAGAGTCCCCAGTCACACCAGAAATGCTGATGGGCTGTACCCCCCTATAGCTTGATGGCATGAGGGTACACTGTGCACCCGTGTCTACTAGAGCTCTGTACTCCTGGGGCTCTGATGTGCCAGGCCATCAAATCCATACAGTCCAGTAAACACAGTTGTCCCTTTCTGACACATGGCTGGAGGAAGGGCCCCTCTAATACTCACGTGCCTCGCTCATGTCCTGGAGAAAAGGATTATTGGACATGTCACTTTGTTCATCCCGTTTAGATACGGAAGCAGCAACTTTTCTGGCCAAGTCCCCACTAGTAGATCTTTGTCCTTTCAGTTCATTTACTTGTTCCTCCAGGAGAGAGGTAGGTTTCCCATCCCACCTCCTCATGTCCCCTCTGTGGTCTCTCAGGTAAAACCACGGGGTACCCTGTGTGGGACACATGTTATATTCCCATCTTGGAGGAGAGGAATGTTTGCTTTTGATAGCTGAGACACTGGCCTGTGGACATGGGGAGCGGACCACCTCTTCTCAGAGTTCCTTAAACTCTTGGGACAGTCTCTCCACAGTCGAGACACATGCCTGTGTCAGGGTGGAGAGACTTTCCTCACACTCTCGGGATTGGCGGATCATCTTGTCTACAGTTGGTGCCTCATCCTCTCTCCATGTTATTATTGAGAGCACGCTGGAGTATGGGGGTGGTGCACTCCGCATTAACTTCTGCCACACGGGTCTGGTGCAGTGCCTTGTTTGGGTCTTCATAAATGATCTCCAGCACGGCTACTTCTCTTAGGTACTGGATGCCTTTCTCCATGCTTGTCCATTTGCATAGCTGTTGTGGCACACTCTCTCTAAAAGGGTACCTCTCCATCACACTGGTCAGGAGTCATTTCCAGAGGCTGATGTTTTGTGGTCTATGTCCAATTGCTTTATCAATGCCCCCTTCTCCAGCAAGTGACCCCAGCTGTTTAGCCTCTCTCCCCTCTAGCTCCATACTACTGGCCCCATTATCCCAGCAGCGGAGCAGCCAGGTCATGATATGTTCACCTGGGCAGTGACTGTAGTCTCTACAGATGTCCCACAACTCCCTCAGGGATAAGGACCATGTGGTCACAACGGCTTCATCCTCCCTCTCTGACTCTTGAGATGGCCCTGCTCCCATCTCCTTATGATTGTTTCTGTCACCTGGGATGGCCCTGCCACCTCACCATCCTTGACCATGCAAACTGATTTACGTGTGTATTTCTTTTTCTGAACTGGGGCCACGGACAGTGGTCGACCCCGGCAGTAGCACACAAGAGATTGGGGAAATGAAGCCACTGTGAGAGGTGGAGCTGCCATGGGAGGTGGGCTGATTGCAATGGAAGACAGGCGGGCTGCAGTGGGAGGTGGTAACATTGATGCAGGCATGGTGGAGGCGGTGATACAGGTGTGGTGGATGGCGACGCAGGCATTGGGGCCGATGTAGATGTGGTTGCAGCCGCGCAGGCTCGGGTTCCGAGGTTGCTCCCAGCGCTGCTCCGTGCTGCTCCCTTACCCATTAAGGCAGCTCAGGCGGCTGCACAAATCCTGCATCTGCCCCGGGCACTGGTAGCGGATGGGGCAGGGCTCCCGAACATTTCCCTAACTTTGCCCAAAGCCACTAAAACATTCACTAGCAAGCTGATCCCCAGCCACAGGTCACCCCAGCCACAAGAAAAATTTCCGAAACACTCATATGCCTTTGCCATCGGACCAAGAGGAGAGAGGAAAAATTGAAAAAGTTTTTCTACATGCCCCCCAGCACCAAATAGCCTCTTCTCTGTCGGCTGTGTCCCCGAGGGGAGAAAAGGAGAGGTGTAGTTGTGGAAAACCTCCAGCAGGTAAGTCACAATGTACCAGGGGGCCGGCAGTATTAAGTACAGATAGAGGTAGAGTACCCCTGCCAGCATCAGCAGCACACAGAACGGCCTGGCCAGCCCCCTCAGCCCAGCTCAGTGAGAATCTTGATTTTGTATGTCTAACACATAAGGGAGCAGATACCACCGTTCAGTCAGCAGCCTAAAAAGCCCCAGACTCACACCTGGATCAGCCACCACCACATTGTTTTCCCAGGCTTATCACACACTGTGATCTGTTCTTATCTCAACTCTCTCAAGCCTGAGCCCCACGTTGGGTGCCAAAAAGAACTGTGGTGTTTTAGCCCTTTCAGGCAATTAAGCACCACCAGTCGCTCTACACTCCACCCCTCCCCTCTCCCAGTGAGGAAGGGTCGGAGGAAAAATGGGGGAGGCTCACAAAAGTTGAGATAAGAACTATTTAATTATATAAATGAAACTTATGGAGTTACTAACAATACTATTGCTAATAAGAAATTAAAAGAACAGAAAAACAGAACAAACGATACAGGATCTCACCACCCATGGACCGACACAGCCAGGTTCCAAAACCAGCAAGGCAAAAAATAAATCCAAAACACTAAGCCCAAAAGCAGAGGGAGAAAACCCCCTCCCTGATCCCAGAAGCTGAGAGCAGGGAGAAAGCAACTTCCAACTGCCCCTTCCCAGAGCAATCTGCCTGACAAAAGATGCTACTTTGCACTGCTGAGAGAAAAAAAAAAACTGTGCTGCCAGCAAACACACACACCCACACCCCCACTGCCAAAAAAACCCCCGCTGCCGGCAGGAACCTTCTAGCCAACCCCCCCATACCTTCTGGGGCATGCCTTGCAAAGTGTCCCCGCCCCGGCCCCACAGGTATGGGGGTGACAGTGACCACACAGCTTGATGTATATTATGGAATGAAACAAAATCCTGTAGACTGGCCGGAAGAGCAGCTCATCCCTGCCTGGAAACAGCACACCCCTCCTCCCCGATACATACACACACGCTAGTATTACAGACTAAGCAGCAGATAAATCAAGATGGCAACTGGAATAGAGGACAAGCCTTAACTTGCACAGGGCTTTTACAGGGGCAAGGCAGTTGTAGCTTCCCAGATGCCTGGGATAGTTATTTGTTGGTTCACAGTGTCCTGGCAACAAAATCTTCTGTACCAATCCATAACACTGAAGAGGTTTTTCAGAAATATCACCTATGAGGTTTTCTAAGGGACTGGAGAATCAGGCTTAAGCTACTTACTCCTACAGTTATCTTCAAGCAATGGTGAAAAGGCCATAGTAAAGTACAGTATTTGTCTACCAACCAATCTATGAATCTATTTGTCTGCAGATATGAGATTACTGCTGTTTTAATTCTTGTATTCCTAGTGGCTAGTTGATAGGAGACTATTTCCCATCACAATTTTAATGTGCACTGTAGTAATGACAACATATATGTAAACTTATCCCATACAGGGATGATTCACTTATTCAATGTCCAGTACAGGGATTTGACTTGTCCATGTTATGTACTTCTTGTACCTCCTATTCCAAGTTCATTTTGACAAGGTCCCTTGATACTGCCAATCAAGAAACTTGCATACACTCTTCACACATGCATACCCTCTTCAGAGCCTGTAAAAGACATTCTCCTCACCCCTACCACCACCTTCTTCATGAAAGGAAACGGGTGACAATGGCAACTGTGACCACCAAAAGCCACACTAAAAATGGCACAGGCCACTTCAGTATTAGTGTCTCTCCCTGGAAACGCTCAATGACCTACAGTTATTAAGGCTTAAAAAGCTGAAAGTTTTGATGTTAATACTGTAAGTAGACAAAGGATAATATGTGTATTCATACATGCATGCAGACCTTAAGGATCAAAATTCCATGGTGCTAGGCTGTAAGAACAGAATACTAGACTTATATGCACATCCTTCTGTGATCCCCCAAAATCTAAAATCCAAGTAAGCCAGAAGCTGTGAGAGAAGCCTCCTCTCTCTCTCTCTCTCATTCATGTCAATAAACCAGAACTTCTCCCTGAAGCATCAATCCCAGTAATATGAAGGAATAAAAGTTAGGGGAAAGCTGGGGGGTTGGGGGGGAGTGCAGAGAGCACATTACTATAGAACAAGCTCTTCAGAGTTACTTCAAACGAGCAGGACCCTAAAACTGAAAAAAAAAAAAAAATTAAAAAAATCCATATATTCCAAGTACACATTGAAAGCTGGAATCCAGCACAGAAAAGAAATAGGACACTTAGCATCCAGACTAACAGATGCCAAAACCTGAGTTTAATGTATACAGGTAATTGTATACTGGCAAGTACGCTAAACAGGATTCAAAGTTCGGGTAAGAAGTGTTTAGTAAACCAAGTTTCTCCAGCAGCATTACCAGGGACCTACAGAGGTGGCAGCAGCAAGGACACAGGTTTCATATTGCTAAGACTGAGCCATGAGGTAGAATAACTTGATACAAAATATATTTGCATTAAAAAAAAAAAAAAGGGTGATGAACTGAGAGAAGAAAATGAACAGGCTAAGTTTAAAGCACGTTTTGCAGCACACCTGATTACAGTAACAAAGCTTAGATACTGATTTCTAGTCTGTTCAGATTATACTAAAACTAGTAGAAAAAGAACAGACCATTTTCTAACCCTGGGCATAAAGCAGAGTTCACAGCATTCCTGAGCAATGCTTACATCATCGCTATATTTTGACTTGTGAATCACCACTGCTCTGGAAGGAACAGTAGATTCTGGCTTCCGGATGTTGAATTCAGGCTTTGGTCGATTCTGCTTCTGAAGATTTTTCCACTCATCTAACGTCATTTCTTGAACTACTTCTTCCATTGGCTCTTCTTCAGCAAGTCTAAACGTTTAAGGTTGTAAAAGACAAACCATTAGCTTGCAACATAGTAGCAAGAAGGAGAACACTTATCTCTAAAGTAAGGATACTAAACAAAACATTTGGAATGTTTCTCACCAAGTTACTATCCTTAACTTCCCCTACTCCCCCCACAGCAACTTGATGTGTGAGTTTTACATTAATGTAAGTTGGAAACCTTACATTATGGACCGTTCAAGATCAGTCACATGAACAAACGCTGCCTCCAGCCTCCTGTAGTAAGCTCTGCTATTTATCCAGTCTCATCACCAGGTCACGCACTTTGAATTCTGGACAAAACCAGGCTGTTTTTCGATCTGGTGTATCCTCAACTCTACTGATTAATTGTAAATCTGCTCCTAGCAAGTATAGCCATAGTATAAAAAGCATACTGAGCAGTTTTAAAATGCCCCAATTGCATGGTTTTATCGACTGCAGGATGACAATACCAGATGCATTGTTTCAGTGCAGTTTTCAGTCACCAAAAAGACACAAAGTATTTATCACCTGGCAGAACCAGATTAATCCTAGTCCAGTTTTAATTTGTCACAAGGTTCTATAATGACACGTTCAAGGAAAACAGAGTATGTCGGAGTCTGCCTTGCATATTTTTGAAGTGTAAAGACAGAATTCCAAGGCTTTGTCTGTATTTGTAAGCAAGACACGCAAGACACAACTAAAGATTCTTCTCCACTCATCACTGCTTGACTACTCTTCTGCCACTTTTCTTATGCTGAACAAGACTGCCTTGCCCAAGACCAGCCGCTACTACAGTACACTGCAGGTTACCTTTTAACAATATTTGCAGAAAGCTACTCCCTATTAAGCAGCATCACATGCTGGGAGCACAACTTGCTTCAACACCGTAACTGCTGCAGAATCAAGTCACATACCATGAACTGCAGGAAAGCCTGCACCAATTACTCCAGACACTTGAGAAAACATCTCTCCCTTCTCCCACACAGAATCGTTACACACTGTGCAATACTGACGAAAGATGCAGCTACTTCCGGGAAAACACCAACACATACTGTTTCATGTGCAAGAACATTAAGAGCCAATGGCACCCCAAACATTTCAGTTTGTTGCCCTCAAGAGTGAGAAGCCAGATAATTTTTAATCAATTTTCTGAAGCTTGTTTTGGGAACATGTTTTAGAAACAATAAGACTAGTTGCAAGCACCAGTGGAAGAAAAAGAAATTAAACTAATAAAAAGGGGCTCTAATAAATTGGTTTAATTTCTTTCTGAGCTGATACCTCAGGACAGAATTTCTATATCTGAACTTTAGGATGTCTTTCGTTTTCCTCTCCTATTAAGTTTTCACCATGTGTGGGAGACACTTTCAATCCTTCCTCAGAGCTGCAGAAAGATGCAGAATTGCTTGCAACAAGTACCTGAGAAGTAGCTATCAATTTGCAAAGAAAAGCAAGCATCTGAGTGCAGCTTTAAGGCCAGCTCTGTGCAGTTACCTGCAGGGTACTACAAAATACATTTACTGCACTTTCCACAGCACAAGCCTGCAAAACAAAAGGGCAACAGTGCAAGTGTTCAAGAATACAGAAAGACTCAACAGTGCTATGAAATCCTAAACAGACCAAGTGATTTGAAAACAAACGACCAAAAAACAATCACCACCAGGAATTCCCAAGGACATGCAGAAATACATGCTCTCAGGAAAAAGTGTCACCACAAGAAGAACCACGAGTAAGGCAGAAGCTCTGAAGGAGGGACCTCAACCCCCCAAATCACCGCACTAGAACTGCGGTCAAGCTGAACTTTAAATCGACAGCACTTGCCCCTTCTGCAACAGTGTACTATTCCAAGAAGACACACCAATAGTTTTGTTCGGAACAGATGTCATTGAAAAGAGTACACAATGCAGAATTTTGTGCTTGTAGGTTAGCTGCATTTTTGAATCTTAGGGATTTCAGCAGACTACTCTCACACAAAGCTTTTAAGAAACATGAAGAGGAAAATCTCCAGAATGGCTCACAGTCTGACCAAATACCTAGTGACTTCTGAGAAAGGGAAAATAATTAAAGACAACTGGCAGAAACTGTCAGATGCCTTTGCTGCTACATACACTTCTCATGCCTTACACTCTACAAGAACTGATGTCAGGACACATCTACAAAGAGCTTGAAATGGAGTAGAAACAAATACAAGTCTGAACAAGTAAAGATACCAGTAGCTGATGAAAGAGGTTGAGTAAGTGTTCTCATACTTTGCTAATACAGTGCATTTTCCACAATCTGTCTACATCATCCATCTGACTTCAGTTAGTCTAGAAACAGTTTTCTGGAAATTCAATCATGGCCATTCTATTTCAGAGACACCTTTCCCCATGTATACCCACTTCTAGCTACATATTAAAAGCTAGTTTAAAATTAACTGAATAAAAGCTGTATCAACTTCTTAAGGGTTATACAACCTGAATATATAAATCAGATTGCAGTCTAGTCAGCTTTATAATTAAGAAATTAAACAAGGTCACTAATACCTGTAGCTGCACCATCAGGTACAAAAGGGTTTATAGCAAGTTAATTTCTCTTCATAGCAGAAGAGAAGGCTGACAATAGTGCACTGACCCTCTTTCACTCAAATTATCACCAAATCTTAGGAATGTAAGCATCACTGGGCAATTAAATGCAATCTGCAGCTGTATAAACCAAGCTTCAGCCAGAGTTACGGATGCATTTTCTTGACTCAAACGTAGACAAAGCCTTTCTATTTTTAAATATGTGCACCAGCAAACCTTCACAGTTCACATTTCAAGTGTGCCTCCCAATACAAGTGTATCAATAACAGTCAGTTACAGTCTTTGGTTTTGGAAAGAAAGTATTTTAGTCAGACTATACTTGTTCAGAGGCTCTCCTTCAGACATCCCTGGCTGCTCAGCTGTTTCTGCAGTTTCTTCCACAGGGGCAGTGTTTTCCATCCCACTAAAAGAGTGAAAAAAAAAAAAACAAAACACAAAGTCTTCATGGGTCACACTGGAAAAAAACCCTTGCAGATCAATATGTTACTTTTTTCAAAATTCCTTGGGAGAGAAAAAAAAAAGAGGAGAAACTCTAGGACGGTAAGCAGAAAGTAGATCTACTAAGTGACTAGTTGAGCAACGAACAAGTTGCAAAGTATTATGAAAATCCAATTTCTATGTACTTTTAATCAAAAAAGTGAAAAGCATACATAAAGGTGAAATAACTCAATCATGAATACTAATACCAGTATGTCAGTGATGTTTTGGTTTGCATTTTGTTTCTCTTCAAGTATTAAAATGATGAAGTTTATACTGCAAATTCATATTTTCTGTAACACAGACAGTAGTGAAATGAAAGCAGTAGCATGCTTACTTTCATGTCACTGGTAGGCATACATATTTCAAATTAACACATTCTAGCCTTGATGCATCACTGAGCACAATTATGACATGCTTTTAGAATTGCTTAGACAACCACATACACCACATCACAAGAAAACATTAATATCTCATATTTATACCGTAAGTTCTGACGGCACTCAACTGAAAAAACTTAACTAGGAAGAATAAATGTAAGGGATCTTAAACTTCTGGTACCTTATGAAGTTCACACAACCTCCCCTGATATCCTACAGAAGCTAGTTTTCTGCTTCTGGTCAGTTAGTTTTGTGCTATCAGCTCAGAACTATGTTAACCTAGCTAATCCTTTGTTTTGAACAGCCAGAGTACCTAATCAAACTTTTACTTTTAGTATGAAATATTATAGAAGAGATAGAAGTCAGTACAAGCTGTCAGAAGAACCTGGAACATCAAGTCACAAAATTATCACCCATCAAGGCTGTATTTTTCAACCTTTAAGCCAGATTGCCTGAATTCACAATCTAAGTTTTAAAAATAAAGTTTTTTTTTAAAACAATTTTGTGAATGAACATGCATGTGGCCAAAGACAGCTGCAAGTTCAAAGCACTGTCTTTTCTCTGTCTTTTATCAGCCTTCATTTAAAGGGTTCTAGATGCATACAAGAACAAACGCTACTGGAAAGAGCAGCATATTGCTAAGTGCAAAGAATAGACAAAGGCCGGCATTTCCAGTGAGCTTTTTTCAAATCTGAATAGCAACTAGTAAGAGAAATACAGAACTGAATAGAAAATTGCCAGATTTTTTTTAATCTAACCGACCATTAATCACACAATGGTTTGGGTTGGAAGGGACCCTAAAAATCATCCAGTTCCAACCCCCCTGCCATGGGCAGGGACACCCTCCACTAGACCAGGTTGCTCAAAGCCTCATCCAGCCTGGCCTGGAACACTGTCAGGGATGGGGCATCCACAGCTTCTCTGGGCAGCCTGTCCCAGTGCCTCACCACCCTCTCCGGGAAGAATTTCTTCCTTACTCCCAATCTAAATCGTCCCTCTTTCAATTTAAACCCATGACTCCTTGTCCTGTCACTACAGGCCCTTGTAAAAAGTCCCCTCCTCCAGCTTCCTTGTAGGCCCCTTCAGGTACTGGAAGCTGCTATAAGGTCTCCCCGGAGCCTTCTCTTCCCCAGGCTGAAGAAGCCCAACTCTCTCAGCCTTCTCCCACAGGAGAGGTGCTCCAGCCCTCTGAGCATCTTCGTCGCCTCCTCTGGACTTGCTCCAGCTGGTTGATAGCCTTCTGATGTTGGAGGTCCCAGAGCTGGACACAGTACCCCAGGTGGGGTCTCACGAGAGCAGAGTAGAGAGGGAGAATCCCCTCCCTTGACCTGCTGGCCACGCTTCTTCTGATACAGCCCAGGATACAGTTGGCCTTCTGGGCTGCCAGCACACACTGCTGGCTCATGTCCAGCTTTTCATCCACCAACACCCCCAAGTTCTCCTCCTCAGGGCTGCTCTCGATCTATTCTCTGCCCAGCCTGTACTTGTGTTTGGGATTGCCCCAGCCCATGTGCAGGACCTTGCACTTGGCCTTGTTGAACTTCATGAGGCTGGCACAGGTCCACCCCTCAAGCCTGTCAAGCTTAAGAGGTTAATAAGCAAATCACACCTGTTACTGATCCTCCTGTGCAATTGAAATGTAGTTCAGCGCTAGCATCAGATAAATATTACCTCCAGAGCCACAATGAATTGTATTACAGCTATCCAACTTAAGAATTATACATAAAACTTGAGAAAAAGAGACTAGACTTTAAGCCCTCTAACAGAGTTCCAATCTTTTAACTGGCATTTTGTGGCAATGCCATTAAATACCAGAGTCCCACTTACATGACTACTGAGAAAAGTCCTAATGTATTTCAGTTAAAAGACAACTTAGAATTATTTAGGTTGGAAAACACCTAAAGATCATCAAGTCCAACACTTAACCTAACACTGACAAGTCCACCATTAAACCAGGCCCCTAAGCACCTCATCTACACTTCTTTCAAACACCTCCAGGGATGGTGACTCAACCACTTCCCTGGGCAGCCTGTTCCAGTGCCTGACAACCCTTTCAGGAAGAAATTTTTCCCAATATCCAATCTGAACCTCCCCTGTTGCAATTTGAGTCCGTTTCCTCTTGTCCTGTTGCTTGTTACTTGAGAGAAGAGACCAACCCCCACCTCTCTGCAGCCTCCTTTCAGGTAGGTGTAGAGAACGATCAGGTCTCCCCTGAGCCTCCTCTTTTCCAGGCTGAACACCCCCAGCTCCCTCAGCTGCTCCTCACAGGACTTGGGCTCCAGACCCTTCCCCAGCTCCGTTGCCCTTCTCTGGGCACGCTCCAGCACCTCCATGTCTTTCTTGAAATGAGGGGCCCAACACTGAACACAGGGTCAGAGGTGCAACCCCACTCCAAGGATTTTGGCAGTATTAATTGAAGAAACATCACCACGCTTTTGCTACAATTTGATCTCACCAAGATGAAGGCGATGAGTTCAGAAAACAGTAAAACTACATTCATCACAACACATACGAAGCAAGGCTTATAAAGCTCAAAATGGATATGAAAATGATGAATGGAAAATTATGATCTAAGGTGGGCCATGGAAAATGATGATCTGTATTGGGCACAAGTATATTTTGTACCTGGTATCATCTTTAACTGTTGCCCAGTGAGCTCCACCTCCACCCTTTTTGTCATCTGCTTTCATTCCTCTAGAGAGAGAAACATGAATTTAAGAGCTTTTTTTCAATAGGACCTCAAACCAAAACCAGTATTGACTTTTTGCTAGCCAACCTGGATACTGAAGAATGGAACAGAAGACTTAACATGCAGTGCTGGCTGTTGTTTACTAGTACACCAAAGAAGAAGCAGCACACAGAACACTTACGTTTTATCATTCCCACTTCGTCCTTCAAATTCACGTTTTCCTCTTTGGTCAAATCCGCCAAAACTTCTGTTTATTCCACCACCTCTTCCTCTACCTTGCAGTCCACCTCTTCCTCTGCCACGACCTCTTATAGGCCTGTCACGGTCTAATCTTTCAGTTGACCTAAAAAGAAGACTTCTGGTCAGATTTTTGTTCCTATGGAACGGTTAACAAGGAGAAAAAAATGGCATGGTTGTATTTGTGCCGCTGAGAGAGACATCAGTATGAGAGCCATTGTACAACTCTTAGAGTGCACCTTTACACACAGTACAGTTGCATTAGTTTTGCCATTAAAATGCACATAAACTAAATCCAGGGAATTATTACAGGTGACAAAAATCAGAAGTTTGGTTGTTTATTGATAACACTGAAAACATCAGAGAAGTTAAATAAGACACTATAAAACTGAAAAATCGTCGGCAACTTTATCAGGCAATATGCCCACTGTCTAAACCCAAATTTATATGCACCTGCTAAAAATTGCAGAGAAGTTTAGGTGGAATTTCCTAGTACTTATAAAGAAAGCTGTCCAAGCAGTGAACAAAGGTTTATTTTCAGTTTGAACAGTAAAATTCATTCAATGTGGAACCTGCACTGTATGTTCTGCAAAGCTTGGCACGGAAGCTCACAAACATTTACGTCGCAGACCCCAGGAGTTACGTTTTCAGATCTTCACACTTTCCAGTCTCACCTTACGTTTTTAATGTTTACCAAAACCTCTCCAAATCAATCTGTAAGAAGTTGAAATTACAGCTCTGATGGGCACAAACTAAGCTGTCTTGCAACAAAATCTACACACTAATAATGTAATCATGTCTTCAAGTCACGTCTGCCTACTAGATCTCTTCAAGAAGCTGAAGTCTTTCCCCTCCCACCAGTTTAGATCCTCTGTGAGGCACCTCACTTCCCCCTGTATGATACATACCTTTCCACTGTGAATTCCACTTGTCCTTCTGTTTCATAGGAATGGTGTTCCCTGAAAGACGGTCTCCGTTCAGTTTTGTCTTGTTTCACTTCCGTTCCTCTGTTGTTGAACCCTTCCTGTTGTCCCCACTTCGGTGCTCCCTTCTGGCCTACAGATAGATACACATACAGATTACTAACAGTTTAATAGTAACTGAACTGCAGTTACCAAACTATTGACTGAAATGAGTTGATTATTATATCTTACAGCTTTCTGCTTTACCCTATCCAATCTCAAGTACACCAAAATATTAAAAGCACTTAGACTAAACGTTGCCAGACACTGTCTGTTTTAAAGACATCTACTTACTTTCCTTTCTGTATTGATGAACCTGCCTCAGGCAAAAAGACTAAGGCTAAGGCTGTTGGCACAGCTCAGACATTTCCAGAAAAGACAAGCCAAAGAAAAAAAAAAATCTCATTTTGCTCACATTAAGTGACAGAAATGGAGAACAAAAACTGTTCCTCTCCTGTTCTCTCAAAGACCCTGCTAGTGTACTACAGGACAAGGCAGAGGAGCTGCAGTGGAAGACGTGAACTGCAAGACTTTGCCTGCTTTCATGCAGAATCTTGCATGCTTTCCCCTTAAAACTAAAATTACAAAAAAGGTGAAAAAAAGGGTGTTTTTGCATCAAAGTTTGACTTTAGACAAACACCACAAGGAGCTCAACTTGCAACTGTTACCAGTAACTAGAAGTCAAAGCAGAAATCTTGCTGTTTCCCCAACTCCCTTATGTAAGGAGCATGCTAGGTGAGGGTGGCAAGCTGGCATACAATTCACAGGCCAAGGGAGGTTCCTGCAGTAAAGACCACCAAAACCTTGTATTCTGACCTAAAATACAGCTGACAGTGCAGTATCGTAGTTTTTAATGAATTCTCACAAGCCTTAGACCAACTCATCCCACCAAAACAGGTGACACTCAAACCCAGTGAAGCAATTACATCTACATTCCATTTCCACAAATGCAGCCCAGGATGGAGAAGTGCCAAACAGTTATTTCTATTCTGCCCAAGTCACACGCACAGGAACAGGGCAAAGGCAAACGCAGTGTAGTTTTGATTCAGTTAGGTTGGACATTAGAGCAACCGTAGCAGCCAGATGAAAGATCTGTATATCTTCTAGCACGTATTTGAAGAAAGAAAAAAGCAATGACAAGATACTTTCCAACTGGCAATCTACCCTTAGAGGTTTTCTGAATCAAAGACTACAAGCATTGATTTATGGAGGACAGATGGGCTGCCATGGCTTTACCCAGGCTGCTGTCTGAATAGAGACATGCTTTGATACCTCAGCGTCACCCTACAGCAAGAAGGGCCATAGGTCAAATATAGTCTCTGTAGAAAAAGCATTCTTTCTCCTTATTTCACAAAATCTGACTGAAATTATATTCCTTGATTTCTGTAAAATAGGAGACAATAAACATTATTCACCTTCCCCAAGCCTCACTGCACTTCTGTATACACTCGTCTTACATCCTCAGATACCCCTCTCAAAACAAAACTCTGAATTTAAATTTCTCCCAATACATTTCATCATACATGTCACTCCAGTGTGCTTCTCCCAGTCTGAACATCTTTGAGGTGACCAAAAGAGCAGATACTTCAAGCAGTAGGAAGGTGAGACTCCTCCAAAGGCATAGCAATTCCTTTCCTACTTTCCTTGCTACTAACTTCCCACACTGCTTCTCTCCTAGATGGCAACTGGAAATACACCTGCTGTTCTACCCTTAACAGTCCCAATGACTCCAAACTCTTTCCTGAACCACAATCGCTTGAATTAGAAAAATCTTTTGTGTTGCAGAAGAGCTGGCAATGCTTTCCCCACCTTGATCAGTGTTCTCCCATACACGTTACTTTTCACTGATACTGTAAATGAACTATAAAATGACAGCAGGAAGTTCACCATGTAATTTGTTGCATGGCCCTGCAACTCTCCTTCTACTGGGATAAATAACCTTGTACCAGCAAACTTCAGTTATTTATCCTTCTCACAGCTCTTTTAACACAGGATTCCTACATAGACAGGATAAAAACTTTAAACCGTGCTCAGTATTTTTCATTCCAGACAAGTTTCAGCTGCCTTGCTGTTGTTAAAGCTAATAGCAGCACAAGCACTCCTAAATATAAATCTCTTTCCACTTACTCCGAAAGAACCTTCTTTCTTCTGCTTTCAGCTTAACAGATCATTTTTAAATTTAAAAAAATCTGATCCTCAAGAAACAATTTAAGGGAGTTCCAAGGAGATGAAGTACAAACACCAAACAGGAATATTGCACCAGCTGGCCTGGAATGAGGGCAAGTGGGGAAATCATGCTATAATTCAAGGAACTCTGTCATTAATTACGGCTGCATGCAAAGGCACTACTTCATTAACATCTCATTAAGACAATAATACCTATACATGGACAACTTTCCTCCTTTACAATGAAGCTGCATAACTGGAAATAGTAAAAGGCAGTTCACGCTCTCAGGGACTTATTTTGCCATATTTCAGAGCACAGCAGATTTAGGACTCACAAACAATCTTACTTCCTCCTCTTTGCATGTGTGTGTCCATGTGATTTTAATTCCAAGCTTCAAGCAATTAATTTTGTGAACTAAAGCATGGCTAATTACACGATTTGCAGAATAATACCACAGTATCCCAAAATACAAAAAAAAAGACTTTGGCTATTGCATGCAACACACCAAAGAAAGACACATGGAGTTAGTACCTATTTATGGTATTTTGGTTTTATGTGTGCCAGTACTCAATTACAGAATTGCCTACTGCAGCTTTGCTCTGGACAATCCTTGTGACTATGTAGATGAAAGAATGATGTTGGAATAAGTTATTTAAAGATAAGAAAATTGTAGTCAGTAGAAGATAAAATCCCCCAGAAACATTCCATGCCATATTAACTCAAAACCGTATCTAAAAACTCAAACAAGTAGCATTCAGGAACTGTATCTAAATGTTACACGAGTCATCAAATGTACATGAAAGAAGAAAACCTTTTAGAGGTATTAGGAACAAAGGTTTAGAGATTTCAACAGAACAGAGCTTATTACTGCATGATCAACAAATTTAATTTGCCTGGACTGCTAAAGAATGCAAGCTCTGCAACTGGGCCTTTTGAATAAAGAGCTGGCAAATGCAGTTTGGCCACTGTGCTAAGAATGAACTGAGTTACATTAAGTGCTGCAATTATAACAGCTGAAATACTTAAACAGCCTTTATCCCAATCCACAACATACAGTCGAAAAATCACAAAACAGCAAGAGTCAGTAAAAGAGGAAATATATCATTAAGGTAAAAAAATGTAGGTTTTGGTAGGCTATGAAATAGGAGTCCAGTTTTTCCTTAAAGAAAGATTAAAAAATAGTCTCCTTTCACTTGTGTCGATTCGCTTGATTAGTTTGATTTCTAAATGTCAAAGTACTGGATAATCTTTTAAGGTCCTTTTAGAAAGTTTGTTTCAAACTGAAAACCTCTCCAGAAAATAAGTAAACTCTTCTGCAAAAGGCAGCAAAGAACTAAAAAAAAAAAAAAAAAGAAAAAGATGAAAGTCAACTTACAGAACTTTGCAAGTAAACTAAGTAAACTTGCCGCTCTAACGTCAAAACGTAACACTGAAAGAAGTCTCCCAGACTACTATAAAACTTATGTACTGCAAGATTGAAGACTAGTCTTGCTTCAAGGCTTTTTACAAGTAAAGACTCTCTGGGCTGCTCTGTGATGATTCTGTGAAAACGACTACAACACAGACTGAATGTTGTGGTTTCAACCATAATACCAGAATATGATTCATCTGTTCAGATGCTTCTTTACGCTGATTAATCAGCATAAATCAGATAAATGAAAATGAAATTATCAGCAAAATGAAAATGAAATTATGCCAAAATCGGAGCAGGGGGAGGATGACAAGCATCTGTGGGGTGTTCTGTGGGGTTTTATAAACAGTTTCACAATTTATTAATTTTAAATCAATATTATCTATTTCCCAAAATAAATGTTCACTCTTCTGGTAATGTGTCCATCCCATCATCAGAAGCTTTATGCCAAATTGAGCTGGTACAAGGACCTTCCCAAGTGGTGCCTCATTCTCAAACATTAAGATGGAAGTCCCCTGAACCTTTTACTGGATCCAGAAGTTTTCTGGTTGAATCCTGTGTAACAAATCAACTTTATATGGCCCAAATAAAAAAGCTGCCCCCTGCTTTCAAAAACACCCTGGATTTTTCCTGTAACCCACCACTTGCTTTGTATTTGTCAAGAGAGGCCAGCACTGTATTTCCCTAAGTCAGAGAGGGTGATCCCAGTCCTTCAGAGCAGGCTTGCTCAGACACATCCATCTCCTTTGGATGTTGCTGTGCAGACAGGACCAAGTCTCAGCTCTCTGCCCTGGTTTAGCATCCTGAGCACTATATGTTTACTGCCCTTACTTCGCAAGAAGCCCAAGACATAAACATACAGCACACACAAAATCCAGGATAGCCTCTTTCTTTAAAGGAGAAAGTGCAGCGTTTTCCAGAGCAAATAACTCTTCTTAACATAGCTAATAATTCACTTTCACAAATTATAGGCCAGCAGTCTTTTCTCCATTTTGAATTAGCAGGAAATTAAAACAAGATGCACATGCCTGATGTCTCTATATGAGAAACTGCGTTTTTTAATATCAAGGTAGCAGAAAATAATCAGAGACGCTCCACAAGGTGACTGTGTACTACCACAGAATTACACTCAGAACCCGCATGCTCAAGATACCTGTAGACAAGTAGGAGGTAAAGGATACTCCTCACTTACTTCCATGCTCCTGGTAGTTTACAGATAACCACCAGCTCTTCTTCAAGACCTTTTTCATCAAAACTTGAGACCCTGCTGTTCACTGAACAGGCTCTTTCAACTCCTGATGACAACCACAGAAAAGTACCCTTTTAAATAAAATAAGCCTGTTACCAGTGTGAGTATTGGTCTTACTGGCCGAGATCTCTGACAAAGCCAATTAACAACCACAGAGGAATCTCATGAGTTTCATACAGCTGTCCAAAGGGATGGTGACAACTTGTCGAGATCAGCCTCTACAGAGATAATTAACCACTGCGTTTCTGGCCTTGAAAGGGTCTCTGCTATACACAGTCAAATAATTGCTGTTGGAGAAGCTCAAGCCTGTAAGTCTCAACAGCAGAACTATACCACTGGCAATGACCTGACGGAGCACTAACCCCGACTCAAAGGCCACACTGTTGTCTAGGGCATTAAAACACACAGGTCACTTACCGCAACTTCAACGTCAGCTCTTAGTCCAGAAAGAAATTACTATCTTAAGAATAGTTGCCGTGTTAATTCTCATTGTTCGCTGCAGGAGAACAGGAAATACAACAACTCCAAGGGGTAAAACCAGAGTGGACTGTACCAGACACTGTGATGTAAA
The DNA here is from genome assembly GCA_027574665.1 of Rhynochetos jubatus. Classification (NCBI taxonomy): domain Eukaryota; kingdom Metazoa; phylum Chordata; class Aves; order Eurypygiformes; family Rhynochetidae; genus Rhynochetos; species Rhynochetos jubatus. The sequence continues at coordinate 33,088,163 of CM050690.1, forward strand.
AGCCCACTGGCTCCCTGTTCCCCCAAGCAACATTTAGCATCGAAACCCAGAAGCTGACAGACAACTCAGACCATTTCTGAACACCGTGCTAAAGCGTTCACCCAGGAAATAAGCTTGCATTCAAAGGTTTGGGCATCAATGCAAGCTTAAGGCAAACTAAGATAGTGGGTAGGATGGCTGGCTTATACTTTGTGAAAGTATGTGTTATACTGCTGGCTTATACTTTGTGAAAGTGAATTATCAGCTACGTTAAGAAGAGTTACTTGCTCTGGAAAATGCTGCACTTTCTCCTTTAAAGAAAGAGGCTATCCTGGATTTTGTGTGTGCTGTATGTTTATCTCTTGGGCTTCTTGCGAAGTAAGGGCAATAAACATATAGTGCTCAGGATGCTAAACCAGGGCAGAGAGCTGAGACTTGGTCCTGTCTGCACAGCAACATCCAAAGGAGATGGATGTGTCTGAGCAAGCCTGCTCTGAAGGACTGGGATCACCCTCTCTGACTTAGGGAAATACAATGCTGGCCTCTCTGACAAACACAAAGCAAGTGGTGGGTTACAGGAAAAATCTAGGGTGTTTTTGTAAACTACGATACTGGGCTGTATCCAGCGAAGCGTGGCCAGCAGGTCAAGGGAGGGGATTCTCCCCCTCTACTCTGCTCTCATGAGACCCCACCTGGAGTGCTGTGTTCAGCTCTGGGGCCTCCAACATCAGAAGGCTATGGACCAGTTGGAGTGAGTCCAGAGACCACGAAGATGCTCAGAGGGCTGGAGCACCTCTCCTACAAAGAAAGGCTGAGATAACTGGGCTTGTTCAGCCTGGAGAAGAGAAGCCCTTGTGGAGACCTTCAGGTACCTACCTGAAGGGGCCTACAAGGAAGTTGGGGGGGGGGGGGGGGGGGCGCTTTTTTCAAGGGCCTGTAGTGACAGGACAAGGGGTAACAGGATTAAACTGAAAGCAGGGAGATTTAGATTAGATATCAGGAAGAAGTTCTTCCCAGAGAGGGTGGTGAGGCACTGGAACAGGTTGCCCAGAGAAGCTGTGGATGCCCCATCCCTGGGAGTGTCCAAGGCCAGGCTGGATGAGGCTCTGAGCAACCTGGTCTAGTGGAGGGTGTCCCTGCCCGGGGGTGTGGGTGGGGGGTGGGTTAGAACTAGATGATCTTTAAGGTCCCTTCCAACCCAAACCAGTCTATGATAAGCACAGACCCCTGGACACATTAAAACCCTGGAGAACACGGCCAGGGTGACAACGCGATGACACGCGCCAACAGGGATGCCAAGCCGGCACGAAAACTACAGATGCTGCAGTGAAAGAGTTGATGCTTCTCCATGTGTCCCTTGGGGCTGTTCTTCCCAAGTTGTCGTTTACATTCCCAAAGGCCCCGTTTCCCCCCTGCAGCCTCCCGAGCAGGCCGGGACAGCTGTCCCAGCCGGCGTCGGGAGCGCGCCCAAGTACGGCACCCGGAGCCGCGCCCCGGCCGTCACTTGTTCCTCCGAGAGGCCTTTCAGTTACGTCTCCGCGATAGAAAAACGCAACGGGAACGGGCTGCCTCACAGCCCTGCCGAACGGCAGGGCAAGCGCGGAGCCAGCGGCCAGCCATGCGGCGCTGCAGGGCCCGGGCTGCCTGCACTGGCACCACCCGCCGGGACCTCACTCCTCAGTAAAACCGGCCGTCGAGCCGCCCCCCTCCGCCTCGCCCCGCTCGAGGAGGCGCCGCCGACGTACCTGGCTGCGGTGGCCACCGGGGCGCGGGGAAAGCCCTGGGCTGCCTGCGCTCCTTCTGGGACTCCTTCTTGCCGGCGCCAGCCCTGCCGCCGGGATCGGCTCCCTTGGCGGGCGCCGCCCGGTCGCGCTTACTGCGCTGCTGACGGCAGCGCTCGGCCTCGCGCAGAACGTCGAAGGGGTCCGACTCGTCATCCAAGAGCTGGTAGAAGCGGTTGGCGACGGGACAACCGAAGCTCTCTTGCATAACGACAGCCACCGGGCTGCTCACCATCCCCGTCATCATCGCCCGGGACGAGCTCCCGCCCACCCCCGCGCTACCGGCGGCAGCGCCGCCGCGGCGACGGCCCCCCCCACCGGGGCTGCCACTGCGCAGGGCTGAATCAGCGCGCGCGGCTGGAACACCGGCAGAGGGGAGCAGCCGCCCGACCGGCTGCGGCTCGGCGCTACCCAAACCGGCGCGCCGATGCCGTTGCCGTCGCCCCGCCCTTCGCCGAGCCGCGTCAGCCAATCGGGCTTGAGAGCTCCGGTCGGCCCCGCTGCCGGCAACCAGAAAAGCCAGCGGTCCCGCCCACCGCCAGCGGGCGCGGCCAATGCTAAATAACGGCAAGGTCGAACAGCCAATCGCGACTCCGCCCCGCCTCTGGCGCGCGGCTAACGGCGTGCAGCACCGGAGCAGTCAATAACGCACCGCTGACCAATGCGGTGTGCTGCTGCTCGGGGGCGGTCGGTCTGATTAATTATTCATGAGCGGGCTATTATTCAAGAGCCTCTCCCCCCTCACCGGACTGTCGCGCTAACAGGCGGGACCATGGCCCGGGACCATGGCCCGGGACCACAGGCCAGACCGCCTGCACGGCCGTTGCCCGTCCGTTCTTCGGACGCAGCGCCCGCAGGAGGGTGGCAAACGTCCTGTGTGCTTGTATGCGTGTCTGGGTAGACTGTTCGGTCAGAGTTTATAATCTGATGTCACCACGTAACTGTCAGCACGGGTCTTCTGGTATGACCCACGTCCCCTAATGGGTAACTCCCATTAAAGAGGGAGTTTCAAAGGCAACCCTGCTTTACGGGGCCAGCATCACTTACATAAACCATCCCGGTGTCCCCACAGCGTTTCTGAATTGCCCCTTTTTGCTTCCACCAGGGGTGTAACGAGCACGTGCGGTAACGCTTCCAACAGCTTACAAATGCACTGCTACAGTCCCACCGTTTATCTTGGAGAGCTGCTCTGCTCAGCAAAACTGCAGGGAATGGAGCTCCCCGGCTGCGGCCTGAGCCTCCGTGACGTGCGGACACCCCTCTGACCGCTGGTGCCACGGCAGTCACAGCCCACGATGCCTGGAGCGAGCTGCAAGTCCTTTCGCCGTCTGCGAGGTTTGTAAGTGCGACCAACACCCCTGGAGAGGCCACAGGGGTCGTTCACGGGTGACAGACAGAACCTCCCTGACCCCTCTACCAGCTGCAGCAACCCCAAACACACGCTGTGAAAGCCTCAGCCCTTCAGGCACAACCACCCAAAGAACCCTGATCACGTCACAATTTCTGCGGCAAGGCTATGTTTTCACCTTGATGGTTCACGGGAAACGAACACTTCCCCCCTTAACGATAACTTCAGGGTACATCCCACCTTGCTTTGAAATTAGTACAGGACCTCAAAATTAAATCGGTCTCCCCACCGTGCTTCAGAAGGCAGGACTGGAGACAGCGCTGACATCGGAACAACCGCCACCTCTCCCCGTCTCGGAGTGCGGACAGATCTGGGCACACCGTCGTAAAACAAAATACGGTGCATCCTCTGCACGTTGGTCCAAGCCCTGCACATAATCACTGTGTCTCCCCCAGCTTTCATGTAGACCTATTTATGCAGGGCATACTTGCTACGGAATAAAACTAATTTAATTAGACTATGCCCTTTCATTCTCATTCAAGACATCACAAACAGTTTTGCATCAATGGAAATAATGACAGCAATTAAGTTAGGGCTATTATCTGCTCATAAACAGCTTTACAAAATCCTGGGAGCCAAGCAGGATCTCTTTGGCTCTGACATGCCTCAAATCGAAGCAGGAAATTCTAGCTCAGCAAAGAGAATATATTATCATTATTTCTCCACCATTCTTAAATTGTAAAAAATAGCCATAATTAACAACAAAATAAATTTTTCTGAAGATATTTCCATCAATACAATACAGTAATAGAAGACTATGTAAGAAATGTTTAATCAGCTGTGTTTGCCTCTGAATAGCTGCTTTATTTTGCAGAAAGATGAAACTACATGTATTTTCAGTGAAAAACTGTATATGCAAGACAGCAGACAAAAGGGTGTCATTCTTGATGGTGGAGACAATGTGCTTGCAGCTTTAATAAGCGTTTTGAAGGTGGTAGTGTCTTTGGGGACAGATAAGTATGAGGAATTCAAAAATATTTCTGCAGTAACATTAGAGATTTGGTGTTTCGTGGAATCTGGCTTTGTTTTCACCAAGTTTTGAAAGAGACAAAAAGAAAAAGTAGTATAACTTCTCTGAGAGAGTCCACAATGACAGTTAAAAGTAGCACTAGTTATAAATGTCGCCTGTCTTTGTATAATTATGTTTTCTAAAATGAATGTAAACCATTGTAAAAAATTCTTAGTTTTCTGATGCTCTGAGTTATCAACGAACACAAAATTTCTGTAATACAGATTTCAAACCCCGAACTGATTAAAGGTCCTGCATGACAGATTAATCTGTAATCTCATTTGCAGCTTTTCACTATGTGCCGTAAGTATGTGATTGTCCAGTTACATACTTTACACAAACAACAAGAGGTGGACAAAGAAAACCTGAATTTGATAGTTGACATGAAAGCAAATGTTCTGCCTGTATTTTTACACTGAGTAAGAAACAGTGATGGATTCGGTCTGATTACATATTCACACGCAAAGCCTGAAGCTCACATCTGAAGTGCTGAGCACAGGTGCCTAACCCTGCTGACACCAGATTACTCATTTTACTTCAGTCGAGGACTGCCTGCCAAAGTTGCTCCTCCATCCAGGTTCTCCTGGCAAGTGGATTTTTCACATGCACAGGACAGCAGTCCTATGCAAGTTCCCCAAGGAGGTATAGATATGGAATATGGCATCTTTACCAAAAGATCTTACCTTGTTCAATTAATTAATTAATTAATAAGTGCAAAAGTGCCTAATTACAGGAGACAGAGAATTGTGAATGGAGGCTGATGTTCCTTGGACCTCTACAGCTAAGCATTTAATCACCATCAAGGAGCATCCTGTCCTTGACCTTTCCTGCAGTAACCCTCTCATCCCTGGACTTGAATCTCATTCTCTAGTACCTAGATCTCCTCTGCCTGGAGTAGAAACATTCTGAACTCACAGCAGGGCTCAAGGTCCCATTCTGGAGTGGGCACTCGTACTGGTAGAGAGGGTAAGGGATCTAACCATCGCATAAATTTTCCAGCAATGCAATTCTACTGAACTCAGCTGACTACAAGAAGTTTTAGGCTGAGCAGTAAAGAGCTTCGTCACAGAAGACAGACCTGCTTATGGTAACTGCTATTCTTCCATCACCTTCAAAGGAAGATATGGGAATTTATCTTTGTAATGGGCATGCTTACCTCGTTCTGTTTCCTTCCCTGGAACATTCAGTAGCTGACCTTAAGTGAGCTAACAACATGAGCAATTTTATCATCTTAATATACTGGTAGGGCACCAGACCTGCTGGTGACCGATGGCGTCACCAAAGGGAAAAAAGGATTCTCGCCCGTGAATTGGTGAGGCTCATCAAGAGGGCTTTAAACTAGGTTTGAAGGGGGAAGCGAGCAAAACCAGTAGTGCCTCCAACAGACACCCAGAGCCTGGAAAGGAATCACAGGTCACCAGGAGAGCAGCTGGAGAACAAGACAAGGGAACACCAACTGTTCCAGGCCACAGGCCAACTTCAGCGGGGGCCCATCTGAAATGCCTCTGTACAAATGCATGGAGCAAGGGGAATAAACAAGAGCTAGAGGCATGAGCACACATGAGGACTATGACCTCATTGGCATCATGGAGACGTGGTGGGATGGCTCCCGTGACTGGAGTGTCAGAATGGAAGGATACAGGTTCTGTAGGAAGGACAGGCAGGGGAGACATGGAGGGGGTGTTGCTCTCCATGTCAGACACTGGCTGGAGTGCGTGGAATGCCACCTGGGGATGGATAAGGAGCTGACAGAGAGCTTACTCCAGGAATGGATGAGGAGCTGACCAAGAGCTTATGGGTCAGGATTAAAGGGAGGGCAGGGAGAGGGGATCCTGTACTGGGAGTCTGCTACAGGCCACCTGGCCAGGACGAGCGAGTGGATGAGGCCCTCTACAGACAGATGGCAGCAGCCTCACGGTCACAAAACCTGGTCCTCATGGGGGACTTCAGCCACCCTGATATCTGTTGGAGGGACAACACAGCAGGGCAAAGCAAGCCAGGAGGTTCCTGGAATGCGTCGATGACAACTTCCTCCTCCGTGTGACAGAGGAGCCGATGAGGAGGGATGCCATGCTGGACCTTGTCCTCACCAACAGAGGGGCTGGTGGGGAATGTGACTACATCAGTCAGTTGGCGATGAGCCCAGCAGCGGCAGTGGTCAGTTCAGCAGCTGAGCGCTAGATTGAGGCAGACAAGGAAGTTCCCAGAGCCCAGGAACCCTGAGGAAGACCTGAGAGACTCATGCAGAGGCGGCAGCTCTCGAGAGCAAGGCTGACGCAGCGTGGGCGTTGCCATGAGCAACCGCAGGGGACTTAAGCAGACCTGGGGCACACAGCAAACAGGAAGGGCAAATAGGACGTGGGGTGTCAGAAAGGGAATGGCGTGGCAGTTTGTGCAGGCAGGGCCTGGCAACCCGCTTTTATGTGTACAGCCCAGGGAAGTGCTCTAGGTGTCTGCCAAATGGTGGGCACTCGTCTCAGAGCCAAAACCGGCGTCCCTATGCAGAAAGCCTATGGGATATTGAACGCATCCACCCAGATTGAACTGGTCAGGTAGGAGACTTCTGTACAGGCAGTAGGATGCAATGAGTGCCCAGACGCTTCTTCTGATGAAAAAGTAAGTACCTGCACAAGGTGTGCACAGGTTGATGATCTATTACATCAGGTAGCTGAGTTGCAGGAAACAGTTAAAAGGCTGTGCAGTATTAGAGGAGCTGAGATGGAGATAGATCCATGGCTTCTTGATCATGCTCCTGTAGCGGACACCCCTGAGAACGAGGCCCCTTGGACCCTGTTCACCAACAAAAGCAGGACTCTGCTTCAGCCTCCACCCCCCACCATCACAACCAATAGTAGGTACGAAGACAACTTGACAGCTATAGACACCCACGAGCAAGGTCTGCAAGGTGAAGCTATGTCAGCAGCACGCAGTAGGTACCGCAGAAAGAAACAGAGAGTGCTCGCAGTGGGTGACTCTCTGGTGTGGAGCACTGAGGTGCCCATCTGCCGACCTGACAGGGAGTCATGGGAGATGTGCTGCCTCCTGGGAGCCAAGATCCGAGATGTTGCGAGAGGGTGCCACCATTTGTCAAGAGTACAAACTACTATCCACTGTTACTCTTTCATGTAGGCACAAATGACACCGCAAGCCGGAATCTGGGCAGAATCAAGGCACATTATAAGGCCCTGGAGGTGCAGGTGAAAAATGTTGGTGCCCAAGTTATCTTTTCATCCATTTTACCAGTTGCAGGAAAGGGGGCAACCTCTTACATTTTGTGGTGTTACAAAATCCAAAATTTTCTGTTTGGCTTTTGACAGTATTTCCCTATGGCCTTGGTGCCACTGTAACCCTAAAAATTTTATGGTTTATAGCAGTCCTTGGATTTTGCTAGGGTTAATTTCCCAACCTTTATCTCACATATGTTGAACTAACAATCATTGATACAATGCACTGTTTGCACTGTCTCTGGCATTACTAATTGGTCCAAATGTTCAGCCACTATTCAGTGGCAAATGGTGGGACTATGAACCCCGGGGTAGGTGAGTAAAAGTATACAGCCTACCCTGCCACATAAAAGCTAATCGATCCCAGTGCTCTTCAGCAGTGGGTTGAATGCGTTTGCTAAACAAATTACTGCATACCACTTTCCTCAACGTCATTGTACTTGTTTGATTAAAGTAATAACTATCATAACTGAGTAGGTTGGTTTGGCAAATTCCCTATTTTCATCTCAATTTCAGTTTGTACAGCCCAGCCTCGAGTTGTTTTCCTCCTAATCCAGTAATAATAGCTCTTTGACCTTTAAATAATTTCAGATTTCCATAAATTAAAGAGACCCCCACTCCACTACCCACAAGGGCTAAAATTTGATGAGGAGAAAAATTCTTCCAGTAAATTTGCAGTTCCACATGAAGGCGCTCATGCTCCCTCAACCACCCTTGAACTGGAGCTTGGCCCTTTCCTCAGTCGGTTTTCAATTCTTTCAGTTGTCTAACTAAAGCTCTAACATCTCGCCAGGGGTACAAATCATCAAACTGTTCCCAATTCTTCTGATCCCCCAGAACGCTTGACTTGCCTGTGGGGATCCTCTGCTGGGGAGCGAGGCACCTCGCTGAGGCTCCGAAGGCAGTGCAGAAGGCTGAGCTGTACACTCTGGGAGTTCTGACAGGGTCAACAGAAAGGACACAGACACCAAGTTAAAAAGAAATAAGCTTATTTTACTTCAGTTTAAAGCAGCAGAACGAATAAGCAAGGTAATGCACCTAATCGTTACTACATAACGATAGCTATAGCCATTAAGAATGATGTATCACCAATTGCCCTAATACTCTACCATCATCCAGATCCATGCATCAGCCGGGGAGCCCCATAAGCACAGGATCGGAGAACTGTCCTTGCAATTGGGAAGTCCTACGCAGTGCGTCCACTCGTAGGTGAGGCTCCATCTTCCCTGTGAGAGGGTCCTGCTTTTATACAGTTTAATAAACAATCTATGTGACTTTGAGCACGGAAATATCTGGCCCGTTGATGGTTCATGTATCTATTTCTATCAGATGTGCCCAGGCCTGGCCAGGGCCCAAGGTGCAGTCGACAGAAAGAATGCTAGCTACTACGGTTTGTGTATCTGTTTCTATAGGATGCGCCTGGGCCTGGTGCATACAGTTCTGCAGTTCTTTATGGAACCACTCCTATGAGGAAGAATGCTGACTGCTGAAATCTTCAGTTTTCCCCTGAGACTTTATATAACATTGATTGGGTGAATTCACTCAGAAGTTGTTTGGTAGTAGGCCTTCGGTTCGAGGCCTATTGCTCAGGCCTCAGCACTTCATATACTATAGCTCAGATGATTAACTTAGAACTGTTGTTACATATTGTTACATGAACTATTAGTTTAATACGTATGACTGCATGTACTCAAAAGCAGCATGTTTTAAACCCTTTAGGCCACATGCATTCTTCGTGCATGTTTCCTCTTCCAGTAGCAGGATCCTGGACAAAGAAGTCACTTCTTTCTTTTTGGTCATTGTTATTGCTACATTAAACACTATCGTTCAGAGCAGTTGGAATATCAGCGTTGGCATCACCTCACCTCTTCATTCTCTTGTGCTGGTTTCATTAACAAAGACGTATTATTTGACATTAGACAAAAACTACAAGACCTATGTAAAGAAGTCGATCTGCTGCCAGGGCCTTGAATGTCAGTACAGAATTCAATGTGTATGCTGAGGTGGCATAGGATAAGTATGGAGATATGGAGTGACTGCCAATGCATTGCACCATTCACAATATATACATTTTTACTTACCAAGTCATAACATTAATTTGTTTGGTCACTGGAGTTCCTCAGCAATGACATGTGCTACTTGAAGCATCAATCTTGTAGTTCTGGAAGGTTATGAAGGGTATTCACAGTTTGGTTTTGGGATCCAATTATTTTAATATGAGTAATCTTTTTTCCCCAATAGATTTTAACATACTCTTTCTGTATTACCACTCCTCTACAATATTGTTCTCTTACCACAACTTTCTTCCATGGGTTATATTTAGGGCTGAAGATTTTTAAGCGGGTTAGGTTGAAGCATGTGGAAACCTGTTTGCCCATTTTGGAAACAAAAGTTACAGGCCATTGTGTTTTCTTTATGGCCTGATGTGGTGGTTTAATCCCAGCTAGCAATTAAGTACCACAGAGCAGCTTGCTCACCTCACCTCCCTCTGCCCCCTGGCTTGTAAGTGAAAAAGTTGGGAACACAGGTGCAGTATCAGAAGCTGAAGAATTCCTGTAATAGGTACTAATGCACCTTAGCAACAACTAAAAACACCGGTGTTACCAGTTCTCAGGGTAAATCCTAAACAACGTCCTATCAGCTACTGTGAGGAAAATTAACTGTCTTGACTAAAACCAGCACAACTGGTAAACATGGCCTGACCTGGCATAGTAGGGGTTGGACTTTGACATGTAACACCAAGTTAAAGAACCTGGGGTACCATTACTATAAGCAATTTACCTAAGCAAAATTTAGGTGGTTTTTTTAGTTAGTTTAAAAGGATAGTTGTGACAAACTGAACTGTAATTCATAATGAAAGGGCTGCCTATCTCTGGATGGATACTTAATACTGCAGTCCATACAGTCTCTATGTCAACATAGTCTCTATGTTGGAAGAACTGATAGGAGCTTCCCAATATCCAGAGGTTAGTTAGTAGGCATATACTGCAAATTTGCTCTCCCCTGCACTTCCCTGTTCCTATCAGCAGCGATGGTTGCTACTCTTACAAGGCAGCAGTTTACAGTATACAAACTGCAGCGAACAAAGCAGAACAGGGGAGAAAACCCTGGCTGTTTCTCTGTGTTCTTGATATTTGAAAATTTAGCTACTCATGTAAGAAAAATGAGTTGCTTATTTCGCAGCTTATTTCATAGCTAGTCAGGGAAACTCACTGTGATGGTAAGACAGGGAGACAAAATTAGTATGTTAATGTAATGCTACTAGTTGGTTTCAGCATAAAAGGCCCGCACCAAGTGCTCCTGCTTTAGAACAGTGAGGTATGCTGCTTAAAAACCCTCAGAGAACCAGCATAAAATATTATTAATTAAGTACTGCTGCATCTGATAAAGCTATAGCCTTTTTAGTTTCAAGTAAACAGATTTCTAAAGGATTAAGTAAATGAAGCACCGTGGCTATTTGTAGAAAAATTTGAAAACTGAATATATTTGAAAACCGAGCATATAACCCATTTCATGTTTTTACCAGCTAAAACCGGATCAGTGTATGCCACCGTGTTTCCGAATCATTCCTCGCTACCACCACATCTTTCACAGGTTGGCCACACACCTCTTAGAGGGGCTGAAGCCAACACAAATCCCAATTCCCTGTGAACGTGGGAGCCTTGCACCCAAACAGAATGCAGGTTACGGGCACGCGGCAGACTGTGCTAACAGGCTGCAGAACTCAACTGGGTCCCGCTTTCAAAGGATGTGGGCTGGAAACTTAGATTTCAAGATGCCATTTCAGTGATCGCAGTGTTAAGGAACACTATTTGTTTAAGTTTTAAATAGCAGGACATCTAGCATCAGGATGCAGGGCTGACAGCCCGATGAGCGCGCTGTTTGTTCCTTATGAACTCGGCATGAGTAGCTAGGTTTGCTAAAGCCTTAGGCCTCCAACCTTAGCTTTCCGCTTGTGTTTTCAGGCAGGACACAGCTTATTTTTTTCTTGGTAGCTGGCGCAGCTCTATGTTCTGGATTTAGTGTGAGAATCCTACTGATAACACGCTGATGTTTTTGCTGTTGCTAAGCAGTGCTTATCCCAACTTCAACCTGGCAGCGCCAGCAGGTGCACAACGCGCCTAAAACAAGTCCACAAGATGACAACAGTCAACAGCCTGGTCCGGACACGGAGAAAACAATCCGCCGCCGCCAGCCCTCCCCGTCCGCCGAACACGGAGCCGCAGCCGGCGGCCTCCGCACGTGACGCGCCCAGGCTGCCGCGGCGATCGGCCGGGCCCCACGCAGCGCGCGCCAAGCGGGCCCAGGCGCGCCAGCCCCCCCGCATCCCGCCCCCCCGCCTTTCCCCGCCTTGGCGGACCAATCAGCGTCTCCCCCCGAGTCAGGGCGGCGAGGCGGCCCCAGCTGCCCGCGAGCCCAGTCAGTTTCGAATTCCGCCAGTAAGCCGGGCGTCTGTCCAATAGGATGGCACAAGAGAAGCCACCTCCCGCTCGGTTCCCGCCCCCGGGGCGGGGTCTGTACCTTCCCCGCCTAACGGTTGGTCGGCGGGAACGGCCGCTCAGTGACGCTGGCGCCGGGTTGGGTGATTGGTTACGCCCAGGCGCGAACTGTAACGCGGGAAAGTCTGGGGCTCGGCGGTGGCGGCGGCGGCGACTCCTCGGGCATCGCCGGGACAGGGGCTGTCAGCGGGGCCGGCGCCGCTTCGGAAAGGTGCGGGGAGGCTGCGGCTGCTTTACCCCTATGGCCGGGGGCCGCCGCTGACTTTGCGGATCCGCTCGGGGGTGGCCGCGGAAGCGGGTGGGGGGTGGGGAGGCACCGGGACCCTGCCGGGAGCCGCCGTCCCCGGTGATGAGCGGCTAGGCGGGCCCGGGTGGTGACAGGTGGCGGCGGCCGCAGGACCCCCGCGGCGCTCCACACCCGCCCTGTCCCGGGACGCGGGCTCAGACAGCGAGGCTGAACCGCCGCGGAGCGCCCCCGCTCCCTCGCTCCCCGCCCGGCGCCGTTGCCCGCGAGGGGTCAGCCATGGCGGAGTGGCTGCCGCCGGGTCCTCCAGTGATCTTTTGCCAGGACTCTCCGAAGCGGGTGCTGGTTTCTGTTATCAAGACCACCCCGATCAAACCCTCCTCGCGGGAGGGCGGCGAGGAGCCGGCGCCCGCCCCGCCCGTCCCCATCAGCCCCGGCTTCAGCGACTTCATGGTCTACCCGTGGCTCTGGGGCGAAAACGCCCACAACGTGACCCTCAGCCCCGGCACCGGCACCGCAGCTCCCTCGGCCCTCCCGGCGCCCCGCGGAGGAGCGGGCAGAGCCCCCGCCAGGGACGAGGAGGAGGCGGGGAGCCCGGGCGGCGGCGGCGGCAGACACCGGCACCTGAAGGTGAGTGCGGGGTCGGGGCGGTGGCGGTAGCGGCGGGGCGGGCGGCGGAGTTAAAGAGTAGCCGCGCGCCGCGTCCCTCTCCCCCGCCCCGGCCCGCACATTTAAAGTGAAGTCACTTCCGGCAGCGGCGCGCGCGCGCGCCCCGGTGCCGTCCGGGGGCGGGGCGGCGGGACTTTTTTCCCGCCGTTTATAATAATAATAATAAAAACAAGTTTTGTTAGTTCAGTCGCTCCCCGTAGCGCTACAGAACCCTTTCGGGGGAAGTTGGGGTTTTTGGCGAAGCGGCCGGGGTGGGAGTGATGTCATCTCCGTACCGACTTCACTGCAGGATGGGATTAGGCGTGGCCGGCCGAGAGCAGACACCGTCCGTGACCTGATCCACGAAGGAGAGCACTCTTCCAGCAGAATACGTTGCAATATCTGCAACAGGGTCTTTCCGCGAGAGAAGTCCCTGCAAGCCCACAAACGGACTCACACCGGTGAGTAAGGGGAAGGTGTGATGAGCTGCGGTGAGCAGCACCCAAGGAGTTAATCAAGCCCCCGCCCCTGACAAACTCAACCTGTTAATATTTTATTGCCACTGCTAAATTACTCACACTTTTCTTCCAAGGCTTGTTAGTGCAGTCGAAGTCTGCGTAACTGCGTTTGTCATGGGCAAGCGTAGGAGCAATTTGGGCTCTAACAGTGTAGGCAAATCATGTAAATATTTTATCTGCTGCTATCACAGGCTTACATGGTAAAAGGGAGAACTTCTCTTGAGCTTGGTGCTCTGTACGTGGTAGCACTTTTAATTCTGACTGCCTCATCTCTGTGATTTGTTTCCTTCTTGCTGGTGTACTTTTCATGCAGCAGTTGAGGTTTATCTGTTAGGGAGTAACTTAAAAAGCGGTTGGTAATGTGGGCAGTGTAACACACTAGAACTCTAGCTTTAATGTTGATAAAAGAGTTGAAATGCTTGAAATCACCATCCAGTTGTCTCCCACCACCTAGAATTCATTTTTTCGTGTGGAGTTGGTCACACGGATTTACTGAACTGTTTCTAGAAGGCAACTCGCAGTTAAGTTAAAATACGGGATCGACTCACTCAATACCCAGCTGAGCTTGAACTGAACAGGAGGTGCTGCTTTTTTTAAACTGAAAACATTTTTTTTTTTAGTTAACGTTCCAACAGGACTCTGTATTTGCAATGAAGGGTGAATTAATATAGCTCACAATACAGACACAACCACCAATGCAACGCCCTCCCCCACCCTCTTCCCCAAACGCCCATAACCAAACGAACAAACCCCTGGAAAAACCTTGGCTCCTGTGGTCTCTTTTTCCAACTCAAATCACTAAGCCTAATCTGGGTATTAATACTAAGCAGCAGATTCCTCATGCTCTTTGGTAAAAAGATGTTTTTACTTCACTTGGTTGCATTAGGCGCTGAACTTGTATGAACTGCTTCACTGAGTACAGAGCTTAGTGTGCTGTTTGCACTCTGAATAGTAAGAAGGATGACCCTCGTCATCCTTCCTGAGGAGCAGTGTCACGGCATGCCTGTGTATTGTTGCACGATAAGAGCCCCTGTGCTTCTCATTGTAGTTTGTGTGGAGAAGCCCTCACTGGTGACTGGACTAAGAAAACTTTCTTGGCTCAGATCTGGAATACATTTCTCGTGCTACCTCCATTTATCCGTTACAACTTTTCTCACTCTTCCCTAATAAGATACTTCAACAACTTCATATGTTACTTTACTGTTGTCCTCAGCTATTTTACCCTGGTCCAGGCTATGTTAAGGATAGAATGTACCCATTTACAACTTGAATTACATTACTTACCCATTTACTAATTTCACTTCATATATTTCTTGCTCTATAGGTGTGTAGTTTCATGGGCCAAAACTTTTGTAGTGCTGTGCAAGAGGCTGAAGCCAGAAAATATCATGAGAATTTTATTTATTTTCCCCTCTGGAAATAATTGCATTATTCAGTAGCACTGAACGTGTTCTTCAAAGTAAAGATTTGTCTGGGGTAAAAGGGTACCTCTGCTATTTGGTACACCAGGGCTTTTTGACTAGGTGCAAGTGTCTGAGTAAAAGCACAGCTTGCTTCTGTAAGTCTCCGGCCAGGGATACTGGATACCCCTGGATAATATGACTCTTCTTTTATACCCAGCTTTTATAAATATGTTCTGTTGTTTTTTTAAGGTGAAAGGCCTTATTTGTGTGACTACCCAGATTGCGGGAAAGCCTTTGTTCAGAGCGGGCAGCTCAAAACTCATCAGCGTCTCCACACAGGGGAGAAACCTTTCGTCTGCTCAGAGAATGGTGAGACATCAGAGAGTAATTTGCCACTTTCGGAACTAGTGTCAGTCTAGTACTGGAAACATATGCATGATCATGTGGCAGATTTTCTTTTGGAGGAGCTTCTAGGGAAGGCAGGAGCTGTGGAGAATCTGCATAATCATGCAAGTATGTATCTAAGGATTGCATATGTTACTATGTAAGTAGGTTAACGGTAGTTGTGTCGGTTGATACCAGGGTACAAAATAATGGGGCACATTATGAACCTGGGAACTAGAGCTTGCTGTTTTCCACCAAACCTGGGGTTTTGTGAGTGAGGAAGATTGAATTCAGCAGCACCTACATTCCACAGATACTATTCTTACTTCTTGGTTGACTGCTTTCCATAATCGTTTTCACTTCGTGTTTTTAAGGCTGTTTAAGCAGATTCACACATGCAAACCGTCACTGCCCCAAACATCCGTTTGCCCGACTGAAGAGGGAAGAGCTCACCGACAGGCTGAGTAAAACGCAGACCGCTGACAATGAAGCTGTGGCTGAGTGGCTAGCAAAGTAAGTTCCCCCATGGTATCATCTTTCTCTAAATACTTATAAGGGCGGACGAGAAAGCATTTTATTCTTAAGGGCAAAAAACCCCCCAACAAACCAAACACAGCCATTCCTCCAGTACAAATCAGCCAGGCCTTGCCTCTCTTTAAAAAGTGCTAAGTTCTGGTCAAGATAAAGTTCCTTATGAGACTTTTCATGCCCTTTTTTTTTTTATTTTTTAATGTTCTCTGCTTAAATGCTTCAGTCATGCTGAATTTCCATCTGCATGAGGAAGACTGTGTTTCTGGGAACACCCTGTAGAGGGAGAGACCTGTCACAGATGTTCCATTTGGGTATTTTACACCTAAAATGCCAAGAAAGGAGGTTTCTGACACCTTAAATGCTACTACATGAGGACTGAAAGATAAAGCCAAATGCAGTGCTTAGTACTGCAGATGGTACATGAGGTACTCTGTATTGCTGGCACGTGAGTTAGTTGTACATGGTAAAAGCATTCCCCATGTTTAATTTATGTAGATACTGGGAGACAAGAGAACAGCGTGCCCCTGCTTTGAAAACTAAAACAATCCAGAAAACGGATCAAGAACAGCAGGATCCAATGGAATATCTGCAGTCTGATGAAGAGGATGATGAAGAGAAAAACAGCGCTCATTCTGCTGCTCGCCTCCGCCGCCTCCAGGAACAGAGTGAACGCATGCACGGTGCGCTGGCTCTCATTGAGCTTGCAAACCTGGCCGTGTCACCCCTTCTACAGTAGATAAAAACAGAGTCTGCCTATACAAAATGTACTTCCTGGTGGTACTTAACCAGTTAGATCCTGGGCATAAGCTAAGCACCTTATTTGCTTATTATAGGCTGCTATTCTGTAGAATTTATGAAGAATGTTGTTGCCCCATAACATGGGGTAAGAGAATTGCACTTTTTGTAAGGTAAAAGACAGATGTAAAGTTTCTAAGTGTTTTGTAAATATGGGACTGCATGATGCAGGGTTAGATTTTGCAAGGTTAACCCGTTTGTTTGGAGCAGTTTTCACAGGAAGTCCTTGCCGAACAAAGTGTTCGCGATTAGCAGAATGGTACACGTGGCCAAAGAAGGCTGACAGAAAGGAAAGTGTTTATCTGACTAAGCAAATTTATAATAAGTGATAGGTCTGAAGATATTGTTAAGCAGCAACGTAACCCTGTTTTTCTAATGTCAGTGTATCTTTACCTAGTATCGCTGAGGTGGAAGGCAAAGCTTAGTTATCTCGACTTGTAGAGGGGAAGAAACTGCTTCATGCAGGAAACTGTAAGATCGTTCAGGATCTTCATTGTGACTGCTCAAGGTATGAGGCTTGACTTTGCTGTTCTGTGTTTTCTGTTTTGATTTCAGCAGAATCTGTTCGTAGCACTTGTTTTTTTCCTGACGTGATGTTAGGAACTTTTGCACATTGTTGGGTTTGTCTGAAAATGATTAGTCTTGCAAAGTCTAGACAAAGGTAAACAATTGGTGATATTTTCTTTTTTCAGATATTTTTGGACCCTGTAGTGATTTGGCACTTAATTTTGTTAATAAAGTGGGTAATTTACAGGGTGGTGTGGATTCGTAGAAAACTATTTTAGATCTCCTATTAGCAAACACTAAGTTTTAAAGTATTGCTTTTATATGATTATTAGCAAATAGAAGCCTCCGTATTTTCTGTGCATAAAGCCACCTTATTGCTTTACTTCAGGTTAACATGCCAGTTTTGTGTTCACTAACTGTAGCACAGCTATCAATTAAACACTGCAGAAAAGTATTCACTATACAACTAGGAAATAGGCTTCCAAAGATAGTTACAAGTGTGTTAACAGCGTGATTTCATGTATTTCCCAAATAAATGAAGTTGCAGAACGCTGCCTAGTACTCAGATGCCAATATAAAATGTTTAGCAGGATATCTTGTCACTTCATGAATGTTGTATACTTTCAGATAGCATTGTCTGACGGCGATCATTTTCTGCGTTGTGCTTTGAAGGCAACCAGAGATTCCTTATATGCTAATGAAACTGTTTTCAGATTGGACTTTTTGTGATGTGTGACGTTTTTTGTTTGTGTTGGTGGTCTTTGTTATGATTTGTTGTTGTTATTAAGCTACTGCTTGAGGGGATATTAGTAACTTGTATTTACTGACCTGCTTGCTTTAACTCCTTCCTCTTATTGAAGGTCAGGAAATGCAGATGAGAAGGGAAGCCACTTTCCCTCTCACTTAAACGGAGGAAGAAATCACGGATCAGTCACTTGATACAGGCTGACCAGAGATGTGCAGCTGTTCCAGTGAAGTAGTGTA
The DNA here is from genome assembly GCA_027574665.1 of Rhynochetos jubatus. Lineage (NCBI taxonomy): Eukaryota > Metazoa > Chordata > Aves > Eurypygiformes > Rhynochetidae > Rhynochetos > Rhynochetos jubatus. The sequence goes on from CM050690.1 coordinate 33,106,077, forward strand.
ATTTTACACCTGCAGCTGCAAGTGTTAGGTGATGTTTTCTACCTGTTGTGGTTGAAAATCTTGTTAACGCAGTTTGTTTAAACAATGTGTTGATGCACTTAAGAGTAACAGAATGGAAAAAAAAAAATCACTTTCATTGAATGTAAATATTTTTGCACCAGTGATACGGTTTAACTTTTGCTTTCAGCTCCTGAACTTGGCTGACATCAGGCTCGTTTGTTTTAAGCCTTTAAAACCATGAAATGCTGCCATCATTTTAGGCTTTTTAGCCTATGTAAACCTGGTGATTATCATGTGTAGGTTTGGAGTTTCACAAGTAAGTTACATGGGTTCAACTGCTCAGTTGGCTGCATGCAAATAGTTTGGTCTCAAAATGAGCTCTGAGCGTGAATCTGTACACTGAATCGTACTTGGCTGTAGATAAAATTCACACAGCTGAAGCATTTTTGTGTTATGAGAAGTTTTGGGTAAAATACTAAGTAAAAATCGAGATGTGGAACACTGCTTTTTGTTCTTAAGAAGCAATTAGATAAGTCAAATCTTGAAAGTGCTTTGAAAGATTAAGTTTGGCATGTAGTTTGGCATGACTTAACAGCAAAGAGTGGATGTGCTGTCATTTAATAGACGCTTTAAATAAAAAGTTGTAATTTTCAACAGCAGTGCGTGCCGTTTGGTAACTGTTAAATACCTGGGGCTCTTGTTCCTGTAATCGTGTCGGAACGTGAAGGCGTTCGTTTGTCGCCGTCTGTTGAGATTTGACGCAAGTTAACCGCCCAAACCAAATTTCTTGGGGTTTTTTTTAGAGTTTGACAAACTTGTGAGTTCCTTCGAAGCCGAGGCCTGGCCTGCTGTGCCGCGGCGGCCTCCCCCTCCCCCGCGGGCGAGTGCTCAGAGGTGCTGGACGCCGGTGCTACCGGCCCGGTTCAACACCGGAGCTGGTGCAGGGCGGTGCCAGAGCCTACCGCTGAACCTCCCGGGCTGCCCCCGGAGGCGGCGGCTCGCAGCGCTGCCTTTTCACCCTTCGGCGGAGCCGCGAAGGGCCGCGGTGGCCGTGGGCCGGGACCGCCGCAGACCCGCCGCTGCGAGGGCCCGGCCGGTCCCGGGCGGCAGCTCCCCCGGAGGAGGGGGGAGGCGCGGCGCGGCCCGCCAGGGGGCGCCCTGCGGCCGCCGCCGCTCGGGGCCGAGGCGGGCCGGGCCGGGTCGGGCTGGGCCGGGGAGGAGGGGGCGGTGGCGGCCGCCCGGCCGGCCCCGCTCGTGCCGCCTGCGGTGCGGCCCTGCCCGCTGCCGCCGCTCGTCGCCGCCATGAGCACCGGGCAGGCAGCGGGGGAGGCGGCGGGTGCCGCCGCGCCGTCGGCGCTGCCCAGGGTGCTCTCGGCCCTGTTCTACGGAATGTGCTCCTTCCTTATCGTGCTGGTCAACAAGGCCCTGCTCAGCGCCTACAGGTGAGGGCCGGCGGCGCGGGCCGGGCAGCAGGCCGCGGCGGGGCGGGCGGGCGGCGGGGCCTGTCCCGGCCCGGCCGTCCCGCGGGCCGGCGGCGGTGCCGCCCTGCTCCCGACCCGGGCAGGTTGTAACTCGCTCTCGAAGCCGAGCGGGGCCGCGCCGCAGCGCCCGTCAGGGCAGCGTTTTCGTTACCGTTAGCAAAGCCCGGGGGCGTTCGTGCAGCTCGGGTCCCCGGGCAGTTAGCAGGCGCCTTGGCTCCGGAGATATCGGGGAATGCGCAGAGGCTCGGGTCGGTTTCTGCCATTTCAGACCCCTTCGTGGCCGGTATGTATGCGTGTAACACTATTGCCACGCTGCCCGGCGGCAGAGGCCTTGACACGCACGCAAAAGCCTCGAAAGCCTTTTCGTTATTTCCCAGAATCGAGGCTGATGTTTTGCTGGTCGCACCAGCTCAGACCGTTCAGGGAAACGGCGTTTCCCCTAACTGTTCCTGCCAAACGATCTTGTTACCTTCCTGCCAGCACCTTTCTTTTCTAAGGTAGCCCAAACCAGCACGTGAACCCCAGAAAATCTCTTAATTGTAAAAAAACTGTAGGAGTCCACCTTTCACTTGATGGAGCGTCCCATACGGAATCATTGTCCTGTAGCTGTGATCTTCTCACCGCTAATACTCTTTACTTAAAAGGTTTTCTCAGGTTTTGCTGTGTTCTTGCTCATCATGAACTAAAACCAGAAAATGAAAAAAAAAAAAAAAAAAGGAAAAAAGTTAAAAAGCGAACCTTGCTGTTATTTTCTAGCATTCAGCGCTGTTTGAACACGTAACAGCTGTATGTAACATCTCCCAGAAATGATGCATGAGGCAAGTTGAGATTTTGTTTTCTAGTGGTGTCCATTGTACAGTCCGCAGGTCTGTGAAGTCTGTGTGGTACAGATAAGTGAAGTCTCCGTATTTGTATGGCATCGCTGTAAGTGCAAACCAGAACACACTGTAGGTTTCACATGATTATAAATGCGAGTCCTGTTTCTTCTGCTCTTAAGTGTGTTACCCTCACTTACAAATATCCCCCAAATAATTAACAATTTAGAGCTGATCAACTGTGCATATGCTATATTATTTGGGTGCAACTTGTGTTTTGCTGCAGAAATTAAATACTAGGACTCCACTAGTGTGGCAGTTCCTGAGCTTTTCTGAAAAACAGGCCAGTCATCCACGTGTCCAGTTGTTGACTTTGGTGATAAATTTTTTTCTCTTTTTTTCCCCTTCTTTTCCCCTCAGTATTCAATGTCTGTTTATGCCTTTCAGCTTCCCATCACCTATGTTTCTTGGAATTGGACAGGTATGTTCACAAGCAAAGCCTACTAACCGTACTCAGTATTTTTTAAGTTTAACTCATGTTAGGGTAGAGATATATTTTAGAGGAGGAAGTCTGTTATACTGCACTGCTTACCTTCTGTATTAGGTACACTGTAAGGAAGAGTGATTTGTTTGAGTGAGATCAAGGGAGTTTCAGCTCAAGCCAGCACTATTGCCTGGGAAGAGTCATGTAAAGGACTGGAAATGCCATTTATTTTCCCTCGCAGAGTGCAGTAATTAAGAGATCTGTCCTTCACAACTGTCAAGCTTTGTTCTAGCAAGTGCATAGTTCCTAATACAGTTCTTGAGCATTTATGGATTATATGCAGATACTGTCCCTGTTTGTAGACAAACAGTGTCTTTCCTCATAAATCTCTCCCCCCTTTCCAAACGGTTTTCCACTAGGACTATCACACATTTTTGGTTCTTTCTTGCCTTATGTGCCTGTGAGCAATTTGTAGTACCACAACAGAAATATGTTTTTTGTTACTTTCATTGTTAGTAGGCATCCAAAGTAAAACTAAAGTTTGAATGTTTGTGTACATGGTCCATGAAGAAGCATGTCTGACTCTGCAGAGGGGTGGTTGGGAAAGATGGAGCCTTGAAGCAAGTGTTCAGGCAAATGCATTTAGAAGAGAGGATTTACTTTCTGCCAGGATTACAAGCTAAGGGGTAGTGAGGGAGAGGTGAAGACAGGGTACTGCAAGTCTGACATCTCTGCTGTTTGGTGTTGAAGAGAGTAAAATGCCTTGTGAAGGCTTTGCTGGGGGAGAGGAGGTTTCACACATCCAGACTACTCAAGAAACTACGTATCGTGAGTCAGTGGAAGCCAAGACTAGAAAATGTGGCAATAGTTCATGTTAAGGGCAATGATATGGCTTGTTTCTTTGCAGAACCTAAGACTCAATGGCATTTCTATTTTTTGCTGGCTGATTCTTCCAAGATTTCCCTGAACACTTTGTAAAATGCATATAATATGGTGTAATGCTTTAGTCGGCAGAAGGTGACTCCGCACAATCCTCTAGGTAGTCAGTTACTCTATGTTTTATATAAGGACCCTGCCTGGGTCTGCATTAACTCTTCTGATGTGTGATTGCTCAGGTAGCCTCCTTCATTCTGTCTGTATCTTTATTATTTCTTCCTCCTGTTGTCAACGGACTGATCAAGGCACAGCTTCCATCTCACATTAGCAGAAAAGCTGGCAGTAGGCGTGATTCCCCAGACTGAACAATACTGAGTGAAAATAGAATGATTATTCTGGGATCGCGTCATGTTTTATTTTCTCAGCTTCTTCTCAGCGTGTGTTGTTGTGCAGGGTACCTCTAATTTTCTCAAATTAGTAGAGCATATGTCTATATTGTGCTTTTAAATAAATACCTAGAAAATTGATTAAGTTATTCCAGTTTATTAATAGCATTCTGTATTGTTCTTTGAAAGAAATACATAATACCTAGCGTTTGTGAAATGTATATAAACGTTTTGTCTTTGAAGCAGTTCTTGCATTCATATATCACAATTTTGCTCTTAAGTGACTTCTTGTTTTTTCTTCTGGTTTAGATGGCAGCCACTATACTTATCTTGTATGTTTCAAAACTAAATAAGATTGTTCACTTCCCCGATTTTGACAAAAGTATACCCGTGAAGGTAAGGATTACGCAGGTCCTGATATTAATGAGAAAATATTACCTCTTATAGAGTCATAGAATCTTTTAGGTTGGAAAAGACCTTTAAGATCATCAGGTCCAACTGTTAACCTAACACTGCCAAGTCTACCACTAAACCATGTCCCTAAGCACCTCGTCTGTGTGTCTTTTAAATTTCCCCAGGGATGGTGATTCAGTGTCATTCTTTCTTCTGGAGACAAGATATAAAAGAAGGACAACAAAAAAAAAGGCATTTCTTTAGCAAATGTGTTTATGTGTATCTTTGTTTCATTTCATATTGGATTTGATAATTTTAATCTAACAGCAGTAGTCTGGCCTTTTGTTTGTGGAGAAATCTGGTGCCGTTTTGTTATGCAGTGTATGGGAAAGGGTGCTGTAGCGTCATACAGCTGGATGAACTCTTTCAGATTCCTGAAGTATGTTTTCGGATGTATACAGCTCCCTGTGGGATCAATGGGAGATATGTGTTCAAGAAAGAATTTTGATCAGAGCATGAAGGGAGAAAGGCTGCTTGGAAATTTGAATGGGACATGTGATAAAACAATAGAAAAAGAGTATGTGACAGACCAAAATCCCAAATAACAGTTAACTCCAAATGTAAGGTTTATGTTCCATAGGAAGTGGCCAAAATAATGCCCACTGAAAACACTATAGGTAGGGGCTAGCACTATCATAGAGACCCTAGGTGTGTATCATCTGAAGAGGCAGGACAGAGAAAAGAAGAGAGGATCTTCTGTTATCTCAGACTGGGAATTAGGATCTGGAATGAGTACAGCAGTGATCCTTGTAGATTTTTGCGTCCATGTGCAATGTTGCTGGAGCTTTACTGTGATGCCTAAGACTCTGTATTTATGTCTTGTTGCAAGGTATTGGTCAGCAGGGAGCAGTCAGCACTGCACCATCCAGGAATTGTATGTTGCTTGTGTTTTGACTGGACTTTGACTAGTCAGTGAATCAGCTGGGTTGCTCGTTGTTGATTTCTTTACTTTTTAAAGCACCCTTTGACTGACTCTTTATCCTTTTGACAACTTTTACATTCACCGACACTAAGATTATCATTGCTTTTCATTCCTGGACTGTTTTATATCCTCAGTGCTTTCAGCTGGAGTTTTAACGTAGCAAAGTGCTAATTTTAGTGACAAAGCTTTGGAGTTCTTGATTCTTTTTAAGTAAATGTTTCACTGTTGTCTGTTGCGCTGGATGTTGTAATTTTGTCTTTACAATAGACTAATTTCAGAGGAAAGAGAATGTAATGTCATCTCTGTTTTCATCTTGTGAAATAAAACACATTTTGCTAAATAAAAATCTGCAGAAGAGATAGCGCGTTACAAATTTTTTCCAAACTTATGTTGACAGGCTGAGTCTTCACTGTTGCTTATATTCCTGTTTGCTTTGTAGTCCTGTGTACTTTTAGTGTTACTTTCACTTAAAAGTTAACTACAGTTGACTTTTACTGCACTTTTCTCCTCGCTCCTCTTTGCTGTAAAAGAAATGCACAATTTTTAACACAGATAAAATGCAGCCCACTCCTCTGTAGGTGTTTTCAGCACACAGTGCATCTAACAGTGTCTCCTGAAGCACAGATAGGCACAACAACAGCACCTATTATACAAATTATGGTAGAGAATCTGTTTTGTCTTTCTGCCACTTGCAGCTTTGCTTGACTGATAGTGAATGGGACCAGATGTACACATCACCTTTGTCCCCACTGTTTACTTTGGTTGGCTTTAGTCTTCTGCAACTTTTCTGTAGCGAGACTACTAACAGCTTTAAGCTCCAGCTGAATATTGTGTAGGGATCTCTGATGTCTTGTGTATTTTCTTAAGGCTTGGAAAGTCTGTTACTGTTTCTCTGCATTGTGTTAGGGCCCATATGTTTCTGTGTGAGTCTGTCTCGTGCTAGAAGCTGGAAAAGGTAGAGTTTAATTTACCCCTGAATGCATAGATTTCCTTTCTAGTATCTCTCATGGAATAATTTGCTGGGTAGATCTAAAATGGTGTGTCTTCCAGGCTTAATAGTATATGTATGTTACTTTTATACCTAAAATTCAAATATTAGAAAAAGTATTATTATTCTGAGGATTATTGTAGAGAAACTAAAACTGATGAACATTTACTTTAAATGGAGTCTGAGTCTCCGTAGAGGTAGGTGGCGACTCTTCTAGCAGAATCAGTGAAGCTGTGGTCGTAGGTGGTCATATGAACAAGAGCTGCAGACCGGTTTGCAGCATAGTTAATTTTTTTTTTCCCTTAAGAAAACCCTCTTTCTTGCTAAAAGTACATATGATACTACAGTTATCAAAGTCTGTCAAGTAAAGTTTCTCAATCATGGTTCAAAACATAATAATCTCAGTTGTACTTTTAATTTTATCACAGTTGTTTCCTCTGCCTCTGATTTACGTTGGAAACCACATAAGTGGATTGTCAAGTACCAGCAAACTCAGGTATGGTAAATGGAAGTTATAAGTAGACTCTTTGGATTTTACCCTTTTCTTTTGTGGGGGTGAAAAATAAACACTAAAGAAGAGCATTACGTGGAGGCATAAATGCTTATGATGTCTGGCTGGCTGGCTAAACCCCTGATAATATTACGAAATTCTTACCCAAACATTTGATCTGTTTACAAGTTGTGTGCTTTTTTAAAGGGGGCTTAGCTAGGCCTGTACTGGCAGAGAATTACAACACTGCTCTGTGACAAAGTGCTTTCCCTTTCCCCTCACACCCAACCATGGCTTTTCCTGGGTGTCCTAACCAGAGAGTTTGAAAGCTGTAAGAAGAATAAGGGAAAGATTTGTACCACGATGTTGGTGCAGGCTATTTAAGAAATCACCAAGAGATGGAAAAACTACTGTGTAGCGGGGTGGCGGCAGCGACCTAGCGCTCCTAAGCACCAAAAGCGGGTTGTGGGGAGGCTGCTGAAGGGCTCGCTGGCTCCTGCATGCCCGTAAGCGTAGATCCATGAGAGTTACTTCCATGCTATTGCTAACAAAGGTGTAAGTTATGTAGAGGTCCTGCTGTAAGAGACTGAATGACCAAATCTCCTGTGGAAGGGGAGTGCAGAAACATGATGGCTTTAGCAGGATTGGAGGGTACAGCACCTACCACTGAGGTGGTTCCTTGTATGTTATTACAGGCTCCTGAGGATTTAGTAGGGTGAACACAGAATTTTGCAGGTTTTCAGCATTTGATAACTTTGAGGCAGATGCTAGGAGAGAAAATGTATTACTTTTAACTTGTTTACGTTTCCTTTTATTTATAGAATTAATTTTCTCTGCCTACCAACGCTAGATGCCTGATTCTGCAACTCTTTGTTGTACACATTCAGCAGTTGTTCCGCTGAAGTGACTGTTCAGGCCGATATAAGGCAGTACGGTCCCTAGTAACACTTCAGCCATTGTGAACATGGAAGTAGTTTCAATCCTGTAAAAGTTTGAGTCATGGGTTCTTCTTTCCCGATTCCCTAACTAATTTTAAAATAAAAAGTTTAGTAGGTTATTTTAAACGTAAGCACACCGTCTGCTATGGCTGACACACCTCTTCCAGATTTACAATTCGTAACTAATTTTTGTTACAAAGAAGTAAGAATGGCTGCAGTGTTTTTACTGTTAAAATTTTGTTACGTTGTGGTTTGTTACATTATGTGGCATTTGTTGGCATTATGGAATTTGCCACCTTGTTTGGGTTGTCTGTAAGGTGTAAATGATCCTATGCATAACTTCAAATTGTATGTTGTAAAGGGATTCAACTCCATGTTAGGGTATGTATTATTGATTAATGCAGTTGCTAATAGTTATCTAAAACACAGGATTCATTGGTCCATATGGCCATGCTGTCAGATTTCCAAAGTGCCTTCTCAAATTAAAAAGGTTTCCAATTGCATTATGTCATGTAGATGACAGTATGTTGTTCAAAAGTAGCTATTTGCTTGGTAGATGCAGCTGGTCCCACTTTTCATGTACGTTCTCGGATTTTTTTCTTGGGGATTTATTTTACCTTTTGAAAAGTACAGCTTGTTTGCTTCGTATTTTATTTCTGTTATATGTTTTCAGAGGCAGGTTTATTGCGTGTCCTCTAAGTTTACAATAGGAATAATGTTTTTTTTACCCTGACCATGAATTCCACAGAAAGAATTATTTCACAGGGGCTATGCTAGGTAGAAAATAGCTTTTATATTTCATTTCCTGATGCAGAGGGACCTTTTAAAAGGTAGCCAGTTGCATTGTTTTACAAACTGGCAAATCTTGTTATTTTTCAGTGATTTGGTTATCTAATCTGCCTCTGATGTCAGACTGACATTCTTTTATATATGCTAAGTGGCTAGGAATTTGTTTGGTTGCTTATTGCTGGATTAATGGTTTCATCCTCTAGTAGTAAAACTAGATAAGAATTAGAATGTAAAAAATGCTGTTAATCTGATGTTATGCTTGGATTTTTATTTCTTTTTTGACAGTTTGCCGATGTTTACAGTGCTCAGGAAGTTTACCATTCCACTTACTTTACTGCTGGAAATCATCATACTTGGGTGATCCTTTTTTTTTTTTTTTTTTTCATTTAAGATACCTTTATTTTAGATCATATCAAATGGATTGCTTGTGGCATCTCGTCAGAATATTGGATGAGTGCGTTTTACTGACAAATAGAGAAAAGCAAAGAAAGTGGTTTTATGCAGCTTTATTTGAAGACATAAATACATGCATTTTAGTGAATACAGGAGAAAGAATTCAGCTTGCTCTCATTTACACAGCTCAATCTCTTGACTGTTGCACAGGAATCAGGTAAGCAGACCACAACTCAGACAATTCCAGTGGTTATGGTTTGTGTCTCCTGTCGGAGGCCCCTCAGCTGCAAACTGCTTCAAACAGACAGGTCCTTATGTCTCAAAACAGTGATGATAGTATGGTGGTCTGTTTATGTGGAGTAGCTTCTGTGTCAAGTCTATAGACATACCAGTTTAATGAAGCAGAATGGTATCTACCGGTGTGCTGTTAGAGCAGAAAACTCCTTCATTATAGATACCTCCGTTATTTTTAATGACAAATTAAGAAGCGCTGCTGCAGGTTGAGGTCACCAGGTGCAGTTGTACCGACATGGTATAAATATAAATTCCTTGAAAGGAGTATTAATACATCATACTTTGTCACTGTCATAGGTCTACCCAGATGGCGTGTGCTTGGTTAAGGTGAGGTCACAAGGGGAACTGCAGCTTGCTGAAGCTGGGTGCAGGCAGCATGAGAGTGATGGTCAGGACAAGAGTTTTCAGAAAGCCCCCAGGTAGACTGATGTCTCCATTTGGCTGAAGCAGCAGTTGATCAGTGTGACATTGACCATATCTGGGGATGCTGCAGGATTCTTGTCTACTTGTAAATTCTCACAGGGAAAGCAGAACCTGGGACTCCCTCAAGCAAGTGAGGAAAATGTGAGTGAGTGGCGTTGTCATCAGTTCTCAGCTGGAGTACAGCAATGTGATGTATGGGTGCAAGCAACATCCTAACCTAAGGGAAGCTTAAGAGCAAAACGCTGTATTCATAACGACTGCTGCAGTGTACTTCCTTGGGGCTGGAAAGGAAAGGACTCCAGAGAGTCTATGCTGACTTACCTCAGAATTTGAAAAGCAGTCAAGGTTTGGGTTGTTACTGTCGAGGGTCATTATGATCAAAGCCTTATCTATCTAGAGACTGCATGCAGCTTTGTTGTTGGGACAGTGGTCCATAGCTGTGCTCCTTTGACGCGCAGGATTTCTCCAAGAGATGTTTTGTTTTGGTGGATCTTTCCTCACGGGCCAGCTCAGAGCTGGGAGCTAGCCTAAGAGAATGGCGAAGGGAAAATCTGTAAGGCATGCTGTAGTGTGGTGCAAAAATAAGTACTTAAGACATTTCTAAATAAAGCAGTACAGGTATAAGAAACAGAACAGCAGTGCTGATGTAGATGTAGTGAAGAACATCAATTACAATTGAATTTCAGTTTGGCTTCAGAGTAAGTGTCTGTTTGAAAAATAGCCCAGATACTGTGCTGTACAGCATCTTCCCCCAGAAAGATGAGATGAAAAACTACATGAGAGATGTGCAGTAATTTTCCTTTATTGGATTACTGGAAGACACTGAAATATGTCCGTTATGAATACTACTACACAGTGAATTAAAGTCTGTTCCAACACTGTTACTTTAAACATTTAATCTCTATTTTCTAAATTATCTTGTAGCAGAATGCTCACAATGCTTTTTAAATCTCTGTTCTCAGGGCCAAGGTCTGACAGCGTGGCACATGGTCAATCACACTGCTTCTGTAAGATTATCAAGACTGTGCCCTCCTGTTGAATGTTCTGTGATTACTAATTGCTTTTATTTTTTTTTTTTCAGAAAGACAGCCATTTAACCTCCCCTTCAAATAATGAAAATGTGAATTTTCTGTCTAATTTTTGTCTACAGGAAACGATACCCACTGAGTATTATTGTCAGCGTATTTGCCATCATTCTTGGGGCTTTCATAGCAGCTGGGTAAGGTTTTCATTTGTTATGTGAAGACATGTTGTGAGAGGAGGGACAACAGGAGAATATTTTTCCTTGTCGAGCACCAAGTAAACTTAAGTTGAGATGTGTTACTCTGGATTAAGTTGTTTTGGAAAAGCTCTCTACTGACATCATTGGGAGGTGCAGGAATACAAAGGGAAAGATTTAACTTCAGCTGGAAGTATTTGGGTGCTCTTTACATGCCCCCTAGGTTTTCCGTGTTTGCAGGATCATAAATGAAGCAAATTAAAACTGTGTGAGAAAGGCTGCTTTTATTTCACAGTGTCAGTGTATTTTAATAATTTTAAAAAAAAATGTTCTAGGTAGAAAGACTGATTTTTTTGGTTGTCAAATACTGTTTTGAGTTAGGCAATGACTGTTTTTTTCAACCCCTTTCAACAAATTTAAGTGTGACACTGAGTTCACAAAGCACTCGTGGTATTCTCCTCTGTTTTCTTTCTGTCTGAATGTTCCTTTACTTCACCAGAAATGTAATGTTATTTTTTTGTTTCTTGCCTTTGCTATGTACAAAGGTAAATAATTTCCATGTGATGTGACTCAGATAGGGCCACATCCTATTAAATTCATTACCCTGTATCCATGAGGTAATTAGTCAGAACAGAAAGGATGACAATATGTCTGGTCTGACTGTAAAAAACAGGCAGTCAGACTATATTTCTTAGCTACTTTTTGAGTTAAAAGAAATAGATACGTATGGTCAGTAAAATGGGACAGGTTGTCAGAATTGAGACAGATGGAATTTTTCACAGAATGAAAACTGAACATTTCCTGCCACTTCCACACTGACTACTGGGAAATTTCTGATGATTCATTTGTGGCGGTCCTGTGACTGGCGGGAGACATGTAAAGTTCTTACTTTGACTTACAAAGAAGGCTTAAAGCAAAACCTGTGACATGCCGGAATTCTCAGGATTTGCATTTCCTCACTTACGGTGTTTCTCTAGGTAAACAAGGTAATGCAATGCATTGTATACTCTTTGCTTATTTACAGTAGAACATTTCTTTCCCAGGTCTGATCTGTCTTTTAATCTGGAGGGCTACACCTTTGTATTGCTGAATGATATCTTCACAGCAGCAAATGGAGTTTATACCAAGCAGAAAATCGATCCCAAGGTAACTGTGGTGATTAGGTGGAATATAACATTATGACAGTGTGGTAACAGTGGGTTACTTATTACATGACTTTATGAACTCATAAATAGTTCCATTTGCTTTCACATTTCAGTTGATACATGCATCCTTAATACAGAGCAGCCTGAGGAAAAGCTTGTTATTAGTATGTCAGGCCAGGCTTAGATAAACTGTATTTTATTTTCTCCCAAGTCTTCTAGGCAGAGTTTGTAGTGGCATTAAAATGTTGCTTTTGGCTAGAAAAATAAAATAGATCCAAACCAAAAGCAAATTTTATATCTGTAAATGACATATATATCTAAAGGAGATGACGTTTTGTCTGGAAACGCACTTTAAGCCAGGTTTATGTAAAATAAATCTGTGGATAGGAACAGAAACTTGTGCGGTTTGAATCAATAACCACAACAACGGATAATTTTTTGGTTATCTAAGACCAAGTTTACACCAAACCCAGGTATGCCAAAGAATTAGGTGATGCCTTGATACATTATGTGTTATGTAAACATGGAGCAGACTGCTCTTCAGATACAGTGCCATGAAGACATACTAAGCCAGAGCTAAGAGCAGTCTTGGAGATGCTGGATAAAGGTTTTGTCACTGGCTTTTGTGGTTCAGTCCGTACAGTGGAAATGCATCTTTTAATAACCTCAGGAGTCACATTGAATCCAGACTCAGTATTTTTCTTTATGAACAGCACTGAACAGCCTCACAGTTTTCTACAAAACACGGCATTTTATTTTAAAGCAAGATATAAACTGGAGAGATTTGGTAATATTGTGGCTGAATGTGGAGGAAGGGAAGGCTGGTTTTTCATTTCCGTAATCTGCTTCTGTGTCAGGCAGGTTAACCGACAGGATACCAGGCATCCTTCAAGTTACTTGAAGTTACATGAGTTAACAATAACTATAGATGCTTCATCTAGAAGTCAGACTTCATTAGTTTTCCTGTTATGGAAGCATAGGGGGCCACCCTGCCCTCTGCTTTTGTGGTTGATTTGCAGTTGACGGAATGGGTAGTGCTTTGGCCAGGCAGAGGCTTATGTGGAGTGTGACACAAAGCAGTTGTGGACCTGTGCCTTGGGAAGTTTCTGACTAGCTGCTGTTCTGTAGAAACTGTTCAAGGTAGAGCAGTAATATTCTGCTGAGTGTACAAAGTGACTGAAGTGGAAACTCAGCTCTGTGCTAAACACTGAATCTAGTGATTACAAGCTCATTTTTTAAATGGAAATGTATTATGTTTTGTCTGCCTGTTGACAGTAATGCCAGAAGGATTGCCAGAGTAATACTTATGCTCCCAAATGGCTTGTAATTCCCAACACCATGTTTCATTTTTCACAGGAGCTAGGAAAATATGGTGTCCTTTTCTATAATGCTTGTTTCATGGTGGTTCCAACAGTTATTATTAGCTTTTCTACTGGAGACTTTCAGCAGGTAAGGAGCAATATTGCATATCTCAGGCTGATAACTGTATTTTGTTCAGGTTTTTTTCAGCTGGGAGGTGGGGTGGTTTGTTGTTTGTTTATAAAGAGGTAATCCTACCTCCATGTTAGTGACTAGTATTTGAAATAGGTGACATGGACTTGGCCCTCACAGGTAAGAACTTACTCAGTCTAAGGAGAAGGTGAATTTGTGTGATAGCCCTTATATGAATCTTCGTTGAAAAACTAATGTATGACTGGGGACTCTCAGCTAGAGCAATTGGTTGGGAATCCAGCTGCACTGTGTGGTTTGCCACGTGCTCTAAAATGAGACTGCAAGTACCAGAACTAGACAATTTCCAGTCCTCCTCTCATTCTGATGCACAGAACAGATTCCTGTTTAGTCTCAGTCTACTAACCTACATTTTACATTCTCTCACAGAATGACACGAGTCTCATGCTAATCATAATACAGTGTAATATCGTAGGCAGTATGTCCTGGCACATAAAGTATGAGACCGGGAGGCTTGTGTTTTTCTGACTCCCTCGCAGACTTGCTGAGTTGCCTTTTTCTTACCAGTAAAATGAGTCTAGACACTTGTATTCCATTTCGGAAATGTTTGAGATTTGCCACTGAAAATTGTTGCAGAGCTTGAAGGTGTCGTAAATCATTCCAGTGTCCTTTGTTGTATGTTGTTGTGCCCTGGACTCACATGATTTTGTCATTGTGTTCTTTGAAGTCTGTTTCAAGTGGAAAAATTCTCATTCCCTGAAAATGATGGATTTAGATCTGCTCTGAGCGTGAAATTTCTCGTGACGTCAGTCTGACATGACCTTGGGCCAGTTTTGGAAAATGCAGCTGATGCCCTTCTTGGCAGTTGTAGTGGGGGCCAGGTTTGTATGGCTGTAAGGTTCCAACTGCTTTCCCAGCAGACAGGACTGAAGGCATTTTGGAAGAACTGGCCCAGGAGGTTTACCTTGTTGCTGGGTTTATTCCATGCAAAAAATAGAGTATGTTGTGCTCACATGGTGATTTCACACAAACAAGTTGATGCTCAACTACCTGAAAAGACAAAATAATTATCAGAGAAATGCAGAGTGCCTATTGTGCATACACATTGGCTTGGTCACTTAATATTAAAAGTTCCATTAAATTATGCGGATAACTCAAGGAAGTGTGATGTGCAGAGACTGAATCACAGAAAAAAGGGAGAAAATGGAAAAATACTGATGAAGGCAAATGGACTAATCATTGTAGATAACATCTGTATTTAGCTGGTTGTCAGGCCATAGAATTGGCTTGCTTTTACCCTAGCAGAGCTTTTTGCCTTGATCCATTACAGTGCACAGCATGTATCTTTTGCCAGTGTAAGTATCAGTACCCTGTCTGTGTGACAGGGAGATAGATCACTTCTGCTCCTCCAGCTGGTTCTGGAGCAGTAGCTACCACATCTTGTAGAGACAGCAGTTTGCGAGTGCTCCAGTTAGTCACTTCTTCACCAGCTGGCTGACTAGGAGAAGAGGAAAGCATGATGCAGTGGAAGGGAAAGGAAGTCCCAGAATGTCCTTCTGCAGTAGTTTGCAGTTTGCTGTTGCACATCAGCACAATTCTTGAAGGGCAGAGCTACCTGAGATCCCTCTGATTTATTGCCTCAGGTGGTGGAGGCTCAGCTAGCCACAGCTCAGCGTGGACTAACAGCCTTTGTCTGGGTTCTCAGGGATGTGCTCAGCCTTCGCTGAGTTTTGTGCTGATACAGGTGACTTCAAACTAGCCAGATTAAAGTGAGGCATATCCTGGAGTTACTAGAGGTGGAAAAGAATCTGTGACATGTTTCTTAGTGACTGTTGTGTGTCACTGTGTATTTGCTGCATGTCACTAAGGAGCAGACTTCAAAGTGATGTTTTAGTTTTTTCATTGACTTTCATTGATGAGATACCTTAGTATGGCTTATCTAGTCTACTTTTGAGTTCAAAAATGCAGGCTTGGACCTTGAAAGCTGTTCATGAATCTGTGGTATCAAATAGATTTCAAGATTATTTATTTATTTGTTTGTTTTCTGCCTGTCTCATACCAACACTATTCTGTAATATTTATCACAGTGGTTGTATCAATAACTATAAACCCACAGATTCTCTATATCTCTGTATTGTATTTATATTCATTGCTTACAGTGTGCGGTTTTACGTCTACACTGCTGTACATATTACAAGAATGTGTCTAGGTATCATGGGTGCTGTTTTCCTACTGTCTCTGATGCTCAATACCTCAGACTGTTTCCAGTAGTGATACAAGTGTTTTGTAATTATAATACGAATCAAATGTATTTTGTGCTTTTGCACGTTTTCATATTAACTATATTTTGTATGTGTTTTTACAGTTGATTATATGTAGCACATAATTCTCACTTCCTTTTTTTTTTTTATTTTTTAGGCAACGCATTTCCAGCACTGGACAAATTTTTTATTTGTCTTTCAATTTATTCTTTCCTGCTTGTTGGGGTAAGGACACAGGGCCAGTCAAGTAAGACTTTTTAGTGACAGTGTTTCAAATTGCAAATCTCAAATGTAAGACTCACTAATAAGTTATGTTAAAATTCAAAGAAAATATGTTTTCCTCCAGGCTTCTATCTTGTCTTTTAATTATTCCTGATAGTGTGAATAACGGAGTACTATCTGTGTTGTTGACTTCTCAGGTCAACAACGTGACATTTAGCTTTTCACTTTCTGTACTGAGTGTATCTCTGCTAGCCGTCTCTTCTGATTATCTAACTTCTTTGCAGTTAATAGAATGTAAGCCCTTTAGTATAGGAACTGTTTCAGTGTGTTTGTTCTTTAAAGTACCTGGAAAAGTATGGGAGACTCAAAAATAATGAAACAGTTCTTTGTTCCTGTTGGATGTGCAAGTGAAATGAAGAACACAAAAACGAGTTAGATCCCGTCTCTTTCATACGTCACCGACCAGTGGGTCAAACTGACTTCAAATATGGACACTTAAGAAGCACAGAGAATAGGGACGACTCTGCTAGAGCTCCAGCAGCACATTTAAATGTGTATTTCAAGTAGTTTGTGTATGCACATCATTAACTTAAAATAAAGGTCCACAGAATCTTTTTTTAGGGTTTGGAACAGGTGGGGTTGAAGATCCCAGCAAAATACTGATCCAGAAACTGTCGAACATTTCAAAGTGTTGCTAAACTGCTGAGCTCCCTGGGAGGAATTTGTAAAATGTTCTCCTTTATTTAGGTTTCTATTGATGTATTCTACTGTCCTATGCAGTCATTACAATTCTGCGCTCACAACGACGGTAGTTGGTGCCATAAAGGTGAGTTATGGAGCAGAAGAGGGAGATGAGAATGCTCAAATAGACAGGGAGGAGCATTGACTCAGTAGTGATCCTGATTATGCTTTGAGCTGGAAACTCAAAATGAGGGCTAATACTGAGACACTGCTTGTGCCAAACAAGGTCACACCACAAAGTGACCTTTTTTTCTTTCATTGAAGCTCAGATATACTCTAGGAAGCAGAGTGAGTATTGATTAATTTTTTTTTTCCTACAAGGGAAAGTAGAACCACTTTCATTAAAAGATGTACAATTAACCACTTTGCATCAGGTACTGTTGCCTGCTTCTGTTCTTTATTAGGTACTGTGAATTAGTCAGTGCGGCCCGGTGCAAATCTACTGCAAACTGATACAGACTAACCCACTTTCACTTCTGGCTGAACTAATTTCCATTTCAGCTGCCACACAGGGCATTAATAGATAAAGAATAATGGCTAAGCTGTAGTAAGGAGTGTATTACTTTGGTTTAACTGTGTCATCCTAATGTGAGAACTTGTCTTCTAGCTCAGTGGACTATTTAATTTTGGCTTGTATAAATTCAGATCAATTTGATCCAATACCAAAACATGCATGTCTTAAAAACTGAACTCGGTGTCCTTACAGTCTGTTTTCCCTAACCCAGTTTAATTTAAAGCCAGTGCAACTTCATTTCTATTGATGAGGCCAGCATGTCCAAGCTGGGAACATTACTGGCTGCCCAAGCACTCATTTTTTAGGCCAGTTTAGAGAGAAGCACAGAGCTGTAAAGTGGAGGAGTTTCAGCAAAAGATAAAACTTGTGCAGTTGGTGGCCAAACAGCTCTCAAAATCCAGACTTGCTTAGGCAGAGGAGTAACAGTCCTCAAGGTGCTTACGTGCCTGGGTGATTAAGGAAAACAATACCTTCAGCACAGCAAAATCCACAAAAGGAGGATTGTACTTCCTTTCTAGAGGTTGGTTTTTTTTGTTTGTTTGTTTTTTAAAGCTGGCAAGAATAATCTAGGAGTTTTCCATCTGTACTCCCTGAAAATGTTCCTTTAAAGTTTGCATGCCTGCTTTGAACCATTAAGACAGAGCAACACTATTTCTATTTTCTGAGCAATAATGCTCTTTGAGGCATTTTGAAGAGCTTTAAAGTTGAGAAGCACTTTATGATGCAGTAGTCCCCAGCAGAATCTCATAGAAATGACATCATTATCCATGCTAGCTGCTAAAACGTTTGAAACCAACAAGGTGTTGGTAGAATGATCACACAGTTCCGTGGTTTTCTTTCTGTCTATGTGGGACAATTTTCCCAAAATTTTATGGGGGCGGGGTGAGAGGTAGAATCTTTAAACTGTGCCTGCCTTGAACTTGAGCCAAGTGCTTTCAATGCACATTTAGTTGGCAAAGTAAGGAGGTAACCATTTTAAAGCAATAATAAAGAGCTTTCACTGTAACTTTAAAGATTATTTTTTTTATGCTTGAGAAACCAAAACCTGCTTTGAAAGGATCCTTCCAAAGATTAAAGAGAAGTAAATTTTCAGAAGGTGACCATACCTCCATTTTGCCTAATGTCAAAGAGCTGCTTTTATTTTTTAATTTTCTTTTTTTTTTTTCCTCACCAGAAAGTCTCTCTGAGTGCATTGAGTGCATTTGGAAAACGTACTGATTTTACTATTTTATTTCACTGTTCCATTACCCACAAGGCAGACATCCTGTGAAACTAATTTAAATGCTGATTTTAGAGTGGCCAGCAATAGAGCTATTTTCTTAGACAAGTAAATGAATTGATATAATTTATATTCTTGGAGATGAAAACTGACTTCAACAAGTGCATGGCTTTTGTTTCCTTTCAGAACATATCCATTGCTTACATCGGAATGTTGATTGGTGGAGATTACATATTCTCCATGTTAAACTTCATAGGGCTAAATATTTGGTGAGTGGAACTTGAATAGCCTTTCTTTGCTAAAGCTGAAAATGTCTCAGTGCGATACAGTTTTATGTTCTGTTCGATTTGGCCCACCTGGATGATGTGGTTTTGGAACTACCGGCCTGGTGAAACACCGCCTCAGTATGTAAAGTTCATTACAGTTAGTTTTGTCTTTTCATGCTTGTTTTCAGACACTGGATTTTACTGCGGTAGGATCTTAACTATGGAACCATGCCTGCAGTTTTACTGCGTGGGGTTGAATTCAGTCTTCTTTTATGAGCAGCACTTCTGAGCTGTGAGGCTTCCAAGTAAAAGCCAAGTGGCGTGGGAAGTGAGAACAGGGACTGAATGAGCTGTGCCCATTGAATATGGGTTCTAACTTGTGGGTTGCTGCTTTTTGTGGTTGGATGAACTGTTTCATCTGTTTGTATGACTCTTGGAGCAACTGATGATTGATCTTTGCCTACTCGGGACTAGTTTCTTAGGCATTCCTATTTTATGCTAGCTGGAATTCTTAAATAATTTGGAAGGAAAGGTGCATACTTATAAAATGGTGTATACAACATCAGGTATCTCTGACACCTCTGTTCATTCTCTTTTCTTTAGTATGGCAGGAGGACTGAGATACTCGTTTTTAACCTTAAGAGGGAACAGCAAGCCTTCACAACCTGGGGATGAAGAAAATGCACATCCTGAGTCAAAGAGTTAGCCAAAATGCCTGCCTTGAAAGACATTGAAGATACAAGTTTGTTAGCATTGCTGAGAACTTAAATAAGTATGTGCTGGAACATATTTGGGACAAGAAAACCAAATCTACCTCAGTTGCCACAGATGTGCACACAAATAATTGGTTCAGAAATACTCTTGCACACCACGTTTTTTACACGTGGACAAGGCTAATTTTCTTTACACCACAGGCTAATTTATAGGAAGGAATGCCATGAGCAAATCTCAAGTTGTAAATGTCTTCATTTGCCTGTACTTTTGTGCTGTTTGGTACTATTTGTACGATACCTGTGAGTTCTGTTTCAGTGTCTGCCACTACCCTCTGAGGCACAACTCCCTGTAAGGATCATGAGGCTTGATTCAGTGTTGCCTTATGCCATATGCAATCTCTGATACCAGTGAAGAGATGAAAGTTGCCAGTGATTCAGAATGATTGCACGTACGCATTTGCAGTTGTGTAAGTGATGCAGAACGTATGGGGCAAAGTTGCGTGCCCCCAGGTTGATCCCTGTGTAAGTGTTGGCTGAAGAATTCAGGATATGGCCTAGTGCGTTCGGCATACATTGTGTTGGCATCTTCTCTCAGTCTTTTCCTCATCCTCAGTAAGATCATGGGGTTCTGCTGCGATTGCCACAGCTGTTGTAAGTGAACCCTCATAACTTTGCTGCGGGATCAAGGAGAAAAGGAAATTGAGAGGATTTTTTAATATTTAAAAAATCTGCGTGTGTGTGTCAGTACCAAACAGGTGATTAGGGGATATAACAAAGATAAATCTATTTTGTTTAGGTACATTCATCCTTTTATATCACTGTCATCTCCTCTGATGTTTTGTCTATAGCTACCTTCTAATGCTGCAGAGAAGTGATGCTACTATGTACAAACTACAAGAGGGGAAACTGATATATGGAAGACTAACTTGTCTTTAAACAGGGAGAAAGGATCAGTGGCCTGCCGTGTCTTACACCTGCAGTGAAAACTCATCTGGTACTGGTTTATGATGTCAAATTCAGAGCAAGGAATCATAATGAGCCCGGGGTGGTGGTGGGGGGTTGCTACAGCGCGCAAGGCTGGTCCAGTGGTTTAAAAAACCAGCTTCAGAATGTGGCGGTCTGGGTTATCATCTGGGACATTAACGACACCGCTCTGTACCTTTATTTCCATCTCTGACAGTACAGTTGGTAGGGCTTACCTGTGTCTCTGAGGATACAGTGTTTGAAAACACGGTGGAAGCATTGCGGTGCTGGCAGACAGCAGAGTAATGTTGGAGTTCTCAGTTACCTGCACGCACGAGCCAGACTTTTTTAAAATAATCAGAAGAAGATTTTGGAAGACCTTGGCATAGAACCAGGTTGTTCTTATGACTTAGGCAGTCCCTGCTTGAATTAAAATGCAGCTCAATCTGAAAAGCGTACTCTCTGTGTAACACATGAATGACCAGACTGGACTAGATGTAAGAAACATATGAGTAGCTCACACCAGAAGCTTCAGGGAATGACTGGGCTGCCCACTGCCTGCATGGATTTGAACGGCAAGAGGAGCAGTGACTGCGGATGTTTGGGGTGGAATTTAAGGGCACAGTCAGAGAGTAAACAGAAGTCTGAGCTATCCAGGTTCTCACAGCTGGCTAAGACATGTGACTTTATTTTCTGCGGATGGAAGAGACGGGGAGGGGAAGGATTGCTGCAAATATTTTAGAGACATCTTCTGGTTGTAAATATTTCCTTTATACTTAAAAAGCCTTTGATATTTGTGAGTGTATTCTTTTATAGGACTCCTCTTTTTCCACATCGTCTCTACCTCCAGAATCCTAATTATTGGACCTCAACTTAAGGCATTGGCAAGTTTTCATTAATTACGAAAAGATTATGGGAGCTGTTTGATTGCAATACTGATGGGCACACTATGGCACCTGCTAAAGCGTAGGTCCCACAAAGGAGCAGCCACTGTATGGATTTAATTCATTAGTACTTTGCTGTACCTTTTATAAATAAAGAGATACGGATTACAGTTTTAACCAGTTTTTCCTTTTTTTGTGTGAATGGACACGTGAAGCGCCTTCGAGTACACATGCACAGCACAAATAATTTGCTTGTTGTACGATCACCTGCCATAGTGTATGTAAAGTGGATTCATTGGTTCATTCTGTACCACAGTGGAAGCGATTTTATTTAATTCGTTGTTCATGTCATGGTTTTGAAGTGCTTCAGGCTTAGACTTCTCGCCTAAAATACAGACCTGATTCTCGCAGTCTTTATGATCGTATTACTCCGGAGTAATTCAAAACATAAATGTAGGAATAACAAAAAGTAGGCACGATCTGCAGGAACTTGCAATTGCTTGCATCCTTTTATGAAGCAGCTCTGTTTCAGTCACTTACTATTTTCCGCTCTCTTTGTGGGTACAATGTGGATTCCAATAAGTTTGCTGGTTGAAGCTCTGGGAATATGGGCTCAACCAGGCACAGCTGTCATGTTAGGTTTTAGGCAATCACAGAAATGTCTGTTTCATTCAGAACCTCAGTAATTGTGTCTTTCAGTTAATGAGGTAGTAGTTTAAAACTGGTTTCTCTTGGGATACACCTGTAGGTAGTCCTAACCTTCCTTTTCTACAGATGAAAATGTAGAAATAGTAGAACAGTTGTAAACCTGTGACTTGCTGTGTGAAGCTTCATTTTATTTCTTTTGGAAAAATGGTTAGAGAAAACATGTCTTTGGAATATGTGTTTAAAAGGATTAGTAAGTGGGCTAGTTTTAAGAAATACTGGATGGTCTTCTGAAAGTTGCGTTCCCTCACAGGCGTGCCTTGCGGTTACATGCTGCTAGCTGCAGAACTGTGCTGTGTTTTCAGAAATCAGTCTGATATTTTAAAAACCTTTGCAGTTCTACAGGTGGCAAGGCATATTTACAAGGGAACACGGAGATAAAAGCGGTAGGTGGATGGGAATATTGTACTGTACGTTGACCTGTTCATACTCTTAGCTTTATAGGGATTGCTTAGCTGTAATGGGGTGAGATTGAGAAAGAGGAAGTACAGGGGCCACCTAAAGAAGCTTTCTACCCATGCAGTGTAATTCCTGTAGAAGTCAGAGAAGCAATACCTCAGGGAAAAAGCTCGGACTGGGCTGGATGAACAATTCACATTCATATGAATTTACTATTTTTCCTCTCAATATCTGGGTCTGATTTACAAACATTGGGTCCATAAAGTACTGTAAATGTATCTCAGACTTGTTACCAACCTCTGGAAAAGAAAATGGCAAGGGAGCCTGGGCAGTACAAAAGGGAAGTCTGGCAGCTATGGAAGTTTTGTGTTTTGACTCCATCAGCAAATAGAAGTGATTTTATTTTTAACCTTTAATGGAGGTGTTCAACATCATTGTTGCATACGAAAAACACAGTGTAACTTGTTCAATTTTAAAGTGTTCCTTGAATAGCAGGTGGTTCTTTGGGGAATTTGTGATTGTAAATATTTTTGAAAATGTATTATTCAGACCTTATTTGATTTGACTGGCCTTACCTATGGGGTGAAACGAGGTGAAATCTTAAGAGAGAGCTTATGTGTGGGGAAACAGGGTTGTTAAGATGGTAATGATTTTTATACCTTCTTACGGATAAATGAGTGTTACATTGCCTGTGATTCAGACATCATCTTCACTGTAGTGCATCTGCATATTGTTTTCTGGCTGAAGGTGTCAGTAGCGTGAAAGTTGACTTAGATTGCTGCTCTTCAGTCGGAGATTTCTGAGTGTCAGAGGCTTAGAGATGGCTCGAGTTTAATGTGGAAGAGTATCATTGAAGTATATAGACAGACTTTGTTTTACCTTAAGTGCAGATGTAAACATCAGTGTTCCTCTTCCCCCGTTCAAACTGATCTTTGAAAAACGGATAATGTTTCAAATTGCCACTACAAAGAAGAGTAAAGGTTGTTTATCTGCCTTCCCTGAGAAATTCCGTATGTTAACTTTAAAAAGAATTTGTAATCACTTGGAGTCTAGATTTCATTGGTTTACTCTGTCTTGCAGGGAGATACTGTTCTTGTAGCCTTTTTTTCCCCTTAAGGTTTTGATACGTCCTCAACTTTAATACTGGTTCAAACATACTTTGTTCAGAGGAGATGAAAGCCCCTATTCGCTTGTTAACAGATGTCTGTACTTGTTCGTGCCATAATGCCACGGTTTGTAAAATGGGCATAAAGATGCTAACCTCTTTTCAGAAAGTTCTGTGGAAAGTTATATAATATTGGTTCCTTTGTATAGAATTAGGTGACTTTAGTAACGCTTTAATGTTTTGTCTTCGAATTGGTAGATAAATCTGTTTTTGTGCATTCAGTGTGAGCTTGCACTGCAAAGGGGTCGGCTGGGCTTTAACTCTTTGCTGTTAGAAGAAATGCTGTTGTGTGTTATCACCACGTTTTGGAGTATTCTTATCCAAGGTTTTGGTTTAGACCATCTGTAGCCTTTAGGATTCTATTGAATCCTAAACAATTACAGTAACTTTTTTTTTCTTTTCATTCTTGGGTAGCTTCCAGAAAAGGAGTGAAAGCTTTCCTCTAAAGAAAGCACCAGAAACCACTGTTTAGTTTGGGTTTTTTCAGTAGTTTACAAATCTGAGTGTAATGTAGAGACGTTACTCTAATCTAAACCCTGGATGTTCCTTGGAAAAAGAAAGGCATGTGATTTGATTAGACTTCTCACTTCCCTGCCAGTGCTCACAGGCTAGCAGCGTCTGGAAAGAGGCATTTCCCTGCGAGACAGCGACTGATTCATACTAGCTCACTGCCTTCGCTCACCATGGAAGCGTTCCAGCACCAGCTGCTCACTCTCACTGGGGGTCTGATCTGTTTCTGCATTCTGATAAAATGCATCAGATTTATGAAATATATTTTCCCACATGTCTGGAGTGCTTTGCCTCAGGCTTTCTTTCGCTCACTGGGAGAATGGGCAGGTAAAGAAACCTTCACCTCCTCCTTCTTCTTCTAACCGAGTGGTGGATTGTTACCTTACTAATCAGGAGTGGTTTTCCTTGCATTTCCTTACTCTGCCCATTTGGAACGAAATGCAGTTTCCACTAGGTGTGGCTTGCTTAACTTCTTTTTGCTTTGTCCTAGTAACTTTGGGTTTATGAAGGTCTTGCATACTTGGGGAGAACAGAAAATAGTCAAACGGGTAACAGCTCACACACCTGTTGTGTAGACGTGAATTCTCCCCCCGTTCCTACTTCTGATGTTTCTTCTCTACTGCAAAGTGTTTTAGCTTTAATAACATTGCCTGTATCCTCAGTTTCCTGATATGTGAAGCAACTAGTTTATGTCTAGTATGTGCTTTCCACTTTTCAAACAACTTTTCTTAAGCTTGTTAGATTATCTGTACGAAGCACAAGTGGACAGGTACTGTAGTGAGTTCCTGGGCTACAGATGTCACTGATCTTGTGATGTCCCTGGCATCTTGTTAAGAAGTGACCCGAACTGTACACTTGTGCTTTGTTCCTTTCCTCCACAATAGAGACTTGATGTGACTGGGCTGAATTCCTGTTTAATAAGCACATCTCACAGTGGATTAATAAGAAATTAAATCCGCCCCTGTGCAGAAGGCCTGCCTGAATACCAGCTGCTTCTGAAGCAATGCGTAGATCTGGTTTTGATGTAAGTGAGGCAGGGAGCTCTGTTCTGTGCTTGAGGTGAGCAGCAGTGTGTGGAACTTTCTGTGTAAAATCCTTGTTTCCACTGAAGGTTGGGAGGCTTGTTTCCTTTAGTGGACCTTTTATGCTGTCCTTTTTATAAACACAGACTCTTCTGGGACCAGTAAAATTCACAAGGGTTGGATAATTAGCTGTATCGTGTGGCACAATGAGATCCTGAGAATCACGAAAATGGAAGTTGGCAGGTGGAAGTTTGTTTCCCAACAGACACTTGCTTTTCATCTGCAGGTCTGTTAGAAAGATCTGCTGTTGCTTCACCAAGGTGTCTCCTTTCCTTTGTGAAATAAGAGTAATTACTTTTCTGTTGGCAGTGCACCTAACCATTCAAAATCACATGGCTTTCCTGGTGTCTCTTGCAATTTAGAAGTCCTTAATCCATTTTTTTTTTTTAAATATTGACTAATTTTCCGTTTTGTTCTGAAACTTTACCCGGTTTACCTTGGAATTGCTTTGGTGATTTCCTACTTAATTTATTTCTTCCTTTTTTTAAGGTGATAAGAATTTTCTTGCTGTAGTTCCTCTCTGGTTTTTGCATGCGTAACATCTAAAGTTCAGGGTGCTTTACAAATGCTGAAGGTTGTTTACTTTCCAGTAACACTAAACCCAAAGATAAACTGAGTAGGACAGCGCTGAAGAAAGAGCTGTTTTATCGGTGATATGTTTGCTGTGATATTTCCTTCCAGACAGATTTCTTGTGTGAGAAAGTGTTATATCAGCTTCAGTCACCACTTAGACCTTACGGATCACTGTTGTGCCAGCAGCATATAAGTGAAAAACTTGCAAAGCAGAACTTAGAAAAATATGTATATGGAAGAAAATTCTACCACGTCTTAGGCGGTTGCCTTCTTGCTGAACCCATTGAAAATGACAGTAATAGCTACCTACTGCATTAGATACAGGTTACTGCGGGGAGGGATTTGCTTTGAAGACAGAAGGTGCTAAATGAAGTTAACAAAAAGTTGAAAAGGTCACAAGGAAATAAATTTTTAGAAAGATTCATTCTGTGCTTCAGTAGAAGCATTTGGGCTGCAATATTCAAGAAACACAGGTGATGAAGATCAAATAATTCCAGAAAGAACATGCCAAAGCAGAGCTCTGAAAGTAATCCTTACTCTTTTTACTTTCTCCAGTGGTCACAGGAGCAGGAGATGGGCTTGGAAAAGCATATTCCTTTGAGGTAAGACAAATTATTTACCCTTAAATGTATTTTTAAAAAATGACAGCTGCTACCTCTTCATCAGTCTCTGCAAGTTAGTAAAGTTACTCTAGGATTCAAAGCTGCTGTGACAAACATGGTGCTCATCCTTCTCCCCTGTGTGCGCAGAATAGCGTTCGTCAAGGTCTGAAGGGAACCTGGTGCTGCATTTCAGGGAAAGTCATTCCTGCCGCAGCGGTCTCGTCAGACCAAGGAAATACAATGAGTAATCTGAAAGATTTCGCATTATCTGGCCAGGGTGGGCCATCTCCTAAGTTGTCTTTTTTCTCACAGTTCTGCAGCTAATCTGCTTTTTCACTTCCAGTGGGTCTGGTCCAGTATTAACATACAAAACGTAACTTTGTAGCCTTTACACTTGCAAACACATTTTAAAGATGCATCTGAAACAGCAAATAAAGGAGAAATCTGTATAAATGAATATAAACTACACGGTAGGGAAATTATAAGGGAGCCTGATGCTTTAATTAAGAATCTAGGAGGCTGCAGGAGGAGGAGGAGTCCCTGCAGCGGCCGCTGAGCAGGGTCGCTACAGCAGCCCCTTTCCAACCAGCCGTGCCACTCAGCACTGAAGGCAGGTGTGCCAGCCTTGCTGTTAGTGACAGTGACTGAACGGTGGATTTTTCTCTTCGGTGTCTTCATTCAAAACTGGCTCCCTTTCTGGAAGCTAAACTGCGCAGAAACGTGAGTGGTTGGCTTCGGAGCTGAGGTGACTAGGTGAAAATTAGCAGCTTGTAATAGGCAAGAGTTTAGATGTGGCACCTTCTGCTCATAAATTATAAGCTATATCTCACAGGAAAGGAAAATGAGTTGGCTTTTGAATTCATTCAGACGATTTTTAAGCCGGTCATTTTAACTGTATGCATTAAGCACCCACCCCATGATTTTCATTACTGAGAATGACGGTACAATAACTCCTTTTTGAAAGTGCATTGAATGTGGGAAGCACAGAGACAAACCCCAGGTATCGTAGATTAACGTTTGGCGTAATGGTGATAAAGATCACAAGCTCTCCCACGGCAGAGATGGGAAGATGTTAACCTTCTGTCTGCTCACCGAGTTGCTGCAGTGATGAGCAAACGGGGAGGGTCTGATGAACACGTAGGTCAGGGAGGAATGGGATGGGATCCAGACAGGAAGAGGAATTGCCAGAAATGCGTGGACGTTTATTTAACACCACGCCTCGGTGTAGTCACCTGTTCAGCTTGCTGAACTAACGTTGTGTGTGAGCACCTGGTGGTATTTTATCCCGGTTGGGTTGGGTTTGGCTGGGGTGGCTGGTGTCGGTAGCGGGGTTGGGACTACAGGGGTGACCCCTGTGAGAAGCTGCTGAAAGCTTCCCCGGCTGCAAGACGAACCTCCCTCTGGCCATGGCTGAGCCAGTCAGTGACCGTGGCAGCGCCTCTGGGGTAAGAGAGGGAGGAAAAAAACAGGACAACCTGCAGCAGGGAGGGGAGTGAGACTCCCAGGGGAAGCTCTGCAGCCCGTGATGAGAGGGCAGGCTGTGCCCCTGCAGCCATGGAGGGTTATGGGGGAGCAGAGACACCCCTGCAGCCTGAGGAGGGCCCCACGCTGGAGCAGGCAGCTGTGCCCGAAGAAGCCCGTGTCTCTGTGGGAAGCCCATTCTGGAGCAGGCTGCTCCTGAAGGATGGTACCCCATGGAAGGGACCCTCGCTGGAGCAGTCTGTGAAGAATTGCAGCCAGTGGGAAGGACTCACGTGGGAGAAGTTGGTGGAGGACTGTCTCCCGTGGGAGGGACCCCACGCTGGAGCAGGGGCAGAGTGTGAGGAGTCCTCCCTCTGAAGAAGAAGGAGCAGCAGAGACAACGTGTGATGGACTGACCACAACCCCGATTGCCCATCCCCCTGCGCTTCTGGGGGGGAGGAGGCAGAGAAATGGGGAGCGAAACTGAGCCCAGGAAGAAGGGAGGGGTGGGGGGAAGGCATTTTAGGATTAGGTTTCATTTGTCTTTATCCTTCTTTGATGTGATTGGTAACACATTAAATGGTTGGTTGGTTGGTTGGTTGACTGGTTTTTTTCTCTGTAAGTTGAGTCTGTTTTGCCCGTGACCGTAAGGGGTGAATGATCCCTCCCTGTCCTTGTTGCAACCCACAAGCCTTTTCTGATATTTTCTCCTCTTCATCCCACCATGGGGAGAGGAGTGAGCGAGCGGCCGCATGGTGCCGAGTTGCTGGCCGGGGTTAAACCACGACACATGAAGGCTGCAGGAACCCATGTATGTCTAGATCAGAGCCGCTGTCATTGTTCTGCTTCCTTTGTGCCCTGTAGGTTATGCAAGAGTAAATCCCATTTAAAAGGCCAGCTGTAGCGTGTGAGCGACTGCTTCATACCATGAGAAAATATAAAACAACTACTGTGGTGTGGTGGGTTTTTTTGTTTTTGTTGTTTTTTTTTTTTTTAAAAAGATCTCTGGAACTGGCTAGATTTTGTGGAACATTTGTTCATTATTTTTGGCTTTTGTGGGCTGACTGAGCGCCATCTTCATCCATGCTGAGATGTACTTTCCTTCCCAGGTGGTCCCTTTGATTGAAGCTGTGCTCAGCTACTGCTCTGTGGGGCGGATCCCAAGCCCACTCCACATGAGGTCATAGCTTGGCACGCCATCTCGCTGGCTGAGGTCGAAGCACACACTTGTGTGTGGCTTGTGGATAAATAAATCTGACCCTGCTATTTTAATGTCTGTGCACCTTTGGAGTTTCTGGCTCAGCCCTGCTGTCTTGCTGGTCTGATGTCAGGACACAAAATCCTCAGTTGTTCTTCTGACCCTGGTATTGTGGGTTGTTGTGGGCAAGCCCCGTTTGACGGCCACAGTGTCTGTTCTTCTGGAGTTTGATCTCTGACACCAAGTGATGAACTTCTGACATCCTGAGCTCAGGCATGGGCTGATAACGATTCACAGCTGATGTAAGGGCTCCACACTTGTTGGTAGTATATGGTACAGGAGGCTAAAGAGAGCAGTTCTCATGTTTTGGAAGGTTAGTATCAGGTGGCTTTCCCTGTTTGGTGATGTACGTGGAAATCCCAGGAGATGTTTCATTGGATAAAACCCAGCAGCCTGAGGTCCATGCAAAGATTACAATATGTACTGGTCTCAGTACTCTTGTTTCCAAGGTTTGTGGCTAGATACAGCTCTCTGCAAAGTTTATTATGAGCTGACTGGGGCTGTGTGAAGAGCCTGGCAGTGGTGAGGTCTCAGAACACGACTTTGTTGATGCCGGGACACAAAATTTTCAGAGCAAGTTATTGTCTCTTTGCTTTCCTGAGCTTGTATTGAGAGTCAAGCACACACAGGCCTTGAGCTTATCCTCTTCGACAGGGAAGTCCAGGCTCCCATGAAGGCTCTGTCTCTAACACATCAGTGTGGTTTTGAAGGACTGGCCTTCTTGAGCATGAAGACCCTGACCTTCAACTGACTGACTCTGACAGAGTACTGGGAGTTTGGACCTAGTTTGCTATACTATTTCAAATGCCACGATTCTGTTAGATTTAGTCCGTTAGTTCTTAGGCTGATTGGATTTAGACTCACCAGACTTATAACAAGGAACAGAAATAAATCAACTGTGAGCATGCTGCTAGGCTGTCACATCTCTGCTCAACTGTTAGCATCTCAGGTACTGGTGCAGTCTTGTTTGCGCTGTTTTTCTGATGTAGTAACTAACGATGCACTTTAGCATCTTCCTGGCTAAGCACCTCAGCCATACTGAACTGTACTGGTTTAGGCTCTGTAGATTTCTCATCTGATGTCAGGGCACAAGCAGGATGTTGGTGGCTCACGTGGTCACCATTTTTGTTGTTGTTAATAGTTCATAACTCTCTCATAAATCAGGCCAGTGCTTGTGTTTAATCAATGTTTTAGAGGACCATTTTGAGACAGGCACTGTATTCATTTGTTAATGCAACAGTTTCTTAAATCTCAAATGTTTGTTTCATTTCCTGAAATTGTGCCTGGTATTACCAGCCGTATAATACAAGCTAAATATGATCTGAGTGTTCCTGCTCCATTTGCAAACGCATTCTAATTTCTCCAGTTGGTCTTGGATTTATCCCTGGAAATATTGCTGTTATATTTGTGGTGCAGAGGTGCAGAGCTAGCAGAAAGGTTGCTGAATCCTTCTGCCCTGTCATCTCAGTCCTGGTCTGCTGGGCCAAAAAGAGTTGAAAGTTTTGAGTCATAGAGACCCTACAGGTCTGAACCCCAAGCAAGGAAAGAAAAGGGGTGAAGCACTGAGGCCGTATCAGCACCTTCCTGGAGAAGAAAGAATCTCTCTTGTAATAAGTAGAAATTGATGGTAGGCAGCTACAGGTTCCATAAAGCATTATTAGGGATTTTAAGTTATTACACCTAATGATCCATGTAGAGTTTAATGAGTTTGTCAGGGTAAGTGTTGTAGTTTCAAACCACGCATGGTTTGAATCTAAAAGCTGTGTTTTGCCATTCATGAAGCTTTGTTTTTTAAAAGTTCACCTCAGACCGAGCTGCAAAAACACGATAGAAAATGCAAAGTGAATTTATACTAATTTAATGTAGGCTTAAACTTTTTAACCATGAGTTTGTGAGATTCCAGAGTGCAGATCCTGCTTTATCTTTCTTCATTAGTAGCACCACTTCTAAATGGTAAATTGTCGTGATTCGTTACGGCTGGCGTTGTTAATAATGACCTTGCATTTTGGCAGGCTGGGGTTTGAGAGCATTTTAGTCCTTTGCCACTGGGAGTCAGGATTTCCTAACACAAGCAGGTTCGTGTCACACAGTGCTGGGAGCCAGTGCTTATTCTTAACTGTGAGGGGAAATACCATCCTCTAATGTCAAAGCCTTTGTATGTTTGGAAAATGCTTTGTGCTAAAGACACCAACACTAAAAGTTTATTTGAAATGTGATGGTGTTAAACCTGATTTTCCATCCTATGGACGGCCTGGAAATTACTTTCTAAGCACAGTTCTTTCTGTTTGCTTCGGCCTGCTTTTGAATCTCATGGTAGCTACAGTGTCCTGCGAAACCTATTTCTGAAAAGGACGGATGTTTTCTATGTGGGTTAAGAAGCAAAAAAGAGTGGTCAGGTGTGTAGCCTCTTTTGCTTTGAGAAATGGCTGCTACAGTCTTATACTTCTGGTTAGTGTGTTTTTTATAAGATTCTATTTTATAGATTTTATAAGATTGCCACAAACATGTCCTTTTAGCTGAAACACAATGCAATCTTAGCAACAGGAATAATTTTTTATTTAGGTTTTAGGAGGATTTTTCCAGCAGCTGAAATACAGTGACGTAGCTGAGATGATATCAGAAAGTCCAGCACAGCAGAACTTTGTTTTTAGTTTGTGTACGACCTGGCTGATATTTGGTCTTGGGTCTGAAGGGTCAAAAATTAAAATAATCCCAACTGTGGTTTAACCCCAGCTGGCACCTAAGCACCAAACAGCTTCTCACTCACTCCCCCTTGGGTGGTGTGGCAGAGAGAATTGGAAGGGTAGAAGTGAAAAAACTCCTGGGTTGAGATAAAGGCACTTTAAAAAAGCTGTGCATGCATGCAGAGCAACACCAGAAATTCATTCACCAGTTCCTGTCGGCAGGCAGGTGTTCAGCCTTCTCCAGGAAAGCAGGGCTCCATCATGTGTAATGGTTACTTGGGAAGACAACCACCATCACTCTGAACGTGCCCTCCTTCCTTCTTCTCCCCCCAGCTTTATGTGCTGAGCATGACATCATATGGTCTGGAATATACCTTTGATCCGCTGGGGCCAGCTGTCCCAGCTGTGTCCCCTCCCAACCCTTGTGCACCCCCAGCCCACTCGCTGGTGGGGTGGGGTGAGGAGCAGAAAAGGCCTTGACTGTGTGTCAGCACTGCTCAGCAGGAACTAAAACATCCCTGTGTTATCAATGCTTTTTCAGCACAAATCCAGAACAGAGCCCCATACCAGCTACTGGGAAGGAAATTAACTCTATCCCCGCTAAAACCAGCACACCCATCCAAACACCCCCAAATGGCAAAATGGAGCAAGTGACCATGGAAACGGAGACCATGTCTGCAGTTGGAAAGGGCTGGACTCAAGCTCATTTTGGACAAAGGAAAATCTGCCAGCGTGTAGGCAATTAGAGTTCTTTTCCTGAGAACTTCAAATGGAGCCCTTACAACAAGCTTTCCAAACTCCTGAGTGTCTAAGCCTGTGCAGGTCTCTTTGGAGCACCAGTCAATTATGTTAGAGGGTCATCAAAAGCACAGAATTGTGGGCATGGTCTTTGTGCTGAAAATGCAAATGGTTGCAGCTGATGCGTTTAATAGACAGTCTGCCCCTTCTACTCTCGATGCAGCGAAGTTCTGAACAAAAGTCCTTATTCCTTAACATTCACTGCAGTCTTTCAGAAGAGCCCAACAGGACAAACTGTTTTCCTCAAATAGATTTAAGGAGAAAGTGTTAGAGGGCGTCAGCTGTGGAAATGAGTGGTTCTTCAGTGTGGGGCTTTCACTGCTCAGTTGCTTCTTATAAGCAAAACTGGTACTTTCAGATGATACTGGGTTTATCTTTTGTGCTGGACTAATTTAGCTCTCCTTCTCCTTACTCTCACCGGCATTTTTGTAGTTTCAGCTTTATCTTTCCTTTCTTTATGCACACAACATGAACAAGCCGTTCAGCTTCCACTTCTTAATAACTTAGTTTCAAACGCTGGGGCCACGTTTCTCTCTCAGGCTTTACCTAAAACTCTTAAACTGATAGGAATGGGAGGCCTCAGGGAAATAGGAGAAAACCACTCTGTTTGTTCTGCATTTGTTCTGCACATGGTAATACCAAACTGACTACAAACAGACTGCAGTATTAAATAGTGTTCTCGGCTATAAACTTAAAGTATTGCAACATCTTTGTGGATGTACCTTTGTGTGACGGCATTTTGAGTTTTTATGCATGGACTTCACCTTTTTTCCTTAGTTTATTTTTTTTTTTTTAGTTTGCATCTAATGAAAAAAACAGATTTTATGCATCTGACTTGCATCTCATTTTATTTCTATTTAAAAATATTAATGAAGTATAAATCCTTTCAAACTCTTGAGCCTTCAATTCAATATGCTTAATCTGCGTCCTCAGGTGGAAAAAATGTGAGGGTGGAAGGTGATGTTGTAAAATGACTAGGAAGTCATCAGCATATTTGGCCTCCCAAAGCCAAGTAGAAATAAAAATGTGTTTCTGGGAAATGTCATGTTGCTTTCATTCCCTGCAGGCTTTCATTCATTTGGAATCGGCTCAGATTGTTTATTTTTGTTCATATTATTGGGGTTTGATTGTTATGCGGTATATTTTTCTTGTAATAGTCCAAGTTTATACAGTGAAGGAGATGTTTTAGAAGACTCTTAGAAGACTGATTATTGTTTGGCCTGGTTTTAATATCTGTTGTTTACCCATTAGGTGACAGGTGAATGAAAACAATTTAAAATATCCATGACTGCTTTTATTGCAAAATTGCAAAAAATTGCGAGGTCCTTGTCACCTTACTTTAGTATTCCTCTCTTGCAGCTGGCAAAACGTGGTTTAAATGTAGTTATGATAAGCAGAACTCTTGAAAAACTGCAGAGAGCAGCCTCTGAAGTTGGTAAGTGTTCCTCTCTCCTTAACTCCCTGTTTTGCAGGCTGGCATTACAGGGATATAGAGGTCTCTTCCCTTGGCACAGTGTCTAGTAGCATCAATACTGTACCAGATATGGCTACAGGGATAGCCCCAGATATTGCTCCAATACTACAGAGAAGTTTTGGTATCACTATGTTGCTTGAACCTTTCTAGTCATGGATCACTTAAAAAAATACATGCTATCATTCAAGCAGTTCAGTGAGTTTGATAAAAATGTCAGTGTGGGTTGTTTACTGGGTTCATCTGCCCTTACAATGTATAAATGCAAGCAAAGAAGGTGTAATGCTACCGTTGTCATCAGTTATCTGACAATTCATCTGACAATTTGTCAATGACCTGGATGAGGGGATTGAGTGCTCCCTCAGTCAGTTTGCAGCTGACACCAAGTTGGGTGGAAGTGCTGGTCTGCTGGAGGATAGGAGAGCCCTGCAGAGGGACCTGGGCAGGCTGGATCGATGGGCTGAGGTCAGCTGTATGAGGTTCCACAAGACCAAGTGCCGAGTCCTGCATTTAGGTCACAACAGCCCCCTGGAATGCTACAGGCCTGGGGACAAGTGTCTGGAAAGCTGTCAGGCAGAAAATGACCTGGGGTGTCAGTTAATGGCGTCTGAACATGAGCCAGCAGTGTGCCCAGGTGGCCAAGAAGACCAGCAGCATGCTGGCCTGCATCAGGAACAGTGTGGCCAGCAGGAGCAGGGAAGTGATTGTGCCCCTGTACTGGGCACTGGTGAGGCCACGCCTCGAGTATTGTGTTCAGTGTTGGGCCCCTCACTGCAAGAAACACACAGAGATGCTGGAGCATGTCCAGAGAAGGGCAACGGAGCTGGGGAAGGGTCTGGAGCACAAGTCCTGTGAGGAGCAGCTGAGGGAACTGGGGGTGTTCAGCCTGGAGAAGAGGAGGCTCAGGGGAGATCTGATAGCTCTCTATACAGCTCCCTGAAAGGAGGTTGTAGGGAGGCAGGTGCTGGTCTGTTCTCCCGGGTAACTGGTGATAGGACAAGAGGAAATGGCCTCAATTTGCATCAAGGGAGGTTTAGATGAGACATTAGGAAGAACTTCTTTATTGAAAGAGTGGACAGGCATTGGACTAGATGATCTTATAGGTCTTTTCCAACCTTAGTGACTCTGTGATTCTGTGATCTATGAAACAGTTTATGCTTGGGAAAATAAGATTACCTTTAGTTTAGTTCTTGGAATATAGCAAAGGGGAAGTAAAAATGAAACCAAGTGCACGTTTTTTGTTTTGTTTGGTTTTTTAAGGTTTTCACGTCACATTTGGCTTTTGATAAAGCAATCGACTAATGTGTCTTTAGAATTAATGTTCCCTTTCTAGTTTTCAAAGGAAATTAGCCATTTACCCTGGAGAATGGCTTGTTTAAGTATGTTAAGATCAGCAGTTAGGATTTCTTTAGGAGTCCAAGGATTTTATATCCTCCATTAACTTTAAAGATTGCTGCAATCAAGGTTATTCTTCCCACTGTCTCTTTTTCTGTACTTGGCCTCTATCCACCAGATTCTTTTGTTAAGCATGTGTCCCTCCAAGACTACACCTCTGTCAGAAAGGCTTGCCTTTAATTAGGCTCCGCACCTGACCCCAGCAGAGTACCAGGTCCAGGATACTTGTCTGCACAGAGCA
The DNA here is from genome assembly GCA_027574665.1 of Rhynochetos jubatus. Classification (NCBI taxonomy): domain Eukaryota; kingdom Metazoa; phylum Chordata; class Aves; order Eurypygiformes; family Rhynochetidae; genus Rhynochetos; species Rhynochetos jubatus. The sequence continues at coordinate 33,141,749 of CM050690.1, forward strand.
GTGCATCTCTCAGGGGCGTGGCAGACTTGAAGTGGGTGAAAAAGTCTGTAACTTCTGAGACGGCAGCTGCCAAAATCAAGGATTGGACCCTGAAATTTTCTGTCTGTTTTCCCTCCCTTTTCTTCCAGGGATAGACTTGTTTTCCCTTGTGAAGCAAGGGTTATCAGAGGAGGAAAGCTCCAACCGCCTGAATAGTCTCTATAAGCAGTCGTGTCCATGAGACCAATGTGACTATGGCCTACACTAGTCCCTCTTAAGTAAAGAGCCATAAAAAGAATAATTTCTGTGGGAATGAGGTCAGTCCAGCTTTCATTGCATTTCCTTGTAGCTAAATGTTAAAGAACTACAATAATAGCAACCTAAAGGAAAAAAAAGCTAGAGTTTTTATAGTTTCTTTGCATTGTAAATTATAATCAGATGCAAAGAATGAAAACAGTGATTCCTGAGAGTAAGGAAAAAAGTGGCTGAAGGCTGGAAAGATGTCATACTGTAAATTCCTCTGCCCTATGATTTATTATAAAGCCTTCCACTGACTTCCTAACTGAGGCCATTACGTCTAGCAGCACATAGTGAAGGACTTGCCGTGTCCTGAAAGGTGCCGCTCAGACAGCCTACCCTGCACACGCGCCTACGCCTCCTGCAGCAGTGACTGCTCGCGCAGGATGAAGCTTCAGTGGCGGCACCGTTGTTGTCCGTGTAGTCCAAGGTGCGGCGAAGTGCATGGTGAGACCCCAGGAACGCTGGCCACACTGACTGGGTCTCCATGCTGGGTTCGGCTGGGTTGTGGGTGTAAGGAGTCTTCCCCAAAGCTTGCTGGAATTGGTGGCCAGTCCCAGGGAGATCTTTCCATTGTTTTCAGTGAGTTTTGGCTGAAGCCCAGAGTGACTCATCTGCTATTTATTGGGTCAGGCTGGGAATGAGTACATAACAACAAGTAGATGGCATAAACAAAAGCAAAGAGGAAGATACAGGGATGAAAAGCATTGAGTATCTGACGCGGAGGCCACTAACATCAGCAGGGAGCTCTGGATATGGGCTTATGTTAAAGCTCTGGACATGTTCCACTGATTCCCATTTTCAGACTCAGTCTTTACTGTAACTAAGCTAAGCAGTCATTGGGAAGGAAGAGATGTTAAACTTGCTCTGATGTTATGTGAGTCAATAAAAAATGGAAACCAAAACCGAAGCAGAAACTGAACCAGAATGATTGTACTGTTTTCTAAATTTTCTAAGTCTCCGACTTAGACTTTCTCAGTCTCTTACTGAGTTTTTCTTACTAAACCACTTAAGCAAGCACTGTCTCACTCTAAGTGGTAATCTTTACCTAACCTAACATGCAACGAGACTAAGGCACAGGGGGAGAAAGAGGGTGTTGTAGGCTGTGTAAATTTGTTGCAGGACTGGACACATTACTCGTTTCCTTTTTCTTAATAGCTACGCTGTGTATCTTCTGTAGCCAGTTGGACACCATAATGAAGACACTCACCTTCCTTTTCAAACTGGTGTTATTATTTGCCTAATAATACTGTCACATTCAGTTTGAGTCCTGAATAATATAAATTAAAAGAGTGTAGACTGTGGGTAATGTCAGAGGTCTCAGTGTTTGGCTTTCCAGGGCCTGTGAGCCACAGGTGTGCCTGAGAACAGCTCTCAGAGCTGGAGCAGACAGAAATCCAGAGGGAGAAGACATTTCTCTAAAGAAGCACTGGAATTCAAAACCAGATTTCCATCCACTGGGGCTGGAAAGCTCTCTTAGAATGAGATGAAAGATAACAAAATGTCTTGTGGAGGGCAGACAGAGGGGACCATTGCACCAGGTATAATGGTGTAATGTCATAATATACTGGTTATTTAGGGTATTTAGTGCTGTGGTTGTGAAATATTGATCAAACCATAAAAACAGGAGATTAGAAATGCTGGAATGCTATTAACTGCACTCCTTTTTTGTTTATTCTGCCTACATTTCCTAAGCGAGCTGTATAGGCAGACCCTCAGTCCTGACTGAAAGGTTGTGCCTTAGGATCTGTTTATGTGATCAGGCTCTGTACTGTTTGGCTGTTAATGCTAAACGAACAAAAAAAGCCAATTCTGTAGGAAAAAAATTTATTCACAACAAGGGTGGTCGTGTGGTTGGCTTTGTTTCTCTTTCTTTTGTTTCTTTTTGTTTTGGTTTAGATTTTGTTTGTTTGTTGTTTGGTTTTGGTTTTTTTCATTTTTGGGGTTTTTTTGAGAAACAACTAATCTGTATTTAAGGAAAGATAAGGTGTGCGTTATCCTCATAAAGCAGGAAGAAATACAGCTATACCTGTTTAAACTAGCTGATCGTGCAATTAATGAGTTTGGATTTGATGATGCAGAAAGTAGGTTATCCACCTCTCCTTCCTGAAACTATGCCTGTTAATATAGAATGAAGCAAAAAAAATCACCCCACATGGTCAAGAACCAAATGTGCCTTGCTCCCACTAAGACCTGTGAAGGTGCTAATGCATTTAGCTGTCCACCCTGTTAAAACCTCAGTTTCTGCTCTGCTCTGCTGTGGCCTGTGCCTCTTGTCCTTCCTGCTCCAAGAGCTAAGCAGGTAACAGAGCCAGTAGCATAAAACAATGCACTTGGTACATCCTTCATCCTCAAAGGCTGTTGAAAATGCCTGTTGTGGCTAGCTGATCCCTTGAGGTGAAGCGTTATTGCTCAGGACTGTTTTCCCAATATGCACTACTACACAACAGAGCACTTGAGGGCCTTGATCGATTTTCTGAGTGCTCTGGTAACTAGTAGCAATTTCCGTGTGGTGTTTTGTTTGGTACGCCCCACCCCAGTTGTCTGTATTCTATGGTAACTTCCATCATCCTTTGCAGTTCTGCTTTTACCCTCATTCTTTTTGTCTCCTCTATTTTCCTGTTATTTCTGAAACTGAGTTATATTTCTGAGGAGATAAATTTCTCAAAAAGACTTTCAAAATGTAGCCATAACTTGTGCTTTATACTCTAACAAAACTTTTTATATTCCTCCCCAGTCTTAAATCTCTTTTTTACCTCTTTCTCTTTCTAAAATAACTTATCATTTTGCTCTCCTCTCTGCAAATTTCCACTGAATATGAATGCCACCTTAGCCTGAGTCTTTCTCTCTTCATATTCATAGATTTTGACTTAATACTTCAAAAGGGTTTCCTCTTTTTACAAAGATCAGTTCTTGTGCCACTCAGGCATTCATTTTGCTACCCCAGGTTTTCAGAAAGTTGTCATAACTCTCTAAATGGAAAGGGAAAGTTTCTGTCAGGCTGCATGTCCTAGCCAACTTCATGCTTCATCCTGATTTATTCTCTTGGTAAATTTCAAAAGGCAGCACATTATCCTATCTGACAAGTGGGATTCCCGAGAGGTCCGAGGTCAGAAGGAGTTAGATGTATCCTTCTTAATGATACAACTTATAACACATTGGATTAAACAACTCAGTTCAAGTTTTTAATTTTCCTTAAATTAGTTTTCTCCTCATTTTTAAAAAGGACAATAACCTGTGTTGATGCTGGAAAACCTAGGCTTTTTGCTTCTGGCACGCTTACGACTTTTAGAAAGAGTTGGAATGGCTTGTGTCTTCAAAGACTGTCATAAATCTTTGTCACAGAGAGGGAGACATGAGAGACATTGGAAATTATTTTTTGGCTCTCTTCTTTGCAGAATTGTTATAATTTTCTGAAGAGCTATCCCTGGATAATTCATTTATTAGCATGATAGTTTTATTGGTTTTTAATATATTGTTTTATTCTTAAATGAGACAGAGGAAAGCCATCTGGAGTACTTGTTTGTTGGCTGACAGCGCTGGCTGCAGCAGTACAGTTCTGTACAGACAAGGGGATGCAGAGAAAGTCCAAATGGTTTGTTTGATCCTCATTTTTATGTTGCTCTAGTTTTGGCTGCCCTTCTGATTGCCCGCGAGAAAGATGGACACAACATCACTACATTTTTTAAGACCATCTCATTTTGTTTATAGAGCTCTTCAGTCAGAAGGTCACCGTAGGTGTCTGCTCCAGCTGTTGCTCTGTTCTTTCCCACTCGCTGCACTTACACTCACAATGTCCTTTTCTTTATGGCTGTACCATTCCCCCAGCCTGGGACCACGAGGGGGTCATTTGCCACTAGAGTTGCTTTTATGGGTTGAAGGTTCAAAGGGTGTTTCATCCCTTTCATACACACAACTGCAGCTTGGAAAAAGGGCAGGAAAAAGGGCACTCCTTCCTCCTTTCTTCTGTCATGCAGACAGATGTCCTCTAAGATTGCGCACAAGATTCAGCCCGCGTTTTGGCTCCGGAGTCAGAGCGTCTGCTGTTTCCTCAGAGCGCTTGCATGGCTTGAGCATGCCAGGGCGGTTGAGACTTGCAGGGTATGGAGGGGCAAGGAGGAACTGCTTTCATCCTCCAACACAGGCTCTGTTTTCCTGCAGACCGGCCTGCTGGACCCAAAGCCAGCTTTCTGCCAGCCTCGCGGAAAGCCTCGGTCCTGCAGGAGCTGCTGCAAGGCGTCTTCCTAAGGTCTGAGTGTGCACCAAGGGATGAGGCATGCTTTCTGTGTAGGAATCAGTCAGTCTGATTCCTACACAAGGTGATGCTCTCTGTCACCTGTGTGATAAAATGAGGCTCCAGGCAAGCGGAGACAGTTGCCAGAGCAGGACCCGAAGCTGACTTTCTGCCATCTGCGTGCACCTGAAATTCCTGCCACTTGCTGCGAGCCTGCAATCTGATCGTCTGTTGATGTTTCCAAGCTTCGCCTGTCACTTTTTCAGCAAACTTCATCTGGATTTCAGGTTGCCCGTAAAACTTGAAAGCAGGTTTAGTAGCAAGAATTTACAATGTGAACATCTAGTTAGAAGAGACCTTACAGGGCCCCTTTAAAGGAGAACCTTGCCTTTAAAAATGAGTAAATAAGAGCCTCTACCTCTTTTCCTCATGAAACTTCATTGAAAATATGAACGCCAATAAATCAACTGCTGAGAAAAATGGTAATGTACAGCTGGGCTGCAGTCCTGCATAGCAATGACACTGGAAAAATCACACACATTTCCCTTTCCCTTCTGTGTAAATTGACCTTGTAAAATTTAAGCTGTACCCTCCCTAAAATGCTTTTTAGTCCTACAAAATCCTGGGCAAGGTTCAGTCTATGGAAGTGCAAATGTCAAAACAGGAGACATAGGTCTAATGTCAAAACAGGCTTAAAAATAATGAAGAAAATACTCCATCACATCCAGCTCTGTTTTCCCATGCTCCAACGTGAAAAGATAAACTCTACTTTTTAAAATGTTCATCTTATACATGAAAATACTTTTAAAACCATCCTGCAGAGCTCTGCTTATGTAGAGGACCTGGCACCAACATTCACTTGTCTAATGTATGTTGGCAATGTTAATTTACAAATATTATGTTAACCAGGGGGAGAAGTCCTGTGCTGTTTATTTCAAGTTTTTTGTGGCTTTTTTTTTTTTTTTTGTGGCTTTTTTTGTTTTGGTTTGGTTTTTTTTCTTTACTGAGTGACCAAAAGGTGTTTAGATTTTGTGAGGGAACTTCCATTATTTCAGGGTATAAATTCATGCTGTATTTGCCAGGCCATTTCCCCCAACACAGTGAGAGTGTTTTGCTTGTGTTGTAATATTCCTTAAAGTGAGAAAGTTGAAACAAGTGCTTACTGTACAGCGGGCATGGCTAAATGAGACATCTGATTGTTTCTCCCATTACTTAATTACAGCTCTCCTTCTCTCTGGTGAGATGCAAAGAGGTTTTTTTATTTTTTTTCTTAATTACAGAGCAGGCCACGGGTCAAAAGGTGAAGGTTATACAAGCTGATTTCACTAAAAATTCAGTGTACAAGAACATTGAAGAAAGTCTGCAAGGCCTGGATATTGGTGTCCTGGGTGAGTCATTAAGGTCTGTTAATTAAAGAGTATTTTATGACTGCAGTGCATTAAACAGAGAATTGTATAAATGATGTGTCATAACAACATGTTAGCCAGCACTTCAAGCACGCAGCTGCCTAACGCGTTAGAGCATTACTTATCATGAAGCTTTAAAACTGAATTAAGATTCTCCAAAAGGTTCCTGTTTCTCTGTACAGTGGATTCTTTCCTGTGAAACCTCTTCTGCTGCTTTACAAGGGGCATCCAGGTTGTGGGGTGACTTCTTCCCTGTTTGCCCTCAAGGAATTGATTTTCGCTAATGGCTGTTTTGTGGCTGCGTGCAATCCTTACATTCAATCTGAAGATGAGCCTGTGGCTAGCCGTGATTGGTGTGATCCACACAGCAACAATGAAAACATGGGTTTTGGGGAAGTTTTCTGGTGTTTTTTTCTTTTTTTTTTTAATTAAAAAAAAATATTTTTAATAGTGAAAGAAATTTAAAAAGCAACTATAAAACAAAACCAAACAAAACCCCGAAATGTAGCAACAGTCTGTTTTGCTGTTCCCTGAAGTCAGCACTGATTGGTACTGGTGACTTCTGTGAGAACAAGACTCGATGCTGAACAGCATTTCTCTTCACATACAGCTCAACAGCTTCTGGGTCGTGAGGAGAAGTCATTTGTTTAACCAGCTGAACTACGCACTTTGTCTAGATTTGGTTCTTATCATTGTATTTCCTTTGATTAGTTAACAATGTTGGAATGCTTCATAATCCTCTTCCGTGCCGTTTCCTTAATGGACCAGACATAGATGAGGTAGGATTACTCCGTGGGTTTCTATTTCCAATATAACAATGAGGAACTGTAATTCTATTTAACAAGGGACAGGTTCTGCCCCTGCTACAACCAGCACGTATTTAACAGTTCAGTTGAGTGGGAAAAGAACTGAGCCTGAAGGAGCCTATTTTGATTTGTTGTTCCTGTTCAGAAGAGCTTGCAAGATAAGAAGAACGGCAGATTTCAGCCGAACTGCAGCAAGCACCTGGTGATAGAGGGGAGAGGGCAGCTGGCCATGTTGTAGCAGGGGTCAGCAGCCCCTCTGGCTCACTGCTCACCTGTGGTGCAGTGGGGTCCAGCCTGGTCACAGCCACAGTTGAAGTCTTGGGTTCTTGTTAGTACTATTAAAGTTTACTCTTTTTTGGAACACTGTTGCTTATACATGTGAAGAAATGAAAAAATAGACCTAATTTAAACACAGTTTACTTTCGGGGAGGAATTAAATTTACACATCTGGAGTAGTTTGACAGACTTGAGGGTGCAATCATATTTTTCATTGCCTTGTTTTTTACCTCTGTAGTATTAGCCATGAAAAAACCCAGAATCTGTAAGTGTATTTCTTGCTAGCACCTCTCTCAGGATCCATTCCGTCTATATATCCTATTCTATTTCAAATCAAAGATCCCCGAGCAAGCTGCTTCCCTAAGAGCTGCAGCTGTACGCTGCCATCTTTGCTGCTGCTTCGGCTTGTGTCTGTGCTTGCTGCTCCTGGGAAGAAGCCCAGGGCTTTCGCTGCACAGTCAGTTTGCCTCTGTCACTGGGAGCCACCTCGCCTCCGCCTGGCACCTCTGTAATTCCCACGTGCACCCCGCTTGGCTTGCTGGTGCCATCACTGCCTGGGCACCGGGTTTTGCCACCTACAACGTCGTGGCTGGGCGAAACAGAGGGCATGGAATCAGAGGGATGCAAAGCACGTTTAAACGCCGTGCTTGACGTAAAACAGGTCAGGACTTACCAGCCCTCGAGTATCCCACATCGTAGGCACAGTCAGTGACAGCTCGAGGCAAGCTAAGCAGCTCTTACAGCAGCTGCCTTGCTAGGAGGCTGTTCAGTTGGAATTGTTGGGGTTAGGTGACCTGTGTTACCTGGGTAAGGTACAAACTCTCTGGGGTTAATTGTGAACCTTTTGCTCTCTTGCTTCCTGCAGAGCCTTATCAACTGCAACATGATTTCGGTTATAAAGGTATGTGACACACTTGCATCCATGGTACTTCTGTAATGTATTTTATTGGGAAAAAATTAGCCCCTGACAAGGTTGACCAACTAGCTTTCCTGTGTATTTTGATGTAATTTATTATCAGCAAATAATAATTTTCAGCAGGAATGTGAGCGATATTTTAAGGACTCCATGTGTTTCTACTGCCTATGGAATATCTCGACCAGAGCTGACTGGAAACGTTTTTAATACGGTTGTTTGGTTGAGACACATCGTTACACTGCAGCTGAAACATTTTGCAAAAACATCCCTGTTTTGGTAAACAGGGAGATTTGTTTCAGAATCAAAATCTTTGAGACAGGAAGATCTGCACTTTCACTTTTTGTGCTGTACTTGCATTTTTTGTTGCAATTCTGTTCTGCAAAAATATCTTTGTATCAGTGTAGGACAGAAACTTAAGGACCTGACTCCCAGTTCTGTGTTATCTCTTGGTGCTAATTTTGGTTGGCTCCTTCCCTTACAAGAACAGTGAGTATTTCGTGCTTTCCACCTCTGATTAAGATTTGTATTGCTCTGCTGTTTGCAAGCAGCATGTCAGCAGGGACGGGAGCAGAACAAGAGCTCTGTGGTTTGTCTCAACCTTGGCTAATGTCTTTCTAAACATGACATGAAAACTGTCAACAGATGTTTGTCTTTCTTTGGCTAGCAAAGTTTGCATCCCAAATTTGTACTGTTGCTTAATGACCCAATAATAAATCATGTAATATCAGTCAATTGAAACAAATTCTTCCTTCCAAAATGCAGAGAAGAAATCATGCTCCTCATCAGCATTCCTCATGGTTAGGTCCAAATAATCTTTAAATCTGCTTGGGTTTCCCCCCTGACCCCTCTGCCTTGATTCCTGCTAGGATCCTGCTCAACACTTCTTGCAGTAGAATCCCTGTACCCCGGGTATTCCCAGCTCCCACAAATGTCAGCAGGATTTTCAGCCCTGCAAAAGCAGGACCTTTGCCCACATCTTCTACTTTACCTGGAGAGCACCCTTCACCCAGGCTGGTGTGACCCACCGAGTTGTCATCCTTCCTGAAAAGAAAGCTTGTGAACCCCACTCTGCTCCTACTACCCTGTTGTGCAAAGTGACGCTACTGAAAAAAACGGAATTAGCAAGGATGGAATTAGGCTGCGTCATTCATTTGCACTACTTTTCGTTACTGCCCTTTACAAGTTCGGTCACAGTCTTATCCTGGGAAGAGTCATACATTAGGTGTGTTTTTATAAAGAGTCGATAGTGTGAGTATGATTGCCCTAGGGACTTAGGCTTGCTATCAATAATACTCCTCAAATACTACAGACAGAGTCAAATTTCTTACCTAAAAATGGATCTAATTGAACTTTAAAAATCGTAAGTCTTTTGTGAAAATCAGAAAGGATGATTAAATAATTTACACCAAAAAAGATTATAAAGCTCTCTTGGTAACAGAAAAAAAGTTGTCTTTCCGTGATCTTCTGCTGTTTCTGATCCAGGTAGAGCCAGAAGAGAAAACGCAAAAACACTATGAAGTTACTTTCTCCTTACAGTTATGATTCAGTATTGAAGAATGGTGAAATTCAGATACTGCTGAAAAACTTTGGATAAGCCTAAGACTTTCCCTGCTTAGAAGACTAACATTTGGAATTTTTTGTCAATTAAGATGATTTACAGGACATTAACATTTGTAAAATGTTTTCCAAAACTTTGAATGTGTCACATTTTAACTATTTGAACCATATACATATACTTGGGGCTGGAGCAAGTGGAAATTCATGTGAGTAAAACAAGATCGGTTGAAAACTTCAGTCAGAAAGAGCGAGAATGGACGTAATTATTAACATATTTGTTTTACAGATGACAAAGATAATTTTGAAACAGATGGAGTCAAGGTAAAAATAATTTTTTTCTTGAACTTTCAGTAGCTTTTAGTGGCAACCTCCAGTTTACTCAGTGTCAGCAATGCTTTTTTGTGATTAACTTCTGCGCTTTACAGAATGTCAATCAGTAAGATTCATCACGTTGCTGTTAGTGCTGTGTGAATGAAGGATAGGAACTGCTCCAAATTGTCAGTCAACTGTAGAACAAGACAGAAAATATAAAATACAGGTCTGTGCCCAGTAAAAATATGCAGGTCTTGCATAAAGAAAATGACATGTGATGGGTCTAATTAGGCAAGAAATGCCACTTGAATATATTGACGTATTCTTCTAAGAGTGGTAGCTGTGCTTGGAATAATACGATTCAAGCTCTGGAAATACCTGTACGACATCAGAGAGATTAATTAGTTATTCAATTAGGGATCCCTTTTCTCCTTTTGATACAATGTGTGTTTTAGATAGAGGGTCCTTCAACCAGAAGTTAAGGTCTTTGGGTGGAGTTTCTAGAAAACATTAACTACTGCATTTCAGAGCCTAGTGCATGCTTTTTGTTTTGGCAAATAAGCTCTTACTCTTAAATTGTTTTGTTTTGTTTTGTTTTGTTTTGTTTTGTTTTGTTTTTTTCCCCTGGTTGTTGCTGAATGAATTGGTTTTAGTGGTTTGTACAGGGACTTGTGAATAGGGAAGCTAAAACAACAGGTGCATGGAGCAAGAAAAAGAATGTGCTGACTAATGAGCAAAGGGGACCTACCAATCACTTAGCAGCATAAAATCTTTCCTCTGATGACATATTTTGCTCTGTTAGATGTACAATAGCACGTACAATGTTCCCATGGTTTTGATTGCACTAGGCATTTAAATTTCACTTATGACACTAGCTGGTTTAGACTTAATTGCACATAACTAAACCATAAAAATCAGGGCCTTTGAAAGTGTAGTCTGCAGTATAATAGGAGAGCTATGCCTTCTGGGACGGGAAGTTGTTTTCCACTGCTCAGGCTTTTACTATAACACTGTCAAATGTAAACTGAATTTATCTGTTTCAATTTCAGACAGAAAGGTCTTATTCTGAATCTGTCCTCTGGTTTGGGTACTTTCCCTTGTCCATTATACACAATGTACTCAGCTTCTAAGGTAAGGCTTTCACATTGCCTTATAACGAAATCCCCGTCAAGTGTTTACCAAAGCATTTCTGTCAGCAGTACAGGGACAGGTTTTCAGGACATAAATCAGTGTTGCTCCACTGAAATAATGAAGTAATGTAAATGAGCACTGGCTGAGAACTAAGAATCAGTGAAGTTATGTAAATGAAGTCCAGCTGAAGCATTTTTGCCTTTGATTAAATAGTATTATACCAATGCTGACAATCTATCATCGTTCTGGGCAGTGATGACTTTTACCATGCTGGCTTAGGCAGTTTACTCAAAAGTGCTAGATTTTGCTTATGGAAACAAGAATAAAAATCCCAGTGGTGAGTTGCCTGATTTCATAGATTTCTCTTTGAAATTTTGCTCTGAATTAAAACATGGGAGCTTATAAAAGTGAGGAGTGAATGATTTTTACTGAAACTCCAGAAGTAACATGTTTAACTCAGGTTAAATTCAAATGAAAAATTCTATCGATATTTGGTTGAACATTGCTAAAGTTCAAGGTGGTAAGAAAACGCTACTTATTCTTGGTAAGAAAGTCTAGTTTTCTATTTCCTTTTCCTCTTTTTGACATGTTTCTCATTACTCAAAACTTCAACTACACTCAAACCAGAAAACTCTATTTCCTTAAAAACATTTAGTTAACATTATTTCAGTTATATCAGTTCAGGTATATCAGTTGTGTTATTTTAACTTTTTTCATTCTTGGGTATCTTTTACATTTGTTTCTTTTTAAATGGACTTTTTTTCCCAATGCACTGAAAAGAAACTATTTTACTTGTCAGCGTATTGATGTTTCATGCAATATCACGACACTATTGGCGTTCAGATTGTAAAAACCATCAAATGGTGGCTTTGAAACAGTGTTGGTTTTACTCCTTAGTAGGACTTTTGTTTGTGCTTCTGACTACAGAGGAACAATCCAATATTGTCTACTTTATGAATATTCCTCAAAGATCTAACTCATAGAATCAGTCTTAAAAGACTCAAATTTTACACAAAGAAGTTAGTATATGTGTACTCTTCATGGTGTGAAGAGAAAGTCAGAAAGATTAACCGTAAAGCTTGGAGCTACACAACCCCCCAAATTCCAAAATACATGACTTTGAAAATCATGTTTGTAGACTGTGCTAATAGATACACACTGAAGGCATGAGTTGTATTTTCTTCCCTTTTTACTGCAAAAAAACAGCAGCGTAAGCATTGAGCTGGGAGGGTAGGTGTCAGGCAGGGATGAGAGCCACGTGAAACAATAGCTAGAATAAATGAGACTCAGGTATTTATACCTCTGTGTTTTCATAAATGTGACAAAGCTTCCAGTCCAGTCTGCAGCAGTACTTGTTTCATGTCTGGCTTGGGCCGATGCCAGGTGCAGATAAAGAGTAAATCGTGCTGTTGCTCATGTGCACTAGTGTCTTGAAAAGTTCATTTCTATGTTTTTCACTACTGCACTGTGCCTTAGGTTGTAGGATGCTTGGCCATTTTTGTTAAGGACCTGTTCACACGGGTTTGTGAGCATATGTGAAGGTACTTAGTTTCCTATGCTAATGTTATCTTGTCTTATTTTATTCTAGGCTTTTATAAGCACTTTCTCCAAAGCACTACAAGCAGAGTATAAGGCAAAGGGAATTATCATACAGGTGATGCTATGTTTTGCCCTATTTGCCTTCATTTTAACATATTCTTCAAGAATATCTGAGATGGCTAAATTTGTATGGTGTAACACTCCTTGGTGAAGTGCTGGGTGACCCTGTCAAAGCTCTGTCTCCTCCCTGTACGCAGCTTTTTTCCTTGCTCCACCGTAGTACCATTACTTAGTCCACATAATGCCTTAACCCATTGCAAATACCTGTTACAATTTGTCAGATGCTGAGGGATTCTGCAGAATGAATGGCTGTATATAAATGTTAGATGGCATTACACTGTTACTGTGATCTTTTATTTTAGGTCGTGGCTCCTTATGGTGTTTCTACTCCAATGACAATGCACCAAAAACCTGGGCTTATTACAAAGAGGGCAGAAGAGTTTGTTAGTGAGTCACTGGATTATGTCACCTTTGGAGATGAGAGTTTTGGATGTTTAGCCCATGAAATGCTGGTAATTGAATTTGAGTGTGTAAATGGGTCCCAAAGGTTGAACCAAGGCTATCTGGGCTCATCAGGTTCTTTTGACTGATTTCAGAGACGTTAAGGTTGGACATAAATTGAGAAACACTGAATAGGTTGTTAAGGCTGTGCCATACTGGCCCCAGTAAACTATGAATGAACGCATATGCAAATAAAGCATAGTGGTATCAGCACAGTGTGTCTTACTCCACTTTCGTGTCTTGAGCTGAGCTCAGTTTGGTATCTGGTGAGTCTTCAACCTGTCTCTGGTGGCCTCTTTTCATAGAATCACAGAATGGTTTGGTTTGGAAGGGACCTTAAAGAGTATCTAGTTCCAACCCCCCTGCCATGGGCAGGGACACCCTCCACTAGACCAGGTTGCTCAAAGCCTCATCCAGCCTGGCCTTGAACACTGCCAGGGATGGGGCATCCACAGCTTCTCTGGGCAACCTGTGCCAGTGCCTCACCACCCTCTCCGGGAAAAATTTCTTCCTGATATCTAATCTAAATCTCCCCACTTTCAATTTAAACCCATTACCCCTTTTCCTGTCACTACAGGCCCTTGTAAAAAGTCCTCCCCCAGCTTCCTTGTAGGCCCCTTCAGGTACTGGAAGGTGTTATAAGGTCTCCCTGGAGCCTTTTCTTCTCCAGGCTGAAAAACCCCAATTCTCTCAGCCTTTGTAGGAGAGGTGCTCCAGCCCTCTGAGCATCTTTGTGGCCTCCTCTGGACCTGGCCCAACCAGTCAATATCCTTCTGATATTGGGGGTCCCAGAGCTGGATGCAGTACCCCAGGTGGGGTCTCATGAGAGCAGAGTAGAGAGGGAGAATCCCCTCCCTCAACCTGCTGGCCACGCTTCTCCTGATACAGCCCAGGATACGGTTGGCTTTCTGGGCTGCCAGCTCACACTGCTGGCTCATGTCCAGCTTTTCATCCACCGTTACCCCCAAGTCCTTCCCCCAGGGCTGCTCTCGATCCATGCTCTGCCCAGCCTGTACTTGTGTTTGGGATTGCCCCAACCCAGGTGCAGGACCTTGCACTTGACCTTGTTGAACTTCATGAGTTGGCACAGGCCCACCTCTCCAGCCTGTCCAGGTCCCTCTGGATGGCATCCCTTCCCTCCAGTGTGTCGACCGCACCCCACAGCTGGGTGTCGTTGGCAAATTTGCTGAGGGTGCACTCGATCTCACCGTCCGTGTCACTGATGAAGATGTTAAACAGTACCAATCCCAACACTGATCCCTGAGGAACGCCACTCGTCACTGGTCTCCATTCAGACACTGCACCGTTGGCCGCAGCTCTCTGAGTGCGACCAGCCAGCCAGTTCTTTATCCACTGTGTGGTCCATCCGTCAAATCTATGTCTCTCCAGTTCAGAGACAAGGATGTTGTGTGGGATGGTGTCAAAGGCTTTACACAAGTCCAGGTAGATGACATCGGTTGCCCGTCCTTTATCCACCAAGGTCATGACCCCATCATAGAAGGCCACCATATTCATCAGGCACAATCTGCCCTTGGTGAAGCCATGCTGACTGTCACCAGTCACCTCCTCATTCTCCATGTGCCTTAGCATGGTTTCCAGGAGGATCTGCTCCATAATCTTGGCAGGCACAGAGGTGAGACTGACTGGCCCATAGTTCCCTGGATCCTCCTGGTTTTCTCTTTTTAAAAATGGGGGTTATGTTTCCTCTTTTCCAGTCAGCAGGAATTTCACCAGATCACCATGAGTTCTCGAATATAATTTATAGGAGTTTCACAGCCTCATCTGCTAGTTCTTTTAGGACCCACGGGTGTATTTCCCACAGACTTGTGACCTTCAGGTTCCTCACGTGTTCCCAGATCTGATCCTCTCTAACCATGGGCAGTTCTTCATTCTCCCAGTCCCTGCCCTTGCCTTCTGTGGCTCTGAGGTTACAGCTTGTGCCCTTGCCAGTGAAGACTGAGGCATAAAAAATCATTGAGCACCAAGGCCTTCTCCATATCCTGGGAAACTAGCTCTCTCATTTCCTTCCACAGAGGGCCTAAATTTTCCCTGATCTTCCTTTTATCCCCTGTGTACCTATAGAAGCCCTTCTTGTTGCCCTTGATGTCCCTGGCCAGGTTTAATTCTGTCAGGGCTTTAGCTTTCCTAACCTGATCCCTGACTTGTCAGACAACTTCCCTGTAATCCTCCCAGGCTCCCTGTCCCTGCTTCCACCCACTGTAGGCTTCCTTTCTGCACCTCAGTTTCTCCAGGAGCTGTGTGTTCATCCATGCAGACCTCCTGGTGTTTTCACCCGACCTCCTCTTCCTTGGGATGCACAGCTCCTGAGCTTGGAGGAGAAGGCCCTTGAGTACTCGCCAGCTTTCTTGGGTTCCTCTTCCCTCCAGAGCTTCATCCC
The DNA here is from genome assembly GCA_027574665.1 of Rhynochetos jubatus. Taxonomy (NCBI): domain Eukaryota; kingdom Metazoa; phylum Chordata; class Aves; order Eurypygiformes; family Rhynochetidae; genus Rhynochetos; species Rhynochetos jubatus. The sequence goes on from CM050690.1 coordinate 33,157,161, forward strand.
ATGGGACTCTGCCACTCAGTTCCCTGAAGAGGCCAAAGTCTGCTCTCCTGAAGCCCAGGGTAGTGAGCTTTCTGTGCATCCTCCTCCGTAAGGATCTCAACCCACACCATTCCCTGGTCGCTGCAGCCAAGGCTGCCCTTGAGCATCACATTCCCCACCAGCCCCTCCCTGTTGGTGAGAACAAGGTCCAACATGGCAGCCCTCCTTGTCAGCTTTTTCATGACCTTATTAGCAATATTTCCAAGACCCCTACTCTCCTTTACAGAAATTGGCTACCAGATCCAAAAGTTACTAGTAGAGAAGAGAAAGGACCTAGAACCAGACTGTGCGGTCACATAAACATAATTTCCTTAGGATACCATGCTAACAAAATAGAATAAATATTTATACATGGCAGCTGTTAATGATGAGCATTACATGAAACTATAGGGAAGAGAACAGATTTGCTGAAAACTGAGAGGAATGAACATTGCCTTGTAAGAAAAACATACATACTGAAAGTATACAGTAAAAGCTTTTGCACTTACGGTTTTGTATGATCTTTCTGCACATTAAGTTTATTTCTTTCAAGATGTTTCTATAACCCTTTTCTTTTGTATTGTTTTTGCTTGATTATTCTGAAGGCATGTGTCCTGAAGTTCATCCCTTTGTGGGTATTCCACAGCGACAGGCTTCAAGAAGCAGTCCTGCATGCATTTACTGGTTATCTGAAGAAGAGGTGGAGGAACCCCTAGCAGAATCATTTCTTTGGAAGACAGGCAGTGGGAAACCCCAGCAGGATGCATTTTATTGTGTCTGTGTGTGAATGTGGAAGGCATCAAATAAGTTTGAGCCATAACTTCATCCAAATCAACTGTCAAGTTAAAGGGATTTGATCTAGTGAATCAATTAAGTAAATTCATTCCTGTCCCTTTCTGAAGACCATAAAATTAGCTAGAGCTGTTCCACTGTCTTCCGTGGGCCTTATGTAGGTTCCATGACATTTATGTTACTATTTTAACATAAGCTTGGAGGCCAGAAATATTTGTGCTTGTTTGATGTTCACGAATAAAACAATAATTTGCTTTATTCCAAGCTTGTTCAGTGTATTTTGATGTTTCCAGTGAGTGTTTTGTGTCTTTGGTTTCTTCTGAAGAATCAAGGAAATTCACAAGAAGAAAAAAAGAAAGTTTTTGGGGTGTAAAGTGCACACTGGACCTTTGGAAGTTTGCAACCATAAAACATATATTTTTGTCCAGAGCCTGTGAATCACTTCATCCTCTGCAACATCAGATATGGGCTGGAGGAGCATAGGCAAAAGATACGCAGTAATTCTGCATTCCTGGATGAATCCAGAAGGTAAACTTTTTGATTGCAGATACCTATGCAGATCACACTGGGTGCTGTTAAAAAACATTTCAAGGACAATGCCATCATCAGGCACAGTCAGTGTGGGTTCACAAAGGGAATGTCCTGTTTAAATGATCTGATATCCTTCTGTGATAAGATCACCTGCCTAGCAGGTGAAGGGAAGGCAGCGGATATAGTTATTCTCAGCTTCAGTAAGGGTTTTCATACCGTCCCTCGCAGCATCCTTCTGGACAAGTTGTCCAACTGTGGGATGAGCAGGTGAAGAACTGTCTGAGTGGCAGGGCTCCAGGGGTTGTAGGGAATGAGGGTACATCTGGCTGGCGACCGATCACTAGCTGTGTTCCGCAGTGTTCAGTTTTAGCGCCGGATCTGTTCAACATGTTTGTCGATGATCTGGATGCAGGAGTTGAATTCACCCTTAGCAAGCTTTCTGACGACACCAGCCTGGGAGGTGCTGTTGACTCTTGCGGGACAAGAGGCCTTGCAGAGGGATCTAGATAGATCGGAGCATTGGGCAATGATCAGTGGGATGAAGTTTGTCAAGAACAAATGGCAGATTCTGCACCTGGGATGGCGTAATGTCAGACACAAGTACAAACTGGGAGAGGAGTGGCTGGAGAGCGGCCCTGCAGAAAGGGATCTGGGTGTGCCGGCTGACAGCAGGGTCAGTGTGAGCCAGCAGCGTGCCCCGGCAGCCAGGAGGGCAGACCACGTCCTGGGTTGCACCACGCATGGAGTGGCCAGCCATTATTTTGGGTTTGTCTGATCAGGAGAGAAGGAGGCTGAGGGGTGACCTCATTGCTCTCTGCAGCTTCCTGAGAAGGGGATGTGGAGAGGGAGGTGCTGATCTCTTCTCTCTGGGATCCAGCAACAGGATACGTAGGAATGGTTCAAACCTGCACCAGGGGAGGTTCAGACTGGACATTAGGAAGCACTTCTTTACCAAGAAGATGGTCAAACACTGGAACAGACTTCCCAGAGAGGTGGTTGGTGTCCCACGCCTGTCAGTGCCTTAAAAGCAGGTACTTGGACAATGCCTTTCATAATGTGTTTTAACTTTTGGTCAGCCCTGAAGTGGTCAGGCAGTTGCACTAGGTCATCTTGGGTCTTTTCCAACAATCCTCTCCTCTCCTCTCCTCTCCTCTCCTCTCCTCTCCTCTCCTCTCCTCTCCTCTCCTCTCCTCTCCTCTCCTCTCCTCTCCTCTCCTCTCCTCTCCTCTGGTCAAGTATTCTATATTTCTGCTTTGGATTTTTTTTTTGGACCTTTGAAATTTACACAATCAATGATTTTCTGTGTCCCCTCAAAAAACCCCCCAAAACAAACAAACAAAAAAACCAAAAACCACCACCAAAACCCCACAAACATTTATTTTATGTTATAAGATGGTAAGCTCCAATTCATACACAGTGGCATGATTCTAGAATCTGGAGCTTTAAGCAAGCAAATAGGGATCTTAATAAAATTATGTCAGTGTCAACTTTATAATTTCTCTCTAGAGATGGGATTTTAAATGAGTCTGAATGACTGTGCTGAATATGAAATCCTGTATTTGAATAAAAACAGTATCTGAGGCGTACTCCTGAAGGACAGTGGACAAAGTGTTGAGAGGTGGGAGCGCTGCAATGTCGCAACAGCAGCGTTTGCAGCTCCCAGCTTGGGAGGTCGTCCCTGTGAGGAAACTTTCTGCACAATTCCCCTGGGACAATATAGATGGAATTATATCTGCAGGAGATAAAGCTTAATATCACCTCTGGCCCCCAGAAGAAATTTTGCCTACTAGTTTTAATGGCCTGTAAGCGGAAGCCTTAACATCCACATTGTGTAAGTGTATATTTCAAGCTAGGTTTGCTGATTTTTCAGGAAGTAGTGAAGAGACATTTCTTTTTGGTACTTTTAATCATCATTAGAAATAAAAGCAGTGGATAAAGGTGGTTTTTTTTAATCATCTAGTCTGTGGTTCAGGAGAAAAAGTATCACTGATTCTTTGAGTATGAAATAATTTCAGCCTTTTCAAAATATTTTCTAACTGGTTTCTCTCAGACTGTGCCTCATAATCAAATGATGGCATTCTGTTCTTTGGAACAGGAAACCATTTCTCTCTATGACTGTAGAATTTTTTGTAAAACTCCTCTTATACTATATGCCCATCGCATCTCATACCCTTTTTCATTAAATGGCTTGTATATTTCTCTATGGCCTCTTGTATTTTGTACTTTAATAGAAAATAATTCTTCAAATAAAGCCATTACTGAATATTACCACCCAATGTATAAAACATCTGGAAGTGAAAATGAGGCTCTGGTGCCTTACATTTCAGCATTGTTGGTTTGAAAAGCAAGGAATAGTAATGGTTTGTTTATCACGCCATAAAGACTATGTTTTCAAGTGATTAAACTGTATTCTTCAAAGTGTGATATTTGTACAGCTGTACAGCAAATAAGTGTGGAATATAATGTCATGTCATGTCATGTCATGTCATGTCATGTCATGTCATGTCATGCCATGTCATATAACAAAACATAACATATATGATACATATTACATGTGAACCAAAAGCTGAAGTCCTTTGGAGAAATATGCATTCAATAGAAAGCGTGTGTGTGGAATGCAGAGTTTGTGTTCGTGGTTGATATAGGTGCTTGTTTCTCCATGGATACATATTTTCAAGCAATGCATTCAGATGCAGCATGAAATGCATCTCACACTTTTTTCCCTTGTTTGTCCAGTCCAAAAACACAGTGAGGCCTTGCTCACAGGCAGCTCTTTGCATGTTTGATTTACACGTGTAAGTAATCCCAGCAGGGTGAAGCAACTCCTGCAGAGCAGTGACTGCTCCTGCTCTGCTTGAGTCAGCATCGATCACTTAGAGGAATCCATGGCAGCAGCAGCAAACCTGAGGACTCCCTTGGCTGCTTGGCTACAAATTCCCTTGTTTTCTCTGTAATTTTTGCACGAGTCAGAGTAAAGAACACCCTTTCGCACTCCCCACAATGGCAAAAGATCTTCTGTGTGCCACCATGAGACAAATGCCAGCTTATCTGACGTACAGGGACCCTGGTAACACAGAAGTCTCACTGGCACAGGCAGAGGTCAGTTAGCAATGGGGACTTGGTTTCCAAGGTTTACAAGTCTTGTAATCTATGACAAATGACATTTCCATACTTCTTGTCTTGCGTTTGTTTACGGTTGTGCATGCTGCGTGAGTCTTGCAGTCTGTTCCTGAAGTTGTGCAATCAAGTCAGCGTAGAGTTGTTTCCTAGAGGAACAGGAGGATCTTGTTAATCACTGCTCTTGTATGGTCATTCTGTTAAAGTAGCCGCATTTTGACCTTTTGGCTCATTATTTGCACAATATTAGCCTGGGATCTTGCTGACTTGCAATCTTCAGGGTGCTTTCTCTGATGGCGCGTTCATGTGAGGCTGCAGACAGAGGTTTCTCCTCTGTCTCAAGAGAAGATGGGGAGTCACCTCCCTCACTGTGCTGGCCATGCTTCTTTTGATGCAGTCCAGGATCTGGTTGGTTTCTGGGCTGCAAGCGCACGTTGCCAGCTCATACGTAATTTTTTCATCTACTAGTACTCCTGAGTCTTTCTCTGCAGGACTACTCTCCATCTATTCACCCCCTAGTCTGTACTGATGCTGGAAATTGCTTCAACCCACGTTCAGGACCTTGCACTCAGCCTTGCTGACTTTCATGAAGTTCACATTGTCCCACCCCTTTCAAAGTCCCTCTGGACTTCCATCAAGTGTATCAGCTGCGGCACCCAGCCTGCTGTCAACTTGCTGAGGGTGCACTTAATCCCACTGTCCGTGTCATTGATGAAGGTCTTGAACCGTACCCATCCCAAGCAACAGAACACCTCAACATTTCATGATCCCTTCAGCATGAAGAACAGCTCTGTTTCGTGAGGCCCGTGTTTCTTGGGGTCACTTCAGCAACTGCCTAGCCACTGTATCCCAATTTTGGCCCCAAACAGGGCCCTAAGGTGGAAAAAACCCTGAAACCTGCCTGCAGACCCCATTGTCTTGGACTAAGCCAGCAGGGAAGGCCACAATCTGTTCCAGTTCTCATCTTTGGCATCTTCGTGGCACAAGACTGTTGGCCATGGCCACATTCCTCACAGGCCTCATGCTGGGGAGGTTGAGGAGCTGCTGTTTTGCTTAGGGACCTGAGACAATTATCCGACTGCGGGTGGTGCAAAAATGTTAAGTGAAGGGCATGGGATGGCAAGCCCTTCAGGAGTGTTTTGTACCTACAAATATTCCCCAAAAGAGTTTATCTGGGGTTTTTACTGCAGGGAACTAAACCAGTCCTGTTATTCTGAGCAATCAGTAAGCACAAGGGAGCTAAAAAGGAAAGCACTGGGCCTGCAGAAAGAAGAAGATCTGGGTCTGAAAGTAGAGTGTAGCACACAAAGTTAAACATTTTAGGAGTCTCGTTTTCTTTGTTTCATACTCTTGCACTGATTGCAGAGCCCTGCTTTGTCCCTGTGTGTATGCATGTGTGTGGTCACCCAAGAGTGACGAACTTCAAGCTCCTCTCAGGTATCACAGCGCAGTATAGAATATCACATGTGTAGTATAGAATTGTGGGTTATCTTTTATAATTTTGACTCTTCATTTTTCTTTTTCTCCCTCAAATCACTGCTTGTTGTGTAAAGAGCTTGCAAGCAAAAACAACTTAGATTTCTGGGATTCAAACAGCAAATCTTTGACTCACACTGATTTCGCTTATAAATCTAGTCTCATGTTCAGGCGAAGGAGGTAATCACCAAACAAAAACAATTACTGTTTGTTTGCAAGACTACTAGATTAAGGAAAATGGGAACTATGCAGTGCAAGATTGCTTTTAACAATTTGATGTACTCAATCAGTGGATTACATCAGTAACTGAGTCAAGGCCTTCCTTTCACAAAGATTGGAGCTCCAAATCTGTCTAGACAAGCAATTTACAGCAGGGGAAAAAAAAAAATCTAAACCATTGAATCCTAGTGTTGTAAACAGTCTGTTATCAAGACTGGTAATACAGACAGGGCCCTACTGTTCTCAAGGACCACCCACAAGAGAAAGAATTTGATATGGCAGCTTGCCTGAAAAATTTATTTGCGATATGCTGGTATGTGGTAACAGCATGAAAGAGCTGTAGGAGTGAGGAGTGCTTTGCTGAGGGAGCAGCTGATGGGATTGGCCTTGACAGTGACTGCCGTATGCACTTCAGAAAATGTCAGTCCTCCTAAAACACAGCCATTAGATGGAGAGGCTGCAAATGGTGTCCTTGGCTATTCCTCTCATCTTCCCATCATAACAGCATTTCAAGAATCACGAATTATTCATAACCTGTGCGTAAAGGGCCAACTGTCCTTTTTTTTTTCTTATTTTTAAAGAGTTTTCTTGGTTAAGAGCATACTTGCAGACTCTATGCATGTTCTTTAAGCCACGGTCACATATATCCTGGTACATTTGGGTTTCTGGGGTTGAAGGCAGACTTCAGCATTACAAGTTTTCCAAAGTGAGACAGGCTATCAGTAACTGTGGCTGCAGCAGAAGCATGGCAGACATCTGGTATAAACTGCACCCGACACCCGCCTGCATCTCCTGGGACAGCCGTGAGACAATGAGAGCTTTCTAAACGACATTTTCAGTCTCGAACATTAAAGCCAGGTACCTACATCCACACTCACACACTTAGGTCTCCATTTTAGAACAGTATGTGTGATTTACATGCAAATTGCTGGCCAGTTTGCCCAGCAAGTTGAGCGAGTGATAACGAAATACACTTCTGACCGAAGTCTCCCGTGTCAATCCTGGTGTATTTTAACCTTTCAGAAATTATTAAAAAACTAATAACTGACGTGTTTATATAAAGCATGTTTCAAGCTAAAGCTATCTGAATTTTCCTGTGTTTAAAATCTTAAGTGAATCTGGGCATTTGTCATGAAATCTGTAGCAAAAGGACCAAAAAAGAAACAACCTGTAAAACTATTCTGCTTCTCAAAAATTTTTTGGTTTGGTTTTGTTTCAGTTTGGTTTTTTGTTGTTGTTGCCAAGAAAGAAATCTGAATGAAAAAAGTCTGGCTAGCATTATTGGCTACTTGGCTCAGTGAAGAAAAACACAGGGAAGGCAGCTGGCCCAAGAGGACTATTACATTCCTCTCTCCCCTTCTCTTCCCTCTGCCACTCTGCACGCTTCAGAGCGGAATGGTACAGAGAGAAGGAGTGGGGAGCAAGGTCAAACGCAGCTTTACACATCATGGTCCCAACTTGATAGTTTTGCTAGCACAAGGGGAGAGCGAAAAATCTACTGGAGGTAGACGTGCGGCAATTTGTACCTCCCCGAAGTATTGAGGCAACCGAGATTGTTACTCCCTGTGAACAGATTAAAAATCTTTTGGACTTTCTTGGGGAACCTTTTGGAAATGTCAAGGATAGCAAAATTCTGTGTGGCCAGATAACTATGCTGGCCACTGTTCGAGATAATAAAGGCCTATTTCAGCAGAGAGACTTTGCTGAAATGCTGTGACCTAAAAGGAGATGTCCTCCTGCTGCAAGATCCTGCTACATCGTGAGCACAGTGCAGGTTGTGCTGGGGAAATATCTTCAGTGAACAGCTCGATGGAAAGTAAATAAATGGGCATCCAAGTTCTGCTCTTGAAACGGACAGGTGACCCAGGATTTACAGTGTAAGCAACTAGTGGAAAGCAATAATGGTAAAAACATATTCATGCAAAAATACTTGGCAAAGGAAAGTAAGAAGTCAAAGGTGGTTTTGCTTTGACATACTTGCATGCTTGGGGGGAGCACGGAGAGGGGAGGGGGGGGAGAGGGAGAGAGAGGTGATTCAGGTGCCTGGGCTGGAGCAATAGAAGGGAAGTGACCTAGGCGGAGGACTGACGCTGGCACAGGCTCAGTGTGTGGTCAGAGGTGATCATTAAGGTCTCTGGGGCAAACTGTCCCTCTGTGGAGACAAGAACATTTATCCCACGTCAGAGATACTAAAAGTGAAGCCACTTTCTTGGAAGACCTATTAACTCGAGTGTAGGGTCTGCTCTTAGTATTATTGCAGTTTAATGACTTAGAGTATGTTCTCCTCGCAAGTGCTGGAAAATTTAATTCTTGCCCTGAAGAACTCCCCGGGATGGAGCCGCTGGGGCGCGGCCTCGCCACTGAGGGGTGCTGCGGGAGCGTGTAACTGGGGCACGCGTGGCGCCGTTAGCGCGGCGGGTGCGTGGGCAACCCCGGCTGCTGCGGCCGGTGGAAACTGAGGTTATCCAGGAGCACGCCGGATTGCGGAAAAAATGCCGAACAGGTCAGGGTTAGGAAAACAAGCTGGATCTTTAGGGTTTATGTACGCTGCTGTGTAAACCAATGAGCTTAAAAACGATGGGGAGCCGTGCAGCTCTGTGAGCACAGGTGCCTCAGGGGGGCACTGTGACCACAAAATAAAACCCCGGCGGATTTGTCTACTCTTTTATTCCCGTTTTGTTTCTTCTAATGTCACTGTCAGCTTCATGCATTCGTTCAACTTCTCTCTCCAAGGATATATAGTCTTTTTTTGGTTGTTGTTTTGGTTTTTTTAGGGGAAAAACCAAAAAACCAAATCAAATGCTGATTTAAAGCGTGTTTTTCTTGAGCCAGAGCTCAGGGAAACGCAGGTAAAGGCATCAGAGACAGTGATCTCTATTCTGACCTCAGCCATGCGCAGTGATTTCAGCTCCACACTGAGCTGGAAAATCTGACAATCCAGCAGCAAGTCCTGCCTTTCATACACCTCTCAACAGCGTGCCGTCCACATTAATAACTTCCGAAAGAGCCAACTGGGCATGCTCACACCAAAAGCCCACTGATGTCAACACAGTATTGAAGAAGGATCAACACTACAGGAGATCAGCCCATAGGGGCACACCTGGTTCTGGTTTATGTCTGTTCTGCTTGCAGACTTTGGTCTAAATCCCCCGTGTTGTTCTGTTCCTACCCACGAGCTAACATATGGCTGGGAGTCAGATCATCTGACTGCTCTACGGGCTCTTATCTTTCGCTGTGCTCCACACAAGCAGAAATACTTTTGGATCTAGCTCTGGTAGAGCAAACAATGGTGTAGGTGACATTAGCTAAATAAAACATCTTTCTGCCTTTGAAGAGCATGAAAGAATGTTGTATACCTTCTCGCTGATCAAAGGTCGTTATAGTGCCCTTTGTGTTACAGATACAGATTTACTGTTGTATTCGCCTAATATTTACACCATGTAAGGCTGCTTTAATCGGTCACTGAAATTCCCTAGTTTGTCTGGCTTTGGTTTTATCTCTGCTTTGACCAATCAGGTTTAGTGTGAGAGTGTAACTATTTACACTCCCTTTCTATTCTAGCTTGGGTTTTCACCTGCATCTCCTTTCTAATCCACTCCCCCCTACCCTCCAGCCGGTGTGCATCACTGGTGATTTAAGATTATAGTAAACATTTCACTTCAAACAGGACGAAGATCTCTCAGATGTGACCAGAATGGTGTTCTTCCTCACACGCAGGGAGACAGTGGCAGGGGGACCTGCGTATGCACGGGAGAGTGGGAGAAAGAAAAGCAAGGAGAAGAAGCAGACTGCAAAAGGAACTGAATTTCTGCATCAGCAGCCAGAGAGAGGTTGGAGTTCCCTGGGCAGACCGGCAGCTGCAAATTGCCTGGAGGCTTTTTGGGCACAGTCAGGGGCCACAAAGGCCATGGAGCATTTGTGCTGCCCTCAGCAGCACAGCCAAACAGTCACACACAGACTTCTCAGCAGCATTTTTTAAGCATGCTTCAACCGAAATCACCTTGAATTGAAGAGTCCTGGGCTGACTTTCTAAAATGTAAATGGAATCCTGAGTCCATGTGAGAGGTACAAGAAAAGCAAAGCTGATAACTTGGGTCAATTTAAGTCATCTGAGGGCATAATATCTATTTAAACATATAAGTCCTGATACCCTAATATTTTAGTGCAAAGAATCCAAGTCAGCTTGAACAACTGAAGAGCCTCATCGCAGTGAGCTCCTCCCAGTGACCTCCTCCAGGGTTTGCAGCAGCTCGGGCTATGTCTGCTTCTTTTCTTGTGTTTCCTTGATCTCGGGCACATGGCTCAATCATTGTGGAAACTGTCTTCTTGACTTGCGTAATTTGTTTTGGTCCTTGGATGGGACAAATATCTGGGAAAATTGAAGGCCCTTTAAGATGAAGGATAAATGAAATATGTTTTCCTAGCATGAGTCGAACACTTTGTAGCTTCAATCAGGGGCCTGTCTTTACCTCATCTCTCGCTTCACTCCTGTATTTTCCAGCGGAAAAATGTCTGGGTCACCTGGAAAGAGAGTCTTTTGCTGAAGAAAGGTGTACATGATAGGAAGGCATCAAGTGGAGAAGAAGGGAATCTGGAGACAAAAGGTGTCTAAGGAAAGGCATGAGGGACTTACAGGAGAAGAAGTGGACGTGGTTACAAAAGAGGCTTGGAGAGATGCCTCGAAGTTGTGAGTTCTGGACATAACCTCCAGTGGAACAACCTAAGGATGAGGGCTGCAGACAGAAAACTGAGGAATCTGTCACAGTTGAGGCCTAGAACACGAACCTAGGAGAGCAAAAGCAATAGCCATGAAGATGGAAATCAACTTGTGAGGCAAATGCTTAATGCCCAGGGGCACGTGGATGGAGTTGCCACAGAGGGGAAATAGAAAAATCAGCAACAGGAAAGATAATTTGCTTCTGGCTCCTGTGAGCAATCAAAATCTATAAACATCTCAGTTATTACTGTCTGTCCCATTGCTTCTCCAGAAGGCTGCAGGCTTGTGGAGTTGCTCTAGCAGCTCTCTCCTGGTCCGGAAACTCCTCCCTGCCACATTGCTTGAAGCATGTGCCCACCAGTGGCCAAAACCCGGGCCCGTCCCATTTCTTCTTCCTCCTCTGCAATTTTGGTGTTTGTTGCAAACATGAGGTCCATCACACAATGGGAGAGGTGTGTGGCCCTTGCTGCTCTCAACAATGAGCTGTGTGAAGAATCCCCCTCCTCAGGTTCTCCCGTGGCATGACAACTGCTGTAGCTCTGAGACACACTGCTGTGAGACCTGAGACACTGAAACGTACTGTTTGGGTGTACGGTTCTGATAGCATTAGGGCAATTTCATGTTTAACTGTGTCTCCTAATTTTGATAGTTTACAGTAACTCCACCCAAGTTCTGAATGTTTTTCTTCCAATCACTCTTCTGGGGCTGTTTTCCTGCAAGACAATGTAGTAGGGCCCACAGACCACAGTTTTAATTAAAGCTCAGAGTTTTTTGGTAAGGAAGTTCTCCAGACTGTAATGACTAAAAGCTTCTGAAGATGTTTTATGTATATCACACTTAACCACTTGCACCCAAATACAATATGTGACTTGCTCAGAACAGATAAACAAAGTGCATTCTGCTTTATTTCCAGAGCAGCAGCAATTTTGAAAAGGAGGATGTTTAATGATGTATTCTGTACAAAAAACCAGCAGAAGCTCTTGGTGTATGACACAAATGTTTGCAGAACAGTGTCTAACTATCCTCACATGCTGATTTTATAGATCCAGGCTTTAAAAGACAGCTTTCTTCCCCCCTTCCCCCCAACCCCGCAAAGCTCCACCCACATCATAAATCAACAAATAGATCAATAAATAAATTAACAAAAAATCTCCACTGCTGATACACAGTAGATGCCAGTTTCTCTTCCTGCTCTGTTTGGCAGATCCCATGAATGGCACAGAGTGGGTGGCCCGTACGTTGATGATCACCTTGATTTCCAGAGCTGCCTGTGTTATTAAGCTGTGTCACTGATCCCATCTGGATTACAGAAACCCATTTTACTGATGAAATCACAGAGGATTTCAGTAGAAGTTGAATAATATTCTTTCAATATTGAATAACTGTGTGTGGACCTGGCAGTGCTTGCAACATAGGCATATGGCAAGCACATGAACAACATGTTGTACTCTGAATCTATTGTTTCAGTTTGTTTCCAGCAGTTTCAGTCCAGACAAATCCATTGCTAATAAATGACTTGTGATGGTTTGTTGGGAGAGAAAGATGTTATAACAGAGGAACATCCTCCCCTCCTCCCCACCACCACTGCCAGCCTTTTGGGATAGTATTAAAGCAATGTTAAATAAACGTTGTACAAAACCGACTTGTTTTTAAAGTATAAACAAGTCTGGCAGAAAGAAAGACGACTGCTTAGTGTAGTAAGTATGAGGCAAAGTTTGTCAGGAGAGATAATGTCCTTTATTTGACAGACTGTTACACTTGGAAAAAACCAGGGAATCTTACATATGCCCTTCTTCATGTCCTAATAAAAGATACTTCCTCTCCTGACAAACCTTGACTGCTTTTATCCTTGTACCATCACAGCTACGTCAGCACAACCGTTAGTATAATTAATTCATATGCTTCTGGGCAACAGGCACAGATACTCCTTTGCTAGTTGAAAAGTTCAGATGTTGCTTTTGGTGTTTCTGAGGATGCACTCTCAGCCATCTCTTACTATTTTTTTTATTTACATCCTGCAATGTCACAGCAAAAATTGATATCAACGTATTTTTAATTTTTTTTTTTAAATTTTTAGACTTTTGGATATTCTCCAGTGTAGATGCAGACCTCCTAACATCAGCAAGAGGTTTGCTTTTCTTAACAGCTTCTTAATGACTCTACAGAGACAGCCTCTGGTTCTCCCAGGTGCTGTGTAGTTCTTGCATATTCTTAATCTCATTTAAATGTGATTTACTGCATTTTCTCCAAAAGAAGGGCCACCCAGCACTGTCTGATACAGTAGGGGTGCTCACAAACACAGCAAGGTGATAACTGCTTATTCAGTGCCTTTTAACACCCTTCACTAGCTGCAGACATCCAGTTGGTGCACCTATGCCAATGCTGGTTGACTCCTGCTTTAAAGCTGGTTCTGCACATGGATTTGGTCCTTTCCTTTTTCTTCATCAACTGCCTTCTTATGAAACCTTCATTTCTGCTGTGGGATGCCTCTTCCCTTCCCAAGGAAGCAGTGCAAAGAGCAGGTACAGGGTGTGGTGCTGACCTCCTGGTCTGGACACTGTTTCCTGATTCCCTGCTGCAACCGGGGCTAGCAAGCACACATCCCTCCTCCTTTTTCTCACCAGGTTAGGCTTTGTCCCTCATGCTCAGAAACAGTGCTTCTGACCCTGGCTCAGAGCGATCTGAAACCGTGCCATGTAATTTGATGTACAGCAACAGACCAGCCCCCCTGGAGATGACTGGAGACTCCCACTTCCCCCTAGTCTAACACTGATCAAACTGTCATGGATGGCCCGGGCCAGAGAGACACAGACAATATATGGAAAAGGTGAATTCAGCTTATTTCACCTTCAGAAACTACTTTCTTTGTTGTAAGTGGCAGCATAATGCAGGAGGGAGGCAGAGTTTCCTAGGCACCGGTAAGCTGCTTTCACCCCAATGGGGTCCAGCAGCATCGCGCGTAGCGTTGATGTAGGGAAAGCTACACCTCAGCTTGGAGGTCAGTGCAACACCTGGCTAAGCCCATGCAGTCTCAGGGCAGTGTAAGTCCTTACCCACTTCTGGGGGGACCGGACGTTTTAGCACTCACAGGAATAAAGTATGTGTGAAACATATGTCATATCTCCCCGCCACACACACGCATGACGTGAATGGTCTGGGATTGTCAGGTCATTTATAATCCTGTTTGGTTTTTATTACCACACAGACACAAAATTATTCATGTACACATCTTGCATATTCACAAATTATTTTCAGCTGTTATAAAGTAATAAATATTCTCACGCACCTGGCCATAATGGTCCTGCAATTCTTATATATCCCATTTGCCTTTCTCGCATCATTTCCTTTAAAAGCGCAGTGCAGATCCATAAGGTTTCGGAAGTGTTACAATTACCTTGATAGAAGAAAATAAGGGATATTGCTGGGCAAAATACTTGATTATTAAATACAAGTTGAGCTCAGTGATAACAATATTAAAGAAAGAGTTGGTCCGCTAATCTTTGGAATTCAGGTCTTTGCTGTTGCTGCCATAATCACACTTTTGGTTTGATAGTAAGCAGTAGGGACAATATAACTCTCGTATTTGTGACACCCCTCACATTCCTGGCACTCGGTAACTCATAAAGCTCATACCCACTCTTAAAGATTGTCACAGCACAGACTGTGTAATGGTAGAAAGCACCTTAAAGTAGAATTCTGACAAGAATGAAGGCATAAGTGACCCAAATAATGCAGCTTTCTGCCCCTCATACAGAAGCGAGATGACACAACGGCAGCCCCAAGCTGTCCTGCTTGAAGTGTGTGGTACTTGTGCTGCTGCCCCACAGGGAAAAGCCCCTTCCCTTCCAGACCACACATCGAGTACAGTAGCCATGGCAGCACTTATCAAATCCAGAATTCAAAACGACTCGAGCTGTGCCTGCAGATCTGGTGCAAGTGTAGATGGTGGGAAGTTGCTGTAGCTGCCACCATTGCCTCCCCACACAGTGGTATTACAGAGTCTCCCCACATAGCACAGTGCCAGGGAGTTACAGGTGGGTTTCTCTCAGATTTTCACTCTGCTGGTAGAGGACAGATCTTCAAATCCCATGAAAAGGAAATAAGCCTGTAGCTTTATCATATATTTTCCATGGTGCTGCTTTAAATGCATATGCGACTTGCAAAAAAAAGAGAGTGCGAGTGGACCTGCCATTTCACAGCTCAGCCAAGACAAGACACTGCATGGTGCTTCACCAACAAAATGACAGATAGATGGCATTTGTCCCTGAGGTGTGTTTCTAGCTGCCCTCCCCCCTCAGCTGACTGTGCCGTGCGCTGACATCAATTTGTAGCTGTGGGAGTTCACTACCACATAGGGAGCAATTGTTGCCTTTCAAGATGCAGCTTTTTTCTTTTGAGACCCTCAGGCTTTCCTATCCAGTCCAAACACTGGAAAAAATGGGGAGAAAAAAATCCTACAACGATGCAGTTTACAAAGTGTAATGCTTTAGGATATTATAATATGTTGAAAAGGGCCTTCACTTTGTTAGGCTGACTCACGTCCTCTGCTTTGACTTTGGCTTATTCTAATTAACATGAAGTTTCGTGAGTCAGGGGAAAAAAAAACGGAGTGAAGCATAAGGGACACAGGATCAGGGAAACGTCTCCGGTATCAGGGAAGAAGGGCAACACTAAGAAAAATATGTCCCATTGTAACATGGTAGTTCAGAATATTTTTATGCTTGTAGAAGCATAAAAGTATTTTGGCATCCATTTAAGTATATTTTGAAACCATAATAAAAAGTTACGCTTCGGTTTCTCATCACATAGTGTCCCTGGTGGGTCCTGACACAGAACAGCATTTTAGAAATGGCATTTAAAATCTAATGTGAGATGAAACATAATTCTTCAGGTTTATGAGCAAGGGTTGTAAAGACCGTGAGTGATAGTCTGGCAGAAAGGTCTTGGCAAGGAGGATTACAGTGGATTTTAATAAGACTTTGGAATGTAATGAGGGTACTTTTGATGTCTACATATTTTGGTATCTGCTTCTCCTTCCATGTGCCCCAGGGCTAATCCTGCAGCATTAGAAATGCTGAATGAGTGCTACTAGCACATGATGCTTTGCTGGTTTAACTGCTGGATTGCCCCCTGGGGACAAGCCACCGAAGAAAGCCCTGCCACAGGGTATAACCACCTCGAAGCAATGAATTGAGTTAGAAGAACACACATGCACCCAGAGTGCATAAAGGCCCTTTATCTCTGGATCACTGCATGCCACGAAGGACAAGACCCCAGGTGACATGGTAGTCATTAGCTGCCCCTTCTGCCCTTCTGTTGGAACAACACTGTGGTGAAGAGAAACTTGAAGCCTGTCTTGCTGGCAAATATCCTGGGCAACAGGGAGGGGCTTCCTGAGAATGTAACTGTTAGCCAGAGGAGATACTCTGGCCACCACCAGCAGCCCCTCTAAATCCCATCACAACTTTAATAGTAATTATGCTGGCAATTCTTCTTCCTCGTTTTAGGTGGGTGGTGTTGATTCATGATGAGGGGCTTGTACTGCTATGCCTTTTGTTTTTTTCCAGTCAGTGAAAGACAAGAAAACTTCTTAGAAGAGAGCTTAATCTGTGGAGAAATGGGGAACTCGGTTCACCCACTTCATAAAGAAACCTCGAAGGAAACTTCCCCTGTTAGAATTCCTCTTGTTAAAAAGCTGTGAAGTCATAAAATTTTACCGAACAATGGTTTTCCATACAAAAGGGCTCTTCAGTCAATAGTTCCTCTCTAAGCTGTTCCAAATATTGCTGGCTTCAAGAAGCTCAGATCTTCAGTCAGTCCAGGGAACACTGTGACTTCTGTAGGTTTAGCTGCTGTTCAATGTGCTGTTGTGGGTCTGTCTATCTGTGTGCAATTTTGCCATGTTTTTCCCAAACTTCCATTAATGTATTTATCAGACAGGACACAGAAGAGATCGATTTTTAAAACAGCTTGTTGGGAGAAACATTGCCCATATCTAATTTTTTTTTTTTCATTGGGATGTCGACAGGAGTCCCATTTGTTAAGGCTGCATCCTTGTTTAGGCCTAGCTGGCAACTCAGCACCACACATCCGCTTGCTCACTCCTCCCCCTGGGTGGGATTGTGAAGAGAAAATATCAGGAAAGGCTTGTGAGTCAAGACAAGGACAGAGCGGGATCACTCACCTGTTATGGTCACAGGCAAAACAGATTCATATTGGGGAAGAAAAATCAATTTAATGTGTTAGCAACCACTTCAGAGTAGGGCAATGAGACACAAAACCTAATCTTAAAACCAGGTTCCCCAGCTCCTCCCTTCTTCCTGGGTTCAGCTTTATTCCCGTTTCTCTGCCTCCTCCCTGCCAGTGGTGCAGGGTGACGGGGAATGGGGCTTGTGGTCAGTCCATTGCACTCTGTCTCTGCCGCTCCTTCCTCCTCAGGGGAAGGACTCCTCACACTCTTCCCCTGCTCCAGCAAGGGTCCCTTCCATGGGGTACCATCCTTCAGGAGCAGCCTGCTCCAGAGTGCGCTTCCCACAGAGACACGGGCTCCTTCGGGCACAGCTGCCTGCTTCAGTGTGGGACCCTCCTCAGGCTGCAGGGGGGTCTCTGCTCCCCCATAACCCTCCATAGCTGCAGGGGCACAGCCTGCCCTCTCACCACAGGCTGAGGGGAAGCTCTGCTCTGGGCACCTCCTCCCCGCCTTTCCCCAGTGTCCTTGGTGTCTGCCTGGCTGTCTCTCCCACATCCTACTCCTCTCCCCACTGCAGGTTTTTTCCTCCCTTTAAAATCTGTTATCCCAGAGGCGCTGCCACTGTCGCTGACTCACTGAGCCATGGCCAGAGGTGGGTTTTACTTGAGGCTGGGGAAGCTTCCAGCAGCTTCTCACAGGAATCACCCCTGTAGCCTCTCCTCCCCTACCAACCCCACCCCTCACCCCAAACCCAGTACAGGTGGTAAATGGTACTATAGTAGGGCAGCAATTTAAAGGGGACTATTGGAGCTTCTTGAAGCAGACAAGTGGTTTGCAGACCCGTATGATGATTAATGTCAGTATTATTTATTTATCTAATGAACACTACGATGAATTCAAATAGTACAGCCCAAGATCTTCTATAGAATTTGAAGCTCTTACGTTTGTTTCAACAGAAAAAGAATATAAATATTTACAGTCTCAGTCCTGTTGTCCTCTACCTAAGAGTCAGTAAAATTGAAATACAGTGAAGGTTAAATGTATTTCCACTTCATAACATCTAAGCTTCTCTGTTGCCTTGCTTTCTCCAGTTGAAAGAGCATGTGCAGTGGATTGGGTACCACACATCGAGTTCTTGCCACGAGTGCAATCAGAGGGCCATCAGTGTGCTACTGTGCTTGCATTCATTGCTGCTGCTGTGCTCTGTCAGGATGTGTTCCTGAGAACAAGTTTCAGATTCCATTAAAATACTGCATCTTCCTATAGTCCACCCGCAGGATCAGCTGGGTGTTCAGTCACAGGCAAACCAGCAAGTTGGAAAAGCGTCGTTGAAGAGAATGGACAAGGCATTTTGTTTAACCCCAAAATGCAGAGTTTCATGTGGAGGTTTTTCTCTCTTGTAAAATAAAGCTGGATAAATTTCTAAACGGGATTTGACTTCAAAATGCCAAAGCAAACTTCTCAAATCTTTATTTAGGACATCTAATAGAACTTTTGCTTTTCTCTGTGTGGCTAAAACAACTCAGTGAGTTCAATGAGAATTCCAGCTTGCGTGTTACAAAGTAAACATCCGCAAAAAATAACTTCATTGAAATGTAGTTCATCTCTCCCTAACTGCACTTATTTCTAGATTTATTTTGATTTAATGGATTTTAAGGCCTTGAGAGACTGTTATTGTCATTTATTTTAACTTTCTATGTAACTGAGACAACATAATTCTCTGGAAAAATCCCTGCCTCACTTACAATACTCTGTTCCCCCATTTGGAGAATTTTGATATGTGTAGGAATTGCTCTGAGAATTGTAGTGAAGCTAATGATGCTCAGTCTCTGCCAAAACTTGCAATCCAGAATGGTAAAATCAATATGTGTGGCAGGTCTCTTAGCAGAAAACAGCTGCTTTCTCCTCTGGCAGATAGCTGGGGTGGGTGGGCTGTATCTCTGATTGCAAGAGTCTGAATTGGATAATACTGTAAACCCGTAACAGACATATTGGTAATACAACACTGTGGTGATCTCAGGTGTTTCAGGTTTAATGACACCAATTTCAGATTATCCAGGTGTCAGACATATCCTTCAGTTCTAAAACTCATGGGATATTGAAATCATGACTCTTGGATTGTCCTGGAGCTACTTGGACAATTGGAATTTATCTGCATTCCACATCGATTTCAGCAGACTTTCCACCACATTAAAATCTTCAGAATGAGAGCTGACAGGTCATTTTTACAATTGTATATTCACATGCTTGAGTGGCAGTTTGTGTATTAATATGGTGTGGCTTCATTTTGTTCTAAATATTTTAGGATTAAAGTATTTAGGGTATTCTTATTACGTGGGAGAGCTGTTCATCATCTATGTCTGTATCTGCTCTACTGTTTTGTCATCAGATTTTCCACTCTAGCTCCAAAACAAGTCATGTGGTTTAGACAATCTGGGCTGCATGCTATCTCACAAATCCAAGAGGCACAGCAGTCAAAATACTCTCTACAGAAGCCGACTGGTGGAGCTCCACCAAGAAGTATGCAGAGGTGCTTTGGAGGCAAATGTTTTTCCCCGAACATACTTTCCATACTGCTCTGTCACACCTGGTTGGTGTGGGCAGAAGGCAACAGTTTATTGAAGCACAAACAGGTTTCAAGCGTCAGTTGCCTACTTCTTTGCTCCTTTAGGTTGGTAAAGGGTTCATACTCTTGGCAGAACTAAAATATGTGATGCTGGTGGCACTAGCTTAGAGGTTTATTGTTTATTGAGGATACAAATATCTTCTCCCTCAGGAAGAGTGTGATAGAAATGTCTCTTTAAAAATCTGGGCTAGCCTCTCCTTCCTTCCCAGGGACAGTCTGATGCTCCAATTAAAATTATACCAGGGAATGCTTGTGCTATGGTTTGTTAATGAAACATAGGAGCACGTGTTTACTGTAGTTCAAGCATCTGACCATTAAGACTCTCTGTGCGGTGTAATGTTCGGGGCAAATGTTTTCAGAGACCCAAAACAAGATAGCAACGTTTATAAATGCAATTTGCCTTATTTTAGGAGAGCATTTATCAGTAGCTCAGTGTTCCAGTGACGCTGTGTGAGACTCTATCCACACACAGCAAACAGCAACTGAAGAAACACAAACTGGAGCAGCAGTGCAAAACTCAAAATGCTCTATTAGCAGAGGTTTCATCTCTCCATACACAGGGCAATCTCCTGTGTGCAGGGACAGATGCAGGGTTACGCTGTCAGGCAGACACTGACACATTAGTTATACATGTAGTAATTAGCATGGAGACTACAGAATAGGAAAGTGGATTGATGGTAAAACCAGGCACAAATTGTCAACCCTAGTACAGGTAACAATCTAGGAAATGGTGTTCACCGACACAGCCAAGAAAGGTTAGCGACGTGTCTAAGAGAGATGGTGCCTGCTGACAAATCTCAGTTTTGGCAAGGGACGCAAGCTACCTTTATGTTCCACGGGGAACAGGACACTGTTTCTGTCGAGACCTCTTCTGGAAGAGCCAGATGCAAGAAGTAGAGCACTGGTTTTTGACCAGTTTCATTCAGCCAGTAGACTTCTGTGAGTGTATGGGTGTGCATTCATATACCTTGATACAAATTAAACATTTATGGTATATAAATGCATACTTATACCTTTATACAAAATAACGTTTATAGCAGACTAATCCATAGACATTTCAGAGTAGCTGTGTATTTATGCCATGGCTGCCTACGCAGAAGGGATCCTCACAGAAGCTGACGAGGATCCATATGGATTCATCTCCTTCTGCTTGATGCAGTGAAACAGTAGAAGTGAACTGCTGCAAGACAGACAGCAGTATTGATGAAGTAAATAGATATATTTGACAAATAATCATATGCTTATGTGATTTCATGGCCTGTTTAGAATGCAGAGAACCAGCTCGCTCTGTCCCCAGTTCTGGAGCTTAGCTTTTCTATTTATTCATAGTTTTATTTAGTCCATTTATATCTGTGGTTCTCACATATAAAGGAATAGGTTCAGAACTGCAGGTGTGCCTAGGTGCACGGAAACCTGGCCTTCTTTGCTACAAATACATCACTCTGTAGTTTAGGATCCCCCTGTTAAACTCTGAGTGTGATATGAACTTGCTGCAGGTGTACCAAGTACTTACAAGCATCCTGTGGTGTTTTGTGGGAAAAGCAGGGAGAGAAATGCCCTTCTCAGAGTAGGCTGGTGAGCTATGATCGGATGCCACTTCAGAACTTGCTTTCACTGGTCACCTAAAAACATGGGGTGAAAATGGGGGCTGCTTCTTCTGTTCTAGCAGATTTCAAAACTGCCCAAGAAGGTGTACTTTGAGAATCACAGAATCACGAAGGTTGGAAAAGACCTGTAAGATCATCTAGTCCAACCATCAATCCAACACTACTGTACCCACTAGAACACGTCCTCAAGTGCCACATGTACACATTCCTTGAACACCTCCAGGGATAGTGACTCCACCACTTCCCTGGGCAGCCTGTTCCAATGCCTGACCACTCTTTCAATAACGAAGTTTTTCCTAATATCTCATTTAAACCTCCCTTGATGCAACTTGAGGCCCTTTCCTCTTGTCCTATCACCAGTTACCCGGGAGAACAGACCAACACCCGCCTCCCTACAACCTCCTTTGAGGGAGCTGTAGAGACTGATCAGGTCTCCTCTGAGCATCCTCTTCTCCAGGCTAAACAACCCAAGTTCCCTCAGCTGCTCCTCATAAGGCTTGTGCCCCAGACCCTCCCCCAGCTCCATTGCTTGTCTCTGGACACGCTCCAGCATCTCTGTGTGTTTCTTGCAGTGAGGGGCCCAACACTGAACACAATACTCGAGGTGTGGCCTCACCAGTGCCCAGTAGAGGGGCACAATCACTTCCCTGCTCCTGCTGGCCACACTGTTCCTGATGCAGGCCAGCATGCTGCTGGTCTTCTTGGCCACCTGGGCACACTGCTGGCTCATGTTCAGACGCCATTAACTGACACCCCCAGGTCATTTTCTGCCTGACAGCTTTCCAGACACTTGTCCCCAGGCCTGTAGCATTCCAGGGGGCTGTTGTGACCTAAATGCAGGACCTGGCACTTGGTCTTGTGGAACCTCATACAGCTGACCTCAGCCCATCGATCCAGCCTGTCCAGGTCCCTCTGCAGGGCTCTCCTATCCTCCAGCAGACCAGCACTTCCACCCACCTTGGTGTCAGCTGCAAACTGACTGAGGGAGCACTCAATCCCCTCATCCAGGTCATTGATAAAATATGTTAAACAAGACCGGCCCCAAAACTGAGCCCTGGGGGAGAATGAGTTTTAGTTTGTCTGCTTCTCACAAGAATAAGGAACAGAAGGGTATGTCTGCACCTGGTTTTGTAAAATGCTGGGACTGACCAGACAGGAACAGATGAGATTATAGATGTGACTTAGGGTAGTAAAATCCAGAAAGATATCCAGGTGCCATGTAGGCATAAGACTGCTAACCACGGCTGTTAATTCCAACCTAGGAGTTGTGGATAAAAAGAACACAGTGTTAGCAAACAGTCATAAACGTTTTTGGAAAGAATATACACCACAGAACGGTATTTTCATTAAAAGGTAATGGTAAAAATTTATATAACCCACCGTCTGAGATTTATCTGTTTACTTAGATAATTGAGTTTCAGATACATATGAATATTTGCTGACACTTTTTTTAAATCAGTGAAGAGAAAAAGGAAGTTCTGGGGCATGGGTCTTCTAATCCCATGGCAGGTGTCTAGATAAGTCATAAAAACTCCTGCCCATTGACTGCTGTCCAGTCTAATTAGTCCAGTCTAATGGTTCATATGAACTAGTATCTAGATGCAGCAGTGTTAAGTACTCCACAGTCAGATAATAAATGTTGATGTCTAAATTATACGCACTGGAACTTAGATGAAATTAATTTCATTCCCTGTGACTGAAGAAATGAGTCTCTCAGATGCTGCTGGAACTGAATTGAGCTAAACTTCAAGATTCCCTGATCCTCATTCAAGGATTCATCAGGCTAGCTATAGGACCCAGAGGAAATGGCTTGCTCTTTTGCAAGCTTTTCACATGATCAGGCTTCATGAGAATATTGTGGAGTGGGTATGGAGGAGTTTATGCCATCCATCAGGTATCCTTAATGAGAAATGGGTCTCACCACTTTCTTTTAAGTGTAACATCTGTGGCAGCTCTGCTGGTCACAGCTAGCTGAAGGAGAAAAATCAAGTAGGAAAGTCCAAATGCATTCAGGGCTTTGTAGGTCAAAGTCAACACCTTTGCTTCAATCTGGAAAAGCAGCAGGCGAGCAGCAGAGATCACAGAGCACTGGTGTCACACGTTGCCATGCTGAGGAGCTGTCAGCAGAAATCCAATTCAAAGATTGCTAGAAAAACAACAGATACCAAAAGGTTTGTTTTGCTTTGTTTCAGCTGAGTTCTGAGGTTACCCGGCTCTGCAGAACGACAACGACAATGTACATTTTTATAGTCCAGCAGAGTTCAGAGCCCTAGTAAGAAAGCAAAGCACTGCTTGGTCAGCTCCACGCAGGCACAACAGTTCAAGGGTTCGTGTTTATTCCCCTCTCAGCTAAGCTGTTTTCCCAAGAACATCTTTGTTACTTTTTGCCATAAAACAAAAGGTCAGGTTTGATGTTGCTCCTAGAAATGTTCTTGTTGTTCTGTTTGTTTATATAACCCCCTCCTCCTTCCATCTGATGGAGAATGAGCTCTGCTGCTTAATGCCAGCTGCGTACGGGATGGTGAGAAGAATGACAGCCCCCAAAAGGGGGCCAGGGGAGGGGGACACAGAGGAGTGAAGGAAATAAAGGGAAAATAAGCAGAGTTTTGCCTCTGGCCATTTGCAAACAGCTTGTGAGATCCTCACATCACACACATTGCTGGGTAGCCTGTGACGTTTCTGAACACACAAGCTGTCATTTCCTCACAAGGAGTCAGCACCGCTAAACCCTTTCAGGCGACGTGGGTGGGCGCTTTAGAAGACATACTGTCTCATCCCATTCAGGAACTGCCCTCTGTCACTGCTCTCCTGGCATGCTGGCTGTTTGTTGTTTAAGTAAATAAACTGGCCGGTGTCTCAGGCTAGCTGTGAATGCTGTGTCCTCCCACCAGCACCCTTTCCTGGCCACTCCAGGGAACAGGAGAGGAAAAAAAAAAAAGGGAAAAAAACCCCAAAACCAGCCAAAATCAACAACAGGATGAAAAAGTTCACAGAGCGTTCCGATGCCACCCACTAAGTCCAAACCTACAAATAATCAGTGACCAAATGGTGCCATTAGAGGCTCCAACATCCTGTCAGCACTCAGCCTTCTGATGGGAAGCCCATGGTGGTGGTGATTTCGAAACCAGCTTTCCTGTCTCTTTCAGAAAGAAGATTCTTGCAAACGGCCACCACAGGATACTTTGATTTTCCTTGTTTCTTCCAAATGAACCTTTTACGTTCCAAGTCAGTGGTAAGCTTCACCAAAACTGAAAGAATATTGTTGGAAGCCCTGTTGTCAACCTGGCTCCTTTCTAGGCTAGGGGATGTACTTGGTATGGAAGGGAGATGCACCTGTTTTGTCAAGGGTGTACAAGCAAGATTGCAAACTAGTTTAATTTGTGTTTTACTGCATCCCCACTGCCTCTTTTTCCTGTCTTAATGTTAAGCTACATCAGGGAAAACAGATGTCTTCTACAACAGAGATTCTCTCTAGGGTTAAGAAGAACTTTTCATATTGGCTGGCATAACATACAGTTTTTCATATACCTTTGTTGGTAAATCCATGAGTAGTCATATCACCAAAATGTAGATAGCACATTAACTAAGCCAGATGGCTAGCCACCTTTAACTCTGTATGTAGTCCGTAAGAAAAAATTGGGGCAAATAAGAATAATTTGAGTAACTCCTCTTTGAAATCATCACCTGTGTGTTTTTTTCTCTCTCTCCCTCTCTCCTCCCTTCCCCTTTCCACTGCCTATACTGGGAGCCTGGGAAAGCTAGCTGGATCTACAAAATGCCAGTGAATCAATAAATTAAATTATTCTTTGCACATTAATCTTTAAGCCTACTTGTTACCTGGGAACAGAGTTTCTCACTGAAAAACTGCTTCTGGAGAAATCTCTTGCCTATTCATTGGGCAAAGTTAAGGGGAAAATACTGAAAGGTGACAGAGCGCAAGTGTTTGCTCTATTGGTTCTGCTTCCCTCCCCAGACACGTTCACCTGTTTTCAGAGTAGAAATGATGAATCTCAACCACAATAGGAGGTATGTTGTATATTAATTTGGTCGCTAGATGCATCCTGCAGATGGAGAATGGCTAAACTGAATGCTTTTGCCAGGTGCCTAACAAAACCGGCTACCAGAAGTGCTTGATTCAACTAATACGTCATAAATCATGAGTTAGGCACAGTGGTGATGGTTCATTGAATTCTCTAGTTTCTCAATACAGTTGTTCATAAACAAACTGAAAAAGACACTTCTCACAGTTATCAGCACCACTCAGACAAGCAGGGCAGCAAGGCTAAGCTTACAGGCTGGGAGGGCTCAGCCCCTGGAATTTGTCAAGAGAAGCAGTGGTGGGCACAAACATGTTACTGGAAATCTCCTCTCTGAACCCCAGGCCCACATAAATCTCACCATCTCTCATCATACCACTTGTATCTCCTGTTCCCAAAAGGACCAGAATTCAAACATTAGAAGCAGATTCTTAGATCTGATCCTCCTGAATGCAGCAGTGTTAGCCACTCCATCAGTTTTCACCTGAAACTCACACAAAAATAAAAAAACTCCAAACCTTGAAAACCCTTAGAGTAAGATCCATTCCTATCCCTCCATTCAACTTCTTTCCTTTCTCACAATCCTCAGCAAGGTGTCTTGTCACCATGGAGGTGTTTTTCACTTCTACAAATAGGCGATATAAAAGAAAATCAGTTTCATGCCAAATTTAGGACACACTGTGGATAAGCACAGAAAGTCACAACAGTCATGAGTGCTTGATAGTAACATCTTTAGCAGCTCCTGGGGGCCTGCTTTGAACTTCTCAAGACCCTAACTGTATATTTAATTATGAAACCAAAGCTCATCTTGCATCTGCCAAAGATTCCAGCAACTTTCAGGAAAGCTTTGAAATCATAGGAAGGAAAGGTCTGTTGCTCTCAGGGACAAATGAAGTGGTTAAATGAGATCACATTTCTACTTCCACCATCCCTTCAACTTAAGCAAAGTCTAATATTTCAATTGTATTCATTTTGACTGAAACAAAAAAAAATAAAGCAAAAAGGATACACACACACACACACACACACAAGGTTTCATTTAATATAGAACTTCAAAACTCTCATAAAAGGCACAAAGAAAATCTTAGGTCTCAGATTCCCTCATGCAGAAAAAATCCTCAGGTGGTAGGTTAAGCCACTACTGGCATAATTAAAGGACTGTAAATAAATGAAAGCATACCAAATAATATGGCCCAAAGCACTTTAAAGCCTTTTGGAATCATACTGGCCAGGAGAGTCAGGCTTCCACAGCTGTGATTACAAATAACAAATAATGTTGGATTCAGCATCTCTCCCGATGCAAAAGACAACAAGTTGGTTTGGTTTCAAGGCAGCCACTATCCTTCCTTTTAAGAAATCATCCCTATAAGTCATGAACTGAACTCTGACTGCTTGGCGTCTCTAGCAGGAGGCCACACGTACAGAGATGTGTCTGTAAGAGGTTGAGCAAAACGTCATTTCAGATCAAGTACGTCATGTTATGGAGCCAGTTTTCGTTCTGTATTTTGTAGTAAGCTTCAGCTGACAGTCTACCTGGAAATGGCAGGGTACAGCTGGCCATTCATCCACCCATTCCTCAGCCCCTTCAGAGTGGGGACACACTGCTGTTCCCAGTGGCCAGGTTCTTACTATGGAAATGGTGAGTGCTTTTTATCCCTGTCCTTGGCTAAGTTCCTGTCTTGATGGCACTGGGGACCTCCTCTCCTGATCAAGCATGGAAATGTCGCTTCCCTCTCCACTTGATTTGGAGACTCAGCAGGAGGCAAAAGCCCTTGTATGTTCACAGAGGCCAGATCCTGCAACATCCTCCAGATCCTTCCTGCCTTTAAGGTGCTGTCAGGGCTATAGAGTGAAATAGCTGGTCATAGAATCATAGACTCATAGAATGGTTTGGGTTGGAAGGGACCTTAAAGATCATCTAGTTCCAACCCCCCTGCCACGGGCAGGGACACCCTCCGCTAGACCAGGTTGCTCAAAGCCTCATCCAGCCTGGCCTTGAACACTTCCAGGGATGGGGCACCCACAGCTTCTCTGGGCAACCTGTTCCAGTGCCTCACCACCCCCTCCAGGAAGAATTTCTTCCTGATATCTAATCTAAATCTCCCTGCTTTCAGTTTAAACCCATTACCCCTTGTTCTGTCACTACAGGCCTTGGTCCACAGCATATTGCTTTAGTGACGGGCAGGACAGTGGCTCTGGAGCCAGCCTGTCTAGCTTGTGGT
Source organism: Rhynochetos jubatus (assembly GCA_027574665.1). Classification (NCBI taxonomy): domain Eukaryota; kingdom Metazoa; phylum Chordata; class Aves; order Eurypygiformes; family Rhynochetidae; genus Rhynochetos; species Rhynochetos jubatus. Next base: position 33,184,713 of record CM050690.1, read on the forward strand.
GCGAGACCTGGCGTTGTCTGCGAACATTGCAGAACAACACAAGTCCCACCACTCACTAAAACCACCCCTCTCACCCAGACCAGACACAAACGGTGTTATAAAGACAGCAGTGCTAGTCATGTCATAGCCTATCTAAAAGTCATCTTTCTCCCTACTTGAGCAACATATTCCTTTTTCTTTATAATTTGTTTTCAGTAAATATACGTTTTTTTTATCAGGTTCAGCTCTGCTTTAGAGAATGACTTTAAAATGGAAATGTGCTTATCGTGTGTCTCAGATTGAAGGCAATTGTGCTGTGTCTATCCCTTTGCCTTGCAAGCACAGATTGGCTGCAGAGCACCAGGCAGAGAGTCTGTTCTGTGTGTGTCACCGAACTGACCTGCTATAGACCAACTTAGAAACACAGAGCCTGTTCAATGCTATGTTCACACAGGCACTTCATAGGGCAGAGCTGCAACTGAAGGCTGTAGTGGTGATGTTGAATACTAATGAGATAACATGTAATTTAATCCTGGTTGAAATTTGGAGCTGTTATTCATAGGAATCACACATTTTAGTTTAGCTAAAACCCAAGATTTACGGACACCCTGTAACTACCTTATTATACCCCTTGTACAATTTCTGGTGAAAAAGCAAAGCTGAAATATGGCAACTATGAGAACTATAACAGTGTTCTGAACCGTGAATTGTCTTTCTGTGATTTGCACCATGCATGCAGAGAAGGCTGGAGTGTTAAGTAACTGTGCTTAAATTGCCACACAGAAGCACAAAAGGAATGACTCTCCTTTTTCCCTCCTATCCCTGAAACAAAGTTTTATAGAAAACCAAACCAGCACAGAAAGTAAGCCTGTGAATCCATTTCAATTTAATTAACACTACACTAGTTAGAAATGCAAACAGGTTCCCAAGGACGCAGTTTGGCTGCCCCTCCACTCTGTGGATTCAAGTTTGACTCCTTGCTTTGTTCTAACAGAACAAAGAGAGCAAAGAACAATGTGACCCTGACCCTTCTTTACCCCTTCACACACAAATGATCCCTTTTAATATTCAGACGAGCTGTGACATGACGAGGTCCCACGAGAACCAACACCTGCCATTTCTCCGGACAGCATTTTTGACCAGACATTGCCCATCTAGTTTTTAAACAAGTTTTACATTCCTGTGGCTGTTTTGTAGAGAAGAGGGCAACACTTGTGTTCTCAGGACATAGTCTGTATTTCAATGCAGAAGCGCACAGTGCGGGGTCCCTTCCCACTGTACCACACAAGTGTGTTCCACCTGCAGCCTCACAGCAATTTTCTTGCCTGGAGGACCAACGAGATAGCTTTGGAGGCAGGGATAGTCTAACATCCCAGCTGCACACTTTCCTTCAGCACGTGTGTGTACATGCGTTTGGACCGAGATAGGCATCCGCAGGGTCTCCACGCATCTCCACTCCCTTCGGAGTAGGCCCAGACCCAGCAGGGGAGGAGGGTGTTAGGAAGTTTCAGGGGCTGTCTAGACTGAAGATACCTTTTTATTCCTTAAATGTACGTATGTGCATTAAAGACATTGCTGGGGCTCACCCTGCCCACTGTGGCAGTGGCTGTGCAGACATGTGTGGGCAGTGCAGGGCCTGATCCCCATGTCCTCCGCACAAACTGTGGCAGTCTGGCTTCTGTGTCTGCTCTGGCAGCACTGGGAGCTGGGCTGTGACGATGCTGGAAGCTGGCATGAGGCTGATGGAGTTTGTTGTCCTGTCATTAGAGTATACTCTTCCTCTTCCTAAGGCCTCATGCTTCCCTGCCTAGCTGTACACATGGAAGGAGATTTTTACTTGGTTTACTTCTGAAAAACTCAGTATTAGGCAGAGAAGCCTGGTAAGACTCAAATATCTCATGGAACTATGTTATTCCTGAATAACATTATTAAAACTCTTAAGGGCCAGGAATTCCCAACCCTCCCAGACAATCCATGCCAGTGCTTCACCAGCCCTAGCACTAGAAATGCGTTCTTAATATCAGGTATGAGTATCTCTTGCTTGAATTTGTACCCAGTTGTGTCCTACCTGCCACAGGCACTGAAAGCGGATTATTTATAAGGCAGATGCCACACTGGATGGAAACCTTGCCTTCCTAAATGCTGTGGTGCTGTGTCAGCTCTCTAAGTTTGCACCCAGTGATCGCCAAGATCTATTTTCCCCACTCTGGCGTTCAGGGTAAGAGCTGGGTTTATGTCCAGAGTTTCTTCCAAAAAAGGAGTTGTGCTGCTCTATCTTTTACTGACAGAAGGCACGCAAAGCAGGGTCAAAGACGAGGGGGGAGAAGGGAAAGCCTGCATCAGCCAGCAGCGGGCTCTGAGCTTGACCATCAGAACAAGATGGTTTTCTCCACAGTTCTCATCCATCTGATGGAAAGCAACGGTCCAGGTCGTGCAAGGCAGGTTGACAGAGGCACATGGGCTGCCGTTTGCTCTGGGAATCGGTGGGAACTAGGCACTGAGGTATCATTGAGACTTGTCAGACAGTCTTGGCCCTGGATTTTGACTAGAAGTTGCAGGAATGCTCTCAGTCCTTGCTGGGGGACAGCAGCAAAAAAAGCCAAACCAAAGTGTTCCTGTCAAAAGAGTTTTTGATGCCGCATATTGTGTCAAAGGCTCAGGCTGCAAAAAAGATAGGCCAGCTCCTCAAAAATATTCAAGGGCCTAGTTCCCACAGGAATCAGTCATGTCATTAAAATCAATGAGAGTTTGCTGTAAGCACTTAGGAGCAGCTGAGCACCAGCTAATATTCTTCCCAGCCACAATCTGTGAGAAGGTTTTCACTTTGTTTTCCTACTTGACACAATGAATTTTTGACATTTTTCCCATTGCCTTGGTTCCCAGCAAGAGATGTAGACTTTTCCAGGTTAGGTAATGTGACAACCAAACATTTATCATATTGCATAAGCCGAGTCAGAGCTTTTCAAGCAAACGAATGCATTTTCAGAATATTTAGGCACAGCTCACTGCTTGCCCTCACGTCAGAAATGAGGTCTCACCCACGATCTAACACTGAAACAGATTGCTGTTCTGGTTTAAAGCGACAGCCTCGTCATTTTTCCCACTGTGAATGAGCATGTTCCTGGCATGCTATGGGCTGGCTGGGGCTCCATGTCAGTGAGAGAGGTCCACCCATGTACCAAAACAGAGGTGATCACGCAGCTGACCAACCGCTATGCCTGCGACAGCACAGGATGTGTGTGGGCAAGGCTCTTTGCTCAGGGGTGGAAGTGACCACTCTCAAACAATTCCATCTCTTGAAGGCACCCAGAGCCAAATATTTGATGATGTTTGATGTGCACATTGCGTGTGCCCTTATGTCTCCCATGTGGGTGAGTGCCGCTCCGACAAGGGGATTCCTGCAGAGAACAGTCACGTTTTCAGATCAAAGTGTGTCATTCATCTGTACTTGTTGCTCCAACCAGGTTTTCACTAACAAACAAATTCTCCAGAATATTTACCACAAGTCATTGTGAATGCGCCACCAATTGTTTATGCATTCAGAAAGAGGGTAGCAGTTCTGCTAGTCTTTACTCCAGTTCTGTTTGTGCTTCGTATTTCCTGCTTCCGGGGAAGTTGGAAACCACACAGAAAGCTTATGCTTCAAATAAGTTCCCTAAGCTTCAGCACAGATAGCAGTAACATCAGAAGAGTTTTAAAACTGAGCCTTATACTGATATCGCTCTGTGATTCATAAACCCATATCAATTAGGGTTAATAGAACCGCTTTTTCCATTTGACAGATCAGAGAGCTGAGAGGAGGAAAGACGGGGGGCACTGGTGGTTGTGTCTTCAAGACCTGAGCTTCTGAGACTGGGAAGATGTGTGCATTATCTCCAGCTATGCAGAGATGTGCAAAAACACAGTGTGCAAAAAACCAGGTCTTGGTGTAGCTTCTGACACGTTGCTCAACCACTGAATGTCACGAAGTGAAGTATACAGCTAAAATAGCTGTGAGAGAGGCTGTTAGAATCAGGAGGGTCTGGTTCTCATTCTTACTCATTCAAAAAAGATTTGGATTAAGACTTCTGCTGAGCTTTGGACAGAGGTTGGGACCTGACAGTCTTCCTCTCTTTGAAGGGAGATGGTGCTCCGAGCACTAAAAGGCAAGCAAAGAGCCTGGGACAGGAAAGACACCACAGATACTCCTGGCCTGTGTTTTCAGATATTCACTAAAATAGGGCTGAGTGACGTTTCATGTTCCCGGGGATCCTGAGTGGCAGTAAGAGCAATATATACATTCCATCAGAAATCTAAAACATGTAAACAGACAGAGAGAAATTGTCAGAGGGATGTGAGAAGCTTGTAAATTAACAACAAATGCAGGGAGAGGAAGTTCAGAACAAATACACTGGTGTTTTTCACAACCATGGAGGAGTTTAATCCACTGGTTTAAAAAACATATGGTACACTAAACATTAGATGGGTAACAGGCGGAGAGATACTTGGCAGTGGCCCATGGAAATATAAACACAAGGCATTTGTTTCATTGTGTTTCTTTTTCTTAAAATATTTATTTTCCGTATTTTTTCCAGGATACAGTTTTTCATTCCATACGCAAAACAAGCTACCTTACCAAAAGCAGACTTGGAAGGCATCACACTCAGGGTCACTGGTTTGGGTCCAGATGGGTGTTCATTGGGATTTAGCCCATTTTCTGAAGGAAAAATAGCCATATCTGCTTCCCTTCCTCACTAGTAGTCCCCCATGCCCCACCCCTGTGTTTGATAGCCTTTTTGGAAGTGACTGTCAAGAGTAAGGAGTGAATGGGTTTGGGAAACAGCAGCTGTCTACTCGTCCCCTTTTGGGTGGACTTGAGCACTGAGAAAGCAGGTAGGGTTAAGCTCCATGGCAGCATGGAGGGGGAAAGCAGATGCTTGTCCCTTCAGACCTTGGATGCAGCTTGGATGGTGCTCTGCCCTGTGAAACACCATGGCAGGGAATGGAACTGAGAAATTGGAAAAGGTGCCTTGACTAGCCTGTTTGTTTCCAGTGCTGGCACACACTGTACTTTGTAGGTCCTTCTTGATGGATTTTCAGTGCCATGCAGGGAGAGCTGGTTGTGGAAATGTCGTGAAATGTGAGATTTGGAGGCCAGGTAAGGGAACCATAAGGTGTGGCATTGCTACCTAGAAGGTGAGGAATCCACACAAGATCCTCCTCTGTAGTCCTGAGCCTCTGTAGCTTGTCACCCCTTCACTTTCCAGAAATGTTTCATGCAGGGAGAAATTCACCACAGGGTATTTGAGGCCCACCCTTAACTTTTGGCCCCACGCAGAAATCTCAAGCAGCCATAGGAGCATTTACTTTCAGGATGTTCTTGGATTGAAGGAAGTTGCCATGAGTCAGAATTAAGGCAAGAGTCAGAATCAAGGGCAGACGAGGGGAAATTATTTTGCTGTGCTTCCTGTGTGTTTTTGTGAGTAGTGTAGGACTTCCTGTTCTCTCTGCCCTAAGAAAATGCCCTGTGACTGCACTGATGTACATGTGTGTACCCCAGCAAAGAGACTCTGTGTATGGTCTTGGAAGGACGTATTTCTGTCAGACCAGAAGTATTTGGGAGGGGAGATTGAGAAGGATCGTGGATGGGCTGTTTTCTTGTTAAAATTTATCAATTTTACCATCCTTGTATTTTCTTTGTGATTGACCTGTGCTATAACCAGAAAAATGAATATCATGAGACATACCTGGGTCAGGTTTAGACCAGCTAGCTCTGATAGGGCTGACAGCGTAGTATCACCAGAAGCATGTTCAGTGATGCTGAATCGTCCCCAAAACCTGCAGCTGCCTCAGGAAAGGGCCAGGTCCTTGCCTGCCGTTCCACAGCCTTCCATGGAGCAATGCAATTGTGCCTCTGCAGATCCTGGGCTTGTCTGAAAAGACATCAAATTTGACATGAGCTGTGATTATCTGTGAACATAGTGGGCAGGTTCATGATTTCTAGAGACTCCCTGTAACAGAGAGGTAAATTTGGAGCAAGTGTAGGTGTGGGGAATGGTGGGAGGAAGAACGTTCATTTTGTCTGTCAAACAGTACCCTACAAATCAGCAAATCTGCTTTGGTTAGCGCATTCCTCCACAGGGCTAGTTGACATTTTTAAGTGCAACAAAAGGTTTTTTTGCATATATATTTTCTTTTTGGTGTGTGTGGGGTTGGGTTTTTTTTTTTTTGGTTTTTTTTTTTTTTTTTTACTTTTAGGGAGATTCAAACAACACTCGCAAATGCAGATATTTCTCAGTTAGTTGAGCAATAAAATACTGCTTGTGCTGAGACTGGAAAATAAGTGAATGACAAATAAACACAGGAGAAGTACATTTGTTAATGTTTATTCCAGCATTCTTCACCCATCTCACATCTTGCAGAGGGGAAAAAAACAGTTAAAAGAAAGGACTACAGAACATATTTAACTCCACAGGGGGGATTTCTTCTTCCCTGTTCCCCATTTCATCTGCATCCCATAAAATTGCAAGATAATCTAGTCCTTTCTTCTATTAAGTTTATGGACAATCGCAGAAGGCATAGTTTGTTTAACTGATGGAAAGCTAAACACTGTAATGTTCAGAGACAGACAGAAGAAGCAGAACACTCATTTATCAGCACTTCAATAACTCCAGTTTTTTGCCTCACCCTCCTTTTGGATCCTTTCTTGATCTGTGAAGCATGTCTCCTGTCACAAAAAATGTCTGTGGCAGGAAGAACAAAATGGCACTGTAACATTTTGCTTTTAAAATTGCATTTGAGATAGTAAAATATCTTGACATCGAACAATTTTTTTTAAATACAAACAATGGGAGAAAAAAAAATCTGTGTCTATGATTTATATGTAGTGATTATCTTGCTTCTCACCAGGATACTTACCATATTATAAATTTTAGGCACGCTGTAAGAAAATGTCTTATTATAGCTTTAACTCCTGTGCCTGCATTTTTACTAGTAAGATCCTCAAACCTTTATATATAACAACCTATTATAAAGTGTTGTTTTAATATGGAATATATTTAAAATATTATTTTAATAATTTTGAAATAGCATGAGAAACTTTAACCAAAATTGTCCAGATGAATTCTCCAAAGGTCCACTCATTCACTAATAATACGTATGACCATGTTGACATAGGATTTGATCCTAGTACCATTTGTATGTGTGACATTTGTGTCTTTCAGTAAAATTGCATAGGAAAATGGCTGTTTTAGAGAAATTTCAAGTTTAGGTCTTCTCAAATACTTTTCCCTGAGGTTCAGAGAGTGATTTTACCTAGTGGCAGCAGGAAGCAGCACGCTAGTTCTGTTTCCACCAGACCACTTGCCCATTGTATGCAATGTTCGGAGCAGAGAAGTCTGAAGATGAGGTCAGGCTTCCCAAAATCAAGAGAAATGTTAAAGCTATAAAAGAGACCTCACAGACCTTAGCAAGGTCTGGGCAACACCGCTGTTTGATCCAGACACGTATCAGAGTCTACCATATAATCAGAGACATGGCAAACTGCTTGCTCCGTGCCAGACCTTCCCAGTTAGTCATGCCACTGTAACCTCTAGGTGCCTCCCCACACGGACAGACACCCCAGCAGTGTGGTGGGGCACACCGAATATGCTAAGGAGCAAGCGACTCTCACCTCTCACAAGTATACGTTCAGAGGGGGGCCAGGACATTCCGGTTGCTGATGTGGGGTATTGGGCAACCGCTCAAATTGACAGACTGATCCTTGGCTGAAACGCTCTTTCATAATAGATACCCCCCTTGTTCTGTAGTTGTTGTGGGAGAAACGTAAAGAAGTTTGGCATTCCACTGTCTAGGCCCACCATGCCGCCGAGTAACAGTTTTTCTTCCATTATACTGTGCTCACACAAATGACACCACATCAATAACCTGCTACAACACCCAGTATGAAATTGTGTCAGGGAAAAACAATTCAAACATAGGTTAAAATCTGGCTGTCGCTTGGGAGGGGACACTAAATAAATAATTCTAAATTATCTTTTCTTAAAAAATCGTGAACTCTGCTCAGAGCTTTTTTTTGCGCTACATGCTGAGTACACGTTAAAACATCTCTACAGGACTAATTGAATCATTATTTATACATCTATGGAAGTTGGAACTGTAAATCCAAACCAAAACTCAGCTTTATTTTGTGTGCAGATGATGTAACTTTTAGCATAAATTAAATGCTATTTTTTTCTTTGATTGTTGCTGAGATGTATTTGGACCATATGTAGGGAGCCTACTGCATCCTAAATATAAACCCCATAGACAGTGAAAAGAAAGAGGATTGAAGAATCTGCCAATAGGCATGAGAATACTAATCACTGTCAGAAGGACCAGGAATAACAGAAAAGTTTACGGAACCAACCTCATCTACTTTTTCCCATAATAAATTGAATCAGTCTCCCAGGCTGCCATCCACTTCTTCCATCTTCCTCCATGGGAAATTGTCTCTGGGAAAAGGAATTCTCTTAAAGTAGGTTATAAAAGCCATCAAGAAAATAATTTCACTCTTTGCCGTCACTGACAGGCAGTTGCTTTTCTGGGGTCTGCTCAGGCAGCATTTGTAGATGCTGTTTGCATGCTGGTGTTGCCAAACCATCTGCATTCTGATACGGGCAGCTTGTGAATGTCAAGCTAATTAGCCAAGGCTAATGTCTGGTTTCCTGTAGAGAGCTTTTGTGGAGTAATTACCTTCCTCGAGGTCAAACTGCTGTAATTACAGGTCTTTAACTAATCGAGATAAACAGCCTTTGAATTCTTGCAGTGAGTCAGCCAATCACTCTAATGGACTTTTATCTTAACCTACAACAATACAGCGTATTATGACAGGTGATAGAAATACATTTTATTTGTGTGGGCTCTAAACAATAACAGCTTTCTCTAAAGCCATATAAATTATTAACATCTATTAAAGTCTCTGCCTAGGATTAAGAGGAAAGTCATTGTTGTATGCTTTTCAGGGTAGACATTCATATTTAAATAAACCAGAAAGGAGGTATTTTCACAGAAGTAGATGACACATGGGTAAGAGCAAGAAGAAACTATTCTCACCCTAATTTCCTCATTCTTTGTCTGGTTTTATTCCTTTGATTTAATAGTAACACTGAATTGGTTTTTGAAGTGTAGTATTGGGGCCATTTTAAAATAACAACCTTCCAAACAGCCTGTTTCCTCTGCTTGTGTGTTTCCCTTCCTCTGTGTCCCCTTTGCTCCTCACACCTCTCCTTGAGGCTCAGGTATTTTGGGCTACTATGGAAATGTTGGCAAATGTTTCTCCACCTAACTTCATTATTTCTAAAGTTGTTTTTTTTGTAGGATTTCCTCTTCTGAAACTGTTATCTGACTTTTACTCCTTTTCTGCCTGCATTTGGGTGAATAAGAACTCTATAAAACATCCCTTTTTATTTAAAAAAAACCCAACAACCACCACCAACATAAAACCCCAACAAAACCTCCCAACACCCTATTTTTAGGATACCAAAGGCCTAAGCTAAAGAAGAAAAAGAAACTGAGTGTGAAAGGAAATTAATGGAGTCTTGTCCCCCATCATCTTCAGAAGTCTTCAGTTCACCTTTGGAGCACATAATGAGTTTAGGTAAAGTATTTCCTTTATTTAAGTAATCGCTGTAGTACTACATTACTAGAAACACATGGAAGTTTAGTTTGGATTCCTGCCACAGATCAAAACTAATATTTGGGAACAACCTTCAGAGCAATCCAATCTCTTAGCCAACTGCCCGACAAGGAAGAAAAGAATATCCATAGTGCTCCTACCACTTAATTGATTTTTCAGATCTAATCGACTAAATTTGCACATTTCTCAGCCTTTCTTTTTGGAGGGGGTGGGGAGCGGTGTTGGGTTGTTTTAATTTTTTTTGCAAATAAACTGTGGTTATAACATTACTAAAGCTTTACTGTAAATTAGTAAGTGCCTAAAATACAGCATGATGAACTATAGAATGATAACTCATGATCAGACCATGTTCAGTGTCAGAAATGAATATGCCACACATAAGGAACTAGTTTAGCAGAAAATTGGTAGTCATGTGTGTAAAGTGACAAGAAACAGCACATCAGTTTTCTTAATTTTACATACATGACACTCAGTGTGAATCTTCTCTTCTTGCTTTTTGTAACCCCTGCCTCACACTGGGTCCGTGTGTAATCATGCAGTGCTAACACTATGCCACCTCCCCGATGGCATGACACTAGTAAGGACTATTAAGGGATAAATAAGCTCTTATTAATCAAGTAACTACACATTTACAACCCTTTTTTCAACCTCAGAACAAAAATCTGATTTTTCATCTCCACATTTGTACATACACATATTTGTACGTATTTTATAAAAACGTGTGTATACGTATATTTTTTTATTCAGTCTCTGCAACAGGCATATTTGTTCGTGAAGACCAATGGAAAGGCTGCAGAGCCCAGTTCAAAGACCTCAAGCAATACAGAAGTTATTATCTGCCATGTTGACACCAAAGGCTCTCCCTACAAAAAGACTCCGTGTGGTCACGGTGTATATGAAGCAATTCAGGAAGATGTCCTAGCAGTGCTGAGTTATTTTTTGGATGGGATTTTGTTTGACTACAGTCAGATAAAGTCTACAGTATCTGGCTGTGAGGAAGCCACTTCAGAGTCTTTTCATAGTCCGTAGCTATCAAACCAATCAATATACAGTGTGGAATAGGGAATGATATGCTCCTTTGTAAGTAGGGTCTGAATAGTCTGGTATTTCCCGCAAAGGGCTGATTGCTCTCCATTATAGATGAAAGGACCATAGAGACAACATAGATGGGAACCAGAGTGGTGGAAGAGAGTAACTCCCTCCTTTATCAGCCCTGCCCCTCCTGTATTTGCAACAACAAATGTTTTTCATAGCTCCTGTGTTCGATGAGATACGGGGAACTTTTCTGCATTTACCCTTTGGCAGCACTTCCCCATTGCTGTACCCTGGCAGAGTACTGCAGCCTCACGCTGGGGACGTATTATATCCACATCACTTTAAAGCTCCCTAAAGTTGCCAGCACAGGCACTGCGCCTTTCTAAATGTGCATTGTTCTACAGCAGCCACCCTGTTCCAGTCTTTCACAAGCTATGTGATGTGGTGACTCTTCTGCTCTCTTTCCCCTTCCCACCCTGTATATGCTTTCAATCACTGACAATATATTCAAAACAAAAGTATTCAAGAAATTAAAACCAGAACGAGAACCTCAAGGCCAGGATTCAGAACCCGTCTGTAAACGAAACATCCATTTGCCTTTATACCCTTAAAGCGACATAATGGTAAAAAAGTTCTCATTTAGGGGGCGATTCATGCGCCAGGGCAGACTGGAGGTGCGTGCGCAGTAATCCAGTTTGAGTAGGCTGCAAAGTGCTAAAATGTTCCAGCCTTAGGCCTGTGCATGAGTTTGGGCCCCTGCGACAAGTTAGTTGGGACTCTTTAAGAGTCAGGGATCCAAGCAGCTGGTGAAGCAGAGGGAACAATACTGAAGCACCCATGTTAATGAGAAATGGGCTTGATTATGAAGATCTGCCAAGAGCAAGATTTTTGCACATGACAAATCTGACTCATCCACAGCAGAAAGTTTCTCTTGTCCTTCAGTGACAGGGGATGAAGCACTGACCATGGTTAGTGCAATTGTAAACGCAAAATTAATTCCAGCATTTTCCAGTAGAAAGGCAGATTCCCAGAGTATTTCATCTGGAAGCAGCCACAAAGCTCATACAGTGACTGAATACAGTCTTTGATTTCTACCCATCTGCCTGCCGGCAAAACCAAGAGTCCCGCCAAATGTATAGACCCACAAATATCACACGGTATTTGGGGTTTCTCCTTTTAATCTGCCTATGCCAATTCCAAAGAAAACCTATGAGTCTATTGTTCTCCAGAGAACCCTGGGAAAATACAGAAGAAGCTTATTTCCAAGTAGATCCGTGAGCTTGGTGGTTAGCTCTCCACTGACTTCCTGTTATTAAGATGAGGAGGGTAAGGTTCAATAGTTACAGCAACATGTTAGCAGAGGGATGAACTGGAATTGATGCTTTACATCTGCTCTGACTTTCCCTGGGTCACTGAGAACCTAACACCTTCTCGTTTCCTCACTTCACAAATTCTGGTCTCCCAAAGGCATAAGGAGACTTTTCCCACTTCTGGAAATTCCAGTGGAAGGTGTTGTATGTGCAAAGTATTGTTTATATAAGAGAAAAAAGATGGTGGTTCCCTTTCCGGAAGCAGAAGGGAGTGCTTTTGTTTGACATTGAAACAGGTGTCCGTGCAGTGCATTTATAGCCTGATACACACTTCCAGCCCCAGTTCACCGTGGAAGAAAACACTGTCTTTCTAATTTATGGATATCAAAATTGAGAGTTCAATGTAAAAGGTATGCATAGTTATCTGACCTTTGCATTTAGGCAGTGTATTTGGAATCATCAAATTGAGTCACATATGCATTTAGCTTTGTATTGTATGACATATTTGTCTTGTATCAAGAATGAACATTGTCTCCCTCCCTGGAGACTCTCAAGAGCCGCCTGGCCTTGTTCCTGTGTGATCTGCTCTAGAGGATCCTGTTCTGGCAGGGGGGATGGACCAGATGATCTCTAGAGGCCCCTTCCAACCCCGAACACTCTGTGAATCTGTGAAATAAGACTGCTTCTCTTCAAGCTGGGGACTCCTTTAAAGCCAAGTGAAGTTAGGGTGTTTTCTTCTCAGTGACGAACGGATAGCTGTATCACAAGCCTCTTCTTGCTGATTAGTTACTCAGTGAAAACGTGTTTTAGTGAACAGGGTAATTTCCTGGATAGAAGACTAAAGTTTTACTTTGAATCTATTTTGTTGGTGGTGGTGGTTGTTTTTTGCTTTTGTTTGTTTTTGTTTTAAAGCCACAGAGTTAAAACCTACATTCACAGTTTTGGGTACGAAATACTTATTTGTTCGCGGAAGTAGTAAATGACTAACGTAGTGCTCGGTGCCTACTGAACTGCATGCTTCTCAGAGTCTTTCCTGAATATCCCTAAGCTATAAGACAATTTGCTTTGCTCAGAGGTCATGAGTTGTGAAAATTGTGCTTGTTATCTTCCTGGAGTCAGTACTTATTTAGGGAGCTAACACTTAATTTGTGCCTAGTCACACCTGCTGGAATGACCCTCTGAAACTCACACCACCCTAGAACAGAGTGTGTTTGAAAGCCTTCCAGAGTGTGGGCAAGGACCCCATCAATCATGGGAATGACAGGGTGTTTGGATAATAGAGCTGATGGGCTTGCTCGCCCCTCCTGGTGTTCCCTTCCCTTCTCTCATCATAAACCCAAGTCCTTGAAAATGCACCAGCTGTTGTTGGGGAGAGGGACCTGAAAAGTATTTTCCAACTGTTGTTTTGAGAACGGGCTAGAGATTTAAAAGGCACTGTCACTAACGAAACACATGGAACATAGCCCCATTTCTCAATTAATCAAAGAACAGGAAAAAAGGCCAGCTATTGAGAATGCTGCAATTAAAACCAAAAGCTGAAACAATAGCTTTGGGCAAATGTGATGTTGTCACTGAACATCCTGCTTTGCAAGAAAACCACACGGAGTGGGACGGTTATGCGAGGTCCCACATCAAGCAACACTACGGAGTACAGGGTGCTGCTTCGACTGGGATGGTCCCAGCCCGTCTCCAGCGGGCAGGCTGGAGCAAGGAGGGGAGGGAGGAACAGTGTTGACACAGAGAGCCTACCATAGCATTTTCACAGTAGCTTGCCATAGGGAAGTGGAAGCCAGCTTCCAAGAAGTATCTCGCTCGCTGGGTGGGCCAGCCCAGCACCACACATAACTTTATTGTGTAGGGCTGCAAAGTTCAAAGGAAGCTCTGGGAAAGGGGAACTGCGGCTCACAGAGCTGAGCCCAATCTGCTGCACCACACATGGCTAAAGTACACACTATCAGCAATCAAGGGAAGGACCTCCCTGAAGCACAAATGGCAGTGGGGGTACCCTTCTATAAATATCCTGAGAAATAACAGAGTTTCCCTTTCCAGTTGCCTGAGTGACTCCACCTCCTTTGATAGCTTGCAAATGTTCCCTTGGTTTTAGTATTTACCACCGTCGCGTGTGCTGTAGATCAAAAACAAGTGCATGGGAAAAGGCAGCAACGCACAATAGGCATGGGTTGAATTGCATGCAGTAGGAACCGTTTTGGGGTTGCGGTTGTGTCCCTTCCCTTTTTTCCATCCTTCTAATCCCTTTCCTGTTTCAGTTACATTCTGATTTCCTATACTCAGTCAGAGCTACCTAATGCCAACTACAGCTCTCAGCCCCAAGGAATTAAAACCATACCAGCAAATTAGTAAAGGACAGCTTCAGCCTGGCCCCTTTTCTCCTGCTGCGGACGGCAGGGAGAGACTCCAGCATGAGCCTCCAAGCCAAGTCAATACCACCCAAAGGCCTCGCTGGCATTTGAGCAATCTTTATAGGTCTACATATTCCATTCTGAGGTCTGGGTTTGGTTCACAATGACCGCAGTTCATAGGAAAATTTGCCCTGCTACCTTTTCACTAATCATTAGAAAATCTGGTTTAGACTTCACAGAATGCTGTGAACTCAAAGCTATTTAAAATATCGTAAAGCACCAATAAAGCATGAAATATGAAACAGATTCACCTAAATGTATACTTGGGTTCTTTAGAAAAAGAAACAGCAAGAAGTGTCCCTGGAAAATAACATCTTTGTTCCATAAAGTAAAGAGAGGAAGGAAAATTCAACAGCTATATTGCATCTACAGTATCAAATTTAAATCAGACAGCTCATGTGTTAGAAATCACAAAAAATAGAAAAAAATATCCCTTCTTGTTGTTCATGTGCTTGGAAATTGTTTGGCTGGTGGGTAGAACTTACAAACAGCTATAGGAACTGGCCTGTGGTATGTGATACAGCATAAATATTGACATTTCCTTACCAGTGTGACTACCCGAAACATAACATGGAAGAATCACTTCTAGAAGTAGTGTTCAAGTGTTATACAGACCTAAAAATGGATAGCTACCTGAACAAAAAAAGGGAAGCAGTAGCATGAGTGGCATCAGCCTTCTGCAGTCTGGATTTAAAACTTTTAAAAGGTCTTTGATGACTATGAGAAAAGGTTGTATTTTGCGAAATGGCTGGCTACTTCCTCCCATTCTAGGTCAGATTTGAATGAAGGTACCGTAGATCTTTGCAGGTCACGCAACACACCCAGTTAATGTTAAAAAGTTTGAGGCATGGACTCAATTTGAAGTCACGTGGTATTTCTGCAGAGGAAAGGAGAGAGCCCACCTGCATGGGAACCTCCCATAAAATGTCATAGAGGCCTTTCTGAATTATCCTTTACTAATAGGGGATTATATCAATGTTACAGAACAGGAGAAATAATGAGTTTTATGGAAAGATATTATCCCTTTCTGCATAACCGTACCACATCGCTGCAGAGCCAAGGTCCTACTCAGCACAACAGATCAGTTCCATCGTGGGGGATGAGGTGGAAGAACTGAGTAGTTTCTCAGATCAGAAAATCTTCCAAGGGCTTAGATCACATCAGAAATCTGAAAGAGCTGCTTCTTCTGCATGGGGCAAAAATGCAAGTAGAATTTCTTGAAGACAGCTTTACTTCTGAAATTTTGGGGACAAGCAGTGGACAGTCACAAGGACAATGGTTAGCAAGCGAGGTTTCCAGTGTTAATAACTTTCAAGAGCAGTCCTCTCAGGTCTTCTGCCTGCTGTGCAGATGTGAAGTTCTGCAAGAGCAGAGGAGGTGATTGCAGGCTGACCTTGAATCTACCCCTGAATACAAGCTCCAATTTTGCCTAAAGTATTGTCCTGAATCTACTCCTAGTCTGCCTATTTGGGCCCCATGTCTTCCACATGGTATGCATATGTGGTAGATTGTGCTTTAGGTAGAAGCAGTGATAAAAATAGACCTGTTAAAGATCCTTTTCATTTGGTACATCCTACTGAACAATCACATGGACATATTAAAGTTATTACAGAAGATATTATATACTTGCCCAGTAAATACTACTTACACAAAGTAGAAGTTAAATACTCTTTATTATTACTCTTTGAGCAAGCTGTCTAACAAAGCCAAAGCCTTTTCTCATACCCACAAACCTCTTTTCATATTTAGGAGAAAAAAATAAATGGCAGATGCCAGAGATCGTAGGAGATTCTTCCTCCTAGGAAAACAGTTCTCTCTGGCTCTGTTTTTACCCTCAAGCTATAATACTTAGAGGCACATTTACAAACTCTAGCCATTGCCATACTTTATCTATGCCAGAATTACCTACCCTAATACTGCAATTTAGTCAGGGTTATCTGGTGGCCGAAAAGTAATATTTCAAATATATTCAGAACACAGCTTTGATAATATGGACAGTAACTGCCCAAATATCAACTCTATCTCGTTCACAGAACATTCAGGGTAACACGTAAATTCAGTACGGGAATTTTATTCCTCCATCCATGCAATTCTCCTAATACTAAAGCACACCTTTACATGCCCATTTCACTAATACGTCCAAGGCACAAATTCTTTTTTGTCCATTGTATAAATCAACACAACACTTACTTAGGCAGTCTTCTCAAAGCATAGCCAGCTTCTGTGTATATACTCAAAATATGTTTTGCTGAACAAAGCTGACGTAGAGACAAAAAATTTCTTTAAATACTCAGGAGTGCTTAAAATTATGCACCCTATTAGGCTTGTTGAGCTTGATGGGATACTCTCAAAACCAGGCGACATCTAAATGTTAGATAAGGAACTTATACTTCATATTCAAAATAATGTGCATCCAAAGCATCCATGACTTTGGTTGCGTTTATACCTTTCAAATAAATTTGACCAGGGTTATTTCTGGTGCATTCCTACTTGACCCATGGCCTTGAAAGAAATTCTGTAAAGGAACTGAAATTCTATAATCAGTTCCCCCTGCTTTCATATCACTTCAGTACTTAAAAAAGATAGAGTTGATAAAAAACATCGAGGCCTTCTAAGGTTTCCTGCAGACATACTTTACAGGTTTGATCATGATGTGTTTTTCAGGTACAGTTACTCTTTCCCTCAATGACTCTGATGTTATCTTCATCCTGTTGTGGACTCTTATCACTGGAGTATGAAATATCAGTTGATCTCCTTGCAAGAATTACATGCTCTGTCTTTCCATGGAGTGAACCCGGTTATGACTTATACCTTGTGAATGGCCTTCTAACACAGAAAAAACATGTGGAAAGCAAATGGAATTAAAAGGGGTTTCTTCAATTAATGTTAATAAAAGAAAATAAATTAGATGTACCAACTGCCACAGTCAACCTGCCTTAACTCTAGCTCTACCATCTAGCAGGGTTTTTTTTGATGAAGTCACTGTAGTAGGAAAATCTAATTTCCCTTTGAATGGAAGCACAAATTTATAGAGAAGATGTTAACAGAGCCACAAAATCCAGATCAAGAAGATGAAGAATCAATCTGCAGAAAACTCGTTGACTTGGTGTTTGGGGATAGGTGTTCTGTCATGATGGTGCTGCTCTGACCTCAGCATGGATTTGACCAGCAGGAGAGAAGCTGGATTACATTCATTGGCCAGATGGGAAGAAAAGAAAAAAATGAATTACACAGAAAACCTACTATTTCAAAAATTGTTTTCACTTCTGCTATTTGCAATATATTAGGCAATTCAGGAAGAATTTATCCCATTTCTGTTTTGCCCATGAAACTCTTCTGTCTTTTTTAAAAAGGTGTTATTTACTTCATACTCTGCCACGAGCACTTCAGAACAGCAATGAACTGTCTGACCAAAGTGCATTAACATGGGCATTCCACATGAATAGCGCAGAAGAGTGTAGAGGAGAACGCAGATTTGATTTGGGGCAGGACTCAGGAGTCATATGCGGAGTCCAGATACCTCTGGGACAAATGCAGAGGGAATGGCACAAGTTCATTTTTATCATTTTGGGCCCAGGTCACTCCCTTTACCAGCACAGGCCACTCAGTCCATTTTCAGCTCTCCCTACCTGCTTTCTGTTAATTGTTCGCTGGATGAGTGATTTAACACTGTATTTTTAGGAAAATGCAGAAAAATATTGCTAAGAGAATAGATGGACACCTCTTTACTTCCTGCTGTCTAAGGGCAAAAGTGCCTCTTTCTGGAGCACATCCAAGCACCAGGCTCAGCAAGGGAGCAGCTCTTGGGAATTGCCTGCTCTGTGATGCTCTGAAGACAGCACAGGTGTTTCATCAATCCCTTCTGACTTTAAAAAAATCTGGATTTATTAATTAAAAGAGGAATGGTGCCTTTTTATCACACTGGTCAGAGTAACAGCCGTTTCTCTCTCTCTGTATTCATTCCCTTGGATCGTCGGGAGGCTCCTAGATGAGGAGTGCTGAATAAGCAGCAATCATTCTTGCTGTGATGATCACGCAGCTGCAGCCTCAGTAGCTGTTAATGTCTTCTGTGAAACTCCTGTTCAGTAGGGCGCTCATGTAAAATCCTTACTCTGGCCACGGTGTTTACAAATGCATATAGAATTCACCCTTGGCACATCACTCGTGGTTGGGTAAGATGCAGGCGACAACTCCAAGCTCATGTTGATTTTTCTGTACCTTCTATGTACGTGTTGCCAAGCACACCACTTGCTGTAACAGAGCTTGGTATCAGTCCTGAGTCATCAAGAAGAAATCTCTTTGAAAGCAAACAAAACTAGCCCCAAGTATGTTCACATGAACTTGGGTTTACTTGTATCATCACTAGTAGGTGTTTTGTTATTATTATTTATTATTATTCTTATATTGTGACAATGATGGGAAAGATGATTTTTGTGAATGCCATCCAGAGTGTTGTTGCAGCCATACCCCCCTGGGCTGTAATTTTCTGGGACTCGGAAAACAAAGCAGCATCCTGAGATTGTTCAGCACTTACTCCTTCATGAAATAATATTACGCAGTTGTGCTTGGGAGCCGATTATCCACTTGGTTCTTTTCTTCCTTTCTACATAGCTTTAGGATAATTTCCTGCCGGAGGTCCTGATTTTCTTTCTGATAAGTCATAAGCTGCTATCCTGACTGCATGCTAAAATTAAATGCCTCTTTGCACTTGGGGCAAGAGCTGGGGATGTTCCCTCGGTCGAATTACAGTTTGAAAAATTACATCCTACCTTCTTAAATTCCAGACGTACATTCAGCTGGATACAGTACTTATCACTTTCCAGCTTAAAATGTAACAATGAGTGGCGCTTTTAAACAGCTGCTGCTCTCCACTCTCCCTCTCCTCCAGGTGGCTGCACTTTGCTGATGGGTAAAGTGATTTCTGTTTACAGAAAAAGCAGCTTTTATAGTTTGTAAATGGTTTCAGGATCCTTTGGGAGGAAAGGCACGGTGCAGGAATGTAAGCTATTCTGATTCTTGTTAAGAGAGGGGGGACAAAACCCCATAGGAATTAGACCAAAACTAAATTCCTGTAAAAACCTCCAGGTGTGCAATCTCTCAGGGTAGAAACACTGGGCCAATAAAATGATCAGTTGTGCTTTTAATTGCAAGTTTTCAAGAGAAGAAAAAGGGTGAAACTCCCCTCTCCCCTTCCCCCCCAAACGGTTAGCAGTGAATAAACTAATGTGGGGCTTTACGGGGAGGGCTGGTTGATAAAGAAACCAGCTGGTTGATAAAGAAAAGGTCCCACCCTCAAACGTGTATACAAAAGCAAGAAACTTGTCTGAAGTGCTGGTGATATGACCAGAGACATTCCCACTTCAGAGTCAGGAGCCGGTCTGCCGCAAGCTCACGCGGACTGCGCTACGCCACATTTTCTTTGTAGGAGCGAGGAGGGATCCATTAAATTGCGATCCACAGGGATTTGTTGCGCCGAAGATGTTAATCAACGTCTGATTAACTATGCATGCAATCACAGACAGCCCCCACGGCTGCTGGCTTTAGGCTTTAAACTCAGCCCAGCACCACTGGTGAGCTTTAAATCCTGTCAGCAGCACTCTGAAGAGTCTCTCTGAGACACAGCCAAGAAGCATGCAGCGCGTTGGGAATGTTACCAAGCGGGAACTAGACTCTCCTTTCAGTACGGAATGTTTTCTTCAATTAAAAAAAAAAAAAAAAGTAGTAAACCAAAAAGTGATCTGGGATTTGAATAAACTTGTTAGATTTTGATCTGCAAGCTTATTCATTTTTTCCATGCTTACCCTCAGAGAAACGGATTCCACAAATAAAAAAGTTGCATTTTCTTGGAAAAACATTGACAACATATCCCAGAGTCCTCCCACGTGCCCTCCAGCCTCCCCCATTCGGCTCCACCACCGTCAGACCAGGCATGGCGGCAGCGGGAGCTTGCCAGGAGCAAGGGGACAACGGGTGGGAAGCTGTATGGATGACTCCCCGTGTGCTGATGCTGGGAGGGGAGGCACAGCATGCAGCCCCTTCCCTGTCATCCTCAGGCCCGTGGCGGTGACCACACCTTGTGCCTCTTCAGCAGGTTCACCATGAAGAGAGGTTGAGTGGATGGGGTTTAACAGGGAAACCTGCTGGTGGGGTCTGATAAGGATTTAATTTAGGGTTGTACAGATAACAGGGTGTTTTCAAGACCGAATGCACACACATGGCTTGTCGGGGGGTTTTTTTTGATAGACTTGTCCCAGTCTGCTTGAAATATATTAGCATGCTGCTCCCTACAGGGATTCGACTCAGGTTTATGCGGGAATGAGCTGTGGTTGCTGCCCTTGGCTGCAGGCTACCTACCACCCCTGCGGCAGAGGTGGTGGGCTGGGTGATCCACCCTGCCCCGCGATGGCCACAGCGCACAGCCCGGCTATAAGCGTCCAGGAAAATAAGCTCGTTAACTGGCTTCGTTTGGACACAGTGGGTCGCGAACCATGGTGGGTTGCGAACCATGGTGGGTTGCACAGCTTGCCCTGCTCCGGTGCAGCAGGGCCAGCAGCAGGCAGGTGAGACAAGGGGACGTCATCCGGGCCACATCCTGCCACTGCGAAATCAGGCAAGGAACTGTGAGTCAGAGAGCAGCAGGTACCTGCGGGAGGGAGCCTGGTCCCAGTGGCGTTCGCCACTCGGTGCTACAGTTCTCCTGAGCAACTCGAAACGGAGCTGCCAATTCAGAAAAGAGAATGGAGGAGATCGATCCCACTGCAGTGAAAAGTTTTAACAGGTGTGGCTGACTCTGGCTTCGAGACAAGGCTTAGGCAGCTCAGTGCCATCCCGGGGTAAGAGAATCCGAACACAGTCCTTTGGTAGCAGTTTGGGGGCCAAGTGCAGCACCAAGAACTTTGTCAAGTTTGCAAGGAGACGTGCAATTGCATGGTTAGAAGAGCAAACATTGTTCATCTGGCTGCATGATGTTTAGCAATGTTTATTAACTGTAACAAGAACAGGTTAAGGATGAAAAAAGAGCTAAATGGCTGGATTATTTCACCTAGCCTGAGCAAAGGTGCTTGTAGCACCCTGCAGACTTTTCTGCTTTGTCATGGCTCATCGAGGTCCCCTGATAGCCAGGTATAGCTGGACTATGCCCTGGTCTTGATGCAATACTGACCCATCCCCAAACAGTCAGATGCAGGAAAGGAGGAGGCGAAACCTTCATGTCTGCAGGAGACCTCCACACCAGCCAAGTCCCTGGGAAAGGTTTTGAAAAAGGCTGCCATATCCGAGCAGCAGCAGCAGTGCCTTGACCTCACGCTGGGCATGATGGTCTCAGAATTTGCTTTGAAGCAAACCCAATTAATAAAAAAAATATGTCAGAATAGTAACAGTGCTGTTCGTTGTCTACAGACACTGGGCCTGGTGGCATGAGGAACCATGACCCTAGGAGCCAAATTAACCTGGGCCAGGAACTAAGCCTAGGCGTCATTGTTTCAGAGGAGTCTTCTTTTTCCTACAGAAAATTCAGCTTTGGGTTGATAATTCACTGCTCCAAGCTGTATGTGTTTAAGGGGGACAAAGCAGAGAGAATAATGAGAAGTTTTACACGCACAGGACCGCTGGCTCTGAGATTCTGAAAGCTTGGGTGTTTTGGTTTTTTTGTTTGTTTGTTTCAGTTAAGAGTAATTTAATCACAAAATACACCTATTTTTAGAGGAAGTAAAGATGTTGTGAAAGTCCCCCTGCTGCAGTGGTAGCAGAGCACTCCCCTTTGTGCCCAGGCTGCTACAGCCCGACTGGTATAGTGCTCAGAGCCCCTTGCAGCACCCTGGGTTCCCTCTGCCACGTGGGGCATCACTCAGAGGGGAACCCACATTGCTGCGATTGGACAGGGGCAACACAGGTTTGAACCCAAAGGCAGATGGCACACAGCTGGACCACAGACTCTGCGCTTACGTCCAAAAGCCCGCCGGTTCGTGGCTTTGCCCCTCTCTGTCTGAAATGCTCATGCGTGGAACAGGGATAGTGAGTACTTCCCTACCACAGGGAAGCCTTGCAAGCTCAAGTGAAAAGATTTTTCAGAAGGAGCCACAAGGGCACTTAGATAAACACTGTTATGAAAAGTCCCATGCCTTTCCAGCTGGCGTGGGCTCACAGGAAGAAAGCATGACCGCCTCATCCTCTCCCCCTTCACGTGGTGTCTGCATCCCCCTTGGTTATGGTGCTGTATAAACAACGAATAATAGTATCGGTAGGTTGGTTATAAATTAAGCAAACTATATTAAAATTGATTTTGCATTGCGGGGAAAAAAGTAAATTATGAGGTGTTACAGTTGCAAACATTTTGTTTTATATGCTACTTCCAAGAAGAAAAATATTATGCCAAATGAAAAAGAGGTGTCGACCAATCGGATCTCCTGATGCCTGTCCCTTCCTCCAGTAGTAATAGTCCCATCGTGCTGTTTTACAAGGCAGTAAGCCAGTCACCAAGTGGAGAAACTACCAGACTAAAGTTCTCCTGGTTTATGCCAGGGAGGGAACCAAATTATGGCCTTGTAAAACAGTGTGACAGTGCTATTATTGTGCTGGTGCTACAAACTCCTTAAAATGGAATTTGGAATAAGTTTTTCATAATATTCTCAGGAGCTGGTCAGGTGAGAAAGTCTGCGACACTGAGTAGTGTAAAGCAGAGCAGGAGTCCTTGGGCTGACATGTGTCTGCTCAGGGAAGGCACCAACGAACCAGGACCTGGTGCGATGCTGCATGCCGTTCCTCGTGGCGGACTACGCATCAGGTTGGGGCTTGCCAACCTTTCTTGTGGGATTTTCAGCCCTTTCTCCTCCTCTGGAAGAACAGGAAACAGATGACTCATAAGAAAAACTGTTATCTCGATTTTAGGAGGATGAACCAGGGTGTTAAGGTCAACGACAGTTTAGATATAACTGTTTTTCAGCACCCCACCTCGCCTTCTGTAGTCCGCCCAGGCCTCTCTACCTTACTAGCGCTGAGAGATTTTCCTGAAGCACACTGAGATGCTAAAAACATATACAATGTTTTTATGATAAAATGATAAAAACATATATGGGCTCCCTAGCCTAGGGGTAAAGATGGTGGTTTAGTACCAACCCCAAGAGCAGGGTCTAAATCTAAGTGGGGGCAAGGAGCAGAGTTGTGGCGGCTCAGGACACTTCTACTCAAAGCTTGCTTGGGGGAAAAAGGAAGTTTCAACCAAGAAATCTCTGTTTCCACCAGAAAATGTTAAGTTTCCTTTAGAAATAATAAAACCTCTGAGTGACAAACGAAAAACATGCTGGGTCAAGAGGAAGTATTGCCATTTTGGAAATGCTGTTGATAGCATGAGGGCTGAAATGGGGCTGTCTCACGGCCCACGGGGCAAGGCTCCCCAGCCGTGTTTCGTCTGCGATGACACACTAGAGTCAGGGATTTTTAGTGCTCACACTGCGTCTTAGCAAGAGAGAAGGCTGGGATGCAAGAGGGCAAACACAGTTCACAGAGGGAGCCCATGCTCAGGTGAGAAATCCTTGCTGGCACTGGCCAGTCAGTAGAAAATGCAAAATGTGAGCATGGCAGCTCATCAGTTATTCAAGGTGAGACCTGCAAATGGCATCCAGGTGCCCTCTGAAATGCACTAGGCACACGCACTTCTCCCAAGCCTGGAGGCAGGGGACAGGACAGACTGCAGCTGTTTAGATTATAGGTTAACACTAACTTACTTCCTTCACTTCCAGAAGATCTGGATTGCAAGGGAAATAATAAGAAAATTTAAAAAAATTCACAGTCCTCGTCTGTGGAATCTACACTTGCAGTCATGCCTTGTCCTCTTTTAGACAAGTGAAAACAGACTGGGAGCAGGCTGGCACTGAGGCAGAGGGGAAGGTAGGTTTAACTTGTCTAATATTTGTAAATACACCCGAGAGGAAGTCTCATTGCATTTAATTCCAGGGTCTGCTTGTTTGTTGACTCCAGTAAATTAAATTTCCAGATTAAATTACCAATGGGCATATGTGAGATGTTTTTTAATGACATCATTACATAAGGATTCTGGCAGAGCTTCAAATGAAATAAACAATACACAAGGAAATCTATTCATTTTAATAGCTTGACTGCGTCCATGGATGATGATAGGGAAAGTAAAGCTCTGATGCTTACAAGCTCAGCAGTACTGTTAAATAAGAAGGCATAAACAAGACCCACTCACGTTGTCCAAAAAAGGGTAAGAATGAACTAAGAAGCAGGATTTTGTTCAAGGCCTCAGTGTAATTATATATTTTACATCTCTTTCAACACAACACTTTGTTTAAGCATGGGAACGCTCTAGCAGGCTTACAACAATATTTCCATACTGTACATTTATTGTAGCTACTCATTAAGTCGAATTGCTAGCACATGAAGTCATGTGGAAAAAAGAGGGATTTAAGACATAACATTTGCAGGATGCAAACATGAGAAGTGAAGACTTTTTCATCAAACTCTGGTTCACAGTCAAAGCAAAATTCCAGTGACTGTGCAGAGGCGAGCTAAAGGGAGGGAGATTGCTTTTAATTCAAAAATGATTTTATGTTCAGTTTTTCAGCGAATTACAGGTCTTCCCAGGCTGGCTGCAGTGTACATATGTGTTGCTACTCACACGAAAAGAAATAAAAGCACATTAGAAAATGATGCTATAAAAGTTTGGGGGGGAAAAAAAGAAAGAAAGCAAAAGAAGCACTACTGCAAGCAGTCTTTTAATAATTACCAAAGTATTGTTATTGTCACTCTGACAATGATCTGTGTAGACACTCCATATTAAAGTTTTCTGCAAAAAATTGTGAAACACAATGTGATTAAGCAAAGAGGAATAGCTGGGGTGTGAAGGAAACTTTGATGTCTTTTCTTCTTGAGGCCATATGTGTGCACACCGCAGATAATGCTTTCACCTTGATTCGTCCTTCAGTCACGCTACGTCTGTACTGACCTTCCGTGCTAATTTCTGCATCTTCACGTTTCCTCAGTGTTCGTTGCACAGTCGTATTTCGCAAGTTAACTCGAGAGGAAGCTGCAAGCTGTACGGCTCAGTAGCCACCTTCTCCTAGGCCTTCGCCAACCTCCCTTTGCAGCTGAGTGGGCTCCCAGCTGGGGGAGTGGGCACTGCGGGAGGTTGGCTCTCAGCCCCCTCAGCCAGCCAGCAGCAAGGCCAGTTTATCTGCCGCGAACGCAGCATCCTCTCTGGGGGGACGTTATCCCCCGGGCCAGCCAGAAACGTGCCCTCCACAGAGGCGACTGCTGGCTTGGGGACCAACAAAACGAGACTCAGACAGCTAAGGAGGAAAGGAAGCGGGGGAAGTGCTCCTGGATTTGAGGAGGGGGGGCAAGAGGAAAGGCGATGGGAGGTATAGACTTGTGTGTGTACGTATGCATACGCACACATTGCAGAGGAAGTGAGGCTTGTGTAACTGATGGAGTTAAAATATTGGCAGCGTACCCTTGCTGGGGAACAACAGCTGTAGAAACACCGAGAGAAACAACAGCAGCCACCCTCCTGCTTAGCACCTGGGGTGGTCAGTAGTCAGACATTTCTCCTGTTCGTCTCATTACAGCGTGACCAAAATATGTAGCTGTAAAAGGGCCGTTTCCACTCCCTGGTGCACATCATTTGTTACTCGGTACAGCGGAAGGGGGAGGCAACAACAGCTGCAGGAGCAATACCTAAGTGTGAGGTTGGAACAGGGTTTCTGTGAGGTGAGTCCTGATCTCTGGCAATACTGTATTGGCCCCAAATGGACAAATCTAGGAGAGAAAGAACTGTGTGCTTCAGGGACAAACAGGGGCTAAGGAAGGAGGCCATCTTACTGAGAAGCCAGTGCTTAAAAAGAAAGGGAGGACTCCCCATCACTCCCACACGCCCGCTGGGGTAGGACTGGAGCTACAGAGGTCTCCGAGCCACACCGGCTAGAAACCTCAAATGAAAAAAGAAGGAAGAAAAGAGCATGCAGGTCTATCTGTCATCCTCTGATCCAAGCAGCATGACACAGATTGTCACCTGCCCACTTTGGGCAGCTTGGCAGGGAGCAGGCAGGCACACCCCAGACACACTGACGCCTTGAGAAGGTCTTCAGTGCAGGGAGGGTACCTCGGTGTGCTGCTTTCCTCCATTTTGGTACGCCTCTTCCTCTTCTCTCCCTAGCCTGCCAAAATTCTTGTACTGTTTTAGCAAGAGCAAGACACTGAAAGGTCATAACGTATCTCAGAAGTTCAGTCACATTTTCCTTGCGAAGCAAAGACTGTGCGCTCCCTTCCACCGCGTGATCAGTGGATTTACTGACTGGAGTGGGGATTGTTCGCCAATGAGTGTGACAGGCACAGGAGGCTGAGATTTTAACCTCACATTTTTCGTTAGCCTAGCACTGTCAGAGCCTGCTTAGAGGCCCAGGTGTTGCTGTGTTTGTCTTTCTTTCGTCTGCTCGTGCGAGGAAGGAGCCTGGCTTACCTAACCTGACCTGGTAAGCGTGCGTGCTGCGGGGCACACCTCCTCGCGGCTCCCTTCCGAAAGCAGCGCGGCTCTGGGTAACCTCCGCGAGTGTCCTCCCCAGACCGTGCGGCCATTTCCCTGCCTGTACAATGACTTCTTTGTGAACTGCTTCAGCGCCTACTGTATCACACCTAGGTATTTATAATATTACAGTTGATTTGTTTTCAGATGGAATGACTCTGTTTTAGACAGCATTTCTTCAAAGCATTGTTGCGTTTTTCCTTTTTATCCCTGGAACGTATAAGCACAGTGGATTGCAAATTTAAAAAATCCCAGAGAGTAATTTTATTAGCTGCTGAAATACATTAGTGTTCCTGGACTTTGAACTAGGAATAACGATAATAGCCTTTCCCGAGAGTGGAATTTCTGACAGATTTTTTTTTTTTTCTGATGTTAGATTAAATTATCTTTCTATTGCTTTAGTTTTAGTGGTACATAAATAGCTCTTTCTTAGTCTGCCTTGATGTGAGAGGACAGTAAATACTGCTCGCTTTTTGATCTGAGTTACTTATTTCACGGTGACGGTTAGCCAGATGATGGCTGTTGCTGGGCTAGCTCAAGAAAGAATCCAACCTTTGCCGTCACTTAAAAGGCCTAATTTTTTTATGGTGGCTGTTACACCTGGAAGGCCTACAGGGAATCACAGAGAGGCACAGGGAACCAGAGCTGGAGAAATCACTGACTATGCCTGTGTTTCTTGGTTCTGCCAGTGGTCCACGTAGAGCCTTTGTGGGGAGCACTCACTGCCTGCGGGCACCCAACCCTGGTGCTACTGTACTGGCACTTCTGGAAAGCAAAGTGATGGGAACAGGGCACTCATTCACACACCTCTCAATCAATGAATATCAAGGCACTGAACACCATTTAGCTCTGTTGACTTTGAAGGAAGCTCGGGTGCTCCTGGTGCACTAAAATAGCAGGGTTTTCATTGTACAAGCTCCCTGCCCCATCTGAGGTGATATACAACAGCCTGGTTAAATGTCTGAGCAGTGGGGAAAGATACTGCTTGGCTCCATGGGTACTGCATGGCCTGGGACTGCAACTCTTTCGTACGGCATTTTCTCACGGGGGCTTACCCAAGCCTCAATATTTAAAACCAAGATGCAATACTTTCGGTGCTGGTGAGAGCGCGTTCCGAGCTGCACACATCACAGCTGAGAGAATGAAAGACTTCTGATTCCATAAGCAATGGAGTGCTCATTAATTTTTTTTTTCTCTCCCTTTCATGAAGGGTAAGAAGTTTCTCTCAAGCCCAAACGTTCAATATTTGCGGACAGTAAACATCAAAGTTCCACAGACATTCAGAATTAAATTCAGTTGGAATCTGATCAAACAGCTACACAGAAAGATATCTCGGTTAGTTTCACAGATCTAATTCTTACAGAGATTATATAGACACAAATAAACAAATTCAGAATTAAGAAAAGTCTGTGCAACAACATGTATGAGAAGATGAAATTAATGCTCCTTTATAGATGTATTCATCACTCCTGAGGGTATAAAGTGCTCTTTTCCTAGACCTAAACAGACATTACATACAGCTATTGTAGCTGAACCATCAGAGGTCATAGGAGAAAGCAGGAAAAAAGAGAAGAGAGAGAAACAGTGACAGCCAGGATTTTTAATCACAATTGTTACTCCTTTTACATGAATTTGAACGTGTATGTAATCACAACATCAGTGGTCAAAATTAGGATTAACATGAAGATATACTGAAAAATAAATTCTCTCAGAACACCATATCTGGACATTTAAAGAACATTCTGGTGGTCAGTAGACCATGATTAAGTAGTCCTAACTCTTATGGAAGTATTTATAATGTCCACAGAATTTTATCACAGGCTTCCTGTGATTTGAGTTTCAGAAATTCGGAATTCTCAAGACCAGGAGCTGAGCATCAGTTTCATGATCCGTGTCCCCAAGGCAGCTGGTGGGAAGAAAACTGCCCTCTGGGCCGAGACTGCAGTACACCTGGGTAGTCCCCATCTGCAACAACCTGGACACTTTGGTCGCTACTTGGCCTGTCAGCTAATCAAACAAAAAAATTGTACAGAGGCGAGAGGCAGAAATTTGTCACCGGCACAATGACCAGTGTCAGACTAGTGCCCTAGTCCTTGTGTCAGTGGCCGGAAGCAGCATCGCTGGGTGTAAAATCAGGAAAGCCTTTATACACGTGAAGAAACTTTAGCAACTGCTTAGTCCCAGGAAATGTAAAGGCATCACTTGGGAGTTTAAAGTAGCCATGAAAGCCCGCTGTTCACCAGTGAGAGTGGAATTTCTAGGGTGAAAACCTACCACTGGGCCTCTGTCATAGAGAAGCGAATACTGGAGGTTCACGTTCGTGTTCATTTTCTTTTTTCTTTTCACAGTCATATACTGTTTCTGACTCTTCAGTGTCACATCTTTAATCTTGGTCATATTTGTTTTCAGTCTTACTGTATGCAGTTCTTCATCTGTACATGTATTTCACCTGCCCTTATTCTGCACTTAGCATTGAAGGCAAGCTAATGCTAAATCCTTTGAACGTTTGTTCTCCCTCTGAATAAAAGACAGTGAAAGTGCAAGTTCTGAATGGTCGTAAATTTGGAACAAGACCTCTCTTCTGTAGCTGAACACCATCTCTGCATCAATCCTGTGGTGAACAGGAAGGACAAGCATACACAAAAATTACCCTAAAGGACCTGTATTTCCTCATGTCCTCCAGTCTCCCTGGCTGTGGGTCCAGCCATCCCATCATCCTGACTGAAGACTGTCCAAAGCCTGCTCCGAGGATGATGGAAATCATTCTGTTGTTCTACCAGTGATTTCAGCAGCCTCTGGATCACACATAAAGCCTGGGAAGAACAGAGGGTTTGTCCTTTTTTAAAAAATAATTTGCAGACATTGCATAATTGTTATCTAATCAGTTGAGCCACTGATATATTTTCAGGTATTTTAAAGCCTGCTTTTATCTTTTTGAAGATGCTTATGCATGATTTTATCCAGATCCTCAGGCTATTTGGATCCCCTTTTTTAAAGTCCCAAACACCTAGATTGCTGAACGGGGGGTTTTTGTGACTAGTGTCTAGACTCCCTAGCTAAAGTTTGAAAACTGCACTGCAGCCCAAACAAAGAAAGAAAAATAAAAAGAAGGTGACTTTTCTTATTATATATTGTTAGCCGTTGACTTAAGGCAGTTTCACAAATTTTTGAGGCTTGACCCATTATCGTTTAATTTTTGGAACTGGCAAAGAGTGTAATTTCTTCCCTAAACTTCTGTTGTCTTTTCCTCAGCAGTACTAGTAGTAAGCGTTCCCTAATTACTCACTGTAACAACACCATTCTTGGTCTCTCTTCTGCTAATATTAAGCATCTGGATCTCTCTTCAAATGCTCTCAAGGTGGCTTTCAAACCGAGCACGTGACCGCTGTGGAGCCCGAATGCTGACCTCCTTGCTCTCTCACAGAAGCATTAGAAGCTACAGGAATCAAACGCGTGTGGCAAGGCGCTGTATTGATAAACAGCATTCAGAGTACAGTGCTAACCAATGCAGGGAATGCAAAAAGAGAAGGAAAAACCAAAAAAGATTAAAAAAAGGTGAGGAAATACAATAATTCCCAGTAGCTTCCTGACCACAAGCCATTTTATACTGCAAGTCTGTAACGGAGAAATGTTACCGTCAGACTCCGCGTGCCACCGCCTCCCAGCATCCTGCACGGCGTGCAAAGGTTAGGAGCAGCAGAGCGTGGAGGGTTGCAGATGTGCTAAATTGGGTTTACTAAAGCGTCGCAGAAATTTATACGGGATGGTCAGGGGAAAACAAAATCTGGTGTCTACTGTCACTGCTTACACAGCAGAAATTGGCCAGTTCGCATATCATTTTTGTGTATCGGTCTTATACCACAGGCTTTTCCACGTTTGCCAGTAAGATGAAGGGCTCTGTTCCCATCTCCCTTATAAAGAACCACCACGGATGTAGGCGCAGAAACAGCACGTGTCTTTTCCGCTCAGCCAGTTATAGACTACATACGGGAAGACAAACTGCTTTTGTTTTCATTACTTTCATCAAAAATAATGTGATGGTCAAAAAAGTCATTCCTGAAGGCCATTTGATAAACAGCAAGTACTCGAGGCTATTGCGTTGCCAGTGAGATCTAAAGCCTACCAATCTTCTCTGGGAGGCTCGGTGCAATTTTTGCCTCCATCTCCATGGCTACCGGGAAGGGTGTCTGTTTCACACCGCAAGCAGAACGTTATCTTTAAAAGAAAACGACCTGTCCGCAGCTACGCTTCACTGTCGGTACAGATACGAGCGCAGCTCCGAACGTACAGTCCCAGCTACGCTGCCAGGTGACGCGGAGTACGTTGCGTGCACCCATTCCCGCGTTTAAAGGGACGTTCCTTTTTCACGAAGATGTAAGCGGTACGTTAATGCAGCGTCTGTCCACGCCGAGGGCTGAGTTTAGGACAGCCGCAGATGCAGCGGGACACTGTCAGTGAGCACATTAACCTTTTTTTGGGTCTGCGAAAAAGAGGCGGCACACCTGGTTTGTGAGACTTTACACTCTGTCATAACGGGTAACTTAAGGTCCTTTGGAGCAAAACCAAGGCAGCCTAACCTTTCCACACTCTTGAACCGGCTAGAAAGATTTCAGGGCCACGGGTATAAAATGCATATAAAGCAGAGCAAGGGGACAAGTGAACTATGTGTCAAGAGATTAACTAATTAGAAAAATATCAGAAGCAGAGACTCACATGTGAATATTATTTTTGGGAAAAGGATTTTGTTAAAGAATTTTTTTGTAAATGGAAAATGCTTCAAGTTCAAGCCATGTTTAAAAGCATAACCATATGGGACAAGAGAGCAACAGCTGCACTCAAATATTTTCTTAAGAGATGAACATTCATACTCACTCTGTGCTGTATCAAAATAACATTTCTGTATATCAGCTTAGTTCACAAGTGCTTTTGAAAGGGAGTCATTGTTTGTCCTTTTTGAAGCCATTTTTAGCTGGAGGCATCATTGCTCACTCTTCCCTGGTGACGCACAGTATGCTGGATCCTCATAAGCAGAGTAAAATATCCCTTTTCTGGCAGTAAAGAGGGCATCGGCCCCTCAAAATTGCCTGAAGAAGGAGAAAGTGAGGAATATGTTCTGCCCACATTATTTCAATATTTATCCATTCTTGAAATAAACATTTGAGTATAACATGTTAAAAATAAAATGTTCAAGATCTTGCTCATAAATACTTTATTTATGGCTTTGAAAATATAAGTTGGAATGTCAAACTGAAAAACGTCCTGCACTTAGAATCATAAATTATACAGAACCATAAATTTGGTGGACATTTTACAAATACAGATTTTTTTCCCCTGTCTCAAAGAATTTAAATCTAAATCAGGCATGACAAACAGAAGGCATGGCACAGGACAATAGTTCAAGACAGGAATAATGAGAAAAGAATAAACATTGTCTGAAGTGATGGGTTTAAAGGAGAGGCAGAGGAGACGAGGTAAAGGTCTCCTTTTAGGTGCAGGAGAGAGTTTTAATTTTGGACCCATCTCTGTTCCCCAGGGGAGGACAAAGTACAGCTCTGGAGGTCTCCATTTACATGCTTACTGATAAGTTCACTTGCTGAGTTTTGAAGGTTTGCTTGGAACTTGTTTATGTTTTGATTGTTAATAGATTATTATTCTAAGAG
Source organism: Rhynochetos jubatus (assembly GCA_027574665.1). Classification (NCBI taxonomy): domain Eukaryota; kingdom Metazoa; phylum Chordata; class Aves; order Eurypygiformes; family Rhynochetidae; genus Rhynochetos; species Rhynochetos jubatus. The sequence goes on from CM050690.1 coordinate 33,217,310, forward strand.
TACTTGCAGAAGGACACTGAATTTACAAGTGACAGCTTTTGGCTTAGTAACAAAGTTAAAAAGCTCAGCCGGAGGTGGCAGAGGGCTTTGTTTTGCTCTGTGTTGCCAACACGGAGAGCCCGTGCCAAGCGCGGAGAGGAGCCACAGCCATGGTGCAGAGTCGACTTCACAGCGAGGACGGACAGAGTCGGCAGCGTCTGTGCAAAGCTGGCTGCGCGGGAACCTAGCCGGTGGCAGCCACCCAAAGCTAACCTCCTTGCGATTTCTGGCTGGAAGAAGCAGGGCTGATATCACCAGACAGCATGGGTGCACCGTGGGGTGGGACACAGCAAAGGGTCACCGGTAGACCTCAGTGGATCTGCAGAAGGTGGCCACTTCCGTGGCTCCCCGGTCTACCAAGGAGGCAAGAACGGGTTTGAGTGTGGTGGTGGATGAAGTCTGTGGTGGGATTAAGCGATCTGAACCTGGAAGCTGGGCAATAAATACTTGGAGCTCAAGGCTGAACAAGCTCGAGGCTGAACAAGGTCTATGCACGGTGCTTTGAAGCAGTCACTTCCCTAAACATGAGCTACAAGCACAGAGAATTATCCAACTTTTCTTTCTTGGTCTTTCCATCCCTCTGCAATAATACATGATTTTCCTCTTCCTAATAAATGCTTGGGATTTGTAGAAAGCCAGAGCTATTCATCTATACCATAGGAGTGGTGTTAAAGCTAAGTTAACTCACAGGAGACATAGCCCAACTGCAGCAATAAAGCCAATCGGCATTGCTGCGATGCAGGAGCCTGCTGTGATTTGAGACACCCCCAGATACCTGAAGCCCTTGCTAAGGACTTGCGGGAGCCCTGTAGCCATCTGGGACAACAGCTGGCAGTAAGGTGTGACACCCCGTAGCACCTGAAATGACACTGGACATCTATGTTTAAGCAACTGAATTTCTCCCACGGCGTCAAGGTGAAAGAGGGATAAACCAAAAAATATTTAGTATAGGGAACTGAAATAATACTTTACCTCAGCCATTGTTTCCTGACTACCAGGAAGCAGTGACAAATCTGGATGAATTCTCAAGCCACAAAATAACCTCTTCATCTACTGGCAGCTAAAGTTGCTGAACCTTTCGAAAGTGTCTCTTGCCGCATCATACCCACCTCAGCTTTAGATAAAACCAGCCTCATTCTGTTGGTCTTGGGGCAGTAAGTAGAGTAGTAAGTGATGAAAGGGATGTCAGGGTGCCAGAGGTGTACAGACCGGCCTGAGCACTGGTGGTCTGACGTGTCTCAGGGAGGTGCTGGACAGACATGGAGCAGGACACGTGATAAGACATCGTGTACGGAGCTCTGGCAATTGATACAGTTTGGCAGCAGAGAAATTGCTCACCTCTGCTGTCTGACTGCATTTCACAGGCTGTCAATGAGGTCAAGGCTCCCCCAGCACTACTCGCCCTTGCATCCTTCCAGAAGGACAGCTGTACACTGCTCTCTGTAGAAAGGATTGGGTGTGCTTGTAGTACAGGGGACACTTACTCCTCCTGATAGCAAGAGATAGCCATTGTTACTGCTGACTTGATTAACTGCCCTAGTCTGAAATCTGCACATAAAGGGCTCTATCCATACAGGAGGTTACACACAAAGGCAAAGGGTTTACTTCTACCAAGAAAGATATGCTGGACGATTGCTTGAGATGTACAGATTTCCCACTTCCAGTGGGAGACCACATCCATTTATAGTATATGTCCTTCAAAAAATGACATTAAGTATGCAATTACCAGCAAACACGTGAGCTCCAGTTGCAGATCCAGGCCACCTTCTCTTTCCTGAAGGGGCAGAATGTATTTACACAAGGTTGGTGAAACCACTGCTGTCCTGACATATTATCTTGTTTAGATACAGACATATGCTTAAAGCTCTTTTAAAGGCTTATCCAGGTCTCTATCCTTCCTGCTTAGTTCCAACCAAAGATTAGGAAGGACGCATTGATCTCTCGCTACCGACTGCTGGGAATGTAAACTCACCAATTTGCTACAAGTCACAGCCCCACAGATATGTCTTCACAGAAAACTATGGTTTTCATTTTCCTAATTGCTGGATCCAGCTGCTGGTTTCCAAAAAGATGTGCCAAGGTGTCCCTGAGAAAATCAAGGAAGAATCGTGCTTTACAGGAAATTCTAGTCTTGAGTTTTACAGAAAAATTTAAAGATGTATCGGGGACAACTAAATTGTTATTCCAGAGATATTTAAAAAAAAAAAGTTATGATAAATTAGGTTTGCCTGTGGCAGTGTTGGTGTCACCTACACCAGGACTAACACCGATTGTAGCTAGGAACAAGCAGATCAGAAAAGGCCACAGAACTCTGCTGAGACGGCATGATGAAAACTGCCTAGAACTCAGCACTTTGGCTTCCCAGATGGAAGAGAAGGAAATTCATATGAAAACTGCTAATCTGCTAAATCCTGGACCATAAACCTGAATATCTGTGCTTAGCACAAGAGTGCTGGATGGGCCCATCAGGTAGCAAGGGAACTAACTACTTCCATTAAGCCACAACTGTTGTATGATAGGTGCTGGTGTCCCCACTTAGACTAGTTAGAAACATCCAGCTCGGCAGTATCAGAAAGCTTTGTGGGAATAGCCTGGTTTCCATAAATCTGTCGGGAAGTGGCTGGAATATGTAACTGACATTTCTGCATTTTGGTTCAGCTCAGACTAACAAATACCAAGTTTATATAACACTGCAATCTATAGTTACACCACGTTGAATGGTTACATTTTATTGACACTATCGATGATATGGGCTCGTTCAATTTTATTTTCAGAGTTCCATAGAAACAGAACACTAATATTGAAGCAAAACTCTTCTCAACACTACCGCAGTAATCAAACCCTGTCAGACTTTGTTTGATGGCAGCATGTTAGCATTTTGTTCTGTTTTGGAATAAGCTTTGCTTCAAACCATTGGAATTTCCTTTAGAACAGAAATCCCAATTCCCAACCATTTTTGTTCCCATTGTTTCTGCATCCCAGATCCCAGCACCCAGAGGCTAAACTTCTTTTCCAGTGCATGTCCCCGTTCCACCTCCCCGTGCCCACAAGCCCTGCTGTGTAGTCTCACAGTCTTAGAGTAACAGGCCCTGCAGACAGCACAGGCGCACAGCCCACTCTTTGGAGCGCGGTTGCGTTGTGTCAGGTCCCCGTGCCTAGTGCTCTCTGTAGCATGATCCCTCACAGCACTAACCTTAACCATCTGGTGCCGTTTACCCCAAGGAGAGGCCCCATGGACTACATTACCCAGAATCCTTGACAGGGGAGTTGACGAGTAGCTAATGAGTGAAGAATAAGTCATGCTCAGTCACTGTGTTCCTCAAAGTCACACGCTCTTCTGTTGCATAGAAGCTACTGGCTGGATGTACGCACCGGATGATGGTGGCAGCAGGTAAAAATGTAAGCCAGAAATAGGTTGTACTTAGATTCCTCTCAGCAGCAAGTGAAAATTTAGATCCATGTCCCCAGTCATCATGCGAAAATCTTACTTCTGCTGAGTCCTGATAGAAATATCCAAAAAGTCTCACTCCATTATAAAATTCGAGTAAAAAAAAGCGCCCAAATTCTATCAGTAAGATACCAGTGAGCTTAACCAAAGTAAATCCTACTAGGATAGCGGGAGGCAGAGGTTAAAGACAGACCACTCTCCAGATGCTGTAGCGAGACACCCATAATGATTTCATCACAGGCACAGCTGGAGAGACGCCAAACTTCCTCACCGCAACTGGAGCAGGTGACAGTGAATCTCTGGTTCCTCCCTAAGCAGCCACACCACTGACAGCTTGGCATTTGCACCCTCTGCTACCAGCTCTTTCAGTTCAGAGTGCTGCTGCTTCCAACGCTGACAGCAGGCATCCAGTTTCAGAGATGGATCACTGTACTTTAAAAAAGCCTCCTTAAAGTTTACGACGGTGATGTCACATAACGTTCGGCTTTTGATGTGATGCAGTGTAAATGCTGTAATCATATTTACATGACATGATTGATAACATGCTGTGCGTGAACTCTTCCCTTTAAACCTTCCCATAAAACACATTCATCTGCCATTTCCCAATCTCGACTACCAAAGGGTCCAAGTGAAAAAAGAAAAATCAAACAGATCCAAACAAGACAAATAGGACCCAAACAACTGTTCAACTGGAGATGAAAGTTCAGCTCCAAATTTGAGTTTGCCGGGTTATCGTGCTCTTCCTTTGAAAGTCTGTGCAAACCGGGGGTTTGGGTGTTTTTTTTTCTGTTTCGCTGAACGCCACATAAGAGAAAGGTGAGATCCCAATGAGTGTTAAGTCCCACGGCAAAACTCTTCACCTGTTCATTAACCCTCCTTTTCAGCAGTGTGATGTCCCTGATACAGGAAGTTACTCCTGAGCTCAGCCGCTGTACAGGGATCTATGGGAGACACTGTGGAGGAGGCTATGGACATCCTCAGCTGCCCCGCTGACTGATGATACTCTCCTCCCAGCTGCAAATCACAATAAATCATCCAAAGTGACTGCTAGGTTAATCCAGCCAACTCTGCTGGCAGGGAATCGGGGAGCACCCTGTTATCATTTTTAGTCTGGAGCTGGGAGGTGATAATCTTGGACACAGGGCAATCCCAAGGGAGTAGCCCTGTTAGATGCTTGAGGCTTCCACTGCAGCCTTAGGCACCCCAGCCCACGTCTAGGGAGGGAACATTTCACAACGAAGTCAATCAGTTGTGCTCACTTGCCTTGCTTGAAACTCCCTTTCAACACCCACCCTTCTCCATTCCTGGAGAAGACCGTGATTGTGACCATGGAGAGGCATTAAGTTCTTGCAGCTAGATTGTGATGGAACAACTAGAACACCAGCAAAAATGCCAACCCGTGACAGTAAACGAAGAACATGGTAAATAAGACCAATTGGAATGGAGGATCTCAATACACCTTTGTGTTGCACCAGAATTTCACGTGATTCCAAGAGTAAAGTTACCAGGTATTGCAAAAGAAACAAATTCAATTCTTGTGTCATAAAGAAATTTATTATTTTGCTATAGCATGTTTGAATCTACAGCCAAGAATGTCTAAAATGTGCTACAAACCTTTGGGCAAATAGGAGCTGAGTTTAAAGTTGAAGCAAAACCATCCTCCCAGGAGTCTGGCATGTGGTAACGTGGTGCTGGAATCATTTAAGAGCTCAGATTATCTCGTGTAGTAGTGGGAGACATTTTGAATGGTAGAAGGACATCCAATCCTGCAGATGTCCAGATAACAAATGTTTTCAAGGCACTTTGAAGATGAAGCACATAAATAGAAGGTTTCATTATTAGATATTAGGAAGAGTAATAAAAATAAATACAGTTCATGCTAGGGAACATCTGAAGGCTTTTTTATGAGACACAACATAGGGGCCTTTTCAAAGTAATGATTTATTTTTTCACATTACTCCTTTTCATTAGCAGAGTTCAGAAATTAATTTGAAAATTTCTGTTTCATTCAACCCAGCAGCGTCAAACATTTTTGCCAAAGAAAGACACAGCTACTCAGACAGCGTAAAGAAGCTTGTAAAAAGCTACTAGATAGAGAAGTTCACTCAGCCACTAGCAGCACTGATTGGATCCAGAGCCACAATAAAAACGGATAGACAATATATGCCCTTACCTTAAACCATCTCAAATACCACACAGAGGAAGCCGGGGGGGACAAAGGAGGAAAAGAGCGCACTGTAGAGAAACAAAATGAAAGCCATACACCCAACATCTCAATTTTGAACAGTTGTGTAAAAACATCTGGAAGTTGCAAATCCTGAAGAACCCAGCAGTCCCCCTGGTCTCCTGTTTCACCCAAAGACACCGTCTTTGGTCTCTGTGAACTAAAGAACAGGAACAAAAAGAAGCACAGCACATCAGATAAGGAGCATGCATAACGTAGAGATTTGTTGGCTTCTTTACAAATTAATCCATTTTCTGTGTGATGAACGAGAAATGTCCTACGTACTCGGGCTGTGAGAGCAGTATACTGCAAAATTCCTTTGTTATACGGACAAGGGTTGGAAGGGGAGCTTACACCCTTGAGGCTACATCCTTAAGCGCGAGCTTTCAGCCATGTCCCTACAGTTATTGCAAGCGTACACTGTATCTAGCCAACCTTTCGCTTTTCCAGTGATGATTATACATAATGACAATTTTGATGGATGTGTCCTCAAGAAGGGAAATTCCAGTAAGATCGTAGAAGTGCCTTTGAAGTAAGGAATATACTGAATGATAGCCATTAAAAATTTATGGGGTTTCGTTTTCTGGTAGAAGAGAAAGCTCTGTGGTATCTGATAGACCTAAAGTGAGAAATACTGCAAATTTAACTACCACTTACAGGAAAAGATGAGAAAGCGGCTCATGCTGTGTTAGGAAAAGAATGTACGATTTAGTGCAGAGGATGATGCAAATTTTTGTGAATGTTAATATTATGAGATAAATCCTTTCATTGAAATTCTGAACAGGACATCCTCAAAGAAAAGATAGGGCAGGGAGGAGGGAGGTAAAAGCGATGTAGAAGTTAAATAATTGTCAACTGCGTTGGTAAATGACCACTTAGAGAACAGAGAACCAAAGCAGATAAGGACACGACACCACTGCTACATAACGCAAAACTCTTGGTTTCCCTTGTGATTTTGGAGAGATGGAGGTAGTGTTTGTGGACAAATAAATACTTATTTCTCTGATTTAGACATGAAAGACGACATGATGTAGAAAACCTAAAAGCAGTTTTCTGGGGAAAGAGAAGCCTAGGGATATAAGGAAAATTTTAGGATACTCCAATTAGGGCAAGGATCCTGAAAAACCAATCTATTAGGGATGGCAGTATTTTGCATGTGTGGTGCACACATGTAGAACTAAAAATACACAATGAAGTTTCAGATTCAATTATTTAAAATGAAGAACACCAGAACTTCCCTCACTCGTAAAATCTTCCTTGGGTTCACTTGCATGTGCGCCTTGGGGTATGGTGAGGGCCTACAGACTGGGCTGCTAGTCATCAGCGTGTCCAATCCCCAGTGCTCTGCATGTGTCTTTTGCATAATTCAGACCCAACTTTGAAGCCAGAAGTGCTAAGTTGCTTGCAGGTCTCTGTGTTTTTCTTCTTATTATAATACTCGAGTGCTTCACAGACCCCTTTTATAACAAGGCTATGAAATGAGGGACTACTATAAAGATGGGAATTGAAGCACAGATTAACATCTAAGGGGCCCATTTCTTTTGGATGACTAAATTGAGGCTCCTAGGTTTTTGTTGGTTTTTTTTTCCCCCCAGATTTTTTGGCACTAGGAGGCACTTTACATTTTCCAGATGCCAGCTCCATTGACTTCCACAGCTCTTGCGAGTGCTCCACAGTTCTGCAAGCGAGACCCCTGCACACAGCGAGCAATTACCTGCTAAATTCCTGGCGATATGCTGCACGTTACATGTGTTAGGGAGAATTCAGTTGTAAGTGGCAGCATTTCACCACCCGAGCTCTGCTTGATTCAGTAAATACCTTCCAGTTTCTTCAACAATGGAGGCTAAAAAAAAGATAACAATGTCTTTCATTAAACAGTCCTGTCCCTTGTGCTACTGCATTCAGTGTGCTGAATAGATCCACTCAGACTTTTGCCAGAAACAGCCTCCCTTGCAAATTGAATGTAGCAGTTTTGTCCTATTATTCCAGTGAGTTTCTTCCCTTTCTTGGAGAATTTCTATAATTTTACTGAGGAAAAGGAGTCCGGTCATGAAAGGTGAAAACCGTACTGAAGTTCCCACTGGAAATCCCATTCAACTGCTTCAAACCGAAGCAAGATAGGCGCACGGAGTCTGGAAAATATAAATCCAGCACAGATCTCTGTATTCCTGTTTCCCTGAAACAAAAAAACTAAAAAACCCCAACAGGTTTACTGGAAATTGGTTGTCTTAATATTGACAGTGTGTGCAGAACAATAAGAACGGATGATGGAACAGCTCCCCTCGTATCTTGTGTTCCTGACACAGCAAAATCATGTGGAAAAATCCTATAGCAAAATCCTATAGCTTTTGGATACTAATACATGCTAATTATAAGGAACATCTTAAGGCTGTCGATACATATGTTGCTCTGGACAATCTTGAAAGTATAAAGCACAGTGAAAGCTGTTCAAAGTTCCTGTACTGTAAGTATGCTTAATGTCCTAACATAAAGCAAATGAAATTCAGTGGTTATGAAAGAAGCTAATGGTCCCTTCTGCCTTTAAACTCTATGAATCTATTAAAAAGGTATAAAAAAGTTACAGAGGCATTACTACTAACAACATAAATTTCTCCTTTAGCTGTATATGGATATCTGGTTACTTCCTTCAAAGACTTTTGATTCAGCACCTTCCCAAGACGCTGATGTTGCTTGGAGTATAAAAGTGAACAAATCTGTGATTCATGGGAGCAATCGTACGAAAAAAACATTAGCTACTCTAAGCTGTTTTCAACTGAAGAAGGCTAAAGCAGTTGTTGGTGTATATGAGTCAATCCATTTGCCACAATACACTATGGTTTAGTCATATTAAATCTTGACTCTTCATATCAGAATACACCACAAAATTACTGTATTCAGGTCCTTGTCACTGTTGCTACCTCCTGCTTTCCCTGGCAACCAACTGGGAACATAATTGATCGCTTGAAATTAATATTGTAACAGTTGGTACCCTAAAGGACCTCATTTCTCTGTCATTCTCCAAGGACCTTTACATGTGCTCCTACAGCAAGATTTAGAGGATGGTTATTTGCAGTAGGAGAAAATAATTTCCTCCCTGGCAGCCCTTAGTAGCTGTTAAGTTCCCCTGTCAATATAAGCACAGTGACATTCCGCTGATGCAGAAGACTGTAACACAAGGATAGCAAAGGCCTTCCAGCACACAACATGCCTCTACGCCACACGGGAAAATACCTCCTCCACCTTTTAGGCAAGGGTGAAACCTTTTCAGAAACCATGAACCTCTCAGACTTCCCAAAAGTTTTGATCCAACATTGACATAACTAAAACCGAAGCTTCATTTTTATTTAGGCAGAAACTTCCTGCCCCCCCCCCCCCCCCCCCCCCCCCCCCCATGCCCCCCACCCCTTTCTTTCCAAGCCCTCAGGCACTCTAGGCCATATTCACTGACACTGCATGCCTGTTACAGCTTCCAAATTCAAGAGAATAATTAGTGATTCAGACCAAAGCTTGGGGCGGGAGTGGGGCGGGGAAGGCAGTGAGATTCAGCACCTAATTTAGCCTCCATAGTCAGCCGTCTGGATACTCCGTACTTCAGCAGACCAGATGAATAACCTTTTGCTGCTCTCTGCCAAAGAATGCAGCACTCCCGTGCTTCACAACGCAGGGTTTTTATTTTATAACTACATGTGAACTTTACTGCAATAACACCCAAGAGAAAGAGACGTTTAAGTTGCTCACAGCATCAAGATTTTTTGCATATTCACCCCTCTAGGTTGTCAGATAGTCTGGCTGTGAAGTTAGAGGAAGGTTTTATTAAGCTCCATTTTCATCTTTGTTTAATAAATGTTGATTATTGTTGTGTCGCTTTGCAGCCGTAGAACCGCTACAACATTTTCAGCTGGTTCTGCGCTGTCACCTGCAACCTGATGAATCCAAAATACCCTGGTATTGTCTTGGTGAAAAGCTCGCCGCTGACCTGCATATTTTTTTGAATTTGCCCCAATTTCCAGCAGTTTCTTCAAGGTTTGTTTGAATGAATAAGCATTTGCATTGTGAGGCTGTTTCCCACAACAAAAGGACAGAGTCTTTGAATGTGTTCTTTGTGCTTTCTCTCTGACCCCAGTTATTTGTTGCACAGACGACATGTCGCTATTGCAGCTCCCTGGCATCTGTAGTTACCGTCACCACTAATCCAGTAATTTCTAGTGCACATTTTAGGGCCAAGCCAGACGTTTGCTGCTTTTTGATTGCCTCCTTTCGCACACCACACACTAACCGAGCCCGCAGAATGGCACTGAATCTCTGCAGCTCTGCACAGCTCCATTAATTTTCTTAATTGAACCAAACACTCAGAATTTCCTTTGTTTCATTCTTTCTCCGTTTGGAGACACATTTTTTACTGACAATACGTAGAAACTACACAGAGTCGCCGTGATGTCTGGTAATTGTACTTAGTAGGCTACCTCATCTGGCTTCTCGAGTGGGACACAGCAAGCACCGGTGGCTGCTCAGACAATTTTAGAAGTTCTCACTAAATGTTTGCCTGTCGCTGCCCTAACCTGACGGCTTCCTGTATGCGCTGCAGTGCGTATACAACTCTGATGAATAACAGGCAGCTCAGTGTGTGCTGTTTTGGTGACATATCTGCAGAAAAGTAGAGGAGGAATGAGAGGAAGTCTTTCCACGGGAGGCAGGCATGCTGAAGTGGTATGGGATCTTTTGTTTTTCCAAGTGAGACTGGAAGCCTGGCCCTCCTGATGCCAAAGCGAGTTCTGCTGCAGATTACAGATGCAGATCTTCATTATTACAGCGTTTCACTTCCTTTGGTGTTTTACCAGAGTAAGGCACAACAGAAGCAAATCCGGTCACAGATGTGTACCCTACCGCTGAGGCCTTACTTGACCTTACGTTGCACCTGATAGTATTTGCCATGCAGGTTTAAACGGTGCAAAGGACTTTGTGGGAGAACTGGGTCAAGTATGTCAACTTAAGCACTTGATGTCAGGATGGTCTCTAGATGAGGTTCCTCGCTACAGTGAAAGCTCCAAGGCAAAAGGAGAAGCTAATATAAGCATATTCTACAGTTACTGTAACACTAGGCAGAAAGAAGTGACAAACCAGTTTGTGTTCCAGCAAGCCAAGCTCCCTATAAGTGGAAAACTGCCAATAGGGTGGCAATGGAGGTACGCTGAGGAGACAAGACACATTTTGACTGGCCATGGGGACTGGAGGTAAAGGGCCAGAAGGAAGCTGAGGACCTGGAGGATGTTGTGTTAGACAAAGGGTATAGATGACTTTGGAAAAATAACTCAGGCCTTCGCATAGATGTATCAAGGTATCTCCTATGCTGTGAAGTTACAGAAAGGTACACCTTAAGCATTAAGAAAATGTGTGCTTAATATTGAACAAAGCCATAATGTCCCTTGAAAACAGCTACTGCTTACAAACCATTGTCTGGCCTCAGCAGAAAATTGTCAACTTTTCTGTTTAGTGCTTTTCTCAGATTTAATAATACATGTATCCTGAAAGAAATAAAGAAGGTGGGGCCCAGGAATGAAGTAGAAAATAGAGCAAACCCTTGCAGAAACAGAAAGAAGAAAAAGCCAAGGGAGATGTGCTGCCTTCTGGGGATTTCAAAGCCATGATTATTTTTTTTAACCCAACGCAGGTATGCTTTTCACTGAACACGACAAGATTCTTGAGAAGAACTCTCTTCATTTAAGAGCTTTTAAATTAAGAATAATCGTTATACATAAAAAACTATGTTTTCTTTTCTGCATTTCTCTCTCTCACTCATCCCTCTAGCACATTTTCCTCAGAGCTTCTCACTTCAGCAGTTGAGAGGTGTTTATTGCCAGGATCTTCTACCCCTATTTATGCGAGCAGACGAAACATACCTCACATCTATTGCCCAGAGAGAAGAAAAATCATGGAAGTGAAAAAACGTGTTTCCAAAGGGCTACAGAGCCTCATTACTCAAAGCCCTTGCAAAATAGAAAAGAACTACCTGGCAAGAAGATCGAAGAGCAGGCAGTAATGTTTAAAGGTTACTGCTTCAGCCTGTGTATAAACTATCCCTCTAGAGGCCAGCAGAGTATCAAAAAACAGTTAACGGTGAACTAGACCACCATACCACTGTAGAACCAGCTCTTACCCAAATTATAAACATTTCAAACTTCTTCCATCTGTCCAAAGGCTGGCATTGAGATTGAACTGTCCCGCACCTATAGCAGGAACGTAAAAAGCATGCCACAGTATTACCTTTGTCATGGATCTAAATTCTTTACGTGGGGTCACGGATGGCAGAAGTAGAGCATGCTCACCAAAACAGATATACTGCCTTCATTCATTCAGGGACGTCTGCTCGTTTAAGCAGTGTGCCTGAGAGTTGTGCATGCTTAGGAGAAACAGCCTGTATTGTGGTTAGAGCCAGGAATGGGAATCCACCACACTCCTGCACTGATTTGCTGAATCTGTGCCTTGGTTTTACTATCTGTAAAATAGGTACTGTGATACTTAGAATGCACAGCTGACCTGGGAGAAACTCCTCCTGCCTCACAGAAGTGATGGGAAGAATAACTACTGTAATCAATTACAAAGACGAGCCTCAATAGAGAGTGCAGTGGGAATGCAAAGCCAGGAGAGACATGGCAAATGGAACAGGCATACACCTTCGTGTTTTCTTCTGACTAGTGCTCTGATCTAACGCTTTCACTTTGGGCCATTCTTACTCTAAGGCTTGTTCCTGCAGCCCTCACACAGCCACGTTCCCACAGAAGTTTGCTTGAGGAAGGCGTAGAGATTCAGCCTTGTGTGTTTTGTCTTGGTGCCAGGAAATATTATCCTTTTAATTAGCAGGTCCATTTCTTTGATAAGTGTTTAAGTGGCTTCACTGCAATTTCATCCCGTCAGTTGTCATCCAGCACCTGGGAGGTAAGGAAAACGGAAGCCAGCACTGAATTTTTCCATCATTTCTACAGAGGGATATTTCTGAGACACTGTACGTGTGTGGGTGGGCGGATGGATGGATAGACAGACGGAAAAGGGAGTTTCCTTTATGGGATTCCAATAATTGGTATGTGGTTTACATTCCATTCATCTGAAGGACTCTGATTTTAATCAGAAACAGGCTTGGGCTACTAAACTACCTCTAGTGTTCAAAACATGCCCTCGCTTTCAGCCAGTGACTTTTCTCATATGCATCTTTTCTTTGACACCCACAGGCCCCAAAGAGTAATGTGGTCATTTACCACCGAGAACTGTGTCAGGTCCTATAATAGCAGCTGGTTCAGAGCCCTTTTCCAGGCAGAGGTTTTCTGATTGCTAGCTTCACTAGCAGAAGCACTTCACAGTGCGGTATTTGAAATTGGCATTGATTTCTTGAAGAGGTTTTTGGTTTTGGGTTTCCTAGGCTCATCCAACTCTGGGAAAGCCTTGTCTGGACAGTGTCGTGGAGGTCTGGCAGCACAGCTTGGTCTTAGTAGCCAGATGTGATTGCAGACAACTGCCGAGAAAAGCCCCATATTCAGCAGCTGGACTTGCCGCTGTGCATTAAGCACAATGAATGAGGGGCTAACACCTTGTCCAGAACTAGTCAGACTAAATAAACAACAAGATAAATTTCAGCTTTGGATTTAGTGAAAATGTGGAGAACTTCAACATCAATTGCTGTCATCCAAGGGCAGGGTAAACACATAATGACTTTTGTAGTGCATTAGTATGCTGTTATTCAGAACACTCTCTGGACCATTTGTGATAGGGCCGTAGTAAGCCCTAAAAATCCCTTCAAATCCCATTCTTCCCCATCAGTTAAGTTGTTTTGCTGTCCAGAGTTGTTTGCCCTTAACTTTTAATTACACATGCCCCAACACATTTATCTTTTCTGGGCCTATGTTGACTAAGCTGTACAGACTGTATCTGCACGCTCTACAGAGACTTCCATACCATTCTTGACCACACAAAATACTTCTTGTCACAGCCCTCTCCAGTGCTCACCGTTTGGGCAGGTCTGCCAACCAGCCCAGCGGAAGATCCGCTGCAGGATGCTACACAACGTAAGAAAGGAAGAACAGGTTTGCAGCTGAGGTCTACAGCAACCTGGGTCCATCACAGGCTTTTTACATGCGCCGTTTACCTGCCTCGTGCCTCAGTTTTCCCTTTGAGGGAAAGTAACCAGGGACAGATACAGACCTGATATCAAAGTGAAGGCTAAGACAACCTCCTCATTCCCCCATGGAAGATGTGATGGGGGAGTTCTGTGGCACCGGGCTGTGGACACAGACAAGAACTGCAGCGCCACCAGTTCTTTCTGGCTCCGTGCATCCTGCAGACAACATGTGACTTGGCTTTGGCAATTCACCAGTATTTAGCCTGCACTGGGCAAGCAGGAAGGAAGGAAAAACATCAAATACCTTTTCCTGCTCCCTCATGATCCAATGTCCTCTTGGCAATGTTCAGTTCTCCACTGTTTATTCAGAATGTGTGACCCTTGGGACCAAATTTAACATTGGTCCAGGCAGGTGAGAAGTACTCAAAGTTGTGTTTTGGGCTGAAAAGTTCTCAGGAAAATCCTTCACCTTCAAGCCAACTTTTTCCTCTCTTGTGCCACAGTGAAGCAGGAAACTTCTCCCCTCAGCTAAAGGCCTGTAGCCTTTCACTCTGCTGGATCTCTGAGGTGTGGGTCTGTCCTGTGCTACGTAGGGTGAGGACATCGTTGTGTCACACCTGTCACTGGATGCCTTCACCAAATTATATCACCATGCTTCACCCTGATTTCTCAGTCTCTGAGACCTCTGTTTGAGATTCCCTTTGAGAGAGACTCTTCCATCTTGATTTAGCTCAGAGCAGAAATGAAGTTAATACATAGACCAGACAGCTGTGGTGTTACCTACATTGCTAATTTAGAGTAAATCTATCAAGATCAATGTTATTCTGATCACTGAGTAAGGGACTGAAAACCAGAATGTGGAGTACTAGACCCTGTTATGACCAAATCATTTACAATTAGAGGAATAAACACCATTTTGTAAGTCTCCCTGGTGCTGTCCTGTTACTTAGGTTTCACCTGCCCACAGCTGCAGGTTTGGTTTGTTCCCATCCTGACTGTATCCTGGGATTTTTTGTTGTTTGGCATTTTGTTGTTGGGTATTTTTTCTGCCGTGAGATAAGACATGATTTATTTTAAGTGCTGAGATTTAGCACAGAGCCAGCACTGGCTACCCTAACCCTTTGCTGCTGGACACCCATGGTTTTCCAGGGTAGAACCATTTACTTACACTGGACACCAAAACAGCCTGATACAAAGAGTCTTTGGATTCGTCTTTTTTTTGGGTGACTATAATGAGTTTGCACCACATTTGATTAAAAGAAGGTGAAATGTTGAATAAACTATGACCAGCACGCCACAGGGGACTCCCTGCAGCACACCCAGTTCATTTAATCATTCCCCAGTGTTCTCCCTGGACTGATCAGACAGCACCTTCACACACCAAGAACTATAATCCAGCCTTTAATGTTAATTAAGGTGTGACTGCTTAAACTTCTGCCTTTTTTTTCCCCTTCTCTTCCCTTGGCTGGCCATAACTGTTCAAGTGTTGCTGAAGGTTATTCAGTTTAAGTATTAAAAAATGCTTAGCTAAATAGGTTCACTTATTTGCTTTTGCTGATAGTAGCAGTCCACCCACAGAGCCCTTTCAAATCTCCTCAGTGTTTTGGAAAGTGGATAAGGGACTTATTCAGTGACGTGCAAGTTTTGCCTGAGCCAGGAATGAAGCGTGCATTTCATGAAATGAGAAATAACCTCAGACCACACACGCAGTGTAATTTCTGAACTCCGGCTCGCGCTCCCTTCCCCTCGTCCCCACGCGCACATACACACACTCCTGCTAAAAAACAAGACGATGACTGACATTCCTAAATCCTTTAAGCATTCTTCCACAGCTAACGGCAGAGGGAGGTTTTCAGAGCTTAGGTGGCTCATTATTAGCAACAAGCTGACGAAAAAATGGATTACTACAGTATGTGCATACCATGCCAAAGAGAAACAGCAAAAAGCCTATGCCATCTAAACACAGCTTTCACGAGGAGAAACTGCTGACGCAAACATATTACAGCTATTTTTACTGCAGACTGAGATGAGGAAAAGCCCTCTCCACAATTTTCCTGAAGAATAATACTGGTTCTGTCATTCCTTGTTTAGTTAAGCTAAAATCAGTGAGTGTTTCAAATATTATTTTCCATTATAAGCCAGTGAAGTAAAACAGACAGATAAGTTTATTGCACATAAAAAACTCACATCCTTTCCTCTCCCAAGCACAGGAACTGTGTTGCATGACTGGTGAGAACAAACTACACACAGAACAGGCAAAGGGCAAACTTTTCCACAGCTGTTACTCCATCGCTTCAATATCATCTCCAGAGCTTAATTCTCGACAGCCTTACAGCAAGCGAGTAGACTTAAACTCGAGACATCGGCCAAACCCCTGCTCAACCTCTCCTTAAATATTTCCTTTATGCCGGTCTAAAAGAAGTGGCTTCACTGCTTCTGTACCTCATTTGTTGCTTTGTACCTGAGTGGTAATACCATCATCCAACCGGGCCATCGGTGCCTACTCCATCATCCTGCTGATGCACACAAATGTACATCTATACTCGTATTATACGCACTCCTCTTACTTCCACCAATAGTTAAGCTTGCTTAACACTTTCCATTATAGGACCCTGCCTTCGGTTGTTTATAACTTTGCCAAACTCTAAGTGCTCAAGCTGAAATTTTCCATGCTGAGTGTCTGCGTTAGGCTGAATTTTTCTGGTAAGTTTCAACTAAAATAGTACAGCTGTTCCGAAAATGAGGTTAAAAGGGAGCAGTCTTCCTTTTCCCCATGTTTTTCTTACAGCCATTTCACTGAAAATCTATTTTGTCTGCATGCTTTGTGACAGATACTGAGGGAGGGAAAAGGGCTTACCCCACTGCAAGGGAACAGACTGTCAGGGTCACGCCGGGTACTAGCCTTCTGAAAACATGCCAGATTTTGGCCACGTTATAAAGTTCCAAAAACTGTGTTTTATCTGTGCTCCATATAAGTCTCTGGGAGAGTAGCGTCATTATTTTCTGAGTGCTCCACTGAAACAGAAGGTGACCTTGACCTCACACACCTCCCCCATGTCCATCACCAGACTGTGTGTGCGTCCCTTCCCACAGACCAACTGAGCACTCCCCAGTCACAAAAGGATCTATAGGACAGTTGGGGACTTATCCTGCAGTTTCCAGTCCTGGCCCCCAGGAGCTGCTGTGGCACCAGAACCGAGAGCTGAGCGATACTGCGCATTGTATTATCAATACCCCTTGAAGGTGCCCATACAATATGCTTTGAGGAAGCTCCTGATCTTGGAAACAAGCCAAAGAGCTTGGGGTAGCAAGAAAGAAATGGAAAAGCAGAGCAGACTCCAAGACATGGATGCAACAGGCCAGCAGAAAGATCCATTGTGTTAAATACGAACTCCCCCCAGACTGTAAACAGAACCAAGAGTTCGCAAATGCCAGCACTCGCTTGTTTTCAGCCAGCTTCTGTGACATCTACTAGCGACTACATCCTCTCTTCCCCTGACCAGAGGGTCCCCAGCAGAGACTGTGACCTCCTACTTCCTGCTATTAGTCACGCCACTCGGTCAAGTAACAGAAACTGTGGTTCTAAATGTTGATGATGATCCAGGTGGGGACCAATCACTTCTGAGTAACATAATTCTTTTTCCTTTCGGTTTTATATTAAAGCTTTCAAAAAGCACATGGTCAAAGCTGCGCTAGAAATACTAAAGTTAGCAAAACCCTCAAAAGATAGAAAATGTCAGTATTAAAAATGCTTGTGCAAACTGGTGTAAATGTAGTCTTTATCTGCATGCTCATTGATACTAACTTTTCTCAGAGGATATCACCCCTCTTCTCTGCAGAGGATGATGCCATTTCTGGAAAGATCCCTTTCTTTTTTTCTTTCCCTTCCAGATTTGCAGTTCTTCCCTATGACTACCCCAGCACAAAGCCAAGAATAAAGAAATTCCAGGTTGCACCTCCAGATCAGCTCCAGCCTCTGCAGTTGTGAAGAGGCCACAGCTGCACAGTGGCTACCATCACTGCTCATCCAAACCAAACTACTGGGTAGCTATAATCTCTTCTAGTTAATTCCCAGTTCCCTGACGGAACAAAAGCAAAAGGTAAAGCCAGACACATATCACAGACTTCATGTCTGTTGCCCTGTAATCCTGCAAGGCTAAAAATGGAAGTTCTCTGCCCCCAGGAAGAACAGACTCACTGCAGCTTCCCCGCAGTTCTGAACACCCACTTCTTGCCTCTGAAGGAATGAAACAACAAAAGATAAACCAGTGACATGCTTAAACCGTAGTAACTCAATTACAGAGGGTTTTATTGCTCGCTCTGAGTCTTAAACACAAAGTCTTCTATTAAGATGATTCTCTTGGGATTTCCATCGTGAGGAAAGTAAAATAAAAATGTCTCATTCTATTTTTTTAAACTTCCTTAAACTTTCCAAAATTATTTTCTTTCCATGTTTTTTTTTGTTTTTTTTTTTTTGTTTGTTTGGGGTTTTGGGTTTTTTTTTTTGACACATCATCCTCAAGAGTACCAGGAGAGAGCTGTTTCTTCTCATGGAAGAGGCTAAGACTTCATGTATGGGATGAAAAACTGTCACCACACTGAACCTACTGCCACGGTCTGAATACCTAACCATGCAGAGGAAACACTGCAGCACTGAAAAAAGTCCTAAACCTTTCTTGGGGTAAGGGTGGAAGTACAGTTTGACATTCTGGATGTCAGGGTCTCCAGGTGCAAACAGATTCCCTGTCTTTGGCTTTTTCAATCACTACCTAGGATATTCCTCCTTTTACTAGTGTTCACAAACGTTCATAACTAGAGTGCCTGAACAAAAGAGTAAAAGAAAAGATTAAAAACACAACTTTAAACAGCTTTCCTCGCTGTTACTGAGGATTTTAACCGTTCCATTACATAAGCAAGTCCAACTTTTCCCTTTAAGGGCCTTCCTACTGCTTCTGTCTCTTTCAACGAAACGGAATTTATGAAAAGGATCCCTTCATACATACCCGGAAGTGTTTCAAGAGAAATACCACAGTCTAGGCCAATGGCATTTTCCTGGTTTTTTTTTTCCTTGTTCATGTGTGTAGCTTGCAAAGAATCAGAGAGATGGATGTCATGGAATTCAGTGTAAATTTCAGTATTTTTTCATTATTTGGATGCAAGTTATGATTTTGCTGGGTTTTTTTAGCAGCCTAACGTTTCTGAGTTTGAAACAAAGTGCTTTCAGATGGTGAATCACCCACTTACAGCACTTTGACAGAACCACAAAATTATTTTACACTCCCAAGGTTCAAACAATAGTGCATAGGTAAGATACCTGTCATTTGTTTTCCCACAGGCCTAAAATATGCATTTCAAGGAATCATCATTTCTCTCCATTTATGTTAGAAGTAGACTATCTTGTACAGATCATCTACAACATAATTTTAATTTATACTATGCACATGTATATGCACAACATAATTACAATCTATTTTACGTATAGTATAATATATTATCTACCTCTAAGGATGAGGGCATGTAGCATTGTAAAATAATAATATCCATTACAGGGCAACTTAGATTCTGATTATGTTAAATACTGCATCAGTGACATGTCAGAAGCAGAACAGAACCTTACCTTTTGATTAAAGAGAAGATATTCCTTGATATTTCCCTCAAGTATAAGACCTTTAAATTTGAAGTAGCGTATCGTAACCCAGCAATATGTGTAACCGCAACTACAAAACAGTGGAGGGCAGACAGAGGGGCAAGGGGAGCCTGAATTACTCCAGCTATGCTAGCGCAGTATCTGTACAGGGAAGGACCGAGCCAAGTTCACTTCTCAATCTACTGGGGAGGTGGTGAGTCCAAAGCACAGAAGAAAAGTTCTAAGAAAATAGCTTTTTCAGAGGTACTCAAATTACATTTCCAATTAGACCAGACTATGAATTTGTTTTCTTTGCCATTGAATTATAAACCAGAACACTTAGAAACTGTGCTGGAACTTCCACTGCAGCCTGAATCATGGAGAGGCCAGTGCTGCCGGCCGTTGTGAGAAATTTACCTCAAACAATATAAATAGACATCTGGTATTTGTTTTTAAAGTAATTGGCACAGAATGATTTTCAGGGTGATATAGGAGATCATGTTTACATGAGCATTCAGTTGATGGAAACAACTTCATATCAAACCATAGGGGAAGAAAATCCCTTTAGTATAAACAGTTCTGTTGAAGTAAAACACAGATTCCTTCTGAGTCGAGCTGGTATTCGTTTAGCATCTGAGCTTTCCCCGCTGCTTTGCCGTTGTCTTCAATGGGTGCAGTGCTCAGGATTGCTAATGTTGATATCAAACATACTACCAATGTTCAGCCATGGGAACCTGCTCGAACAGAGGGGTGCAAATCCTAATGCCGTGTCTGTGCGTTTCAGAAAGCAACGCTTTTAGCGCAGCAGGCCTGCTCACGCTCCTGTTTGTGTAAGTCATGCCTGCCATCACAGTTCAGTTTACTGCGTGTAGGCACACAGACACAAGGTCAGGTTCTGGTGGCTTGATTCCATCCTCTTAGCTCAAGCAAAAGACAACTGAGATATCCTGGTATCATGCATATGCAACACACCTACACTGAAGTACTTCATTTGTGAGCACAACCTACATTTCTCTGTGCAAAAGGAAATTCAGCCTTTAGGATGCCAAGCAAACATCTCCAAAGCCCTCTGATCACCTTGTTAAGATGTATTTCCCTTCTCTTTCAGAATCAGCTGGCAGAATCACACACGAGATACACTCATTTTAGAATCCCCAGCAGCCCTATGATCCACATGTGATCTACAGGAAAAGAGGCATACCTCTTAAATATTCTCAGTCACTGCCTACCTCTCTCATCCGCACATCTAGATGTCCAGTTTAGATCACAGAAACTGAATTTACTGAGTTACTTTAAGCCAGGCACCTACTTTCCAGGTGCCTTAATCAGCAAGATAGACTCTGGCACAAAGTTTGCTTAGACAATTATTACTCTTTTTCTATTAGATGCACCAGTCAAGATGCACTGAATCATGGAATGTGCAAATGCAGGGGGACAGTTTTCATAAGAGTATGACCTCATTTGTTGCATAAGCTGGAAGGTATGCAGTGATTAAAATACACAGGGCACTGCAGGAACAGAAAAATACCTAGCAGCAAAGGCAGTTAAATGTTACCTTGGAAGAACTGAATCCTCTCCTCCTTCTGCTGTTAAGATTCATAAGTAACTTAAACCATCCTTTTCATACCTTGTAACAGCATTCTCACCCCTGAAGTATCCAGTGATACTTCGACTAGGCTGTTACCAATTTCCCTTCCCTCCTATTAATGCTGCTTTCACTCACGGTGCTGAAGCCATGGCACTGGTGTCAGGCTGCATTTCAGCGCTCAAAGTCATGACCTGCTAAAGCTGAGCAAATACATCCTTTCAAACTGCCTTGCTGCGTTCACGAAATGTTTGTGACTGACTTTCTCAAACATATCCATTATCTGAAATTACTCATTTTCTTCCTCTCCCAGAGCAAATATGAAATCTGCACACCACATGGCTACTCTCAAATCTAGTTATAAGCATAGCTGCAGTTCGCAAAACATGCTTAAGATCCGAACTCTACTGCAAATCAGACCCAGGACACACACAGTGTTTTTAACTAGGTCTGGTGACAGTTCTGTAAACAGGTTGCTGACAGAGCTGCATTTGTTAGCATAGGCAGGGTCAGGTTTCTTGCTATTTCACTGGCAACCTGGTTTTTTTCTGCAACCAAAGAATTTCCATTGAAGGCAGCAGGAACTGTTGGTACTCCATTAGGTCAGGGACCCAGAGCCAGACCCATAGGAACCTCACTGAGCAGAAGAACCAGGAAAGCGCAGTAAGTAACAGTAAAACCCCAGTGAGTAATTTCCAGCCAAAAGCAATGACAAAAGAGACACCCTTCTCCTCCCGGCTGTTTTATGTAGATGTCAGGTGGTAACTATCACACAGCCATTTCCTTAGGCTGGGAGGTTGTTACAGTCTCCCTGCAGCCTGCACCCCTCTGAAACCATGCAGGAATCACAGAAGCTGGCTGAACTCCACTCTACCGTAATCCTAAACACAGCATCCCCCAACCCCTCCTCGATTTTTAAAGCCAAACAAAGGATATGCCTTCAAATACAGGTAAAATTCTTCCCTTTTGAATTTGTTTGGATTCTTTGTTTTTTAAACCATACACACATCTTATTCATGTCAAACATATTTTATATACAGATCCCTAGGGCACAGAATTGCAGTATTGATGGCTTAGGTGATGCTACCTGTAGTGAGTGACAGGACAAGGGGTAATGGGTTTAAACTGAAAGCAGGGAGATTTAGATTAGATATCAGGAAGAAATTCTTCCCGGAGAGGGTGGTGAGGCACTGGCACAGGCTGCCCAGAGAAGCTGTGGATGCCCCATCCCTGACAGTGTTCAAGGCCAGGCTGGATGAGGCTTTGAGCAACGTGGTCTAGTGGAGGGTGTCCCTGCCCATGGCAGGGGGGTTGGAACTGGATGGTCTTTAAGGTCCCTTCCAACCCAAACCATTCTGTGATTCTATTATTCTGTGAAAATATGTTAAATTTGCACAGGAAGCTACAGAGCGACATAAACCTTACTTCCAGACATCTTCCCGCAGCTCAGTTTAATTACAGATAACAAATGCATTTCCACAAATATATTATCAGTACTTGGTATACACGTGGATAAAACATGCACTTCCATGGAGGTTTTGATTAATGCGTATCATCACCTTACAGATGAGAAACATAATTTCCTGAGTACTTCAGGAAAATGACAACAGCTTCATACTTGGGAACCAGCCCTGCAGTTCAGCCTTGTACCTGCAGAGTTCCACTGCTCTGAGTTCTTCTAAAGAAGTAAAATGAAAAATCTTACCTTACTCAATCAGATTTTGCCCTCACCAGTATCTACCGATTTAGACCATGACTGACAAACTAGTGGTGCTCAGGTGAACCCTCTCTGCAGTGCCCTGATATCAACAAGGTTATTTAGTCCCTTCTGGGCCTTGTATGAGAAGTTACCAGTCCCTTCCTTCAGGCCTAAAATAAGGTCAATTTTACCTGTGTAACTTCTAACAGATACTTGTCTCTCCCACTCTTCATGACCTCAAATATTGGCATTACACAACCTATTATACAAAATTTACACTCACAGAATTTCCCTATTATCTAGCTTCAATTACCTTTGGTGCAGTTTAAGACGCCTTCCTCTTTCCCTTTCGCTGTGGGGATGAAGGGACTATTCCTCTTCTCTATGCAGCAGCCTTTTTATGTAATTGGTGGCCATATTCTTCATTTCACCAAATCTCCTCTTCAGCCAAGCAGCAGTTTGCCTCTTTACGCAGCAGAATGCTGTCAAGAAAATCAATAATGATGCCACCAGTAAAAGGCCTTAATTTATACCCTACTTATTAACATCAAGAAGGGTCCACATATTCCCTGTCTTAAGTTGACTTCCTTAAGCCATGCATAATTAAAAAGTAGCAATAACTAACAGTTTTATGGATACTTCTTTTATTTTCTTAGTTGAGACTTCTTCTAAGAGCTGCTCCAAATGACTAGCCTAAACTTCAGTTTGTATCTTAAATATCATCGGCTACAATCCAATGGTAACAGCATAGATTCAGGGCGAGAGAAACTGCTAGGGAACACATTTATCTTATGTTAGTTGCCTGTACAGACCAAGCCTGTTACTGCTTTATCGTGTATTTTAAATACTGAGCTCCTTGTTCCAGGTAGTTAAGTCAGATTTCCCAATTAAGTTTTTAGATGACTTCCACTTACAATAAGCGCATAATGGTTAACACAGAGACAGAGCAAAGCCTGCAACAGCTTCCCATGACCTAAAGTAGAAGCTGCTCCAGATCAAATTTAAGCTTATTTTCCAACGGGCAGTCATCCAGACCACAAAAACCACCACCGTTCACAGACTGCTGCTGTGCAGCTTCAGTGTCCAAGCTTTTAAAATTTCGTAACATTTACCCTTCACATAAAAAAATGTATACAGTATACTCAATGTAAAACCCTATACGAATACAACATTACACTTGAGATTTCAAAGCTTACAAAAAATCGAAGATCAGGGTTAAGGTTTCCAGAGCAACATGAAGCCCTGGCCTCTTTGGGTTATGTGTTACGATAAGGCGCTCCTCCACATGATCCCACAGTATTGAGAAACGTGACAAGCTATTTGGCAAACAGGATATGACGTTGCTTATCCCATAACCACCTCCTCCAGTCTGTAAAGAACAGTTTTCATGTCAAAATTTTGTTATAGTCAGCACTTGAGGAGTAAGATTATAACCCGTCAGTATGTAGAAATTCCTTGCTCCATATACTACATCGCATATTCCCAGCAACTGACAAGGTGAACCCTTCTTTTCTCACATACTAGTGTGTTAAGTGTTGGAATAAAACTGAGATCCAGCAGCTTTCCCCCCTCACTCCCCCAGTATATCTTGGAAAGTGTTTATGATGTTCTCAGAAATTTATAGATCTATGTTTTACATCCAAAATGCTAAATGGAACCCTGAAGTTGTGTTCCTCATCAACAAAGAATATGTTCTGTTACAGAAGCAGCTGAATGGGCTGCAGCCTGTTTGTTCAGGACTGGGTAAAAAACCATTATTATCTATCATTCTATTTGAGAATCATGCATTTGACACATGCATCAGCGAGAGGAGTTATGGCCTGATCCCAGTTTTACACATCTTTGTTCTGAAAGCTTGGGTCTGCAACCCTACATTAACGCTAGTGAACTGTTAGGCAAAACGGAGGTTTAAGAAGCTCAACTAAAAATTATTTGCTCTGACAGCTATGAGTGTGAAGTAACAGTACACAAACATGATGTTGTGAGAAGTGCTGTGATCATAACCAGGCCCATTTCAACCCCAGCACTGAGGATAAAGTGGGAGACACGTGCTGTTGCCGAAACACAGAGGCCAAGGCCAGAGGAACACACAACGCCCAGCACTACAGGCAGAACTCTAACTACGTAGCAGAGGGAGCGCAGCGCAGGGACTAGCCCCGGCACTTTCCTCAAGCACAGGCTGCTGCGTAAGCTGCTTCTGCACCAGCCCTAACGGTAGAGCCAACAGATATTCCCGTGTCCATACTTCCACTGAGGCCCATCACTCGCCACAAGGTAACGTCTGCTCACAAAGACATAATGCCATCAGGAATATACCCACAACGGCCTCCCGCTGCCTACCTGAAAACAGGCTTGAAGAGTAAGGCAGTTAAACAGCGGCAGACGATCAGGAACACTCTGCTTTCCACGGTGCAGGGACACACGGCGTGTGCCCGGGTCCTTTGCCCCATGAATTGCTGGTCACCTGCACAATGAGATAATGGATTGATTTGAAACTAGGTGATTAACGGAACCTTCATAATTAAGCGTGACTGATCTCTACAGGAGTCCTCCAGGTGGCAATTTTGGATAGTAACTCTCCCCCTCTACTGCACTCTCATGAGATCCCACCTAGTGTACTGCATCCCGCGCCGGGGTCTTCGGTATCAGACACAGACCTACTAGAGCAGGTCAGAGGAAGGTCATGGTCAGAGGGCTGGACTGAGGGTGTTGGGGTTGATCTACCAACCTTTTTTTCCCTTGAAAAAAACACAGCAGGGAGACCTTATTGTGGCCTTTCAATAATTATAGGGGGCTTGTAAGAAAGACAAGGGGTAACAGGTTTAACCTGAAAGAGGGTAGGTTTAGACTGAATGTCAGGAAGAAAGTTTTTCTGTGGTAACGGTGCTGAAGCACTGGGACAGGTTGCCCAGAGAAGCTGTGGGTGCCCCATCCCTGGGAGTGTTCAAGGCCAGGCTGGATGAGGCTCTGAGCAACCTGGTCTAGTGGAGGGTGTCCCTGCCCATGGCAAGGAGGTTGGAACTAGATGATCTCTGAGGTCCCTTCCAACCCAAACCATCCTATGATCCTATAGTTCTTGAAATGCCCTCCTTTTGCTAACTGCTGGGTCTAGTCTAATTTGTGGACTTCCAGCGTGGTAAGCAACATCCTTGATGAAGTGTCATCCCCGAGACACAATCATAGGTTGTTCCTGCTGCAGAAATGATTAAAGTATCACGTTGAACTGATGCAGCACATCAAGAATTAGACTTATGTAAGCATAGTACCCCTGCCAAACCGTATGACTACCAGCAGAAGCTGAATTCAATCTGCAATACACTTAACAGTAATATTCAGTGACAACATCAGAACTAACTCAACAGATTAGCAAACTTCCTTAAAAAGTTACCTCACTGATTTAAAGAGTACGCACAACTGAGTTTTAAAAAATGTGGCCGTAAATGCCCACAACATCGATCATACTAAATATTCATATAGCAAATAACTAGAGGAAAAAGATCCACTGGCAATCTGCATATGCAATTGCATGATATTTCTAAGTGCACATACAACAATGTATTTAAGAGTTTTTCAGAATACAATACTCACAAAATGAAATTGGTTTCATTTATTAAGCCAAGTAAGAAATGTTTTCCCAGTATAAACTGTATTTGGTTTTTTTCCTATCAGATACTCAAACGTATGAAATAAACAGAGACAACATTAAGTCTGAATTACTGAAAGGCATTAGATTCTTCCTGAAATTCACTAGGAAACCATGTATTTTTGTTGTAAAAGGCTATTCCTGTTGTTCTTTCTACGTGCAGAAAAGTAAACACCAAAGTATTGTCCAGACCACACCAACCCACATAGACAGAAGTCTAGTGAAACAAAAAACAGATGAAAGAGTAGTGAAAGGTGAAATTTGACACCTAACATCACTTAATGTGCTGTAGATCTTGCATAGAAAAAGAGGAACAAACAAAAATCGTTTTTTTCACATCAACCAAGCTGAGAAACTCACTGCTATAAGATACTGACGATAACTAGAAGCTCCACAACTTCAAAGAAAGACTGAGCAAAATCATAGAAGTAAAAAAACCGCAAAGTTTATTAGACAAAACCACCACCCGCATCTCATGACATCACTGAGTCTCTAGTAGCTCAGAAAATATGTGGAGTATCGTTGTCAAATCCTTTCAACCTCATTAGGTTCTGCTGAGATGACTGAGGGTGTTGAAATGGGAGGGGAAAATCAGTTAATACTGCTTCTAAATCTAGAAATAAAATGAGGATGTAAGAAAGCAGAATTCAATCAGAACATTTAAAAAGGTTTAATTAAAATTATTATATCATATCTTACTATAATATGTAGTACATATGTAGTACAGATATTACATAGGTAATTACATATATATACACACATCTGTAAAATCTAAACCCGTATCATCATAAATACAAATCCATCACTTTGCCTTTAAGTTCATGAAGGTGTCACGCTCTGCCATATACTGATAAAAGTTGAGCATATTTTAATGTTTAACTCATAATTATAGTGCAACTCATGTAGAAAATGTTCATTTTACTACACTACAAGACGTAGCAGTGGATGGTTCATCCAAATCATCTGGACTGTATTTTTTCCATAGAAAATTTTCATTCTTTTTCCAAAGAGAACTTTCACACACCTCTCCCTCTTCTGTCGCTAGGGGATGAGGTGCTTTTTCACATAGCTTCTCTATGACTGCTATGTCTGTGAGCTTTCTGAGGCTCTCCTCATTCTGCTCATTCAGCATGTCCCAGAAGTCTTTCGGTCTCTCCTTTGGTTTTTCTACCTGCCCTGAAGGGAATGTCCTTGGTGATTCTGTAGGCCCATTTCCATCATTTCTGAAGAGGTCACTGAGAATAGAGGTATCTCCAAGTAAGTCCACAAAAGACTTCTTCTTACAAGTCTGAGATTTTCTCTCCCCATTTTCTGACTGAGACAGGGATCTTTTTCTTGCCAGCTGTGTTCCTTTGGAGTCCTGCTGTCCTTCACAACTTTTTACAGACAGCACCTCAATTATTTCTGATTTACTGCTTAATGAGCCAGATGCCATAAAATCCTTGAATGCCTGACTGTTTCTCCTTTCGATATGTTGAGTAGCAACAGTGGGTGATAGTTTACATTTTGCATCAACACATATATCTTGCATGTAGGAGTTATTGTGAAGTTGCTCTACTTTTCCCTTACACCTCTGCTGGCTCTGTCCTTCTTTAGTTCCACTCAACAGTAGACCTTTAGCTGATGAAGAACTAGACTTAGATCTTCCAAAATTAGCAATGGATTTTCTTTTTCGGCAGTGTGTTGTACCCAATTCTCTTTCCTCATAGTGAGGTGAAGCTTGTGCTGGTATTTCAACTGGGAAGAAAGACTCCATCTCTGGATGCCTGGAAACATAGAATTCCTTCAACATCACCTGCCTCCTTTCTGATGTAGCTTTTGCAATATGTTCTGCCAGTTCTTTCACTGATCCCATATTAAAGTGGGATACCATTTCCTCAAATTGTCTCCTGTAATTATCAAGAAGGAAAAACACGTTGACACCTTTAACTGGAAAGAAAAGCAACTTTCAAGCAATTAATTCAATTACACTTCAGCTATCCCAGAAAGTAATCACTAAAAGCAGCTTCCTTATTAGGAGCTTTGTTTGCTTTTATTAGCAAAGAGAAGAAAGAATAGTGACCTTAGAACTGAAGTGACTTCTGAATCCCAAACTCCAGTGTCACGTCCACAACGTAGGACCCAAAGATTTACTTTGTGTAAGTAAGATTTTGTACGAAAGGAAAGTTCAGAAGGATGCAGATGGACAGATGGGAGTGGTTCCTTTGGTTGGAACACTGCCATGCCCCCCTCCCCCCCAGAGTAATTGCTCAAATTCCTTTGAAAAGACTAGGCAAACAAGAGCTGGACAAACACATTCACTGGAGACAGGGACTACCATCCTACCTAGTGAGCTATGGAATATTTGTTACTTCCAAGATGCCAAGCTCTAACTAAAGAAAACATCCTAATCAAGTTCTCCATAGTCTGGGATCAGGTAACCTAACTGGAAGGCTGCAGAGGTGGGTTTAGGCTCCCTTGGCAGAGAACAGGTATGAAACATGTTGCCTTTCCTGTATGAGGGCTCCAGTAGGCAGTGAGATGTAAGCCTGTTTGGCCTCAAATACCACCTGACTGGCATAGACTTTGCATGTGGTGACGGCAGACAGCTTCCCACTCAGCCTTACAACTGCAACACGCTGGACTGAGGCACCTAATCACCCTCACTCATTGCACAGAGGATCCAGATGTACTACAAAGTGCCACCGTGAGCAAGGTGCTAATAGATGACCTGCTTAGCGTTTAAGAGTGAATGTGATTAAGCTTTTTGCTAGATACAGCTTTCTGATCTTGGAATATCATCCTTAACTACCTCACTACCTTTGAAAGTTTTTACCTTAACAAATTATTGATAACTACGACTACAGTTTTGAGTATTTTTAGCATGAAAGGTTCTGTTCCTGCACCTTAAATACTGAGAATTTTCAGTATCTGTAACAACAAGCAAGTCTGACACTTTGACAGTAACAGTCTGGATAGCTGAGGCCAGCTGGCTAATACAACAAATTCTGAACACTTAAGAGATAATAATTAAGATACCAACACTCACATAGTAATTTATTTATCTCAAGGTTAGATTAAAATATATACACACCAAATCCCAGTTCTATAGGTTTGCCTAATTAGCTACAGCTTTCCGCTTTCTATTTCCATATACCATCTGGCTACTGTTATTGAGCCTCTATCTATGTGACACCAGAATTTGAGTATTTATATTAAAGACAGCAGTAGTTTGGGGAAAAGAGGAAAACAAAGAGATATAAAAATTACCCTCCCAAACATGAGGGGGGAAACAACATATTAACAGTATTGAAAAATATTGAGCGACATGTTAAAAAATAAATACAATTTTTTTTTTTTTTTAACAGTTTTTCAAGCAAGTGATGAGAGCTGGGCCAAACCAGTAGGGAGTCAGTAGCTCACACTATAAAATTTCTTGCTTCTCTACAGTTTAATCATTGGTTTGCTGTGTTGCATGGTGCACATACCATGAATACTCGTGGTGATGACATCTGCACAGCTATGTAATATCTGACACATTGAGTCAACACGTTACCCAATGTCAACAGTGATTTGTGGGTTCAATTAGTTTTATTAATCAATTATGGTGCTCTTTATATAGTGCGAGCGAAGTTTCTCATTAGTTCTGCTCTTGACACAGAAAATCATCAATATTCCCTCAGCACGGCTGAAACAAAGACAAAAGGAACTGCCTAGAGGGAAGTTTGTTTCAAGCTTAGAATTTTACGTCCATCTCACCAAAGTAGACTCACCTGCGGATTTCTCTGGGCGTCTTTCCAACCAAGAAGGTGGTCGAACCTACTCTGTACACTTTTTTGTTTTTCTGGGTCACAGCATGCGTAACATACAGGTGATGTTGCTCACTGTTCGCCAAAATTTCTTGCCCTTCCTCAGTAATGTTGTTCTCCGCTGTGCCTTTTTCTGGGGTTTCTTCATTTTTCTAGTAAAACGAGACATGGAAACTGTCAAAACAGCTGTGTCTGGGACATAGCAATGAGCTCTATTATGCCTGGTTCTGTCAGTTTTAGCTATCACTCAATGGTCTGAGTGCTAAGAACAGGATTCAGAGCTGCAGTGTAAACTCCCTACTCCGTCACAAAATTCCAGAGACACTGAAGGCAATTCTCAGGTCTCTAAGAATAAGGTGAGTTAACTGTGAGGGTAAAGGAAAGATACCTACCTGTAAGTTCTCTAATGCATAACAGGAGTTATACAAATATTTAATCCTGAGCCACAGGGCCCAAATCTCAGTTACAATCCCCAAATATTACTATAACATAGAAAATGCCTGTGTTAATAGCTTGCAGTCTTAATAGATAAACTAATCCAGGGAGATATCATGTATTAACATCAATGGATTATTTAGATTCACTGCTTCCTGCTTTTTAATGTAGGTTACACAATTTTTGCACAGTGTATCTTCAGAACTCTTAGTTATTTCAGCAATTTAACACTCAAAGAAAGACCACAAATAAACACAACACTATTCAAAAGATACCAGTTAGCTAAAACCATTTTTGTCAATATCACAACAGCTCATGCACCACACACGGAATTATTTGGAGTTGTAAAGATACTTCTTCCTAATGTATCTCTACACTTAACTGTAAATGAACAGGAAAAAAAAAAGTAAGTTACACATTATATTTCCACTGTAATGCTGACAAGATTAAAATTCATGAAATTAACATTTTAAATGTAATGGTCATAAAAAGCTAAGTTCAAGAAGGCTGTGGTACAGATCAACTCATCATGCACTGACAGTCAACATCCTGCACAAAAATAATCCTATTTACACCTTAATTTTTATCAAGAAATTCTTGTCAAAATTTCCCCTTTCCCAAAAGGTAAGCCAAGGGAAATATGAAAAGTAAAGAAAGTGTTTGAGGAGTGGGGAAAAACAGAGGTAAAGCAGAAAAGCAACATCACTTTTTTTTTTTTAACAAGATCAGGGGAAACAGTAACTGCTCAGTGATGTCCTCAGTCCCCCTACTAACACTACCTGAGAGATGAAAACACAAACTGTGTTCACACCTTGTCATCTGCAGTTCAAAATTTGGTTTTAGATCTACAGTGTTTTTCCCAATGTGTTTCTATTTGATCCATGTCCACTTCCTTTATTTCCATGGGCTGTTCACAATGTTCTTGAGCTTTCGGATCTCACATCTGTTCTCAATCCATTACTTTGGCAAGTAACCTCAAACTAGCATACAGAGAGAGATGTTAATAGTAAGGGACCTTAAGGCATAAATTTTCACTCTTTAAGCTAAATGCAAAACTCCAGACATTAAAATTTCACTGTACTATAAAGTTATACTACACAAAACTGAAACCAAGGCCCCAATTAAGATAAAAACCCTATCTCCGAATAATAATGTTATGATAATACTAATACAATTAAGATTGAATTATCAGATGTTATCTACCGCATAAATATTCTACAGTTTTCTTGCTTATTCTGTATGCATTTAGTATGCCTGTTTGTTGTTGGGGTTTAGTTTGTGCTTTGTTATGTTTTTAAGATATGCATAGGTAATACAGAACTTTACTTGGAAAACGTATTTTAAAAGACGTAAGCAATGCTAGTTTTAAATTATATTTATTTTGATGGAATTTTTGCATGAAAACTATTTATAGTATTCAGATCTCACTACGGTAAGACCTAGAGTATTTGTCACTCTGTCAGGAAATAATAATTGTATAATTTAATTTAAGCAAGCATAACTTGCATAGAATACAAGCCTAACCACGTCAATACCTGTCTTAAAAGTATTTTAAACCCCTGTAAATATTCATCCATATACCTTTTAAAGAAGACGAAAGTATAAGGCAGCCATACTTTGCTTTACACATCTGTTCAAACACAGAAGATTAAAAATTTCTTTGGGAAAAAAGCCAAATGTTGTAAACACGCCAAAAGTCATAAAATTGCTTGTCTTTGCAGAGAATCAGAATTAATGTAAAAAGAACTGCTAACAGAAAATGAACTCACAAATGGCATATTTCATTCTGGAATTACAAAATTTTTAAGTACATGGACCCACACTGCCAAAGCCCAAAGAACAACAGCAGAATACCACCATATACACACAGGGAGCTCCTCTTCTTTTACGCAAATTAGCTGCTCAGAGTTTTTTCCTGAAGGTACAAGAAGTTACTACAGACAAGTCACCTCAAGAGCTGCAGGAGCTAATGCTGGTGAAAGCCCACAGCCACTGAGAGTTAACTCCTGAAGAACTTCTCAGCTGTCTGTGGGAAAGCCAATTGATTAAATGTCACCCAATTAGGCTGAAACACAACAACTGGCTCTGTTGAACTTAATGTTCTTGAAAGTTTGCTAACTTAAATCCATCCCCCAAATCCAATGATGTCTTTAAAAAAAAAAAAAACAATAATGATTTTGTTAGTAAAACTAAAACACTTATTTCAACCTTTCGTTAGATGTCTCCATGTTTGTTAAAGGTCAGATCTGAAGTCTGTGACTCTCAGCAATACCCAGATAAGACTCAAGGCAGAGGTAAGCTTTACACACATATAGATGAAAATATTCCCTGTATCTTTCTACTAGCGTTACCCTTAAAGTGAAAAATTCAGTCAACGTTTCATCACTGTCAACATTCCACACTATTTTGCTTCCTTTTGAATTTGACTTCATGTATTACTCTCCCTGACATCTACCCCTCACGGCCAATTTCTTCCCGATTCTCTTTCAATGTCTGCCTTTTAACTCACCAACTGAAATCTATTTCATGATAAACATTTCCTTTCAACAGCTTTCTATTTTCTGTTCCTGGAGCACTTTCTCTAGCAAACTGTTGTATGTGTGTCCCATTATTTGCTCCTACATGAAATCCCATGATGACGAGTGTTACAGCACTGGCCTTGTTCACCTGAATTATCGAGTATATCATACACATAGCACAACCTTGCAAAGCAAGATTGAAATTAATATAATTTGTTTTGGGTAGGAACCTCTGACTCTTGTTCTTACACTACTGATACTAGCACACTTAACTATTTATATTAAGGGAAGTCAGACCCTTTACGAATTAATAAATGTTATGACCAAAAGAGTGGAGTAATAAAGGAAAAAAATCCTTTAACACAAGTGTTCTGTGCATTTGGAAGTGAACATTATCTTTAACGTATTGTATATTAATGAATATACTTAAGTAAGTACAAGTTTTGAACTTCTTGAAATAACATTTTGATGATATGACTACAGCATTTTCAAATCATTATTGGAAAACTGGAAAAACGATAGTGATCAGTCCACAAGCATATCTCAGGATGAGAAAGAGTGACTCAATTAAAAGAAAAAAGGAGAGTTAAGAAGAACAAGTAAAACTTTTTCTTTTTTTTTGTCAAAGAAATCTAAATCTTTTGCCAAATAACAAGTCTGGCTTTGCCTTATGGCTCAGCCACATAACTACTTGAAATGTTAACCAATTTAACACAGGGAGAAGAAAAATATCCAAAAACTCAAATTGGACAAAAGGCGACACAAATTCTTTCTCCTGGAATTCCAGTGCCTATATAAATAACAGCATTTAACAGTTTTTCTCTCACTTTAAAATGTAAATATGATTAAAAGTTTCAAATACACTATTATGAACAAGTTATTCTGAATGACAACTAGAAAACGCAGTACAGATCCAAAAGCATTCTGGCCTAACATTACACCACCATGCACATACATACTGTGTGTTCTAAAACATGATCTCCATGCACTTCATAGCACATGTTCCCATTACCCTTCTGAAACAGACGTGGTGTAAACCGAAAGAAACAGTATAGCGTGCAGTATGCGCTATATGTATTTTAAAAGACATTTTAATAAATGATTGACAGCAATCATGAAAGCAGTCAGTCTTTACTAAATGTTTAGCTGTATTGAAGACATTATGCATTTGCAGTACATGTCATGAAATTTCCACTGTTCTAAGAGGAGAAGTTTTGCTTAAACTTGACCACATACTTATTGGTCACCTGACAGATTAGATTTGCCTATATTGAGATATCTTACACTTGTTTTCTCATCCCATCTCCTCTTCATTTACTGCACTTACTCTGAAGAGGCTTTCCATATATTTCAATGGGAAAGAAGCGAGATGGCTATGTAGTTGTGCAGACAGTAGTTTAAAAAGTATTCATAAAACCTACACTAACCACACACGAATAAATAGATCAAAGAAAGCATTTATTTTCACCTTTCATGTTCCATTTAGACCATAGGGTTTTCAACATAAACACATTATATCTTCCTACCACAGAAGGTATTTTCTTTCACCACTACTTCTTTTGTTATGTCTGTCTCATTCTTAAAAGTACATGCCACATTTTGGATACCAGTAAAGAGTTTCCATTTCTTTGAGTTGTATATTACGTACAGGCTGTAATCAAGAGCCCAGCAAAAATGGTAGGATCTGCACCAGTTCACCAGAAGAATGAAGACATGCAACTGAGCATCATGCAAGGATTTAAGCGCCACAATGCAGGAGCAACAACTTCCATTTAGAGATTCCATCTTGAATCTGACAACTCTTGGATCTGGTAGCTTCATGTGACAATCTGTCTCCTGCTGCACAGTTACAGCAGTTTTAAAAATAGTATATACCTATGAAAACCAATTTTTGTCTATCTTTGACAGTACACAATTTCAGTCTGTTCTTCCTACAACAGGCATAAAGAGGTGGCTGTACACTCTGGAGCAATGAGTGCTAATGCCTGTATAAGCATCCTCAGACATAACTGAGATGACACCTTAACCCTGTGAGTTCCCTTTTCCTCTCTTTAGCCCCTTCAAGCAAGGCAAACGAGAACAATGCTCACCTTTTTAAGTATAGCAAGATGGAAATGTATGGGAGAGCAAGTGAGAGGAGGCTAGGAGTAAGACAAGCGGTAAAAAAAAAAAGATTCAGGGACACATGTATTTTTAAGTTGTCTCATGTTTGTGGCAATTCATGTCACCAGACTTAGGAGGATAATGAATTGCCTTCAAAAGCCTGAATCTGAAGTGGAAAACATGTTTGCATAATTACTCCTCTCTTTTTCTGCCTGACTACTCAAAGTATCACTATGATAACTATCTGGATGGATCCTGGCTGGACAGCAGGGCCCAAAATGTTGTGAATGGAGTTAAATCCAGTTGGGGGCCAGCCACAAGTGGTGTTCCCCAGGGCTCAGTAACGGGGACAGTTCTGTTTAACATCTTTATTGATGACCTGGATGAGGGGATCAAGTGCTCCCTCAGCAAGTTTGTGGATGACAGCAAGCTGGGCAGGAGTGTTGAACTGCCTGAGGGCAGGAAGGCTCTGCAGAGGGAAGTGGACAAGCTGCGTCGATGGGCAGAGGTCAACCGTATGAGGTTCAACAAGGTCAAGTGCCAAGTCCTGCACTTGGGCCACAACAACCCCCTGCAAAGCTACAGGCTTGGGGACGAGGGGCTGGAAAGCTGCCTGGCAGAAAACAACCTAGGACAGTTGGCTGACAGTCAGCTGAACGTGAGCCAGCAGTGTGCCCAGGTGGCCAACACGGACAATAGCATGCTGGCCTGCATCAGGAACAGTGTGGCCAGCAGGAGCAGGGAAGTGATTGTCCCCCTGTACTGGGCACTGCTCAGGCCGCACCTCGAATCCCGTGTTCAGTGTTGGGCCCCTCACTGCAAGAAAGACACTGAGGTGCTGGAGCGTGCCCAGAGAAGGGCAACGGGGCTGGGGAAGGATCTGGAGCACAAGTCCTGTGAGGAGCAGCTGAGGGAACTGGGGGTGTTCAGCCTGAAGAAGAGGAGGCTCAGGGGAGATCTGATAGCTCTCTATACAGCTCCCTGAAAGGAGGTTGCAGAGAGGTGGGGGTTGGTCTCTTCTCCCAAGTAAGAAGTGATAGGACAAGAGGAATGGCCTCAAGTTGTGGCCAGAGGAGGTTTGAATTGGATATTAGGAAAAATTTCTTCACCGAAAGGGTTGTCAGGCATTGGAACGGGCTGTCCAGGGACATGGTGGAGTCACCACTCCTGGAGGTATTTAAAAGATGTGTGGATGAGGCTCTTAGGGACATGGTGTAGTGGTGGGCTTGGCAGTGCTAGGTTAAGGGTTGGACTTGATGATCATAAGGGTCTTTTCCGACCTAAAATATTCTCTCATTCTATCTTGCCAAATACTGACTTCCAGTCAGCAACACCCCTCTCTGACTTCTCCACTCACAGCTTAAACGGTGTTAAAAGGCTTTTCTCTTCAGGTATGCATGAAACTATTGCTGCCAGATATCTAGGATACTTTCCATTGCAGTTTCATTGTTTGTTTTCATTTCTAAAACAAACAAGAAAGACCTTCTCAAATCTCTAGCTGCCTTACAGGCACCTAAGTCGTACAAAAACATGACACTGAATACAGTATAACTGTCCTCTTAAAACACAGATTGCAAGCAAATAAAACCCTTATGCCATATATTACTTGATGTTTTCCCACTCAAAGCCTGACAACCAACATGACTTTCCAGGTATGTTGTGAGCTGCAGTGGATTTTGAATGACTACTATTATTCTGAGGTGACACTGCATTACAGTGAATTTAACTACTCTAATTATAATTCTAAATTATTTCAGCTAATATTTTTTGCCCTTATAGTTTTTCTTGTTTTTTCCCCCCCTGGGATCTTTTCCCATAATACATATGAATCACTATGACCTTTCTATGTGCTATTCCTAGATACTGATTTTATTTTACCTAAGTTTCCTCTACTTGTCAGAGCATACAAAACTAGCCTGAAATGTTTGCTACCTGACTTGGTTCTTGGTCTTCTTCCCTTCCCTCTTCCAGACTTATGTATCAAACAAGAACTTCTACCTTAATTATGCCGCATGCCAAGGAAGACGATGTATAATAGGGTCCACATAAAACTTCATGTAGTTTCTCTAAAAATGAGGTCCATATGGTCAAGACAATAAAAAATAAGTTTTCTCAAATAATGAGACTGTCTCTACTTCCACTTGATTCTTAAATAACCAGAATTACCTTTCTACTTACAGAGGATACTGAATGAACTATGTCCCTCAGAAGGTAATGGTGACTTACACATTCCTCAGTTTGAAATAAGCCTGAATCTTACAATATTTTAGAATGATTTCTGATGTGGACTTTATTTTCATTCTGAATTTAACTTTCTTCATTGCAAAGAAGTCTCACTCAGACTGAATTTGTCTTTTGTTCTAACAAAACACGATTGTGGAATGAGAATTAGAGGTAATAGTACAGTTAATGGTCACTACCCTCAATTGTCCTAGAAAATGAAGCTAACGTACCTTAAAATTTTAGGATACTCTAGGACAATCACATTTATACTTAAACTTTCTGAACTAAACAAGCTACTCAGGATGTTGGCTCTGAATACAAAAGTACCTATAATTTGATTCTATCACAGGAGACCAATAGCCGAAATATTCCTGAAGCTATGAAAAATGTTAAGACTCCTTCTGTGTCCAAATTACTGCATGAAAATATTCTGCCAACACCAACAGACCTGTATTTAGCTATATCTTCTGATAAAAATAAAGAAATTTTATCAGACTAATGTGTAGTTATTTTCCCTTGGTTGTCATATCTGGCTTTTCCGCTTGTATAAACCAAGACCAGGACATAAACTCTAATCTTTTGCTTGGTAGTGAAGAAATGACTACTAAGTTGTTAGAGGACAGATTGTGCTCTATCTTCCATTTACTTCTAAGTCTCTGTCTTCACCAATCATGTACCAGAACAAGAATTTCTCGCTGGGAGCAGTTTTATTTGATTTGTTGACTGTTAAACAAAAAGAGGTCCTATAAGCCATATAGGAGCTTCTTGCACCCAAAAATCTCACCATAAATTAATACAGTTATTACTGTTGAGAATGACAAGAGATGATCAGTCCATCTCAGAATTCTAAGCTAACGTAATTGCTTATTCCAGCAGAACCTTGTGGACTTGCACCTACCTTCTTTTACCCTCTCACCCCTCCATCAAGCAGCAGCAAAACCAAAAGCCACGCAAATACGCCATTAATGAATATGCAACTGCATGCTTCACAGAGTGCCACATACAAACTCATGGCATTAAAAAAAACAAAGCCACACTGAGATGGTTAATTCCATTGTAAGCTGAAACTGTAGACTCAGTAAAGCAGCATTACAGGCCAATCATTTGGGAACAATTATTTTAAAGCTGAATAGCATTCCCTATCCTAGAAGAGCAAGGATAATGGAATTTTATCTCCCAAAAGCCTACTCTTTGTAAATAACCATCTAAACTTGTTGAATCTGAAAGCTGTGCACACACACTGCAATCAGAGTTACTGTAACTGATAGAAAGTCTTTGTTTAAATAATCTACAAAATGTCAATGTAATACAAATACGATAAAGAGGAGTTCTTAATAACACAACTTTTGTATTTACAGTATTCTCAACAGCACTTAAATCTGCACTGGAGATACAAAGGGCATGTTTTTTCCTAGGCTGACAGCATGCTTAGTTCTCTCATTTACACCACATTGCAATAACATAAAGAGGGGTTTACCATTAATCCAGGTTTTACTACAAAGCATCCCGTTATTTCTCTGTCAAACACTGGCAAGAGTGCCAAATGTCTGTCATCCAATTCAGAGGATTAAGTCTTCTTTTATAGTGCGATTCTTGTACCAATTTATAAAAATACAGATATAGTTTCTTAGAGCTAGTCACAGTCTATATTTTGGCCTGAATTCATGCCGCAGAGGTTGAATATGACAGCTGGCAGGAAGCTGAGGGGAGAATACATCCTCCCCCTTTTCAGTCACCACATTTCTGTTGCCATAGTGATTAATCCTCAATTGAATGGCTGTCTTTGTACATTTCTTTTCAGTAAAACTTTAAGTAAACTTAAGTTGAAAACACGCAGTTGACTGGAAAAAAAAAAAAAAAAAGAGACTCCACATATTCAACAGGTACAGTACAAGTTCTTGTGACTAACACTTTTCCACATATTAAAAAGCGCAAATTAGCTCTAATGTGGGACATCATCAGTTTTTCAAATTTAGTATGTTCTGTTCCCACTTTTTGTCTTTTTTTTTGTGAAGTCTCCAAGTCTTCTCCAAAGTCTTCCCAATGCTTTACTGAAGAAATACTACACAAATTCAGCTCTATAGGAACTAAAGAAAGCCTATTCCAGACTTCTGTACTTATGTAAAACATTTCACATAGGCTGTTTTTGCCAATTAACACAGAAATTAATTAGGAAATTAATTAGGAAATTAATTAACGAATGCAGTCATTTACTTCAGAATGGACTAGAAAGAAGAAAAAAGATATTTAATCTTGCCTCTGGGAGGCTTCTGTTTCTTACAGTAGCTAAGAAAAAGCTTCACAAAAACCAGCGCAAGTTACCCAATAACCAAAGTAACAAGCTCTTGCACTGAAAATCAACCAGATTGCTTTGGAACCTGGTACCCACCACAAAAAACAAAAGTCAGGAAACCCCAAATCTCTAAAAAAAAAAATTAATAGATGACTACGGTCTTAGAGAAAATGTTAACACTTTCATTTTCCCCCCAAATTAATAGTGTTAGATAATTTTGAGCAAAATATCAGATGAATGACTCAAGACTTTTTTTCCTGAAAGGCTGAAATACTTATAGGTCTGCTTTGAAAATTACGGTCTGTCTTTGTAAATCCACCATGTCCAATCTACAGGGTTTTTTTAAACATGTTTTCTTTTAGAAATCTTTGTTTTCAATATCCTTCTCCCTGTAGTTACACAAGATAGATGAAAAACAAAATGAAGAACTGTCTTCTTAACAGATAGCAATGGAGTAATAGAGACAATAATCTTCCGCTTGTTTAATGAAAAAACAATTTTTTACTGAGTCTATTTGCACACAGGTGCAAACAGAAGACTTGGCTTGAAACTGAAATGCAGAACTAAGATGACTCAATGTCATTAACCAGCCTAAAAACAATGCACAAAATAATGCAGGAAAAGCCTATTATTTATTCCAATAGATTAATTTTTAATATAACCTTCTTCACTCAGACTTCTACACAGATGACTAGAAAATCCTGGTTACTAGTGATTTTCCATGAAATAGCAGATCAAGTGTATGTTGCAGTCATGCATAAAGAAGCAACAAACATCACTCCTCAGTAATCTTTACATGAGTGAATATCTACCACACTAAGTGACATGTATTTTCTACCCACAGATACTTAGCATATTCAAGTGATTCTCCCTGTATTGTGGGATCTGACCATAATTTCTGCCTCAACACTTAGGACTTGGTATGAAAGATTACAAATGGCCAGAGCAAAAAGAGATGCTTCAGAGCCTTCTGAGACACTTAGGTTCTGGGACGTAGAACAAATGTTTACAACTACAGAGCAGGTTGAGATCTACAATCTGTATCTCCAAAATTTCTTCAGGAGCAATTGTCTGCCAGACCTCTGCACGGAACAAAAATCCCTGGCTTTGTTTTGATCACTGAGGCTCCTAAACACCTCTAATTATTTACACTTCAGTGCCTTCCACATAAGCAACCCTACCAGATACATCAATTGTTTGAGGGGCGATTATCATACTATTCTTCTGTCTTTTCTTCTCCAAATCTACATTGATCTGACACTGTGAGTTGAGGTCAATGGATAATCTTCAGACAGAGGATGATATGTACAATTCAGGAACTGTTGTTAGTAAGTTAAAATATTTTTACTGTAATTCTAGATATCCCTTTAACATAGAATACTAAGTATATAAATACCATGTCCATCTAAAAAAAAATTAGTCTTAAATACCTCCCTGATTACACTTGCAAAATAAAGTGTAATCAGATATCCACTGCTGTAGATGATTATTTATGAAAGCTCCCTCTAAGACAATAGTATCTCTCCATCAAAAATGCTACTCCAATTCACATACAGCTACAGAATCTTCTTCCACTCCATGGACTTCTTTGACAAAGGGAAGATATTCCCAAAACCCACAATTTATTTTAGTTTCTACAAGATCATGCGATAAAGTCTTTCATATTTGTTTGCTTCTACTACTGTCACATATCTTCAAATAGTTATCTCTCTACTTCAGATGCTGCACGGGACTTAATTTGACAAATGATATTCAACCAAAATATGGTTTATTCCCTTGCTTGTATAATTAATCCAGACTTTATACTGTTACTTTTACTACTTTTAGATTTTGCCTCACTTTTCATGGCTAATAAGTTATGAGAGAGCTCTCATGATGTTCTGCTTTTATTTCTTGATAGCAGACTTCATATTCTGATTGCTGTTACCTAATTATTTTTGATAGTCACATATAAATTATGGAAATACACACTACACAAGCATTCAGTATTATAAGCATGAACAGTCTAGCTAAACTAGTCAATTCTCACAATTCTTTTTAAAACAAACAAAAATAGAGATTATGACTGCGCTCCCTACCACCCTGGGAGACCGAAGAGTCAAAGGCTCTGCAGCAGTCTCGGAGCCATTTAAGAGGACCGTTATGGAACCTGGAGCGCAAAGGAAGCAAGAACAGAAGAATCATACTATAACCTATTTCTCATTAAAAGAATCAAGATTTTGTTTCCTTAAGCCTTCAATGGTACAGAATAATAGAACACAGTATTTTAACTTGCTATTACTTCAAGAAAAGGTAGCTGGGGTATAGGAATACTAGCACATGTAACATTAAGGACAGCCTACTTATTACTGGATTAAAAAATATGCTTGATTGAAACCTACAGTTTAAAAGGTTGAGACTTGACTGTGAATTACATTAGTGCCAACAGTTCAGATCTAACACAGTTCTTCTGAAACCAAAGAGACTATCACTAAGGCAAACATATTTTCTTATCCCAAATTTTACACTTTTTGTAACTTTTTTTAAGTTATAATTTATAGCTTAAATCCAAGGTTACTTACATTCTTAAATGAGACATTCCACATACCTTCAAAATTCTCTTTGAGGAACATAACTCCCTGCCTGCCATCCCTTCTACCCTGGCTCTCAAGGATCTTCTTCCATGCAAACTCTCTCACGCTGAAGGAAGAGTCCCAGAGGTTTTGCAGTCTGCTCCATTTTTAAGCAGTTTATACAACTCAAGTAACTACATTAGTCTCCATGCTTCAGCAATACATGAAGGAAGAATAAACCTGGTTTATACTCCCTTTATCTACTTCATGAAGAAAAGACTACTTCTTTTATACTGCTTTCCAGCAACTTATTTTTGCTGGTTTTCATATTCACCTCATTTTCACAAATAAGCTACTGAAACTAAAGAACTTAACTTAGGATGTAAAAGTTCATGGGAATTTAGTGAAGACAAAATGTGATTAGATAATCAGTTAACAGCAAGACATCAAAGTGTCAATGTTTTTACAAGAGGTTATCTTAACTACTTTTGCTTCTTATTTATTACTTATTATAACATTACACTTGTCATTCTAGATTCATATGTAAACAGGAAGCAAAAATGTTTCACTAAGTCTTCCACCAAGACCTGTAGGAAAAGCTCGATTTCCTACCTTACAACTCATCCACTAAAATGGAATACTTGGTTAGTTTTTCAAGTGTTCTTGCATACCTTTCCCAGAGATCTAGTCATTTCTTGAAAAATGAATTTAAAATTTAAGTCAGAAATGCATTATTACAGACAGCTTGCAGAACAAAACTGCAAAGCAGGAAGAGAGAGCTGGCATAGATGAACTGAACAACACAAAGGATATTTTACTTTTGTCCCAAAGAACCTACCTATGAAATGAAAGTAAGGTATCATTTATGTGATCACTCCTACTTAGAAATAAGACAATTTGATTAAATGTGCTTGCAAGGGGTATAAATATCACCAGGGCATTATTCAGGAGCCTTCAAGAAGCTATCAAATAAAGCTTCAATATAAATACACTAAAAAAGCTTCTTCTTGAGAATGTGACCACTGGTACTCAGAGCAAACAGAAACATGTACACCATTTCTGCGAAACAGTTAGAACAGTTATGCCAGAAAGCAACATCAGTGTGAGAAGTTACAGCTGACAAATGTTTTAATTTTAATAACTATCAGGTTACAATTAATATTCAACTATTTATTAACTGTAATATTATTTACCAAAAATAATGATAGACACTTTAACTGTTCAGCTGTATTTTTAGTATTACACATAATGATACTTTAATCTGTGGAAAAACTTTTTATTAAATTTCATCTGAAATTGGCATTCTCTTTACAACATAAATTAGTTCCTCTGACAGTGAATGTCTTCACTTAAACTGATGGCAAATAAGTGAAAAATGACCAAAGACTGATGGTCAGAAGAGCAACAATGATGATATTTTTCACAGAACGGCCTTTTAAAATAAAAATATGATTTTGAAAAACGGTAAATAGCAGCAGTAACTTTTTAAGTAGAACATATTTCAAAGTTGTCTATGAAGCTCTAGCAGCTATTTTTTTAAACCTAGCACAAAAAATTCAACACTTCACATTTAATAATAGGCAGCCATCTAGGGATGATTTCTAGATTAGTGCCTCCAGTGTCAAAGAAAGAACAGGAAGCAAAGGAAGAGGCAGCCTTCTCAATGATTGATGCTTTTCCCCCTACTTAAATCTCCAAGAGAATTGTTACTACTGTTGCTTCTGAGTGAAAAATAGATACCTTAGAAAAACTGACTGACGAGTTAATCAAGAGAGGTTAATTTGTAATAGTTTCAGTCACACAAATTCTAAATAATGAGATGTACGTTACATGAACAATACAAATGACTCCCAGAAACTAGTTTTGAACATAGGTAGATCAACAGATACTTACTCAAAGTATTCTCGTCAGCCTTTTTCATTTATATTTAGTTTTATTAATGTTGCCATCCACTGCCATTAAATAAGGACCTTTCTACAGTATTCTTGAGTATTTTTTTACCAACTTTTCCATTAATAAGGGCCATTCTAATGCAAATGTGTTAGAACTGAAAAGGCCTTACTTTTACTGGTTG
This sequence comes from Rhynochetos jubatus, assembly GCA_027574665.1. Taxonomy (NCBI): domain Eukaryota; kingdom Metazoa; phylum Chordata; class Aves; order Eurypygiformes; family Rhynochetidae; genus Rhynochetos; species Rhynochetos jubatus. The sequence continues at coordinate 33,261,668 of CM050690.1, forward strand.
GCCTGGTTTGATCTTCCCAGTGCAAAACTTCTTTGGCATCCCTGCTAATGGTTTAATTAAATACAGTACATCCAGCAACACTCAAGAAACTCTTTTAGCCACTGCAGATGTTCAACACTCCAGAATGAGAGTCTTCCGTCTACTAGTTCTATAGTGATTGCTAATATGTTTGTAAAGACTAAAGTGCACATTCACCAATCACTTACTCTACGCTTGTGGTTTATCTTAAGAATTGGTCTAGGAAATGGCAAATGTTTATCACAAGGCAAACAACAAAGTGCCTAGATAATCAGAGTAGATTAAAAACACGATGTAATAAGACCAAAAACCTGGAAGCTGTACCTGAATTTATTCCAGATTTTTATGTCTTCCAAATGTAAATAAACAAGATGCATGACAAACAAAAAGCATAAAATGTATCTGTTGCTGCAAATGAGCACTTCTAGTAAACTACAGTTTTATGTTTCAGACATGAAGCACAGACAATAATGACCATTACTTTTAACCAATTATAGTAGCTTCATGTGTTCACCCAGGACAAAAAAAAAAAAATATCTGCAAACTGATTTATGTTTGCCTTTCCACACCACAGAGATTCCAGCATGCACTGTGGCAAGTGGATTTTCGTTAACTGGATCCAGGATGCACTGAAGTTTTTGAAGCCACAAATCAGAAAAACATGGCACAGAATTTGATTTCAAACACACAATCTTTAATCTTGCCATTTATCTCAGAAAAATCCCACAGAGGGTGCTCTGCTGCTTAATTCCCAACTACTTCAGAGCTGGCCAGTGTTTAAAAAAAAAAAAACCAAACCAGAAAACAAAACACAAAAGTAATTTATTAGACCTCCATTTGAGCCTCCTCCTCCTCCCATCCTTAGGGGCTTTGATCACTCATGGTGGCCATTAACAGAAAAACAAGTTTGTTAGAGCTTTTTAGGATGAAAAATGAGGATAAAAACAGTAAAAACAACATTTCCCAAACACTTCTCTTTACCTTGGCACCACAGACTGCTACATTAGCAGGGAGCTGGGAAAATTGCTTCAACTCAAATACATCTCGCACTGCCCACCGGCTCAAGCGATTCTCAGCCTTGCTGGATCCAACCACATTCTGATTTGAATGAATATATGCCACTTCTTGAACACCATCTGATGTATTAGGAGAAAGTTATAATCAAAGATTCATTCCAAAACTTTAAAGGTATGCAGCTGCACTGCAGAACAGTGTAACTTCAAAAGTTTTACATAAAAGTTGTAAAATTTGTTATGATTTCGCTCAGCACCAAGTTTTTCAGCTCTATGAAATGAGCAACAATTGCTAGACTTACTCAGATTTACCCAGACGGTTTAATACAACTTCCATTTCAGTGTGGGTTTTTCCGATGGACAGAGGAGAAGTTTCAGAGCACCTATGATTTAATGGCTGCAACACTCATGTTTAAAGTTAAGACTCCTAACACAATCAATTCTACATGGTATTTCAAACTCCCAAATCACATGAATAAAAACTTACATACATTTAAAAAAACCCCAACTTAACAGCCCTGTCAAGACTTAAGGTTTTACAGTTTAAATGTTTAGATTTGTGAATTCTTAATAAATCTTCAATCTTTGCATATTTCAGACAGCACATGTTTAACAAAATATTGCAAAGCAACCCATCACTTCAGAAGACAGGCAAGTAGGGCTAACAGGTAAAGAGAGAAACACAAAAAGAAATTACTAAATAATTTAGCAGAGCATTTATTAATATCTTAGAACAAAGGCATATATAGCAGGAAGAACTTAAAACCTGCCAACAATGATAAATAAAATACGCTAAAAATATATGTGAAAATTGTGTGTTATAAAATATGAAAAAACTATAGTTGAAATAAAATCAAAGAAATTTAATTACTAGTTACCTAAGTATCGGTCCATCGATTCCACTTTCTGCTCATGACGTTCAAATTCAGTTTTACTTGCAGAGGTTCTACGTGCAGCGTAATTTCTAGACTTCATTTGTGCAACAGAGGTGTCTTGAATAGGATGAATCATTTTAGAGCCAAACTGAACTCTGTCTCTCTGTCTTTTACATTTATAGCTTTGCTTTCTGGCATGAATTTTCTCAACTGGTAAGTTATCTTCAGAGGATGAAAATTCATCTATATTCTGAGAATCACTTTCCTTTTCTTTCCTACTGGGCTGCTTTGACTGTAGAAGCGATTTGGGGAAGTTACTTAGTCCGTTGTTATGCGCATGTCTTTCTTCCAATTTTGAAACGCTGACACTTCTTAACTTTCTTGATTCAGAATTATGGGAAATTTCAATATCATCAGACTCATCACTTACGTCACTTGCCGCTTTCAAATCTCTTGTGCTGTTCTTGATGACTTCAAAAGACACGGCTTCACTGAAATTTGACCCAGTACTATGGAATCCAAGTTGTCTACTGTCCCTCTTAAATACCAACCCACCCTTATCTTTTATGAACTCTTTGCAATTTTCAGATTCTGACCTGCAAATTTCAAGTTTTTTAGTAAGCACTGGTTGCTGGTGTGCTGGAACTTGGGTAGGAAAGATGATATCATCTTCAGAACTCCATTCAGTTTCAAGGACTACATCACTTTGCTTTGATATGCACTGATTCTCACTTTCACTGTCCTCTTCCTCCTCAGAGCCTGATAAGACAAGCCAGCCTGTACTATGCGTACCTTGTTTATCAGTTCCGTATGGTGACTGAGCAGCTTTCCCATGCGCCAAAAGGGGCACATGGCTTTGACGCTTCTGAAAATCACTACTCTTGCTATTTAAATTTGTTCTTATAATCTGATCATCAGAGTCTGAATGATGGGAGTTAGAATTATTACACACCCCCCTGGTAGTTTCAATTTCTCCCTGCAACAACTTAGAGAATCCACACTGCATTAAGGAAAGCTGTCCCTTCGTTACCATTGCATTATTTGCATTGCAAGGCTTCCTTCTGTCACACTTTTTCACAGAAGTTTCCAGAATATCATCATCACTGAAGTCATCACAGAAGTCCATTTCTTCTCTCTTTAATTGTGCTTGAATGATTCTGGGATCTCCATCTTCTTTACAGTCTGGCTGTTCATACTAAAAATGAAAGTAATTTACAGCAAAGGCATTCAAAACACAAATAATATACGGAACACATGTAATTCCAAAGCGATGTAAGTGGATTTTCACTATGTTAATTAAAAAATATACCAAATTGTGTAACACACAAATAGAAAGCAAATACAAAACAAAACAAAATTATATTAAAGTCTTTAGCAGAACAAAATTTTTAGTAGAAGAACAATGAAAATAATTAAAGTTATGTATTTGAGACTATAGAAGCCACACTGCTAAAACAACCTATGTGTTCACAATCCACACCCATAATTTCTAGCTTATACTGAATTTGTTAAAACTTTTCATCTTTCAAAGGCAGTTTGAAAAGTGACTTCATGATTCAAACCTTAATAGTGTGTAATGACATAATATATAAAAATAATCTCCCAGCAGTGGTCAGTCTCCTCATGTATGAGGACTAACACAGTTTAAAAGAGCTCTGAGTACATAACATTCTGCTCTTAAAATTAGTTGAGGCCTACTGTAATCTAACAAAAATTACCTCTAGGTAACCTTAAAACATTTTGAAGCTACACTAATCCAGAATCAAAACTGTGTACTACTGAGGTAAGAATTATGCTGGTATGTAAATGAAAAGTTAGAAGGTTAAATGCTAAATCTTGGTACATGAAGATAAGTTTTAAAATTTTATTCTTGGTATCAACCTGCTTATCAAAAAGCATTTAACACAAGCTACAGAAGTTAGTCTCCAAATCCACTGTGAGATCATGAGCATACAGTGATGTACTAACAATGTGAGATTATGACCAATGTGACAGCATATTGATTTAAATTAATACTGGCATTTACTCACAGAAACTTCCAAAAAGTATAAGAGACAGTGGCTACTTTTCAGTACCATTCATTGTGATCTACTCTAATGATATTTTCACACTTAGAGGCAATATTGTAGACTTAGCTGCTTGTTTCCAAAATCATATGAACACAGTGTTCAGGTAAACACATTCATAATGTGTTCCTGTTAAACCTAGCCTTTATGGGGTGTGGGGAGTGTTATTCCAGCAGAAAATTATTACATGTTATGTAACAACCAAAAAAAAAAAGCGCCAGCACTGAACAGACCACTGATTTGGTGGGAATCACTGCCTGAATACATCAGCTAAACAGCCCATGTCTTCCAGAGGGCCACAAAACCTCAAGCAAGCTTTCCATCCTCTACACCAATTGCCCTCCTTTCCACAATTCCCTAACCAGAATCTTCTAAGGTCTTAAATTCTCAACCAACTTCTTGATCAGAAGGTTGTCATGTCATGTCATGTCACAAGGCCATCACTCTTAAGACACTACAGAGCACTGCTTCAGTCAACAATACTGTTTTGTAATAACAGCGTGTTAGTAATACCTTTGTTCAGACTGAGGATATCCAAGCACTGTAAGTGTCAGAATACCCTATTACCAGATGTTCAGAATACTCCACTTTAAATACAGACAGCGTGACATCATCTATTGCTTTACAATATGCAAAACCAAGGGCAAGTAGACAAAAACCAGCAAGTGCAATCTAGGGTAAAAGCATTACCAGCTTAACAACATACTGTCCATTTGCCACTGTAGTATCAGGAACTAGAGGGACTGTCCTGCTCTGGTCCATAGTCCACAAAGTCACCTCACCTTTTCTGAGCTGCATGAAGGAGTCTCTTCCTTTAGCCACGTAGTTGCTGTCATGACTCCTGCTTCTACTCGCCCTTCCCTCTAAAACAATCAAGAACGTATAGATTAAAAACTGCATCTGTTAAAGTTAACCAAGGCAAGCCCAGGGAAAAAAAAAAATATTTTTTTCTACAAAGACATAAGCATCAGAAGTACAATTAACAAAGTCCAGACAAAGACTCACGTTTTGGCACTTACCGCTCTTAGATCTAACCCATAACCTGCAGAAAAACTAACATACTGCAGAAATTGGGAGGATGTTATGCATACACTGTTTTAATAACTTTTAACTTTTTTCCAAAGCAGGATACCTGCTACAATGTTCATATGCCATGCCATTTTAAAATTTATATTTAATACAGAGAACTTTTGAGCTTAATATCCCTAAAGTAAGTGTTCTTACACCACATTACTTTTTTGGCTATGCTACCTTTAAACTGCTGTATCACATTCCCCAGCACCTTCCTAGTATAGGCAAAACAGGAAAATAAAGGGAAGGACAGAAAGAAATCTAGAATAAAGCTGCAATAAACTCCAAGATGCGTTAGCTGCAGCAAACATGCTGGACAGTGAAAGGTATAATACTCCACATACTTAAAACCAGTGTGCACTACCCGGCACAGAATTGCGTCAATAGCTACTCTGAAAAGACTAAGAAATTAACCTTAAAATATGAAGCCTCAGTTATTTACTTCCATGTTGTAATATTTTTAAATCCAGCATGATAAAGTATGTCATTAAACAGTTTCTGACATGTCAGAGTGTACAATACAAAGGTTACTATGATCATAAAAAATATTTTGTCATAATTTTGAATGGAAATATCTCATGAGGAAAGGAAAAAATGCAAGACTAATATCCAGAAGTAAAAACATCAGATTTCACACCTCCAGGATGTCTTTGGTAAGACAGGATCCATGAGTCCGAAGTTTGAAAAGGTTATGGATCCCAAAAAGCTCTCCTTGATGTTCCTTTGATCCTTGCACTGCCTCAAAATACCGCTTGGCATTTTCACTTCCAACCACCGCACAGTGAAGTTGCTAAAACAGAACAACACAAAAGATTTCACAAGTGTTTGCTCCAACAACATGTCAGAATTTCCTGGCATCCACATTATATACACAGCCTTAGTTGGAGCAGGCAGGGATTCCTAAGGGAGGATATTTTGTTTTAATTTCCTTGGCAGATGTTGGTATCATAGACTGTGGTATAACACAAACCTGTTTGGTTTCACCAAATCAAAAAAACTATACACTATACACACTACTGACATCCTCCTATGTCTTAACTGCTCATCTCTCCTCAATACTGTTGTTAGTATTTTTTCATAGTCCGTTGCCTTGCATGCTTACTTGGAAAGGCCTAAATAAAAGCCAAGATTACTCCTACTGATCCCTGAATATTTTAATTATCATGCACACTTGCTAGGTATATTGAATAGAAATGACTTTAAAGTCTCCCAGGTTGAAAAGGAAAGACAAGTTTTCCAAGCAGAATTAAAACATTTTTTGAAGCCAGGCAGGTTTAGCTACATTCCAATGACTGCAAATTTTCAATACTTACATAATTGCTTATTTTACTTAAAGTGGAAGAATATCAAAACCATGGGTTTATGGACACCAGACCTGTAATACTTTTTGTAACCATCTCTAAGCAGTAGGTAGTTCTTCAGCTCTACTCACTCCTAGTTCTAGCACTGAACAGGTATTTTTCTAGACAGCAACATCTCTTGAACTATGTACTAACTTGATAATAACTTACACCAGTAACTATACAGTGAAATTTACGTTTAGCTAAGCACAGCTTACTCTCGAATTACGCATGGTATTTAAAAATGTATACTTTAGGACACATACGTAACTTATTCAGGCTTCCATTAGGTCAGATTTCAATTTTATTTATATCAGACTCGTCAATCACATATGGCTAGGTCAGTAAACAAAACACCATTAATTAAAAAAATTCAGCAATTTTAAAGCCAAGTAGATCCCTCAGTCAGAATACACTATAAACATGATAAGTGAATTACTGTGAAAATGCATTAAATTCAGTGTTTCGTAGAAGCCTAAAAAGTTCGTATTGTTTAACTTTTACAAAATTATCTAAATAAAAAAGAGGAAACTTGTTAAGAATAAATGAAAAGTAGCTGGTGATGGGCGGATATGCTCACAGATAATTGGGCAATTTAATTATGCAATCTACATTAATCAGGTTATACAGAGAACTAATTTATTTTAAAATTGTAAAATATATCTGTGAAGGTTGTAGTTAGTTTCTGCAGCACTCTGACTTCAGCAGCTTGTTCTTTTGAAAGGTTGGAGAAAGAGAGCAAAAATCTTGCTGGTGCAGTAGAAAAAAGGCAAGAAGACTTTGTTGTTGTCCTGCCTTTGAAAACTGGCTTCTGAAAGGAGGGGAAAACACCTCGTAGTTGCTGCTACTATTAAGATAATAAGTGATGCTGTCTGCCAGAAACAATTGCTCCCTCTAAATTTTGGTACTTGCACTGATAGGTTTGAAAACCTAAGTGTGGGTAAAACAAAGCGTGTGGTTTGGGGAACACATAATGTAGCAACCATTTTGTGATGAGATCAGAATTAAAACAAAAAATAAGCAAACTCAAACATGAACAACAAAGAGCACGCTGCAGAATAAAAAGAAACTAGATGAAATATGAATATGTTTCATATGTTGCAAGCTAAGAAATAAGGTGATGGCTTAAAGTCAACATACTGACATTATAAGCTTATAAACTTGGAGAAAGGAAGAACATCAGTGAGATACAGTTGTCCTGAACCATGCATCGACCAGAAAAGGCAAAGTAAGTCAGCTTGGTGGGCCAATGATACCATGTATTAAAGAAAGCTTTATGAAATTTTATTAATTAATCTAATCATTTCCATTTTGGGCCATAAATAGGGAAAATGTGGCATTAAGTCTTCAGTGACAAGCCCTCTCTTGTGGCTGGGTTATTTACAAAGATATTGTAGGCTGAATGAGTGGGAAATGCAGTAGTAGACAGATTGCCATAATCGTCACGCAGGTTTAAGTAGGTGACAAAGAATAAGGTTCTAGGATGAAGTATTTGGACATGGTACCTCATTTCACTGAGCAGTCAGAAGCCCCACAGCTTTAAGATGAAATCTGGAGCTGCTCTCAACATTTAAAGTAACATTCAAAATATTACTTTCAAAAGTTTAACTGTGACTTAAATTCACTTAAATTCAGTCATTGAAACGGCTAAAAAGAGCTCCCAATTTAAATAGTCTGTGAACATTACCTGTTTGTAAACTTGTCGCAAGTACATCATCTCCTCCACAGTTCCCAAGGATATCAATCTAAACACTTTAACATCTTTGTACTGGCCAATCCTATAAGCTCTGCAAGAAGAGTGGCATATTAAAAAATCCACCTTTTTTAAGACAGACCGGTTAAAAAAAAAAAAAGAAGCACTCTTATTAGCAGTAAAATAAATAAAAAACATTCCAATAAAACAGGAGAACTCTGAATCATTTATGAGCTGGGTGGGTTTTGGGTTTTCTTTGTTTGTTTGTTTGTTTTTTTTTCAATTTTTCTAAATTTTTCTCAGTATTTAATTCCCTTTTTGTTTACCCCTGGTTTTCAAAGTTTCTTCCCAGGCCTACCCAGTTGAAAAAGCTTTCTCCTCAATTTGTATCACAAGGCCTGTCTCCCATCTCTCTTGAAAACACATCTTCCACTATGTTTTCTGAGTAGTTGTGGGTTTTCCTCCCCTCTCTGTGTCCATCTGCTCTTGCACCAGATATTCTCCTATTTGCATTATACAGCAGTTAGAGCATGGACAACCTGTGGCAGTGTGTTCCTCCCTACAAGAAAGTACTTTACAAGTTACAACATAATAAAACCAACTAACAAACAGGCAGTATTCTATCTAAATGGCAAATTCTGATTTATAGAAATGTGGTCTTAGAAGAAATCTTTAAGGATAGTCCCTTTCAACAATACACACTTCTGACACATATTTCTCTAGAATGCTTAGGTGCACAGGAACACCTCTTAGGCATCAGAAAGACCCTTAAAAAGGAATTATGTAATTAGATAGGACAACAGGAACAGGTTTATTTCTGCTCATGAAAATACGTATATCTACTGAATTTTGAAGACTTCCAATATTCTTTACTTCGGATATTCAAAAGCCTGTCCCTGAATTCCCATGATCTAAAAGCCTTGAAAGAAAAATCCAGAATCCTGGAAATGCTCCAGTGGCACAGTATCAGAGATGGAAGTGAGTGTTGAAAAGACACTAATCTCCACTAGGGTGAAGCAGGAAAGAACATAAATGTTTTTCTTTAAGGATTCTGGAATTCAAAACATCACTTGAACTAGGGTCAGTTAGAAATTACTTTGTCCTGACAAACATAGGAAAAATGCCATCCAGCTATACATACACACTTGTTCTAGAGATCACAAGAAGTTACAATAACATCTTTTTTTTTTAAATCTTTTTAAAGTGAGTCCACCATCACAGTGCTACAAAAATAAAGTGGAAAACAGGAAGTGAAATTCAGAGTTAAAAACAAGAACAGCAAAGCTAAAATATAATTTAGCTGGACATTTCTTACTGTCTTTTGGACAAGTCAGACTATGTAAAAAATATCTTCCTTTAGGAAAGGTTAGTTGGACAATGAGATTAAAGGATCAAAAGAAGAGTACAGAATGGATCAAGATCTGTATTTTGAGAGTGTACCTGTCAATAGCTTGAAGATCATTTGCTGGGTTCCACGTAGGATCAAACAGTATAACAACATTGGCACCAACAAAATTAAGACCCAGTCCACCAGCCCTGAAAACACAAAAATGGAAAAATAGGACTATTTGACAGGAACAAAAACAGGACATTTTTTTCCAGTGCATTAGGTCCATATTAGCATACCCTTCCCCAACAAGGAAAAAAGAGCACAACAGGGATACCAAAAATAGCAGGGTACAGCTTTGTGTTACTGTTGTGTCAATAAGCGCCAAGTACTAAAACAACAACTGCTGTAAAATGCAGTTGTCTCACCTGAGTAGCAGGAAAAGTACAAACTGTGTGACGAGCTAAGTCATAACCAACTGCTAGCACCATACCATAGCAGAAGTCCTGATTGCTACTTCCCACCCACTGAGCATTACGCAGGCCAACTCCCCCCGATGATACTGAAATTCCTAACCACATTCATGCCAGTTAACATTACAAAAACGAAAAAACTATAGCTTAAATAAAAAGTCGGCATTAAATTTTTACTTCCTCTAATCCCAAAACAGTTTTGAGAATAATGCTATGCAGCTTCCTCTAAAATGGTCACAGTCTAGGGCAAGTCATGTTTGTAAGAATTAACAACTGTCACAAATCTATCTGTACAGTATGTAAGTCAACTGTTAAAAATATAGTTGGCCACGCAGCTGTGTATCAGCGGCTTTCGTACCTGTCATTACAAGGGACAAAAGTCACTGTAAGAAAATTGTCTCCTGCAGCAGTAAGAAGTCATGGGTGTACCAGTTACATCATCTTAAACATTCAACAGCTGTACTGTGCGTTTGGGTAAAGCCTGCAAGCCAGCATATAATTTGAGCATGTGCTTAACCTGAGGTAGCTGAGGACCTTGCTGAATCAAACAAAACTGCTCAGTTACTTGGAGTCTGGCATGTGCGTAGCTGGACGACTTGATAAGAATAAAAGTGAGGAAAATGCCACTGCTTATCCAGTTGCAAAACAAGCAAGTCATGAAAATTCTTTTCAACTGGCTCAACCAGTGTTCTGACAGAGAGACCAGTTCCTATACATGCACACGCTAAAACATTACTAATTCAACTATTAAATCAATTCTTTACATTGACATAGCACAAATTTCAAGTGTGGTTTTTTTCAGAATGGGGTACACAAAACTGAAAAAGTCAATCCCATTTAATTTAACAAGCACCTGGTTTTAATAGGTTACTTTATATTCTGCTTGTTTAACGCAGTGGGAAAGGTAAAATTTCCAGGGATGTGAATAAATGGAGACAGAAACCAAAAGCTTATGGAGCCCCACCACCTTTTGGTCTTCATGGAATCCTTGTTAATGTAAATACAGTTGTGGCCTCTTCCTTCCAGATGTGGTATGGTGTTGGGTTAGTGAAATCTGGAAAGGGAGAGGATGTGGGAACCTGCCAATATTAACGGAGGTTTCCGGATGATGAGCGTTCTCAAAGTTTGAAAAGCTGAATAAAAATCCTTGTATTTTTCAGAATACCTTACTGTATTTTGGGATTTTGGTGTATTTCTTTTTAGTGAGGACAGAATTTTGTCTCGCATCTTAGCAAACCGACCCTGCAGGCAGAAACATAAGTCAACATGTTTTTCCAAATGCTTTCTCACAAAAAACTGCAATGTTTGAAACTGAAATATGAATTAAACCTCAGTCCAAAGTCTTCATGTCAACAAAACAGACTGACTATGAAAATTAACTAAACAGGATACTTAGCTTTATAAAGATTTTATCTTTCAATATTTTTAGGTATGCCACAAAAATTCAGGTATTCCATAACAGCAAATGAATGGCTCGTATATCCTTCATGGACAGATGAATCCAATAGTTTGTACATTTTTGTAAAGAGTAGCTTCAATTTTAAAGTTCATTTTAACCAGAGGTTAAAGTCATTATTGCAAGATATTCCATGCAAATTTCTGTAATACAGTTCAAATGAAGAACCTTTAATGAAATGTCTTGTAACAGTTCTGTTACAAACAACGGTTTTCAAAAGGTCATCTTATTTAAAACTGCATACTGTGTTAAATAAACTACTTGTGTTTGTATCCTATCACTGACAATTTAATACCGCAGTGTTCAGAAGTTACAAAACAGTATCCCATTAGAAAAGTTTCCATGAAAACTGTGACTATGTAATCCTGTTTCCTTAAGTAAGTTTTAAATAGTTTTTAAGTTCTCTGTTTCAGTGAGAGCTTGTGGCTGAGAGTTTTCTGAATGTGACTACAGGCACACTAAAAATTATTTACAACATGGTTGTGAAGAATTCAAGATAAATGAAGCCATGAAAAAATACAAAGTAAGGGACAGCAGTCCAGTAGTGGATGGTAACTGAGAACTCTACAGATAGGACAGAAGTGCACACTGCAACCTTTCACAATAAAAACTGTCTACAGATTTCTGTAACCATCACATCTTCAAACCCTAAGCACTTTACATAATAAACTGAGAAGCAGAAAGATATTTTAATTTATAATTATTCTGAAAGAATTAATCTAGAGAAAGGCTAGCATGGAAAACCCACAGAACAGTGATTCAGCTTTAAAGATGGGAACACTTCTGCTCTTATTTCTTCCAAAACAATGCAATGGAACAGGACTGCACAGATGTCAGTATTGTACACAGGCAGTTCCTCTTCTTCATGCTAAGCACTATCAATGGAGTTGCAAAATCTAACATTCTCCTACCAAGTTATAACCACTCCAGCAATTATTTTAGTGTTTCTAAGCATGACCAAAGTTCCCCTTCCTTCATTCCAAATAATCATGCGTTTTCCCAACACCAGCACAGAACTGACATATTCTGAAACAGGCTTTACTTCATGAGCCTTGGAAGTTCCAACGGATGTATACCTCTTTTTCCCTAAAGCTCAAGGCTGAAATTCTTAATCTATACCTCATGGTTTGATGAAATTTACAATCTCTGAAGAAATAAATCATATTTTCTCTCAACACCCATAAACCATATTTATTCATATATTAGTCATAGCTACCCATAAAAGCATTATAGACAGTATTAAACACAGTCATATAGCTAATACTAAGTGCAAGACTCAAGGTTAAGCTATATAGCTAGAGACAGACAGATTTTTATTTCATTTTATTTAAGTTTAAGGCCCTGTTTCTCAAAAAAAACCCTCACCAATCAATTAAAATCAGGATTTCCAAATGTTTATGGGCCACAAATAGGCAATTCAAGGCAGAAGCAGCATTTTGCTGGTATAAAAAAAAAAAAAAAATGAAATATAGAACAGGAACAATGTAAATTTAACATTAAAGTCATCACCACGGCACTGTAACTCACTAATTCATAGATTGGAGCTTCCTGTTTAAAGTTGTATGTTAACTGTGCCAGTGGAATATAATGGCAGACTCAAGATCACTATGTGGGGAATTCATCCTTTGTGTAATGCATTTTTTCAGCCAAAAGACTGTGGAAGTATTTCCAGCGAAAATCAACATTTGGCTCTTCAAGCAATGGGATTTTCAGAACACGTACAAGTTGACTACACAGAACAGTTGGCCAAAAACTTTGCAAGAAGTATGGACAGAAGAGTATGACCCAATTCTGTCAACTTACTACGTGTTAAGAAATAAAGAATACACTGTGAAGTCCTAATGCCTGAAATCTGAGTAAGAGGAAGGATGAACCTCTTGTAGAGTAGAACTGGGATAAATCACTTTCTGATTTCCAAAGGATTACAAAATTAAGGCTACTTCCATTACTGTATATCAAGCAAGCAAAAAGATAACTTTGTTATCTGTGATAAATACACGAAGAATTGTACCTTTTGTTTTTCTAAGTAAACACTGGTTATATTGACTGCGATTCCATTACTGTTCGTTCTTTACATCTGCTCAGTAAGATGAGAAACGTTAAGAACAATGGAATCAAGACTCTTGTCTCACGCACCGTGCAGGCACAGAAAGCTCACCGATCTGGGCATTCACAAGCAGAGAGGAGAAAGTCCATCTCTGTTTACCTGACCTTCCTTTTTATTTCTACGTAAATTAATGGAAGAGGACTGAAAACATTGCAATTACACAAACTACACTGACAGAAGCATGAACTAGAGAGTCTTTCCTAATGCTACAGATGCAGTAATTCCCTGCTGTCTTCGGAGACAAAGAATATGCACCCATGAAGGAGGTAGGGAAGCTGATGGTCGGGTTCCACAGTTGATTACAAACAAATGCTCATAAGCAACGAAACAAATCTCTTCCCAACCCTGCCCACATGCACCAGAGAGTATCTGAAGGCAGCTCTCTCATCCACTTGTAACAGACTAAGATTACATCTAGCTTCTAAATAAACACAGGCAGTGTGGATCCTCCTATCCAGCTCCAACATGCACACCTTCAGTAAAGAAGGACCAAAGAACCTGAATAGGCAAGAATGGCACATTTGTGTGTTTCAATGAGTTTCACTGAGTTTTCCTCTGGACAGGAAGACGAGAGTTTCTCTCTTTTCGCTTTCTGCCCTTGTCTGGTTAACAAGCTTTAGCCAAGATGGAACATGGAAGTAACCAGAATTAAAAAAAAAAAAAAAAAAAAAAAGAAGGTAAAAGAATGGTCATCGTATTTTCATTAATTTTAGTCAAACATATTACTCTATTTCACAAGAATTCACTATTCATCAAATCGGTCAGCAGATCTGATAGGCATGCACATTTTAAAAAGACAATCAAGGTTTGTATGAACTATTTTAAATAGACATATGCTAATTCACGTGGTTAATAAATCATGTAACACTAAGAGATAATGTTTCAGTTCAATACAGAATTTCATGTTTCCTCTCTCCTACAAGTGGAAATTTAAAACTTGGATTCAGAAGACTTGCTTGTTTCAGGTCTTAGCAATCCACATAAATGAGAGGAGAGGGCAAGTCCACAGCAGTGAGTTTACTAACAAACAAGAGAACAATTCACTTTCATAAAAAAGTAGTCCCTCACAAGGTCATCAAGTAAGATGCAGAGCAACCTATTTATTAAACACTAGAAATGCACAGTGAAACAGACTACAAGTTAAATTTTCTTACATTGTAGACACAAGACATATGTTAATTTCTTGAATGCTGTTGAACTCTCTTACAATTCTCATTCTATCTTCTGATTTTGTATTTCCATCAAGTCTTCGGTAATCTAGCCCAGATGCCATACAGTATTGTTCCAGCACATCTAGCAACTGGTTGGAAAAATTAATTAAAAAAAAAAAAATTAAGTGCTTATTATTATCTTTTTAATTAAACATAATCACAGAGGCCATGCTTCTCATATACATTTTCAACAGACCAAGCACTGAAAATAAGAGTAAATATTCCCCACTTTGATATCAACATCCTTGACACACTTTTGCTGTGATTCTACAGCACTTAAGGTGATTAATCCTGGTCTATTGTGGTCTCACACTCACTTCCGCAAACCTGGCTGCCTGTCCCACCTCCATGTGATGCTGAGCCAGTTCAACCCAACCAGCAGGCAGGTAACTTGAACAGTTTCCTACCATTACAATTACTTGAAGTATGATAAATGAGCACCAGAGCCAGCACAGCCACAGGCTGGTATGCACAGCCAGAGTTCAAAGGGGTGGAGTGAAAGAGACTGCAGTAACCAGCAGGTAGTCTGGTCTTGAACACTGTGAAGCACAGCACAAGACACATGAGCATTTTACTACTACATCTAAATATTAAGCTCTCAGCCTGTCTCAAAAAGCCTCAAAATTATTACATATGTAAGACTCTGAACTGTCATTCACACTATTTTTTAACACTTTTTAATGCTATCATTACAAATATTTAACTAAAGAACACTGTATTACAGTTTGCACCGTTTCAGGGAACATTTTATTCCCTAACAACAACAAAATCAAGGAGCAAGTGTCTTAAACATGAGGTGCACATACACCTCTCACTCCAACTAAACACTGTTTTGAGTTCAACGTTGAAGTTTCATCCCCGGTGATGGTCAAAAGCCAGTAGAACAGAGGGAATTTAACTACTTCCAAGTGGTAACACAGAGGTTGTACGGTACTTCGGTTGTGTTTTGCCATGACACTGCTCTAACTCAAGACGTAACAGCTGAACTCAGTACGAGCTATCTACACCTGAACTAATATAACAGTTTCAAAAAGCTGTAAGGAAGGCAGCAGAGTGTTTTGTTTTGCCATCACCATTTTTATCATGAGATAACATCAGGTTTCAACATGCTTCTGGAGTATGGCACACTGTCCTTATCATCATCATTTCCCACAGTACAGAGAGAAAGGAAATGTGGTTAACAGCTGTCACCTCAGCGCTTCAAGCTTCAGAACCTACTGCTGCAGTTAACTGATAAAAATCACATGGAGCTCACCTTTGTCGAAAAGGAGAAGAGAAGAACTTTATCCTTGTTTCTTCTGAAGTGATTTAAAAGCTGCTGAAGGACCTGTAAATGAACCACAGAATACAAATGAAGAGATTTTATCTACAGGTCCTCTCACACACACTTATACTTGTATTTTCAACCTTTAAACAGCCTACACCGTAGGTAACTGCAAAGCCAAACAGAGGCAATAAGAAAAAAGGTTAATAGCATAATAAATGTGCCAAAGGTAATGGAGGTGCCAGACTTCTGCATTTTTCGGTGATCTACATGGACATCCTGCTATAAAAAGGCAGTCATACTACTAACAGGTAAATTCAGAATGTATTTGTGTCAGTGCACAGACTGCAATAAAATGTTACTATTCCATGTGCTAAGCTCAGCTTGTGAATTTTTGCATTCAGCAAATGCACACAATTCCCCTGAAAACAGTAAGCTGTGTTTAAGTTTTCTGTACTGCATCTGAGTTCAGAACTTCTTGGAACTTGTCTTCTTAAAATAATCAGTGAGATGTATGCCCCCCCCTGCTCCCACTCTCGCCTGTTGCTCTGTTTACAGTAGGATCCAGCTTCCCAGACTCTGCACAGACCTTGAAATGCCAATAATCCGCCCACACACAATGTTCTTCTGGTGGGGAAGCAAATAATCCAGAGCCTTGTGTATAATAGTGATACTGTTATTTTCAAAAGAACCATGTCCACATCTGGCAATGGCAGCTCCAGAGTACCGCGCAGAAGCAATACACAAAGGGGAAAGAGGAATTTTCTGTACCATGTCTGTAGCTTTCTCCCAATGGGCAATAAATATTTTAAAATTATATTTGTTCAGTGATAAATACATAAACTGTTAATCAACACTGATTTCACTAAAAGACTAACAAATCTTGACAACCAAATAACAAGGACTGTTTATATTAAATTTACAGTTCTGGATAGTATCTAGAATATAAAATAGTAATTCCACATCACTTGTTAAGTCCTATTGTATATATTAGCAACCAGTTACCAGTGAAAACAAGGTACAAACAAGGTAATTTTTACCTGGGTTTGGTGTACAACAACATATAAACCAGGATTTCTTTCATTGGGAAAAAAATCCACATCAGGTAATTTAACAAGAGCTAAGTAACCTACATTTGCATTTTATTCAGCCACATTAAGAAACAGAAGAAACAGTGACATAAAGCAGAGGCAATTTGGCTACTGTATTATTGTTGCTATTACTAGAGTAAAGTAAAGGTCAAATAATGAATTTCCTATAGGAGAACACACAAACAAATCCACCCAGTCTGTTTAAATAAAATGGATCAATGTCACGCCCATTGGGATTTCAGGTATTCTGGAGTAATGAACAGCTCTGAAGAATTCAGAAAAGTAATGAATGGGTTTGCACCAAAGAGAAATAAATTACCCTGAAAGTTATTAGTCTGAAAAAGAAATACTTGGTCATACTCATGCAAAATAACATGCTTTTTGTAAGCGGTCACATGGATTTAAATGCATATCTCCCCATCACTACACACTGTGAGTTGTGTGACCATGATGAAAGTTTAGCTCTGACTTCTGAAAACACCCTGTTTGTGTACAGAAGTCCAAGCTAGCCTACAGTGTTTTTTAAGCCTTCAAAACCATGCCTGCCTGTGTTGGGGTTATGTTTCGTAGTGGAAGTTGTTATTATTTGCAAGGTGCTCTGACAGACTTCCATTTTCCTACTGAAGTGATGATTATATGCCAGGCAAAATAAATAAATCAATCCAATATAGTTATTCCTAAGAGATTTATAATAATTAAGAACAGTATTCCAAAACTCCACAAATGTGTGGAAATATTATACGCATAGTTTTAAAAAAAAGCAGTTATTTCAAATGTCCAGACATTTAATAGTCCTTTTCACTCAGAAAGCATATAGCCTCTCTGGGCCAACATTTTAACAACATTGTAGAAACAATCAAAGTACTAATGGGAATTACTGCAGGCTTTTAAAACTACACTCATTTTTCTTACTTCTTTTCCAAGCAGACCCCAATACTTCTGTGTGAACAATCTCCAGTCTTCGTGTTTAAAAAGCAATGGAACCACTTGTCCTTCAGCTGCGCAGGTCTGCACATTCTTATTTCATGATGGAAAAAGGGTGGTTTCCAAGCAAGGCAGCACAATCCTTTCACTTCAACTCTCACATATTCAGCTATTTAAAATTAAAAACCTGGGCATGAAATTCACCTTGCAATAGAATGTGTAAGCAAAGCCTTCTGAAAACTGTCTGTTCCGCAGTATGACTGAAAATGAAGGGGTAATTCCACAAAGTCAGACGACATTCAGAACATGTCACTGTGTTTCTGCCCACCTCCCACTGTAACCAGGATGTTTTAAGAGTCATAGGTATACCCCATCAACACTTATACGTGTACATTTTTTTACCCAGGCTCTTGTTACAATCTTACATTCAGAACAGCAAACCCAGCTGGCACATGATAAATGCTACAGCTTGCAAAAAACATGTAGAAATGACTGCAGCCACAGCACCAGGTAGGGCACCAACATCAACACGCCACACTTTCTCACTTCCTTTCCAGCAATCCTAGTTTGGCTGGTAGCCGATTCCACAGTGCAAAAAGCTATGTTTGCCTCCATGTTTTATCTCTGCTCGGCGAGAGAACAGAAGGTATTTTAGCAGATAGGTTAACCTTTTACAACTCCTTAGCTCATGAACTTCACAGCCAAGTCCCAGCCTTTCTCCCACACTGAATAAATGCTACTAACCTTTCCTTTGCAAACACGCTCATCTGCAAAAGAATCACCACCCATGCCAAGTCTGGGTAGCCTGTACTAAATTCTAATTTAAAGGACAAAGTGGTATCTATAAAGTCGACGATACCAGATGAAAGTTGCAAAACTGTTTTAATTAGTTTCTTGAATTTATTTACAGGACAGAAAATGCAACCTCTTACAGTGGGACTAGGCTATTAAAAACATTTTACTATAATTTGTCTCATTTATTTGCAAATGAACACATTAAAAATATTTTAAGTAATTTTCAAGCTCTAGTATCTTGATGACTCTCCTCTGATTACTTTCTGATGGTAAGAGGACCTTCTAAAAGGAAGACCTTCTGAATGACTTTGGTTCCAGAGCATAAAAACCAAAATCATTCCAAATAGCTTCTGGCTTAAAATTTAAAATAGAAACCAAAAATCTGTTCTCACATGACAAGCCTCCAATGCAATCAGCAGCAGAAAAAAAACCCACCACCACAACACCAGACACATATGAACCTATTTTTGGCATCATACTAATTCTGAAGTCAAATCTCATGGACTCAGAAACCACCTTATTTTTCAATGATGGCTACTTGGCCCATTGCAGAAAACTCATTCTTTCAGGCAGAGAGATATCAGCACCTAGTTCAGAATATTCTGTTTATACATGTACTTCATGAACTAACAAAAGATTCAAGTTCCCCTTAAATGAAAAAGCAGACCAATTTTCCCTCAAAGTAAGAAATGCTTTCAATAATTCTGAGATTAATTCTATCCCGTTTGCAATGGACTGAAATAGACACTACAGATTTCTAAAATAAAGCATCATATATGCAAAACCAGAGATCATAATTAGTGCAAAAATATTCTGTAAGTCTACTGGGCTATTGTAAATACAGCATTTGAAAATGCTTCTATTCTGTAATTCCTGAAGTAAAAAACAAACCAAATAAGCAGAATCCCTCATAATAAACCAAAGCACAGTGTCTTAAGTTCGAGGCAAGAAAGGTTCACATAGATTTGTACCTTGGCCTACTACCATGGCAGGTTATTGCCTGAGGGTAATAAAATGTTCTGTGAAAGAACTACAGCAATTTTTTCACTCTCTTTCTTCCTTTTCTACAGAAATTTATATTGCATTTATCCACCAAACATACTGAAGAAATATATTTCAATATAAATATTACTTCAAAAACACAAGGTAAGATTTTAAAATCCAGTTTCACATGATATATACTGCACTTCTTTTAAGAAATAGAAATGCTCCATACCAAGGCTCTTCTCAAAAATATGTGTTTATTTAGGATTTGGAGTTTGTTGGAGGGGGGTTGTGGGGCTTTTATGTCTTGTTTTGTGTTGAGGGTTGGTGTTTGTGTTTTTGGGGGGATTTTTGTTTGTTTGTTTGTTTTGGGGTTTTTTTTGCAATTACCCACAATATATTAAAAATACACTGAAATACAGAAATATTTATCAATACAGACAAGCTAAAAAAACAAAAATTAAATAAAAAACACAATCAGAAAAGTCTCTAGTGAGAGAGAAAAAAGATGAGCATTAGTTGATTCACTAACAACTAAAATAGAAAAATATCACACCACAAAAAAAAACCACAAAAGCCAAACCAAACACACACAACAGGAGGAATCACCATGCTAGTAGATCATTATTTTTAATCACATATTTCTCATCTTATTCTGCTTGGGGGCTGGACTAAAGTCCTTCAAAGATCCATTCCAACTGAAACTATTCTATGATTCTACTTACGTTTGGGCAATTCATCCAGAAATATAAACTGGCCTGGTACTTATCCACTGGTAGCTCAGAGATTCATTTTTCTAACCATGTGGATCTCTCAGTGTCAAAAGCAAACATTCAACCTGCCTGACATCTCACCAGTACCAAGTCATCAGTACAAGCTCCATATACTTAGAGATCACAGCCTCTGCTCCCTGACAGCTCGATTATGCTCACTCCTGCCCTGCAGTATAGAAGAACCTTCTTCCTTACCACCCAAGGCCACTGCACACGAGCATGAGAAGAGCCCTTCTGCTACCAATCAAGGTTACACTCAGGTCACACAGCCACAGACACCTGCAAGCCTGTGAAGACACTGCAATCTGTACTGTCCCAGGATCAACTCATCCTGATGGTCACAGTTTGAAACAGATTCCTCCCAGTGGGCAGCTCCGTAGACGGCAGACTCTAAAGGTACATAACGTTGTAAGCTCTGCCTTAACTCAGGCATTTTTGCTTGCCTGTGCTGTTCACTAGTGTGTCAAAACACACATAATGAAAATGTCCTAAGGCAGCGCTAGAATGAAGTATGCAGCGTCAAGAGAAAAATTTCTAGAGAAAAGCAAAATTAGTTGTAACCAATAAAAGAAGAGCTTCATGAACACCACTGAAGACCATGGACTTAGTTTGTACAGGTATGTATTAATGCTTGCTGGTAGCTAATTTAACAATAAGTTGAATTCCATGAGATAACGAAGTGTACGTAACAAATGCAATATGCAGACCTATCACATGTATGTGATAACAGAAAAGAAAGATGTTGTTCTCATAACAACAAATCAATAAAGTGATAGCAACCACCACTGTTACAAATAACATGGCCCAGCCACTGCCTCCCTCCCTAGTCCCAACCAGCAACTGTGAATATTCAGGTTTACAGAGAAAGAAAAATACAGTATATTCCATTCTGCATAGCTTCTCACCCTCCAGTTACTCTCAGGTCAGGAGCACTCCTAGAACTAACATGGTTTTCTTTTTACCTAGCTACATCAGACATCTTCTTCAGTTATTCATCCTGTCCACTTCTGAAACCAGTTTCTGAGGCAAGGAGTTTTACAGGTTCATACTTAACATGTTTATTTTGTTCATTTTTAGTCTGGGTCCCATTAGCTTCATTTTAAGCCCAACAGGTTAGAAAAGACTGTAAGCATATCTTCAACAGTTCCATGCTAAATGACTGTCCCTCTCACATTCATCCCAAGATATTTTTTCCAGGCTGGAGAGTCTTGGCCTACTTGGATGCTTTTGTCCCACAGCACTGATCCCCTTTGTGGCCCTTCTCTGAACCTTTTCAAGGTCCAACATGGGCTTTTTGAGAGGAGGGACTGGAACTACTCACAACATTGAAGGGCTACACAAACAAGTCCATAAGGATTTTGTTTTGCTCTCTTTTCCTTCCCCAAACATTTCTGACTGCCAGAGTCGATGGTTTCTTGGAACTACCTGTCATAATATTATGAACCTGATGCCCTTGACTGCAAGGCTCATTTCCATGACCATCACTAAATATGTGAAGCGAATATCTTAGGATATCTTAGCATCACAGATCACTCTCATCCAGTCTTTGCCCACAGGCACCCCAATACAAGACAGAAGATCTTCACTGTGTACCACCACTATAAACAGAATGATTAAAAACCCTACAACTATTAGGTGTACATTTTCTTATATCCATATACTACTGCTGCAGGTCTATTACTAATACTTATTTCTCCTCTAAAGAGCTGATTTACCTTCATTTTTCCACTGTACTTTGGATCTGAAATTGTTTCGAAGGCTGCATCTTTGCTTAACTGCACAAAACCTGGAAAACTGGAAAACACCTGGTTGCACACCCGTTTGATATGTGCTTCCTGGAAGAAAAACAGAAAGTTTGAATAGGTGTTAAAAATTAGACCTACACTGGGATACCAGTAAGCCATACAAGGACTTAAACAGGTTGAAACAAGTAAACTGCTAAAGCAACTCAAGCAGAAAGTGTTACGTGTTTTGATTCAGTTCACTACAGAAGTGTTGGATCAAACATCTCCTGTGTGTTTTGGTCTGCTTCATCTAAAAAAGGAAGAGGATCCTAATCTGAAACCATGGATTCCAGTTACCGGAGTAGAGCTGGCCAAAACTTCTCCTGTGCAGAGACTGCAATAGTACTGGTCAGGATTATCACTCTCAAGAACTCTGTTGGCTTGAGATTTGCACTACCCAACAGTTGTGTACCAGCACTTCTCTTGACCCTCTGGCATGATAAGCCAATGTGGGAATTACATATTGTCCCACCAATATGACAAAAACCAATACGGCAAATGCGTGTAAACTGTTCAAACCCCACGTTAGAGCTCCACTGCTAGAATTTGGGGTAGCTACGAACTTGAATGTAACCACACACCTTAAGTCTACTTTTCAGAAGAGGAGAAAAGATCTTATCTCTCACCTGAGAACAATGTGTGATGAACTTTAGCATTATAGGTAAGGAATACTACAAAATATCAGTTTCTTCAGTGCATTTTGGAGAGGTTAATAATTATGTATGCCATAATAGACAGTATATCTCAAAATATGGAGTTAGTTCAATGGTTATTTACATTCTCAAATATTATTACAACAAAAACTACATAAACAATATTAAAAAAAAAACCCAAAACATAAAAACCAACAGTGAAGACATTTGTGTATTTACTGTATGTAAGGTTCTGGACAGTAACATTTCCTAAAAAGCAGAACTGCTTTAATGGCACAAACTTGCCAAAATCAGCTAGGATATTGTCATTTCCATTCCCCTGTGGCTTCTGAGAGGAAGTGGTAATGTCCCTAAATACTTTTGCTCATTCTTGGATCATAAGGATCACATACAAGCATTTTTAAAAACTCTGCCATTTGTAGGTTACTGACACAGTAAGAAGATAAAATTGATATTACTCTCTTATTGGGCATATTCTACTAAAACATGTTTCTCATTATTTGAAGCAGCTCAGCTCTGAATGTAACATGTTAGTGAAAAAAATATGTTCTAATTGCTTATTATTTATTTCCACAGTCATTCTTCTTAGTAGGCATTTGTCACAAATGGAACTGAATTGGCATTATTAGAAATCACTTAAAAAGGAGGCCAGCAGCAATTTTCATTCAAGAGTCTTCTCCCCATTTTTCGCAAGTGTTTTTAGATGCTCCTGAAACTAACCTGCTGCTTGCTAGTGTTGTCCGTCTGCAGCAGTGCAGCATGATTGGCAACCTTCTGCAGGATTGTCAGGTAACTGAACCGCAGTGACTTAATTGTTTCACCATGAGCATTTACCTACAAAAAATAAAAAAAAGGAATGTTTATGAAAACAAATACTCATGAAAATAAGAAATACTCTAAGTACTATTCTTACAAGACTTAATACATTAGTTATTCAAGAGTAGTATTATAACTGAACCCAAAGAGATGCATACTCTATTTCTAATAAAAATGCAGATTTTTTTTTTTTTCCCCTCGGCTTTGTGATCCTACTGATGAAAACATCTTAAAAAGAAAAAACCCACAGCTATGTTCACAGTTTGCTAAACATTATCTACAGAAATTACCAAGATAACCAAGAATTCCATGGTAGACAAGAAGACAGTAACTTTACAACTGATTTAAATGCAAATCAAACAAGAGCCGTTTGAATGACTCTACCCTACAACCGCTAACTTTTCTCTACAGCAGAAACGTATAAAGTTTTACAAACATCTCAAGTAAAATAATTCAAACAACTTCAAACATTCTACAATGTAGCAATAGCATCAGCTGTTTTTCTGGTTACAGTTGGCTGATTCAACCAATATTCATTTCCCTTTCCCTTCTCAAGTTACAAAATTTCATGGTTAACTTTGGAATAAGGCAGCCCACAAGAGCACTTAAGTATCTGCAGGCCTGCCTAATGCCCTTTGTGAATTATGTTCAACAGCATTGTACTTTTTTCAACACAACATCAAAGAACAAACGCTAGCATCCATCGAATATTAAACAGGCTGATAAGGAAAGTTGCAGAAGACTGAATAAGCTATATCATTTGTGGGGGTGGGAGGGGAGGAAAAACCACAAAACAAAATCCAAAACACAACACTATATGTGAATCAAAACAGGCCAGAAAGAAAATAGGGAGAAACAAGTATGAGATACATTCTCCTAAGTGTTAAAAAGACCTGGTTAATGTGACCCTACTGACTGACAGACAAAACAAGCACAAAGGTAGATTGTTGCGTGTTAATGAAGCCCAGAGATGATGGAAGAAATCTACAGAGCTGTTACTCACGAACAAAGTTCTACTCGTGATCTATGGCTCCTGTCAGGAGTTCTCCCCTCAATGAAGCAAAGCAAAGCACGTGTTTAGTGGCACAGACACAATGCAACTGCAGTTATAATGCAGGCAAGGCCCAGACAACCTGCCGGGTCCAGGATGCCTCCGATTTGCAGCTCTGGCACTGACTGCCTGAGGCACATGGCAGCAGCATGACTGACACATACTAAGCATCGCGATGCAACATTCCTTGCCAACATCAACTGCTTCACAGGTGCACTTATTAATACAAGAAATCCACAATTTACTGCATAAATAACAAACACCTGCTCAGGGCATGCAGAGCAGATTTGGTGTAATCCCAAATTGCCTAATTCCACCACGCTCACGACGCAGCGACCCATGTTTGCAGTTGGGATTTCCCAAACTGAAGACCTACCATCACACAGCCATTTCAATCAGCTCTTCATCAGCAGTCTCGTGAGAAAACCCATCTATCACTCAAATCAGAAACACTGTGTTCTAAAATCCAAACCACGCAAGTTCTTACCTTGTAACAACAGTTCTTCCTTTTACGGCCACTGTTGCAGCTACAGGGCTCTCCTGCTCGTAATACTAAGCTTACATCCTCCGTCTCTAGGACAGCCTGGTACACCGCTTTCTGGAATTCAGTCAGAGAACAGTACACCATCTGCCAAAGACAGAGAACCCCCAAAACAATTATGTGCAGCAAACAGTGAAAAGCAGAGAGTACTGCATCAAAAAAACACAAAACACTGAAAATATAACAGCAAACAAGAATGTATTTGCTCAAATAGTTACATGAAATTATTCTACAACCAAATGAAAAAAATCTGGATCTTGACTTCAAAATAGTATGAAATTGTAGCCAAAATATATGTATAGTTATTTTATTCCCTCCCAAAATTCTACACACAGTATTAATATCAAGCTACAACAACCTGCTGTTAGGTTTCTATAAACCTTTCAGTATGGCTTTTGTGGAGGGATAGGAGGAGGAAGGAAAAGTGAAAAATAAATGCACAATTGCAATTAAGGATTCCCCTCTGCTTTGCCAGTTGCTTAATTTACCCTTTATTTTCTCTTTTTAGGTACTGGCTGTTGTAGAGCACTACCACAGACAAGACAAACAGAATAAGCAATGAGAAGGCAAGGATCTACACAGTGCTATGACCAAAACTCTTATCCCTCTTCTTAGAGACCATGGGTGGCATCTCCATGACATCTTTAGTCTTAAGCAGCAGGAGACAGAAATCCCAAGATCATTTCTTAACCTAGGCCACCCACACAGCAGCAGCACCATGCTGAGCTATAATAATACAGCAGTAACTTGAACATATACTCACATTAACAAGAGAATGAAAAGAATAAAACATGATAGATTTAGAAAAGCAATTGACTGACATTTGTGTTAATCTTTCCTTCAGAAGACGGTTTAGATGACATTATTATACACCAAGGATGAAGATTACATACCAAATTTTGAAAAGACACCCAGAGACAAACTAATGTTTTTCCTCTACTTAGAAGAAAAGCACAATTGTATCTAATAAGAATTTATCAGAACTCTTAGCTATAGTCACAAGTGTCATCACTTTATATAATGTTTACAATACCATTAGATGAACAGGATGACAGACCTATCAACAATCAGCTTTAGGCTTGGGGTTTTTCTTTTATTTAGTGATCGAAAATGAGGGAGTTAAAAATGAAACCCATACTGTTCTATGTACAACATGTCAAGCTGCAAATTCAGAAGTCCTACATGGAATTTCAAGAGATTCACATGTATTGCATTGGTTTTGCACAGATAAATACAAAAGCGCACATAAAATGGATGTGTAAATCACTAGTCAGAAGTCTAGCTGAGCATTTTCATGCTTGATTAACTCCATTTCAACATGCAATCATAGTAATTATGTGAACAAAGCACACTACTGCACGTGCATTTTTTTCAAGCTCTGGATTCTTCTTAAATTCCTAAGTTCAAAAGAAAACCCTAAACTACTAAACTCATGAGGAAAAACACAAGAAAAACAAAAAAGAAGAGATATATATGCATTAGCATTTTATCTGAAATTTGCAGGTGCTCTTACTCGGTCTTCCTTTTTTGGCAACTGATCACTGATAAGTGCTTTGGTACGTCTCAGAAACCAGCCCGACATTTTTCTTGCTAGCTTCACCATGGCCTTACGACCTGTTGCTAGCTCTCTTTTAGTTGCAGTGTGCCTCTGGCCATGCTCCACTGGATCAGAAAACTTCTTCTTGAAATGCAGTCTGCTACCCAAAACTCCTGGTACAGCCCTATTAAAAAACAAAGGAAGTGTGTGTGTGAAGGAAAAACAGAATTTTCTTTATTCCAAGGCAGCCTATCCTTTTCCATTAATTAAAAGCATACCATAAATTGTTCCTATCTACCAGCAAGATATCTTAAATTAACAATCACTAGAGAAATTAACAGAAATCGTGTATGTAATAAAAACATATACTACTTCCAGACATGTCATTTTTTCATTTACTTACTGTGATCCTCAACTGTTAAGAGTCCCCTTAGGAAAGATTTGCCATCTCCAGAAAAACTAAAGCTCAGAAGAGCAACAGAAGTCACAAGTATGCAGAACCTCTAAACTGCAAGGCTGCTACCGTTCAGGAGCCTAAATTGGAAGCTAAGCAGCCATGTTTTCAATTTTTACTGTTTGCAATACAATAATGTTATACAGATACTGCATTTACTAAATAAAAATCTTAAACAATATCAGGAAAATTAATTTGGTAATCAATGGCAGCACTACATACTGGAACAATTTATTAGTATCAGCATATGATGCGGCAGTAAGCTTACTGTTAAAGCTTTCCTGATATTTCAATTCAGTCTGTGTTTCTTTATACTCAAGGCCTGTTTCCTTTCTTCCTTCTCTGCAAAGCATCCCCAGTAAGTCTTCTATGTTTAGATAGGGTTCTTTACGCCTCTCCTTCTCCACTGAATGTTTTCCTGAACAAGACTGTTGTTTTCCAGATATGTGCATTTTGGCGTTTTGAAAAACAGCAAAATACAATTACTTTCAATGTCCAAGTAAGTCAGAATGATCTGCACATACTGGACAGAGCAAAGGCACAGCATTGTCCCAAACTGTGCAATGATTCTCAATCTACTGTGTGGAGCAGAGACAAAGAAGAAGAAACTAGTGTTCTTAAAGAAAGGTAAACATAGTGGAAAAAAAGACAAAATTTTAACTTCTTCCCAAATTCCCCAAAGAAGCTATATGATAAGAGGAGCTCCAAATTTATTAAAATGCAGCAAAATACATGCTGCAGATCTGTCTACCCGGAGCTTACCTCCAACATATCTATGGAAAAACATATTTACATTCTCACAAAACGTTGGGTTTTCTTGGGGATGGGTTGTGGTTTGTTGCAGGGTGGGGGGGGTTGTTTGTTTTGGGGTGGTGAGGAGTTTTTCCTGGTGGGGAGAGGTTTCACACAGATGGGTTCAAATCATCCAGCCCTATCCTAGTCCCACCACAAAATCAACATATAGAGGTGTTTAAATCATAAAAGAAGATATTTTATTTACCAGTCCATAACACACCAAAGTTCCTTCATATTGTTTTGAAGAATAGTTCCAGTAAGACCTATGCGAACACTGCATTTTAATGACTTCATGGTTTGAGTTATTTGAGCCTTTGGATTCTTGATTCTATGTGCTTCATCCACTATCACAGCAGCCCATTCCACACTGCAAAACAACAAGAAATACTGTATTAACTGAAACTACTTATGCTGTCATCCTGCATACACATACAAAGTGAAGACAGCCACAGATGTAGCTGTGATTACATAAGACACTACTACTTCTGGGTTTTCTGATTTTACATTGTATTATACTACTCATTTTCCTTATATTGTTTGTTTAGTAAATTCAGTTGCGATAGTTGAGTACAATGACTAAACTGTATAGTCAAATAAACGAACTACTGTTAACCGTATCCAACGCTTTCTGTGAAGCAAGCATCTTCCAATCCCTGAAGCAATCATCCAGCGCATCTCACCAGTGGTAATTCCACCCGTAAATCCGATATAGAAAAATTAAATAAATCTTTGAACGTGAACAGTTGAAACAAGCTCAACACCGGTGTGCTTCATTTTTCCAACAAAACTATGTAGTGTTAACTACAAGTAGATTAAGAGCATTTTGATCCGCATGGCTTCCTACATGAAAGCATCACTCAACTTCTTTAACATCTATATGATACCAATATGGCAGAGGAGTTTTAAAATGTTGAGATTTTGTGACTAGTAGGAACGCATCTAGAAGCAGGGACTGAAAGATATTTTGCAGCCAGTTCAAACATAAAACTTAAGAAGTAGAGTGACCTGCATACTGCAATACCAATTTAATGTCTTCAAGTTGCTAGGAAGAGATTTATTCACTGTATGATACTGCTTTATATATATGAACAAAAATCATATTCACCTTGATGATACTTTAAGCAGCAGAAAGGTGAAAGAGACGTGTTTAGAAGGAAACCTCTCTCCTGACCAGGCTGCATTTAGTTCATTGATCTGAAGGTTGATCTTGTGGCATTTTTGATGCCTGCTAAATACATTCCTAAAAATTGGAGGTTCTGACCACACGCTAGCTCCTTCACCTTAACCTTTCATTATGCTGATTCACATGCCTAACTGACTGTACGTATTCTTATAAGTGATAATTATTTAGGGCCAGGTTTTGAGGTCAATCCACCATTCTAGCTAAGGAAATCACAGACAGAGCTTCTTCCAGTGTCGAGATCAGAGTCACGTGCTCCGCAGAAAGAGTTTGGTAAATCTGTATGCTAATGTATGTTGCAAGCAGTCTGTCACACATCAGATCTGCTCTGCACATGCATCTGTTTCCTGCCCGTTGTCTGTTCAATGACCAAGTCTGAAAAGTTCTTCAAACACAACAAAAATTAGGTTACTGGTAACACAACTCCTTTAGTCTTCTCCTATCTGCAGTTCATTTCAGACCTGAGCACATACGGAGCTGGAGGTCCAATTGTTTGGTCATGGCTGTCCAGAACACCAGGACACTCGCTGGGGCCTGGACCGTTCCCAACACCTAAAATGATTCAATCTGCAGAGCGACTGACAACACCAGCTGCTAAGGGCAGGCTGCTACTACTAGCTATACACACAACTTGCACACTGCTTCCAAGATGATATAAGGAAAGAGGACCGCTAGGATCAGATGAGAGACTAAGTACTCAAACACAGCCTAAAGAAAGGCAGCACTCCTACTTTGAAAATGCTGACAACCATAAAGCAAATAAAGTAGGATTTCTAACACAACCTGCTGTCAGAAAAACCTTGATAAGTCCATTAAGTATTTAAAACTACACACACAGACACATATACACATCTCGTATCTCAAAGTTTTTAGGACTTAAGAATTTCATCAAGCTGGTGGAAAGTGCAGATAATAAGGAAAATACCTTCCGAACATTTGCCAAAAAAAAAAAAACAAACCAACCAACAAACCCAGATTTTTTTTCTCCTTACTGAAAGGTAAAAATATCTTCTGCATATCTTTTAGCTACCACAGGTTTTGAGGCAGGCGGTTCCTGCATTTTTTAGAGAACACTTCATGAACATGTTAACAGCAAAAACTAGTTTTACAAAAAATGTTCAAACCTCTCCCAGGCATCCTACTACAAAGACAGTATAGGGTAAACTCTCTGAAGTTAGTTAAATGGGATTCTCCTCTTCAATACTGTGAGTCGTTATTTAACAATAAATACACGGCACAAGAAGAATAAGTCCTTGGAAAGAACAATGCAAATTTAGACACAGTTAAAATTCTGTCAGTAGAAAAAAACATTCAAATGCTTACCCGTTAAATTCATCCAAATACAAGCGAAGTGTCTCGTACGTTGTAAGTGCAACTTCACATTTCCCTTGCTTGACACGAGTCAGGTCATCATCCTTTTTGTTGCCATGTAAGACAGAGATCCTAAAGTACCCCCACGTGTCTAACTCATCCTTCCAGTTGTACAGCACAGAAAGAGGGGCCACTATGAGAAAAGTCTGAAAACAAATAACTGTTACAGTATTACTGGAAAAACTACAACATAGCACTTTTCTCAGTAAGGAAAGTCAAAATCTTGGGATGTATTTTACTGCTTTATAGTGTGAATTCTGTCACTTCAAAGCATAGCACAGAAAGTATCGGAGTCAATATAAATGCAAAAGCAATCACTTTACCTGGATTATATAAGTAGTACAGAAGAAAAATACTGTAATACTACAAAAGGAAACATAGTAGTGCTACGTACTCAAATTATACTCTAAGAACAGCAGTGAGATGTCAGATACTATCGCTTTGCTTTGTTATGGCATCTGTATCTGTGTGCCATAAAATGTTTTATAGATGGAGAAAACTAAATGATGAAGAGGGTAAGCAGCTTCCTTCAGGTGACAAGTCTAGTCAATATAAGACTTCAAAACAGAAAGATGGGAAAATGGTTTAAAAATTTAAAACAGCACACACAACCCATTTAATATCATAGAACAATAAAATCAATGAGGCTGGGAGGGATGTCAGGGAGTTTCCAGCGCAACTTTGTGGTCAAAGCAGGGGTAACACTGAATTCAGACATTTAGGGCTTTCCCTACTCAGGTACTCAAAACCCCCAAGGATGGGGTAGTCCACAACTTCCCTGTGACCTGTTCTAATAGTTAATTGTCAAAGTGAAATAATTCTTCTCATTCTCAATCAGCAGCATTCCTGGTGTTGGTTAGGGGTTTTTTCTGTTTGGTTGGTTGATTTGGTTTTTTCTGCATTAAGTGCCATCCCTTCACCTCTTCTTCTCTGCCTGTCTTTCCTGAAGAAACTATCCATTATTCACAAAACTAGTGTTAGGCGAACCATTCTGTCAGTTAAATATTCCAATTATCCCAATAAAATAAAAACAGCAATGTAAAACAGAAATTGCATGAGTCCTGTGATGAGAAAAATCAAAATGATCTTCAGATTTCTCTTATTCACACAGAACTTTTACATGTGTCTTTATTTGCTCTATTTGATTACACAGATTTATAAGTCAGCCTTACCTCTGACATTATGAAAGTCATTCAAGAAAATAAGTGAGGTCACAAGAATATTAGCAATAAATTTTCCAAATATAGGCATTTTCCTTAATTATTTAAATATCATGTTATATATACACATAGGCCTTTTGTACTTTAGAAACACAGTCACACAGAACTGATTTTCTACTCACTGACATGGGCTTTTCAAAGTAATCTACCCACAAACCTCACCCAGGTATTTCCAAATGTTTTGCGTAAGTGCAGATCAACAATATTAATAGATTAGACAACAGATACTAACAGCTAGATAACGCACTATGATTACTGAAGGCTTCCCTAACACTACTACGAAGGCCATGAACTCCTAATCTACCTAAGTAGCTGAATATTAAAAACACAAACTCCTAAAGTAAACAAACAAACAAAACAATCCAAGTATTGCCTTTTACCAAGATCCTGAAACTTGTAACACTAAAAGCTGTACCTTCTTGGGGTTACACTTTGATTCTTTTTTCAGTGTCCTCAGTAAAAACTCTGGCATATTATTTTCAATATCTTCACGAGTTCCCTTTTTGTGCAACACTGCAGCCAAAAATGAAATGACCTTGAGAAAGAAAACAACTTTCAGTGATTATGCACATAAATGCAAACAGAAAGTTAATTAGTTCAACTGAAAATAAACATTTAGGACAAAATCCTGGATGGGATTAGAAAAGGGGTCTGGGGGGGATTAGGGGTTTTGTCTTTGTTGTGGTTTTTTGTTCACTTTAAATCAATCTGGTTTTTAAATTGAGATTTCCCCTCCCTCGGAGAATTCTGAATCCATGGTAAGCGCAATTAATTGCTCTATTTTGCTCTTTTACCCTCTAATTGGAGAAGGCATCTATCAATGCCTTGTTTTCCCTCTGTTCCATTCCTTCCAATTCCTGTGTTAACTTCAAAACCAGTTCTTTTGTTGTGTTTGTGCCTGTATTTGGCTCAGTTCTGTTTAATATCTCTATCAAAGACTTGGGCAAGTCACCCATCGAGTGCATCCTCAGCAAGTCTGCAAATGACACAAAGGTGAGCAGGAGTGTTGATCTGCCTGAGGACAGGAAGGCTCTGGACAGGCTGGATCAATGGGCCGAGGCCAACTGTATGAGGTTCAACAAGGCCAAGTGCAGAGTCCTACACTTGGGTCACAACACCCCTCTGTGCTGGGTTTAGTCAGGAAAGAGTTAACTCCCTTTACCCTGGCTGCTAGGGAGCTCTGTTCCTGGATGCTGAGAGCAGCACTGGTAAGTTCTTAGCTGGCACTGGGGAATGCCCGCACCGAATTCAAGGTCTTTCTCCACTTCCGACACTGCAGCTGCATTCCCAGCTCTCGCTGTCTCACTACAGGCAGTGCAGGGGACACACAGCTCAGGCAGCTGACCCAAACTGACCAAGGAAGTGTTTCATTCCATGGTACGTCATGCTCGGGGCTTAGGCGAGGAGAGGGTCCAGGAGCCATTACTCTCTTTCTCTTACCCTCTTGCTCATTTACTCCCATACACTTGTTAACACCCTCCCTGACTCCTGCCTTGGCTGCTTTGCTAACTCCTGCGCTGGCTCGTTCGGGAGGGAGTTGGTGGGTTGTTTAGTTTTCCCGGTCATGCTGTCGCTGACAGGGTTCATTCGGAATCTGCTGTGACCGCTCTTGTGCTCCAGCCCTTGGGCTGTGGCTCTCAGGCTCTCTGACTCTCACTACTTGGGACAAAGCTGTGAATTCATCAGTGGGTGGTGAGCAACTGTATCATAATTGTACCATATGTTTCATTTTCTATTATTCTAATTACTTAGTAGTAGTAGTATTTGTATATTAATTTAAATTCAATTAGTAAATAGTTCTCATCTCAATTTTATGAGCGTCCTTGTTTCTTTTTCCTCTGATTCTCCGACTCTGCTGGAGGAGGGAAGGGGGAATTTGTGAGAGCAGCTTTGTGGTATTTTGCTAGTCGGAGTTAAACCACAACACACCCCCATGCAATGCTGCAGGCTTGGGAATGAACGGCTAGAAAGCTGCCCAGCAGAAAAGGACCTTGGGGTGTTGGTCAACAGGTGGCTGAATATGAGTGTGCCCAGGTGGCCAAGAAGACCAGCAGCATCCTGGCCTGCATCAGGACCAGCGTGGCCAGCAGGAGCAGGGAAGTGATTGTCCCCCTGTACTGGGCTGTGCTAAGGCTGTACCTCGAATCCTGTGTTCAGTTTTAGGCCCCTCACTGCAAGAAAGACACTGAGGTGCTGGAGTGTGTCCAGAGAAGGGCAACGGAGCTGGGGAAGGGTCTGGAGCACAAGTCCTGTGGGCAGCAGCTGAGGGAGCTGGGGGTGTTCAGCCTGGAGAAGAGGAGGCTCAGGGGAGACCTGATCCTTCTCCACAGCTCCCTGAAAGGAGGTTGCAGAGAGGTGGGGGTTGGTCTCTTCTCCCAAGTAAGAAGTGATAGGACAAGAGGAACGGCCTCAAGTTGTGGCCAGAGGAGGTTTAAATTGGATATTAGGAAAAATTTCTTCACCGAAAGGGTTGTCAGGCATTGGAACGGGCTGTCCAGGGATGTGGTGGAGTCACCACTCCTGAAAGTATTTAAAAGACGTGTCGATGTGGTGCTTAAGGACACAGTTTAGTCTTCAACTTGGTAGTGTTAGGTTAACAATGGACTTGATGATCTGAAAGGTCTTTTCCAACCTAAAAGATTCTACAATTCTATTCTGTCATCTGCCTCAAACTAGTCAAGGTGATTTCCTTTGAGTTAGGAGAAGACACTTATAATACACCACACTGGGGACAAAATTCCCAGCATAGGCAATTCCAAGTTGCTCCTATGGTAATCCAAAACAGAGAGAAGGCACAGAGACATCTGGCCAGAACACTCAAATCCATAAACCCACTTGGTATTCATGGGGCTAAACAGCAGCAAGAACTAGATGCAGAGAGGTACCCTTCTTTTGCAAATTCAAAAGAATTTTGAATTTACTCTGAGCAGCCAGCTCCAGTCACTTCCTTTTGCAGCTGTGACACAGCTGCTCATAGCAGGACAGAGCTAAAGCTGTGTGGCAATTTCCAAAAACGAGGACATTTCCAGAGCTTTCCCCCTCTAACAACAAGGGGAAGAGAAACAGCCAGGAGTGCAGAAATGCAGGAAAAAAAATAATCTGAAAGAGCAGAGGTGGATGAGCAGTAAAGAGAGAAAACTCATCACATATGTAGTAGAAGGTGTCCCTGCCCATGGCAGGGTGTTGGAACTAGATGATCTTTAAGGCCTCTTCCAACCCAAACAGTTCTGCAATTCTAGGATATCAGGCCGCAGGCTGGGAAAGAGGTATGCAGAAGAAAACCAAATATTTTTATACATAATATTTCATATAAACTGCAACAAACAAATTGTACATGTTTGGCTAATTTTATTTTTTTTAATCCTTTCAAGAATAAGAACAAGATTGAACTGAACATAAAAACTCCATGTGTCTTCCATAGCCTCCTTGTTTGGAAGAATTATGCATCACAAATTTGTAACAATAGCAAAAGGCTGTAAGAGGGCAGTTCTGCTGAGAAGCCTTTGACCCTTCCCGGTAAAGCTGGAAACAACCTAAAGGCCTTAATAGGAAACTAACTTACTGTAATCATGTTCAGAAACAATATTATTCTACTTGCCTCCACCTCAATTTCCACTTGATATCACAGTCATACAGTCAGGCCACTTAAACAAGAATCAGTTCAGAAGTACAAAGAATATTAAAATGCAGAAGAAGTTTTCTAGAAGTCTTTATCTCATAAATCAACCTATAACTTAAAAACAATAAGGCAATGAGGTTCAGCCAACTGACAAACAAGCCACATTTTCTGTAAGACTAAATCAGTTACTTGCTACTTGAAGCTTAACTAATACTTTCATACATAATAATCTTTTCTAAACAAGTGAAAGCTTCTTTTACTTCATATCCACTGAACTGCCTTTCCCATACTGAACTTGAAAACCATACTGTGTTTTATAAAAAAATATTTTTTAGAAGTTATTCTTTAACAATTCTACCTTTCTTCTGCAAACTTGACACTATGATTAAAAGAAATTACCATCAGATGTGAATTTCCCACAAGAACACACTGTCACTGTGTGATAAATGTGACCAGGTCACTACAGAATCTGTTCTGAGATTCAAAAAATACAAGAGATGGAAGCAAGACAACTCAACTTCCCACTTCCTCTCCCATTCATTTAACGGCTACCTTATAAGATGCTTCTTACTATATGAAATCAGATATTGGCAGTTCTGAGAAACAAACTTCCATAACTACCAGGTTCTTGAACTGTGATGGCCAAGAAACATTGCCAACATTAGGTAAAACAGAAGGTAAATGGAGGCAGTTTAGTTTTAATGAACATCTGTTAACAAATCAGCAGCATCTACACAAATCCACGATGCCCTTCTAAATGCTCTATCCAGAAAAATGTTGCCACTTTAGTTTACTCACTCCTCTTCTGAAGTTTGCTACAGAACAATACTTCTCAAAATGTCTGTTGACATTCTTGTAAATGAAACAGCAACAGACACTACAACCAGAATCTGTCAGTGAAAGAATGAGCTTGCATTTGACACACGGGGGAGAAAAAGAAAAAACAAAAGAGGGACAAAGACTAGCCACTGTAAGATTCAAGCCGCTAACTTAAAATCAGACAGATTAAAGAGAATTTTCAAACATAAAACCACCCTAATTTTGGTAAAATAAATAAAACATTTGGGCCACACTGATTCAAAGTATAAGAGAAAAATCCAGCTATACTTCCTCCTTTCATCAACCCAAGCTGTATTTCTAAAACAGTGATAAAAATAACATGGCACTTCTTCCCAGAGATGGGAGTAATGTGTCTGCTCCTTCTTATTCCCAGAACCAATAGTCAAACTATTGGTTTCCATGGGGAAAAAAAAGGAAAAAAGACATTTAAAGAGCTACAGTCAGATAAGAGCTGTAAGTAGTTCTAGCATACTCCAGTGCAAACTACTTCAATGATGCGCAAGTAGCAACCTTCAAAGTACATTCAAGATAAAACGAACACTGACATTTTAACTACTGTAACTGCCTGTGCTTACACTAAAATGGATCACATCCCAGTTTTCCTCCCTGTCAGAAGTGACTCTTACGTATAGCAAACAGCTTCTGGGTCCAAGTGCAGTCCCAGATGGTCACGTCCTACCTCCTCCAGCTCCACAACATAACATGAAGCTCCACTGAGGTGGTTTTTCTTAAATACATGATTTTTTAAAAATATTTACATCTCACAAAAAACACTTCCAAAAAAAAGATTATCTATTCTCTCAATGTAACAGTCAGAAAGAATACCTGTATTGTCTTTCCAAGGCCCATATCGTCTCCAAGAATACATCCCCTTTTATTAGCGTAGTGTCCATACAGAAATTGCGCTCCTTCCCGTTGATAATCACGTAGATATCTGTTAATTGTATATGGGATAAAATCGCCACTGTCAGATAATTTAAAAGAAAATGCAGGAGATGGAAGATTTCGGTCAGGAAAATAAGGTTTTTCCAGGTCACCATCATCAGATATTAAGCTTTTCCAGGGTCCTCTACTGGCTTTGACTCTAGAAAGTTTACTTATTAATATTTTCCTTTCTTCAGACTCCAAGAATGACACAACAGCAAATAATTTTCCATCCTTGTCCTTTTCAATAGAGGATATTGTTCCTTCATGAAGTCTCCCATTTTCAAAACAAGGCGCAAGGCATTTCTCCCCAATATGCCAATTATCTGTAAAAAACCAAACATACACACATAGTGATAAACCGGCCAAAAGTACAAAATATTTCATTCTGTCACACTAATAAAACATCAGACAAAAACCTGACAAAAGGCATACACCTTACGATAAATGATTTTACTGAAGGTAGCACTAGAACTAGGATACTGACTACTGTTTACAACCAAACACATAGTTAGATATTCAATTATAATTTGCTGTAGTGCTGCTATTTTATAAGTATCTGGAAGTCTACAGGAAAAAATCTTATATAAAAGCCATACTCCGATACATTATGTTGTTCCACAGTAGCTTCACACAGGCAAACACTGACATGCTGATGCCTGCAGGTTAGCATACAATTAACAAACCACGGAAACTGGTCAAAAAGGCCTTCTATATCAGACACACATCTGATCTACCCAAATCTAGTACTGCTGTGTCAGTAAATTGTTTTACAAATATAACTGCATCAGAAAATATCACCTGTCTCCTAATAAAAGTCTGGAACAGGCAAAAAAAACCCTTAGGTTTAGAAATAGCAGAAATATACTTCAAGAACACTTAGCAGTATACCATTTGCCTATACTGTTCAACTAAGTGGCTAATTACTCAGTAAACTTCTTACATAGCTGTCCAGTCTGGAACTGTTAAAATCTGTTCCTGTGTGTGGTCTCACTACAGCCTTAATACAGCATACCAAATATTAACGAGAGAGATGACGAAACTTCATTTTCAACTATCTCACTTCTGCATTTCATGCACACAGATAATTTTTTTGAATGGTATGTATGTTGCTAATGGAGAATGAGGAAGGTAAGAATGGCAGTGTATCAGAGCCCAAAGAATTTACATTGTACTGACAAGGAAAAAACCAACAAAACACCTCTGTCAGAAATCAAGGTCTTCACTCTTCATAGTAAAAAGAGAAAGACCTAGTAAATAACAGTTGCACACAAAGTTTTTCAAGTCCAAACTAGGGAAGTGCTGGCCTTTCATGTTTGTGGAAATAATTTCCAACCTTCCCCTCCTAAGACACCTCAAAACAAAGAAAGGAACATTTATGATCCATTTCAGAACTTTCATTGTGTCTTATCTATTTGTTGGAATTTGTAGTTCTGCAGCTTCTGAGAAAGTCATTATTAGCAGCAGTGAGAGGCACCTAAGGTTTTTAAGGGAAGGAGAAAAGAGGGAATCTCACAACAGACCAAGTATTTGTACTTCGTAATGGTCATTAATGACAGTACACCAGTCTGGACGTGTCAACCCAGTTGCTTTTCAGAGACAAGGAAAATAAAAGAGGAAGTCCTGAACGCAAGAACTCCACCATGTTTTCATGTGTCGGTGCAAAAAAACTCATGGAGGAAATAGATTCTTCTCACTAGTTCCTTAGGCCCTGAAGTGTACGCTCGCAGCACAACTCTCCACAACATATTAATTAGATCAGTGATAATTACACTTCATATTTTAAAATTAATTATATAGTCTAAAGTAAAACAAAAACCTTCATGTAGCCCACGTGTCTGCAACCAGCAGTGGCCATAACTTGACATCCAGGTAACAATAAAATAGCACAAGCATACAGAATACCTCTCTTCTAAAATTCTTCGTCCTTAAAGTATTGGTTTAGCTACAGAGATTTCCTGGCCCAGGTGTGGTTTGTCTGTTTAGCAAACCCCAGTGGACCTCTCTCTTTCAAGCAGCTCCATTCTACCACCACCACATGAAGATTTCTTGCAGCACCTTCTTACTATGAATTTCACAGGTCTGCTAATACCTGACAAGCTTATGGCTCCTACGTACTTGAATGCCACAACCTAAACTGATAGCCTATGAGTTCTGATACTAAAAACATCTTAAACCATGGTACCTTTGTTGGACTCAGCATTTTGCAGATCTCTTTCACAACAGCCCCCAATCACCCTTGGTAAGTTCAACCCCACCCCCTGTGACTTGTAAACTGCTCCATACCTTCAGCCATTCCTGATGACCTCCCTGGCGACCTGAAGCTCAAAGGTATCTTTTTGAGGTAAAGGGTGGAGTAGAAACAGTATATTCAACCATTCCTACACACCTATCTCTTAAAGCTTAAGGCATTTGTACTGCCTCTCACACATGCCCAAAGCGGTGCAACAAAATGTGCACATGGACTTCTCCCAGTAGCATCGAAGCCTTTGAGCAATTTCTTAAAATCAAGTAAGACTGAAAAGATGAAACCAGCACACTGTTAAATATGCAAAACAGAGTTTAAAATAAAAGGCCATTTCCATATTACTTTCTTTTACAGTAATACCTGAAGTGACACGTGACATTAGTTTGAAGAGTCTCAAGTTAAAATATGATTTGACAGTGCCTTCGTTTGTAACTAAGCATTTATTGGAGTTCAGTGAGTTGCATGACTTGTCAGAATTTGGGTTCCAGGTGCCAAGTAAAATAAATCACACTGGACAAGTGTTTCAGTATTACCAAACTGCAAACCTAGTGAGAAACAACAGACTTGGGGGGGGGGGGGGGGGGGAGGGGAAGTAAAGAAAAGCAATAGTATTAGGGACACCATTTCTACAAACCCCCACAAAATATGCTGTACAAGCCAAAGCAAGGTCTGCTATTTTAACTAGCCTGATTCACTCACTTCTTGGGTTTTGAACCAGAAGTATCATTTATGTAGGGTACTATCTTTAAAAATGAAGAAAATTATCTGGTATGGCTTCATAGCATGGGTACACCTGCCATCAATGAATAAAGCTGCTATTTGATGCCTGCCTATACTTAGCCCTTTCATCAAAGCTGACAAAATGTGCCATTACATAAACTATATTAATGGCCCACTGTCACACACTAGCTCATTTCAACTACTACTTAAAAAAAAAAAAGGCCAAAAATAACCCCCGATACCATGAATGCTCTCTAGATATCGAGGTTTGACCACTTAATAGCGCAAAGGGTTTTTTCTACACTCTGAACGAATGACAGCAAAAGTAAAATTTATGGATCCTATAAAGTAAAAAGCACTGCCCTTCTTAAAAGTGCAGAGCTAAACCATGAAGTCATTAAATACAAGAGGCTGAAAAACCCTATTGTCTTCTAAAAGAGATGTTTTGAGTTCAATCACACGTTTCCCCCCGTTCCAAGAAACAAACTCGAATTTGTTTCAGCAAGTTTTCTCACTGAATGTTTCTGACACACAATACACGGCCACGGTTCTCCAACACCTCTGCTCTGCTGCGAGGCGAGGCCTCAGCGCGCCATGTCACAGACATGACCACACCAGGCACGGCCAGCAGCCTCCCACCGTGGATTAACCGAGCACCTCCTAACTTCCACTCCTGCTCCCATTTTCCACCTGGGAATCAGCGACGAGCTCCTGAGCGACGCCCTGGAAAGGTACACAGAAGATGCTTACCTGAGACATCATCACACATTTTAACTTTTGGCCGTGCAAGGCCCAAGGCCCGGCAGAGCCCCGGGCGGAGGCACCCCGGGGACCAGAAGCCAGCCGGGCCCGCCGCTGCGGGGCCTACCGCCACAGGCGGGGGGCACGGGCCGCTGTAGAGCCCGCACCGCTTCGCTGGAGGCCACACGGGGGAAGGGGGGCTGAGGAGACCCTGGGGGCGCCGGGCGGGCAGCCGGCGGGTACCTCACAGCGTGTTAGGGAGGGAGACAGCCGCTCGCCTCCCATCTTCGCACCACTGCCGGCCCCGAGAACGAACGGCCGGCCGGGCGTCACCCCTGACACGGCTGCTCCCCACGCCCGCCAGGGCCGCCCCCACCCTCCAGCACAGCACGGACAGACACCGTGCCCTCAGCCCCTTCGCCCCCGCACTTGTCGCTCACCCCGCCCCCCGCAGGCTCGGCCACGGCCGGACCGCACCGCTGAGGGGGGGGAGGGGGGGGCGCATCGCGAGAGGAGCGGCGGGACTTGGTTCTTAAAGGAGCCGGCGGTGAAGCGGGAGGGGCGGGAAGTATCGCGAGGTTTGCTGCCGCGCGAGGCGGGCGGAAGTGCCCTGTGTAACGCGTGCGGAGCCCGGGCAGGCGGCGGCTGTGGGTTGGGGGGGAGGGGGGCGCCGGGCGCCTGGGTTGAGTTCCCGGGGGTTTCCGCCTGATGAGACCCTTGTTTGTAGTAAAATCTGTAGAGGAAGGGGAAGAACCGGGATCTAACAGTACCTTCTAAGGAACAGTGTAAGGCAGCAGGGTCGGTGCCATGGGACTGGTGCTCTGGCAGGCAGCGGCCTTGCAGCCGGCGCGGTGCAGCGGAGTTGGCTGCAGTGGGGTGATGGGAGCGTGGTGAGAGCCAGGCATGCTGCAAGAGCTGACGGAGGGGGGAAGGCTGAAGTGGGAGGGTGAGGTGGTTTGGTTCCTGCGTGGCGCAAGTCAGCAGTCCAGCAAACGTGGCCACCATATGGACCTCTGCCTGTTTCCACATCAGCTTAGCTGGATGCAGGAGCCCGTTGGAAATTCTAAAATCGGTCAGTAACATCCATGTTACCAAAAATAATTAGCCCCACCAAGAAACCTATCCAGACTGCCTTGTGTCTCGGTGGCAGTTTTAATAGACTGTTACATGAAGGGCATGTGTTCCCAGATCCTAGGTATTACTTCAACAAAATGTTTTAACATGCATCTCAGTACTGCAATACCAAGTCATTTTGCTTACAAAAATTAAGACACTAAATACCATGCAAGATCTTATTTTTAAAGCGGTTTTGATTACCTTTTTAATGTAGGAGACATCAGTTGGTGGAGAATCTCATTGTTTCTAGTTATAACTTCAGTCATTTAAATGACATGTCGAGGAGGGATTAAGCATTAGAGAAAAAAAACGTGCTTTTGGCATGTGCAGTAAATTTGTGTAAAATTAAGATGGATAGTCTGGCTAATCAAAATTCTACATCCTACAATATTTTCAGAAACAAGGCAATAAATTTTATAATACGTGGGTCTACGTGCTGTTTCTGCATGCAGCTGACATGCAGGCAGCTACCTGCCTTCTCTAAGAGTAATGAAGATTTACACAATCTGGAGCAATGTTAAGTTGCTTCTTGAAGTTGTACGCTATTAGCGAGAATTTTGTTCTAACAGAAATTGTTAGAACAAGATGGATGAGTTTTGATTATCCAGTTACATTAGAGCGATGGGAGAATAGCAGACAAGAAAACACTAATATAGTTGCTCCAACAATAAATTACATGAATATCAGGTACCACATATGTCGGGGGAGGTTGTTCAAAAATAAAAAGTAATACAGAACCAATAAATTGTATTGTTTAAAAAATATACATCTAGTCATGCATTTAGCTGCAT
The DNA here is from genome assembly GCA_027574665.1 of Rhynochetos jubatus. NCBI lineage: Eukaryota > Metazoa > Chordata > Aves > Eurypygiformes > Rhynochetidae > Rhynochetos > Rhynochetos jubatus. The sequence continues at coordinate 33,304,550 of CM050690.1, forward strand.
TCATTTCAAAGGAATGTGACAAGAACTATACCATCATAAAACCGAAGTTGAAAACAGGGAGACATTTCAGACTTCAAAAACTTGGCAAAATAAATACAATGTAACTTTGCTGTGACCTCAGATACTTAATATACCTCAGCCCTCAAAGCATCTTAGAAAAATCAGTGTGAATGTAGGCTCTGATTCTAAGGCAAACTTTTAAACTTGATCATGTTTGAAAATAAATGCGTTTATACCACAAGGTGTTTATTTAACAAATACTATGTTGCATTTGATTGTTACCGAGATATTTGTGCTTAGTGAGGACTGTCTCACGCAGCGTACAGCTGTTAGTTTATAGTCACAAATACAGTATTTTGACTTCACAATAGAAGGAAATAAGAAACAGATTAAACTCTTGCTTAAACACTTTAATTTCTCTAATAAACAGACAGTAAAATTCTGCCTACACTCTGAGAATCCTGTTCGGCTTTTATGTCAGTGGTAAGGCCTCAATGATTTAGCTGAAAAGAGAACTGCACCTGAAAATCCCAGTGAAGTCACCAGGATGAGTCCCCAGTACAGTTCGGTACACTCTTGTAGCTCTTCCCTTAAGGAGGGAGAACAAAGGGAGGAACACAGGAGCAGCTGGTTAGCATGCCAACAGGTAGTTTTTGTCTTGCCATTAAAATTCGTCTCACAGGTTACGAGAAGTTTCTGTATCTTTACTCCACTTGGAAAAAAAGCTGGAAAACAAGCTGTCCCACCGAGATTAGGACTAGGCCCATAATTAAAACATTTTCAGAGGCCAGTGAATAATTTTATTCTGTCATCTACCTTTGAAAGTTTTTGAAGTATAAAAGTCCTCCTTTCAGGAACTCTTTCCAGCTCAAGGTAGAAGTTATATGCTATGGTGTAAAAAATGCCTCACACCGTGTTTCTGCAGGGAAAAGTTTGTAAAAGGACTTGGAAAAGCTGTTGCCGTTACTGAAGAGTTGAATATATCCAAGCTCCATGTGAAAATTTGAACTCTGTTCATATTTGACTTAGTTTAGATTTCATAAGAGAAGTGTTAGGCTCAGATAACAACCAACATGAATAGGATAATGGGGGTAAGCACTTTTTAAATATGTGCGATATCCCTGAAAGCATTTCACATGTAACATTGTGGCCTTCCTGTTCACTCTTCTTTGACAGAGAGAGGAGATAAATTAACTGATGTGCATCTAAAAAGGGCAGCTTAGTTACATTTACAGCATCCTCCACGTCAGTCTGTCTGAAAACAAAGGCAATTCTCAGGCGAACTCGGCATTTGCAAGTCTAACTGAAATGCACGGAAAAGTACCGCCTAGCATTTTTGGAAATGCAAGTAAGTCAGTTACTTAATTCTGTGCTGGTAGAAAGAAGAGGTAGTTCAATTCAGTGGTATTAATTAAGCATGGCAGCATTAAAAGTGCTACAAAGAGGAACTCAGTAATGTGATGTGCACTGAATTAACATTTTGGAAGGCCTTTTGTCTCTCCAGCGTCCCCTTACCACAGCACTTACCCATTAACAGTATTCAAGAAGCTCTGGAGTTCTTTGTGGAAATCAGACCAACGGTGCTCTGAAGTGTGTGTACACTAATGCACACCCCACAGGGATCAAAGAAGAGACATTTGGGGCCTTTTGTGCAGCTGCAGGACCAGTCTCTTTGGGATCACAGAGACGTGGCAGGATAGCTCACATGACTGGAGTGCTGCTGTGGGAAGACCTGGGCCAAGAAGGATGAGCCAGGACAGTGGGGGGTGAATTGGTGTTTTATTGGAGAGTAGCAGGGATTCATGGAGCTGTCTGTAGTGACCATGAGATCATGGAGCCTGGGATCTTGAGAGAAGGGAACAAGACAAAAAGCAGAATCAGACTGCTGGACTTCAGGACATCAGACTCATGCCTGTCCAAATCATTATCCTTCTACAATGAAATGACTGGCTTGGAATGGGGGAGAGTATCGTATGTTGTTTATCTTGACTTTAGCAAGTCTTTCTCCCATAACATCCTCTATAGAGAGGCTGAGGAAGTACAAGCTAGATAAATGGGCACAAAGGTGGATTGAAAACTGATGAAACTTCAAGGCTTAAAGGATTGTTATCAGGTGCACGAAGTCCAGCTGCAGTCCCATTACTAGTGGAGTATTCTGGGGTCTGATTCTGGAGCCAGTATTGGACATTACATTAATGACTTGGATGGAGGGACAGTGTTTCCTCAGCAAGTTTAAAAATGATCCAGTTTAAAAATGATCCACAATTGGGAGGAGTGGTTGACCAGATAGATGCTTGTGCTGCTATCTGAGAAGGACTGCAACAGGCTGGAGAAATGAGTGGGTAGGAATCTCACAAAGCTCAGCAAAATCCTGCACTGGGGGTGGAGTAACGCTATGCAGCAGTATAGGCTGGAAATAACTAGTTGGAGAGCAAATTTTCAGATGAAGGGTCCTCGTGGACTGCAAATTGCCCATGAGTCAGTCGTGCACCCACACCACACAGAAGTCCAACAGTATCTTTGGCTGTGCTAGGAAGACCATTGCCCAGCAAGTCAAGGGAGATGATCCTTCTCCTCTGTTCAGCTGAGGTGAGACCATATCTGAAGTGCTGTGTCCAGTTCTTGTCTCCCCACAATAAGAAAGACATGAACGTAGGTGACCATGAAGATGAAGAGATCAGAGCATCCTGCCCATATCAGAAGAGGGTGAGAACTGTGATTGTGTAGCCTCAAGAAGAGAAGTCTCGGGAGAGATCTTGACAATGTGCATAAATACTTGATGGAAAGGTATAAAGAGGATGGTGTCACACCACTCAGTGGGTGGCCAAGGCAAGAGGCTGTGGGCACAAATCGAAACAGGAAATATCGTTTAAATATAAGGAAAAGCTGCTCAGCTGTGAGAGTGGCCAAACTGACACAGCTTGCTCAGCAAGTTGGTGCTGTCCCCTTCCTTAGAGTTATTCAAAACCCAACAGGACATAGGACTAAACAACCTGCTCTAGGTGACCCTGATTTGATGTTGGGCTAGATGTTCTTTAGAGGCTTACAGCCTTTGGGGACAGAAAGAGGGCAGATTCACACTAGATCTAAGGAAGAATTTTTTTATGAGAGTGGTGTAACACTGGAGCTGGTTTCCCAGAGAGGTGGTGAATGCCCCATCTACCCAGTGTGGTAGATACCCCGTTGTTGGATGGTGCTCTGAGCAACCTGATCTTGCTGGAGATGTCCCTGCTCATTGCAAGGGGGTTGAACGAGGTGACATTTAAAGGTGCCTTCCATCCCAAATTATTCTATGACTCTAACCTCAGCCATTCTGTGATTCCTTGAAAAAGACTGTAGAACAAACTGAGTTCTGGCTAACTGCTTATGCTCTCTATTATTTAAAAATTAAGAGCTTTAAATACCAGGCAGATGCTTAGCCAGAGCCCCATTTGTCCTGTAGCCCACTGCCACAAGACATGCACCCATACTTACCTAGCTATATGCATATTTCCAATCTTACCTTCTGGTTATTCTTAATGACTCATAAGATCTTCAGGTTATTCTCTTTTGTATCATCATCGTAAAATGAAAGTTTGAAAATGCTACCTAAGGATGTCTGAAAATGTTGCATAACACTTAAATGTTGTGCACAACATGAAAAAAATAGGTAACACCTTGAGAATTTAACCTAATAAACCAGATATGCCTTGTATTGTTAACTCATTCTCAGAAAGAGTCTAGCCAGTCCTAAATCTTACTAACTCTTAGAAGCCAGGGTAGTATAATTCTTTTAACTTACTGCAAAATTGTCCTTTAAAGTTTGTCTGCCAGATGATGTGTTGCTCAGCTTGAATAAACCTGAGAGACTGATTCCGCAAGTGTTACAGAGTATTGATTCATTTCCTTCGAGTGTCTGGTTAAATAGTGACTTGAGGAAAATGTAAAGTTTTGTCCTTAAATAAATATTGTATATAAATGGATCATGTCAGCAACACTCAGATTTCATGATTGCCTGGAGTGGGAACTGGATAATGAGGCTTGTCAGCTCCGTTGGATTTGTAGCAGATATTTGTGTGAAGCAGTTCTGAATGTTTCAGAAAAATATGTGAACATTCAAAAGACTTGTGAACCAGTCTCAGTTATGCTCTGGGTCTGGTTAAACCAAATCAGCATAATTGTTCTTCAGAGGATCTTTTATTATGTGTTACACATTTCACTTTACAAATAAAAATTATTTCAGAAATGGAACAGAGCTTTCCATTAGGAGTAGTAGTCATAGAAATGGTTTATGGAGATTACAGTTGAGTTTGGTTCCCGTAATCCCTTTTTTCCTTGAGGGAAAAAACTTTTCCTTTGCTTCCTCAGGTTTGATTTCACATTTTTGAGTTTTGATTGACAGTAAAGCATGAAGGGAAAGACTTAAAAGCACCACACACTCAGAAAGAGAGAGAGAAAGAAGACTAAAACTGGAAAGACACAGTTTTTTATATTCTTTTGATGGGAGTAACATGGTAAGCTGTCCTCAAGACATAGGAAAGTCATGATTTAAGCCTCCTAAGCGGGTAAGATGCCAATGCAATCTGGTGTGGGAGACTGGGCATGCGGCTTTCATAGCTAAAATCACAAAACCTGGAATACATAACCCTTGTAAACAACCATCTGACTTAATCATCAGGTCCAGTCTCACCAAAGCATCTCTAATATAATGGACTGTAGGGTCATCTTGAAAATGCAATGCCAACTGTGAATTGCTAGGCTCCTATGATGATCCAAAAATAAAGAAAAACTGTATTCAGTTATCCTCTTAAAGATAAATCTTTATGGGTTTTGTTTGTTTGTTTTTCTCCTCTCTGACTTGTTTTAAGCAATTTACCTCATTAACTGTGAGAGCCATAACCTGAAGTGTTACACTTTTGAGGAAGCATGCAGAGACATAGTCACACACAAACAAAAAGGCATATTAGGAAGCAACTCTGAAGCTCAGTTAAAAAGATATGACTTCTGTTTAAACAGAAAAATCCTATTCCAATGCTGTGAGTAGAATGGAGTGCTTTATACAAGTTATTTCCTGTGTTTCTTCTTTGTGTTATCTATACAACACATCTAGCAAAATAGGGTAACTTGATGAGGTGGCATTTTTGGGGGGAATATTATAGCTGTGTACAAATATGTTAAAGATGTAAACTGGAGACAAGCGAAACTGGGGACTTGTCAAACAATTCACCAGTCAGTTCCCCTAAAGCATGTAAGAATGATGCGTGTTCATGTAGAAGGCAGGGATATTTTTGTTCCTGGGGGATTTTTTCCCAACTCTGAAGTCAGTTAACCTCTTTTACTAGGAGGATCAGCCCGCTGTTGGTGCCAGAAACCACAAACGTCTGGGACCAGTATGTCAGAGATTATTTCTGCTGAATCAGCTCGATATAACAAATATATTAAACCAGTAACCGAAGCACAGAGACATTTCATAACACAAGGGCAACTGCACTGTGAAGCGTACCTTTGATTTAGAGAAATTTTCAGCCCCTGCCCAATGTTCACTATCATGTTTTTTTTAAAAAAAAGAAACTTTTTGTGATACCAGGCACAAATTACAATACTAGTAAAACTACTGGTAGACTTTTCAAGTCTTTGCTTATGGATAACATTGAAGATAGATAAAATAGAAGAAATACCATTATATGAGTTCTAAATCATCAAAGAAATTATTGAGCCAGTTATATTAAATTTATTGTTAATTTATTTTAAAGGAATCATCAGAAATACCTTATGTATTCAGCAATAAGTTGCCATGCATGCCTTTTGTGGGGCTGATATCACTTACCACTGTGGTCAGGTATCTGGTCATTGTACTAGGCACCATCTCTGTTAGGTTTACTCAAAATGACCTATCAGTTTGTTCACATACACGAACAGGCATATCCAAACAAACGGAAACCCATTCCTAGTTTGTAATTAGGGCTTCCAGATGTAAGTATCAACAATTAAAAATTAATAAAGCCACAGAATAGTAAACTTGATTCGTATGTCATAACTGGGAAGTCTTACTATCCAAATCAAACATACATAGCTTTCTCAGCTGTAACCCAATTCTCAGTTACTTTAAATGGCACTCTTCTCTTATTTTCTGTGACCTGAATTAATACAAGATTTTTTCCAAGATCTAGCATGTAGAATAAGTTATTTATAAACCAGAGAAAGAAACAATACGGCTTACAAAAGGAATCACTGTTAAAAGCATACATGTTCTTTCTAGCTTTAATTTATATCAAAGACAGGTTATATAAAAAACCTTATAAAAAAATTCTTGAAGCCAAATAAAAAACAAATATTCAGTCTTAATCTGGGATTGGACCCTAACCTTAATTTTTTTTTCTTATTTTTAAGCAGAACAGATTTCTTTTTTTTTTCTTTCCTTCTTTTTTTTTTTTTTTTTTTTGTTTGTTTGTTTGTTTGTTTTGGGGTTTTTTTTGGTTTGTGTTTTGTTGGTTTGGTTGATTTGTTGGTTTGGTTTGGGGATTTTTTGCAATATTTGCTATGAAATCAGTTTTAAATTACTGCTTTTGCTAGCATGTTTTAAAGAACATACCAAGGCCAGAGAAGGGGAGCATTTATTGGTGTTTGGAAAAATACTTCTGTTTCTGAGGACGATTGCTAGCTGACTTTAAGTAGACTTGTAATCGAGTTAGTCGCACTGCCACAGGGCAGCACTGAGCAATGGATCTGCCTTCTTCAGCATGGTGCTCTGTGATTCAGAATACTTCATTTTGCCACCCCCAAGCCAAAGAGGCTTCATGTTTTAAGTACAGCAAGTAAATAAAGCCAAAAATAAAAAAAAATAGCCAGAGATAAAGACAAATATGTACAGCATTCAATTACTTCTGCTTCTGTACAGGCCTACCAAGGTATTCCCATAGCATTCAGGATTACTGCCGGTCCAGAGCTTGCTAGCCCTTTTAAACTCAGCCATCTCTTCTGGCTCAGTCCTAGGGGCTGATTCGGTCCATGCAGGTCTTGAGTTGTATATGTAAGGCACAAGTAACTGACTCCCCAGGCCAGATGTCCAATGTAGTTCATTGACTTTCCCCCAAGAAAAGACATGGAAAAAATCCAATTCTGCAGTCATAAGTGTAATTAAAAGAAGAAAAAAAAAAAAAGGCAGAAAAAATGTTCCCAAGAGCATTCTTACCACAGCCAGTCACTCATATTGCATGTCTTTTCTTCCCTTTACGAAGAAATTAAACTGTCACTTGTACCCAGCTCTGTGTGTAGGTGGGAGGGAATAGTTCTGTGTTAAGACACATACACTGTTATTATGACTTCACTGATGTTTATCGTCTAACTACTACAACTACTGGAGCCATAAAAATAAATGGAATAGTAGCAGCCACCATAGAAAATGAGGCAGAGGGGAGATGTTCTAAGCCAAATTGTCTGGTGTCTTCTGTATGGTATGAATAGTGTTTGCATTCATGTGCATTGGTGTAATGTTTTCTAAGAATACTTCAGGCAAAATACAGAAAGATTAAAAAATCTCAGTAGGTGGCTGTATTCATTTATACTTGTATGTATGTGAAGTTAATACAGCTAGTACAGAGTAGCACAATCAAGTCAGTTTTCTACGGAGTCTGGGGTGTTCATTTACAACAGAGTATTTTTATAGATAATCTAGAAGAAAAAATCTAAGTGCTGTGTTCTTTTACAACAAAGACAGGAAAACAAATTCTTTTAGCTGTGTGGACTTAAGCCTTAGCTTAAGTGATTTTTTAAACCAGAATGAGATTAGTCAGTACTTAACGTTAGGACAAACGAGAGCCTAGGTGATTATGTCATCTCAGAAAGACCACAGAAGGCAGAGGGACTTCCACCTTGTTTCTAAAAGGCCATGTGATCTTGATTCCTTTGGGGAAAAAACCCAAAAGGCTATTATTAACTCTTGTGAGGTAATAGATTGTTTTGACAATGTCATTATCCAGATTTATGGATGTATCTTGCAGCTTCACTCAAGATCTAATTCTCAGTCACTCCAAAGGTTCAAGGACTAGTGATTGCTGGAATCCTCTGTGGATTACTCCTGATCCTCAAGGACATGAGAGCAATTCCAAATTAACTTCCAAATACATTTATGTAAAACGTGTATCCTGTCTCAGAAAGAATAATCCACTACATTCACATATAAACAGAACCTTTAAATATGCAACAGATGTTCCATTTTTTGAAAAGCTCTTGAATTCATTGACAGGCCTTTGGCTAAACTGATGGATTAATTTGTTCAGGGCGTATTTCATAAATCCTCTAATAATTCTTACCCTTACACATCTTGACTTGATTTCTGAGATCTGCGGCATGTGTTTTAAATGTTTTAACCTTTACTACTTTAATCAGGTAACATTTATTTCAGGGCTGGATGATGATCGGTCATTGAAAGATATAGTTGACTAGGAAATAAAATCCAATTTGTCTGTTAAACAAACCACATCTGAAATGAGAAGAAATCAGTCTGTATTACTGGATCCCTGAAATGCTTAGCGGTTTTGATGTCACTCTCCCTTTCAAGAATATATAGTGTTGGATTGCTAAGTATTGTGGGATGCAGTGCTGCTATGCAGAAATCACAGTTACTATGCTTATGTACAACTGATTTCTTGGGGTGGTCTGATGTAAGCCTTCACCTGTATGCCGAGATTTACTTCTGTCATTTTAAGCTACTTCTCTGTAATACTTCAAGGCTAGATACCAATGTAAACAGCAATGAAATCAGTCTGAAAAACAAATTTTGTCTAAGCTGTTTGCTTTGGAGAAGTCTTTAACTTTGTTAATGCTTCTGATGTAATGTACTAAATTATATCAAATAATTTAAGCAGTTTTAATTGTCAGATGTGTTTGATAGAGTGCAATAAAATGTGCAGGTAAAACTGCATTAGAAAGACTTCTGTCTTCCATTGCTAGACAACTGGCATGCCAGTCACCCTCTCAACAAACTTTCATATATTTTCTTACTATAATGGGACATTCAGAGGTCCAGAAGCCTGCAGTCTCTAAGATATGATAAGAATATATTACATTTATAATGTTTTTATTTCTGATGAAAACCATAAACAGAGCAAATGCCCATTTTTTGCCACTTCCATGATGTTTGCTCGTAAATCTAGGTTTAGCTAGGTTTAGGAGAGACTGAGTATATCTGTAAGAATCTACAAAATTGAGTATTACAACCTAATTAGAGATACTGACATTGATTCTGTAGTCTTTGTTGCTTTCTTGTTCTGATGCATTTCTACAAGAACTCTGCCACATCAAGCAAAATGATGGACTTATGAAAGAATTACAGGATTTGTATATAACAAAATCAGACCTGCCCACCTCAATTCAGCCTTCAGAAATAAATAGATTTTTTGTTAAAATCCAACTAGGTGGTTTACATTTATTTGAAAGAAGTCTGCAATTATGTTTTCTTAATCTGGGCCTGTTATGTATATATGCTCTGGCAGCTCCTATGTGAAAATGTTGTTCATGAGGTGGAATTACATTTCATGAGTGAAAAAATAATAGAAAAATGAATATTCTCTTAATTCTCTTTGCTGTCTTTTTTTTTTCCCCTCAAGCTATTTAGGAAGCAGAGGCCTTAACGAAGAATAATTTTTTCTCTTGATATGTGCACCAGGTTCTTTCTTGCCAGTTCCTCCATAGGCCATAATAATATGCTGACTAGCAGAAGCCAAGTAAAATGTGTTTTAACTGCCTCCTGTCTGCCTTTCCTTTGACAATGCCACTCATAGTGATCTCTCTACCCAGATGTCAAATTAAAGTAGATTATGGAAATTATTTATAGCTGAGATTTTTTTAAATTTCACTAAAGTTTTGAACAACACATTCTAACTTGAAATAAGTCCGTCTTTCAGGAAGAGATTGGATGTATGACCTGACTAGGTTTGTCAAACATACTGTGATTCTGCCTCCTTTCAGTTGAAATTGGCCCAAAGGCTTGAGATTATTAGAGGAGACTAGTAGATGATACGATCACATGTGTTTTGCAAGGTCGTATGGAAGATCACAATACATATGGTGCAATGTAAGAGAAAAGATCTAAAGTACAGAGTGCACGTAGATGAATATTAGTTCATCCTGTGAACCACCATGCAGCTTGCACTGGAACAACCAGAATTCATTGTTATCAGAGGTCTTTTAAAGGTGAGATCTGGAGAAGTCAGTCAAAACCTCCTGGTGCTTAATTTGTTTCATACGTCATATTTGACACTCTGTTCCCACTTCATAAATGATAAGGAATGATTATTTATGAGAAATTAACTGCTTGCATCTTATTCACGGGAGGGGATCTCCTGCAGGGTAAATTTAGGTTACAGTGTTCTCAGGGATCAGGATTTATTCTAGTGTGCTGTCCTCACCGCAATAAGACAGCAAACAGATCATGTGCCTTTAAGTTCCTCACTAGAAACAAACCTAGCTACTGGGAAAAATGCCTACAGGAATTTTCAAATTGTTGTCAGATACTGTAGTTTGCAAATGCCAAACAAACTGCACTATGTTATGAAAACAACTGTGTGATTTCCCAGTTCTCCATTTTGCTGTATTACCAACTTTGACACATAGTAGTGCAAAACAGGTGACAGGACAAACCTATAACTGAAAGCCAAATATACCATAAACTGCATGAAGTTGTTGTACGTTAATTTTCTACAAATACTTTAGTTAATAGTGACAATGCCTTATGTCACAGCATCTCTGGTACCTAATCAGTCACATATTGTAGCATACACTTAGAGTAGCAAGGCATTTCGCAGCTAAGCAGTCAAAGATGAAGAGGTCGAGTGAAAGGCTTACCCCAGAGAAGAAAGAATTCTTACAGTAAGCATGAGTAAAGGGTCCTTTGATTCTTAGTTGGTCATTTCTAAGGTCCAGATTTATACTGCTAAACTCAAATTCTGAGATCAAGTTTTACTGTTAGTATGTTGTTTTCTACTAAAAATCTGACTTTCATGCAGAAGTCACAGGACCCCAAACTCAGCTGCAAGCTTAGCTACAGAAATACATCATATACAAATATGCAATGAAACAGCATCATTCATTCAAAAAAAAAAATAGCGTGTAAACAGAGAAGTTATTCTTCCATATCAACCAAAGTGGGTGTGGCCATTTCCATAGCATAACCAGAAAGTACTATATTGCTCAGTAACTGAATCAGCACTCTGTTTTGGAATGAATGTGCCTCTATTTCAATGAAAATACACCGCCAAAACCAGCCACTGTCATTTGACAAACGCAGTCTCATTTCACAAAAATAGCTAGTCTACATGTGCACTGAAAACTTCTCCCAATATTGTAATATAAGTAATATGATTTATAACAATACATTTTGACTAAGAAATTACTGAATTAATTTGTTTAGGTAAATAGAATGTTATTCCCCAAAAAAGTATTCTGTTGCCGGTGCGAGTTGTATTTAAATTAAAAGAGTACCTAAGTGTACCATATTATGACAATTGTACTGGGAAATGATTTCTTCAGCTTGCCCACAGTGACCTAGCTTTAAATTAGCTAATTTGGGAATCAGGTAGCAGTTCAGTCACATCAGAAAAAGAGCCCAGCAAGGGTGGGCTTTTATATTTTTTCTGTTAGGCTTTGCAGCCTGCATTGTGCTCTGGCTTGTTGAAATGATACTGATAATGGCTTCCAAGCAAGCCATATTAAAGGTAGCTCAAGGTAGCTTAGATTATTCAGTGTCCAGACACAGGTGAAGAAGCTCCTAGATCAGTATGTTAATACCTACCTGGTTTATTGAAACTGCTGCTCATTTACTTCCAGTTTCATCATAGCTGTGACATCACAGAGTGGCTGAAGGCCCCACACATTTAGATAGGGAGAAAAGGCTCAATGTGCTTAGCTCCTCCAGAACTCCTGTTTTTCCCTGAGGAAGAAAACCCACATTTATTCTCACTGAACAACCATAACTGGCTGCCACTTTAAAATATTGCCTTAACATTGGAGTTGACAAAGAAAAATGCTTAAGGCTCAGGAACTAAACCTGGAAAATTGTTACAGTCACATCACAATCCTGTACTTTATAAAAAAGCTTTTTCTAAATTTTGGTTAATATAAAACAGTTCAGTTAACTGTGATGAAAGGTTATGATCCCACTTTTATTTCTTTCTTGCCTTCACTTTTCCCTGTTTTCCTTCTGGCTTCAGGAGGGATTCCTCAGACCAGAGAGGAGCTAGAATTAGAGACTGCAGGCTTTCAAAAAACCAAGTACGAGAATTTCCACAGCTGAGAGACATATCCATATGTATATTTGCTGATTCACAAAATTATTTATGTACAATCCTCCTACAGATGGAGCTATAATGCAGTTTGTAAGGGCCTGTTTTCTTTCACAGCAGATAAAGGCATGGCATCTCCTCAAGTGGGCTTCTTGTTTAGATGCCTTGTGTTGTGTCGCCAATTTACTTCTCTTTTATTGGAGCAAATGATTTCCAGAAAAGGTTAATTTAAAAGGTAGAGCTTCTTCTACGTCAAGTTTTATGCAGAACAGTGGCTTTTGAGTTTGCTGAGCTTCATTTTCTTTGCATTTAATACTACTCCATTAGCTTATTACTTTCTTCAGTCCCTTCTTCAAAATGGTAGTTCATACAGAAGGAGAAAAAACAAAGCACATATTTGAAGAAAACAGAGACGCAGGCTTAGGGGCATTGCGGTATCAACCTACTCTTGATGCATGCCCTCTGCAATTTTGCCTTTTCTGTTAATTGGCTAGATTGTAGGCTTTGGGGACCATAGCCATTTTCTCCACACTCGGAGTAACATGAATATTATTCTAAAACCTTTGTTTTAGAAAAATGACGGATGTAATTTGATTCTTCCTAAGATCCTCCAGAACGTTAAAGAGACATCTTAAATTGTGTCTTTCAGACTCCTTCAATACTTTATCCATAAGTATTCATACTTTTTGATCTTGTATCATGCCCCTTACCTGCAGAAACTTCAAGTAAGAAAATGCCTGGGCTGGCACCATGGACAGAGGCCCCCGGTGAAGTGGCTGGAACTGTAGCTGGAACCTTCCTGACAAAACTTACTGGTGTGCAATTGGAAGATCCAAATTATTTAGTTAGGTTAACTGCGTTAGCTGCATCAGTAGATTCTGAGGATGGATAATTCTTCCCTCACAACTGGACAAAACCAACAGTTCCTCTCCTGTGGAATATCTGTGAATTGGGAGAGTTTCAAATTGACAGCTGATAGCTGAAATATTCTGCAGTTGTATTTCCTGCCACGTGATCTGAGAATAATAGTAAACACCATTATGAACTGATAGTCCAATCTTGTAGCATGACACTGACAGACTTTGCTTTTTGGTAATGGTCTTCTGCCCTCCAAAATACATTTTCAGCTCCCTGCAACTTTCTCCATTGCTACATTAAATAAACAGATACAGCTCTAGTGCTCAGAAGACACAAGCCAGATACACTCTCTGTGGCATGTGGGAGCTTCCATTTTTATTTCCCTCTTGAAAAGTGGATTGAAGCTGGAAAACCTTTGCTGCCCCCAAAGGACACTATAATTCAAATACAGCCTCTGGAATTTCATCACTGCACTGTAATTAGCCATTCTTACTGACCTGAAAAAACAATAAGGGGTGTGTGTGGTGTGTGTCCTAAAATCATTGTTCTCATCCATTTCATGTTCAAAAGTTTGTCACACACTTTTGGCTGCAGATCCCTTGCTGATACACTGGGACTTCCTGGTCACAGACGGCCCTACAACAGCTACACTTGCAAGACTTGTGGTTTCTCAAGATTAGGTAGAGATTAGGTGCTCCTTAGCCCTGAGACAAAGCACTGCCTCCTAACACAATGCCACTCGCTAATGTTTTTTGCACATGAATGTAGGTTCCTTTTTATTAGTGTTGGCTTCTGTGAGATTAAATTTTGTTCTTCGTATGCAAAATAGAGCCAAAAATCCTCTGCTGGGGACTCCAGGAGTCCATTTTGGGGGACTGCTGGTTTTGCCTAAAGCCTAAGGGCTGAGGAGTGTTTCAGAAATGGAGAAAAGATTCTTGCTTGTCAAGAATATGGACATGGGCCTTCAAGAATAGCAGGAAGAATCACATCCAGCTGAACTTATGATCCACAGTGGTAGTAATGTTAGACTGCAGTCCCTGCATTATGTTTTGTGGTAAAGGTTTTTGTCTTACTCTAGAAGATGACCTGTTTGTAGCCAACTTCTATTCATCTGTCACTCTCCAAGCAGTGGAAATGCTCCTTGTCTTGCAAGGTAGGCCTCAAAAGTGCCCTCTGTGACTAAAAGTAACAAAAAATGCTTCTCAGTGAAGCATACGAACCAATTGGGCATATGGGCCTATTAATCTTGTGCTCATGGAATTACGTAGAAGAGCACTCAGAAATATTACAGAACGTAGAAATTACTTTCTGTGTAAAACAAACCCTTCAAGATGTGAATCACAGTGGATCTGAATTTCTGAATCACAAGCAGTCCTTGACTGAGAGATTGACTTAGTTGGTAATTATAGCTTTGTATAATGATGACTGTGGGAAATTTCAGGTGCTGAGAAGACAAAGCCTGTTTTGTACATACTGTCCCATGTATCATGAGTTAAGTCAGTTCCTCTCTTTGACCATACACTAAAGGTTGCACTTGTCCCCAGCAGCAGTGGGCCATCTCTGACAGATTTTATTAGAAGTATGAACCAAAGATAATTTGATAGTAAAACAAAAAATAATGTACTTTGCTTCTTGAAAGGCAACTTGTGTTGATAATGGGTCCTTTTCTATGTAAATTATACTAAAATTTTATCCTCCACGAACATGCTCCTAATGAGGATGCTGACAGCATTCTCAGAAAACAAAAAATGATGCTATCCCTAGCTCAGCTGAAAGCTACGCAAAAACCAGGTTTACAATGCAATTGAGACGTTGGCTTTAAAGTTCGTTGTGTTTTGTTTAAGGTATTCTTTTTTCTGTATTACAGTGGTGCCTGAATATGCTGAGGGCAACACTCTGCCTTGCCTTCTCCTTGCTGCCTGGGACACTGTTATTTATGATTTCAGAGCTGTATCTTTCAAGTTCATAGGAAGACCACCCAACCTTAGTCTTGTGAGGGTTAGTGAGTCAGGCTTAGTGGTGAGACTGTAAGCCCTGTCTTGACATTGGACTATGTAGTGGATAGTTTATTTCTGAATGTGTTGGAAATGCATTAAAGATTGTAAGCTCCTATGACATTAGGAAGAGGCTATATGAAGGGAGGAGGATAGTAAACTGGACAGTAGAAGAGTACAAACAGAAGGAACCATTTGCATGCAGCTTCTGTTTACTTTGTACTTCTTTTCTTGCTTTGACTGAGGAAAAGGGCTGCAGCCTTCATCAGGATCCTGATGTCACTGTGTGGTTCTCATATAGGTACTACTTGTAAAGTTTACACTGTATATAAACTAGTGGAAGGTTGAGTACAGTGAAAAAGTAGACTTCCACAAAACTGAAGTAGCTGTCAGAAAAAGGAGAAGGATCTGCTGTTCCAGATTCAGCCCCAAGGATGAATTATTCCCCGCTTCTGGCCCCTCTAAGACTTAGCACATCTGTGGTCCCTGCAATTTACTGAAGTGTTTCTTTGCACTTTAACTAGAGAGAACTAATATGCTATCTATTATCATTTATCAACCATAGGCTGGCTATGGTTGCAATGCTAACCTCTCTAGTCTTTTGTGTCTGAGCTTGCATTTTGCTCCCTAAAGTATTTTGGCCTAACACCTTAGTTCCACACATACGAGTCCTAATACAGTGCTTGAAGCTTCTCTGTGCTTTTAAAATATTAAATTAAAAGCAGCCTGAGAAGATCTGATAATTATTAAACATTTGATGTCAGCATTGTTCAAGCTCTTCATGGCTTCCTCAGTAGCGGAGGAGGATTCTTATCTAAAGTTTATTGGAAGTCATAGAGCCAACTTCAACTGATTTCAGTTAAGTGTGTTTCACTGGAAACCTTATCAGGCCATAGACTCAAACTTCATACATACTGTTACAATCCCTATGGCTATACATGTTTATAAAGATGTGCATTCAAGTATTACAGATAAAGATTTGCTTTCAGATTAGAAACTTAAGACATATAGAGTATTTCTGCATCAAATAAGTCATCTTTCATTTTCTGTGCCACATAGCCTCCAGAAGAATCCAACTCAGCAGCCAAAAGACATCACTCTACACTTGCTTGATATTTAACACTAACATCTGGGAGAGCAACCTAGGTGTTGAGTGAGAGGAAATGGCAACACCCCATTTAGCTAGAGTGCACCATCCGATCTTATGTCTCTCTTCTGCTTCTTGTCAAGCAAGTTCTCAATTTTGGTTTGAAATGTGTGCTCCTTTTCCTTAATAAACAACTCCCACTTGGAAGACGGAGTGCTAAAGCATATGCCTAGGCTCACAAAGAAAGCCTTCCTATCCTCGGTGACTTAACATGGAGAGCATCCAAGTACAGGAAGATAAGGAGAAAAGGCTTGAAAGCAATCCTCCAATGGATCCATGCCACATTAGTCTTGTGAAAGATACTAAATTATAAACAAACCATGCAAATCGGTGGAAAGGAAAAGTGAGGGCAAAACCCAAAAGCTTTATCTGGAACAGAAGGTACATGCAATGGAAGATGTAGAGATTGCTCAGACATGAATGTTCCTTCAATCTTAATTTCCTTTCAGTCTGATATAGTAATAAAATGATAACTTTTTATATTAACCACATTTTAAACCATGAATCAAGCAGAAGAAAAAAATATTAATAATTGCATAATTCAAGTCTGCTTTCCTTTTTTCTTTGTCTGGATAAAAGTCCTTCCTTTGGCATAGGCATGATTTCCATTTCAGCATATTCTTATGATATTTGCTGTTCCTGCCTGCTTCTTCAGGGGGAACGTGCACATTCAAAATATTTACTAATTTGAGACAGTCTTCACAAACTTCAGTGTCTTTTAGAATGACAACATGCTGTCTGTCTGTGAAAGATAGTCTCTTTGCGCTTGGATATGGTTCTATTAATTCTAGGGAATTAAAGATCTTGAATCATTAGGTACATTATTTCCAGTTGTAGGATAATCCTATCACATATGGGTTGCAGAGATAACCACGAAAAGCATGGAAGGCTGAAGGCAAGATCTGCTTCCAGGAGGGATGGATAACAGAGGAAAAGAGAGTATAAACCTGGGTTATTGTGATGTACGGGTTTCCAGGACTTCTCTCGGGAACACAGAGTAGAAGCAAACATAAATTTCTCATGACAAACCCATTCAGTACTCTGCGTGAATACCAGATCACAGAAAGCAAACCTTCAGTATGTGTCTTTCCTCAGCTGTGCTTAGAACTTCCTCGCTATAACCAAGCATATAGGCCATGAAGTCTGTATGATATCCAACTAATTAATTTGACTAAAATATTTAGTAAGTATCAGATAATTAGATACTCTTGACTGGATTTTGATAGAAAACCATAGCACCCCTGCCAACTTTTGCAAAAAAAAAAAATTGGCAGTGAATTCTTTAATTGTCATAATGCGCTGTTTTAATCTCATTTGAAAAGTGGAGCCTGCAATAGCACAATATTTGCAATATATAGGCAGGATGTTGTAAATATGAATTGTAGTAGGACATAGCACTCCAGGTATTGTTGAGGAGTTGCACTGATCTCTACAAAATCATTCCTTGGCTAAGAATACCCCAAATCATTCACTGTAAAAGTTTATTTTTGTTATTTTTTTCTGCGTAGATTCACAAAATGCTTGAAAAGAAGCTGTTATATTGAGAATGAGTAACTTTATGGTATATTATGACTCACAGTTACAACACGTATAAGAAGCAACCAACCAGCACTGGAGGGCCATTACTTAAACCTCTGTATTCTTTTATTTGAAAGATGTGTGTGTTGTGTGGAAGTTGGGTCGCTTGACAAAAGTGTTTGATAGTAATGTTCTTGGCTTCCCAGAAGTTGTTCTTACAATTGCAGTACTTCCTGCTACTGTACCTGTCATTACAGAGTTGTCCACCAATAGGAACAAGCATATGAGGCATTCAATTGCATTTAATAATCAACAGTGACTTAATCCTGTGATCTGCAGTGCAGCTGGCACAGACAATATATAGTAGTTCTTCAGTCAGCAGCAAAATAAACAAACAAAAAGGCAGGTACAAAGGAGATTATTCTTTTTGCAACATGCATAGTAAGTTGGATATGGAAGGTACCAACAGCCTAAAGAACAGTTTTACGTAATAAACATTGATAGTAAAACCAGCTGTTGGGGCAAATCAGCATATTGGTGTCAACAAATGCCAGTATAGGTGGTATGGAATTGTTGCTATGTATAGAGGTTTATGCTGCCAGAATTTTGGCACAGCGTTATAGCTTTCCAGGCCACCTTCATGAGTTAGTTCTATTGGAACAGCAAGCAATAATCACAGAATCAGACAATCTTATCAGATTGTTGCACCTATATGCACCTTTGTACACCTACCCCATGAACTCATACTCTTACCTGTTAGAGCTTTCCTGTCTTTTTCAGCTAATACCAGGATGAAAGCTGTTTGGTCTAATTGCTGCCACATGTCTCTGTAACTTCCTTGATACAATCAAGTGTTTGGAATTCTTATTCCTCCATCCCTTCTTGCACATTCCCCACTACGTTTGTATATATGTTATAAATGCAATCTATACACTTTGAGGTGCTTCTTGAAATGATGTGTATCAAAATCTGTGGTGTCACCCATGCGTAAGGATGTAGTTTTCGTTTTCACCTCTGGTAGAAACATCTTTTTCTTTCAGGAAAAAAAAGCATACTATCTTAATTTTTTTTTTTTAATTAGACATTCTAAGGTACAGACAACTGTAGTGGGATTTACCACCCTTACATAAGAGATACTCAGCAAGCCCCACAAGGTCTTAATTAGCTCTGGAGTGGCTGAGACCAGCATTAAACTTCTTGGAGGATTCAAAGGGAGGAGCATAGCATTGGTTTTGGGGTTTGGTGGTTTTTTTGCTTTAAGAAAGGGAAGAGGACAGGTTTTTTAATCTGTTATTGTGGGAGTAAAAGCACTGGCTGAATGCCAAGACCTAAGGAAGATTGCTGCCTGTGAAAAGGTAGAGCTTGATGGGAGATGATTTCTTGTTTAGCAGCCAAAAAACAACCTAGGCTTGCCTGAACCTGGGCAGGATAGAAGCATTTGTAGACGCTAGCGGTAGTGAAGAGTCTACTGAAAGTCTGGGCCCAGAAGCGGTGAAAGAGTCTGGGGCTTTGTGCTTGTTTTGAACTTGAAGTATCCAAGAAGGGAAAGACTTTTATATGACCCTTTTAGAGACCTGCTCTGGAGACCATATCTATAACGTCAAGAAGGAAAGAAGAAGTGCTCACAACGACCTGCCAAGAGTGAAAGTACACTAAAAATATTTGTATTCTTCTTCAATGTCATTCTAGAGTGCTGTGCATACCTATCCCAGCTGCGTGTGAGTGACATTTAAGGGTCATCAGGATGATAATTTCTTTTTTCTTTTCACTACATGGAACTGATAAACACAGAAGACGCCTAAATCCTTGGGTACTGATATATGCCATGAAGCTTTTGTCTGTGCTATGTATGTTGTGTATGCATCCATATGCTCAAATACACGCTTCCAAATCCATTGTTCTTTAAAAACTACAGATTATATACTTAATTGATCATCCAACAAGATGGGCAAAATAGTCTTATGTGACTATTCACACCAACATCTTTCCCATCTATTGCAAACCATATACTAGGAAATAAAAAGATTACTTTTCAAAATTTTACAGATGTAAAATTCTCCATTGTTAACTGAATATACAGTAGAAATATTTATCCTTTATATTGACCAGCAACAGTGACTTTTCCTGTGCTTTCAAGCTTGATTTTTTAAAAGTATATAATCACTATTAAGCCTAGTGCCCCAGTATCATTCCTAGTGCCTAATACAGTAATAGATTGTCAACACTGTCTCCACCTTCATGTCAGATCTTCTGCCACTTTTAGTAGGAAACTGATGTGAATTCTGTTTTTACCTATGTTGGCGAGTAATGTTACTGGATTGAATTTACCACTATTATCTTTCTTCTGTCATTCTCAAACTACATTGTCACATAAAATCCAAAAGTCATTAGAAGGGTTTCATTAGGAGTGATGCCATTTCCCTGGGGTGAGGGAGTGGACAATTGACCCTGACTTCTAACAGCTGTCCAGTGCTGCAGACAGGGTGTATTGCCTGAAAACCCTTTGGCTCTCCACAGTAGAACTACGGTTTCAGGAGCAAAGGCCATTTGAAACAAGGCTGTACTGATAAAAATTTTAAGATGTTGCTCTCTCAGAGAGAGAAAACTGCAATTTGGTTCAGTTGACATACGAAAGTGGCAGGCTAGTCAGGCTGAGTTGTGGAATTAAAGTTGAAAGTAAAGCCAAAAACATATCTAAAGATGTAAATGCATGAGTAATGACATCTAAAAATAAGATACACGTTGGGTGGTAATTCAGACTTCCAGCATGATGTCTTATCATTGTTTTTACTGTTTACAGAAAAATTAATTGGCCATCCTGAACAAGTTTCAGTATGGTTGGAAACATAAACATTTCCTAAGGAAAAATGTAAAAGATATGCTCTGTTATAATACTAAGAATTGGTATGAAGCAAAAGTTATTGGGTACTTGATATAAAACCTAGTGTGTTGTTTAAACAGTAATGGAGATATAAATTATATTCTTTCTTTAGAGTTTAAGTTACACATCCTTCTTCTGTGACTTGTATTTACTTTGTTTACTGAGTGGATTTGAAAGACAGAAGAAAGGAATGCAATAACATTCACTTATAATGACCCTGCATTAATTAAGTATTCATTTTTAAAAGTTGAACCTTTAGTTGTAACAAGTGTGGTCTAGATTTTTAACATGGAGAGGATAAAACGCTTACTATTTTATTTCTCTTGTCAGTGTTGATAAGATGGTAGTGAAGTGAATATTCATGAAAATCCATTGGCGAAAATATGAACTATATAGTGCTGCCAGGAATTCTGTAAATAATGATCTTCTCAACTCCCTAGCTACAAATTCCTGAGAAGGCAACAGGAGTAACATGAAGAGAGACTAAATTATTGTCCAAGATTGAAGTAATTCTACTCAATACTGATCTAAATATATTTTAACACTCATGTGAGGCACTCAGGCCCTTTTATTCATATCAACAAAGAATTCTTAATTCTTAATTAAATGCCCACAAAAAGATGATCCAGGAACGTCTCTCAGAAACAGCATCTTAACTTATCTGCCACCAAAGGGAGTCAATTATACTGACCTACATTAGCACTGTGAAATTAAATCGTCACCTGTTGAATTTTTTTGGTATCCTGAAGTGTTCTGATGTCTTTTGACATGAGATATTATTGCTCTATTAAAATAATGCTTAGTCATCTTCAATTTATACAACCCAGATTTTAACCTGGAAGTCAATACTCAACTTGCTTTCATTAACATGAAAGGCTTTCCCTCTTTTCTAAACTACTGGACATGTTTTCCCCTGTTGCTCATGAGGAAGAACTTACAATTGATGACAGTTCAAATTGCAAGGATTTAAATTAAATCTGACATTGCTTTCTGCTGTGGTGAGACCTTTTTGTATCACAGACAATGTAAAGGTCACAGTGGGCTTTCTTTACTAGCAAAATAACTCCTTTTGTGTTAAACATTGTCCAGAGTCTCCAAAAGAAGGAAGTCGAGGTTAGCCTTAATTCCATGCAAAAGAAACCCTTAAACATGTTTAAAAATCCCTAACATTGAGCATCTCCCCAGCTTGTGATGCGTGGGGAAGCTGTAGCTGCAGACTGCTGGTTCAATGTAAGTAATGTTAGTATAGAGTCCTAGGCACTCCCAGCTGCTGAAGGAGCAGCTGAAGGAGTGGGTAGCATTGCCCAGAAGAAGGTGTGACTAGGGCGTCTAACAAAGATCTTGACTTGGAGCCTACTGCCAGCAGAGCTCTCACGAAACAGCAAATACCCCTCCACAGTGATGAATTGCCCCCTCTGGCATAGGAGCGTTGGCTGATGTTAGGATGTGCAAATTATATCTCCCTGTGGCAGCTTGTCTAAAGCTGAACCTTTAATTGTAATTAAGTGATGAATACATTCCCTTCATTTTTGTTTTGTTTTGGTGAATTCAGCTCTGATAAAGGTGACAGATTAATTGCACTGGGGAATGAAGTCATTGGGACTGGTTGAGAAATGGTTCAAAAAGTATTTCATTAACTTTTTTTTTCCTTGAATTATCTAAAAAATGCTTCAGCTAAGTCTGAAAATCACATCTTAGTAACAGCAGGAGAGTCTTTTTCTTCTACCTGCATCCAGATACCTGTGTCACACCTTGAAATGCTCATTGTTGAATACAGTTGGGCACAGGCCACTCGGTTTTGTCTGTGCTCTGTAGGACAGGCAGCTCAAAAATAGTTCAGAATGGCTGGACAGATGTTCACATGGAAATCTCTCCTCCTAATGTTTCACAGGATATTCCTTCTCTTTGATAAAAGAGATAGAAATCACATAATGTTTACAAAAGCAAATTGAAAAGGATGGAGGATATAAACCCATGTCTGGGGGGTTTTACTTGAACCAATATTGTGAGTGATGCGTGGCAGAAAACTCCTCTCGACAGTCACTGGTAGCTTAAGTTGCTTTCCCTGGAAGCTTGAGGAGAGTCCGGCAAGGACCTGGTGGCCTCCTCCAAGGCCCTTTCTGGAACAAGAAGATGGCATGCAGGCAGGATGCTGCTTCCCTTTTCTCACCTATCCCAGAAGAGGTGCTGTCCCCCTCTGCTTCTAAATGGGGAGGGAACACTGCGGATCACTAAAAGAAACTGCCATATCCTAATCACTAGATTCCTTTACTTATATTGGCTCTTTTGCGGGCTTCTCTGCTGCTTAAAGTAAGCAGAGAAGGAGAGTAAGGAACATGTGAGTGGATAAATCATGATTTAGAAATTGTTGTGGAGCATCTTCTGGTCTTCTGTATGACTCCACAGGGATTGCTTTTCACAGCACAACACTTTAACCAGGAGAAATGTATTAGGATAAACAAGGGAACGTGCAGCAAATGGTACTAGAGCTGATAAATGTATTGATCATGGTTTATATGTGTCTGTTTTATTCCATGCACATAATGTGAAGACGCAGCGTTGTACAATGCAGTGGAGTTCTTTGTCACACAAAGGAATTGTTGCCACCATGTTAATGTTTTGTGTAATATGGAATTGTTTGACATACGAAGTTTAGGTAAGTGACAAAGGATCATATCTTTTATGACCAAACATTTCTGCTTATGTCTATTTTCCATCTTATCTACTCTATTTCTTTTTTTTTTTTCCCCAAGCAAGTTGTTTTTATTGGACTATGAGTAGCAAATTCCTACAATTTTATAGCCATGTGACACTGTTGTCATTGCTTTTAGCACAGGAAATGGTACATCTGTTAGTAAAGAGACCAAAAGAACTCTCCCATGAGTCACCAAAAAGCATTTGCCAAAACTAATTAAACTAATGCCAAATATGACAAGTCAGTTTAAGACCTGTAACAATCAGTCAGTTTTAGACCAGGACATGCTATTTCTTTGCGGGAAAGGGGTAGAGTAGGGGGATGAAGGTAGTGGGACATTAAGGTAAGGATCCAAAGTATAATTCTGTAGAAGAGGTAAAGTTCCCTTGTCTTTATTTACTTGTTTGTTTATTTATTCTCAGTGATTCATCTACCTGTGTTGAGCTAGCCCAACAACCATTTTCAGAACTTCTGTTTTCCAATTTTATTCCTGTACCCTTAAATTGCAGTGAACAGGAAAACTGTTCATTCTGTTTGAACTCACATTTTATATTTCTCCAGGTGTGAAAATTTAATTATTATTCTGAGAACTGTTTTAAAATAAAATTGAATTTATCCTTGTATGTAATGTTTGCTAGGAATTCCACTAAATCTTATGGGACTACCATGGGAATCTTCTGAAGAGATGCTTTGATCTTGATTTTCTTAAAGAAATTCTGTATAAAGTACAGGATTCATTTAAGTGTTAAGCTAACAAATACACCAAGAAAAGCAATGTAAATTTTGATTAAAAAGACAAAGAATTTTTTTCACATTACGCCTGCAAAACCAAAGTATTACAGGTTTAATTTTAACTTCAGAAAGGCATCTAAACAATGCTTTGAGAAAGCTGAAATATGAATAATCAATACTGATTTTTGCAAGCAGTAGTATGTATACTTGAGAAAATTACTCCTTTTGAACTTAGTAAGTAGTCTACATATTGTATACTTACACTTTCTGAAATGAGAATTTTTTCCATTTGTATAGCAACTTAGAGCAGTGCAAGTAAAAATATGTCTTTAGAAATAAATACTACGGAATAAAGCACACAGAAAAACTGAATGGCAACAACATGAATATATGAGACATACTTAGATTTTACTGTGTGCAAAAAAACATTTAGGAGGGTTCCTTCTATATTTGTGCTGCGTGTTGCTAATGGAAATAATCGTGTGATTGTATAGGTCTTGTATTAATCATGGAAGTCTGCTACACTGCTACCCATGTGGGGCAGTTGAATATTCACCCTAAATGGTTTACTGCTGAAAAAATTGTGTGGTTGACAGTGCATGTACAGGAGTATCCAAATTTGACCCTGTATGTCCTTTTTAATACTTAAGTTTTACATATACATATACCAGAAATTTAGTCCAAATGCTGCAGTGGTCCTAATGTTATGAAATGCAAACATAGTTACTAAAATGCAGTGATAGGATTACTGTAGAGTTATTTCGTCTAGATGAGCCATTAGGTTCATTTTCTAAACTTAAAAGCATTATTGTACGGATGCAATTTTTGAGCCATGATGCATTGTGGAAACAATAAAGGAGAAGAGATGGGTTACCTACAGACAAGACCAAGGTTCTGACACCACTTGACTTTTTTAGTTGAAAGAAGACTCTCCAACAACTCTAGCTTGCATCATCTGCCACCCCGAGTCTTGTATCAAGAAAGCGTGGAGAACTGAGCCCGTTTTATCTTACCTTGCATTTGTCTCCAGTGTCTGACAAACTTTGTGCTGCCACTGCTGCAAGCTCCTTCTCACTTCTTTGCGACAGAAGTATTGCTTTTAGTGACTTCTTTAATTTCGAGTTAGCCCACCAGGCTAGCACTAACCATATAGACTCATAAATATTCTACTCCATTCTTGCCTTATTATATTGACACTTTGGTGATTTATCACTCTCCATCTTTGTTTCAGAATACCTTTGTGTCCTCAACCTTCCTGTTCATGTTCATGTATCTGCTAAACTAACTTGAGTGAGTCCAAACAATAATTATGAACTACTTTCTTCTCTCTTTCCAACCTGAGTTAAAAGCAGTGTTGCAGGTCTTTCTTGTTTCAAGTTCGGGAGTTTGTACTTGTCACTCAAATGAGGATTTTGTGGTATCCAAATGTTCTTTTCAGAAAAAAATTCCAAGCTCTCATCACCATTTCTGTGAGCTGTTGATCAGTCTTCAACACTGATCCTGATAAATTTCTGGCGCAATGTAGTTGGCAGTTTCAGGTGTTTCTCTAGCACCCTGAACAAATTCTTGAGTTTTCCATGGTGCCATAACTTCTCACCCTGCTGCAGCTCTGTCCTGCACACAGATTTCCTGTTTATAAAATGAACATCTTCTGATAATTCAGGATATTTAGTGTTCTTAAATTAATATCTAATCCCGTTATGTGGGAGGAAGTATGTCATACTACTTTCATTAACTAAATAGAAACATCTGTGGCTCAAAGCTCCCTGACATGAATTTAGTGATCAAGCTCTCCTTAATTATTTGGTAATCATGATTTTATGTCTCTACATCAAGACTAAGAATAAATTTTACTCTTCACTGACACAGGAAACTTTTGGTTTATAATCTTTGTATCAATAGAAGAGCACTACAAGATTTCCTTAGAGTTCTGCGTAAGGTGTAGATACCAGAGAAACTTCAGAAGAATATCTTGTCAGTCACACCACCGTTAGAGCCTGTACAAAGTAAAAGTCATGGCAGTCAGGCAAAGTCCCCAGTTACTGAAAAAAATGGAAACATCATACCCATTTTTAAAAAGGGTAAAAAGGAGGACACTGGGACCTATTGACCAGTCATCCTTAGCTCTGTACCCGTAAGATAATGGAGCAGATCATCCTGGAACCTATGTCAAGACATATGGATGACAGGGAGGTGATTAGAGTCAGGCAAAAAGGAAAATGAATCCTGACAGATCTGGTAGCCTTCTAAGATGGAGTGACTATACTGGGGGATAAGGGAAGATCAACTGATGTCATCTATCTTGAGTTCTGCAAGGTCTTTACACAGTCCCCCACAACATCCTTGTCACTAAATTGGAGAGACATGGGTTTGATGGATGGACTGTTCGACAGCTAAGGAATTGACTAGCTGCATCCAGAGAGTTGCAGTCAATGTCCAAATGGAGATCAGTAACAAGTGGTGTCCCTCAGGGGTCTGTACTGGGCCCAGTACTGCTCATTATCTTTATTGCTGACATTGACTGTGGGATTGAGTGCACCCTCAGCAGGTTTGTGGATGACACCAGGCTGAGTGCTGCAGCTGGTACGCCTGATGGAAGGAATGCCATCCAGAGGAACCTTGAAAGGCTTGAGGGGTGGACCATGTGATCTTCATTAAGTTCATCAAGACCAGGTGCAAGGTCCAGCACCTGTGTCAGGGTGATTTGCAGTACCAGTACAGGCTGATGAGTCCATGGATTAAGAGCAGCCATGTGGAGAAGGACTTAGGGATACTGGTAGATGAAAAATTACATATGAACAGGCAATGCATGCTTGAAGACTAGAAAGCCAACGCAAGCTGCATCAAAAAAATCATGGCCAGCAGGTTGAGGGAGGTGATTCTCCCCCTCTGTGCTGGTGAGACCCCTCCTGGAGTGCTGCATCCAGCTCTGGGGTGGCCAGTTTTGGGGTTCCAGCACAAGAAAGACAGAGACCTGTTGGAGTGGGTCAAGAGGAGAGCCACAAAAATGGTCAGAAGAGTGGAACACTTCTCCTATGAGGACACTTTGAGAGTGTTGGGGCTGATGTGTTGGAGGGCAGCTCTGGGGAAAAGAATCTCGAAGTCCTAGTGGACAACAGGATGACAATGAGCCAACGGTGTGCTCTCACAGCCAAGAAGGTCAATGGCATCCTGGGATGCATTAAGAAAAGCATGGCCAGCAGGTCAAGGAAAGTTATCCTCCCCCTCTACTCTGCCCTGGTGAGGCCTCACCTGGAGTGATGTGTCCAGTTCTGGGCTCCTCAGTTCAAGATGGACAAGGAGCTACTGGAGAGGGCCCAGCTTAGGGCCACTGAGATGGTGAAGGGCCTGGAGCACCTTCCATCTGAGGAAAGGCTGGGAGAGCTGGGTCTGTTTTCCTTGGAGAAGAGGAAGCTGAGGGGGATCTTATCAATGCTTATCAATATCTAAAGGGTGGGTGTCAGGAGGATGGGGCCGGGCTCTTCTCAGTGGTGTGCACTGACAGGACTGGGGGCAATGGCCATAAACTGGAAAACAGAAGGTTCAACCTGAATGTGAGGAAACCCTTCTTCCCTGTGAGGATGCCAGAGCACTGGGACAGGCTGCCCAGAGAGGTGGGGGAGTCTCCTTCCCTGGAGACTTTCCAAAGCCGCCTGGCCTTGTTCCTGTGTGATCTGCTCTAGGTGATCCTGCTCTGGCGGGGTGGTTGGACTAGGTGATCTCTAGAGGTCCCTTCCAACTGCTAACACTCTGTGAATCTGTGAGTTGGGGTTGTTCAGCCTGGAGAAGAGAAAGCTCCAGGAAGACCTTATTGTGGCTTTTCAATACATTAAGGGGGCTTATGAGAAAGAGACTTTTTACAAGAGTCCGAAGGGGCAATGGTTTAAACTGAAGGAGGGTAGACTTATATTAGCTATAAGGAAAACATTCTTTACTGTGAGGGTAGTGAGGCACTGGAACAGGTTGCCCAGAGAAGCTGTGGGTGCCCCATCCCTGGCAGTGTTCAAGGCCAGGCTGGATGAGGCTGTGAGCAACCTGGTCTAGTGGAGGGTGTCCCTGCCCATGGCAGGGGAGTTGGAACTAGGTGATCTTTAAGGTCCCTTCCAACCCAAACCATTCTATGACTTCATGATTCTAACCAGATGTATAGCATAATGCACAAAGCAATTTTACATGTTGAGGACTCAGTTAAGAAATTAATTCCTTACTACCAACTTTCCACAATATTAGGCAGGAATGGATTTGTAATCCAAAAATTGTAGTAGTATTTGATATATGATGGCTTTTAGGAGTGAGATTTTTATGGGAAGGAAAACAGTACGTTCTGGAACGAAGGACAGCCTAGATGATTTTGTAAATATATGAAAAGCCTTTTAAATAGTTTTGGTAGAACCATAATCCTCTCAACACAAGAAGTATAAAATAAAGACTCGGTATAAAATTAGGACTAAAGTCAGGAAAAACAAGCAGTTCCTTTGAAGAGTGAGTCGCTTCCATTTGTAACTCTTTGTTAACCATAAATGAAGATGTACTCATTCTATCTAGATAAAGCTGTTTATAGGGTTTATGTGTGTTAATACCTCAAGTGTATACTACTCATTACAAAATGTAAGCACACACGGGTAAAGCCTAGCTCATTATATGGGAGGAAGTCCACTGACTTGACTAGTGGTTTTGGAACTATATCTTACAAGGGAAAGTAGGATTTGGCTCAATGTATTTTTCAAAATAAAAAAATTAAAATAATGACATCTGTGTTAGAAGCCATATAAATTCATACATCATTCCTTTCTCTTTCTTCTAAATGAAATCCTAAAAAATAAAACACTATGAAAATATGTAGAATTAAAAGAAAATTTTGGATTATGATAAAAAGCAGAGGCCATTTTCTTACTATTAGCTTCCAAAAACATCCCCAAAGAGCATGTTAAAGTGAATTAAATCTCCAATGAATGTGTTTCTCTGTCATAACAAGAAAACAAAAAAATTACAAAACGCATACCAATTTTGAAAATAAGGTTATGATTTAGCAGAACAAAACCAAAGCTTTTGGTATTGTATTTGTTTATTTGCTTTGGCACTAGTGTAACTTTTTGGTTGTGCTTCACATGCTCAGCTTTGCCCATCTATATTGCTAGTTTAGTTGGGTTTGTAAAATAGGACATCTCCTGAAAACAGGCTTTGGATAAAGTGTAATAATAAGCATAAGTGTCTGTCAAAACCAGGCTATCAGACAGGCATTAATCTGATGTCTTTGCACTCGAGCATTATGCAGAATACAGAAATACAGAAATGTAGGGCTGTTTTGCTCCTTTTCCTCTATTTCACCCTCATTTTATGTTTCTGAAGTCATCTATTACAAAACAAACAATACTCAAGGGAAATAGAAAAAGTGTAAGACTTCTACAACTGGTATTACTGTGTCCTGAAGAGAGAGGTTGGATGCATCTCGTTCCATAAGGATTTTTTTAATTCAGCAAATAAAGAGTGGAGTTCATGAGCCCCTTGTAAATAGACCCTTTTGACTGGATAAGCTGAAGTTCTCCTTTAACATTTTTCCAGTTAACTCCTTTAACAGTTTTCCAACTTAAACGTTAAAGCTCTTGTGCTTTCTTTGGCAGGGATGGTAAAGGGGCGTAGATTCATAAATGGAAAAGAGATGCTTACTCGAGTTTTCTTTGCAGTAGCGTGAGATCAGAGAAATCAGCCATACATCTAAAGCACTTGTTAAATTCTGCAGTATCCCATGATGAATCGTCCTGACAAATCTCTGAAATCCTTAAATTTTACTTTGTTGCTATGGTTATGGAGAGAGAATCTTTTATACTGCAGGAGACATCCAGGCTCCCCACTGCCCCCCAGGAAAATCAAGTTCAAAGTACAGTCATGGAGGCTGTGTCACCAGCCAGAGAGAAGCAAAAGCCACACCCACATTCTTTTAAAAGCTTTTTTCCCTCCCAGAATCTTTTTGTTTTTAACAATAGTCAAACAAAATAAAATCTCAATTGAAAACAGAAGTCAGAAGCCTCCCTGCTTTGACCAGCCAGAGCAGGGAAGGGAGGAAAAGACACCCGTTCCCCACAGCTCCCCACCTCCATTTTCTAGTGCAAGCAGAGCTGCAGAAGAGCCAGACTGCAGGCTTTTTCATGCAACTTGTTTTTATTTGACATGATGCCAGTTGATAAGCTATTGGCTATATTCTAATTATAGCTTATTAGCTATAGCTATCATTAGAAGAAGGTCTGGTGGGCCAGAAACCACCAGTTCAGAAGAAATGAAGATGGGGAACACCTAGACTTGATGGGTTTGTGAGGAATGGGTAGGGATGGAGGTTAGCGAGTTGTTTACTCAGGGACTATTTCATGTTCTGCCTCATTTGGTGACACATTTTTGAAGCAGGCACTTGTGAGAGGTTTGAAAACCTACCATTATGCCTGGGTCTAAGCGGAGCACTACAATTGCAGGTCTGTGTTGAAAGGAAGAAAAATCTGACTAATTCCAAAGAAACTGTAGTCTTCAGGCACTAGGAATTTCCCACCAGAGGTGGGAAAGGGTGTTGGATCATCAAAGCCATGGGAAGATGCACACATGTTCTGGAAGTCCAGGAAGAGAGTAAGTGAAAGCATGAAAAACACTCAGAACAGAAGAAGCACGAGGTTTATACTGAAGGGTACTGCTGTTTCTAAAACTAAATATTTTGCACAGTAACCTGGCCATAGATTGCTATAAAGTACCTTGTTAATGTGCTGTTATGTTAGTGTTAGAATTTGCCAAGAAAATCTGCCTGTATGTTTCCTTACTTAGGAACCCAATAGGGTATATTTTCCAAGTGCCTTATTTTAGGAATGTAGTTGCAAAAACTTATCTGATACTGGAAATGTGGCACCTGAAAATATTTTTCACTTCTACTGCAAGCTCAGACCAGCATCATATAAAACATTCAGTAAGCACTTTCAGGAGGAAAAGAAACCAACATGCTACTAAGGTCTTTGGAATACTTACTGCAATCTCTAATCCCTTGTCTCTGCATCTACCTATAAACTTGAGGAGCAACGTAAATACAGGGACAATAACAAGTTAAGAATTTTTAATGTAACAAGCTGCTTTAAATCCTCATATGCTGAAGAAATATTGAAATAAGGCTGAACAATTTTACATTACCTTTTAATTTTGCTTTGCCTGTAAGCTGCAGTGAGACAGAAGTAAACATCTCCAGCTGAAAATAAAATTTGGTTTATAGTGGTTCACAGCTTTAATTAGATGATTAGTAAGAAGTCTCCTGTAATCGTCAGTTCACAGAAAAATGCCTTTTTTTTTAGGTGTTGTTTGTGAAAGCAAAACTAATTTTGGTATCCTAAGTTATTCTGACCTCTCATGTTTAATGTACTACCTAAGTATTTTGCATTAAGCCCCCTAAAAGCTAGCAAGCAGTAGTTCAAATACTAAACTTCAACCCAGAAGCTAGAAGAAATACAGTATTTTCAGCCAGTTTCAATATCAAAATATAAAGTCCATACAGAAGGTACCAGTGAAAATACAGTATGGTGTGAAACCGCACACCTGGAAGTTGACCTGGCACTGTGGAGAGAGATGGGAATATGTAGTCCAATATGAAAATTTGCTTTCCCAGTCCTAGTCTAGGATGTCCTTTTTTGGTGGTTTTCACTTCCGGTTTTACATACTTGTAAGGACCCCAGAAAAGCAAATTTTTGAAAACAAAAAGAGCGTGATTTTGAAAGACAGACAAAACAGGATTCGTTCCCATAAATATTGAGTGTGCAGAAATGCAACAGAGCTCAAAGCGGAGATCACCAATTAAGATTAAAGAGGGCAATGACAGGCATTTGACATCACAGCCAGTGTCAAATGTATCAGGAAGCCTGCTTCCCATGAAACAGCGATGCAGAGACAACTGATGACAAAAATTATTTTTCTCCTCAAATGATGATGTTGCGAAGTGTTGACCTGAATTGGGACACTCCTCTTTGTTCTGCACTGGGACGGAAACATTGAAAATGTATTTACAGCTGAACTGCGGCTCATTATACAGTGACCTCGTACAGAGACCTTTTGTTTCACAGCAGAGACAAAGTGAGCATGCCAGCCAGGGAGTATAACTGCCCGCTTCTTCTGTCTGTGCATGAAAGGCTATTGAGGCTCCTTTGGCTACAGCCGAGGTACAGCCACAGCCAAAACCAAGTCGAATGCCATCGATGTGGGAGCACAGGAGACTGCTGGGCTCAGACATGCTATGCTCAATTTATTCCTGAGGTTATGCTAACATAAAAATGTTCATGAAACCTTTATTTCAAAACGCTTCTTCCACCTTGTCCTCTCTCCCCTCTTCCCTTCCCCTGTCCCAGTTTTTTGGCATTTGCTAATAGGAAGCATAGGAGGAAGAACTGCAGCGAGTATGTACCTAGCTTGTATTCACAAAAACAGGAACGCTTCTTAAAAGATCAGTTCTTTTCAATGTCTTACTGCATAACAGATTGTAGACCTTCCTTCCATTCTTCTTCCAAAATCTGACCTTTTGGGAGAGAGAAATTCTTAGTAACGGATGGTAAATTCATGATGTTACACTTTTGTACAGTTGAGTTCTTCCCGTGGCTCCTGTCCTCAAACCTGCGTAATTCTTACGTGATATTGTGGTTCTCCTCTGGGTGGTGGGCATGCCCCATCTGGGGCAACAGCAAATGCTTTTACCTTTAAAACCTATTAGTGATCTTGTAATAAATTTTAAAATAATATTGAAATTATTCTTGGAATGGATTTCCAGAAATAATTCCTTTGCATTGAATGGTTTTATTTTAGCCAAGTACTTCCCCTTCCAGCATAACTGACTTTCTTCTCCTGTTTAGTTAATGTTTTCCACCTCTAACAATTCTTATGTTAATCATACACCATTTAATTTTTGATACACCATCATAACAAGTGTCTTACTGAATCTGGATGAATCATATCTGCCATCTTTCGTACTTAAGAAATAATGGATTTGTCATTGAAAGATAAATACTGTATTAACGTGACATGGTCTAAAATCTCCACAAGTATCAATTAATGCTAGCCAACCTAGACACTTTAAATACAGGCTCTGCTGCTGCTTTTCAAAAAGTCCTTGATTCTGGAAGTTCTTGCATACAGATTGAACTGCAAAAGTGGTCTCACTACCTGTTCAATGAATTTAACTCACCTGTGCCCATATTTGGGACCCCTCTAGGTTCTGCTTCTGTCAATTGCCCAAAATGAAGACTGCGTAGAGCTAAATTTGCCATCTGTAAAATAAAATAATTCTCTGTGCTACTGAAAATCAGACAATTCTGGCATAAAAGTATTTCCAACTTTTTCCTAAAGGAATGCGTTTCATAGGGGGTACATTCGTAATTTCAAGAATTAATTAAATTTTAAAACTTTACATAGTGTTCTTTGCAATAAAAAAATATTTTTGCCTATCATTATTTGTCAGAAGTATCACGTGTATATAGACCTATTGTTAAATGTTGATTATTTTTTTTACTGACACCACTGTCCTAACTGCTGAGAGCTATTAAGTCAGATCATTAGTACAGGGGCATTGACCTTCCCTATGCAGAACTGGCACAATACAATACACCTAGAGGTGTAATATGTGCCTTCTGAAAATGCTTTTGAAGGGCTGTAAGTTGGAACTTGTATCGGTTCCCTAACTGGAGAATTCACTACCTATATGTTTAGGTTATGACAGGCCTTCTGAGTACCCTGCTGTACGACGGAGTTGTTTCCCATCACTGAGTTCTCTTGTCTTTTGGCAACATCTGACATCCATTTAAATAAAATAAGCCAATTTCCTATGTAATTTATGCAGAAATTGCAGCAAGAAATATAACCTTTTCTGAATTTTCTCTTGACTTTAGAAACTAACTGCAGTAAAAGTTGGATCTTACTAAATGAGACAATTACTTCATCATTTTTGCTGCTAGTGCTGTTACAAGCTTATTTCAAGAGAACTTCTCATGTGCTTTAACAAACTGTTTAATGGGCATAAGATTTATGAAAGAAGGGGTCATAGTCCTGAATCATGGACCATGAACGCCTGTCAGTTCCCAGGGAAGGCAGAGAGGGGTATTAATGAATGAAAGCTTTTTTTCCTGAAGATGCTGCCCTCAGTATAGTCAGTGCCATTTTACTCTGGGAAGTCAAAATCTTAACATTTTGATAAGCAATCAAACAAATCCTCTTTCTGTGTCCATCTAGTTCTGATGCTAGCCCTCTTCAGACACCCAGCTGGAATACCAAAGGAAACATATTTTACGCTTGGGGTTTTTTTTTAACCTTTGCACCATTCATTACTAATTGAGCTACAGGTACTAGTTGACTTCTTTTAAATTACCACACTGCCAAATAGTTAGTTGTCTTAGTCTTTCTGTTAAATATGGCTTGATACTTTAGAAGTTACAGCATGTCTTTGAAGTATTTTGCTAAATGCCAGTTTTCTGATATTAAAGTTGTCACCATTTTTGTTTTCTAAGTAATGTGTAGTATCTGCTAACCCAGGCTAAAATTTGTAAAACATTTTAAAAGTATGGAATAAAACTCAAAGCACTTACTAATAATTACTTTGAAGAGTTAGTGAGTACTTCAATTATCTACAAAAGCTACAGATCCTCTGCCTTTTTCCAAGCTCTAGTGTGGCTGCTTTGAAGAACAGACATCAGATGGGCTATGTTTTTGCCCATGCCTGTGGGAAAGTGTGTATGGACAGAAAAAAGCACTTCTGAGAGCCCCTCTGGGCTTTTCAGCTGAAAATAGAGAAAAAACTAGAGAAGTCTGGACAATTAATAGTAATAATAATTAGGTGAGCTGATAGAGTCAAAGAGCGAGGGGAAATCTGAGCCACAAATCAAATCTGCTTTTATTACCTGGAGTAAACACCCCTCGGAGTAGTAACCAACCTCTGAAAAGTATGTATAAAGATACAAAATACGTGTGTAATGCGTTGATTCAAGGCAAATTAGCATGAGTTTTGATTATTCAGTGCTCTCTGAAGTATGTTGCTGGTATCCGTTAGACCAAATGATAGATGAATTTCTTCTCTAAAGTGGGCATAACTGTGCTTTCATCAGTGAGTGATTCCAGGTTTACCAAAATCAGAACCTCCTATTCTAAATCTCTGATAGCTTGAAGAGTTAAATTGTTCATGTAAATAATTGCATTCTGGGGTGGGTTGACCCCAACCTGCAGCTAAGCTAAGTTTTGGTCAGCTGCCCAGGTTGCATCCCCTCCAAACTTCTTGCCCACCCTTGGCCTACTTTCTGGGAGAGCAGAGAGGGAGAAGGAGGAGGAGAAAGCCTTGATGCTGTGCAGTCACTGCTCAGCAATGACCAAAACACTGTTATCAATAGTTTTGGCCACAAACACAAAACAGCACCTATGAAGAAAGTTAATTCCGTTCTGCCAGATGCTGTACACATCCCAACCATAGAAGTTTACCTGTATTGAATAAGTGCAGTAAAAATAGTGACAGGTACGGAAGGTGATAGCACAAAAAGAAAAGCAAGGCTCTAATTTGTGGCTAATTCTGCTGTGCGCTTCCCTGAACTTCTGAGCCTCACGCAGTTAAAAGTTCCTCAGGCCCATTTTGAAAAATAAACTAGGCTTCCTGCAGAGTGAACTAGTGCATACCTCTGTGTGAATTCCTGAGCTACCTGGTGGACCAACACAATGTGGCTCCACATGGATGCGCTGAGCAGGGCACTTTTGTAGGAGTAAGCTTTTCAGCTTGCCAGGTCAAGCTGCAAAAGCAGTACAATGCAGGTAACATCACACTCGGTGATGCTGAGACTCCCATCACAAGCATAGGAAGGTCAGAACACCAAATCCCTTGCCTGTCCCTTTTTGAAGTGAAAGCCGGTGTCGTTGCAACTTCCACACTGCAGAATGCTGACGGTCAGAAAACGGTAGTGGATAACAGTTACACCCCTGTTTTGGTAAATTAAGTATATTTTTCCATGAAGAACTCATACTGATTTCTTTTTCTTTGCTTGTGCCATGTAACTACTGTTGGATAAGCAACCGGTCAGGACTGCTATCACAAAAAATTACTCCTTATATCCATACTGACAACAAAGTAGGTGGAGAGTAGTCCCATAGCTCACATAACCATCTTTGCTTTTGTCCACTTCTGTGGGGTTTTTTTTCATCTAAGAGGGTGGGAAAAAAAAGCAAAATAATTTGAGAACTTGATTTCAATTAATTTTAATAAAAATAAGCCCACGAACAGACAGAGATCTCCCCCTCATCCCTAGCTAAGGAATTCAGAGCTGCTGGTGTGCCCGCTGGGTACTTGCCTACTGGTGCTATGGCGTTGCCTCACAAAGTGGCATTTTCCTTTCAGCTGAAGTAGCATGGATGTGTTGAAGGAGCATGACAAGATGAGATAAAAGCTTAAAGAGAAGAATTTTGACAGATAGGCTTCAGTTACCATCTCTTGCCTACAAGGTGTGACCCTTGTATACACTTCATGCTGCTCAAAAAATTCATAAAGTGCATTCCACAGTGAGGGGAAATGGATGGGTCGGTTCGCTCACCAGCGATGAAGTACCGGTGTTTGCAGGGTGGAGTGAAGCTGCTATTTAACAGTGCGTGAAATGATACACAACCTTTTGGTCAGGGTGGAAAGACTGCAGTAACAATTTGAGAGCACAGAGGAAATTACAGACTATAATTACTCGCTGCAAGCAGTAAAATGGGGCTAGTGCCCCACCTCTTGCACGAAGCAGTAAGAATCCCTAACTGAAGCATTTTATTATTTGGTTTTGTCTTGAAAGCAAAAAGCTGAGCACTATAACATGGAGGCAGTAGCTCAGTACTTACTTGGTGGTTGCAAATGGAGGAGCAATGAATTCACTGCCATTTCAATTCCAGACTGGTGACAATAAAAAAGCAGGCTGTACTCTAGGGAGAAGAAATTGGTTGCCCAGGCTACAGTGGCAGGCACAGCATATCGCTTCAGCTGAGCAGCAAAAATGACCCTTTATTACGCTGCATCTTCTACAACTGCAGCTACTACTCATCAGCTGTGGTGGTGGAGTATAACAGATTACAAACCTGCAGTGTAAACTCACTTGAGTGCTGCCTGCTCACTCAGTAGTGCCACTCTTGTCCAATATTTTTCACACGTGTGGACAACAGAATATATCTAACCTTATTCTCTGGATGGATTGTACTCTATCATGAAACACAACTGTAGGCAGGCTGTATGTGTGTAAACCACTCAACTGTAGTGCATATAATACCTGCTTCCAAAATTTTATCCTTGGCTCCTTGTGCTGTTTTCTATGTTCATAAACTATGCCATTGTTAATGTCAGTCTTTCACATTGTCCTCAGGAAGCAGAACTATTTTGCAGGACATCTACTGTAAATGTGACAAAAATACTTTTAATAATTTTAATAAATGGGGTGGGAAAACTGTAAAATAGACATTTTAGGGTTCTGAAGTCATTGTGAATCAATAGCTTCACATCACAATGACTCATTAAATATAAAAAGGTTTATTTTGAAACATGGTAGTTAAGCTTTTATATGAGTCTAAAATAAAAAAATTGAAATCAAAAGTAAGAAAGTTTTGATGGTTCAGTATCCAGCAAAGGCTACAGCTTACTCTGACAGACTACACTGTATTTGTATTTTCTTTCCACAGGATTACATTTCCTCATTGAAATACACAGATGAGGCTTTGAATAGATGAAAGATTTATTTACCTTTGATTTTTTTTTTAAAAATGGGTTACTTCTTTGGTGTACTTTCAAACGTACAAGGATTTCTAACTGAAACTAAGCGCAGTCAAGTTTCAGATGACTCCAGTATGTTATTCCTATTTTCATTATTGAACTGTTTACATAAATGACTGGGAAGTAATTACTGGGGTACCTTTCTTTCCCTAACAGTAAGGGATATTTAACTTTCCAGAGGCAGGACAAAAAACATTCAGGTGCAGTCTGCTGCCTCTCGCTCTGGCCGCTCCTCTCACAGGCACGCTTCCTTGATTCACTGTGGTGACAGCTTCTTGATCATTGCAAGCAGAAATGTCTGAAATGAAGATCCTAAGTGTCATCGCTCAGAAGGTACACAGACATAGACCCCTTGAAATGTAGATGTGTAGGTACATCCTGTGTTACAAAAAGTTAACAGAAAAGGGGAACTGAGGTAAATGGTGAAAGAACCTGCGTGTCCGCCAAAAGCATTGGTGGAATATCACCGGCAGGTACTGTGGCCCACTGCAGTCTGCACTGTATCGCAAGGTGGGAGTACTGGTACCAGTTTCCTAGATGGCTGTGGATCCTTCACGCTTCTTAGCTCTTTTTTCTTTACTCACAGAAATAAGTGTTGTATGCAGAGTTTGACATAGCAGTAAAATGCGATGAGCACCCAGCTTTGGAAGGGGGAAGAACTTGTGATTCCTGTCCATGTGCTTAATCATTTCAAAGCGGCTTTGAGGTGGGTAACATAAATACATTAAAAGAATCTGAGCAATCTGCCTTCCCAAACTGGAAGCAATACAGGCTAATGGAAAGCCATTAGACCAACAAGACTCTCAAATGCTTGTGTAAGTCATTTATCTTCCATCTACCACAGTTTCCCTAGCAGAAAAATGAAGATAAAACACGTACCACTTTCTGTGATAATGAAATTAAAAGAAAGACAGTGTTCAAATACGATGCATTGTGCTCTGGAACAGGAACTAGTTTTTTTGACCTCTCACAATAAAATGGGTAATGATTATCTTAGATTCCAAGATACTGAAAAATTTATTTTTCAGTGCACAAACAGTGAAGTAGAAGGATTGTTTTCGCCAGTGAAATTTATACTCCAGCAACATTTTGAATAAATTTTTAAAAAATATTCTAAAAACAGCTATAGGACCATGAGATTACTGACCCAAAGCTTTACAGTGAAGTATAAAACTGCTTGCACTCACAGTTAAATGAACTCTGTAGATTGCTAGCGGCAAGCATGCATCAGAAATAAAGAAATTAAACAAATCACTGGCAAAGTTTTATAGCAATCATGTCAAGAGGGTGTTTCTGTGAGCTATTAGTTTGTGATGGTTTTATTTCCTGTCTATTTTATCTATTTATCAGGAACAGCTTAATAGGATAGAGAAATACGGTGTTTTCACAGTCTGTGGAGCAGAGCTCCTATGTAGCTGTGTAAGAAGTTCAGCCATGCACCCTTCGAGGAATGAAAGACTTAAATCAGTGCAAAGTGCTGGGTAAGAGCAGCATGAGGGACGTAATAAACGGCGTAGCAATAGAGCGCAGGAGGGAGGAGCAGGCGTGGAAGGGCAGCTTTAGCAAGCGTTGGTGTGGTGGAGGAGGATTTTGGAGAGGTTGCTGTATATGACAGAGAGCAGCAGCCTGCCTCCAGTGCTGCCTGCCTCCAGTGCTGCCTTCCTCCAGTGCTGCCTTCCTCTGCTCAGCTCACTGTGCCGCTGAGGGGGGTGACGGGGCGGACTTGGTGCTGCTGCTGGGAACATGCAGTGGAACTGCAGAGTAGGTTTGCTGGGGGCCAGAGTGGGTGTATGTGAAAGAAAGAATGGACAAATAACTGTTTTAATTTAGTTACAGTAGGGAGATGTTTTCTACGCAGCCAGAGTGTGGTTTAGAGAGCCTTCGGGGTAAATGGCACTCAGTGTTCACTCAGGCCACACACAAGGATCATGCACTCATATGCACACAAACACACTTGCAAAAACAAACCCTTTGCACAGGCCGTCTCAGCAAACATCTTAAAAATCCGCACTTCGCCCACAGTGCCAGAGGATGCTTTAGGACCTTTGCGAGTGTTGTTCAGGCAGCACTGCAGGTATCGAGAAACACAGCATGTGAAACAGAGAAAGAGGTCTAACAAAATGTGAAGCATGAACTTTACAGTAGAAATAAACACAATATGCTTCTGCATATGCAAAATATTCCTGAGACAGGTGGGCTTCCAGGCATTTCAAGAGGAGGGGGAAATATCTCTGCCTATTTCAGCTTTTCCATGCAGATGTAATAATGTGTCATCGTTAACTCTTTCCTAGAGGCTTCAGGCCTTTGTGCGTGTCTGTGTGTGCTATAATTAGCAAATGAATTAAAGCTGAACCACTGCTTCGTCAGTCACCTATAAGGCAAGTAAAATCAACTGCAGGAAAGAAAGTACCTGTAACATTTCAAGGTGTTATGTGGGAGCCCAATCACTTTTATTCATAAAATGAAATCTTTTGGTTCTTGTGACCAAATGCTTTACCAGAGTTACCTGAAGTAAGAGATACAAGAAAGTGTTACTCTTCTCGTGCAATCTTAAAGTCAGTAACCATGGCTTGAGTGGGACACAAGCTTTGTGTGCCTTCTGCACGAAACAGTCCTCCCTGCCTACTGTCACTCTGCTCTCTCATAGATTTAAGCCTGTGGCCACATGCTCCATACTCAGCACCTGAAGAAAACCAGTAAGGAATGTTTCAATAATATGTATAGTTTTCTTTTCCAGAATATCCTTCCTGAGAGCCCATGTGGGATATCGTGTCTGAAGCAGAGAGCGTTTTGCAAACGAGAACATCCCACCACCTTGCAAAGGAGACCAGGTGGCAGAGCACTTGGCTCAAGATCATCAGCCGGAGTTTCCCACCTTCCAAGTGAGTGGAAGAGCTATTGGTTATTCAGGGTGGGACAGTTGTGATAAATAAGCAGGGAATATGAGTAACACCTGGACTTGAATCTTGTTTCCACACCTTCGTTCAATGCCACAGCTCCTGAGGATGAGGTCTTGCACTATTTCTCCCCTTTATCATTATTTAATTTAGATCAAATCTATATCACTGTTTAAACAAAAATTTTACTGTGGAAATTTTGCCAAAGCAAGACATTTAAGGATGTTGTATTTTCATTGCAACGATTTGTTGTTGCTAGTGCTGCAGAATAAATCAAAGACTGTATGGCAAGGTGGTCACGAAGTGAGGGAACCCCCACGGCCCAAGCCAGCTGGGGTGCTAGTGGTGTTTTCTGCTTTCAGAAGCATCCCTGCTCTGATGGCTGGAAGGTGATCCAGAGGTTAAAACAAAGCCCAGTAATGTAGAGTTCATTATAATGCTGCACCTACTGGGGGAAATGCTGAATTCTGGGAAAACCTGCAGGTCTGAGCATCATCTGCTGAAAAAAAAAAAGCAAACAATAGGGAAGAATGTAGTTTAGGTAGCTGGTTGCAATAAGCAGATAGGAAACTACTTTTGTTCGAGCAAAAAAAGCAAAACGTTGGACACTGTGGAAGACCAAAACGGTTTGTAATCACAGCTGTCCTCCGGATATCAAAGGCCAGATTTACTTTCTATCTCTTTCCTTTGCTGTAGGTACAGGAAGAATTAGAATAAGCATTCATCCTACACTGTCTTTGTTGTGCTATTGTTCAGTTCATACACATTTAGAAAAGGAAAAGAATAAATACTCAAATTGAAATTCCTGAAAGAGGTGTGATGTTTAGAGGGAGAGAAATATGTGTACTTAATGTTCTTGCCTCATGACACAAGCAGGCAAACTTTACTAAATTATTGTCAACAGAGAATTAGAGACAAGAACAGACCA
This sequence comes from Rhynochetos jubatus, assembly GCA_027574665.1. NCBI lineage: Eukaryota > Metazoa > Chordata > Aves > Eurypygiformes > Rhynochetidae > Rhynochetos > Rhynochetos jubatus. Next base: position 33,346,231 of record CM050690.1, read on the forward strand.
TACAAGAAAGTGTCATTAGCACTCTGGAGTAACTCACAGCAATGCAGTTATTCCTTCTGTGTGGAGTCGGTTACATGCTTTTTCTACAGCCGTGGCAGCACCAGCCCAAAGGGCCATCGTAAACCATCTGCTGCCAGCCTGCCCAGCCATGCTGGCTCGTGCGTTGGCAGCAACGAGCCCATTCTGCCTGGCCGTCCAGACGATCAGAGAGCTTCAGACTTCACAGTGACAGGCTGTTATCAACCGCCTGAAGAAAAACAGGAAAACATGCAAACTACTTAATTTTCTCTAAAGTTCATGATGTCTGTATTGATTCTGAACATAATTAATGACCCAAGTGTATGTAAGGCACTACTCTGTTATTTGGTATCCTTTCCGGCTGAATCCAGTTGAGTGCCATCCATGTAACACATAAAGATTAGCGTGGGACATGAGTATGGGTTGGATACACTGCCACTGTATGTTTCCTTGAAACTAGTAAGGGTTCACCTTCCCCTTTTTGTTTAGAAGTAATACACTGCAAGTTATGGCAGAGCTAGTTACCACCTAACCCTCGCTTTGTTGAGCTGGATCCTTGGAAGGACTAGAAGAGAAATTAAGCCTCAACATTTCTCCTCCACAATAATCTCCACATAGTTTTGGGTAACAAAAACTCCTTGACCCATCTTTCACAGACTATACAATTGTTTCTATGACATAACGAGCTTCAGCAGCTGCTACCCTGGCCTGGATTCAAGCTGATGATCAGCATCTCTCTGTTTCCAATTCACAGGTATAGAAGTTCAGTGTTTGTTACCAATTCTTTTCTGCAACTGCCCCGTTCAAGAACAAAAAGACTTGCATCCAGGTTTGCATAAGCAAACTTCCAGAGCTTCACCAAATCTACAGAGCGTGTACTTATCACAGATGTGTGATAGTGGGTACTTGAATTTGTTGTGATAAATCAGGGACAGTAAGAAATAGGAGAAGATCCTTTGCTAGAGATCGGTGGGGAAGCAGAAGTCTGGGGTAGTCTGAGGGATAAAGACTCTTCTTTAGTTAAAGAAGAAAAAATGACAAATTTGTTGATTCTGTAGAAATGACATGATGGTGCAGTGCATTCTGGAGGTTATGAGCTTCATAACCAACTTAGACAAACACTTTCAGAACACAGTAAACTGTCAGAGAAGGTGGAAGATACCCTTCTTCGCAAGGCTCATGGGATTGAAGCTGGTGGAAGGAGCAGCAAGAAGGGAGAGGCAGGGGATACCAGAAGGCAGAGTATCACTCAAACTTCAGGTAAGAGCCACCTTTAAAATAAAATGCTTGACAGGTAATTTTTATTAAAGTTCTCTTGTTAAAGTTGTGAAATTTTCAGGTTTTCCTCAAAATATATTGCCTGGTTAATTGAATGTGTTCTGTTAGAAACATGAAATATTTGCTATAAAAGTAACATTTTTCAACAATTTTTACAGTTCATTTCTAGCCTGTAAATAAGCCTATCTTGCCAAAAAACATTGTTTTATTTTGTGACTGTTTTTAAAAGGGTCTTTGCTAATGGAAAAAAAAATTCTCCTTCCCAGGAAAACTGAAGCTCATCTGAAGAGAAAGTCCTGCTGAAATTATGAAGGTTACCATAGCACACGAGCTTTTACTGGGACAATCAGTAAGAGCATCCTGTGATCTCAGCAGGCACCAAGTCCCAAACTTTCATTCTTCAGCTAATTAGTGCAAAACAGAAACTTTCCACATTGGAAAGCAATATTGCCACCATTGAAACACAATGTAACTTACAGAATTGCAGCAGCAGATTGGACCCAAGTCCACCTAGGCCTGCAGACAGTCTTGAAAAGTGTCTGGTATATTTATAGTGAGGACAGGGTGACTGTTCCTACCATACATTTCCCAGCCTCCCATAGCCAGTATTTGAGACATTTCTGTCTCAAGCCTCCAAGGTGCACAATTTGGAGGTGTGGAGAAAGTCAGCACCTCTGCCTGAATAAGTCTATGTGTGATAACTTCACTGGATGTCCCTGTTGCTAATTTCATTAGATCCTTCTTCAGGCCTCTTCACTGCAGTAATAATTTCATTGGCCTCTGTGATTCTTTTCCCCTTCCTTCATCCTCAATCCTCACTTCCCAAATTGAAGAATCATTTTTACTCATCTTGTCCTGTATGACCGGTGTTTCATACCACTCTTCATTCTTGTTACCCTTCCCTGGTTTTGTTTCTTCCTCAGCAATAGTGGTTTTGAGATACTGCCCAAAATTGTCAAACCTGGATACAAATTAGATTTCTATAGCGTAACAGTTGTTAGGTCGTCCGGATGATGACCCAAGAGTAAAACTTGGGAGTTTAATTCCTAATTACATTTTCAAGCAGTTTTCACAAATGAATGCGCTGTTCCAACACTCTGCAGCGCTCCACCAGTGAGCGGCTGTTTGCTAAATGTTAATACCAGTACTCATGCTCTGTTTGAGGAATGAAAAGCAAATGATCGTAGCTGATAACACGGAACGGTAAGGACTACTTCCAGTGCAAATTGCACTAACCTTGACAGTTTGTCACTGGATGTCTGCAGGGTTGTGTAACTGCAAATTATAGCTGTCACAAGATTTCCAGGTGGGAATAGTTTTATCACATACAGAGAGATGACTTTGGAGAGGCTGAAATTCCACCCCCAAAGCAGTAGGCGATTTATGGAAAATTCTTCAAGATAATTTTTACCAGGTGTAATTGGCAAGAGTTTACAGAAAATGCCTGTATTTCATAAACAAGCTTTTGACTAGCATATTGATAATACCAGACTTTCTCTATTTTTAAAAGGTAATCTTACTGATAGAAGAGTATTACAGGAAAGAATTCACAGCCCTGACAATCTACACCAAAATGAAGAACAGGCCAGTACATAGGAATACAATTCAAAGATAAGTTCACGAAAAACAAGAACTAAAATTCTGTTGAATTTTTCTTGAATGAGCAATGCAAAGCTAACAGGGCTAACAATTCAGTTGTCTGCCCTATGCAATTGCTTCTCTTTTTCTTCCGTCTTGGAAATCAGTCGGTTCTGATATTTGGGCTTACATAACAAATAGGAATGGATTTAAGTCAGAGTGAAATAAGGCTGATATTCACAATATATTCAACATACTTCTAATGAACACTTTACATCACATGTCATACTAAATATCTGGTTCTAGAAGTGTCTGATCTCAAATAATTTTCATTCAGGTGAAATGACAGAGGAGCTACTACTAAAATGAATTCTGAAGAAAATGCCGTTAAGGAATAATGTAGGAATGTATAGCTGTAATTGGATCTGGAGAGACCTTCCTCTCATCTGTGTCATGCACATAAAATATGTTTTTCTGCTCAGTTTTAGTCCATTTAAGCTAGCAGTGTGTGACGGTTACCTTTATTTTTAAGATTAATTTTATTTACATCACTGGAGATACAGATATCAGCATTTCCACACTAAGTGAACATCTGAAGGCTATGAAATGACTAAATGTGTTAGGCACCCCTATGGAATTTTCATAAACTGAACCAAGTTTTCACACTTAGGCAGCTGACTAGGGTAAAGATGAAGCAGGAAAGGCCAGGAGAAGATAGCATTATCTTGACATGATCTGTTAAACAAGAAATATCACCTGTTTGCATTCTGCTTTATCCCCCCAACACACATATCCCACACTCCAAAACAGTAATCATGACATCCTGTAACTTGAAACCAATACTTTAAAGCATCTTAGTTTTGTGTAAATTAGAGAGTCTGCTACACAAATAATTTGCACTGAAATGTTTATCAGCTCTCTGACATAGCTGCTTCCATTTATAGCTTATAAACTGTTTTTACTGATTCCTTCACATCTGATAACACGGCTTCAGAACAGGTGGTGAAAATGTTAGGCAATTATGAGAGCCTCTGTTTGCGCGTGTGTGGTCTCTTGGTGTGCAAGGCCACTGACCACATACAAAGCCATTGTAAAAGTCTCAAATTTAGATTTTCAGCCTCTCTTGCTGAGTACTGCCCTAACTGCAGCTGGAGTCTTTCTGGACTGTAAGCAGCTTTGTTGAAGGGTTAAAAGTTCAGGATTACCAAAACCTATATTTAAGAACAAATTTTCCTCAAAGTACATCACTAAATATTTTTAAATCTTGTGTGTGTGAGTAGTGTGGCACTGAGTAACTGTACAGTATTCCAGTGTAAGTTTGGCTACTTAGTACGGCTCAGAGAGTGGCAAGTTGACCTAGGCAGGAGTGGTTATTTTTGCTGCATGTACCATTGCACATTTAGAGATTTTGCAAGAAACCTTGCTGGAATAAGTTGACTGTCCAGAGGTAAATTAGCTTCAAACTAATTTGATATTCCATCAGGTTGAGAGAGGAAGGGTTGTTTAGTTTTTCTTCGTGGTTTTATCATGAAAATATTCTTCACGAGGTTTCTTGAAAATTCTTCTTATTCCATTAGAAATATCCACCTCTAGAGGCAGAATACTGTCTCACCAGTAGGTATAGACCAACTCAGAGTATTTTCCACTACTGTCCTGCATTTGGATGTGACAACTGCCATTTGCCATTATACTGAATCAAAATCAACTTCAAATATTTGCCCTACACCACAACAGGGATGCACATCTTGGATTTCAGAAACCATTAAAATAACCTTTATAGAACTGAAAGGAACAAAGAAGTAATAGGATATTCTACAGATGTTGCAGTCTTGCCTTACTCCTTCCATCACTGTATTCCCTCCGAACACACCTGCATCTATCCAGGTCCCCTTCACATTTAGTGTGTAGACATAACCTCCAGCACAAGAACATGTGCTCTAGTCTAGGAATTTAAATATAAATATTTAAATATACTTCTACAATGCATGTACTTTAATGAGAAATTCATCAACAGGTCTCTGCAGTTCATTTTATCAAAGTGTTCCCAGCAGATGTTTCCAGTACTATTGACGGCACTGGGGAAAGGGTAGCAAGTCTGTACATGAAGAGTGCATGAACCATAATCACTTTGAAAGAAGCATGTATCAGAAGGGTTAACTGCCTGGCCTTTGCAGCATTCCTTTGGGACCCAGTGTAGTACAATATATCCAGAGCTCATTGTACTCAAGTCCCCAAGGATTAATTTTGCTTCTTTGCATTTTCCTTTCTTGCAATTTGGGTTGCAACTAGTCCTAAAAGCCAGTCAGTGTATGACAATAAATACCATTATTCTAGTAATTAAATAGTTTTCTTATCAATGTCAGCAAATGACTGAAAATAGGGGGTTGTAAGAGAAGGTGTGAGGCTGCTTGCACTGCTTGTGCTCTCATCACAGCAGTAATTTTGTGTTCTTCAAAGGATCAAATTCATTAACACAATTTAAGATAACTAATACTTAAGTAACTAAAGATAACAGACTGCCGAGGCTTTGCAATGAAGACTGTAGTTGTGTAGTATTCCCCATGGCAGTTCACGCTGAGAACATGTACCTCCCCAGGAAAGCAGTGGAAGTAAGTAGAGAGACATGTGCGGCCTAAGCCCTGCTGCTGGGGATCGTGTGTGCTGAGGGCTCCAGGCGCTTGAAGAACACGAGGAACTGGGAAACAGAGATTTCCAAAAGCTTGATGTTCAACGTGCATGTCTACCTAAGGGTTCCTGTGCAGTAGAATGGGAGGTGACAACACAGAGAAAGACTATGCCACTGACTTTCCCTGTAACTTCCCTCATGATAAATTGAGGTGTATTTGGTATGCAACAGATTGTAATGTTACTATTGAGGGCACTACAGGTTTAAGTTTCCTAAAGAGAGTCTTCTTTTGGAGGAAAACCACAAAAAAACTAACACAAACAAATAAAACAACCCCCAACTACAAAAATCCCTCCTTGCAGTAAAGAAACTGAGCTCTGTTTTCCATCTGTAGGACCTCCCTCATGGGACAAGCAGTAGGCTGTTTGATGTACAGCCAAATTTGTTCCCAAAAGCTGTGTTAGTATAGGTTGCCCTTTGTAGAGAATTAGGGCATGGAACTGGTTTCTCCGGAGATCCCAGCTTGCATCAGAAGATCTGTATAAAAGTAATGTATGTTATTCAGAAAATCACAGTGATTGCTAGGAGGAAGGAGGGGGTTCTTGGGGGTTGGCCTTTTTTTTTTATTTTCCTTTTATTTTTGAGCCAGTTCCATCATCTAGAACTTCAACTTGGGAAACCAAGCCTAGCCATAGTTTACATAACTGTATAAATAATGCCAGCTGTAGAAGCATTCATACAACATTGACAGCAATGGATAAAAATACATAAAAACTCATTTGCTCAAACATTGCCTTTTAAGTACAGTAAATCAATGAGCATAAGTTCTCTGAAACACTGAGTTGAAATACAAGTGTTTATAAAATAGGGGGCTCCCAAGCAGATGTGCTAAGGGCTGCTTGGCGATATGCACATAAAAGTAAAAATTTCCCAAATGGCCACTCTTCTGGATCCATTATGTCTGAGCTGCAAACTAGTGATACCATGATCGTAGTCTTTAGAAATACAAACCTACCCAGCTTCACATGAGGTTCGTGGGCACTGCAAGGCTTTGTCATTTTTGAAAATCAAGGTCAGGTGCCACACGTTGCTTGTCCAGAAATATATAACTGCTTAATTCCTTTTCCTTTTGCCTTTTTGTTGTAGAACTGTCATTTGTAATCACTCCCACACATTGTTAAAGAAGAAGATACAACAGAATTTAACTTGCAAGTAGATATACATAAAAATAAATATCTCATGCCCAATTTTGCAACTCATTTCTTCAGCTTTACCACGATCTTCTAATCCTAACCTATGGCTCTAACGGATAAAATTAAACTAAATTCATACAGATCTTTAAACATTTATTTCAACATTTATTTCAGCATTTATTTCAAAAAGAAAAGAAAATAGTAAGTGATTAGCAACACTCAAAGACCTACTCTTCAACTAAGTGCCTATCCTTGGATCGTTTGTGATACAGGTTAAACACTTGCCTCCTAATTTGGTGTTATATTTACACATAAGACTGCTTTTCTCAAATAATTACCCCTTACTGACATGACGGATAGTTACAAATGGGACGTAGTCACGGAATGCAGTGTGTTTCAGTTTGTGGGGAGTTCAAGATTGACTTTCTATAGTTTTACGAAATAGTGCCTGTATTATGTTAGTGCTCTTCCCCATTCTCTGCCTTATCTCAGCCATGCGTTCCTGAACACCTAAATACTCACCAGGAATGCCAGTGGAGCAGATCTTGTTTCCAATTAATGATGTTTTTATTTGTATGAATTTGCAGAGGTTTTCTGTTTAGCCTGCTAATGGATGGAAATATGGAGTTCTTTTTCAATGTTTGGCCATGCCAAAAGATCACAAAACCAGAGTGAGGGAGCAGCTTTCTGGTTTCTGCTACCAATCTAATATCCTTCATACCTGTATAAAATTCAGTTTGTTGCTTTTTTCCGTGATTTTCATTGAGGATGGTTTATGAAACATGTAGTTCACAACTTTACTGAAACAGAGCGGAATTATTGAGAGTTTTGAAGAAAAAGAGACTGTACAGGAGACTGTTCATTTCATGATGCACAGGAACGTATCATCCTTTTCTTGCCTAGTGTTCTGTTTTACAGTTCAATGTACTGAAAGTTTTTAAGGTAAGAAAGGCTATTTTCCTCATGTAGTCTCACCCCCAGCTATTACAGGCAAAAGCACTGTTTTTATTCATATTTTATCAAGGTCCAGATCCACAACTTCTTTTTTACATAACAGAAGGTAAGCAACCTGAAAAGCTTGTGGGAAGCCTGTAGATTTTGTTGGAAATTGGTTTTGCCTAAAACATGAGGTGCTATCAACAGTAGATTTTATTTGCTGCCTTGAAACTGGATTTCAAAAACAGGACACCATGCAAAGACGAAAAGGTTTTTATTAGGGTATAATTAATAAGATGCAAAACTATCCACAGTTCGATTCTGATTGCCTGGAGAGTGACTGGAAGTTTTTATCACTGACTGTCGAAGGAGAGAATTTGCAGATTCCATCTAACCGCAAAGAAAGCCTGCAAAAAGGCCCCAAGTAGAAACTTCCCCCAGTTTCAGTAGAGTACTTATCAGATGTCTGGGAAAATAATTCCTTGGTTTTTGAATAATCTACACCAAAAAACCAAAGTGTTTGACTTTACTTTTTGTTTGCTCTGGAGACAAGCAAGATTTCATCATATAAGGTAGTCAATTTCTCACACTCTTGGGATGAAATTTATAAGAAAAGTTAAAATGGAAAAGAAAAAAACTGAAACAGTCCCTTATTGGAGACTGTATTCACAACAACAACAACAACAACAACAACAAAGAAACCTTGAATTTTCTTCACTTTGGGGACAGTCTTTTTTTCCCCAGTTTTCATGTTTCGGGACTCAAGAGTTCACAGGAAACAGCATGCTAAGTCAGCAATGCACACCAAGCAAGTCTCATAAACAGTAGTTCAGTGCAGAATAATATCAGGGCTGGACAAGAAGCTGTGTTCTCTCTTTTTCAAAATTTAAAGAAAGAAAAATTCTCATCTCATGGTAGGACAAAAAAGTATTATGCACATTTTCACAGGAACGTAAGGTACTTTCTGTAAAAAACTCAGCATTTTAACACCAGAACAGTTGCTTAGCCCAGGAGACTTTGGCAGAGCCAAGGTTCAAGTCTGGCGTCTGAAGCAGGCAGAACAGGCTGTGTCCCCACATTGTAGGGGAGTTTCCTGAACATTTTTTCTCCAGTCATGCATTTCAGCGTGACTTGAAATTCCTCTTCTTTTGTCAAAACTGGCATACATTTGAAAGTTCATGTTTTGTAATTTTTAAAAGACGAAACAGCTCACCTGAAAACATCTGACTTGCTCTAGTGAATGTGTCTTTTAAGTTTTCAGTCTATTGATTGAGGTCTGTTGAGTGTTAATATTGGTAATGTCCATTCATTGGGTATCCTGTTTATGTAAAACGATCCAGCAGAAAAGTTGCAAAATTTTTACCCCAGTGCTCCAGTCATTTTAGTTGGATCATAGTCAAATGAAAACCTAGTTTTAGCCAGTATTAAAAATGGTGTATCTAATTTGGCTTGAGGCTGTATGTGAACAAGTCCTTTTATAGTAATTGGAAAAGTACTATTTCACCAATATCTTCTGAAATCTAAATTTTAAAGCACTTCAGTTTCAGAACTGTGCCAAGTACTATAGAGTCATTAGGCATTTGAATTAAGGGGGTATATGGAAAGACCTTATCATTCAATTCATTAACTTCAGGAGAGGGAGGCTGTATCTTCTGTTTATATTCAAGGAAATGAATGTCAAAGATTGCCATGTGTGTGGTGTAAATAAGAAAGGCCACCAGTGGAGAGCTTTCATTTTTGTGATGAGAACATAAAAGTCAGTTGCTTCTGTTCCAGAGGTGATATTTTACTTAGACGTCTGCTCTGTTTGCAAAAAGGAGGCAAAATGTCTTTTGTTATTGATTTGCAGACTGAGAGGGTTTGGACATCAATTAAGTTTAAGCCTTTTGAAAGTCCTTCTGTAAACCTTCATGTTTTAATGATAGACTGAACAGTTCTTTGTAAAAATACAATTTAGATGAGAGACAGAGGGAATAAAGCAGATAGAGGGTGGGGGTTATCATGAGAATAATTGTGTTACATCCCAGGAGCATTTTGCTGCTTGTCATTAATTTGCCTAGACTGTAATTCTACTATGGAAACTTTTCCATGGGGAATTATATCACGCTATTCTAAATTCTTAACCATAGAAGAATGTAATTTTTGCCTGTGCTAACCAGGGAAAGAAAGATGATTAATCTGGCCATTTAGAGCGGTCAAAGGTGACAGGATTTTAAAGGAATTAATTTAAAGACATGCGCCAGTCTTCTTGACATCTTCAAGACAAGTTCCTTATTCTTTGGATTAACTTTTGGATGAATAAAAGCAAAGCCAGGGATTAATATTAAGGTTCTTATTATAATTACATGGCTCAAATAGCTTTGAAAATGAAGCAAAAATTATATTCGGTTCTTATATATTTATCCTACACCACCACCATGCAAATAATGTATAGAGAAAAGAATTGTTCTGTAGAATATGTTTTAATCTCTGAACTGATGTTTAATGGCTAAATCATGATGATTTACAAGGAAATGGTAGATGCTGGCTCTTTTTTCCTTGAACACGGACTTTTCTTTAGAGTGCAAGAATGAGCAGTCATTCAAGACATATAAGCAATAATTAATAAAAATGTATTGGTAACTTGAATTTCAAGTTTTTACTGCATCAGTCATTCCAGGAACAAAGCCACTAGTTAATTTTCTTCTATGCTGTGAGCATACGCTCTGCAGCAGTAGCCGTCTCCTGTATTAGTGTAAGGACTTCAATAACTTTAATAGCAGTTGTGTAACCAGTGAGTTCTCCATGTCCTTGTTACTAATTCCATAACTAACATTGAGATCAGACTGGATCTTTCATTACTTGAATTTCTTGAACCTTGAACCATGAGTGTAAGGTACTATGAAAATAAATGGTTTTCTTCTAATATCATTGCATCTGATAAGGTGCTACATAATCTGGACTCGAGCTCTTTAAAATTTCCCTCTTTGTACTTGATACAATTCTTGTGTGTATAAGTGTATGACGTTGCCCACTTGGTATTGTTGATGCAACTCAATAGAAAGTTGTCATTTTTATCCTTTTATTCTGTGATGAACCCGTAGCTATGTAATTATGATAGCTTCTTAGTAGTATGTTCTGCTAAAGTATCTGGCCTGATCAAAGACAGCTACATCAATCCATGGTCTGCTGCAGTAAACTCACAACTGTGTGTTTAAAAGAGACGATTTGTTTGACATATTTAAAAGTGACAAATGTTACTTAACAAAACTAAGAAAGCTCAGAATGTCACATTTCACAAGCATACAGAAAACACTCGCCTCTTCTGTCAGAGGTGTTTTGTGAATGTTCTTCAAAAAAGATAGCTGCAGAAAAATGTTTTAACTTGGGTTTTTTTACAGCAGAAAATTATTTTTGTTTTCCTTACGGACTTGAATGCTTTCACTACTAGCTGTACACAAATCACAGATAAAATCCTTCACCCTTAGTAGGAACCAGATTTTTCCTTCAGTTGCAAGTCACTTTCTCAATTCAGAACGTAAATAATACTTTTTGTCAATATGCATCTGACCCTAAAATTTTTGGGAAGATACTAGAGTTACACTTATGTACCTTATCTGAGCAAGAGGGTCCCAGTGACTAAGGTGATTGGTAAGCAAAATGGTTATAAATGGTTCCAACCATAATACCAAATAAACACCACTGACTTTGCCATTCACTGTCTTGTAGGCACTTCTTATAACCTCAAAAAATCATTTCCTAGAGCAGTGAATACATCAGTGTACACTGACACACTTTAGGTATTTCATTGAATTTAAAGCCCCTTAATTTTCAAATAAATTTTAACAGCTGAGAAACACATCCTGTGTTTCAGGATATATGATTGCAAGATATGCAATACAAGAAATAAATACCACATGGATTAAGTTAATATTCTTCTGTTCATAAATCTACCACACAGACTTCACCCTAGAAAATTCTTCTTTTATGAAAAAAAACCCACACCAAAGCCATCTGAATTTTCACTGCAAAACTGCAAGCAAATAGAAGTGTTTGCACTGCACACAAAATAGGTGGTAAATGTAAATACATTTTCTGATTTTCCCATGGTTTTTACCACTGGTTAAACTGATACTGGCTCTCCAGTGCTAGATCTCAAGGTGGGAGATAACCCTTTCCCTTATCCAACAACAAACTGTTACCTGAGGTCTAACTATAGTGTGCATTATTGTTAATGACAGTGCCTGTGGCAGAATATACCGCTGTGAAGTTGTCAAGTTGTTTTGCAATATTGAAAGTCAGAATAAACATTTTAATTTGAAATCTTTTAACATGGAAATAGCTGAGAAAGAATTAGCAAAGAATGCTTTAATACACCAGTCATTCTGCATAATTTCCTATTTTCTCCTTTTCCACTCATCGGTGCAGTTGAAAATGCTTAACTGAGTCTGAGTTTGGCTTTTAAAGGCCAATTTAGTTTCCTAGCAGATTGTGCAATGTATGGACAGTTCATGAGGTGGTTTTGTAAAGCTTTGACGTTGGCTCTTAGTTTTGTGACCCAGTCCAAGATAGATTAAAGATTGTGATTCCATTTCCAGCTTTTTAATGTTGGTTGGGGGCCTCCTTCTTTGGAGCCGTTTCTATTTACTGTCTGTTATTACTGCAACATGAAAACTGCCAAGGATTATGTTCAACTGGCATTCAGGTTTGCAGTCTGCATTGTGGTTGGATGAAACTCTTGCCTTCAAGGTTTATTTGCTTAATTGCTAAAAGCCCACAAACTAACCATTTCAAAGTAAGAGATCTTTTTAATATGGGACAGCGAACTCACCCATAAAAATGGAACAAAAATGGCCTCGTGTCCAGAAGAACCCAAGAACAGTCCAGGATGAAAATAACCTACAAGCTTCGTGCTGCAGTATTTTGTTTTCTTCATTCAGAAGAAAGGAAAAAGACAGTGTGTAGATGGATTAAAATGAGTTACTGTGTCTCTGCACACTTACAAAGCATCAGGCAAGGCATTACCTAGGAAGGCCCAGAAATGCCTAGAAATAAAACATGTCAGATCCTGGCCACACCTCATATAATAGAACTGTATTTTATGTTTTACTCCTGAGTGAGCTATGTCATAGTCAGTCACCTAGATAAAATTAAATTGTTAGTACCTGGTGGAAAAAAGCATTACAGACCATCTTGCAGGCTCAGCAGTTTCTGCAGTGAAGGCAGAGTCCCACTGTCTGAAAATTTTGAATCCAAACAACACACTGCCGTTTTACCAGCAAGTAAGGGTCAGTTCGCTATGAACACAAGGACCGGCATGCCGTCAGCCGGGAAATCACTAAGTGTTTGTGTGTTGAAAAGGTTTTGGGATGTTTTCAGAAGTCTATGAGATGTCTTTTTCTACTCCAGCCTCAGGGAGTCCAGTGGCACACTCCGCCAGCTGCGCAGGAGTCATCCGTGGAATAAAATCAGAGCCACGTGCTCGTGTACACAGTATGTAACTGTCACGGTTTGTGTTTACACAGGGAAGAGTTTGTATATGCATTCCCCAAAAAATCAGTTACAGATCACCCTTACCCCTCATCAGGCAGCACTCTTCACTCCTGTGAAACTTGTGAGCGAGACCACCATTTCTGCGGTTCTTGTGAGCGAGACCACTGTTTCTGCCATTATCAGTACGACAAAATTTCGTTCAGCCAGGCAGAGCATTTTGAACACTCACGTTCACAAACCGGTTGTGAAGTGTACTGAAGAAGTGGGGAAAAATAAAGCAGAAGTTGCAAGTTGCCATTTATTGTCACTGTGAGTCTACCTTGATCTAAAATACTGATGTCTAAGACGTGCCCTTCATGTCTAACGCAGACACCAAGTGTCCCCTGAACCAAAAACTGAGCGTTAAAAGCAAAAGTGCCAAACAGCTCTCACTGAGCAGGGATGCCTGTGTCTCGTGAGGATTTCCGTGTACTGTGTCGGAGGCAGGAGAGAAAGTTAATGTCGTATCTACTGAAATAAATGCAGCGATTCTAGCTTGGGTGTTCATTATTTCTGCAAAGCGCTGCAGCTGGAGCCTTGCCACTGGGAAATCTCCCAGCAGTTCACATGGCTACCGTTTTACTTTGCTTGGCTCAAAGGAAAGGAAAAAAGCGGGGTGGAAATATCATATGTCAATCAGGAATTACAGTGCCCCTCCAAACTCATCAAGTGCACGACCTGGAAAGGTGGAGACACCTCTAGCAGCACAGCACGGCAACTGCTGGACATGCCCGGGGTTTTGTTGAGGTTTCAGAGGTGTCAGATGCTTCTGGCCTCCAGCCTAGATATTTGGTAGTGAACAACAAGCACCTTCCGTGACAACGGACGTCTGTTGCATAGGAATGGAATGATTTATCATCAGATGAATTTTCTTTTTTGCCACACTTGTCTCATAAGCACCATATAATCAACCATGTCAAAGGCCAAGGAAACATGGTAATTTGAGCACAGAGATTCTTTTCTTCCCCAAAAGCACAAAAGGGTTTTCTGTCAGTTCAGTTTGTTCCTCATCCAATCTGAAGCTTAATTAATGTAACCAACATGGTAACACTCTAGTCATCCCTTCCAAATGAATTTGGACAAAAAAGGGGCTTGCAATGGAACAGAAGCTATGGAATTCACGGGTGTTACCTGTGAGCTTGCCCGGGCCCTCCAGACCTACAGGGTACTTGAGTGACTGTACAGGGGCATGGGGGGTGTGGTTTATTTATTTTCAGACCAGACCTTTCGTGTAGCTAACTGTCACAAAGTAGAAGGATACTTACCATGAAACTGAACACCCCCCCAAAATTATGGTGAGGTAGACTTTTGAAACCAGATTTTCAAACCAGTTTGATTGCTACAGTCACATTTGTCTCAGATGTTTGGACCATGCTGTTTATAACTCGTATCCAGAGAAACATCCTTACCTCATAGTCAGGATTAATTACTTTTGTATTTCATGTCCTTTTCATAGGGACATTATTAAACGACTTAATAGTCAGCTACATTTCAATATGTTCGAATGGGATCTCAAACTCCCAGGACAGATTTGTGTCCAGGCAATGCCAGTGGTTTGAGGAGCTGGTTTGCTGTAATCTGTAATTAGCTAAGTACTTTAGCTTGGACGTACTTAAAAGGTAATTTTAGTGACCATTTGTGCACTGTAGGGGCAGATACTACAGACATATACATGCTCCTCATATGCATACAAGGTGCCTGCAATGCCAACATACATAATGTAATTTTCAAGGCAAGATGAAAGTTCTATCTAAATACAGGGGTAGACGGAGGAATATTAAAGTGTATAGAGATAACTTTTTCCCATGTCCATCACAGTAGACCTTTACTGAGAACACCGTATGCATTATATATCGTTCAAGAGGATGGTATCTGGTTTTAGCACAACATCTTGGAAAAGTGTCTCATCCTGTATTGGAAGAATGAGATGATTCCAGGAAAAGTGCAATTATCAGCTGTCACTCTCTGGCGAAAAGTCAGGCATCGCCCACAAGCACAAATCAACCTACTTCCCAAAAATATGTCAGCAGAAGAAGGGAGATTTTCTTTTCCACATTAACACCATGTAACACCTGCTGGCCTGATCAGCTTTCTAGAAAGGGAAGTGCTCATTGGTCACCAGCAGCTAAAAGTTGTTGAGAGCTGATGAACATGGTTTTACCATATGTAGAAAGTAGCGTTAGCACCACCTGTACTGCTGGTGGTCCTTCAGCTTGGAAAAAAATGCCGCAGAAAGATTATGTATTTACAAGACACTGATCTGTATCAAAAGACAAGGAAGATGATTTCTTGCAAGCCTTCTTCCTTGCATAAATAGATTTGACTTGAGGTCTGTGTTTTATGTTTTTCTTTTGCTTTTACTGAATTTTCAAGGACTATAAAACATACTACTCATGCATATCCAAACCCTCAAAAAAGAAAAATATAATAATTTTCACAGCAAAAACCTTTACTGGGAACACCAACAAACAGCACTTTTTTTCCCCCTTCACAATGTTTGCCTGAAAAAAACCAAAGCAGAACCCACAAAGGGTTCAGCATTCTTGGAAAACTTCTTGATCAAGCAAATCTCTCACCAGACTCAATGGGATGCTGTCATGTGGTTTCTATGAGCTAAACTAAAAGGGATGGGGCCAGGGAATCATAACCCAAGTGGATTTCCAGAGGACATCTTGCCTGATGCCGTCGACATTCAGCAGAGCTGTGCATGCAATGAAACACAACAGTTTTTCCAGCCTGTGGAAAGAGTAAACTCCCTCTCCTGCTGACGTTCCTAGCAGTGTTGGAGGCTTAGATCCACACCACACTGACTGCTAGACCGCTTTATTTTAAGTACCCTGCCATCTCTAGGAACTTGTTGTCCTTGTTTTGGGTATCTGGATTTCCTAAAGCAACGTCTCAAAGAGGAAAGACGCCTAGCATAGGACCTGCAGTACCCAGCATGCCATACAGAACACATGATTTTCCATCCTTTCTCCTAATGCTGCTCCGGATTTAGGTAAAATAAGAAGCCAGAGGTGAAACAAACAGAATTTCTCTGTATTCTTGTAGCACAAGAGATATGTCATGCCATACCAGACTGCACAGTTTCTCTAAGCCAGGGAGCCAGGGTGCTCTTTGCTGAATGCAGGAAGACAACAAGAGATGTCACACCAAGCACACCAGACCCTTGTGAGGGAGGGTGTAGCACTTATACTGTTCACTTCAAATTAGGCTTTGCAGGAATGTAAATGCCATGTAAGCCAAAGAGCAATTATAAGCGAGAAAGCTTCTTCAAAGTAAAAGAAGATATCCATTACTTCAATACAACGTAAAAATCACTTCCCTCAAAAAAAAAAAAATATTCAGGTTCTTAAGTAGAAGGAAGAAGTAGTAAAATTGGTACAGATGCTGAAGTAGAACTGAATGTAATAACATTCTTTTTTTCCAAAAAGTCAATGAGAACTTCATTGTAAAATAGTAACCTCTTCACCAGTAGAAAGCACGTTCATAAACTAAGAATATGAAATTCTTAGTTTACTAATGCTGATTACTACAATGATATCTGATTGCATATAAAGAGCAAGAATTTGACACTACTACCATTTGGTTTAAGGAGGGAGGGAGTTTTTTGTAGGACTAGAGAATACCATGAGTCCTGCTTCACATGTCCAAGAACCTACAACTGAGATTTGCCCCTTTTCACCAACAAAGCTCTGATCATCTTACGCATTTTTTTGTTGTAAGGGAACTCATGTCTCAGAAAACTCAAGAATAACCACTGAGAAGTTAAAAATCTAATGCAGTAGGGCAAGATTTAGGGTAGGAATTTCAGTAATGGTCAAGATCTATATACAGGTGTACAAAGTAGTAAAGTGAAAATAGCTTGTGGTTCACAGCAACTGCTGAATTCTGCTGTCAACTGATCGATGCTTTCCACTCTAAGCAGGATGTTTTAATACCTCATTTATCTCTCCTTCTCCTAGTAGGCATTCATGGGCCTCGATCAGCACAGTATTTGAAAAGAGGAGTAGCTGTTTCCCCCTCTGGATTTTCTTTCTTCCAGATGACTGGTAGAAAGGTTTGGTACATTTGCTTGTTTGAATATGTTTTCTGAATATGATCACGTTTTGCCATCACCTATGTGTAGCTCCCAAAGACTGTGATTAGTTCATTCACACTGGTATATTTCCGTGGAGGTTGAACATTTGCTAATATACTACAGTTGTGCATACTTATGCTGTTCAACCGATTTTTAACAAGGCTGTGGTAAAAAGTGTAAAGTGGTACTTTAACATGTAATAGAAAAGCCAATTCCTTCCTTCCTTCCTTCCTTCCTTCCTTCCTTCCTTCCTTCCTTCCTTCCTTCCTTCCTTCCTTCCTTCCTTCCTTCCTTCCTTCCTTCCTTCCTTCCTTCCTTCCTTCCTTCCTTCCTTCCTTCCTTCCTTCCTTCCTTTCTCTCTTCCTTTCTCTCTTCCTTCCTTCCTTCCTTTCTCTCTTCCTTTCTCTCTTCCTTCCTTCCTTCCTTCCTTCCTTCCTTCCTTCCTTCCTTCCTTCCTTCCTTCCTTCCTTCCTTCCTTCCTTCCTTCCTTCCTTCCTTCCTTCCTTCCTTCCTTCCTTCCTTCCTTCCTTCCTTCCTTCCTTCCTTCCTTCCTTCCTTCCTTCCTTCCTTCCTTCCTTCCTTCCTTCCTTCCTTCCTTCCTTCCTTCCTTCCTTCCTTCCTTCCTTCCTTCCTTCCTTCCTTCCTTCCTTCCTTCCTTCCTTCCTTCCTTCCTTCCTTCCTTCCTTCCTTCCTTTCTCTCTTCCTTCCTTCCTTCCTTCCTTCCTTCCTTCCTTCCTTTCTCTCTTCCTTTCTCTCTTCCTTTCTCTCTTCCTTTCTCTCTTTCTTTCTCTCTTTCTTTCTCTCTTTCTCTCTCTTTACCTCTCTCTCCCTCTCTCTTTCTTTCTCTCTTTCTTTCTCTCTTTCTCTCTCTTTACCTCTCTCTCCCTCTCTCTTTCTTTCTCTCTTTCTCTCTCTTTACCTCTCTCTCCCTCTCTCTTTCTTTCTCTCTTTTTCTCATTGTCCATCTTCTTTGGTCTCTCATTATTTACTGTATATTATGCTAGAAAATGTGTCCTTAACAGTAATACACCACATCCACAGTCAGTTCTTGAAATGTCCACTTTCATGATGATAGGAAACAGGACAGCCAGTGAAGCCCTGATCTTTTATAGTCCTGCTGTTAAAAGTACAGAATGTCTTCATGTCTCCATCGTGTGACAAACATAAAACAGTAATAGGGCTCACTTCTGAAAGCGATGCTTAATTAAAACAATATTTGCACCATTATTTTATTTAATAATAAAACCAGTATGGAAAACTCCTAAGCTATTTGAAACACTTCTGTACAAAAATAGACCTCTTGAGAGTAGATCTAGTCCTTCTCACCAGCATAACAGTTTTAACTGATTGCCTTCAGACATTTTTAATAAGAATCTTGAGGATGTCACATCATCTGGGAAGAAAAAAAGCCTATGACACAGAATTCCTCTAGAAAAAAAAAGGTCAAATATAAGCTTACAGGGAAATGTTCTTCTGAGCTGTGATGTTTTTATCATAAATATTGTAAACCTCATTCTTTGAAGACAAAGTTTCAAATTGCCTAGAAATATAACATAAAAAAAAAAAAATCTTCTCCTCATAAGGCAGTTGAATGGATCTCCATACAGAGCAGATGAAGCCTGATATAACCAGAGCTGGGTTTGAATAGCAAACAGTGAAGTTCTAAGTCTGAAGGAAGGTGAGGAAAAAGGCCAAGAGACAGAAACAAGGTATTTATGTGCACAAAAATTTTACTCAAGAAATGTCATTTTTTCAGAAAAGCTATGTTTTCAAGGGGAACTGTATTGTCTGTATAAAAAAAAGTATTTATACAAATAACACTCTAATATCACTGTTCTTTACAGCAGTCAGAGGCATCTTTACCATATAGGAAACAGTTTCCCTGACTTCTTGGCTTAAGTTTTCTTTGGGTTTATCTTCTTCCCTTCATTATAGATCTGTTATGAATAGAAGGTCAACTCATAATAGACCGAATTAAAACAAAACAAACAAAAAAAGCATACCTAACAAGAGAAAACAGCTCTTCAGAGAGCAGCAGGACTGGGTGTCTCCATCGGGGAAGTTCATAACTTGTATTTTTTATGTATCTTATTCTGAGAATTTAATCACTTGTGTCTTCCAACTTGTAACTTCATGGTGGTGTAGCATAAACGTACCTAAGGCCAAGCAACTGCACAACAAAGTGTTTTGGAATCCGGAACTGGAAAAGTGATCAAAAAGCGGTTCTGGTTCAGTCAGTTTTTAACGGCTTACTTGGTGCACATTCGTTTGAGGTACATTGTATTCTGTTTCCTTTTGGCAGAACCAGGAGAAACCAACACAATGTCTATGGTTGGAAGGAATTAGCCCCTGCAGTGGAACAGCGAACTTACTTCTGGAGCCATCGCCTGGACATGCGAGCAGGGAACAAAGGTTTATTTTCTTGCACTTTCAGTGCTGACTTCTTTCTACTTTTCAACTGAGGCCCTGTGAGGTAGCGAGGACGATAACTGTCAGAAAAATATCGGTGTCAGGCTGCCCCAAGGTGGGACAGTGATCCCCATGTCTGGAGAAAACATTTTTTTCCCTCCCTCTTATTTCATCTGTTGGATAGAAGAGAGAGACAAACCCTCAGACATATCGTTTCTCTCAGAAGACCCAACAGATTTTTTCTTTGCCCCTTCTGAAGCTGGAATGTAGCTTGAAAAAAGTGGGACAAAAGCCACAGAGTGCTGTCCCTTACAGCAGTGTTTATGACATCTATTTTTCAGTGTTGCAACTAGTCCGGTAGAAAATATATGAACTGGGCATGCTTTTCAAAATGATCAGGAAGAGGCGCTGAGAGTGCCTAATGTTTCCAAGGATCATCATTTTGGAAGTATTTAGAGAAAGACACAGTGATGAAGAGACCAGGAGTTGCCCACCAAAATAGTTCCCATCAAAACTCGACTATTTATAATTTCTTTCTTGAACAATAGCACTATAGAATTAGTGCAAATGCTAAATGTGGATGCTATGGGTGTGAAAGGAGCCATCAGAGATGTGAAAAACAGGCTAGATACAGTGCTCAGAGTAGTGATGCTGCAGGACTTCTACTGCCACGATGGGGCTACCTGCATGGGCGAGAGGTAGAAACTAGTCTGCAGTGTGTAATACTCTCCTTCCACATGTCATTTATTTAAGAAGTCTTTCTTGCTTTGTGGTGTATATATTGTTCTATTCAGATAATTTGATGCAGGCTAAGTGATCTGTGATTGATAGAAACACACAGTGAAGCTTTTGCTTGGCTTTAATATAGAACTTGAATTAATCTGTCCCAACACTTCAATGACAAAAACATTTTGAATACCTCATATGCATGGATAAGTACCCACAGTGCCCTCCTCTCCCTCTCAGCTTCTGTAACATAATGACCCTTCTACACTGACACTTGGCTGAAAAAAATTCAAATAGCCAGTTCAGCAAACCAGGTGCAGTCACGGGATGTGACTATTCTTTGTTAGACACACTGCAAGAACAGTCCTTACACCAGCCAATGAGACTGGAAACAGACCTGGATGAGTAAAACAAAAAAATCCAAAGCTGAGCCTATAAACAACTCTGTGTTTTTTATTTAGCTAATTTAATTACAGGAACTTAAAACAGACCAAGTGTGTGCGAACAGCAACATTCTTCTATAACTTGATGCATTTTAAATGCTGTGAGTGTTTTCTTGTGGGAGAGAGAGGAGAGGCACACGGAGCTCTCTCTGAAAGCAATTAAATACTAATAACAGGGGGTGACATCATGCTGCATGACTTCTTCAATTAGAACACCAAGTCATTTCTGGCTTAATCATTCCCACTTGTTAATTTGTTCTCTAGAAGACTTAACAGACCTGTTTCTTGCCCCTATTTAAAATGGGATTTCTGATTCTGACACCTTTTAAACAGAATTCCACTTGGATGCAGCCTTCTATTAAAACAGAATCTGGTATTTTTCCTGCAGCAGAACAAGACGTCAATACCGCAGATGAAAAACTGATACAAATTAAATAAATTAACTTGAGTGCTTTCATGTGCCATTTAGCAGGAGTATGGACTGAATCCTCCTCTTACTGAGATTAAATAGAAATTTTGCTACTGGCCACGGTAGAAAACAAATGTAGCCCAGTATATTTAAATTGTTATGCATCTTCCCAAGTGCTTAGCTTACAGTTTGTAAGAAAATCATGATTTTATGTCAAATCCTGTATTCAAGGTATTTGAGGAAAATAAGGAGACATTGTAACATTGAGCATTTAAAGAATGTTACTAGGGCAGGGATAATCAAGGATATTCCTATTAATTACTGGGCAGTAAGTAAGTAATTTGAATCTTGCTTTGCATAAGTACTTTTGGTTCTATACTATCTTCACTCTTAAAAGGTTATTCTTGAAGTGTTTTCCACATTAGGTAAAAATAAGGCTGTATAAAAACATCTAACCTGAAGCCTATTCCCATTCTCTGTTCTTGTTCATGATTACTGTAGCCTTCCATTTTTCAACCTTTTGTGCTCTAATCTAAATGACTGATGTCACAGATACATCTTTAATGAAACCCTCATCTATTTGAAAGGAAATGGAACAACAAGTTATTACCTTTCTCCTTATATTTAAAAGTAGTGAATAACTGTAGAAAAATGAATTTAAGACCAAATCTTGTTTCCATCCTCAGACCAGGTTTGTTTTTTAGAAGTCATTTTTGACTGAAGCCATGACACCCTATCGATTCCAAAATCCCTCCTAATATTCAACAGGCCTCTCCCATAGTTATTACAGCTCTTAATCTTGTACATGATTTTGAGTGATTTGACAGTGTTTGTCAGGGTAATTGCTTACAAGGCTGGAAGAATTATAATCAGGGCTGTCAGGTGTACCGGGGCTTGCCTGAGCTGAACATATCCTGGACAATGTGAAACTGAAGTCAGGTCCATCCTGATCTGAGTAAAAAACCATACATACATCTATCTTTTACAAAAATATAAAAGGAGAAAAGGAAAAGTTCTTCTGAAAACAGGAGAGGCTCAGGCAAAATATAAGTGGTTGAATACAGAACAAATGTTAGCAGCAAAAGAGAGAAAGAACAGGACCCGTCACACATTTGGAGGAAAGAAAATACATCATTGTATTGGGAAGGAATCTGGCAGACTTTCTAATCCAATTTCCAATAACCTGTTTTATGAAATTTACTAAGATCAATAACTTTTAAATTAAATGTAGATAAATGGAGGTAAAGCATTGAAATTTCAAAACCTCACCTGAACTGAAGCATCTGTCTGTATTTTTAAAGGGTGTCTTCATTTCTTATTTCTGTGAAATGCTTTATAAACTTAAGCTAATAAGCCCTCCATATAGCCCTGCAAAATATGTACTAGTATCCCCATTTTACAGGTGAAGAAAGATTAAGTAACTTGGCTCAGACCACAAGAAAATGATGTATCGAAGCCAAATTAGAGATTTATAGTTTCTAGTTCTGCGCTCAGACCATTAAATCACATCTCTCAGTCCAGCCATCACTATTAACAAACTATCTTCCAAATTAACAGAGAAACATGATCTCGCAGACCTTCTGCAGTATCCCTCTTCTCCCTTCTTCCTTTTTCACTGGAGCACTCACAGACTTTATTTCCTAGTGGGAGCTGTAACGCCAAGATCCACTTTGTATATTGATATTAATGTGTAAAAGTCCCTGCGCGACAGAAGTGATCCAGAGCTTTCTGCAGTGCAGAAGGTCGTGCATCTGGCCTCTGCACCTGGTGAAAAGCTATTCAAAAGAAAACAGTAGAGTCATTTTCCAACGGCTACATATGTGCCTCCCACAGAGAGCTGCAGCTTCTGGCTTGGGGTAAGGACAGGAACTCTGTTACCACTCTGTATTTTTTCAACGGGAAAAACTATTATACCAATTTAGGTGGCTCTTCATTAATAAGTGGCTTGAGCTGTAAGCCTGCCTTAAGTCACTTTTCCTCCAAGTTAACAATGGGCGAAAGTGTCTAGCAACCACCTTCGTTAAGCTTTCTTGTCTTCCACCTTACAGCAGAGTGTAGAAATAGAAATGAAAATGTGCTCCAGTTAGACAGACAAGTGGCCATATTGTTTCACATTATTGCATGAAAAACTCAGCCTACGATTTCATTAGATATTTGTTTCTGTCTTACATTCTCCTCCATTTTACCGCCTATTTTTGTGCAGCCATTTTATTTCGACTTGAACACTGTGGGAGAAATCCTGATCTCATTGCAGTCAAAGGCAATGGTTAATACACCCTTCGCTGCAAGATTTTATCACGTGCATATGCGTGCAGCATGCAGCACAGAGTACGAAAGCTTTTGCCATTTTATAGTATTACAAATGTACTGACTTTCTATCTGTGAGACACATATCTGCTGTATACTTTGCAGCAGTAAATCTTCAAGTATAAAGGGAGAAATTGGTCCTGGCATAATTCCAGCAGAGTAATTAGGGTGACACCAGGAATGAGTTTGTCTGGCAGCATCTGGTTCAGGAGTAGAGAACCGTCTTGCCAGGACTTGAAGGCGTGAAGAATTTACCACAGGAAGAAAACTAACACTTCCTTTCCTAGGCTTGCCATATCCTACAAGGAATACCATCAGTAAGTCGCAGCTAAATGTCACTTGTTTGGTAGGAAGTACAGTCTCATGACGCAGAGATACATCATGTCCCGTGATGTGAAGTAGGTACAAATCCCAACTTAGAAAAGCTCGGACTATACGGAAGAGGAGAGAGAAGTGGGGACATAGGTGAACAGGACGGTGGACAGAGAGATTAGGCTCCAGGGAGACCTTATAGCACCTTCCAGTTCCTGAAGGGGGCCTGTAAAAGAGGACTTTTTACAAGGGCCTGTAGTGACAGGACAATGGCTTTAAATTGAAAGACAGCATTTTAAAGAAGGAAAAAATTTTTCACAGAGAGGGCGGTGAGGCACTGGAACAGGTTGCCCAGAGAAGCTGTGGATGCCCCATCCCTGGAAATGTTCAAGGCCAGGCTGGATGAGGCTTTGAGCAACCTGGTCTAGTGGAGGGTGTTCCTGCCCATGACAGGGGAGTTGGAACTAGATGGTCTTTACAGTCCCTTCCAACACAAACCATTCTGTGATTAGTTATGATGACAACTCATATTTTGGCCACTTTGTCTGAAAGACTGCCTTTATTGTAAATGGGGAGTGGTTCTGCCGAGGCAGGAGTGGTCCTTGCAGAACAGTGAGAGAATTTTACTGAAATGGGGCAAAATGCCTCCTGCCTTTGCCTGTTGGGTGGGCAGAGGATAAGTCAGGTCATAGCCTACCACTGAGCCCTGAGGTCTGGATTCTCTCCCACCCACTACAGCTGTTGCTGGGTTGAGGAGAAATCCAGACCCAGATTCCTGTTTAGTAGCAGGCAAGATGAATTGCCTCCAGCTTTGCTTCCAAGGTGTAAACCACAAAAATTCTGCCAGCTGTGGCAATTGTTTTCAGCCCCATCCTTCTCATCCTTCATTAAGTTACTAGGCAGTTAGTAAGATCAGGATACTGGGTTTGGAAAAGGTTTTGGAAAAGCCCAAACTAACCAGAATCTCACTGTATGTAGTCCCTGTGTGTGAAGTGCAGGTCCTGCAGCCATGTGCAGTGCAGCTGAGGGACACGGTTTCAGGGGACTCGCTGAGACATGCTATAGCATCATCTCGCAGCTTAGCGGTGCACAGTGTGTCTGTACGCCTGTGCACATTGAGATCGCCCTTTTCTTACCTTTTGCTTGACAAAAGGTGGGAAGCTAGACTGAAGATCCTGAGAGGAGAGTGGGAGCACTGCCTTCAGAGACACCCAGGTGCTGATGTCAGCAGAAATCTTTTTGCCAAGCAGTGTGGGCTGAATGCTTACGTAATTTTAAGAAAATTGTGAACTCTGAATTTCATCATATGCTTGTGTCTCTGTTTTGTTACTTCTGTGTTTGCATCAGGGATGCTGCGCCAAAGCAAAGACCACAAGACATGAGATCTCTAAGAGCCCCATTGGAGGTGTTATCGTTCCAAGACAAATATATATTTTACCCAGAGTCATACCTCAAGCACTGATTGGGAACAGTTTATAGAAGCATGTGCTGGTGTTGTATTGAATTGGTCTAAGGGCAGCAAAGACCCCAGAGTAAGTATAACAAAGTTTACTGTGTTGTTTATATAATTAAGATTCCTTTCTAGCATCAAACTATAGCTCCAGTTATAAAAAAACTCAGTCAGCGTTTGACTTGGTTTGAGCAGAAGAAGTCAAAATCAGCCCTAGCATAAACATGCAAAATTCCACTGAAATCAAGAGGCATTGTTCCTACTTACACCATGGCTGAATTTGGTCTAATGATTTGCAGAGCATCAAAGCGGCTGCTACTTCAAATGCAATTGCTATTTATAACCGATTACTCTTTTTACTGTACTGGCACTTGGTGGAGCCATGTGGATGTGAAGCTGCCTATAGTAGACACTGTTGCATGTTTTAGTAGGAGAACATCCCCCCTTTTCTGTTTTAGAAGTGGACAAGGAAAGTGCTGTGGTTTGTCCAAGGCCACCTGGCAAGCTTATGAAGTTTGGAGAAGTTGTATTCTTGCCTTCTTGAGTTGGGCTGTCTGTGACTCTTCACTCAACTCCTGTTCAGGTTTTGGCTAACACACAGCCCACACTAAGGCCTGATGTACACCAGGACCAGCACCATTAGATCCATGCTGGAGCAATGCTTAGGCTGGACATGATGGACAGGAAGGGCTAAAAGTCGTTATGCAGCCATTATTGCCTGCAGCTTGCTGTCTCCTTCAGCCATCACCCTTACGTTGATTGTCTGACAGTTTCTTCAGAATCCACTAAGTTATGGAAATGGTATAGACTCAACTTCCAGGCTGGAAGGTAATGAATGTGTCAGCTTAGCCAAAAAGCTTTGGAAGTGCATCCAACAGCAGCCAGACTGCTGGGACTTTTGTGGTTCCTGTGTGATGCCTGGGACACTCACACCCTGGCAGGGAAGGAAGGATGAGCACTCCCACCCTGACACGGTTAGGTGACTAGTTTGCTCTTAGGCACGTGAGTTACAAATCATGAATTAGAGAACTTGTGAGTTGGAAACCTCATGAATAAACTGATGAATTAGTGAATTCATGTATTAGACTACTCTGTACAAAGGGGACTGAGGCCTTGGTTTTCTTCTTTCCTAATGAGTCATAGAATAAATTTTAACTTACACAATCCTGTAAATTTGAGAGATACAAATATACTATGACAGCTGCCATAGTTTAACTGTTATTTCTGTGCAAATATTAGCTGAATGCTTTTGTTGTAAAATGCATTTTTTGCAGCCTTTGGCAGGGCAGGAAGACCATTTAGAGCCAAAGTGGAACTTCATGTCCTCTCTGCATGTCCATAGACCATCCAGATCCACAAGCTGCAGGTGGAGTTTCCATTACTATAGCTTGCAATCTGTGTAGAGACCTTATACCGTACTCTTAGCCCTAAACGGTTTTCATGTCAACGGTAATGCCCACATTGATTTCATCTGCGTCCAAGCATGGTCAGTCAGACCTAGCTGGCTGCTGGATGATGTATCCTGTAGGTTATTGCCAGCAGCAGCCCTGTGGTGATAGCCAGGACAAGACCCAGCCAGATCCCCTCCATTTCTTCAGTCCCAGCTGAATTTGTCTGAGTTTGAGCTTGGTCATGTCACAGATGAGGTGAAATCAACCACAACAGGTTTTGCTCCTCAGAGAACATTATGGGATGTTTGTCCTTCACCAGACCATCATCTCCTCTGGACCTGGCTAATCTGATACTCTCGTGGGGTCACTCGCCTCCGCAGTGGGACACAGGCAGAGCTCTGGCCTGAAGATAAGGTTGTTCAGATGGCACACAAGCCCACTGAGAACCACAAAACACGTACAGTTCTGTGGGTACTTCCAAGCACACGATACCCAGTAATTAATTAAACACCCATCTTTCCATGTTGGCCTTCAAACTGAGTGAACAATTAACTCTCCTGTTTTCAAAACGAGTATTTTCTCCAGTTCGAGTGAGACTGCAGCCTGTGATTCATCTAGGGCTTTCACAAGAAGTCAGTGAGAAAAGAAGGATCCTCTAGTCACTGTAAACACATTTCCCAGATGCCTTACGCTTCAGCTGGGATTTGTACAAATGGCCTTTCAGACTAAATGGACCCCGCTAATCTGCAGTGCAAAGCTGTCTCCACTGCATTTTCTGTGTTTGTTACCACGAGCAGTAGGATGACAGCTTGATTACATTTATGACATTTAAGGAGCCAGGACTTTTCTTCTGTTACCAGAAGAACAAGAGAAATCACTTGCTTTGAAAGAAAAGAGCCGGAAAGTTCATTTTTAGTTTGAGACTTAATCAATAGCTCTTCATTAACCTTTTATTTTAGAGATTAGAGGAAATTATCTCAGACTAAAGGTATGTGGTTATGCATTACCATGAAAAAAGTGGTATTCCATGCTAGTACACCATTCAAGGACTGCAGTCAAAACTGAAAAGAGGAAATGTCACCAAGCCATAATTTCTGTTCTCAGCTGTAGGCTGATTGAAAGGCATGACCTTCTTGCACTACAAGTAAGAGACAGCCTTTCTTCAGAGGACACAGCAAACCCAAGGGGTGAGACACAGATAGCTTGTGACTCAAGAAAGTAATGAACTTGGAAGGAGATGTAATTCAAATGACGACTGTGGTGTATTTCAAAACTAGAGCCTGCCTTTGCTGCAGTCTCAGATCTCTCACTGAAGTCTGTAAAGTGGGCAGTAAGTAACAGAAATGCTGGGCTTGATCGTCAGGAACCTGTTTCAGTAGGGGCAAAAAAACCCAGCTAAATTCACAGTGAAATGGGTGTGTTTGTCAAGATCTTTTCTGGAGAATGAATAAAGCATATCATTCTGTACTGGTCTATAAATGGTTAATCGTATCAGCCATCCTTTTGAATAGTCTTTTTGCATAACAATCTGATTAATCATTCTTAGGAAAAAGATTCTTCTGGAATCGAAAGAAAAATTCCCATCAGGAGAGGTAAGAATGTGTCCATTACTAGCTTACTCCAGACAACCCTGTCCATTTTTACTGTCTGCTGCCTCTTGCCAAAATTTCTTCCTGGCTGTGAAAAGAGAGGCAACACTTGGAATGGTTGAAGGGGACTGTGGAGGTGATAATCTTGATGGACATTCTCAAATCTTTTCCACACTTAATAAATATGGCAGTGTCATCTGGTAATATCCTTTCCTTTAGTATGTCATTCAGAACTTACCAAGAGACCCTGCTGCTTATGATGGATGCACTCTTTTCTGGTGTACTAAAAGTATATATTTATATAACAATACAGTGTAACTATCATATCATTCCTAGAGCAGGTAAACACTTATTTGATAATACGAGTAGCATCCTTGCCCTGATTTCCTCTCTCTGCTTAACTCACAAAGTAACCCTTCCTTCTGAACCCCTAAGTGAGTGCTCAGCAGCCTGGTGCGTATTTTATTGAGTACAATAAGTTAGTTTCTATTGCAATACTACCTCAGAACCCAGAAGGAGGGCTCCATTGCAATAAAATATCTAAAGCAACAAGGATTTTTTTTAAGATTTTGGTGATTATCCCTGTTTTGCATTGTCATGAGCAGGGAGGAGAAAAGAACATGGCAAAGGTATATCCATTTTGCACAAAGTTAGTTTTGCTTTCTGCAGTCACTGGGTCATTAGTTGGCTGCTTGCTTAGTTAAGGACAGATATCAGTCCTTCAGGGACACCTTAGCAAAAGCAGGTTTATAAGTCTTAATAACAAAAAATCTAAATCCCTGGCAGACAAAAAAATTTAAAGCTTCTGGGAAGTGGTGAACCAAAAGCAAAGGCGGACAATTGTTTATTCTCTACCAGCAGAAGAAGTATATATTTTCCTGTGAAACTCAAGTCACGAACTATTGCAATTCTACCTATTTCTGATGCTCTGATTTTATTTTCCACTGATACTCCTTTTTCATTATTGTCTTTTTTCTGAGCAGAAAGAAGTGGGACCAAAATCATAATTATCTCCATGTGCAAATACATGCCTCTGTTTTATATTTCTGCTCTCTTTGCAGGGTAACAAATGCCATTTAATATTTTCAAGATCATCTATTTTAAACATAATGAAGTATATTTTAAGAAGTTGTGTCAGATTAAGCCAATAGATAGTGTAACTGACAGATCTATTTGTGCAAGTTAAAGATGACAACCGCTCCGTTGGGTTGTTGTTTTGCTGACATTTCTTTGCCAGAATTTTCCAGACCTGGCAAATGGCAAAGAGTCCTTTATCTACTCTGGGCAAAATTAGTTGCCCAGAGTATCACCAGTTCATGAATACTTGTTCACTAGTTTATGAATACCTGGCCATTAGGTGGTGATGAACAGTCTGAGATTATTATTATTGTCAGCTAGAACAGTTATTTGCATAATAAATACTCAGCTAGGAAATGAGAAAAGGAGTTTTTACATGTTTATACAAAAATGTTGTGAATGCAAAATCCCAGAATTATGCATTCCTCTGGCCAACCTAATGTTTTTCTGTCTCGTAAAAGACGTTCATTGTTTAGTAAAAAAGATAGTTCCTGTGTCACTGCCACGCTGTGTAAATAAAGACACTACAGTAACTGGGCAAATAAAAATTAAGATAAATGTGTGTTTAACTTGGGTTATCATAACCAATCTTTTTGACATAATGTAAACATAAACAATATCCAATAAAGCACGCTTTCTGAGTGTTGTTAAACTGTTGCTCCTGATTGTATCGTGTATGAATAGCCACAACTAACGCTTTATTCATAGTTTAAGTGTCTTTTGCATACTAACTGTGCCAAAAATAGTGACAGTTGTCTTCTAACCATTTTCTAAAATCCTTTTTTTATTTCAAGGCATTAAACTATTTTACAAAATATGTTTTGATTGTGAGCAATTGAGTTTTTTAGCTGTTCAGTAAATGAATCACACACTAAGAGCTGTTTTATTTCTGCTGTTCTGGTTAGTTTCAGCTAATTCATATCACATTGTTGCTGGTCCCAGATTACATGAATATGGAACAATATTTCTGACAAGAATACTTAAAATTCCTAATTTAAATGTTCATCTCTGTGAATAGTTACGACTGGGACTGTGAAATTAATTCTTTTGGGCCAGTATAACTCAGTTGCCTGTGTGGTAATAGAAGGTCAATACAGATGAAGGAGAGATATAAAACTAAAGCAGGCATTGCACGTTTTTGTACTCATCCATTAATGCTAGTTCTGCAGAAACATATGGCTATCTTGGAAACATTTACTCCTTATTCTTAGGATTCAAACCTATATGATAACAACAGGTTACAGAAGAAGAACACCTTGCCTGGGGCATACAGGGATGGTGCTACACCTGATTGTGAGCCAAAGCTACAAGTTGAGCTGTAGAGATGTAACTGGCAAGAGGTGACAAGCTACAGAAGGAGTTACTTCAGCAGTGCAGAAATAAACAAGTAAAACAATCTGGGCAAAGCCCAGTATGGCACTTGCTTAGGGCAGGCTGGACTGAGTGATCTCCCCTCCAGCCTGAATGGTTCTGTGATTCTGCGACTCTGCAAACGAAGTAGCAATAACCTCCATCAAAACTAGGCTAAGGCAGAAGACAGTTTTACAGCAAAACATTCTTCATTCCAAACCGGTTTTGCCAGCAGCAAGGTTTTGTTCTTTGCAAATTATTTATGTTTGAAACTGCCTTTTTAGCCAAATTCAACTTTTTGCTTTTGCATACTCCATTCCCTGTGGATTTCACAGTAATCATTTTGAAGGGTGAAACACTTTTTTAAAAGCATCCCCAAAACTGTTTCTAATTTGAGCATGCAGCAAATAACTTGAACATGAGTGTTACAAACTCACTTAACTTTAAACATCTGAGAACAGCTCAGAAACTGAAAGTTAAAACCATATTTAGGTATTAGGTTTGGATTACAGCTCTGGAAGGCAATGGGGAAAAGCATCGTTGCTTCCTTTCTGAGTCTGAGGAATAGCAGTCTTTATGGTAAAGCAAATGGTTTGTGTAGTCTTAACCCCTAGATGGTAGGCAGTCACAGTCTGGAAGCTTAGAATGAGTTCAGAGGAATTTCTGCTAGGTTCTCCAAATAAGATGTGGTTCCTAGCCATCAAAAATTATGAGCTTTCCAAGCCAGAAGGAAATTTTAGACATTAAAATTAACTAGATAGGTTGTTGGATATATTAAGCAGAAGTAAAATTCAAAGATAAAATTTACATTTTTGCGGGTTTTGGCTGGGACAGAGTTAATTTCCTTCCCAATGGCTGCTATGGGGCTACAATTTGGATTTGTGCTGAAAAAGCATTGATAACACAGGGATGTTTTTGTCCCTGCTGAGCAGTGCTGACAGAGAGTCAAGGTCTTTTCTGCTTCTCACGCCACCCCACCAGCGAGTGGGCTGGGGGTGCACAAGAGTTGGGAGGGGACATGGCTTGGACAGCTGACCCCAACTGACCAAAGGAATATTCCAGACCATGTGATGTCATGCTCAGCACACAAAGCTGGGGGGAGAAGGAGGAAACGGGGATATTTGGAGTGATGGTGTTTGTCTTCCCAAATAATGGTTAGACTGCTTTCCTGGACATGGCTAAACACCTGCCTGCCAATGGGAAATGATGAATGAATTCCTTGTTTTGCTTCACTTGTGTGTCTGGATTTTGCTTTGCCTATTAAACTGCCCTTATCTCAAAGCATGAGTATTCTCACTTCTACCCTTCCAGTTTTCTCCCCCATCCCATTGGGGGTGGGGAGGTGGGGTGTGAGTGAGTGGCTGTGTGGTGTTTAGCTGCTGGCTGGAATTAAACCACAACAACATTAAAAATATTATAGTGTCAAATTGATGTTTATATTGTCTTAAGTGAAAAATAACCTGGTACTCAAGAAACTAAACGAAGACTTAAAAATGGAAGGTGAAAAAAAGTATTACTTCTCAGTTAATCCTTAAAATCTGGACAAACCAGATTAAGTCTGTGGTCATTCTTACCTAGAATCATACAGCTCACACTCCTATACTGATACGGAAATTAATTCATAGCTGGGGTAAGATGTAAAGTTTTGGGGAATATGGCTTATTAAAAACCCCAACTCGGCCTTCCCCCAAAGACCAGAGATCTGTGGGACAAGCTGCCATTCTGACACAGTATAACTGTATGTCAGACTACCAAATTGTCTAAAACCAGCATGGCTACAGAGAAATCAACAGTGCTGTAAACAGTTCATCCCAGCTGATCCAAAACTGCTGTCATGTCAGAAACAGTAGAATTATTATAGAGATTTAGCAGTCTTCTGATCATTTGAATCTCCTGAACATTTCTGAGCAAGCAATTAGCTAGTTTCAGGATCCATCTGATAAGACGAGAAGGAGGTAGGTTCTCCCAGCCTCAGTTGCTTAGCAGTAAGACAGATGAGTTCCTGGGAGGGCTGAAGAGTGAGCCCAGGGACCCAGCTTTGGTGTCACTGAACACAAGATCGAAGTAGATCTTTCTGAGTCTCTGCGAGGCCCATGGTTGCTCAGAGTTGCAGTAGGTGTGGATTTGGTCACTCAGCATCAGGTCATTTAAAGACTCTCTGGTCTCTTCCATCTTCAGTGCCCAGTCTCTGATGAAGGTTAGACACCATAACCTAGGGAGGAAATCTGGGGTTTCCTCTTGAATCTTTACATTCATTTATTTTACTGATATGCAATACCAATGGTTGCTTTACTTGAATTTGATATCCTACTTTTACAGAAATATAGCAAAAATAGAAAGGGAAAGAGAAAGGACAATTTCAGTTCCTAGAACATCCACTTGTTGAAAGGCATCTGGTATTTATCTATGTCATTAATTGACTTCACAGCTGAAGACTTCAAAGGGGAGCTGTGTGGGAACTGGAAATTAGGTTATTTCAAAATTTGTTTTCATTTTAATTCAGATCAATGTGTTACATTTAAAGTTCTTACAAAACCAGAATTTCAGTAAATAATTTCAGTCTTGTAGTATTACTTTAAGAGGGTAACAAAATATTCCTTCTCAATTTTGGTATTTTTCTCCTATTTTCTATTTTTGCTGATTAAATCTTTTTCAAATGGTCTTTCCAGTTTCTATTAAAAAAAATCAAAATATTCTCTTCAGACTTCTGAAATGTATCACACTGGTTTATTCTGTTCTGTTTCAGTGGGCTGCCTTCCAAATCACTACATTCCCATATTTCAGTGAGGACTGAATGCCACCTTGTTCC
Source organism: Rhynochetos jubatus (assembly GCA_027574665.1). Taxonomy (NCBI): domain Eukaryota; kingdom Metazoa; phylum Chordata; class Aves; order Eurypygiformes; family Rhynochetidae; genus Rhynochetos; species Rhynochetos jubatus. Next base: position 33,379,724 of record CM050690.1, read on the forward strand.
TCTGGAAAACTTTGGAAAATCTACCTACAAGGAATCAGCTGTCTGGAAGATGCTGTTAACGACTCTTCAAAAGAGGAAAAGAAATTCTGGAGATATTTGCTCTGAGTGCCCCTCATCGTTACGGGTCATCACCACCGCAATTTCATGTGCACAACCTGCTGATGTTCCATCTGATCTGTGCTCCTGACCGTTCAGTCACTTCATCCTCGAGCACAACTGACTCCACCTTGCAGCTCACAGGAACGTTTCTTTGAAACTGGGCATACCGTACCTGCAAAATTCTTGTTATGTAATATTGCACGAAGCCCTTGCACGCTTAGTTTGCCTGTGTCAGCTGATGCTTGCTGGAATAAAACAGTACTGCTTGTTTTGATTTGCTTTGGTCTTATTTTGTTGCAAACAAGGCAAAGCGTGGCACTGTTGACTAACAACTTGCATTTCCACTGTCTGATGTTTACAAAAATATATGTTTACCAGAGAGTTTAACCTTAAGTTCTTAAGAGTTTATGAAAAAATATCATCTTCAGGGAAAACATAGGAAGTTTACAAGTCGTAGCTTTACTGGAAATCAGAGCGTACAAAATTGCAGTGGAAGTTACTGAGTGTTTTCGACCTCGGTGGAAGCCAATAGGTAGCCTTTGTATTGCAGCTGCAGAACACAAACATTTTATGTGATGTGTTGTTGTGATATAGTAATTTTATGCTTTCCACTTTACAGATCTGGAATGAAAAAAATTAGAGTCCAGTTTGTTCCTGTCACAAGAATTACTTGCAGAGCTCCTAGAAGCATATTCCACATGTGCCGGTGATGCATGCCAGAAACAGTAAATGAATGTCATTTATGGTGGCTCTGTTGTTATCTACAGATATGGAGAGCACAAAATAAAGCTACGCTTTTGAAATCTTGTACAGGACGCAATTATTTTTAAAGTCCTGTTCTAGCTGGAACAGAGGCAGGGGGAGGGCAGGGAGAGAAATAGGCAACCCCACAAGGGATTGTAAAGGACTGGCTGGGATGTAAACACAGACTTCAGTTTAGGAAAGCTGCAAACGGTTGTAGCATGTGCAGTAGCCGTTGCCAGTGCTGTGTAAATATAAATACACACTGATGCGCAGGCCCAGGTGTTTAAAAGAGTTTAGTACCCAGGTTTGGAACTGTGTTTCTTAAAAGACTTGGCTCCAGCTTACCTGATGTTGTTCTTTTGAAAGACATCCTGGTTTTGCTGCCTGAATGGGAGCTGAGCTCTTTAGGGCATCTGACCCCAGTTGTCGGCACCGCACGCCCAAAAATCTGGCCTCATAGTGGGTATGCGCACAGCACGGACCCCTGTGTTTGCAATTATGTGCGACGTACAGATGAATAGATAGCGGGACATTTGATTGTGATTAGGCACATCGCATTCATTTTTTGCGAATGTTAACAAAAATCTGCTAAGAAAATCCAGCTGAGTCCCAGCGAATGTCTAAAACCGGTGTTCACAGCAAATGTGGGTGGGCGGTCCCGAGCTGTTTATGGTGCTGGCCGAGAGACAGCACCACCAGGAATGCCAACTGCTGTAAGTCAGATGAGAAGGTACAACTAGCTTAGTGGGACAGGGATCGCGCCTCTGGAAGCAAACCTCACAAGAAGAAGCAACAGGTCAATGTCACGTCATACGTAACACTTGGAGATGTTTCGCCAACTATCGTTTGACAACCTGCTGTCAAAAAGTTTCATTTATTAAAAATTGTAGTGACTACCAAAATAACCACAGTGCAACTGGATACAAAGATAGGAGAAATGGGGGGGAGGAAGGGTTTCCCATTATTTTAAATACGTTCGGGAAGTTTTAAGTTAGAAAGGCTAGAGGAGTTGTCTCCAGAGCTAACCCATTTCACAGTGCTTACAAGTTGTTAACTTTTCGGCATATTCTCCTTCCAAGAAAAAGGGGGAAGGCAGAAAGTCTCGCTGAAACTATGTATTTCTTCACAAAAAAAGGCAAATGACAAAACTGTCCTCAGAACTGTCATAAAACAGCTCCTGTTGGGCTGCTTTGAATATTTGTTCTCTGGCTAGTTAGGCATGAAGAAAGGAAGTGAACCAGCACTCTTTCGTTGATAGCATACCCATGCTGATGAGACCTAGATATCCTCCAGCCACAGGCCCCCATCAAAGGTAGCTCTCTCAAAGGATGACTCATAGGAAGGACAAAGAATAAAGGCTGAGTAGGAATTCACTCTGCAATAAACTTTCAGGTACTCAATTGGTCGGTATCCACTTAACTGGCTTTGGAAACGAACCCCTGTCATCCTTCTGGGGAAAGCAGAGTGCAGTAGTGACACACTGATATTTAGATTGTGACACTGAGAAAAGTTCGATTCTCCAGAGAACAGAAGAAACAAAAGAAAATCCATCTCCAGGCCATCAGGACTGCAGTCATAATTGAATTTGTTATCCAACAGCAGGAATGAGGTTTCCTTTCCTTTCCTTTCCTTTCCTTTCCTTTCCTTTCCTTTCCTTTCCTTTCCTTTCCTTTCCTTTCCTTTCCTTTCCTTTCCTTTCCTTTCCTTTCCTTTCCTTTCCTTTCCTTTCCTTTCCTTTCCTTTCCTTTCCTTTCCTTTCCTTTCCTTTCCTTTCCTTTCCTTTCCTTTCCTTTCCTTTCCTTTCCTTTCCTTTCCTTTCCTTTCCTTTCCTTTCCTTTCCTTCCCTTCCCTTCCCTTCCCTTCCCTTCCCTTCCCTTCCCTTCCCTTCCCTTCCCTTCCCTTCCCTTCCCTTCCCTTCCCTTCCCTTCCCTTCCCTTCCCTTCCCTTCCCTTCCCTTCCCTTCCCCTTTTATTTACCTAATTTGCTGTCTAGAAATGTGGGTAAGTAAGTACCTGACATTGAAAACTGACAGATTAAATTCTGCTGTCGTGCTACCAACAACAGTAATGATGCTGGATTTCCCCAGTGAGAGGGCATAGGTAGGTGTAATGAAATTCAGAATCTACTGTGAAAATAAATTCGGCTCTAGTCTCTTCAGATCAAACCTCTGATCCTTAAAAATTTCCAGGAGATCCAATGTGTCTTTAGTCAGAGGTGGGTCTTGAACTGTTGGATTCTGAACTGACACCGGTGAGTCTACGTATAGCTGCAGGGTGATCTGTGTGAAGAAAGCAGGAATTTCAGCCCGTCTGGGGTATTTTCACCCACAGTATTCTCTGTCATATCAGAGGACAGAATCTGGGATAACAGTTGCTAACACCAAGAAGGTGAATATATTCAGTTAGTAGAAAACTGTCTTTTTTTGAGCATACAAGTTCCTGGAGAGCTCTCTTCTTCAGACGTGTAGGCTGAAAAATTGCCATCACATACATTTTTAAACCAAACATTCTGAATTTTTTAAGCTGTCCTACTTTGATGTATTTGCCAAAGCCCCATTTCAGGATTCAATATTTCCTCTGTTGTCATCATTAGCAGTATCAGTAAGTGTTTCAGGGGAGCCAAAGACTTGAGTGCTAGGTCTTCAGAAATACGTGGAATAAAGACTATTTAACTGAGGGGAGACTTAGCAGGAACTTTCAAAACAGTGAAAATTAAAAGTACTGTAGAGAAGCAGTGTACGCTGATGTGTCATTATATTACAAAGACTGACACTGTTGGTCCACTACACTGCATAAAAATTAGTATTTCACTGTGAACAGGTAGCAGAGGGGCAGGAAATTGCCAACAGCAAAGATATTCTAGGTGGGATTTACTGGGTAAATTAATATGCATAAGTGCAGCAAACTTTCAGAATAGCTGTAAATAACCCAATTTGATTTTTGAAAACGTGGTTTCACCTGATGACTGAAAAAGAAAAAGCAACAAGATAAATCCTTTTTCAGCTCCACTCAGAAGAACAGAACAGCAGAAAGTTATGAAGGAGGTCTGAAAATTAAACCAAGAAAGGAGTCTCTGGATATTGGAAAGGGGGTTTGGTTGAAGCCCTAGAGACAGAAGGGCCCCTGCAGTTTGTCCTCTCTGGCATATTTACTTATAAATATCTAATTTACAATACACTAAGCCCTCCCTTGGGTCAGTCTGTTTCTGAAGCGTGGTAAACACAAAAGGATATGCTGTAACCATCCTTTCAGGGTAGGGGTGGGGGTAGAAGAAAAAGAAGAAGGAGGAAAAGAAGTAAAAAGTTCTTTTTTTACTCAAAAATCTAGCTTTCAGTATTTAAAGACCCTAATTATAAGGGTGACATTATATATGTATATTTCTGTGCATATGCATGTGTATAAAAGTGAGATATTTAAGGGAAGCAGAAAATGTGTTATTTAAGTAATAATGAAAAAGGCCAGACAGGATGTAATTCTCAGAGAGGATATCTTTTTTCATAGGTGATTAGTGACCAATGTTTATGTTGGATCTATACCAATATACATTTTAAGCTAGGATCATATTAGTATACTCTCTCTTCAGACCAGTTTAAAACTATTTTTCAGCTTCCCTCTCTCCACCTTTAAAAATAATCACTGGTCACCAAAAACCTACGTGCAAAACCTGGGTCCCTGTGCTGACTGAAATCAAATGTAAGGTGGCTGGCTGAGCAAAGGTGTTGCTAGTGCATGACCAAAAGTAAAACTTAGCTGTGTTGATGCCACAGTGCTAATTGGAGAAAAATGCGAGAGGGAAAGGTCTCCTCAGAAAATCAAATAACGTATTTCCTGAAGTACTTATTAGAAGCAGATCTGTGAAACTAAGGAAGGAAATTTTTTCCTTCCTTAATTTCAGAAAGGAAACACACAACCACCTTTTTACTCATTTTGAAGAAATGTTGTAATCATAAAATACAAATAATATTAAAGAAGTTAGGTCATTTGAACACAGAAAAACTGATGTGAAGTTCTGCACCCAAGCAAGAGCAGCATCACCTTACTTCACCAAAACGTCTGGCAACAGTTACTTTTTAGAGAGCTACTACCTAAAAATAGATCTGCCAGTTGAAACTAAGTGCTTTGGTTAGTCACCGTAGACTAATGAGCTGTTTTTGAATAAAATAAGCAGTTTAAAGTTACTAAGCGTCCTAGGGTTTTGTGTGGCGCAGAAAAAGGTTCTGGAAGATAAAAGATGTTGTGAAGCTGACCATAGCTGGACTTTATTCACCTATTGTGATGGCAGTTATGCTCTCAATGAAAGGTTGATGGAGACCACCAAGAGAAGAAGAAAGAAACAAACAAACAAAAAAAGCTGCCAGAAAGTTCAGGAATGCATCAGGCTTCAAAATTAAGAGAAATAATGTAAAGGTTGTCAGAGATTAGAGGAATGTGTAAATTTACTACTTTAACTCTTGTGAAACAGCAATAAAATTTATCATAATAGGAGCCTGGCAACACCTACACACATTAGTTTTGCCTTTAAAAAGCATGGAATCATTTCAACATTTGTTTTGATTTTCTCTTGTTAAAAACGGCTTTAACAAGGGGCAGAATTTCATCCTCCATAATTCTGGAAGCATTCTTTGCTAAGAAACAGGTTTTCCCCTCTTAATAATCTTATTCTTTAAAAAAGTGGCCAAAACCTACAAAACCAGTCAGTAAGTTCAAAAGAAATAGAATTGCATTCAGAATCCAGCCTCCACTCGGCATGTTTTGGTAAAAGGAGGACATCTAGCCAGACTACCCAGATGGATCGATGTGACCAGAGGTATCTTGTGTGTGTGAGGGTATAACAAATGCACCTTTGGCAACTCATAGTGAATTTTACAGTACTTGATTTTTGTTTTCTTAACTTCATAACACTTTCAGAATTTAACTGTGGGAAAATCTGCAATGATTTCCAACAACGTCAGGGAGCACTGAATTTTGAAGGAATGTCTCAAATCTCTAGCCAAGTTCTGGCCACAGCTTCACCATTGTAAATGACAGGAATAGTCTAATTAGTGGCAAATGCTAAGTCCCCTTATAGTCTCTTACACCACAGGAGCAATTAATACTCTGGACTCCCTCTACAGCTCCAAAGCATGGACCTAACCATGGATGCTGCAAGTGCATCTTGGCTGGAGATGCAGTTGTGCAGGCAACACGCAATAGTGAAACCAAGAGGGAAAGGTAAGATGAACCTCCTTATGTGAACGGCTGGTGAGGGGAGAAACAGAGCTGAGAGAAGACTATGGAGACCTGCGTGGCTGCTCTTGGGATAAGAAAGGTGGAAAGGATGAAGTTCCTTGAATGGTCTTTCAGAAAGAGTGGCCACTACCCTGTGGAGCTGTGTTCCACAGATTCAGGCTTCTCTTGAGGCCATGGCAGTACCAAATAAACTTGCCAAGACTTGGGAATAGGCTAAATGACTGATTTGCCTGACTTTTCAATCTGCTGCAGCAGGCTGTTGTCTTTTTTTCTTATCCTTTGACTCATGAAGCTCTCATTCATTAGGAGATAATCCTGCAGAATGATGTTCATCTGTTCCTTCCATAAGAGAAATCTATTGAAATGCAAGCTTAAAAAAGCACCGTTCATCCTTCTAAGGGCTTCTCACGGGGATCCAGGGGGCTTAGAGACCTCATGAGACAAATGTCTATCTGCATCACACCCAACACTTCTGCTAGTTGTGTTTGTGGAAGATGTGTGTGGTGTTTGCACCAGGAACAGTCCCCTCATTACAGAAAAGTAATAGAATTTAACCACACTTCTGTCACAGTGCTGAGGCTTTGCTGATTTTCAAGAACGTCCAGGATGAAGTAGATTTTTAACAGCATAGGATTTCTATGATGTACGAAAGATACTGGGGCATGCAATGTCGGGTTCACATGGAACTGGACTATTAGCAGCATTCTGGCAATTGTTCTAAGCTTCACATCCGTTCTATGTCCTTGGTGTGAGCAATGGTTTTGGATGCCTCTATATTGATTAAAAGCAGCATGATACAAATCAGGTATCATTCTCTTTCTCCTCCTGTTTAGATCCTAGTAGGAAAAAATTGATTCTCTGTATAGACTTCCATGAATGAAAAGTTTGAAGGACTGTCCAATAATGTAAAATGCACACTGCTCACAGAAGTTCCCAGAGTCATGCACCTAATTTCCCCTCTTCTGGGTAACCGTCTTTAGCAGCACCTCTCTCATAATTTGTATGTGAGAGAGCACGTTATGGTTGTTTGGCCAAGAGTTAAAATTGCTACCAAGATGCCGTTACAGACAGCCATCACTTCTGTGTCTCAGCTGACAAAACAATGCTGTTGCTTACACTGCCTGCTTTTCCACTTCCACAGCTTTCCCATCTTAATAAACCCTACCAAAACAGCTATTGCAGTCCGGTTGGTCATGATCCCAAGCACTATACCTCTTGATGATCCCATAACTGGGATGCTGCAGTAGTTTTCCTTCAGGATCTTAGCCTTGTGCGAACCAGCAGCAGCAGCAATACAACTATGCCCTGGGTACAAAGAAAATATTGGAAGAGCTCTCTTCAGGCCTTATATAAAATATTCCGAAGTAATCATGGAGTATGCATGAGCCACAGAAGCTGGAGCACCTGGCAGCTGCAACTTCATGGCAGAAAAGTCTGTCTCTATGTATTCCCACAAGGATAGTGTATGGACCAAATCTTTCCAACCCAAAAGTATCTGATGTTTACTTCACAATGTGAACAAGAGTCAGGCTTCACCACCTGACTGAGAAATTCGATGGTTCTCTATAACACACACTGTCACAAACACATGGAGTTACCCATAGTACTTTAAACCTCAAAAACATTGAGCTAGTCTATAATCAAACTGCTGATTCCATTCGGAAACTGTAACGTTCAAGAGAAAACATTACAATCTCAGAATAAACAGGGAGGATTTCAAGAAGAAAGTTTGTTTTAAAAGCTAGAACATATCATCAAAGATGCTAGGCAGACAATTGTTTCAAAAGAGCCCAAACCAGAAGTTTCAGATTATATCTGCACAAGCTTAATTTTGTGTCTCCCAATTACCTCGTCCAAAGTTGATTTAATAATTAAATAGGACATACAGTATACACATCTCATATAAAGTCACAACTCACATAAAGTGACACAATTTAATACCACATATATTCACGTACATATGAAACATTTTAAACTACAAGTTGACCTTGTAAAACTCTGTTATAAGTAGTTTTCTGTCTTAGGTTTACCCATATGTTAGAATAATAAGATGCCAATTTTTCAGTTTTTAATTACTCTGTAAGTTGAATGTTGGGGAAAAAAGATGATATTTTGAAATGTGAGATAAACCTACAGTAACAAAAAATTCAACTAAGAATTCAGTGAAGAAAAAATGATTGTAGCTTCTGGGATCAGAGATAGCTTTGAACGTACAGTAGCTCATTTGTTAATGAATGCAGAACGGCCAGGAAATAAGAGACCTCCTTCATTATGACTGCCCCACAGTTACTCTAAACCTCATTTTGCAACAGCATGGGGAGAATAAAAACTTCTTAAGCTGGTTGTCCTTCGCTCTGAGACAGGATAATCTTTGAGAAACATTTTACGGTGCATCTTTTGAAGAAAAGTGCATTAGTCTTTACTGAAAAAACATTTGGTTGACCTTGAAAATAAAGCATTCATGAGAAGTATGAGCAGAAGTTTTCATTATTCCTTAAGCCCTCCCTTCAGAGAGACAAAAAATTCCTCCCTCCATTGCTGCTCCACAATACCCAGTTGCCAGGCAACAGATCTTTTATGGTGGGTCTCCATGGTGACTGATGTACACAAAATCATAAATCCCATTACCTAGCTAAATACTATGGCTGTGCCATAAAAGGAGAAAGAATCACTCTAAAGTTTAAAGAGATAATATAAGAGAGTGACCATTTAAAAAAAATAATAAATTGCTGTTGTTGATATTATACTTAAAATGGTTCATCTTGCCAAACTTTAATTTCTACAGTTTTCATACAAGCAATGCCAAACTATTTTTCTCCTAATTTACTAAGTAAATTTTCAGCATAATTAAGCTGGCTAAGGAAAGCACTACACTCAACAGGTAAGCCTTCAGCCACAGTTAAGGCTGACCTGTGGAATTGTGTTGAAGCTGTTACAGTCCACTGAAAAGCCTTCGGGGTAGATAAAGCTGTAGATGGCTGGTGAGCTACATTGGCTAAGCACCACTCCTGCCTGGTGGAAAGTCAAAACAGAGAGAGAGGTACGACACCTAGTTCATTTTTGCTCCCCGTGAGTACACAGAAAAATTCAGGTTGGCCACAGAACCACGCCAGACCTCAACACGTGCTCATGGGCCCTCCAGAAGGATTTCACAGCGGCTGATACTATGACAAAAGACTAGGCCAAGGCAAAGACCTGAACTGTGCAAGCATCGCTTTCTTGACCTCAATGGCCGTAGGGCTAACATACATTTCAACACCCTGTGTCTACAAGTCATTTTAGCAGCACCCTTAAAAGATGGAAACGATGAAGTTTTGCACCTTTGCATGGGAAAAGGCTCCATTTGCATTTATTTGTTCTACTTATTCTCTGTTTATATCCTTCACCATACACCAGGGAAGCCCTGGGGCTTTTACCTTCTTAGATTGTACTTACTTCTGGATTTGTACCTACTTCTGGATAGACTGTGATTTCTAAACACCAGCTGGTGCCACAACGTCCCCCACGATGGTGTCTGTTTAGTTCTCTATGCTTTCTGTTACAATCCATGTACCCAAAGGTGACACACAGCTGACCTTTTTGTGACTGATTATACATTGAAATATCATCAACATGCAATATTTCCAAGTAAATTTAAATCAATTACACTTAGATCTATTCAAATTCTTTTTAAAATCTGACCATATGATTTCTTTCTTGTGCAGTATGCATCCAAGTTACACTCCCAAGAAGGAAAGAAATGATTGCAGCCAAAACATGCACAGTACTTTTCTTACCTGCATTTATAGTGCAGATGAACTGAACAATTTCAGAAGCAGAGTATGATTCATCATTGCATATGTAATGATTATTTTTTTAAAGTACGTAAAATGTAGAACTTATTTATGGCTGTGAAATGATAATAGTAGCAAGGGTATTACAGTTTTAAGTGTGTACAGATTATGTTAAAGTACTTACTATTCCTTATGTTAAGACCTCTAGTCCTTTAAAAGCATTATATATTAAAAGCGTTTCGCACGGATCCAGCAATAATAAAAGAAAAATAAGCTTTTAGGGTCACCTTCCTTGGAATGCTCTGAGAATTTCCTCTGCCTCAGCCTCTCACCTGCTCAGAGCAACAACTCATAAAAACTCATTAATTAATGGTGAAGCAAGAATAGAAATCTCCATCTCTTGATCCATAAAGTTGTACATCCTAGGTCAAACGGTACGTTTTGCAGCTTGCAATTGTCATTGTATTATGGTGTCCAACAGCCAAAATTAGACAAACAAGTACATCATCTTTCAGAAATGTTAAGTGAAATTCACAATACTCCATGTCAAAGGTAATTCATTTAACAACTCTGTAGCCTCTGAAGGCTGATTTTCATGCTGAGTACCTCTCCAGTTCTGACTGCGTGAAGAATCTGAGTTTCCTTGTAAGGTGCTTGTCTTTTTTAGGTCCCTTCTCTCCCTTTCCTGATTACATTTTTCTCTAACTAACTGCTTTCCAAACACAGTTTGAGTTAGAAATGGAGTAGAACAGCAAATCCTCCTCTGAACATTTAATTTACCAAAAAATGAGCATGAGTACAAGGCAATCTATAGGCCAGGCAGGTGCAGCGAAGGAACAGCATCATTCATCGTTTGGGCAAGGACAGCTTTGTGTGCCTGTGAGCTTTGAGCAGACCACATACACAGCCTGAGATGGGTTGGCTTTTCTTGTGTATTACCCAAGAGCATCAAGACAGCTTGAGCAATTGTGGCTATGGTGTGGCTGTGCCACTGCCTGAACAGACCTGATCCTGACAGCAAGGTTTCCAAAACTGTAGCTGGACGATAGTGTTCCTTTCCATGCTGTTGGGGAGTTCAGGGAGAGGTGTGAATACAGAAGAGAAGACTTCTGTCTTGAGATCTCTACAAAACACTGCTGCTGACCAGCATTGCTGTTTTCTAACAGGGAGAAAGAACATTTTCTGGAAGACAATAGTTGCATCCGCCTCACTGCGCTGCCTCCTTTTGGAACTCCTGCAGGGAATTCTGTCCCACCTTCTCCCACCGGCTTCACAGGCAGATCACTGGAGATTACGGAAGGCTGGTTTACAGTAACGAAACAGCTAGTAATAGGAAGTCTAACAAGAACAGCTCTATCTTGATCTGCTCAAATTCGTCTTCATTTGTGTTCATCCTTCTAGGCTAATGAGTATGCTAAATAAATACATAAAGCAAGATCAACTGGCATTGATTTTACCTGCCTTCGCTGAAGACGATGCAGGCTTTGATTACCATTGTTTAGCTTTGCTGTCACTTTTGGACACCAGCAGAAACTACTGATACACTTTGACTTGTGTTTCATGTCATAACACATGTAGTCTACTTTTCCTGAGATGAATACAGCAGGACAAAAATAGCAATCCCTTTATAGCTAAAAACCAGTCAATTGCTTTGAAACTTAAACAAAGGCCAAATAGCTGTTGTGCCTTTCATCTCTATAATCTCAGTTATCACGTCTTCTATGGTGAGTGTAATTACAGATTGAAACAACATGTTTTTAATGTATAATGGAATTGGAAATTGTAAAATCCTGTGCCATGCTTTCCATTATTCCATACAGAGTACTCTGTACTATCCCACTTTCACTGTGCTCTGTAAGAAAACCCATGCCTCTCAAAGACCAGCAATAAAATATAAATTACCCTGTCTTACATTCAAGTAAAATGCAGCAAACTGTTAAAAAGTATGTACAGCTAATAGGATACTTCAAAATTTAGAGGACTTTCAAACTGAAATAATGTCTAGTCTCATAGAGGCCCAGGGTTTTCTTTCATAAGTAGGGACAGGGAAAACAACAGAATTAAGTGCTCAATAGTTAACAGAAAAGGAGGATATTCTGAAGTTTTTTTCTCACAAAATTCGAAGTGCAGAATGCTGCAAAATTATTTTCTGAAATGAAAGTGTGTGGGAACATATTGGCTTAAAATGAACAAAACAGAAAACTGCTCTAGACATTACACTATTATTTTCTTCTTCTTCTTCATGTTTTCCCTCATACAGACTTAAAAAACTGGGCCACCACTAAATCTGTCTTACAGATTCTCCACCCAAGTGTTTTGATGATTCCGCCTAACCTTCCAACCACAGCTTTAATGGCCGGAGGTTTTTCCTGGCATTATGTACATGATCTCCCAGCTTGGTAAGTCAGTCAGAAATTATAATAAATGGAGTTGGGTTGTGCAGGGGAAGTATGAGCAGGCAAGAAAAATAAGAGTAACCAAATGCTTAAAGTTTTGTTTGTCTTCATGTTGTTTGGATGAGTATAATAAAAAAGGCTCATAGCACCAACTGGCAGTTGTCCACATCACAAAACCACCACAGAATTTGGCACAATTCAGCACAGACTCTGTTTCTGAGAGGCCCAGGGCTGAAAACACACTGATGCTGCAGATCGCAAATTTATTAGCAGACTGGACGCAAAAAAATGGCTATCTTCACAGAGTGGCCAGAAGGAAAGGATTACACCCTTAAGGAAGTGTGGTATTCTCCCAGTATTTCAGAGGGCAACTAATAGGTAGTAGGCTTGGTGACAAATCAAAGTCCTTAATACAGACTGTACATCAGATTCTAGTTTAACCAGCATCTCCAGAAATGAAACTGGCCAGTCCCCAGTCCCTTGTGGCCATGTAGACACTGCCCAAGCAGCAGGTGTACAGAAATGTTATCCTTCCTGCTATTACCTGCCACAATATCTCTGCACACCCCACCTATGCAGAGGAATTACTGAAAGAGGAGAGCAGCCTAGCTGAGTTAATCTAAAATATGGCAGGGGAAACATTTAGAAATATGCACAAAGAGGAGAGAGAGGCTCAGCATCAGAAACTCAGAGGGTTTAACATTTTTCAAAATTGTGAATTACTGCTGTTTGAAAAAAAGTTTAAGGAGAAGTATGTTTGTTACTTTGGTTGACTCAGACCTCATTTCTTCATTTTCAGGACTTTATTGGGCATTCTTGCTCATCTAACTGGGAACAATGTTTTGCCCTCATATGAGGAACACTTGAAGGAGATTGGTATCCTTCCTGCTGCTATTATCTGCTCCACCATGAAAGATCATTGGATCCTACCAATCCTTGGGAGAAAATATGTGGTGACAGATCCTCCTGCCTTGATCTAAGGTCAAGCCATCCTTCATGCCAGTTCCCCAAGGGTTCTTGTCTTGCGTTTGGAAAATGGTACCCAGACAGGAACATAATGAAGAAGAACCTGTGCTTATCAGGGACATTCATTGAAACTGGCATGTGGCTGATTCTTCTGGTGGCCATAACTTTTCAAAACCCAAGCTAAAACAATAAAGCTTTCCGCTTTCCAGCCCGAATGGTATGACAGGCTAGCCTGTCTTTCTGCAGAGCTGAAGCTCAAGCGTAGAATTCGCAGTCAGGTGTGTGTACTGACAGTCCAAGGTCAATCTAGTTTGTCATCTGCACCTCAAGTTTGGCTGTATCACTGCAAATGTTCTCTCAAGCCACAAAGAAACAGGTGGTCTTTCAGTGAAACCCTTGGTTCATCGCTGAAAGCACTCAGCATGTTCAAGTGTTTGCTTGCAACTAACTTGGTCTTCAGAAAAATCTCACATGACCGAATAGAGAGTGTCTGAGCAAGAAAGATTTTTAAAAACCTGTGACAAACATCAGCCAGTAAATTAATTCATACATTTTTTGACATGTTCATTACACCTATTCAACTTTTGTATTCAAAATTGTTTTCAAAGTTTTCTGTTTTTAAAAACAGAACTCATTTTTTTACATTTTTGTCAATACAGTCGTATCAGAAATAATGAAACTAATGATACAGGTCGTGTTTATAGAGAGATTTAAATTAAGAAAGCAAGACTTTTGCAAGCTCAATTTCCAGGATGCAACCAAACTGTCACCTCTGTGTGATCATTTGAGTCTGTGGTATTTCAGCAAAGTGTTGAGTTGTATTCTTACTCTCATGGTTAAATCAGTATTGATGCAGCTGTGGAGCTCCTGCCTGGGAATGTAACTAATGGTCAGCAACAGAAATACCATCCTAATAACAGTTAAATTTAAATAGTTTCTTTGTTTACATTATTCTCAAAGTGCGAAAAACGCTCAAGTTGTACCTCAGTATTGTACAGATTGTGTATCTAAAGACACCACAAAATATCATTTAGCCTCTCTTCTTAGCCAGGGTCAATGTAGGATGAATTCTGCCTCTCCAATGCTAGAGGCCCCATAGACTGCTTATTATAATTTGTTCTAGTATGTCGTCAGCCTTACCACTTGAAAGTTTCTCCTGGTGTCTTGTAAGTTGTTTGTAAGTATCTTAAGCCCTTCTAAAAATAGTTCCACATTCTTAACTTGGACACTAGAGGAGAACACATGGAAATCCCTATGCCCAGTTACTGATCACAGACAACATAAGCTTGTTTATCTTCAAACTGAGATACCTATTCTGAACCAGTCCAAAGAAGAAGTATTTCCTTCAAGAATGTTGGATACCATCTTTAATGTGTCCTGTGGTGGACAGGAGAGGGAGTGGTTTGCCACCATTTGTTGGGTTTTAGATTTTTTTTGCCTAGTCTCAAAGAATCTTTTCACCACGAAGTTAAAGCTGCTTTTGACCATTCTCTCCTATAAAGAAACCTCAAGAAAAACAGAAAGTAAGGTATGGAGTATGCTCATGAAAGGCACAGGCCAATAGATTTACCTCCAGCAATCATCGAATATCTCTCAAATCCAGAGCATGCAGCTAAGCTCTCAAATACTACTGCATTTGTTTTGAGAAGAACACACAGGCTATCTGCTGCCACAGCCTAAAGATGATCTTCACATGGCAAGCATTCATGTCCAGAGAAATAGATCACATCTCTGCACCTACCACCCAATTAAAACATGCAGACATGCCACATTCTACATGGATCCCAGACTAAGTCAGTCAAAAATATGATCTATTTCTTCCAGCACATTAAGTGTTCTGATGGAAAGGAAGGGGATGAAGCAAGTATCCCTTGACCAGGATGAATAACAGTGAATAAAAACAACAATATACCAATAACAGAACTTTTTTCATAATCATAGTTCTACTTCAGTCTCTCAAAGGTTTAAAAATCTTACAGTTTTAATAGAAAATGACACTTATTCAATAGAGGTACTGATTTTGTAGCACTTCACAATCTTTCTGCTTCTTCCTCGCTGCAGAAGCATTAACACTCTTTCTCCTTCCATTCCATCATACCTCTCTACTGTCCTAGAGTCTGCCTGTTCTTGGCACAAGCATTCCTTGATCACTGCTAATAATGGCCTTTATTGCTCCAGTGTTCTAAGTAAGCAGCATCACAACAATTAACTGAAAGCAATTACACCTAACTTGAATTTAGGTTAGGCTTTCCTGCTGCTTCTCAAACTCGCTGGAGGAATGCTGGATCTGAAGGCTTTGTCTGCTGTTTCCACCTGTAGCATCTCATCTAGTAAGATCTGACCTCTTCCTACAGTGTTCTGTGAACAAAGAATCCCTCTGTGTTAAGAATAAACAGAGTATATTGACTAGACTTATCTGTAGAGTATACAGTTTATATCAACAGTTTTAAATGTTTATAAGTTTAAGAGACAAGACCTAAACAACTGACTAGTTTCAATAAATTACACCCCTTTATTTGCTTTTAGATGCTTTTTAGGGACAAAATCTTTGCTTTTCTATCCCTCCTGCATGACTGCATAGTTCCTTGGTGGTATGAGCAATGTTTGGATATGGCAGAATACCAATTGTGCGTGAGGCCAAGAGCTTAGCAGGATTCAAGAAAGGATTGTACATTTGTATGGGTAATGAGAGCATCCAACATTACATTAAACGGCATGAAAATTAAAGGAATAAGTCTTAATTCTTAAATTCTGTAAACAACAACGGTCCAGCTAGGAGCTATGTAGAGACTTTTGCTAGTAAGTAGGTTACGACAGAGTTATGTGACTAGCCTGCTGAGCTAGTAATACAATTCCTATATTCCTCCATTGATGTGTAATCAGGCCTGCTTTAGTTCCACCAACGTTGGACAACAATTTGTCAGCTAAACGAAAATAGATGCAATGGTGCCTTGAAAAACTGTTACAGTTCAGAACAACTAAAACAGTAAGGTATTCCGCAGAAAAAGAAGTGGCAAGAATTAATAAGTATATGAAAATACAGCAAACACTCCTATTTTTCCAAAGGAAAATGAGTCTTTCAGATTTTATTTTTTTTTTAATTGATGCTAAATTCTAAAAGCCTCTTGTTCCCTTCTATAAACACTGGAGATTAGAAATAAGATAAACAATAGAACAAACAACACAGTTGTTAATAGAAACAGCCTGGAAAAGAATTACACTGTTTCTCAGTATCATAAATAAAAGGTAATAGTTGGGTTTTTTTAAAAAAAGATAATTCAACTTCAAAGACTTCCTGTGATTTCTAACAGTTAAAACAAAATTAGATTACAGGATCTTTTTTATTTTCTTGTATCCCCTCTCTAAAGAAGAGGGAATCCAGAACAAATGAAAACACAAGGCTTATACACCTCCAGGAAATGCTTGCGTAAGGTTTATTTATCTTTTAACTAACATTTGTTAACCATGGATTAGTGGAACAGCCTCTTGTAATTATGGTTACTGTTCTATTTGCGGCTATCTTCACGAGGCCAGTGAATCTTTAAATTACAGGCTGACCACCCGGGAGCACAAGTATTGAATCAGCCACATCTCCATAGGCACCACATTTGGATGATTATCCCAAAAGATGACATGCTAACACACACACACACAACAAAGGAGGTTTATGCTCACAGCTTCAGAGTCACTTTCAGTCCCTGCAGTGGTTTCGAGTTCAATAAAACCAGGGTGGCCCCTGACATAATGTGCTCCATTTTCGTACTGCAGAAGTGGCTGGTGAAGACAGTCTTTGTTAAATACCGGTCGTGCTGGCAGCTATCACAGTGCCCTTCAGTTATAACCTCAGACACACTGGGCTGCAACAGGAGCTAGGATACTGGAGCAAGGCAGAAGGGCCAGTGCATTGCTTCGTACATTTGAAAATTCCATACATGTATGTACAAGTGTAGATATACACATGCATACACATATATATCAAGTGAGAAGAGAAACAAAACTATTATTTTATTCCTAAGAGTCTGCATAGTTAAAGGGATTTTACTATGCGTTTATTACTGCCTTTAATTACTGCCTCAGGGCTTACCATTCAAATCCTCACTTTCAAGATAAAAGACTTTACGATCTTTATTGCATGGATCATTCACCTCTGAGACTTAATCAGTAGTCCCTTGGGATCAGATCACTGATCTAGTTCTCAAAAGCCTGGATCCAAAGAAATCCATCCAGCCAGTGAAGTACACTGAGAGACTCTGTGCTGCACGAGCCGTCCCTTCTCTCATAGCTCCAGCTAAGTTGTGTTGGCACCAGAGATGCACCCAGATATCATCCAAGTGTCTTGCAAACAGAGTCGTTCCATCTCAGTCTGAGGTCTATAATGGTCAGTTTACAAATCCACACAGACTGTTTCTGGAAGCCTTGTGGCAGAGCTGGTGACCTTGCCCTAGCCCAGGGCATAGCTATAGGCGGACAGGCATCGTCATTCAAAACCAGCTATCTTATGCCACAAAATTTGCTCTCATATAGCCATTGTCTAATAGATTATCCCTTTAAAATAGAATTTCAGAAAGAGACTCAGCACTCTTCAAAAATCCCACCCTAAATAAATAGGGGCAAGGAATCTGTCTTTTACTTACTTGTCATTCAGTCCTTCTATAATGCATAAATAATTTGTATGTAATATATACACACTTACAGGCATGTTTTCATGGCGTCTAGGAATTCAAAGGGGATTTGGTTCCCATTGTGCAGGGTATTCTATAAACACTGATTTAAAAGGTGGTCCCTTCCCCAGAGGCTTTACAACATAGTCTTAATGCTTCGCTGATGGATGCCCCACCATCTGTGCAAACACAGTTACCAAACCATTGCCTGATTACATATAGGTGATGCACATCTGAACCGAAAACGTTGTGCTGTAGAGCATTCTGGGTAGGCAGTACAGATCTGCTGTGATTTTGCACTTATAACATGTATTTTGAATTACTTCTGGGATACGCAAAATTCAGCTGTAGCGCTTTGAACGAGGTCATCTGTACTGAGTGTGAGGATTTGGCTCTTTGTTTCTTCTGCTGGGCTGGGGGTGGGGTGGGGAGAAGAGGATCTTTAATGTTCTTCAATGCAAAAATCATCATATAAAGCTTGACACATAGAGTGGCTGTACGTAGTGTAAGGCAGGTACACCCACACTGTGTATGGTAACCCTAGGCCAGAGCTACACCTCCCATTTGCCTCTGAGCTCCACGTTGGTTTGAGACCTGAGGAGCACGGTCTGAGGATCACTGTTGGATCCCACCTGCACTGCCCCAAGGATGTGGCCAAACAAAGTGGTAGGTAGCCCAGGACCTTCAGGAGAGTAGCAGAGCTTGCCATGGTTACTGAGCAGATCACAGCCTTCGTGTTACCTGATTCTAATGTCAGGTGAGACCTAAAGGGTAGCAATCAGGATTTGGTCCTCTGGAAGCATTGACTCCTGTGGATTTCTTCCCTTGAGCACTCTGTGAAGGTATTCCTGTGAAATGTCCCCCCTTGCTCCCCCATCTCATGGCAAGGATGCACAGGTAGAAAACAGTTCTTTCTCCTGCAGTTTTTGAGCTTTCTCTGAGCCATCATTCTCTGCTACCATTATCATTGTGTACCACCTGCCTACTGCTTTAACCTTTGGGGTCAGAGTACAGTCATTTACACCCATTTTTCTCATAGTCCTACACAGCCTTTCTGTAAAACAGGTTTTCCTTTTTGACAGCAAACAAGGTATCAAGGCTCTCAACTTGGTACTGTTCTTTCCTTGGTCTGTGCAGCCACAAGCTTATTTATCTATCTAGTGTGAATGTTACTCCTTAGACTGTTTCATCCTGGCAACAAGACACTGCCTATGGAGAATGGCTCATTCTATTGTTTCCCTATGAAAAAGAATTTGGGGGAGGGACAGAAAAAGTGGAACGGTTACAAGATGGAAACAGCCACAGTTGTAATCACGCTGCATTCTTTTCAGACTGCTGCAACACTTAAAGGTAGTTTGCTTTGGATATCAAAAAGGTTGGAAAGCATTACCGCGGCATGTTGTAAAAAATCTGCCATTTACACCAAAAAATACGTCTGCCTAATAGAACAGATGAACTAAGAAGTGCCAAGACCAAGTTTGCAGTTAGGGACAGAGGGAAGTTTGTCATAGCAAAAAAATGTCTATAAAAATTTTAGCTAATACTGCTGCAATATTTTGTAGTATTATTCTTTAAGAATTGAGGACAAATCAAATTAACAATTCTCCCATATTTATAAAAATGCATTTGAGTGCATTAGAGGCTTGGCAGTTTGCCTGTCTTTTTTGTTTTGTGAGAGTGGACAAGTGTATTGGTACTGCATAAACTCACACTACAGCTGCAGGTAGGACTATAGACAAACACCCAACAAAAAGAAGACACACTGCAATTTTCCTGTGCCTTCACAGTAGATATTTTTTCAGATGACTGAAAACCTGGATTAACATGTGCATCTGCCACAAAAGCTGTGGAAGGAGATGCATGCTACACACTTTTCATTTTGGAAATTGGTCCTGAGCTATGAAAAAATCCTGTGTTATCTGGAATACGTTGTGTCCAGCATTGGTGCAAGGAGTCTTGAGAGCCTTTGCAGACTGGCCCCTGAGATACAGTGGGGTCATGGAGTAGGTGGGCAGGAGGACAGCTGCTTGTAAGAAGAGTTTTTTATGCTGTGCTTGTCCCCCATTTTGTGACTGAGGGAATGAGGGGTTGAGAGTCAGCGACTGGCAACTGCTCTGAAGCCGAAGCTTAAGCTAAAATTAATCTTAGAACCACAAAACTATTTCATAACATCTTTCATAACAACAGCAGTTTATTGCCTTATGATGCTAGTCCTTCCCTGTTTCTTCACTCTGAAAAACCTCTATTGTGCTGGCTTCTTCCTGTTTCATTGAAGGGAACAGCTTGTATGAATCAGGGATGAACCACTCTCCAGAGTTATGAATACCCAGCTATCATTCTCTGTCTTGACTGTCCAGAAAGGCCAGAGCTGCATCTTCAAATATCTTTCCATTCTTCCACTCTTTTCCCTCTGTGAAAGGGAGCCGTGGCTGAAACCAGGATATTAGCCAAGTGAGCATATAATGGAAATTCAGGCCTCCTAATGAGCCATGAGAAGCAGATAGCTACCAGTTTGATCCCCTCCTCCACGAAAAGCTGTTTCTGCTTGTAATTTTCTTGCATACTTTTTAAACAAAATCAAAGGCCTATTGAAGGCACAGAGGAGCAGGGGATGTTGAGACATACACCCCTGACCCAGGTGCCTTTCACTGAAACTTTAAAGATCACCCGAAGATATCATGAGGTCTTAAAATACAGAGACATCAAAGGTTCCAAATTAACTTCTCAAGAAACAAAAGGATAAGTAAGCTGGTAACAAAATCGGTATTATTTATGAGTTGTCAGTCTTCTAAGAGCTTACTCAGCCTATTTCCAGGTTTTCTGGTTCTTCAGTCCACTGGAAAATTTTTCCTGACTTAACAATGCTCTTGAACTTTTCAGTTCATTCTCTGGTGGGGCAGAACCTCCCGTTAGCCCTCCTCGGCTCTTCTCGTACCTGGTGTTTTCGCAAACAGACTGAAAGAGCTAAGGAGCAAACCGTTCTAGCTTGTTACGGATGTGGGCTTTAGAGCGCATATAGAAAAGTGTAAATCATTACTAGACCCACTTTTCCCCCTAAACCAAAATAAAACTATTGATGTTAAAGAGTGGATACGACAAACTCGTCTACGGAGCTTTCACAGTCGGCTACAGTGTAATACCAAGTGTATTTATTACGTGCAGTGCTGGACACTGTAGGGTTTCACTGTGAATCTGCAACCAAATGACTGTTCAGCATTTGGATGGAGTACACAGCCAACTAAGATTACCACAGAAAACACGGGACATGAGAAGAATATTGTTTTCTGACCATGAAAAGACCACACACACGGTCCATGTGGAATGCACACTGGACCATCTTCAAAAACATAGAAGTTGCATTCTCTGTTATGCTCACAGGCTGGTTTAATTAAATATAGGCATTAGGCAGTAAATGTGTTGGCAGTTTCACACTGAAATGCTGCTGTTCTACAAGCAACTTCCTCACTGTAGTTTATTCTTTTAAAATGGTACAATATTTCTTCATTCTGCTTAAGATAGTAGAGGCTTGTGAGAAAACGTATTTCTATATGTCAGAATCTTGAAAAACACAATGTGAAAAGTTACTAATTCATTAATTTCTAAATATTCATAAATTAAGTAATCAGAAACATAGGCTATTACAAGATTTAAGCTTCCAAACTTAGTTATGGGTCCTATTATATATTCAAGTGGTTATCAGTTTTATATTTTAATAATTGAATATTTTGAGAGCAGTATCTTCCATTTAATACTATTACTTTTTATGTACTTACGTATTTATATATATATACTCAGATAAATGCCATCTAGATTTCATTCTGTTCACAGTGTCAAAGATAGACTCTGGCTGAATAACTTGGATTAAAATATTTGTGACTAAAAATGAAGTTAAATAAAACTTACTATGTAAGCTTTGTAAATTTTAGGAACATAAACCCCGAGTCATTCCCTTAGCACATGCATTTTTAGCTTTGAAATTTCAAGATCCATTTAAAGATCTCAAATGGTCCGTATAACATTGATTTTCTTCTGCTGAAAACACCCTTCCATGGGTAGCAGCAGCCTCTGTTTAATGAAGCTGCAGGTACGTACGCACACTCCCATCGGCTAAGTACACAGCTTTGCCTAGACACTGTTATCCCAGTAAGAGCAATGAAGTTCTGTAGTTCTCATGAATTCTGGAAGCAGCAAACTCAAGACTGGAAAAGATATATATTCTTTATGAAGAAAATTTCTTTTTGTTATAATTTTGACCTGCCTGCAAACTTTCAGTGGGCTTTATTTTAAGGGTGTAAATTAGCATAAGCTAAGCAGAGAAGCAATGCTAACAAGAAATAGGCACCAAGAAACTAATCGTGGGCAAAAGAAGGTCAGATGTGAGCAGGGTGAGAAAACTTCCAAGCCCCAGAATCAGCTTATCATCACTATTGCCCTGATAGCTCCTGCCCGATGGCGGGAATTACCATTTCTTCTACCTTTACATCTATCACCTTTGCCATTTATACCCGAGAAGTTCATCTGTGGGATGAGGGAGGTAGCGACAGGAGAGATCTTCCCCAGTCGTGTGTTCTTCTGATAGCAAATTGTATTACATCTTCTCTTTTGACCTTTTTCTTCTGGAGACTTAACCTCTGAATTTGGGTCAGGCCTTGCTAAGAGACTGACCAGCAGTTAGCAACCCTTGAACTCTGGAAGGAGCATTTCCAGGTGTTTTAGCTTTCTCTGTGATTTATCTTGGAAACATTTCTTCAGGCCTATGTCTTGGGAGGGGGTTGACACATTTGGCTATGCATATTTACATTGCTCTGAATTTTCTCACTCTACGAATGCTTTAAGACTCAGAGCAAAATTCTCCTAAACTCACTCCTTTGAAGCTGTTTCTCTGAGACAGCTCCTTCAAATGCCACGTGGGTACCAAATCACATCTGCAATCGGTGCGCCCCGGCTCAGGATACCTCTCTGAGACCTGTCACCAGCATTACTGCCTTTGAGGTGGTGTCCCGTGGGCTCGGGAGGGTTTGCTTCCCCCACTACCCCATTAGCGTATCCCAGAGATCTTGAAGCTGTCATGAAAGACACCGGTGTGCTTAGCAACCCATTTCCAGGCTACCCTGGTAAGATAAACGTGTTGAGCAGGGCAGTCTGTGCATGAGTGGCTCTGTAGCTAAGGTACCAGTGCTGGTCTGAATGAAGGAAGTATTCACCTCGCCTGGTGACTGAGGATATACATCACTGTGTACATAAATGCTCTGTAGGAGACACAGCACTGTTTACTCCTGCACTGAGGAAAAAGGTTATTTAAATAAATGGTACAGATGAAGTCAAAATATTTGGTGGAATGGAATGACTATGCTGGTCTTTACAACTCGAGTTACACCTCTCCTGCAGCTTCCTGATCATCATTTGCATGGCCCCCAGGGCAAGGTGTCCCCTGATTTTTCTGATGTACAAGGATAGGGCTGTGGAACGAGCTAGCATTTTCCCAAATTGACAGCAAAGTATTTCTTCTGCTATGAGTCTGCATCTTTGCACATCTCCAATCAGAATTTAGTACTGAAAAAATATGTTGTTTTAATCTGCTTTATGTCTAGTATCGGTAGTAACAGCAGCAATATAACCCATTTATTTCGCTCGAATGAAAGAAGCCAAAAGCCACTCTTTCAATGATTTCTCCATTCCTGCTGTTTATATTTTTATAATGTCTATTAATTGGAGACCATTAGTAAAACAATACTGTGTACGCTATTTAGAAGCCACGTTTAAAAAGAAGTCATTAGCTGATGAGTTGTGGCAGTGAAATACTTCGGTGTTTAAAATAAATAAATAAAAAGCGCATGCACTCCAGCCCAGTCTTCAGCGGCTGGCACTGAAAGGAGTTACCCCCTTCTCTGAAAGCCCTTCCATAAGGGAGAGTGAGCTTACTTCCTAAGGAAATTACTGTGGAGGTGTCCGTAAGAGAAAACCAGGCGCCGCTTTTGCAGCTCTACAACTGCAACGAGAGTAGTCATGAATGAACACTGAGCCAAAAGAGTGATGCATGTTTACATTATGCTTACTACATTATTCCCGCAAATGCATAAAAATGTAGCTGCCATGAACAACTGCCATGTGTAGCACTTAGCATTTGGGAAAGCATTTGGTTCTGGGTATAGGGTTCTGTGTCGACCTTCTGCTTTAAAAAAAAAACCTCCTCCAGACAGTTGCAGGCTTGTAGAGGTGAATGCTCCGGTACGTAATGCATGCTGCAGCAGACCAGCAGTGCCTGCCAGTGTGTTTAATGAGAAGGGCCATCCTCTTCAGCACTGGATTTTCATTTAAAGAAACCCCACTGCCCCTTACACTGTTCCTGGGACTGTAAAAAGAGCAAAGTCACTTCGCACTCCAGTGACCCTGGGGCAGGTACAGAGTTGCCTTTGGCACCTAGAGAGGTTCCTCTCCCTCCCTCCCTTGTGCCTGGCACCAGTTAAACTGGTACTGCTGTTTGTGGGACCCTATGATGAGCTGGATCAGTGAGTGAGCCAAGGAGAAACTGCCCTCAAAGAAAAAATAAAGGCAGTATTTTCAACCTGAATATATTCCCTGGCTACTTCATCTTGTGGCTTCGTGAGCACTTGCACTGACGCCACTGAGAGGACAAAAATCCAGCAGGTGGAAGCCACTTACATGACCCTACCACTGAAAAACAGGCACGTGTAAACCATGCCCTTAGTGGGGAGAAGACAATCAACCCACTGGTAGTTGTCTTGTGAATCCTTTGGGATCAGCCAGTGATATTTTCTTTTCATATTGTGAATTCTTTTATTCCTCTAACCAAGCCATGTCCCAGGGTGATACATTTAGAGAGGCTAAAAGAAATGTAAAAGTTTATTTAGAAGGTGACTGAAGAAACAAACACTGATAATTTCTTTCAAGGTTAGCAAACTTATTCAGTCTAATAAAGCAGAAACTTGTGCTACCAAGCCAAATACATTTCCAATACTTGGAAACCAGAGCCTATAGAAGATGAGTTGTGAAAGTGATGGTATTTTTTAAAGGTTTGGTTGGGTTTTTTTTGCACAGGTCGAAAAAAATAAGTGTCTTCACTAAGTTCGTCTTACAAAAAATATGTTTTCAGAAGCAATTCTTGCTTTCTCTTTTGCATGTTTTCTTTGTGATTAGTGCATTAGTGTTTCAGCATTCGTCACACAGTAACTGCACTGGCCGAGTGACTCCCAAAATAGGCGCAGAAATACACGTTGATTAAATTCTTTCAAATGCCTTGACAAGAAAATGAGTGTTATAAAGGGGTGCTGAAATGGAGTGATTCAAGTAGTGAGACGTTCACAACCTAATTCCTTGGGCCTGCCTATTTCCTCCGGGCTTATTAACTTCCGAAACCCTTCAATACCCCGTGTAGGCCAATACAGAACAAATTAGCCGACATCTGAAGTGAACCAGCATTCAGGCACACCTGTAAATCCTGGCACAGGTAGCACACCTACTGCGAAGTTCTGCAATGAGCAGAATAGGAGTCCACAGGCAAACAGGAGGTTGTAAAGTGCTGTGCCTAATTTCTGTAGCCATTGTGAAACGTGAGTAGCCAAGTGTAACGGCATCCTACACAGGCACAAAGCCCTCCGCCGCAGAAAAGGGGAGGGGAAGGCAAAAGAAACAGCGGTTCCTGACTGCATCAAATCCTCACTAAATTTCTGGTACAGATGTCTTGGTTACATGTTATACCCTACTCTCAAATTAACTCGAGAGTTCTCGAATACTCTAAATCCATATTTGCATGTTGTAGCGTAAGTACCTGCACTAATCAGGTGGCCTTCAAATACCAGTATGCTGCACCCAGCTGACATGTGTGACTTTAGCAAGTCTCACCAGTCAATCTCCCCTGGGTAGAAATTCAGGAAGAAATCACCATAAACACTTTGCTGTCAGTTTTTCCTCACTAACTGAACAATTAGTCCTGCAGACCTTCACCAGCTGTAGGTACAAGGCCGCCTTCCCTCCGAGTCACCCTTGCACACATCAGTGCACTTCACACTGCGCCCTCCCTGCGGACACACCAGTGAGCGTGCCGTGCTTCCAGCAAGCACAGAGGGAAGGCTGGCAGCAGCAGGCTCCCTGCTCCCCAGGTCACCCTCCACGTATTTACATGCCAGAGTAATGAGTGGATGACAAGCTGCTGTTCTTCCTCAGGAAACTTACAGATCCCTCATTAGAGAGGTTTTAGGAGCAGATAACCTCTGCTTTTTAAAGTCCCACTTCAAGTGGATGGTCGGGAGGGAAATAGTAGTTAGTGGATATAAAGTCAGAGACAGAAAAGAGTCAGCAGAGGTTTGTACAGCCTCGGGAAGCGAAGCTGGCAGGGTGCATCAATTACAAAAGGCAAGACAGAGAAAGGAGGGTGAAATATGTTCTTTTTATCTGTATTCTGCAATGCTGTCTGAAAGTCAGATTGGTGAGAGAGTTTCCTGCCCCATGTTCAAACCTGGATATTTTCACATCTACATAGCATGATGTGAAGTGTCAGGTCTTGAGGATTCAGACTAATATTCACTTGCAGGCTGCACTGGGACAGCATTTTAGAGGTCCAATATTCCCAGTCTGAAGATCAAGTTTATGGAGGCAAGGAACACTAAGGCAATCTTCGGAAAAGAGTGGGTTAAATCAGAGTAATCTGGTCAAAGTGTTATACCTGAGGGATTTACTACTGAGGGTTTGCATAAAAACCAAATCAGTCCCAACAGAGATTTCCAGTGATAAATGTGTGAGTTTTAACAGAGAGACAGTTTGGAAGAAAACCAAGTATCCCTCTGGTTTAGCTTTCTACTTTGTTTATTTTTTAACCATACCCCTCCATATTTACTTCACAACACGTCATCTTGCTCCTAAAGCCTGTCCACAATACTTTCCATCTCCTAACTGGATTTTTTCAACTCATATTATGCGGAGATGGTCATGGAAAAAAGTAATTGGCTATGACTGAGGCAAGATAGGGCTATTTAGGCCCATTTCATTAGTACGATGAGCAGCCATCAGTACAGCTGTAGCCACCAGGAAGACAGGTAGAGTCTTCAGCAATAAGGTAGCTTGTGAAGCAAAGAGCCATCCAGCAATAGAAATAAGCATCCTCTGGCAAGATCTGCACCTGAAAGCTGTTTGTGTGCTTACATAAAATGTACTTCTGCCCATTAAACTGCTCTTAGACCTGCGGTTACTGTAAGATACACACATCAGTCCTGTTCGTCATCTGTGACTTGCTACCAGAGTACATTGTGGTATTCGGGAGAATAAGTGCTCAGAAACAGGGGATCAAGAACAAACATCCAGAGGCCTTTGGCACTGGCACGTCACAGTTATGAAGAGTTCTGAACTTCCCAGAGAGAGCAGCCAGCTATCACACAATAAAACACTTTGGCTTTTTCAGCACGTGCACCTTCTTTTTGCACCGGACAGTTATTGACCGTGTACCACGTCCACCTCCAGTAGGCTACAGCCCTGGTACCTGGAGAAGGTGGTATTAGTGAGTAACAGTGCTTTTGGCTGTATGGATTGACTGCAAAAGGCCATATAACCCTTCTCAGGCATGTTGTTGAGTAACACAGAGTTAGGCTGTTGCAGCTAAGGGGAAGTGAATGCAAGAAGGATAAATAAAATTCTGCACAAACAATGGATCTACTAATTAGTCTTTCTTGGCAGAGACCAAATTGCTCAAAACTAATGTTGTACCTACAAAGCATTCTTCAGTCCTGTGTCTTGAAGCAGACGACTGCATGGTTTTAGCTTGGCTTTCTGAGGAAATGGGAAGTACAGAGTATAGTCTGGCTGTTCACTGATTTTAACCAGATTTGACATAAGTTTCACAAAGTGTTGCCATGGGCTGAGGTATGTCCAGGAAATCAAGAGTCATTAGTGCTTGCTGAACATTTTTTTGTTTCCTTATTCAAAAGCACGGCTTCTTTTTTCATCCTACCTGACACGGTCAGAAGAGAGGCACCGAGAAGTTTTGCTTTTCAACTGCAGAGACTGAGACTCCAAAAAAGCATAGGAAAGACAACATATCCTTTACACGGGCTACGCTACCCATTCTGTGGATGGTAAAGAGACTGTTTCTAATTTATTCTTTTTAAGTTAATAAAAGTAGGTATATAACTGTTCTGATCAAGGACTCAGAAGCATCTGAAAAGCTTCTTGCTGCTTTACTTCATTACACTGCTTGCACTGTTTTTCTGTGTGTTTTTCTATGATGACAACTATTGCTTACTATAGTTTTTCTATGGGATGATTCTCCTCATCTTGTGATGCTCTAAGTCACGATGTTACTAGTCGTAGTGCTGTGCCATCCAAGCGTGGGAACACTCTACCTATGTGCCATCTCCTGTGGTCAGGGTGGCACGCTGTTGATTTTCACATGCTTTGCCTGCTTCCCTTGGCTCGTGACAGACATGCTGATATGAGTGAGCTGATACAAGTGAACAGAATATAGTAGGTTTTCTGCATTAGCATTTGGATGATCTTTGAAGTGCACTAGCTAATATTAATGAATAATTCATAAATCTCAGAAGAGGAAGTATTCCATTCTAAACTATAGTACAGGTGAACTAATATTAGGGGATACCGAAGTTCTCAACAATGATTTTACCTGAAAAAGGGTCCGTGGTGAAAAGCAACAGATTGCTTATGCAGTCTCGATGGTTAAAACAGCAGAATTTTCTACAGGTCTTTTGCCATTTCTGGACACAATCCACATGATTATTTGGTCTACACTGCAAAACAGCAACAGTACTTTAAGGATGACAGGAATGGCTCAGTTGTTTATTGCAGATGATGAAGGCCACATTTCTTTCTCCTCTGACTTTGTATCAGCCTTTCAAATCTCTAGATTCTCATCTGCACCCATTTATCACCACTGCAGGCTCCCAGTGTGGGCTGCTGTCAAAGGACCATCCCTGTGCTTCTGCCTTGCTCTGGGCCGTTTTTGTGCCTATAGGGCTTTGTGGTGAAATAGATTAAGAAACTCATCTGGCTGAAAGGCAGTTGTAACAAAAAAGACTGGTTATCAGTCCTCAAGAACTTTGCTTTGGCTTTAGCTGGCTTGCTATCAGCAGTTCGCAGTCCTGATCCGGTTTAAATGGTACCACCTCCCTGATTACTTTGCTTTCAGCAATGCTCAGCCATCAGATAATGACCTTGGACTGTCTGCAAGAGCTGCAGCTCTTAGTCACAGGGACATTTATTATTTTCCAAACGTGTCTTGTTCAATGTCTTCTTTTGCACCTAAACACTTGCACTCGTCTCTTTTCTTCAACATCCTAGTGAAATGACTTTTCCACCAGTGTTTTTTGAGAAGAAGAAACCAGGGGGGGTGTGGACACAGACTTTATTACTTCTGCTTAGCTCATTTTTATCTTATGAGGGAGACCGTTTTCCAGAATACAGTGCTGGTAGGATACAAACCCCTTGTATGCTGCCATATGGCAGCAAACATAGTATTTGATCATTTTTGGTGTCCAGCTATCATGTGGAATGGTAAGACATTCATGACATTGTATGAACATGCAAAGAAATACTATTTTGCAACTATCTTACACAGAATCTTAGAGGCACATTATTAAGCACTGTAAGACCAGGCAAAGCCAAAATTAAGCACAAATTTTCTACCTTTATTCTTGACATTTAAGGATGCAAAAAGTACGATTTAAATGTAGTTTAAGTTTTCAAGTAATAAAGCAAAATATTTTCCAACTTTTTCTAAATCTGAATAAAATTAATGTATTATAACATCATGAGCAGTGTGTAAATACCATTTAGTATATATCACAATCATTACTGTAATTTTAAAGGGATAGAGGGTGACAAATACTATTTTACATATTCCTGAATTACAGTGGATGTTCCTAAAAGCTGGTCGAGGGTTTCACCCTTCAGCTTGCCATCTAAAGCCCTGTGACTGAGAGTCATCTCCATACTATTAGGGCTCAGAAGGGACACCAGAACAGCAGGAGGCTTTTTGTAGGTGTCAGGATCTGCCCACATACTTCTGACAATGTTACGTAGCCAAAAACTGCTTCCTTGAAAGAAGATGGTCATAAGCTTAAGATACGTGCTTATCTCATGATTTGAGAGGAAATATCTAGCAAGTATTAGAAAGATAAAACTGGATGAGCTACAAATTTTGACATTCATAGCTTTCCATTTTATTTTAGGTTCAGAAGAAATTTGACAGATTAAACATGTCCTGCATGCCCTCAGTCTAACTGAAAAAAACTACAGTTCAACTAAGGTGAACTGGGAGGCCACATTTTTACTTTAAAAGAAATTAAGTACTTGGATCCCCACATGAATATGCATCCTCAAAAAGCTTCCCTTTATGTTTAAAAATCTTAGCTGGAAGTGGCTTTAAAAAGTGCTAAGCAGCCAGTGCTGCTCTGGGTGGTGCCCACATGAGGTTGAATCATCAGGCAGAAAGAACTGCAGAGAGCTCAAATCTCTGGAAACACAGACTTTAGTCTAACTGTGTAGGCACGCATTTAAGTACTAAGGCTAAGCACATACCAAGCTGAGCTCTACGCAGCAGCATGCAAGCTACAAACAATCTTGAAAGCGCACCTAGTAAGTACAAGACATTCAAAGCCTTACTATGCAAAGGAAGGTCTTTCCATAATGGACCTTAGTATAGACTTTTATTAAGAAGATTGGTCTTTGTTGTTGGAGTGTAAAAAGCCCAGTACTTACCATACCATACACCATGCCCACTTTTTTCCATACAGTTGGCTACAGTTGAAAAGCAAATATTCCTACACGTAAACTTCTTCAACATAGACCAAAAAATTACTTTATCCTTTTCAAAGATAAGCT
The DNA here is from genome assembly GCA_027574665.1 of Rhynochetos jubatus. Lineage (NCBI taxonomy): Eukaryota > Metazoa > Chordata > Aves > Eurypygiformes > Rhynochetidae > Rhynochetos > Rhynochetos jubatus. The sequence continues at coordinate 33,410,437 of CM050690.1, forward strand.
TTTTTAAGAAAAGTCTTAGAACAATTTCAAAAATGTTCCGTGAGTCCCAAATTCATTGTAAAGAACCCTTCCTTCTGTAGTGCTTTATGTTTACTGACTGTTATTGTAAAATGCAGCCTTTACATTACAAAGCTGCAGCTTACTTTCATGAGGCAGAGGCAACCATTGAAAACCACTCAACCAGTGCTAGCCAAATATAACCATTGATCAGCACTATTTGCCTCTTAAAGTTAGGACCTAATCCCTAATGTGATCCCTAAGAAGCCTCTACTTTGTTTTGGCGGTTTTTGCCCTTGGAATCTTCTGCCTTCTTCACCGCAGAAAACAATTGATGTCTCTCCCCTTCTCCCTCAGTCATGTCACACCCAAAACTGTAAGCAGAGCTGGAGGGATCAGCTCAGAACAAACACAAGCTCAAAGCAGACATTGCTGGCAGTTTGAAAGAGTTTAATTGCTTTATTCCATTGTTTTATCCTCTTTTTTTTTTTTTTTTTTTGGCCTAGTGCTGTGTGTTCAGATTCCTGCAGGGACTGGAAGTGGGGAAATGCCGTAAAAAAAGGCTGTTTATGGAGGACTGCCTGCCTGCTCAGAAGAACTACAAATCTCATGAGAACCCTGGCATACATGAGTTTTTCAGCCCTGTCACAGAAACCCTAGAGTTGTTGCAAATCAGTGTCCACACATCAATTGATACTTATTTTTATTTATTTATTTATGCTGTGGCAAGCAGCAGAGGTCCCACAGGTTAGGTAGAATGCAAAAGAGTCTTTCAACCTTCAGATTACCAATGGATTTTATTAAAGGTGTAATCTGTCTTTGGTACTATGATAGCATAAAAGAAGCATTAGGTGGGATCATAACCCTCTGAAAGTAGGTAAAGGAAAAAAGCTCTATCAGGTGTAAAGTAAGAAAGCTATCCACAAGTAGCTTCCAGCTCGTCAAGCAAGAACACTCAGATACCTTAATTCATCCTGAAAGCGTGTAAACTGAAAGGGAGCAAGGTCCCTTTGCTCTCCAGTGAGATTGTACATGGCTGAAGTAAGCCAGAAATAGCTGGAATGCCATAAATTCAAACCCTTTCATCTGAATTCACTTTCAAGTGTTATCATACCCCTAAAAGATAGTCCCTATCCTACACTTCAATTTGGTACCTAAACACAAAGATGTTTGTTCAAACCAGTCTCCTGAAACACACGAAAACTAAATATTTTCTCTTAACCACCCTTTGCCCATCAGTTTATCACAAGAGCTCTCAGGGTCTTAAATTCCATCCCCATACTATAGATCCATATAATGTCCTCTGAAGTCTGATAAGCTGCAATGAACGCAGCCATAGTATTAAACACTGTGTAGTGTCGTTGGCTTCATGGAAATTGAGTTTGTAAGGGAATTCAGCTCTTCATATGATCTGAAAACTTCAATTAATAGCAGCTATTTGTAGTTAATGTCTTTTACGAGAGGTGGTTAACATTTTATTGAAGAAATTCACTTTCAACAAAAATTCTCCTCCTTTTGAGAAATTTCGTGGTGCAAGGAAAACCAGCGTTTCAGTGGCTCAGGTTTCAAACCAAAGCTCAGCAAAAATGGAAAGAACAAAACCGAGGAACTGGTTTGGAGGGTTTGAGAAGGCACAGGCATACTCATGGATGTTTCTGTTACTCTTACACCCCTTCCCCCACTTCTTTTTGCTCTTTTTTTTTTTTTTTCCCCCTGCAAGAAGCTGAAGGAGACATATGGGGAAAGGTATGAGAAGTAGAAATATAAAAAGCAGTCACGTTTGTTTTGGGTGGCCTGCTGGCTGCTTATGATGATTTCAAATGGTGTTGGCCTCAGTGGCAAAACTGTTTTCAAAGCTCCTGTCCCCTCTCCCACCTATGGCTGTCAGTTCAAAACCAGATCTTGTTACCCTTAGCAATCAAACCCAAAACTACAGCAACCAAAGCAGACCTTGATTTTTAAATTTCAGATTTCACTGTGGGCTAAACCTGTTCTGCAAGTTGCTCCAATAAATTCAGTATTGCCAAGGTTTTCTGTGAGAGAAGATGATGGCATCCTGCCCCTTAACCTGCTTATAAGTTGAAGAGGAAGGGAAGTAAATAGCTTGGGTAACAAGTTATGATCACTAAACTTTTCTTCATGTGATTGGGTCTACACATTGTGGTATCCACATTTCTCAGGTATTGTAGAAAAAAAATATGGATTATTATACTTTATGATTATTATTATTTGCTTTATATCCAACTGACATCAGAAAACACAAGTTCAGACCAGCTTCCTTTTCATCTCATACAAATATCAGGGTGATTCAGCCAGCCAAGGGGAGTACTACCTACGGTGGTCACTAAGAATGAAGTATTAGGAATTCTAGATTTGAACTCATTTTTACTCAGCGTATTTCCTACTTTTCTTTTCATATAAGAAAAGCCTGTTCCAAAAAGACATTTATTACATAGCAAGAGTTAACAATTACTCCCCAGTGATACATACATAACTTCCACGACAGTTTTGCTCAGTTTGTAGGTCAACAGCATATTCCTTAATGAAAGAAGAAAAAAAAGAGTTGCTGTTATGACGCAGGTGCTGAAATCTTGGTAACAGTTTCAGAGCAATGTGAAACCCCTGTAAATCACGGCTCCCTCACAAGGCAACCAAGGAGAAGGATTTCCCTCAACTACTCTTATTTTGCTAAGAGTGTCATCTTGTGGAATTCTTGGAACACTCTTCGGCCCTGATTGGCAGCTGAAGAGGAGGATTAGTTTTCTTCCTGGTGCAGTAATCCACTATAACTGAGCGTGATTGCTTTTAAGAAAGAAACGTGTCAACAGTCCCAAAGAAAATGTGGTTCCCTGACATCTACCACTAATGAGACACCATTCTTTTGTTTGCTCTCCAGAGGCATTTCCTAATGACAAAGTCAGGGAGGGGGTTGTTTGCTTTTTTAACCTACAGCAGCTGCACAGACTTTGATATCAAGCTGTTATAATCTCAAATCAAAAGACACTTAGCACCCATAGGACTGCTTCATTACACCTGCCGGATCTGATGCCGCCATTTCTACTACTGCAGTGATCCTCACCTACAACGCTCGGTGGTGCTGGTAATGATAACCTTAACCAAAGTGTGTATTTTCCTCTTGATGTCACACTGCGAGAGGCGTTTCTCCTCATTCTCTAATTTTGTCAGCCTTCCTGTGACACTTGCTCTAGGCCATGGCACTGTCAATGCAATGGCAGCAGTAATAAAAAATGTCAATTCTGAGAATGGAATTTATTTCCTGAAACCAAATCTGTACTCCGTGGCAGTATGCCAAAAGGCAATTTCATTTCTCTTTAATTATCTAAAGCAATTCATGTTCTAAAGCATTCTTTTGAAGTAATACACTGCAAAAGTATGGGTTAGAAGCTTTAATGATATTATGTAGGTCAGCAGACAAGGACAGTTTTCAAAGTACAGTTCAGTACAACTCATTGTATAGTGGCTTAAAATTTAACCTTGTGCCACCCACACGGCTTTTACATAGGATATTCAAACTAGATATAAAAGGCTGGAGTGGCTGCTAGCTGGAGATTTGAAAATATTGCTATCCTTTATTTGCTGTGTTTCATGAGCCTTCACTCTAGGCAGGTATCTTCTGTTGGTAGCTTACAGACACGTGGCTTGCAAAAATATATTCTTTATAAAGAACGGGGAAAAAAGGGTATTTCTGAGTGTTCACAGATTGTCAGCAGGGACTATTTCTTACATAACCCATGAACAGGTCAAAATGAGCAGCTTTACTGGTTTTGAAAATAGTAATGAACTCTTTAACTAGCTCATAACACTAGGACTCACCCAGATGGAAGAGTTCTGCCAAGTAAATCAACAACACTGCTTCATTCAGGAGCAATTAATTCTCAGTGAAGTCAACAGCAGCTGGAAATAAGCCCACAGTTCTAAAAGGATGATTTTTTTCTCAGCTCTTTGATCCAGATATCGTATAGCCTCAGCTTGCAACCAAACTATTGTTTAAAAACATACCACCACAGGTCTTTTGGAAGTATGAATTTTACCAGGATATGAACACTCACCTTTGCTATGTGAGGTCCCAGGTGTTTAAGCAGATTCTTACTTGTTTGTTTGCAGAGGGGCTTCTGGCTACCTCCAAAGCAGAGGAAACTAAGCACTTCCCAAAATCAAGAACAGAGTGTGTGAAAGGAATACAGAAGTCCTAGGTCAGCGTTGAACTGGAATAACCACTACCATTACTACCAGTACAAGCTGGAAATAGCCATTTGCAAAAAGGCAGAAACTCCAGCCACCTGTCCAGAGAAGAAAATTACTTTTCTCCAAACAAAGCTCCATTGCAATAGTAGCAATAATGATGAGATATGGAAACATGAGTAAACATTAAAAATAGATTCATAAACGTTTATGAGTGCGCCTTTGAGTACTGGATCCTAGCCTGTTTGTCCAATTTGTTGCAGATGAGTACAGAATGCCCAATAGCATGTGTCATTGAACTTCACAAATATGGACGCTTTCTGAAGTTTGACATTTAGCAAAGATTTAGTAGCAGAGCATTACAATGTAATTTTGTATTAGTGTAACAGCATAACGAGTGCTAAGACTTCATTTACTCATGCGCTAGTAGATTAAATAATATTAATAAGGAAGATGAAACTGCCAAAATAAATGTAGAAAACGTATTGTGATGCACGATTCTTGGGGGAAGCGGGAAAGAGTTGCACTGCGCATTCCTCCCCTACTTTACAAAATAAAAGGCAAAAGTTTTCCATTGTTATTTCAGAGGAAATACTCTTCCACAAGAGTGTCTTGGGTTACAATTTATAATAAAGTATTTTTACCCAGACTCATTAAATATTGTAGAGAAAACTAACTGGCTGCTTTTCCCCCACTGGAACATGAAAGTACTTGACAAAATGAACAGGCAAAGAAACCATGCAAAACACAACTTCATATTGTTACTGGGGCAAATAGCTGGCATTCATCTGGGGAGAAAAACTCTGCAGCTCACTTAGCTGGGTGGGATGAAATGCCAAAAGCAGACTTTCAGTTCTTATGCTTCAGGGCCTAAACACACCAGTGAAGGACAAAGCAGATTTCTGTCTTGCCATCTCTCATTGACCAACAGAAAACCTCAAGAGGAGAGGGAAGTTAGGCTCTCCTCTGAACGGTTTGGCATCCAGACACACTGCGCTTTTCTGTAGCTGAGCTGCCAGTTTGTTAAAGTGAGAAGATGTGTAGGTAGAGATAATATCTTTTATTAGTCCAACTTGTACAGCTGGAGGGAAAAGGATAGTTTTTGGGTGCACAAACCCTTCTGTTATTAAAAACTCCCTTCAAAAGATGCACCTGGGAACTGAAACTCATAACCACCGCAGACACTAGAAATCCTGGATTCATTAGAGGTTTTAGGGCATACTTCCTCTCTTCCGTTTTCTCCTCCAGCTCCCTCCAAAAATCTCTGTGTGTTCCCTAGGCAATAAATTACCCATTTCTCAACTATCTTAGGAGATAACACCTCTTAACACCTCTCTACTCCAGAGGCCCAAATACCTTTCCTCTCATTTCTAATTAAACTCAGCATAATTAAATTCACAGGCACTGTTCCTGACTTGCACGTAACTTTGAAGTTTGCTGCTGTTCTTTGGGAGCTGAATAAGGGCTTGTGTAACCACGAGCTTGCCTAGATTCCCAACCCTTCCGCTTGTTCCAATTTAAAAAAATCACCACTACTTACACAACTGCCGTTGTGTACCTCTCGTAGCGCATGTGACCCCAACATCCCAACACCATCGTCACTCCATATTGAATCTGAAGTACAGTTAGTAGCAAATGATGGCACAGGAAATCGCCCTGCTCCTGACAGCTACCAGTGTCCTAGAAGCTGCTAAAGGGAGAAGAGCAGATGGCCTAGCCCTTCCATAACACTTTGTCATGTGACAGGCAGGTAGGAATGACCTGACAGCAAAACCCTAGCAGAGTCTCACAACTTATTGAGGCCACTGTTGTTCCCAGGGGATTGTTCATCAAATTCCAAGTCCCTCTTGGAAGACGGGTCCCTCCCTCTCTCATGAAGAGGTACAGGTCTGGGAAAAGCTGCAGTAGAAACAGGATGTTCACAGAGTAACACACTCTTTCACATGTCTGCCTAACCATATATCCCAAACACCCATTTATCACCACTGTTCTAGTAGGTACAAGGTGTGAATCCATTTATTGGATCCAGACAAACTCCCAACAACCACTCATACCCACAACGCTGCTTCTGTTGCTTCTCTGCGCCACATCAAATGTTTGGTCCCACGGACACAGTTTGCACCAGATCTTTAGGCTGATGTGTAGGATTAGCAAAAGACCACATGCACTCGCACACACATGAAACTTCACAGCTCCAGCTTTGATCCTGATGGAAGAGACTATGCAGAAGATCTGTCGCCCTTTTATCTCCTGTCACTTGCATTCTTTCTGAGAGTCCACTGTATTTCCTGCACACCAGAAACCCAATGTGCTAGTCGAGTTAGCTTAATAAATCCCAGGGGTCCCTGGCCTAACAGGTTTCTTGGGTTTGTTGAGCTAATACTAATCCAGGGATGGCCTGGGAGTGCAGCCCAGAGACCACATACGGTTTTCTGCAATGAGCTTCCCTCAGTTCTACATTTTTGTTAGCATGCTGGGGAATCCTTGATATGACATTGGGTCTTGTACACATCCTGTGACATTCTGAAACTAAACCATCAGTTAGTCAATGAATTAGCAATTCAAATCATGTACGATGGCTTACAGAAGATGGGCTTATTCCCAGTAGCTGAGCTCCCACCATTATTAATTTTTGGACTACTCAATCAAAAGCTTCTTTAGCAATACCTTTAAAGTAAGTCAGTCAATTTGGAATTCACTTGCAAGATTGATAAGCCTATTTTTTTCTAACAAGGCCTGACGGAAGTAAGAAAAAAACATTGATGATAGACAAACTTTTACTGGAAAGCTTAGTGTACTGCAACATGATACCAAAGTAAAATGACTAAGAAAATAATGAGATTTTTTCACAGCTGCATATGATACAAAAAGGTGGAATAGGACTGTTTTCCAGTGACACATGCTTAAAGTGAAGGTTTCATGGAAGGATAATACAGAAAAGGATCTGGAAATTATAGTGGATACTATGCTGAGCACAAATTAAAAAATGCCATGCTTGCAAATAAAGCAAACCTCACCTAGGCCCTGTAGGGAGAGGTACTGGGCATGAGCTTAGATTCCACACCATTTGGGCCAGCTGTAGAGCATCATGAGGAAGATCTCTTTTCCTAGGCTTCCTTGGATCGCCAACTGTCTGCAAAGATACTCCTGATACAAGCACCAAAGGGCTACCAGACTTAGATCCACAGCTGTGCTTCTCCCCTCTGTAACGAATGAAAGCAAAGCAGCCTGTCTTTCTTTTCCCTTTCTCCTTTTTCTGCTCCTGAGAAGAACACACTCAGGGCTGAAAACCATGGAACTTTAAAAGTGCTGGGTGAAGAGGACTCCACACTCTTTTTCTTGATAATGAGGTTCAACACCGAAGTAATCAGGGACTCTTTTTATTAAAAAAGAAAAAAAAAAAAGTTGGAAAGGTGCTTCGCTTCAGTATCAGACCCACAGGTACTTGGTATCCAGACATGAGGCTGCCCTCCACACAGCAAGACCAGGAGACAGCTCTCTTAACCTTAGCTAGTCCTCGGCCTTAATTGTGCCTCCAGTGGAGATGTGATACGTTGTCATTGATACTGTGGCTTTGCCACCTGCTCAGAATGGTTTTCTTGGTAGCACCACCTGTACTTATAACCAAGATAGCTTGCGCTGGAGACCCTCAACAGCGACCTCAGAAGGAAACTACAGAATTAGATTGAAATATGGTCTTTATTAGTATAGGAACAAAGGGGAATAAAATAAAATAACGTGCTACAGAACGATCCTGCTTAGAGAAAAGATGTCTGGTGTTCAGCAGCAAAGTTAGCTTTGGCTTAGTTTTCTCACTTCCCTTCCCTTGCAAAGCACTGACATCCGAGCAAAACCAGAATGCGCTTCCAGAATATTATTTGTAGTTATCAGTAGAGCACATGCGGCAGCACTGGCCACTGTAGGGTTACCTGTCGGTTTGAGAGATCCCATTGGGAGCTACCCACCAGAGCCCTCTGAGCTTTCACGCTTGAGTAACCACCTCTGACAGTTAAACCTGCCAACAGGAGCACACAGGGCCATTTTTACTTGTTGAGGACAGCATGATGGTTCATGTTTGCCAGGCTATGAATTTTGCTCCCCATCATTTTCAAAGGTTCCTGTCAATGGACTATAATCATTACTTCTGCTGAGAGTACAGGTTGCATGCTAACTGACCTATTTTTTTTTCCCCAGGAGTTCCATTAGGTGTACATACACAGGTGTAAACGGCCACCTACCATTCAGTAATAGCTATTGTTAGCAAATAATAATTTAGTGAAGCTACAGACAAAACAGTGGACCATTTGCTACATAAGGCCACAAATAAATACACTGTGCCATGCAAAGCCCCCGCCTGACCAATGTGCTGCCTCCAACAGAGTCTAGTAGGGGGTGCCTAGGGAAATAGTACAGAAAACAGGATGGTTATGAAGTAATTCTTCCCTGTTTAATCTCACAGCTATATTTAACATCTTTGTTTAAACAGCCACACTAGAGAATGGAGAAACTGGCACTGTTACCTTTGCCCTCCTCTTCTGAAAATTCTGCGTGTCACGTTTTTTATCTCCTATGTGTCACATGCCTAGACAGTTTGTGTCTGATTATGCTATTTTTTCTGAACACGTTAGGAACTTTAGTGCCATGGGGTGCCGAAGGCCCAGGTTTGCTGGGCAGTACAGAAGTAACTGGAGAAATTTAGACTGGCAACGAAAGACATAGTATTTACCTCTGATGTACTTTAGATGCTGAACAAGTGAAGAGTCATATTTATCACGTACTTTTTTCTGATATTTCCTAACTTGCACTAACATCCCAATTCTTTTATTTTTTCTGATTTTTTTGTCTGTACTGCATACCTCTTTCTAAAACTGCACACTTACATATTGCATTGCTTTACCCACTTTTCTTCCCTAGCAGGATAATTGCTGATTCTTTGTGTGATGTGCCTTCCTACCAGCTTAAAGAACAGCACTGTGGCACCATGGCATTGTGGATACTATCCTACCCGACATGTGGGGTTAGGAATCACTGGAAGTTATTATCCAGAGTCATGACGTGTTTCTCTGGAAAACTTAAGATTAAATGTTTTGGGCAGGAAGACAGACTGGAGGATAACAGCCATGACATCTATGTACCCTATCCCACTGCTGTCTTGTCTTTTGCTTCAGTAATCTAACTCCGTGATTGATCAGTGAGGCCATAAAAAGTGATGAATGATTTTCATGTACTCCTTAAAAATCCTGTAAAATGTCTTTTCCCATGCTCTTCCAACTCTTTATCATTGACACAAGCCCCTCTGTCATGTAAAAATAGTAAGTTTTGTAGACAAAATGCCCTTCTTGCTCATTATTTTGATGCCTAGCCTGGTTTTATGCAGATAAGAATATATATGGAGTTAGGCTGTTTAATGCAATCCGATCATGAGACGTCTCCTAACAGTTTTTCTTCTATAATGTTTTTATACTCTTGACAGTGAACACATGACTGTAAGATACACATTATTTTCTATTAGTGGAATTCCCTAACAGGAGCAATATAGATAAAACGTGGCTAAAGGGTATCCAAAAAAGTCGTGTGAAATCACTGAACCCAACCACAAAGCATGTTTTCTGAACGAATCACAAACAGAAATATCTGGTCAACTTGAACACAAGACTACAGCAATATGGAACGTATTTTCTTCTCAAAATAAGTTGTCGATATACCAAATCTGATAAGAAGGCAGATTTGACTGACTAGAGGGAAAGTATCTCCCGTAAACAATCAGTGACGTGTCGTTCCAAGACACACCATTTATTCCCTGCAATGTGCCCCAATCTGGAAGCAACGCTTGAAATCGCTTCTCTCAGATCTTGTAATGATACTCAGCCACCACAAGATTTTAAAAAGGTAGGAATAAGTTTCTGCAGTGTTTATATTGAGGAAAATGTTGCTTTTAAAAAAGAAGATCACTGTGCTCTTCCCCGGTAACATTCAGGTGTTACTCACCGGAGCCAACTGTCCTGCTCTGCCCTGCTCCACCCCCTGAAAGCTGACTTTCTAGTGACCTCTAGCAAAACTGAGCAGGACGAGCATAAACCTTTTGGAACCAAACATACTAAATCAGGTGTGGGGCGCTCAGCAGCCAGAAGAAAACTCTGCTTCTCTCTCCTCGCCCTACACATCCAGCTACAGATTTATTTTGACAAGGAAACCGCAGTCCACCGCCTGGCACCCTTCACACTCTCCCTCCTCCTGAAGCCCAAGGTGGGAGAAGGGAGCAAAGGCAGAGGGTGAACAAGACCTGTGCTCCCGGCTGCGCTGCGGGCGGGGGGCAGCGGGGCAGCGGTGCGGGACGGCGGCGCGGGGCTTCCCGTTCCCTTGCTTTTTTTTCCCCCTAAAATTTATCGTAAAGGGGTAACGCTGGCGGGTTGGTCACGTGACCCTGACAGGTCCTGCCTATTGAGAGCCAGACCACCCACGTGGAGGACGATGGAGCTGCTTAATAGAAACAGGCATGTAATTGTGAGGCTTTCCAGCACTCTGCAGAACGCCTGCAACCTAGGGGGGTTGTTTTTTTACACTTTCAGTGCCTTTGCGGGGGGGGGGGGGGGGGGAGGGAAAGGAAGGAAGGAAGGAAGGAAGGGAAAGGAAGGAAGGAAGGAAGGAAGGAAGGAAGGAAGGAAGGAAGGAAGGAAGGAAGGAAGGAAGGAAGGAAGGAAGGAAGGAAGGAAGGAAGGAAGGAAGGAAGGAAGGAAGGAAGGAAGGGGAAGGGAAAGAGAGAGAGAGAGAGAGAGAGAAAGGGAGAAAGAAAGAAAGGGAGAAAGAAAGAAAAGAAAGAGAGAAAGGGAAAAAGGGAGAAAGGGAGAAAGGGAGAAAGAAAGAGAGAAAGAGAGAAAGAGAGAGAGAAAGAGAGAGAGAGAAAGAGAGAAAGAAAGAGAGAAAGAAAGAGAGAAAGAAAGAGAGAAAGAAAGAGAGAAAGAAAGAAAGAAAGAGAGAAAGAAAGAAAGGGAGAAAGAAAGAAAGGGAGAAAGAAAGGGAGAAAGAAAGGGAGAAAGAAAGGGAGAAAGAAAGGGAGAAAGAAAGGGAGAAAGAAAGAAAGAAAGAAAGAAAGAAAGAAAGAAAGAAAGAAAGAAAGAAAAGAAAGAAAGAAAGAAAGAAAGAAAGAAAGAAAGAAAGAAAGAAAGAAAGAAAGAAAGAAAGAAAGAAAGAAAGAAAGAAAGAAAGAAAGAAAGAAAGGGAGAAAGGGAGAAAGGGAGAAAGAAAGAAAGAAAGAGAGAAAGAAAGAAAGAGAGGAAAGAAAGAAAGAAGAGAAAGAAAGAAAGAGAGAAAGAGAGAAAGAAAGAAAGAAAGAAAGAAAGAAAGAAAGAAAGAAAGAAAGAAAGAAAGAAAGAAAGAAAGAAAGAAAGAAAGGGAGAGGAGAGGAAAAGAAAGGAAAGGAAAGGAAAGGAAAGGAAAGGAAAGGAAAGGAAAGGAAAGGAAAGGAAAGGAAAGGAAAGGAAAGGAAAGGAAAAGGAAAGGAAAGGAAAGGAAAGGAAAGGAAAGGAAAGGAAAGGAAGGAAAGGAAAGGAACTGATGTCCCATTAAAGCCGCCGGTGTCAGTGAACGAGGGCGCACCCAGCTCTCCCGCACGGCTCCCCAGGAGAGGATCCGGCAAAGACAGCGATGGTAGGTGCAGTCCCGGGGGGCCACTGGCGGGCGGCAGCAGAGCCGGGGGCCGCGGGACCCAGCGGACAGGGCCCGGGCCGGGGGCGGGGGCCTGGGCGGTGTCGGAGGGGCTCTCTCCCGGGCCCGGGTCTGGCGGAGGGGGCGGGGGAGCCTCCCTCCAGTCGCCGTGGCCCGAGGCCTCCGACGTGCCCGGGGAGCGGGGCTGCGCAGGGCACGGGTGGGGCGGGGGCTCGGGGCGGACGCCCGGCCGGCCCCCCCGCGCCTTGGCGTGCTGCGGCCGGGAGCTGCCGGGAGGGAGGCGCCGGGGCAGTCGCCGCTGGGGGGAAGTCGCTCCCGCCGTGACCCGGTGTAGTCCCGCAGAGGGCTGCGAACGGGTCCCCCGCTCTCAGCATCTCGGCACCTGTGCGAGCCGTGGCCCAACCAACCCGCCGTGCGGCGAGCAGAAACCCCTTCTCGGGCCAGGCGCCGGCGGACAGGAGCCGCCGGGAAGATGCGGTTCGCATCTCTTTCTGCTCCGGCAGCGAGGTGCACGGAGGAGCCCTTTGCCTCTCCCGAGGCCGAATGCCTACACTCAGTGGAAGCTGCTGAAAACATATAGCTGTGCAGAGAAGCAGGGACAGTCACAAACTACAGCAGTGAAATACATGGTGTGCCTTAGAATAAGCTGAGCGGTGACTTCAGCCTCCAGCTCGCATAGGGTTGGAACCTGGCACCATCGGGACCGGTACACACACTGATGCCATCGGTCTTGTGCGTGTTGTCCCCCTGCTCCCAGGGTCTGGAGGCCGGAGGATGTCCAGTGACACGTCTCTCCTGACCACTGCCTCAGCCCCAGTGCGGGAGGTAGATCTGGGTGGCCAACAGAGGGGAGCAGGATGGGGGAGATGTCTCGTGTTGTCAGCTGGTTTTAAAAGAAAAGTTGGAGCCAAGGTGGGTATCTTGGCCAGCTAGCATTTACCAGTTCTGGACAGAGGGTTTCCCACATTGTTTCGGCACCAGACTGGTAGGTGTATCTGATTTCTGGCTAGGGCTATTAGGGTCATTGTTTGTCTGGATTATAATCTGACACTGTATCTGGACAGGAGGTAGTATTGTTGAGAATGACTCAGAAGAGGGGGTGGGGGGTGGGGGTGTGGTGGTGTGTGTGTGGAGGAGGAGGAATCCTTTAAAATCTATTTGCTTTATAAAACTGACAGCCCACTCTGAATTAAAATGTCTTGGGCTTCTCTGGTTTTATCCTTATTTCACACACATGCACGCACACGCATGCACTCACACACACACGCACCTTTTATTTTGTTCTGCCTTTGCCACAGTGTATAAAGCCCTATTGAGACATGTAGGCGTGATGTGTAAACCGGATTAGCAGTATGAAAGAAAGACATACAATGAGCCTGAATTGTTTTACTTCCTTTTCATTTCTCACGCCTATATCTCTAATAAATTTGTTGCTCCAGCAGTGGGTCAAAGAGATCGTGTCGCTCAGCTTTTTTTTCCTCAAGACCCGATGGCAGAGATCATGAAAATGAATGCCTTGCCTTCTGCCAAATGCAAGACTTGAGCTATATGGTTACACAGACCCGGTGTTGTCCGGGCTGGCTGGAAACTGCTCGGCGCAACTTCTCTCCCCTCTATGCACGCTAAAGTCCTGCAAGTGGCAGGGCAGTTGGCCAGGAAAAGAATCTGTTTTGAAGACGACTTGGGTTTATAGAGCTAAAGCCCCTCGCGGAGTATGACAAGGTCTGCCAGGGCTGGGATGCCCCTCCAGCTTTCGGAGGGACAGGGCTGCTGCTCCCGCCGCTCCCCGCCGCCGCTCCCCGGGCGCTCCGCTCCTCCCCTGGGAGCCCGCTGCCGCGCTGGAGGGGCACGGTAACCCAGGAGGCTGCTCCGGAGGCACAGTTCCCCGCAGCCCTCCGCGGAAGAAAATGCCAGCGCTCCTGGGTTGGTGCTGTAGATCCCTCATTTGCTCCTTTGTGGCGTGCAGAGCAGCTTTCCATTAAAGGAGATCAGGGGTAATTAGCCGCATTATTTTGACAAGTTGGCTCGAGCAGTTCCCTTTCTTCAGGGCTGAGGAGGGGGAGAGGGCTAGCTTCGTGCCGCCGCCTCCTTCCCCAGGCGCGGGCGCTGCGCGGAGGCGCTGCCCGGCGGGGCCGCTGCCCCCCGCCGCCCCGGGACCGCCGCCCCGCAGCGGCTCGCCGCCGCCGACCCGGTGGCAAAGCGGGGCTGCTCTGCGAAACCCGGTGAAGGTGCTGCCCTGTGTCCCGGTCTTACGTCAAAGCCAGCGTCAGGCGTGCTTGTGGAGCTCAGGGCCGGGGCAGACGCGTGCCCTCGAGCGATGGAAAGGCGTGTTGGAGGCAAAAAGTTGGGGGAATACACGAAATCGGGTTATTTTCCCCCAAGTCCCTCTTCTACCGTGGTCAGCACCCTTGTAACCCCTACAGAAGGAAGCCCATGGGCCGGCGCTTCGTTTCTGCGTCATTTCTTTATTACGGGAGTCAGATGCTCTGGCCGTGTCCTGCTCTTGGTGCTGTGTCCACACACAGCGGACAGGCGACTTGGAAAAACGCGTGGAAGTCAAATCAGTGTGAATTCCTCTCACCCCATGTCAAGCTCTAGCGGCCTAGATCCCTCACCTGACCAGAGGAAGCGTGAACCCCTGCAGTATCTGGGGTTATGAGCACAAAGACAACTCAACTACGAGGCAGCACACTACAAAATGAAGCTGCTTATGACCAAAGCCCCGAGGTTCTTTGCACCCCTGCCTTGGCTGACCAGGAATCGGGAGGACGAGGTACAAAAGGTGCAGATTGCAGGCACTCCATGCAAGGAGACACCTTCCCAGGCCCTTCACCTCAGAGCGAGGTAAGAGCATCTGTAGGAGCCCTACGAGCTGCTGAAGATGGGAAAAAACCCCTTGGAGTGGAGGGGCAGTTGCACGCACAGGGCATGCATATCACAGCCAGCAGTGCTTACAAATGTAAATAAGGGCAGATTGATTAGGAACAACATTATTGCCAGGAATGTAGCACGAAGGCATCAGCTATGAGGCAAATTTGGGGCAGCCACTGCTCTGACCACCCAAGTGGAGACTTTTACACTGACACTTCTTCCTTAAGGGAAAAAAAAAAACCAACCCCAACCAGAAACAAGGCCAATTAGATCCCTGCCGTAATTCATCTCTTGTGTATGCTTAAAAAAAAAAAAAAAAAAAAAAAATCCCTCTAGACCACAGGGAGAGAGGGGAGATTAAGATAGCGCTTGTTAAATTTGAAGTCTTCAGACTGAGCTCTGGAACCAGGAGCGAGGACTGACGGGCGCTGGGCTATCGCGTGAAGCCGAGCAGGGAGGAGGCGGGCAGGGCAGCCCCGGGGGGTCGAGGTGCTCGAAGGGGCACCCTTCCCCGGGTTTGGAGCCTGCTGGGAGACTGAGCCAACACGCCTCTCCACTCCTCCCTTCCTTCCCCATCCCCCTACCCTACCACCCCACCAGCGCCGGTGAGGTTGAGCGGGGGCTGGAGCGGCCGCACATCAGTTCCCAGCGAGATGGACCGTCGCTTTCCCAGGAGGAAACGAGTTAGAGGATGGCCGGCTGCATCCCAGGTGCGGGATTCAGCCACCGACAGAAAACTACCTCCAGGTCCATCCCCTGTAGGTTTCCTTCTCCCGTGTTTATGTGCTCACGCGTGCGTGATCCCGCTGCTCCCAGCAGCTTTCCCGTACACCGTCCCGTGCGGAGCGCAGGGCCGGGCCCTCACGGAGGCAGCTTTCCCACTGTGGGAAAAACGGAGAGGAACGGGAAAGGGACACACACACGCACCTCCCCACCGGCGGCTGTGACCCGGGAAAACCCCCGTTCGTGGGTGCCTCTAGGTGGTTCCACGACGAGAGCCTCCGCACGGGCGTGCCGGCCCCGCCGCCGGCGCACGGCAGCCCCGCCGAGGGGAGGAGGAGGGCACCGGTAGTGCCCCGGGGCTCGGGGGCTTCGCCCACGGCCGCCGCCCCGGGCACACGCGTGGAGGGAGGGAGAGAGGCACCAGGCAGGGGGCTGCCCCACCGCACCCCCCTCTTTTTCTTTCCGCCTTTCCTCCCCCACCGCCGCGAAGGACGCAGAGCGGGCGCGCCCTCACAGCCGCGCTCCTCCGCGGGCGCGCAGCATCCGCCCCGCCGGCGGCGGCCCCTTAGATCGGCTGGGCCGGGCCGGGCCGGGCGCGGAGCGGAGCGGCGGATTTCCCCTTGCCTTCCGCGGCAGTGCGCCGGAAGGTCCGCCGGGGGCGCGGAGCCTCCGCGGGGAGCCGCGCTGGGGGCCGGGGCGGGCAGCCCTGGGGCTGGTGGGGTGGGGGGGTGGAAGGCGCGCAGCTGTAACGGCAGCGGCTAATGGCTGATTCTGAATGAACAGAGACGGGGAGAAGCGGTGCCAAAAAAGTAAACAATCGCGTATAGTTCAAGAAGTGTTTAGCGCGGCCAGGCAGGCTGCGTTTCATGGACTTTTACACTAAAAACATATTAAAATTGGCTTTCCTCAGGTTTCAGTTAAAGAATGAGCCCTAAGTTGAAACAGGCTAGCTACCGCGCGGCTTTAAATCCCTCAAGTGTTAAGTTTTCATTGTGTTTTTCTAACTGGACGGAGTGGTTTTCTTGCAAGGAACTAAGTCTCCTCTTTAGTTAAAAAAGAAAGAGAGAGGGAGAAAAATCTGGCACTTTCTACCGCAGTATCCACCACCCTGTCATTATTTCTGCAAGCCTGGGAATTCAGCTCGGACCTCCCAGTATTTGTTGCAGCTTGAGGCCAAGGTGCCTCTAAAAGGATTTTCTTTTAAGGGCTTTAGAAATCGTTTAATGCTGCTTTCCCCCGGTTTCTCTCTCTTTCTTAAAAGGGAAAAATGTATTTCTGACTGTCGACGGCGAGAATGTTCCGCGCGTGTATTTGTCTGCAAGCATCCCGGACGGGGGAAAAAAGAAAAGGGAGAAAACTTTCTTGGAAAAAAAAAAACCCCAACAAAAAAAAACCACGAAGAAGAAAGGGGAGGGGGGGTGTAGGGGGGAAGGCATTCCTTAATGGAAGTATTGCATGCAAAGAAGGCTGGATCTCTTTAAGGCTCCCCCTGAAGCTGGAGATGCACACACAAGGGTTGCCGGCCTGGGTGGTCTCTCTACTTTGGTGAGCTGTTGCTAAGCAGCTAATAATAGTCATGTTTGCTGAGTAATTTCTGCCCTCCTGAGCCAATCGCCTCGCAGAAACCCAAGCCATCTGACAGCCCCGGAGGCGGGCTTTCAGCTCTTTTTTTTTTCCCTCCCTCTCGCTCTCTCTCCTCTCTTACTCCCCCCCCCCCCCCCCCCTCCACCCCTCCTCCTCTTTATCCAAATGGAGAGAGTCCTTTTTTTCTTCTTCATCTCATCTCTGGAGCCGACGGGCTGCAGCTCGGTGCTGCCGCGCACACGCCGGGGGAGAGCGCCAGGCAGCCGGCTGCCCGCCGCCGCGGCGGGGCCGAGCGCGGAGCCCCGCCGGCCCCGCGGCCCGCGGGAAGCACCCCGGCGCTGAAGCAGGATGGTGCAGCGCGGCCAGGCAGCGCAGCAGAAGCAGCAGCAGCAGCCACCGCGGCCCGCCGCGCCGCCGCCGCGCCGCCGTCGCTGAACGCCGCCGCGGACAGCGGCTTCCCCGGAGGCAGCAGCGGCGGCCGGAGGAGGCGATTTCAACGGGAGCGGAGGAAAGCGCGGCGGCGGCGGCCGGGGGGGCCCGGGGGTCGCGGCCGCCCGCCCGCCCGCCCTCGCCGGGCGCGGGGAGCGGCCGCCTGCAGCTCGGGGTCCGCGCGCGATGTGGCAATGGGAGGCGCGGGGAGCGACTCGGCCGGAGCGGCCGCGGCGGCAGCCGCCGCCCCGCGCCCCGCGTGAGGCGGCCGCGCCGCAGCAGCCCCAGCAGCAGCAGCCCCAGCAGCGGCGGCGGCAGCCCCCGCAGCAGCAGCAGCCCGCGGCCCGCAGCGCCGCCAGCCCCCCGCGGCCCCGCCGAGCCCCCGGGCCCCCGGGCTCCGCCGCAGCAGCGGCAGCTCCCCCGTCCCGCCGCCGGCGGCGGCGGCAACATGGCCTCGGCCGGTAACGCGTCGGAGCCGGAGACCAGCAGCAGCGCGGGCGGCGGCGGCAGCGGCGGCCACCCCGGCCGGGCGGCGAGGAGCGGCGGCGGGAGGCGGCGAAGGACCGGAGGGAATCGGCGCGCCGCGGCGCCCGACCGGGAGTATCTGCAGCGACCAAGCTACTGCGACGCGGCATTCGCCTTGGAGCAGATCTCAAAGGTGCACTCAATCTCTCCCTCTTTTTTCCAGAGATACACGCTAGTGGTAGTGCTTGTTTTTCGGCGGGGGAGGAGGGGGGTGGTGTGTTTTCTCGCGGGGGTGGAAGGAGGAGATGGAAATGAAACAGCCACCAATAAAATGCTGGGAAAAAAGAGAGGGACGTCTGTGACTCTTCAGTGCGGGAGAGAGTGCCCTCCTTCCCTCCCTCCTCGCCCGTGCCTGCCCCGGTGCGTGCTTGCGCAGCGCAGCACCCCTCCGGTGGAGCTTCCCGAGACAGCCTCGGCTCGCTCCCGGCCCTCCCCCGGCTAGCCCCTGGCCCGCTCCCTCGCCGCTTCCTTTCCGCCTCTCCCATCCCCTCGTAGCGCCCGGCGACCTCGGCAACACCCGTTCCCGGCCGGGACGGGGGAGGAAAGCGGGCGGCCGCTTTCTTGGCAGAAGTCGCGCTTTTGTGAAGTTTTCCGCCGATCGCCGGCACGGCGACTGCCCGCGGAGAGCGGGAGGGGGGTTCCCCCGGCAGAGAGCGAGCGAGCTTGCCGCGGCTTTCTTCCCCCGGCGGTCGGAGGGGGAGCGAGGGCCGTGAACAAATTGCCCCTTTAACTCCTCCGCGCAGGTCGCGCCGGTCCCCGCGGAGCGGTGTCGTTGGCGGGGGAGGGATGGAGGTGCCGGAGAGCCCCGTGGGTCGGGTCCGGTCCGGCCGGAGGGTCGGCCCCGGCCGCCGATCTCGGCCGGCTGAGAAAAAATACTCAAAGTAAACAACCTGGAGAGGTTGCCTTGCTGCAGGGATGGTTTCACTTCAGGGAGCGGATTTCTAGGCTTTGTAAGAAGGGGGAAAGGGGGGGGGGGGGGGGGGGGAAATCCATGTGGCTGCCCTCTTCCGTTCACAAATATTGTCGTAACTTACAGATGGCTGCTCTACTTCCTAATTCAGATCACACAGCGTCTCCAAACTCTATGGAAATGAATTACTTCTGATCTTACAGCGCTGCTCACCACGTGGGTCCTGCCTCAGCTCCAAACCCCTGCTAGGAGCTGGGGATGGGCGAAACGGCAGCAAAGTGCTCCCCACTGCTTTTCCGCCACCGTCGGGCCCCCAACTCCCTCCCCCCCCCCCCACACGCCAGGGACTAGGGGGAACAGGAGAAGAGACTTTTATTTTTTTTTTCTGGTGGCTGTGGAGGTCCGTCGTCGGTGGCTACTTGTGGCCCGGACCCCAGCCGATGTTGAGTCGCCGGAGGGTGCCTCGGTCGGGCAAAGAGCGCGGCGGGCAGCCTAGGCGAGGGCGCGGGGGTCCGGTCTGTCGCCGTCACCCCAAACCTGCGTGTCGGTCGGGGTCGAGAACGGCTGCCAGCAGGTACACGGTGGCCTACGCGTGCTGCCGGGCCGGGCCGTGGAGCGAGGGCCCTGTTGCGAGGATGCCGGCTTGAGCAGCTCCGGGCCGCCGCGTGGGAATGCACCTCGCGGGTTGGGAGTGTCACGGGCCGTCTTGCCCGTGGGAGGGCTGATGGGGTGGGTGGACGACTTCCCCTGGGCTGTCGGCCGGCCGCGGCCCCTCGACTACTGACCTCTTCTTGCCTTGCAGGGGAAGGCGACGGGACGGAAAGCGCCGCTGTGGCTGCGAGCGAAGTTTCAGAGACTGTTATTTAAACTGGGCTGTTACATTCAGAGAAACTGCGGGAAGTTTTTGGTTGTCGGCCTCCTGATATTTGGGGCTTTCGCTGTAGGATTAAGGGCAGCTAATCTGGAAACCAACGTAGAGGAGTTGTGGGTGGAAGGTAAGTCCAGCGTCCTTCTCTTTCTGCTGCCGCGCCCGGGTAAAAGCCGGCTGGAGCGGCGGAGGCTGCCGTTTGCGCGCCGGGGCCGCCCCGCAGGCCGGGGAGGGCCGTGCCGCCGGCGGGACTTTCGGGCGGGCGGTTGTCGAGGCACTGGGGCCGGGGCGCGCGGCGCCGGGCGGCGCGTACCACTTTTTCCGCCCTCGGGGGGTGGGAGGGTCGCGGCGGCAGGCCGTGCGCTCGGCGGGGGAGGCGCCGGGCCGTTCCGCCTCCAGCCAACGCGCGCACCCCGCATCTGGTCCTTCTCTTTTTGCGGGAGGGCTGCGGACGACGGGTATCCGCGTCCCCCTCGGCGGCGGGAGACGGGCGCGGTGGCGGCAGGCCCCCCCCACCCCCTCCTCCGCCATGTTGGGAGTGGGCGCGCCCGCGGCAGGGGGAGGGGGCGGGCGGCGGGGAGCGCGGCGCGGCGGGGCGGGGGCGGGGTGCCTGTGTGTGGTCCTGTTGTTGGACAGCTTTCAACTGTGGGGGGGAGCGTTTGTCTCAAGGTAAAAAAAAAAAAGGGGGGAAAAAAATAAAAAAGACGAGGGAGAGGACAAAACCCAACCCAAAGCCAGCGTTGCCGAGGCGAAGCGGGACCTCCCGTGGCCGCGGGCAGTGCCCGGGGCGGGGGGCCGCCTCCGTCGGGCCCTTCCCGAAGCCGCCGGCGTAGGCTTGGGAAAGGGAGAGGAGCGGTGCTGGGGGGCCGTGGCTTCGCGGGCTGCTTTTCGAAACAGGTTCTTTCCCCCCCCCGCCCCCGGGGGGCTGTGGGGCGGGCAGAGCGGTGCCGCCAGCGCCCCCCTCGCAGGCCCCGTGCGGCCCTCGGAGTGGGGCAGCCAGCCCGGGCGGGTTACCCCGCTCTGGCAGGCACGGGCCCAGGCTGGTTTTGGGGGTTTTTTGGTGTTGGGTTGGGTTTTTTTTTTTCCCTTTTTTTTTTCCTTTTTTTTTTTTTCAGGGGGAAAAATATTATTTACTTAGCATCACATTCCCTGGCTAGCCGGGTTGACGTGAAAACAGAGTCCCTTGACTGCAGTAGTTACTCTGGGTTTATTTCAAAAGTCGCTTGCAGCAGAGTTTGGCTTGTAAAAGTTAATATGGAAGGCTGCATAAATAATCATTACTAAATAGCTCTCTGTATGCGCGCCTGTGGAAAAGCTAGTGCTGAGTGCACACAAAGTTGGCGGCTGTTAGGAAGGTGGTCTGTCCAGCCCTATGGATGAACGCAGGACCAGAGTCTGTCCCTGCAGATGACAGCCATGTAGGGGTCAGGGTGAGGTTCACAGGTCCTTTAGTGAGTATTGGGTTTTCTGTTTTGGTAAATAAAAGATTTGGAGAATAAAACCCCAGCGGTGTGTTGGACTAGATGACCTTTAAAGGTCCCTTCCAACCCAAGCCGTTTGACCAGTTGGAACGAAGTCCAACAGGAGGCCAAGAAGATGCTCAGAGGGCTGGAACACCTCTCCTACGAAGAAAGGCTGAGAGAGTTGGGCTTGTTCAGCCTGGAGAAGAGAAGGCTCCGGGGTGACCTTGTGGCAGCCTTCCAATACCTGAAGGGGCCTACAAGGAAACTGAGGGGGGACTTTTTACAAGGGCCTGTAGAGACAGGACAAGGGGTAACAGGTTTAAACTGAAAGCGGGGAGATTTAGATTAGATATCAGGAAGAAATTCTTCCCGGACAGAGTGGTGAGGCACTGGAACAGGTTGCCCAGAGAAGCTGTGGGTGCCCCATCCCTGGCTGTCTTCAAGGCCAGGCTGGATGAGGCTTTGAGCAACCTGGTCTAGTGGAGGGTGCCCCTGCCCATGGCAGGGGGGTTGGAACTAGATGATCTTTATGGTCCCTTCCAACCCAAACCGTTCTGTGATTCTACGATTCTGTGAAAATAATGGGTTACCGCCTGAACTTTTTTTGGTCCATGTAGTCCAGGAGCACAAAATACAATGAGATCTGCTGCCAACAGCCTGAGAAACACAACAAGCAGTGTGGGGTCCTATCCATTGGCAGGGTTGGTGCTGGTCACTAGGTCCTCTGTTCCTTAAATACTAATGAAAATGATTGTGAACATCCTTTTTTTCCTTTCTCTTTGTAAGTCCTTGTGAGGTGGTTGTGAAAAAGTTTCCTTTTTAAATTTTTGCTTATAGGTGTTTTATGGACACTGGTTTTCCCTCAGTGTTCGGTAAATGAGACATGATTGCTGTTCCATCCAGCAGACATCCCTGAAGTTTTTTATTATTATTATTTCTATTATTATTATTATTATTATGGTATTACTGGAGTTCACTTACTTGGAAGGGTGATCCCATCCCATTAATGCCACCTGCTTATTGTAACTGTATAAACCAAGAAACTGCTTGCTGACAATGCTTGTATGACTGGCCCAGCAGCAAAAATGCAGTTCTCCAGGAAAAAAATACAATTTGCAAACCAGCAGTTTTGCAGCACTGACCTCTTCTCATGTCATTATTGCTTTGTGGGGAGGGGGAAAGTCCCTGGTATAAAATCTAGTTGAAATTGATCTCTGAGGATTTTGTGGCCAAGATGAATTCACAATGCAGCTGGTTGTACAGAGCTGACTTAATGTAATTTCACATCTACTGAGTTCGGTTTTCATGTCAGAATTAAAAAATTTAATAAAACAGTGCACTTAGAACCCCTTGTGTTTATAGATTGTAAAAAAAAAAAAGAAAAAAAAAGGCTAGCTATTAAGATAAAGTATTCTGTATTTAATTTAAAATAACTTCTAGGCTTCCCGTTCTAGCACTCCAGTGACCATCTACACCAAAGGCCTTGCCTAAAGTGTGTTCTCTTGGTAGACTGTCAGTGTTCCGCTCATGACCCAGGGCATTATTCAGATAAACCTAACAAGCAGCATTCGCACACTTCTGTTGCTATACTACAGATGGAAGTACAGAGCGAGAATTTGAGATGGAACAGGTACAGAAAGATATGGTATGGAAAATGCTGTTCTTACTATGTGGGAGTGGAGAGCTGTGTCCAAACTAATTTTTCTGCGCTTGTGTGCACCTGGTGCTAACAGCTCTACAGTACACTCCATGGAGGTTGTTATACTAAGGGACCCTTTAGATCAAGGTTACTTGTAGTAGAAGCAGTGACTGAATTGCCGTGTTGATTAAAGTAGCTCTCTTATTTTTGCCTTTACCTTTTGTCTACCAAGAGCTTGAATAAACTGGACAATGTTGGCCAAATACGGTAGATTACTTGAGATATATTTCAAGTAATGGTTTTGATTTGCTGCTGAAGCTTTTTACAGTTATTACTGCGGAATAAATTGGCAGTATTTACATAAGGAGACTGATTTTGTATGGTGTATTTCTGAATACCATGGAGCGTGGAACATAATACAGCACTGAAGTTTGCTGGAAGTAAACTGTTGCTTTGAAACCATAACACAATTAATTAAAAATAGTGAAAGGAGGTTTGAATGAGTTTTAAGAGCATGCACATTCCAAGATAAATGATTAGTAGTCTGGGCCTGAAGCTGTTATGGCTGAAATATTTACATAAGTTTAGAAACCCACCTGGTAGGCAAACCTACAAAGAGAGAAAAAGAAAAACAGATCTCCGAAACATCATTTTTTAGTTTTCTTGTAGTAGTCTTCCTCCTTCAGAATTTGTGCCAGCACTCTTGGCCTTCTCTAAGCCTCCTGATACCAAAGTGGCTTTTCCTCTCAGCTTGTTTCTTGGCACTAAGTGTTGTAGAGTAGCTTTTTTCTTTAATTTTTTTTTTTTTTTTAAACACAGTCCTCCTCTGGCTGCTGTTCGGAGCACTTCAGTTATTGCTGTGTGTCACACAGTACGGTCTCAGTCCGTGCTCCTACCTTGTAGTCTGGCTTTCTGGCGTCTTTGGGACAAATACCTGTGTCCTCTCAGCCCATCAGCAGGTCTGCCTCCCCGTGTGCATACCTTGCTGCTGGAGGATGCTTGATTTAGTTTCTTGGGCAAACAAATTCTGGACTGGCATTTTAATGGCAGTTCTGTTATCCACAGCCATTCAGCTTTAGTTGAACGGCTGTATGTGGGTGACCATGCATACTGGAGTTGTGGAGACTGTTTAGCATCTTTATACATCGTACACCCTTGAGAGAACAAAAAGAGCTTTGCATTGATTTCCTCTGTGACTGAATTTTGTTGGACACAGATGTGCTTTTAGAAACATCCATTCATAACTAGAAAGTACTCTGGATGGAAAAGAAATCATGCCCGTAACTGGTTATGGTTTTTGCTACCACTCAAATAGGCAGTCTAAGGCCCTGTGTGTGAACAGCAGTCGCACATGTAAATTCACAGCCCCTGCTTCTGAAAGAAGGTAGTTTTGTGGCTCCAGAGAAGGTTCTGTTTAGTGGAGCTTGAAATTTGGCTACTGCAATGCCTTGAATGGCGTTAATTGGTGCAGCTCATAAGGGGAGAGATGGCCTGGTCTTGCTCCTTGATAATTCATTTCATGTCAACATTGTCTAAGGATTCCCCCCC